>CM035121.1:19768631-21175024 GCA_020205555.1 Panax stipuleanatus | reverse complement strand
ACCATCTTATCCTCTAGTCTTTATGGCTGATAATTTGAGAAAGTATAAGGCCCTGTTTGTTTATTTCAAAAAGCAGCTATCATAGCAAATATGTGTTTCTTTTCTATTACTATATTTTAGTTTTGAAGTGGTATGAATTCTTTGAATTGGCAGTGTGCTGTACAATACAGGTTTATTGTCCTCAAGTTCGAGCTAAGAAAGGGCAATGGGGATGCTGCATTGTTATTTGTCAATTTGCAGGGAAGCCTGCCCGGGAAAAAAAAAATTAGTGTCCAAATATTAAATAGGGGATGGGTACTCTATACAGGAGGGAAACAAAAGCTATGAACGATTTAATGATTTACCATGTTCATCAATTTCTTTCGATTATGTAGTACCCCAAGAGAATAGGTCGTTCTTGAAGCTCGTATATCGGTTTAAAAAATTCAATGACACTTTGGGTAACAACAATCCACTACGAATAATTGCAGTTTGCTTCGGACTATATCACATCGGCTTCAGTACGTCTTCAGCTATCTACAATTTGGAGATTTAAAAATCGAAAGTGCTAGACTCGGATCATCGGGTGCAAAGGAGTGTAGATGGGATAAAAGGCGTATTGGGGGTATAAGGGTGGATAACGTCCTTCGGGGAAGGCATTGTTCTATTCGAAAAGGATGAACATTCTCAGGATAAACATCCGACTGTTAAACATCCTACGGATAAACATCCTTCGGGGAGGGTTAGGACCTCCTGAACTGATAAACTCCTACGGATAAACATCATATTGATAAACAACTTACGAATAAACATCCTACTACGATAAACATCCTTCGATAAACATAATTCGGGAAGGCTTGTTCTCCCCGAAAGACAAACGACAGTAGATGTGGGGGGTTCAGAAGTTTACCAACATGACAGTTGAGGGTATGGTGGACTTTTTTATATACTTTCTTATTTTAAGTTCCTTATAATAAGAGACTGGGGACAATGTTGGGATGCGATTATTTGGGTATAGCCAAGGTGTAGCCCAACTTATTTAATGGACCGAATTTGGTGTTGGCCCATATATATATTTATTTGGACAAGAGGAAAGTCCTTATTAAAAAAGATTATGTTTTCTTATTTGGTGGGATAAGAAGATCTAACTTGGGAAGGAAGCGATCAATCATTAATTATAGTTATAAGGTGATTCTAAAAAGGACTTCTTCTCCTAGTTGGATTCGGGTGGACGTGACTTCTATAAATACATATACAACATAAGAGATAGAAAAGAATTACATACAACACAAATACACAATTTGTACTCTCCTTATTATTATAGTGGATTTCTCTCTCTCTCCATGGTTTTTTTCCAATTGGATTTCCACGTAAATTCTTGAGTTCATATTTTATATCTCTTTGTTTATGTTTATGTGAGTGTATTTCGTGAGTTTGATTTCACAACAATACAATCAACCGTTAACGCAATTTTAGCCTGCTGTTTTGGTAATTTCGTCAGGCGTACAAAATCAGGAGTTAACATCATGCTTCCGCTTATTTTATAATTTGATTGTGTCACGATTTCATACAAACCCAACATTAAGATCTGGATATGATAACATTTGTGCATATAATCTGAGTAAGGTTAATATAATAGCATGTAGGATAGGAATATACCTGTCTCTTTTGCAACCATTGAAAGAATATGCACTTAAAATCCCAATTGATATAATTCACATAGGAATATAGTGAGTTAATTAATTAGGGTGTTCTTTATAACTATGTTACTTAGGGGTCGGATTTAGCAGGATTTGTTCACGTGTCTATCGGAAGAAGTGCGTGAATATTATGAAGAATTCTTGGTTAGCGATTCATGTTAATTAACAAATTAAATGGGAAGTAAATTGGTTTAAATGAAATACTAAAGGAAGTTGTGATCTTAAGCTATTAATTCTATATTTACTCTTGTGATCAATTAATTTAGTAGTTAATTTTGTTAAAATTTAAACTATCAACTTTGCAACCATTATTCGTACTTTAAATAGGATTATTTGGATTAAAAATTAGTAATTCATAAATGTTAATTTATTTCCTCGTGGAAACGATATCCTTGGTTGCTCAATATTACAAACTAATGTGTATACTTGCGTGTTAAGTGCTAATAAGAAAATTAAGAAACATTTCTCAAGATATTTTTTTATTTCTTTCATGTATGCCTCAATTTTTGTACTTAATAGGTGCTCCCCTCTTTCCAATAGAGCAATTTCAAATTCTTTGAACATGACAAAGACAAAAACGATAAACCCCAGTAGGCGTAGTGAACCCATTTTCTTGTGCCTTCATTAGCTTATATTATGCCCTGTGCACAATTAGAAATCAAATACATTTTCTATTGTTGCGTACAAACGTATTGGCTTAGAAGTTTCAAAGTCATGACCAATTGTCAACAATTTCCTAATGAACCAAACCATAAGTAACAGGGTATTGTCACATTCTCAAATCAAATCCCATGGCAACCAGTAACTCCCCCTTCTACTTACCTTTTAAAAAAGTACCATCAATGGTGAGAACTGGACGAGCGTGAAACCAACCATCAATCACAGGCTTAAATGCCCACCACATACGCTTAAAGACAGATTTACCTTGACCAAGTACGTACAGATCAGCCTCAATCTTTACAACACTCCTAAGATTGTATGTCTTAATGGCAGTCATGAATCTAGGGAGCTATGCATATAATGTATCTTAGTTTCCATAAATTGCAGCAATTGCAACATGTTTTGCATATTATGCCATTTTGTATGTCACATGATATTCATATGTTTCGTTGATCATGGATCGTATATCCACCACTTAGGTATTCGGGTTTTTCGTAATCTGATTACATTAATAAAAAAGCACATAATTTTAATTAGATACGACTCTTTAAACTAGTTACCAAAAATTATTAACAGTATTAATACTTAAGAATATTACCATTGATTTGATGGTGTTTCCAATAAATTTTGTTGTATGCATTGCATGATCTTTGGAGGGATTTGCAAACGGACATATGTGTTTGTACGACAGTCTTGTGATCTCAAAATATATGTGCTTCTTTAATTTAGACGAACAAAACCTCCAAGGGCATTTTTCATTTTTACACTTGACTTCATAAATTGTCTCATTGCTCCTGTAAGTGTCAAAATTTCTATGTTCCTTAGTGTGTACCCCTTCAACTACTGATTTAAGAACATCTTTGTTGGCAAAAAGAGCACCCAGATACAATTCATCACAAGAGTTGTCAAATGTTGCCCCACAACCACCGTGATCAATTATCTCATTTTTTATCTACTCAATTTTAAACCATGCAACTATAGGTTGATGTTCTCTGGTAGATATATCAAAATCACCGACATTACCAGCATATGCATTACCCTCATTCTCTCAGCTAGGCATCAGACCATCTTCATCACTTCCCTCATTATTGGATGGAGAAATCCTACTTGCATTTAGGCATATAGGGTGCATGAGTTGAGCAATGGATCGGCATGATTTTAACCCGGCCGATGATAGGATCGATAGTGCATCTTAACTCGAACAAATGTGAAAATTAATGATCAATTTTGATGTAATCGACAAGGGAAATCCAATTTTGTCTGAAACTTTTGTAACTGGTTAGCACGTTAGATATTAACTGTCTAATCAACTCAGTTCAAGGGGTCACAACTTGCTTTTGGGGGAAAAATCCTAGTTAATTTTGATGAAACTGTTCAATTGGCATGAAGGTTAAAAGCAAATAAGAGCTTGAGTTTAGGGGAGTCAGTGGGGTGAAAGAAAAAAAAGAAAATAAAGTAATAAAGAAAAAGAAAAGAATAAACACATGGACTAGTTTGTATTTGTGGCCTTTGTTGCTTGAATAAGTAAGCCCTTGGGGTGTCTCTACACCTAGCGCCCTAAAACTATCTGGTTTGGGAGTCGTTGGTCGAAAGTTCGCTAAACGGGTAACATTAAAAAGCCTAATAGATGCAGACATTGCATGGTCTATTGTGAACACGAGATAGAGAGTAAAATGTACTCGTGAATGAAAAAATAAAATAAATAAATATAAGAAAATTAGCCCTTTCTGAAGTCCCCGAACTCGGCAACTACTGTGATTGTTTGGTTTTGTCATGAATGAAGAATAATCAAAGTTTAACTGAAATTTTCCCGCTAAGAAATTTGAATGTGATGTTTTTGAACTATTGATGATTAGAATAGTTAACAAGCACACACGTACAACACAAGTAAGGACAGGGTTGGATGGACTGATTGAGTGCTAATGAATTGTTAGTTGACTTTTCAGTATTGTTTGAGTATCATGTGATATCTCTAAGGCCTGTGATTGAATAACATGTTGATCTGTTGCTAGCTTCGTAGGCATGTAAAGAGTAGGTCATGCATATGCATACATATAGTTACATTGGTTGTTTAAAGTTTTGTTATTTTTGTTTTCACTTGAGGGCAAGCGAAATCTTAAGCTTGGGGGTATTTGATAAGTAGGTTTCATACCTACGAATCAGTATCATTTAACCCTAAGATATTGTTGTTTTGAGTATATTGTAAGATCTTTTCACGCATTTGTATGAATTTTGTGTGCAGGGTACGGACTGGACTAAAGGAGCGGATTATAAGATAAATTGGGCTGGATTTGAACTACACGCGCCGGGGCGAAGTGTCCAGGCTTATTTTTTTGCCGGGGCGCATCTGGCTAGGGCGCGGATATAAAAGGAAGAGACGCATCGGGGCGCGTGTCCGGCAGAGAAAGTCAGTAATCCCTGTTTGCGCAGGATTTTTGGTGCATGCAAGGGCTGAGCGTAGGAGGCTGATAAAAGGAAGAGTGGGACGTGGATAACCCTATTTTTTATATATATTTTTTGGGACTTGAGCAAGGAAGGAGAATTGAGGCAGAGCTTGATTATACGCTAGCGGAGCGACTTGGAGACAATAACGATTGGAGTTTTATATTCCTTTCTTTCTCTTTTCATCTTATTTTGTATTCGTTATGAGTAATACTCTGAAGATTATGGGTTTTTATTCATTCGTTATGAACTAAATTCCTTTTTAAGTCTACAACGGATCTTTGATTGTAATGGATGATTAAGTATTTTTAAACTCAGTTTATGAATGTTATTTCAGATTATTCACTATGAGTGTGATTAATTTATATAATTACCTGATGAACGATTATCTGTTATCTCTTATGAACTTGTGAAGGAACATATGGGATTAGACTAGCCATAGTGACATATGTTAGCGATTTCTGCATAGATGGAAATTATGATTTGTGTTTAGGGTAGAAGTATGCCTTTACGCCATATGTAATCTGAAAGGAAACTTGATAATAAATTCTTATTAATTATAATTCACATAGAAATATAGTGAGTTAATTAATTAGGGTGTCTCATTTAAATCTATCATTTATAGATATGAGTGAGTACGAATATTATGCATCGTGAGGTGGTTTTATCTACGTTAGTATTTTCGATTAATAATCTAGGGTTAATTGAAATAAACTGGGAAAAAGAATATTATCAGAAGTGCAATTATAAGTGAAGTTGTGGGCTTAATTCTCTCAGACTTGTTAAAATCTTGATTTAGTGTTGCGATTGCTTTCAGTATTAATTTAGTTATAAAAGAAAACATTTTTTTTTCGATAGTTTGATAAAGCTGAAATATTACAAAGTTGGTAATTGTTTGATTGAACAATAATTATTGTCTCTGTGGGTACGATACTTTACTTTCACTTTATTACTTGTTGACCAGGTATACTTGCGTGTTGTGCGTAACTAGATTTTACACAACAGCAAACATGATTCTGCATCTGTTCTATTTCAGCTTTTGGTTCTTCATGGTGATTCGTAGAGTGGCTCTTCAGATCTTCTTTCTGCTCAGTCACTTTTCTAAATGCTATCTTCTTGACCTTCTCGGCTCTCAGCTTAGCTGCCATTTTTAATGGCATTCTCATTGTAGATGAGTGAAGCATTAGTCTATTAAAGTCCTTCTTCAAATCTGCTTCACTTCTAATTTCGTAGTCTCACTGCCACTGAGACATGTTTTTTTAGCTCTGTAGAACTCGTAGAGTCAACAACATAGCATTCCAACAACTCAACGATTCAACAACTCTGTAACACTTTCATCTTTGAAGCTTCAGCTATTAAATACCCTTCCATGATCTTCCCATTGGAAAATAGCCGTTGGAAGCTTTTTGAATTGCTTTGCAAATCTCGAGTTATTTGGTGTAGACTGCTGATTTGACATGACAGCTCCTTTTTGACTTTTCTGACATAGCAGTCTGCTATTTCACCTACCACATCAGAGATATCATTTTTCTGCGTCAGGCTGGCAGTCACCTTTATTTCTCCTTTCTGATTTCTTAATTTGAATCTACAGGAGTTGTCCTTCTGCATCGATGCTCTCAATTAGCAACGTTCGAATGTCAGGCTTTATATTGAACCGTTGCCAATTCTTCAATACTCAGATGATCGAACTCTACGTTTCTGATGCAGATGTCCTTGGACTGAATCATAGTTTGCCTTGTTGAATGTTGTTCTTTGACTGGTTGAGACAACACTACGATTCTAAGAGTGTTCTTTTGATTTGCAATGTAGAATATCTCTTCCTTCACTTGTGCAGTGCTTTAACACTTCTACTTGCCTTGACTTGTATCAAGAACTGATAACTTGTCTGATTGCTCTAGCCTTTCTGAATTGTAAGACACATCAGATTTGTGGCATACCCATCTCTCTTTCTCCTTGTGATCTCCCGTTCACATTTCATCAATGGTCTGACCCATGCTTAATAACTTTAGTCTTGTTCTTCATTGGTTGGCCAGTATCTCAGTGTTAACTGCATCAGTTCCTTCTTCATTTGGCAATTACTAAGATCATAGTTACTCCAAAGATCGTTGCCTTCTGTTCTCTTAACAGATACTGCACTTGCTGACTTTTTTTTAGTCAGTCACTTCATCTGAAGTCTTCTTAGGATTTTCTTGTGGAAGACTTCTCCTGAATGGCTTCATTTCTCAACCAGGACGCTGATTGAGTTGGTGCTTAGATCTTCTGATTGCATGCAGGCCATTCGGTGAGTGCTCTCTGGCTTTCTTCGGGTAGATTGTATCTTTACAACTCTGACCAGAGGCTTCATACTTTGGATATTCTGGGAGTGCTCAACTGTTGAGAATCGTGTTGACACTACGATTCTTTCTTGGTCGTTGTGAGCATCTGATAACTTGTCAAAGCCTTAGTTCTGCAGACTACGATTTTGCTTTGGTTCTGCAGAAACTACTACTCTGAGAGCAAATTATGGACAGGCTACAATTTCTGCCTTAACACTTGCTGTCATTGACTGATCTTTCTCGACTACGATTTCTGCCCCTGATATGATCAGTAGACTCCACGTCTTCACGTGTGGCCTATGATTCTTGACTTGGCTTCGGCAGGCGCTCGGTTCGCTCTTAGATAGGCTGTCTCTACGATTCTGAACATGGCTTCTTCGATAGACTACGATTTTGAGAAAGTCCTTCTCAACACACTACGATCCTGCCTTGTCTCTCCTGGCAGGCTACGAACTTTAAGAGCTACTATCCTTGCACACTGCGATTCTGCCTTGACAGTCTCTAAGTCTTCCTTGTCTCTTCTGGCAGACTACTAAGGCTGGTGCAGTGGTTCGATGATCAGACAGACCTCTTAATTACGATCTTTCTATATTTAGTCCTTGTACATCATTTCTTTTTAAGGACTTCACAAAGCTATTTTGTTTATGTAGGATCAACCTAACATATTTGATCAATTCATTCTAAGTCCTTGTACATATATTCCTATTATCTATCAAAGGACTTTACAGCTTTCACTAATGCAAGAATACTTGCATATTCATTCATTGAGATCATAATCAAATCTTATATAAATAGGAATACCATTCTTATGAATATTCCTAACAATCTCCCCCTATTTTATTATGATAAAAACAATCAGTGCATATGTTTGAGATAAATGAATCTTATATATAGTGAGCGGCTGTATTTCTAAAACAGATAATCATGAATACCATTGATGATAATATGAAATTATATAATGTATGACACTCTACATCCTGGATCCAGAACGTACCTAACTAGATAGAAATGTACCTTTTCTGCTTCATGTATGTCTCCAGAATATCTGTTGATCAGCTACTCAGCTACTCATCTTTCTTTTCTTCTTTTCCTTCTTTCCTCTATTCCCCCTCAGATGAATGCTCCATTTCTTCTTCTTGATCAGGCTTTAGTTTGATTACATGCTCTTCTTCTTTGTCTTCATCTTTCTCTGGCTCCCCCTCAGACTCTGTGTTCATGAGGTCATCATCCTTTGGCTCCCCCTCAGATGATGACTCTGCTGCTGCTGCTGCTGCTTTCTTCTTCTTTTTCTGCTCCTTTGCTTTTTTGCTCTTGGTCTTCTCTTCTACCTTCATTCCTCTCTCCTTACTCTTCCTTGAATGCCTCTTTCTATACCTCTTTTTCTCCCCCTTTTTGTCATTAATCACTTAAGGGAGCTTCTCCATGTTTAACATAAGCTGCTCCATCAGGTGAAATGAGTTACCAACCTCAATCTTGAGTTCTTGTTAGCTAAGCTCAAGTTGTAGGGATAGGGGTTGATTTAGATTGTCAATCTTGTCAGAGAGAGACAGTATTTGGTCTGCACTTTCCTTCTGAGCTTTCAAAGCTTCTTCCTTCTTATCATTCATAGATTTCAGAAATATTTGATCCCTCAGTCGAAACTTGAGAGATCTGTCTGAAATTCTGGCTTGAAGCCTTTTGGACAGCTCATTGTCTTCTCCTGTTGACATGTCCTTTACTTCTGCAGTAATGAGAGAGATCTCCTCAATCAATTCTTCAGAGTTCTTTAGCAACTCTTGCTCTTGAAGTGATTTGGCATCTAGTTGGTCATCCTTCTTCTGTTCTGCAGCTTGTTGGTCAGCTCCCTGCTGAGCACCAGATTGGACTCGACGATTCTCACCCGTGGACAAGTTTTCAAAAGTAGTGAGAATCTGATAGATCGTTGAGTACCATGCTGCTTGAGTAGAATACAGCTTCTCAATTTTATCTTGACCATCTTCAGAGGTAGAGTGAGAGGACTCTACGATCATAGTCTTTGGTATAATTTGTCTGCCATTTGAACCTACTCGACAATCGTAGGGAATGTAGTGATTGCCAGTATGTCGATAGACTCTGAAGTGAGATTGGTCTTTGATCAGCAGAGTTGCAAACTTCTTCACCCTTGGAAAGTTTTGAGCCACTAGCTCTAAGTTGGGAAGGTGAGAGAAGCACCATGAAAAGTAGCTATTATCATTGGTAATCGATGCCTTCACCCAGGGCATATGAGGATAGAATTACCTTATCGCATGATTCTTGACTTCAGGCTCATATATCAGAGTTGAAGTGTCCAGCTTCATAACTTCGAGGTTGTTCAACAGATATGCTGCGGTCATCTTCACTACATTCAGCCTTTCATTTCTAAGATTAACCCATTTTCCTGGAAGTATATCTAGTGGTTCTTCATTAACTTCCACCACTATTCTTCCCTTGCGATGAACAAGACAAGGGATGTGAAAATCTTCTGGCATTTCATTCTCTAGACTGGAATTTCCTTCACTTTCTTCATGTTCTGAGCTGGAGTTAGACCGATGCATACTTCCTTTAACTGACTCATCAGTTTGTTCATGCATTTGATCATCATCTTCATCATCATCAGTAGACCTTGTCTTTGCAGACTCACTGAGCACTTCTTGCTCTGTAGTCTTCAGTCTTTTGCTGATATCCTTTGTAGACATCTTCCTTCTTTTTCCCTTAGCATCTTCTTCCTTGAATTCTGGCTCATCATCACTTACTTTAATTATCTTTGGAGATGATTTTCCCCTTTTTTGAAACTAATAGAGCAATCAGTCTGTTGCTCTTCCTTCTTCTTGGGGGTTCAGCTTCAGGGGATTCAGGCTCTTCTCCATCTTCAGACTTTGAAGTCTCTGAGTCATTAGACAACCTTCTTTGATGATCAACAATAGTAGGTGCAGATGCTTCTTCTTCGGACTCAACGTCTTTTGAACCATCAGAAGGACTTCTTGGAGCTTCAGTAGTAGGAGTTACAATATCTTCTGATTTAGATCCTTCTTTTATAGGTTCAGCTTTCTCCTTCTTAGATTCAACCTTTTCTTCATTAGTGGACTTGCTCCTTGAAGATTCATCCATGAAGCTCTTAGTTCCCTTTTTTTCTTCTGACTCTACGTTTTCCTCTTCAATAGATATACTTCTTCTGGGAACTGACTTAGGCTTCTTCCCCACCTTAGCTTTCTTCTTGTATGGCTTTACAGACTTGATCTCTAGGATAATTGAGTCCTTAGAGTGTGAGAGTTCCTCCTCTGTCATAGCACTTGCCTTCCTCTTCTTCGAAGTACTCTTGTTGCTGCTGCTATATGTCATCAGCCTTTTGTTCTCCATTGGGTTCTTCTTCCAGTTTGTAAACAGCGTAGGGGTCATCACCTTATGACTGTTTAGGATTACACCTTCATTATCCTTAATCTTATTCTTCAGCTTCTTCTTCAGAATGATACTCAAGAACCTTCCATGGAAAACCTTTGTGAGCGGTTTCTCTGTTAACTTCTTCTTCTCCGCCTTGTCCAACCATTTGGACATTAGGTCGAGCAGGATAGCTCCAAAATTAATTCGCTTCTTCAATACTATTGCTGACATGATCTTCAACTGTTGATCACTCATAGTGTCATGTGTCAGTGTCCTTGCATAGTATACATTTGCCCACTATCTCTGCAAGGAACTTGAATTCTTCAGGAAACTCCTTTTTCTTCATATCCTTTAGACTAGGGTTTCTCTTGTACTGCATAATCTTCTTGGTTCCTTCTGTGTCGACTTCATCAAGGCTTTTCAAACTTAGGTCAGGGAAACCTAAGCACTGGTTGATGTCAGTGGATTTCAGTTTTAGAATATGAACTTTGACCTTTGTAGATAGGGTTCCAGAATTCATGGTCGCGTTGGAGTGGAATTCTTTAACCAAGTTAACATATATAAGAGTGTTTGTCTCAAGGCATTCTGAGAATCCAGCCTTCTTCACAAGCTCAAGAATATCTCTGAACCTTTTCACTGATTTCTCAAACTTCTTTGTCCCAAGTTGAATGTAACTGATTACATGCTAGTCTGCCATTTGAAGAGTTGGGGTTTTTTTGGGTTTATGACTTTGTGAGAGTACTTTGATATATCAGGAAGCGATTTGGGGTTTGATAACTGTTTGAGAGAATTTGGCTGGTTGGAGGTGTTTAGGTTTTGGTTTGAGAGAGTGAGTGTATGGATTTGACAAGCTTGCAGTTTTTGATGAACTCTCTAAAATGAAACTGCCAATAATTTAAATTTCCCTCTTCTAACTGTTCCCTCCACGTTTCTTAGTGGGACAGTTGTAAGACTCTGATATGTCACAATCTGTAACTTCTTCTACCACGTCAGTTTATCAGATTTGACTTTTCTTTAGTTGACTATTGACTTCTTCAACTCGTGGAGTTTCCTTATTACTTAGCTCAGTACTCCACGATTTCCCAGACTAATCTACAACCTCTGTATCTTCTTCAATGATTGTAGTCTGTGGTTATGCTTCAATAGACAACTTCTTCATTAGACTTTAAGGGAGTGGCAATTCTCATTTGCAGCTTGTAATCTTCTGATGAGATGCTGCTTGATTCAGCAGAGATTCCTGTGATGTATTCAAAGTTCGCACTTCTTCTGAAATAAGGTAGCTCAAGAAGGGCCAACCTCTTAGTTCAGAACTAAGGGTCAGGTTTTTCCCTGAGACGGTTATCATATGAAGAGCTTTATATGCATAGACAGTACTGTCATCACATTTGACTTCTTTGCTGAGGAGTTCATCTACCAACTCTAGATATTCATTAGTGTTGGCTTATGTATAGGTCGTAATCGTGGTGTCTGTTGGGTTTGTACGTAACGCAATCATGCAATCAAATCACATAAATAGGGTGGAAGCGCGAAACATAGGTTTTCAAAAATTTATACAAACCCATAACCATGATCATGCTTTGTGCTAATTATCAATAACAGAAAAGAGAGAACATGGAATTATACCTTTGAAGATCCAAGCTTCCTCAGGTACAAGTTCTACTCCTTTGATTCCTTTGATTCCTCTGTAGTGGCTCCTTCCCTTGATCAATGTCAGCCACCCAAATGTTTGGCCTCTAACAGTGATCCACCAAGGAAGATGAAGAACTCAGGAAGATGGGTTATTGGCTTAACCTTTGTTTCTATCTCTTAGAATATGTGTACTCTCAACCCTTGGAAAAATTCACGTACCTTATTTCTGATATAAGACTCTCTTATATAGATATTAGGTTAACCCTCCTAATCCAATTAGAATAGGATTTTATTTAATTAATTAATTAAACACTTTTAATTAATTTATATCCTAATCTTATTAGGATTGAGAGAGAGTACTGATATTATATTAATTCCTAAACTCCTTTAGAATTAAAATAATAATAATAATATTAATAAGACTCCTCTTATTAATTTATATTTAATATTTCTAAAATATTAAATAATAAATATTAAGCTATTTAATTTATTCTATCACCATAGATTAAATTAATTATACTTAATGCATTATTACTATCATGCCATTTTCTTCTTAAATAATTCTTCTTCCTTTTATGGTGTGACCCTTTAGGTTCTCTATATTAAACCGGTTGTGAATAAATCAATTAGAACAATTCTAATCTTATTTAAATAAATAAATTAAACTAATAATCTATTTAAATAAATAACATTTATTCTACAATAGGGATAAGCCTCCCTAGCGATCAACGACATTCCAAATAATATAGATTTTAACATTAATCATAAAAGAACCTGTGAGTTAATAGGTACCGTACAATTCAATCCTTCCACCATACAATGCCCCAATTAAATATAAGACATGAATTTACTGTCAAGTCTTAATTTATTTAATCATATGTATTTCGATTAGAAAACGCACAACTCCAAATAATGCAAATTAGAAACCTCTTTCTAATTTTATTCAACCTTGGCCAAGGATTCCTGGGTTGTCATTTAACGAATCACATAGGATATATCTCCTCTTTTACTAGAGGTGGTAGATTCTTTATTGATTATACATTATCTCCATATGCAACTCATTATACCCAAACATACCCTATATATGCCTTAAAAGGCCTTAAGGAATAAGTCAAAGTATAATTTGTTACAAACAAGATACTATGATGATATCAAGTCCAATGATCACTTGTACTACTATCACATTAGGAATTCCTATTGACAGGCGAGTAAAACTCCATTAGGTATTCCATAGTGAGTCACGTTCAGTGAACTTATTCTCCAATAAGCACCTACATACTTGCTTTAGTGTCTCCACACAAATGACCATAAGATCAGTCATCCTCATCCAATGAGCAAGCAACATTTGTACCAATCAATCCGGATTTACTAATCCCCTTTTTAGTAATCCCACGATTGGAAACTATTTTAGTTTTTAAGCTTTCTAAGAATTTAGATCTCATTAGCATGATCTCATCATGATTCTAAAAGCATTGCTTAAAACTATGGGTTATTTACATATTATAAAAGCAGCACCATGTAGATAATTAAATGCCTTAAATGAATATCTTATTAATAAATAAATAAGATTGTTTAAAAAGTATGTACTTTATCATCATACATGATTGGTTTGTATGCACACTACTATCAATCTCCCACTTGCACTAAAGCCAATCGCCATGGTATCTCATACCCATCTTCTCTAAGTGACGATCAAACTGCTGTTGTGTTATAGCTTTAGTAAATGGATCTGCAATGTTATCTTGAGAGTCTATATGCTCTTCTTTCAATGATTTCTTTAATCAAAGTGCCGCAACACATGTTTTAGATTCAAGATGAGACTTAGGAACTATTCCTCGTTCTGTAATGAACTTTTCATTCAAAACATCAACTTGCAGCTTCACTTACAGTTATATACTTTGTCTTTGTCACTAAATCAGCAACCTTTTGCTATTTGGAACCTTTTCAATTCATTGCACCACATTTTAAGGTAACGACTTACCCTATAGTGGATTTACTGTCGTCTTGGTCAGTCTGAAAACTTGAGTCTGTTTAGCACTCTAGATTTATTCAGACCCATCATGTGTCATGATGACATCCTTAGTGTCAGTTAAGTACTTTGGGATGTTTATCACTGTCTCACAGTGATCTTCTCCAGAATCTGACTGATCAACATCAAGTCTCGTATATTTCATTGCATATATGATAGTAACTCATGCGATCTCTCTTTTACTGAGGACAATATTAGAGAGATACACTCCATGGCTCATCATCATAAGGCACTCTTTTGGAGTTTGCCATGCTAAATGCCTTTAGCATCTAATGAATATACGTTTTCTTAGGTTAAGCCGAACATCCTTTTAAATCTATTAATACAGATTTATATCCCCAATGCGGGATGTTCTACCCAAATCATTATTGGAGGAATGTTTAGACAACTTTATTTTGATTGATTTTAGCATAGGAATTTCATTCCCTATCAGTAATATATCATCAACATATAATACATGGAATAAAACAGCGCTCCCACTAACCTTCTTGTACACACATGGTTCATCCTCGTTTTTGATACAATCAAACTCTTTGATTGTCTCATCAAAACGAATGTTCCATCTACGAGAAGCTTGCTTCAATCCATAAATGGATCGTTGCAGCTTACAGACTTGATTTGTTCCAACCTTTGAAACAAATCCCTCTGGCTGTGTCATATACACATCCTCCTCAAGTTTCCCATTGAGGAAGGCCGTTTTTACGTCCATCTGCCAGATCTCATAGTCGTTATAAGCTGCAATCGCAAGCAAAATCCGAATGGACTTGAGCATAGCTACTGGTGAAAAGGTTTCATCATAGTCAACTCATTGTCTTTGTTTGAAACCTTTTGCAACCAGTCAGACCTTATAGGTCTCTACCTTGCCGTCCTCTCCCGTCTTTCTTTTAAAGACCCATTTACACCGAATAGGCTTAATACCTTCAGGTGGTGAAACCAAAGTCCATACTTTGTTTTCATACATGGAGTCCATTTCGGATTTCATGGCTTCAAGCCATTTCCCTGAGTCTTTATTACTCATAGCCTGTTCGTAATTTAATGGATCATCATCATTCATGATGTGTACCTCATCGTCATCCTCCATAACGAATCCATACCTCTCAGGTATCTTCGGTACTCTTCCAGATTTACGAACAGGGTGTGGTATAGTAGGTTCTTCTACTTGGTCAGGTACCTGACTTTGATCCGTGATAATTTGTGGTTCTTGAACTTCTTCAAGATATATCTTACTCCCACTGACCCCTTCATGGATAAACTCCTTTTCCAAGAAGGCAGCATGTTTCGCAACAAATACCTTTTGATCAGTTGGATGATAGAAATAATACCCTAAAGTTTCTTTAGGGTATCCCACAAATCTACACTTATCGAATTTAGTCTGTAGCTTATCATTTTCAAACTTTTTGACATAAGTTGGGCAACCCCAAGTCTTAACATACTTAAGATTGGGTTTCCTCCCTTTCCACATCTCATATGGAGTCTTTGGGGTGGATTTGGTAGGTACCTTGTTAAGTAGGTATGCAGCCGTTTCTAGGGCATATCCCCAGAAGGAAATTGGAAGGTCGGTAAAAATCATTATGGATCGAACCATGTCCAACAGTGTTCGATTTCTCCTTTTAGATACTCCATTTAACTGTGGTGTACCTGGAGGAGTCCATTGTGAGATTATACTATTTTCTTTGAGACAATTGAGAAACTCACCGCTCAAGTATTCTCCACCTCGATCTGATCGAAGTATCTGTATACTCTTGCCCTTTTGTTTCTCTACTTCACTTCTGAACTCTTTGAACTTTTCAAATGATTCTGACTTGTATTTCATTAAATACACATATCCAAATCTTGAGTGATCATCAGTGAAAGTAATAAAATAAGAATACTCACCCCGTGCATTTGTTGTCATAGGTCCACAAACGTCTATGTGAATCAATGCCAATAACTCTGTAACTCTTTCTCCTTTTCCACTAAAAGGAGATTTAGTCATTTTACCCATGAGATAAGATTCACAAGTTGGATATGATTCATAATCGGATAGCTCGAGGAGCCCATCTTTATGCAACTTGGATAATCTTGTTTCATTGATATGACCGAGTCTATAGTCCCACATGTAGGTATAATTAATATCATCTCTTTTCCTTTTCTTAGTTTGTTCAATTTGAAATATATTTTCTTGTAAGTCAAGTGAATAAAGCCCATTTCGCAAATTTCCAATACTATATAAAACATCGTCTTTATAAATAGAACAACTATTGTTCTTTATAACAACGTTAAATCCTTCCATATCCAATACATAAATTGAAATAATGTTTTTAATAATATTCGGAACATAATAACATAAGATAAATGAACTTGCCTGAAGGCATTGCTAAACAATAAGTTCCTACAGCTAATGCAGCAACCTTTGCCCCCATTCCCCAGTCGTAGGATCACCTCATCATTGTTCAGCTTTCTACTTCTGACCAGTCCCTGCACAGTATTACATATGTGAGAACCACAGCCGGTATCCAATACCCAAGTAGAATTATGACTTTTAGAAAAATTAATTTTAATCATAAACAAACCTTGATTGGAAGTCGAAGCTTCTCCAAGCTTCTTCTCTGCTAGATACTTCTTGCAGTTCCTTTTCCAATGTCCCGGGTCGTTGCAATGAAAGCACATTCCTTTAGCTGGTTCAGGTTTCTTTTGTTCCTTTTCTTTCCCCTTTCCCTTAGCCTTCTTAGATTTCTTCTTTTCAGAAGATACCTTGGGCCTCTTCCTTTTATTGGAAGAATCCACCATCAAGATATGGTTCTTCTTGGATGGGAAATGACCTTCTGCAGTTTTTAGCATGTTAACCAGCTCAGGCAAGCTGACATCTAGCTTATTCATGTGAAAATTAACCACAAACTGCGAGAAGGTCTCAGGGAGTGACTGCAAGACCAAGTTTTGACTCAACTCCCCATCCATGACAAACCCAAGTTGTCCAAGGCGTTCAATCAAATTGATTACCTTCAGAACATGAGTCTCGACGGCAGTGCCCTAGGTCATCCGAGATCGAAAGAGCTCCTTAGATATCTCATATCTAGCAGTCCTACTCTGTTCACCATACAACTCCTTGAGGTGAAGCAGCATAGCAGGAGCATCCATATTTACATGCTGACGCTGAAGCTCGTTATTCATGGATGTGAGCATGATGCATTGAGCCACAGATGCATCATCTTGCCATTTATTGAAAGTGGCAATCTCTTCCTCAGAGGCTGTTTCCGAAACAGATTCAGAGATAGTTGAATTTAGGACATAAGAAATCTTTTCAGCAGTGAGAACAATTCTCAGATTTTTTAGCCAGTCCTCATAATTCGGCCCGGTAAGCTTATTTGCATTAAGTATGCTTCGTGGTGAGATTAGTGATTTTGACATTTTTAAAATTCTGCATGTGAAAAGACAACATTTTTAGAAAACATTCATTTTATTAACTTTGCATACCAAAATAAATTTAGGTCTTTATTTTAAATTGGTATCTCCCACTATTTTCATCAAACTACATTATCCTCACTTATATAGTTCGGCAACATCTAATTAAAGATTTGCTAGTGAGATTAAGGATCCCATTTCAAATGTATATAACCTTGTGGATAGCACAACAAGCGATATACGAATAAATAGGTAGACAACTCTTGTCAATAACATTACCATGTAACTCCTTTTATTTTGCCTCTTAAATCATAATGGTCATGTGTGTGCACATCTGAACTAAAATGATTTAAGTTAAGTCCAGCCTAGCACTTTCATAAATTCAAAAAAGAAAAATGTTCATCCTTATGGATAGCACAACAAGACTAGATCGTTCAATTTTCTTGATAAGCATCAAATGTGATTAATTAACATCTTAAATACTCAATACTCGTCTTGTGGATAGCACAACAAACTCATATTAAATATTTAATACTCTATTAATTAATCATGCTAGAAGGCGACGTTCGATATTCCAAATATCATTTGAACGCTTCGAACTTAATATTATTTTTTTGAGAGGTTTGTTATTATTTGTCTCATCTTGTTTAGCATGCATGCTCATATATATATAAAATACGCGTCATTTTATTAAACATGCGAAGCATGTTAGCATATATATAATATTTAGCATGCAATATAGAATACTATATTCTACCCGGATTGATTATGGACTTTTATTCTAGTTTGGTTCACTAGAGCCACCAAGTGAACTAAAAGGTCAAACCTAGGAGTGCAAGAATTTAAATTTAAATATAACTATTATATTTAAACACGGGCTCTATACAAATGGGTCTTCACGCGTTCCTTGGTCTCCAATTTCTTCAAGATAATTCTAACTATTTCTATTACATAAACTATAATTAAATAGAAACTTTGATCTGCAATCAAGGGAAAGTACATAGGAAGGAGATAGAATTTACATCGAGAATAAAACTAGGGAAGACAAGGTACGCAGACCCCATTTTATAAAACCCATTCATTCAAGCATTCATCCAAAATAAAATCCAATCACATTGGTTATAGTCCATAATCAACCCTATTTATTATCATACACATCACCATATGCATCAATAAATTTCCATTCATCTCATGAATTATAAAGCTATTTCATGTATAGATCGATGTCATTTATTGGACAAAAGTTTTGCTAAATTTTATTTTTGAAACAAAATAAACTCTTTTATTTTAATCAAAAATAAATCCAAATTAAACTCCTTTAATTTTAGCAATCTGAAATCATATTTCAGATAAAATAAACATCTTTATTTTAAAACTTCATTAATTAAATAAACAGTTTACTTAATTAAATAAAATTAATTTTCAGGGTCTGTCCAGGTACCGGCGCAGCTGCGCCAAGAAAGTACTGGGCTGCTGTGCAGGAAGCCTGGAACACCGAATTTTGCAGACCGGCGCAACTGCGCTGGGAATAAACTGGGCAGCTGCGCCGTTCGTCGGCAGAATCACCAGAAATCAGTTTTTTGTCCAGAAAATCTAATCCCATCATACATCAATTCATACATGGAATTATATAATTGATAATTAGCACAAAGTTAGGCTCTGATACAACTGTTGGGTTTGTACGTAACGCAATCATGCAATCAAATCACATAAATAGGGCGGAAGCGCGAAACATAGGTTTTCAAAAATTTATACAAACCCATAACTATGATCATGCTTTGTGCTAGTTATCAATAACAGAAAAGAGAAAACATGAAATTATACCTTTGAAGATCCAAGCTTCCTCATGTACAAGTTCTACTCCTTTGATTCCTTTGATTCCTCTGTAGTGGCTCCTTCCCTTGATCAATGTCAGCCACCCAAATGTTTGGCCTCTAACGGTGATCCACCAAGGAAGATGAAGAACTCAGGAAGATGGGTTATTGGCTTAACCTTTGTTTCTATCTCTATAGAATATATGTACTCCCAACCCTTGGAAAAATTCACGTACTTTATTTCTGATATTAGACTCTCTTATATAGATATTAGGTTAACCCTCCTAATCTAATTAGAATAGGGTTTTATTTAATTAATTAATTAAACACTTTTAATTAATTTATATCCTAATCTTATTAGGATTGAGAGAGAGTACTGATATTATATTAATTCCTAAACTCCTTTAGAATTAAAATAATAATAATAATAATAATAATAATAATATTAATAAGACTCCTCTTATTAATTTATATTTAATATTTCTAAAATATTAAATAATAAACATTAAGCTATTTAATTTATTTTATCACCATAGATTAAATTAATTATACTTAATGCATTATTACTATCATGCCATTTTCTTCTTAAATAATTCTTCTTCCTTTTATGGTGTGACCCTTTAGGTTCTCCATATTAAATCGGTTGTGAATAAATCAATTAGAACAATTCTAATCTTATTTAAATAAATAAATTAAACTAATAATCTATTTAAATAAATAACATTTATTCTACAATAGGGATAAGCCTCCCTATTGATCAATGACTTTTCAGATAATATAGATTTCAACGTTAATCATAAAAGAACCTATGAGTTAATAGTTACCGTATAATTCAATCCTTCCACCATACAATGTCTCAATTAAATATAAGACATGGATTTACTGTCAAGTCTTAATTTATTTAATTATATGTATTTTGATTAGAAAACGCACAACTCCAAATAATGCAAATTAGAAACCTCTTTCTATTTTTATTCTACCTTGGCCAATGATTCCTGGGTTGTCATTGAACGAATCACATAAGACATATCTCCTCTTTTACTAGAGGTGGTAGATTCTTTATTGATTATACATTATCTTCATATGCAACTCATTATACCCAAGCATACCCTATATATGCCTTAAAAGGCCTTAAGGAATAAGTTAAAGTATAATTTGTTACATACAAGATACTATGATGATCTCAAGTCCAAAGATCACTTATACTACTATCACATTAGGAATTCCTATTGACAGGCGAGTAAAACTCCATTAGGTATTCCATAGTGAGTCACGTTCAGTGAACTTATTCTCCAATAAGCACCTACATACTTGCTTTAGTGTCTCCACACAAATGACTATGAGATCAGTCATCCTCATCCAATGAGCAAGCAACATCTGTACCAATCTATCCGGATTTACTAATCCCTTTTTAGGTAATCCAACGATTGGAAACTATTTTAGTTTTTAAGCTTTCTAAGAATTTAGATTTAATTAGCTTGATCTCATCATGATTCTAAAAGCATTGCTTAAAATTATGGGTTATTTACATATTATAAAAATAGCACCATGTAGATAATTAAATGCCTTAAATGAATATCTTATTAATAAATAAATAAGATTATTTACAAAGTATGTACTTTATCATCATACATGATTGGCTTGTATGCACACTACTATCAGTGTCCTCCTGTTCTTACACTGTGATCAAATGTTTGATTTTAGGTACTCCACGATTTGAAGTGGGTGGTTGATATGGTTATCAGTAGCACGTTTTGGGACGTTACTACTGACTATGGATCTTCATTTGGTTCATCGGTCACAAAGTTTTAAGACTCTGTAACTGGGATAATTCTGTTTTGGGTTTGCTCCTGTTCATAATGATCTTGACAGCAGTGGTCTTTATATTCGTGGTGTGGTCAACAGACATGCACCATGGATGACTTATCCTCTAAGCTTATCTCAGATCTGCTGACAAGAATCCCACTTTTTTATTTTGCTCTTCTGAGCTTCACCATCTCCATATCTTCAGCTGATCTTCCATAGATTCCACCACCTTTAACTTTTCACCTGATCTTCATGAGACATTAAGTAGCTATCTTCAATGTTTGGAAGACCAGAAGGATTTGCTTTATCAAGCTCCTTTGACACCTTTGTGCTGTTGCTCTTAGCAGCTCACTGCTTCCCTATAGTTGATGCTATCATCTCAGAGGAAGATGAATTCTTCTTCTTCACATGCATCAGAAGGCAGCTTTGTATATCTCCTTCTGATTGGAACCATCACGATCATATAAACCTCCTTGGATCATAGAGAGAGATATCTTCAGGACTGATCACTCTACGATTGTTGACAGAACTACGAACGTAGTCTTCTTCATCTGACACTAGAACAGGTGTTTTCAGCAGGCTTGTAGTCCTTCCTTTGTTTCTTCAATATACACTAAGGATGAATGAAGAATCATTTGGGACTATTAATTTATCAACATCTATCAGCCTTTCTTCATTTAGTTACCCTTCCTCCTTCATCAGAACTACGGACTTTGATGCTAACTGGAGGGACACTACGATTGTGGTCATTGTACCATAATTATTGTGTTGGCTTGCACAGGCTGGACTCAGTCTTGATCGTAGAGAACACTATGATTTTCTTTAAGCTCTTTGACAGACTGCACTCGTGGAGTTCTGCTTCTATGATGAATTCTTCATAAATAATAATTGATGATCCTCTGATTTGAGCTTCTTTGAGGTTCCTTCTGAGTTGATATGCTTCATATGGTTAAGTTATAGAAGATCTTTTTCATCTTGACATGAACAACCAGCTTCTATATGAAGATCAGCAACCATGTGGACTTCATTCGTGTGGACTCAGCAAGTCTTCAAGAGCAGGCTTTGTCATAGGATAATTTTTGTCAAGAACATTGTTGAAATGTCTTGAGCCTCTAGCTGGTTGAATCTTCGTGACTGAGGCCATCTGCTTCAGTATTCCTTAGTGTGGTCAGAGAGACCAAGTACATGCAGGTTAGATAAATTTCTATTCTTGGTACCCATGGTTAAATAGGTCCTACTAGGTTAGTTTCCTCAAAATCCCTATTTCTCATACATTTGAACTTATATCATATTTAGCATCATCAATTATATTCATGCATATATCAGATTTAGATATGACATTTAAAATACATGATGGTGAGTGTGTGTAAGATTAATCATTTTAATAAGACACTTTTTTTCTTTGATAGTTTCACCCTTTGCTTGGTTATGTTCAAAGATTTTCAATGTTCACATAGTAGGAATCAACTCTATTACTTATTTGTATCTGGTTGATTCATGGAGATGATCAGTTTCTAAGAATCTCCAAGATACTCCTTTAGAGCTTATTATACTCTACGTGTTATCAAAAACATAGAACATAGGTTTGTATATATAAATGCATACATACCAACCCTACAGCAAGGATTTCTCCACTTAAGCTTAATTAAATCTTGGTTAGCTTATGACCTATTTCAGACTTCTTTAAAGATGTTATCTTCAACCTAAAACTTGGATGGAGAGAAAGTTTGTTAGCAATTAAGTTTCCAGCCTTAATATAATTTCTCTCTTCTCCTTTTTAGGAAGAGTATGGTCTCTTGATAGAATACTATTGTAGTACATAAAGTGATGCAACATGATGTACATATAAGTATAGCTGAGGAACCGTACCTTTACACTGTCAGTTTCTTAACAATCATTTATCTTGCTATAATGATGTTAGGCATTGATGTGCATATCTTTGCATTCATTTCTGACAGCTTGTTGCTCCATTTGACCTTAAATCAATCAGGCATAGTCTTAGAGTTGTAAGCTGGGAAAGTATTGGCAGCTTTAGTCCTTTAATAGCCTTGAATGTCAAGGTTTATATCCAACTGCTGGTTAGCCAAATACATATTGGAGGAAATATTCTTTCTCCTCTGGATAAGCATTTCATAGCATGTATAGGCCTTTCATCTTTCAGAATAGGTGGATACAAATTCTCTTCTTTTGATGCTTCTTGACTTTCCATCTCTGGTCTGTAGACTACAAGATTGACTGTGGACAAGGATTGGTCTTATTGCTATAGCATTTAAGAACATGGATCAATCTGAGCAGCTTTAGATGTATATACACATTTACTTGTACATATATTTTCCAACGTGTGAGCTCATCTGCATTTACAAGTGACTTACTACTAAACTAAGTTTAGAACAATGTTTGTGCCTAGGATCAGACTCAAAGAAATTAGCTTTTGGGTATAGCATGAGAACCTGCTCTTATACCAATTGTTGGTTCCCAATAGGCACACAATATATCTAGAAGGGGGGGTTGAATAGATCTTTTTCTAATTTCAAATACTTTTCCAGTTTATTTTGTATTGCTAGTGAATTAGCATATGACAAACATAAAAATCTTTTCAAGCATAGCGGAATAAGTTAAAGATCCCCTTCATTGATATATTCATAAATATTGTTACACATTATTCGTGGAGTTAGTTTAGTTATAAGTAGTTATTACATTCATAGCAGTTATAGCAGTTAAGTATATAATGTAGATGACAGAAAGTAAATGACTGAATGTAAAAGACACAAGGGATTTTAAGTAGTTCAGAGACTCAAGCTCCTAATCCACTCTTCTGCTTCACTAGCAGAAATTCCACTTAGGAAGGGGCAGCACCCCAAATCACTAAGATTCCTTCAAGACCAGCAGCCTTGGCACTTCTCTAGTTCACTAAGAACTCTTCAAGCCCAGCAGGCTTGGAACTTCAGGTCACTAAGAACTCTTCAAGACCAGTAGCCTTGGAACTCAATTTAGTCCCTCTGGACAAGGACCTCTCAGGCCCTGGCTACTTGTTGTTGTTGGTGCTTTGCTGCTAAGATGACTTGAAGCTTGATCATCTCTGGTACTTAGCAGCTTGGCGTGGTTCTCTTTGCATTCTGCATTGAGTCTGGACCACCTCTGGATATACTGCTAAAATGTTCATGAAGCTCAACATCTTTATGTTCTTAGCAGTCTTCTTCTATGGTGCAGCTGATCTTCTTTCTGTTCTGCTCATCTTCATCTGATCTCAGCTGTGCACCATCACCACTTGGGTCTGCTAAGGCTTGTTATTGCTGATCAACTTCTTCTGGTCCTTAGCATTCCCTGAACCTTTCTTGAATGATATGTAGACAAGATTCTGCATTTGTTCTCCTTCAGCTTTTGGTTCTTCATGGTGATCCGTAGAGTGGCTCTTTGGATCTTCTTTCTGCTCTGCCACTTTTTTGAATGCTATCTTCTTGGCCTTCTCGGCTCTCAGCTTAGCTGCAATTTTCAATGGCATTCTCATCGTTGTTGAGTGAAGCCTTAGTCTATTAAAGTCCTTCTTCAAATCTGCTTCACTTCTACTTTCGTAGTCTCACAGCCACTGAGATATGTATTTTTCAGCTCTGTAGAACTCGTAGAGTCAACAACATAGCATTCCAACAACTCAATGATTCAACAACTCTGTAACACTTTCATCTTTGAAGCTTCAGCTATTAAATACCCTTCCATGATCTTCCCGTTGGAAAATAGCCGTTAGAAGCTTTTTGAATTGCTTCGTAGATCTCGAGTTATTTGGTGCAGACTGCTGATTTGACGTGACAACTCCTTTTTGACTTTTCTGACACAGCAGTCTGCTATTTCACCTACCACATCAGAGATGTCATTTTTCTGCGTCAAGCTGGCAGTCACCTTTATTTCTCCTTTCTGATTTCTTGATTTGAATCTACAGGAGTTATCCTTCTGCATCGATGCTCTCAATCAGCAACGTTCGAATGTCAGGCTTTATATTGAACCGTTGCCAATTCTTCAATACTCAGATGATCGAACTCTACGTTTCTGATGCAAATGTCCTTGGACTGAATCGTAGTTTGCCTTGTTAAATGTTGTTCTTTGACTGGTTGAGACAACACTACGATTCTAAGAGTGTTCTTTTGATTTGCAATGTAGAACCTCTCTTCCTTCACTTGTGCAGTGCTTCAACACTTCACTTGTATCAAGAACTGATAACTTGTCTGATTGCTCTAGCCTTTCTGAATTGTAAGACACATCAGATTTGTGGCATACCCATCTCTCTTTCTCCTTGTGATCTCCCGTTCACATATCATCAATGGTCTGACCTATGCTTAATAACTTTAGTCTTGTTCTTCATTGGTTGGCCAGTATCTCAGTGTTAACTGCATCAGTTCCTTCTTCATTTGGCAATTACTAAGATCATAGTTACTCCAAAGATCGTTGTCTTCTATTCTCTTAACAGATACTGCACTTGCTGACTTTTTTTTAGTCAGTCACTTCATCTAAAGTCTTCTTAGGATTTTCTTGTGGAAGACTTCTCCTGAATGGCTTCATTTCTCAACTAGGACGCTGATTGAGTTGGTTCTTAGATCTTCTGATTGCATGCAGGCCATTCGGTGAGTGCTCTCTGGCTTTCTTCGGGTAGATTGTATCTTTACAACTCTGACCAGAGGCTTCATACTTTGGATATTCTAGGAGTGCTCAACTGTTGAGAATCGTGTTGACACTACGATTCTTTCTTGGTCGTTGTGAGCATCTGATAACTTGTCAAAACCTTAGTTCTGCAGACTAAGATTTTGCTTTGGTTCTGCAGAAACTACTACTCCGAGAGCAAATTATAACAGGCTACAATTTCTGCCTTAACACTTGCTGTCATTGACTGATCTTTCTCGACTACGATTTTTGCCCCTGATATGATCAGTAGACTCCACGTCTTCACGTGCGGCCTATGATTCTTGACTTGGCTTCGGCAGGCGCTCGGTTCGCTCTTAGATAGGTTGTCTCTACGATTATGAACATGGCTTCCTCAACAGACTATGGTTTCGAGAAAGTCCTTCTCGACACACTACGATCCTGCCTTGTCTCTCCTGGCAGACTACGAACTTCAAGAGCTACTATCCTTGCAGACTGCGATTCTGCCTTGATAGTCTCTAAGTCTTCCTTGTCTTTCCTGGCAGACTACTAAGGCTGGTGCAGTGCTTCGATGATCAGACAGACCTATCTATTACATAATTTAAGATCAACCTAACAAGTTTGATCTTTCTATATTTAGTCCTTGTACATCATTTCTTTTTAAGGACTTCACAAAGTTGTTTTGTTTATGTAGAATCAACCTGACATATTTGATCAATTTATTCTAAGTCCTTGTACATATATTCCTATTATTTATCAAAGGACTTTACAGCTTTCATCAATGCAAGCATACTTGCATATTCATTCATTGAGATCATAATCAATCTTATATAAATAGGAATACCATTCTCATGAATATTCCTAACAAGTGTCAATACAAATATGTAAAAAATATAAACACTCAAACTAAGTCCGCATTATAATTATTATCACACTATTGTGCAAAAATAGTGAGGACTACTACTGCTCTTAACTCGGACCATCACTCTGTCCCCCGACTAGTCCCTGCGACATTCTCATTTACTGAAGAGGACAATAGAAGAAAGGGTGAGCTCAACTAGCCCAGTAAAGAATATTATGACTAAGATAATGAAGAATAATTTATCTTTAGTCTTCAACAATTCAGATAAAATATTATAGACAACAAGTTTTAGATCAACAACTGCAGCAGAATTAACAATTCATTAGAAGAGTTACGTAGAGAATGATGTCTACTACCTTCTATAATTTAAAAGTCCATCATCAATATTTTATCCCTGTAACATCAATCAATATATATCTCAAATCAAATATCCATCTTTGCAGTACGGGCCAAAGATTTCATTTGTATCACTAGTGGTCATGTTCATCTCAACACTTGTCCATCTTTGCACTACGGCCAAAGATATTCATCAGGTAATCATTCATCTTTGCACTACAGGCCAAAGATATTCAT
This sequence comes from Panax stipuleanatus, assembly GCA_020205555.1. NCBI lineage: Eukaryota > Viridiplantae > Streptophyta > Magnoliopsida > Apiales > Araliaceae > Panax > Panax stipuleanatus. Next base: position 21,147,830 of record CM035121.1, on the reverse strand, counting down.
CAAGTAATCATTCATCTTTGCACTACAGGCCAAAAATATTCAGTTATATCACCATTTAGGACTGAGGATGATGAAAAACAATATAAATAACGAATCCAGTGAGATAAAGGACAAAGATTAGGGATTCGTAATTTAGTTTATCCAAGTTCAAGAATACTCTATAATAATCAATTGTGGAGCAAAATTCAAGAATGAAGTTCAAAACATGGATCCAATCAAATATAGGAACCATAACAGACAACTTGGACAAAGAATAAAAAATTTAATTTTTCTGTGAATAGTACTGTATTTGTGAATAGTGCCGTATACGTGAATAGTATCGTATACGTGAATAGTAGCCCCGACATGAAAAGGTAAAAATTTTATAATAAAATTCATACCAATATTTCGGTAAAATGATATTGAAAGAAATAACATCATTTACAAGAAAAATAATATCCCTTACAAGAAAATAACATCCCTTACCTCAAAAGAATACTCGATCTAACTGGAATATCGAATATTATGATAAAAAAAAACTTGCACTGTTATCAACTACTCAAAGTATCTAAATACTCACAAGAAATACGCTCGATATTATAGATGTAGGGATTTCGGCACATAAATGCAGCGAAAATTAAAATTTTTCGAAACCCTAAAACAGGATCCATTGCGAAAACATATTAATTCAGAGGTTTAGATTTGTTTTACCGATTATTCAAGCCTGAACGGAGATGATGGAAATTCTGGAACTGCTTCGAATCCTCAAAGCAATCCAACGGAACTGCGCCTCTACGGTATCCACATGAACGTCCCGCGAATCGTCACACGATCTGCAGCAAGGAAAGCTGCGGTACTACCCGCCAAGGATCTGGACTTTCAAAAAATTTCTCTCTAGTCTCTCTCTAAGAGCGGCTAGGGTTTTGATATCGATAATACCCAAAATGGCTGAAATATCATATATATATATAGCAGTTAAAGAAATTAACCAAAACCTAATTCAATTAAAAAAATAAAATTTGAATTTATATATATATATATATATATATATATTATATCTTAATTAAGTCTTACTTAATTAATATACATATATATACAAATTATCCTATTAATTTAAATTCGTAATTTAAATGCTATCAATCATATTGATATATTTAAATCCATACAATTTAAATTAATTCCCTTTTAATTACGTTATAAGTGTGTGACCCTATAGGTTATTATTATGTTGGCAATAATTTTAAAATCATATTATAAAATTATAAATAGTGAGCGACATCTAGTAATGCATCACTGCTACCCAAATAATAATAAGATCGGTGATTCGATACAACCTTTTTGTGACCAATGTTTCAATATAATTTAATCCTTTTAACCTTGACATCCTAGATTAAACTCGAGGCATGGAATGTGTCATCCTCTTCATAATTTAATCTGAGTTTTCTTGATCGATGAGTAGACTATATGAAACAAATCACTATTTGAGCATGGCCATGCATTTCATAGTCCTACTCAATCAAGAGGCCTATGGATATCACCCCTAATATATAGGATGGTTAAATTCCATCTAGATCACTCATATTCCTCACACGATTCATGATGTACCCAATAATCACCTTTATCGTCCACCCTATTAAAGGTAACCTTTGATGATATCAAAGTACATAAATTTCCGTGTAGTAATATAGTGATTTCAGGTCGGAGGATCATTACATCATTGTCACTATGAGAATTGCTTATGACACTTTGCATAATGCTCCACGTAGAATTCTCATAGTGGGTTTGTCCAGTACATTGTTCTCTAACATGTACCTATGCATTGGCTCAATATCTCATATATTTATGACCAATGAGATTTGGCTATCAGTCAATCTACATACTAGTCTCAATGTATCATTATTGTTCCATTAACAATGACACTCGACTAGGGACATTTAAGAGTAATGATACTAATTGTAATTATATGATCTCATGTTCAAGTCACTTACTTGAATCCATATAATTTGTATCACTATTCTAAAGACTTTTATTATGTTAACATTTATATAACGCAGTAAATAAAATCATAATAAAATAATTCATTTATTCAATCAAATATAATATCAAAAATGTTAAGCAATTACATCAAAGAATTGGCCTCTAGGGAATAAACTCTAACAATAGAGAGAAAATTTTCTGATTCTGGTGTGATTTTTATTTCTTAACTAAGTACCCTATTTATAGGAAATGCTTAGCACACCAGGATTGACAAAATCTCCTACGGTGGGTTCTCAGCACCCAACTTTGAAAATCAATCAGCCACCTCCAAAGACCAATCATTTTCAAACCCATATGGTTATATATATATATATATATATATATATATATATATATATACATATATATAATATACATATTAAAACATTTATAAAAAAATTTATAATTTCATTTTCTCTCTTCCACCTCATTTTATTTTTATACCACAAAAATAATGTCATCATTTAAATTATAAAATTATCTATTATATTATCACATTATACTATTATAATGTAATATTATAATAATATATTTGAATAAATATTTTATCGGAGAAGATAAAATGCCAACCTTCAACAAATGTCTTATACTAAAAATTATTTTCTTTATATCATAATTGAATAAATATTTACTTATCATATTTATCAACAATCAATTATTATTCACAATTAATATTATAGAATTACAATATTGACAACTAGGTCGTTCCCAAGAAAGGGGGGCTTTCCAATAAAAAAATTTATTCATTGGCGCGCAATTATATAACCTAACCCCTTTCCTTGACAGAACTTTTTAGACATTGTCAATAATAATATCTAATAATATCATTTAAATAATATGCGTGACAATTATTAATTTAATAATGTGAACTACTATGCAGTGGTCACTGTGACTATTATTGAATCAATAATATAAAATATCAACGTAGCAATTATTGAATCAATAATATAAAATATTGAACAGTAATTACTGTAACAATTACTAAGTAAGTGACTACTTACGTAAGAACCAATAATTCAAAATACTGTGCAATACCGTGTGCTACTGTGCAACAACGCGTATTATTGTATTTTTATCACTGGGTATTTCAACAGTTTAACGTAACAGTTTTACCGTTATTTTTAGAAAACTTATTCTTGTCATTTTTTTCATCTGACATTTTTTCGTTATGGGGCCCACAAATGGCAGCGCCGTCGTACGAATATTCCCCGACAACAAGAATATTCTACGACCAAACGAACATTTCCGACACAATAAATATTTTATAACCACTTATTTATTTTGTAAACTTTGCGTATATTACTCATAACTTACCACATTTATCAAATCAACACCTTACAATTTTAAAATCATATATAGAGAAAATTAAATCTTATTCATAAAAAGTTGGGGTCTTACATCAATCTTCTACTAAGGTAAAGGATATTATTTTTTTTCAATACTCGTAAGGGTTGTTATTTTATTCCTTATTAAGCTGTGGAATAACCTGTCTACGCGGACTACTGCATGCATGGTGAATAACCCTTCATATTCATTCTTTATTAAGCTGTGAGAATAACCTGTCTACGCGGACTACCGCATGCATGGTAAATAACCCTTCGTATTCATTCTTTATTAATCTGTGAAAATAACCTGTCTACGCGGGCTACTGCATGCCTAGTGAAAATCCATTTGCAGTTTTGTATATTATTTCATTTCAGATTCCTAAATATAGACTTACTATGGTAAGTATTGCTTCTATAATTCCTGAAATGATTAGAAATTATTTAAGGTTTTCGATTCATCTAATATTATTTCACTAAAATATTATTATGAACTTCTTATTAAAATTTTAATCTTTTCATGTCGAGGTACTATCCATTCAAGTACTATTCACGGCGGTACTATTCACAACAAAATTGATTTCTTTTTTGTCCAAATTATCTTTGATTAATGAATCTTATTCTTGAATTGGATCCATGTTTTGATCTTCACGTTGATAATTTGGATATTCTTGAACTCTGGATAAATTGAATTACAAATCTCTAATATTTATGGGGATTATGCTGTAAAAAGTTATTGTATAAATAATTTATGTTTATATCTTCTGCAATAGTTATAGAAATGATGTATCGTAACACACCAGGTCCAAGGTTCTGGGGACCCAGATTTGGGGGCGCTACAGTGCATAGATAATTCGTTGATGAGAAATAATTATTGATTGGTGTTACAGGGATAAAATATTGATGATGAATTTTTAAATCATAGAAGATAATAGACATCATTCTCTACTTGACTCTTTTAATGGATTGTTATTTTCGCTGCAGTTGTTGATCTAAAACTTGTTGCCTATTGTGTTCTATCAGATTTTTCCCTATTGAGGACTAAGGATAATTTGTTTTACATTATCTTAGTCATAATATTCTTTATTAGGATAGTTGAGCTCACCCTTTTCTTTCATTATTCTCTTCAGGAAACGAAAATATAGCCGGGACTAGTCGAGGAATGGAGTGATGGTTCGAGATGGTGCTATAGTAGTCCTTAGTATTTTGTAAAATAGTGTGATCATAATTGCAATGAGGACTTAATTTGAGTGTTTATATTTTCGTATTATATACGAAATAATATCTGTATTAAAGCTAACAGTTATGTGGTCGTATTTTGCACGACCGTATAATAGTTAAAATTTGAAGATGTGTATTTAGATTATGTACCATGTATTTGGCGACTCAGAATGGGTTGTGTAATGAACCTATTTTAGGGGCGTCACAGTTGGTATCAGAGCTTAGGGATATGATCTCTGGCGGAGATTTGGGAATAGAACTAGGAGGGGAGAGACGAGTAAAACCTTCGCTAGTGTGTTCTACCTAAGCTTATTTGTTATTCAATTGTTCGGTCGAAATATAGGGATAATATATGACATGTCAATTTCTTTAATTACCCTTGTTTTGTGGCAGTATTTTAGAATGACATCTAAAAATCTAAGCAATTGAGCATATGAGACCATTGAGACACCGCCAATCAATAACCATGATAATGTGCATCAGGAAGGCAATAATCCTCCTGTAAACAACACCACCAACCAAACGATGAACGATGGGGTGTTTAGGAGCTTTCTACAATTCATGCAAAATTAGACGAGAAAGACTCCTGTTCAAAATGCAGGTGGAAACAATGGTAACTCGCGGCTTGTCACTGCCAATCAATTCAAGGAGTTGGGACTGCTGAAATTTTTGGGAAAGCCAGATCCACTTGAGGCAAAAGCTTGGGTTAAGCAAATCACCAAAATATTTGATGTCCTGAGATGTGCAGAGGAGCAAAAGGTGCCCTTCGCCACCTTTATGTTTCGTGGAAAGGCAGATTACTGGTGGGAATCTGTGAAGCGTACTAATCTTTCCGCACTCAAGATGTCTTGGGAGAAGTTCCAGGAATTGTTCAATGACAAGTACTTTCCAGAAAGTATTCGTCATATGAAGGAGGTAGAATTCATCAAACTGGAACAGAACAATATGACTGTGTCCCAATACGAGACCAAGTTTGCGAAGTTATCCCGATTTGCATCTCATTTGGTGGATAATGAGGAACGAATTACACGAATGTTTCTGAGAGGTTTGAAACCTAAAATTTGTCAATACCTCGTTTCTCATAAACTTTGTTTGTATTTAGATGTTGTGAATATGGCTCAATTATTGGAGCGAGATAATGAGATTGTTCAACCAAAGGACAACAACCATAGTCGTACCAGTGGCAACAATCATCATAACCAGCGTGGAGGAAATTATCATGCTAGAAACGGTAACCACTTCGGTGGTAATCATGGCCAAGATAATAGAAGAAGTGATTCAGGTGGAAATTTTAAAAGGAGAAGATTCAACAATGACGGCGGAAAGACACCAGCACCAGCAAACGTTTCTAAGGGAGGGGAACGACCACCGGTCGTATGTTACAAATGCGGACAAGAGGGACACATCAGTCCAAATTGTATACAGCAATCCAAAGTGTGTTACAATTGCGGATAAGAAGGTCATATAGCTCATGTGTGCCCTATCGCGAAGTCAAGTCCAGCTGGGACGGTGACACCAAAGGCTGTCCCAGACAAGTCGAAGTCGGTGGCTCAGGGGAGAACTTTTGTTGTTACTGCTCAAAAAGCGAGGAACCCGAACAAAGTTATCATGGGTAAGCTAATCATAAACTCTTGTGAGGTCTATACCTTATTAGATACCGGTTCTACCTACTCTTTTATTTCGCCTGCTTGTGCTCAATGTTTGAACTTGACCCTTGAGAAATTAGACTTTGATTTATCTGTTGAAACTCCATTGGGAGAAACCTTCGTTACATCCACAGTTTACAAATCTTGTTTGATTCAAATTGGCACCCTCACATTACCTGTTGATCTCATCTCTTTGAAAATACTTGCATTTGATGTGATTTTAAGAATCGATTGGTTAACAACTCATCATGCTAAAATTGATTGTTTTCATAAGGTTGTTAGCTTTCATATTCCTAACCAACCTGTTATGTGAATTCAAGCAACCAAACCACTAAAATCAGTCACTGTCATTTTAAGTCATAAAGCTATTCGTTTATTGAAAAACAGATGTCAAGCTTTCTTAGCCCATGTCACCGATTTAAACAAGAATACGTCATATTTAAATGATATTTCTGTTGTTAATAAATTCCCTGATGTATTTCCCGAAAAACTTCCTGGCCTACCCCCGGAACGTGAAGTTGAATTTTTTATTGACCTTGAACCCGGTACAAAACCCATTTCCAGAATCCCATATCGAATGGCTCCTATTAAACTTCAGGAGTTAAAGGTCCAACTACAGGAGTTGTTAGGCATCGACTTTATTCGTCCTAGTACATCGCCTTGGGGTGCTCCTGTTTTATTTGTAAAGAAGAAAGACGGGAGTATGTGACTTTGTATTGACTATCGAGAGTTGAACCATGTCACCATCAAAAATAGGTATCTGTTGCCTCACATTGATGACTTGTTTGACCAGTTGCAATGTGCTAAATTCTTCTCAAAGATCGATCTTCATTCTAGATATCATCAGTTAAAGATTAAAACGGATGACATTCCAAATACTGCCTTCAAAACTTGATACGGGCATTATGAATTCTTAGTCATGTCTTTTGGATTGACTAATGCTACTGCTGCCTTCATGGATATGATGAACCGAATATTCAAGGAATATTTGGATCATGTTGTGGTTGTGTTTATTGATGACATCCTCATTTACTCCAAAAGCCGTGAAGATCATGAGCAACACTTGAGGCTGATACTCCAAAAGCTTCATGAAAACAAGTTATATGCCAAGTTGAAGAAATGCGAGTTCTGGCTTTAGGAAGTAACATTCCTTGGGCACGTGGTATCAAAACATAGAATATCATTTGACCCGGCGAAGATTAAAGCAATACAAAGTTGGGAGCAACCTAAGTCAGTAGTTAAAATACGTAGCTTTTTGGGCTTAGCTGGTTGTTATCGGAGATTCGTGGAAGGATTTTCTCGAATCGACACTCCGTTAACTCAGCTGACTCGAAAAGATACAAAATTTGGATGGAGCGAGGAATGTGAGAAGAGTTTCCAGGAACTCAAGAGGAGACTCATTTCAGCACCTGTTCTGACAATACCATCTGGTTCGGAGGGATTTGTCATCTACAGCGATGCGTCAGGCAAAGGGTTAGGATGTGTTCTCATACAACATGGAAAAGTCATAGCCTATGCCTCATGACAACTCAAAGAATATGAGAGGAATTATCCTACTCATGATCTAGAGTTGGCAGCTGTCGTTTGTGGGTTGAAGATCTGGAGACACTACCTGTATGGGAAGAAAGTGGAGATCTATACGGATCATAAGAGACTTAAATATTTCTTCACTCAAAAAGAACCCAACATGCGGCAACGACGTTGGCTTGAGCTGTTGAAAGATTACGATCATACCATTCAATACCATCCTGGAAAAGCAAACGTGGTAGCTAACGCATTGAGTAGAAGATCATATGCGGGAACGAGCGCGATGCTGTCAACACAAAGCCCCATTTTTTATGACTTAAAAAGGATGGAGATAGAGTTAAAAACTCCAGGGACCCATGTGAAGATGGAAAATATACGCGTAGAACCAACTTGAATTGATAGAGTTAAAGCTGCTCAAGCTACAGACCCGGAGCTGATAAATATGAAGAAGAAGGTGCAAGAAGGTGCTATTCCAGAAGTAAGAATCGACGAAGAGGGAATACTTCGAGTCAACTCCAGACTTTGTGTTCCTAACGACTCTGATTTGAAGTATAAAATCATGATGAAAGCACACAACACATCGTTTTCAATCCATCCTAGAAGTACCAAAATATATCGTGATCTTCGACATACATTTTGGTGGAGAAACATGAAGAAAGAGATCGCAGAGTTTATCTCGAGGTGTTTAACGTGTCAACGTGTCAAGGCGGAGCATCAAGTGCCAAAAGGTCCATTGCAACCACTTGAGATTCCAAAATAGAAGTGGGAACATATTAACATGGATTTTATTATGGGTCTTCCCAAGGTTTCTCAATGCATAGATGCAATTTGGGTTATTGTCGATAGATTAACCAAGTCTGCTCATTTCTTGCCTGTACGGAGACTTATTCACTTGAACGTCTTGCTCGTATGTACATAAATGAGATTGTAAGACTACATGGTATGCCAGTATCCATGGTTTTTGATCGAGACCCAAGATTCACTTCACGATTTTGGGTCGGCTTGCAGAAAGCTATGGGCACTGATTTATAATTCAGTTCTGAATATCATCCTCTAACGAACGGGAAATCAAAAAGGACTATTCAAACTCTTGAACATCTATTGAGACTCTGCGTTCTAGACTTCAAAGGAAGTTGGGACAAGTACTTACCATTGGTGGAATTCTCCTACAACAACAGTTATCAAGCAAGTATAGGCATGGCTCCATTCGAGGCATTGTATGGACGAAAGTGTCGTTCTCCAATATGTTAGGACAAGGTGGGTGAAGCAACATTGTTGGGACCAGAGTTAGTACATATGACTACGGAAAAGATTCAAATGATCCGACAACGTATACAAACAGCACAATATCGACAAAAGAGTTATGCTAATCTTCATCGAAGAGACGTGGAGTTTAATGTCGGAGACCATGTATTGTTACGTGTTGCTCCATGAAAAGGAGTTACGAGATTCAGAAAGAGAGGGAAGCTCAACCCTCGATTCATTGGACTATTTGAAATCCTCGATCGAGTAGGAACTGTGGCCTATAGACTCGCCTTACCGCCAAGCATGTCTCGTGTTCATAACGTTTTTCATATATCCATGCTACGTAAATATGTGAAAGACCCAAACCACATCATTGAATTATAACCAGACGAGATAGCCGAAGATTTAACGTATGAGGAAGTACCTGTCAAGATCTTGGATAAGAAGGAACATATTCTATGATCAAAGGTTATACCTCAAGTCAAAGTTTTGTGGAGAAACCATGATATTGAGGAAATGACATGGGGGTTAGAATCTAAAATAAAAGAAAGGTAGCCTCACATCTTCGAAATACCAGGTACGTACATCAATTTCGAGGACGAAATTTCATAAGGAGGGGAGGTTGTAAGACCCCAACTTTTATGAATAAAGATTTAATTTTCTCTACATATTATTCTAAATAGTAATGTGTTGATTTGTTATAATGTTATAGTTATGGGTGATTTGTGCAAATTTTACAAAGTAAGCAAGTTGTCATATAATATTCGTGGTGTCAGGGAATATTCACTTGGTCGGAGAATATTCTTTTTGTCGAAGAATATTCGTACGACGGCGCAATCATTGGTGGACCCCACAACGGAATAACCGTCGGATATAGAAAGCGATAGAAATAACTTTTTTATAAAAATAACGGCAAGGCTTTTACTGTTAAACTGTTGAAATACCCGGTGATAAAGGTACAGTAATACGCGTTGTTGCACAGTAGCATACGGTATTGCACAGTGTCTCTGATTATTGATGCTTAAGTAAGAAGTCACTCAATTCCTTCAATAATTGTCATAGTAGTTGCTGTATAATATCTCATATTATTGATTCAATTATTATCACAGTATCATCTGCATAATACGTTATGTTATTAAATCAATAATTGACATGACACAGTTATTCATATTATTATTATTAGCATTATTGACAATTTCTAAAAAGTTATGTCAAGGAAAGGGGTTAGGTTATTTAATTGCGCGCCAGTAAGGAGAAATCCTTATCGGAAAGCCCCCTCTTTCCTGTGAACGATCTGATTGTCAATATTGTGAGTTATAATAGTAATGATGAATTGTTGATATAAATATTTTCATTGTGTTGAGAATATTAATGTTAGTGAAAATCGATATTTAATTTATTTCGATAATAATTGATTGTCGGATATTAAATTGACCAAACGGACAATTAATCGGATAAATGAGCAATTAATTGCTATTGGTTCACATGCAAAGGAACTATTGGTTAACATTCTGGTACTATTAGGAGAGGTGGTGCAAGATTGATAATACTTGAGGGACTAAATTAAAAATGAAAGAAAAGATAAAGGTACTAAAATATAATTAACCTTGTAATTTATCACCTTTTCCTAACCTATAAATACTCCTCCATCCATTCATTATTTCCTACCATTTGAAGAGCAAATTTATAATTACAAGCTATAGTGAGAGAAACTAATGAGAGAAAATACGAGAGAAAGAAGAAGAGTATTCTGCTACTACCCCACTTCAGTATTCAATCTTCTACTAAGGTAAATGATGTTATTTTCTTTCAATACTCGTAAGAGTTATTATTTTATTCCTTAGTAAGCTGTGGAAATAACCTGTCTACGCAGACTACCGCATGCATGGTAAATAATCCTTTGTATTCATTCTTTATTAAGTTGTGGGAATAACATGTCTATGCGGACTACCGCATGCATGGTGAATAACCCTTCGTATTCATTTTTTATTAATCTGTGGGAATAACCTGTCTACGCGGACTATCGCATGCCTGGTGAAAATCCATTTGCAGTTTCGTATATTATTTTATTTCAGATTCCTAAATATAAACTTACTATGGTAAGTATTGTTTCTATAATTCCTGAAATGATTAGAAATTGCTTAAGGTTCTCGCTTAATCTAATATTATTTCACTGGAATATTATTCTGAACTTCTTATTGAAATTTTAATCCTTTCATGTTGGGGTACTATTCATTCGAGTACTATTCACGGGATACTATTCACGCCAAAATTAGTTTCTTTTTCCGTCCAAATTATCTTTGATTTATGAATTTATTCTTGAATTGGATCCATGTTTTGATCTTCACGTTGATAATTTGGATATTCTTAAACTCTGGATAAATTGAATTACAAATCTCTAATATTTATCCTTGATCTCACTTGATTCGTTATTTATATCATTTTTCATCATCCTCAGTCTTAAATTGTGGTGAAAATTATCTTTGGCCCGTAGTGCAAAGATGAACTATTGATTGATGAATATCTTTGGCCCATAGTGCAAAGATGAATAGTTGATTGATGAATATCTTTGGCCTGTAGTGTAAAGATGGACATGTGTTTGGCATGATCATGACCATTGGTGATACAAACGATTATCTTTGGCCCGTAGTGCATGTGACAATCCGAGAATTTATAAGATTTTAAATGATTAAATAAAAGTTAAATAATAAGACCTAGACTGAAAATAGAGTATGGATTTAAAAATTTTGTGAAGGACTTATATGGTTCTGTGTATTGTTTATATATTTATTTAACACATAAGAGAATTAAGAATAAAGTCTTGTAACCTAATATATATATATATATATATTAGGTATTGAATTAAATAACTTAAGGGTTATAATATGTAAGGATGTTAGTATTTAAAATTTTTACTAACCTAAGATATTAAGTTTATTATCTCAATTTATTAATTTTATTAAAGCAAGTCTAATTGGGTTAAGTAATTAAATGTACATAGGTAAGAATTTGATTTATAAATTGAGTGAATAAAAACCTTAATTAAATGATTAGGGTAGAATAGAATTAAAATTTGTGGACTATGTTAATTTATATGGCCCAATTATTTTATTAGAAAGCCCAAATTATTTTAGTGGGAGCCCAAGACTTTAGCCCAATTATAAGGGATTTATTTGGATATTTAAGTGAGCAAATATTACAATAAAAGAAAACAAAGTTGGGGTTAAAAGGATGAAGATTTTGGCCAAGCAAACAAGGAATAAAAAGGAGAGCATGTGAGCTCATCATTTGAATTACCTACTCTCAACAACTCCCCACCAACTCTTCCATGTGTCATCTTATTAATGTGCCCCATCATTTTTCCAAGTATGCAAGTAATAGCCTAATAAATGAGAGAGAGAAGGAACATGAATGAGGATAAAAATGATAGATATATCTATTATATCTAATATAATTTACTAGCACCCACAAACCCATTATTCTTTTCATTTTCTCTTACTTCCAAAAAGAGAGAGAAAAGCAATATAAGAAAGAAAGGGAGTGTTCAGATGGAACTTGGAAGAAACAGAAGAAGATGGTCGGCAACTAAGGGGAGGGGAGAGAGAAAGAACCTCCATGGGAGGAAAATAAGGGAGGAGAAGAAGAAGCATACAAGCTAGGTATAAATCCTATATAGCTTATATAATTTATGTTTAATTATTTTTAATCAAAACATGGATCTATGATTTCAAAACTTCAAAACCTTAGATCTATATATTTATAAGTATTATATGTTTAGATCTATCACTTTTTATGATCAAAAGTTAGATCAAAAGAAAGAAAAATGAAACTATGTTTTAAAAGTTAGAAAACCTTGATTTTCTTAGCCTTGATTATGTTTTTCTTGGATTTAGTGTATGTTTGGTGAAATAGATCATGGATCATGATAGATCCATGAGTCTTAGAGGTATTAGTATGTATTACTATGTGTTATGATGGCTAATGTTGGATTAATCAATAGATCATGAAAGTTTTCTTACAAAACACAAAGATTAGAAAATTAGATTTTTAGAAAACGTAACCTAAAATTCAAAAGACCATATCTCCCATTCAATTTTGAATTTTTGAGTGTGGTTAATTTCTAGAGTTAGATCTATAAGTCTGCTAACTTTTCCAAGTGGAATCACAGAAAAAGGAATTATAGATTTTTGTGTGGACTGTTTTGAGCAAAGGACGCCAAATCTGAAAAATCCAAAAAGTAGGCTGTCCGGATTTATGAAGGGCAGTTTCGGTCACTTAAATTGTGTAATAAAATCAGGTATTTTGGGACATGAAAATATATGGGATAAAGTAGCTTGTGTCCAAAAATGAGCTCATTCCGACTTAAATTGACCAAGTTATGACTATTTCAATATTTATATTTTTTTGACAAAAATCGCTATAACCGGAATTCTATAACTCCGATGGCCATGAAATTTAAACTGGAGGCTCATGTTAATTCGTATAAGATCCCACTAAGAGTTGGGAATTTCTGGAGTTAAGCGTGATGTAGCAAATTTCTTAAGGAATTAACTAGAAATGTATTTTTGGAAAATACTTGAGGAAATTGAAAAATTTCTGAAAAATTATTTTTGTGTATGAAATACATGTATTTATGTGTGAACAAAAGATAAAAAAATAATAAGATGATTTAGTTAAAAAAAAAGGGAATCCAGCTTGCTGGATTGGCCATCAAGTTGCTGGATTGCAATCTGGTTTGCTAGATTGGCCATCAAGTTGCTGGATTAGTCTCTTTAGATAATCTAGATTGCTAGATTTGAGGTTAGTTGAATCTAGGCTTGCTGGATTGGAGGTCAGTTGAATCCAGTCTGCTGGATTGGAAGATAGTTTACTAAATTGAAATTCAGTCTGAATCTAGGTTGCAGGATTAGGTATTCGACTTACTTAATTATAAATGACTTATAAAATGAAATACTAAGTGTTAATTCACAAGTTATATGATACAATAGTGTTAAGTCTAAAGTAGTACAGTCGTACCCTTTAATGGTTGATGTATAGTAGATGGGCTAAACGACTCCTTCATATGGGGAAGGGATCTACGAATTAGTAACCGATCTAACTTACTGTGAAAATAGTGTAGACGAGACGAAAACTAATTTGTTAGTTGTTTGTGGAAAACCACTCAGTATACTATATTGGATACTATTAAAGACTCGATGTGTGCTAGGTTTAGACTTGTGAATATGTATGGTATTGAGGATATCTAATATTTGACTATGTGTTTAGATGTTAGATAGTATAGTAATAGTATTATGAGATAAGTATGTTATACTAATTGAAAGATCAATCTTATAACTGATAGGTCTTTTCAATAAAGCAATTAACTTAAATTGTGTAGCAGTAGTCAATGAATTAGGCAAGTTTCCTAACTCGAACTCGAGTGTTATTGTTAAATATGTTCGTGGTTAATCATTGTTGATTATATCACATCTATGATTTATTGATTCGCACGTTGTGCATGTTATATATGTTCATCTGGTATGAAAGGCTGATCACCTTCATTACCATTTGGTCCAGCTAACTTTGTTCATGTTTATTGTTGGCCATTCATCATTATTGACTCGGCCATTCAGTTATGGAAATTGATTTATATTCTTTCACGATTATTATATTGTTAAAGTTTGTCAGCTGATTATTCTTTTCAATCATGATATATCTTCATTTATATTTAAAACTTGCTGGACAAATTTATTGCTCACCCTTGCTATATCATGATAAAACTTTCAGATTAAGACGAAACTTCGGATATAGGCAAAGATAAAGACAAACTCCAGAATTGGATTTGGATGCAGATTAAACTTGTAATAGTATTAAATGCAAATGACATGGTATGTCGCATAGGATATTGAAGGCAGGTATTAAGTTAAGGTTACAGACCATGGGGATTATGTTGTAAAAAGTTATTGTATAAACAATTTATGTTTATACCTTTTGCAATAGTTATAGAAATGATGTATCGTAACGTACCAGGTCCGAGGTTCTGGGGACCCGGATTTGGGGGCGCTACAGTGCATAAATAATTCGTTGATGATAAATAATTATTAATTGGTGTTACAGGGATAAAATATTGATGATGAATTTTTAAATCATAGACATCATTCTCTACTTGACTCTTTTAATGGATTGTTATTTTCGCTGCAGTTGTTGATCTAAAACTTGTTGTCTATTGTATTCTATCAGATTTTTTCCTGTTGAAGACTAAGGATAATTTGTTTTACATTATCTTAGTCATAATATTCTTTACTAGGCTAGTTGGGCTCACCCTTTTCTTTCATTGTTCCCTTCAGGAAATGAGAATATAGCTGGGACTAGTCGGAAAATGGAGTGATGGTTCGAGATGGTGCTATAGTAGTTCTCACTATTTTATAAAATAGTGTGATCATAATTATAATGAGAATTTAATTTGAGTGTTTATATTTTCGTATTATATACGAAATAATATATGTATTAAAGCTCACAGTTATATGGTCGTATTTTGTACGACCGTATAATAGTTGAAATTTGAAGATATGTATTTGGATTCTGTACCATGTATTTGGTGACTCAGAATGGGTTGTGTAATGAACTTATTTTTGGGGCGTCACAGATTACTGAATGTATTTCTATAATGAGATTTTAAAAGTAGAAAAATATTTAATTTGAAATAAATTATACTAATAAGTATTATAATCATTAATTTTGGGAAGAATTAGCATGTTTTAGAAATATAATCTATTAAAGCCTTTTATGAAACATTATTAGTGATTAAATATATGTACATTCTTAGTGAATATGGTAGAAATAATAAATTTTAATTATCATTTAAAAAAAATTATATTTTACATTATTTTTATATAAAAAACATTTAATAGTACAAATTTTATTTTAATCACAACAAAAACTGATATACCACAAAAAAAAAAATTAATATCACAACAAAAGCTTAAACCAACAAAAAAATAAATTGAATGTCACAATATAACAAATTTAACACTAATAATTTGCACAAAAAAATAAAATTAGAGTAACATTATCATTATTTGATTTTATAATAAAATTAAGGAATTGATATTTTCACAAGCTAATTTGATATTTCCACAAGTGAGTCCTATTTTTAATTAAACCAATCATTTGTGCAGTAAACTAATTATAAGATTTAGTTCTTATGTCCAAATTACCCCTACTTGATAAATAACTAAATATCTAGTTGTTTAACTTTATTTGATTAGCGTTACTCAATTGAAGACAACTTTTATTTATTTAATTATTATGATAGTAATAATATTAATAATAATTAGAAAATAGTTAAGAAATAAGTGAGAAAAATTATTTGCACATAAAAATTAGGATCTAAGGCTTTATTTTCAGAATTTTTATTATCATACCATATTACTAAATTAAGATTTTTATGAAATAAATTATACTTAAAATGTGTAAACCTTATATATAAGACTGTAAAAATTAATCTTATAAGACTGTAAAAATTAATTTAAGTTTAACATTGGAATTGCTCATATGAATTAATCTTATAAAAATTGATATATGTAATAAGATAAAATAGAAGTTTCAAATTGTTTATTTGTTCGGAGTCTTCGGACCACAAGACATGCAAGTTTTATTATCTTATGATCCATCGGGCAGCCCAATATACATTTTATATATATGGGAAAAGACTTATATAAAAAGTTTACACATTTATAAAAATCTTAAGTATAATTTGTTTTATAAAAATATTAATTTAAGTATAATTTGTTTACACATTATACTTTAAGTATAATGTGTAAACAAATCTTAATAGAGTAATATGATATGATAATAGAAATTCTGAAAATAATTTATACATTTAGTAATATGATATGATAAAGTTTACACTGTCTTATATATAAAGTTTACATAATTTTATATATAAAATTTAAATTTACACATTTTAAGTATAATTTGTTTCATAAAAATCTTAATTTAGTAATATGAATGATAATAAAAATTCTGAAAATAATTTTTTTCCCTGGTGAGAGAAAGCCTTAGATCCTAACTTTTATGTGTAAATAATTTTTCTCACTTATTTCCTAACTATTTTCTAATTATTATTAATATTATTACTATCATAATAATTAAATAAATAAAAGTTATCTTCAATTGAGTAACACTAATAATCAAATAAAGTTAAGCAACTAGACGTTTAGTTATTTATCAGCGGGATAATTTAGACATAAGAACTAAATCCTATAGTTAGTTTACTGCACAAAGGGTTGATTTAGTTAAAAATAAAACCCACTTGTGAAAATATCAAATTAGCTTGTAGAAATATCAATTCCCTAAAATTAAAATGAGTACAAAAAATGTACATACCTTTAGGAGAAAAATGGAGGCAGATGGAAGCAAAAAGAAGTTCACCGGGTAAAATGAAAAGAAATAGTGAGAAGAGATAAGATAAAGAAAGATTGAAGGAAGGAAGGAAAGAATGAAGAGAAGGAGAGGAGAAAGAGAATGATGTTGCAGATGGGTAAAGATAGGGTAGGGTTTGGATGTATGTAGTTGGGATAAAAAAAAAATTCCAATGCCAGTTTGATTAGCATTCAAGAGAGCAAGTTGGATCTATTTGGATTTTGTTAATTTTTCAAACTGGCGTCGGATTTATTTTGAGTTTTTTTTATTTTTTATTTTAAATGGGTTAAGATAAGTCAACTAGTTAATTAGTTTAAGCTAATTTTGAACAAATTGGATATAAGTTAGAAAGTTAGATGATTAAGTAGCCATTTTTCGGAAATTACTCATGATCCAGCTGATCGCATACTTATGAATTGACGGGTTTAAATCCTCAATTTTGGCTTGAAAAACATTCTGATTACCAACCGCTGGTTCAATTGGATCATCATCTTGTTGAACCTGAAGCTGATCTTGATTATGCTATGGATCAAGGTTGGCACGAACTTGTTTCCTAGCTTCAAACCATTTAACCATAGAACCAAAAATTTTGTCAAAAGCAGCCTTGATAGAATCATCTATCAATGAAAGCATCATTTGTTATGGATTTTCTAATCTCCGTACGAACTCCATAAATTATCACTATAATTGAGAAAGAAGAAGAAGAAAAGTTTTAATTTCATTCGTATAAGTGTTTACTGTAGAAAATAAAGAGAGAGAGAGAGAGAGAAAGAGAGAAATATTGAGAAACAATGGCTTAACTTTTCCATTGATTAAGAATGAATATATAGATACAGGATTGAGTGTTGCCCAAGTACTATCCTAAAATTATGAGATTACAATTAATTACAAGGATACTAATTGCTAGAATTATGGGATTACAACTAATTACAAGGATATTACAATCTGTTGTATTTAATTCTCTAATATGCCCCCGCAAGATGGAGGTCCTGTGGAGAGTCCAATCTTGGTCTTCAAGAACTGAAAGCGAGTGCGAGGGAAAGGTTTGGTCAAGACGTCGACTAATTGATCTTCGGAGGAAACATGGGTGACACGTAAAGCTCCAGTTTGTACTTGATCCCGAATAAAATGATAATCAATCGCAACATGCTTTATTCGTGAATGGAAGACAGGATTGGAACAGAGATGAGTTGCCCCAACATTTTCACAATATATAATCGGAGCAGCAAAAATAGAAACACCAAGCTCAGATAAAAGAGAACAAATCCAACGTAACTCGACAGCTGTAGCAGCAACAGAACGATATTCGGCTTCAGTGGAGGAGCGTGCAACTATGCATTGTTTCTTGGAGGACCAGGATATCGGATTGCGATCGAGGTAAACAATATAAGCACTGGTGGAGGTGCAGTCGTCCTTATTGCCTGCCCAGTCAGCATCTGAGAAGGCATGAAGAGATAAAGATGTGTGGTGGTGCATTGCAAGACCATGATCAGTTGTACCAGAAAGATAGCGAAGCAGGCGCTTGACTACATTTCAATGATCAGTAGTAGGTCGATGCATGAATTGAGACAACTTATTAACATCAATATGCAATATCAAGGCGAATGAGGCACAAATATTGGAGACTTCCAACAACTGATCTGTATTCAGAAGGATCTGTCAAAGCAGTGCCGGAAAGAATTATAAGTATGGGCTCGGTGGCAAGAGGAGTGGTGACATATTTGGTTCCAGTCATATTTGTGCGAGCAAGAAGATCTGTGATATACTTCCGTTGAGAGAGAAGTAAACCAGTAGAAGTAGTTGCAACTTCAACACCAAGAAAGTAAGTCAAATTCCCAAGATCTTTGATGGAAAATCTTTTGCCAAGAAGATCAATAAAATGTTGAACTGTTGTGGTATTGCTTCCTGTAATAATTATGTCATCAACATACACAAGAAGATAGACTAGATTACCGCAGGTGTTGAAGACAAAGAGGGATGTGTCTGCATGAGAGTTTGTAAATCCAGATGCTACAAGAAATTGTCGGAGTTCATGGTACCATGCTCGTGGTGCTTGTTTGAGACCATATATAGCCTTGTGTAACTTGCACACATATGTGGGAGTATCACGATCAAGAAAACCCGGTGGTTGCGCCATAAAAACATCTTCAAAGAGATGACCTTGTAAAAAGGCATTGTTGACATCAAGTTGGCGAAGAGACCACCCACGACTAATAGCAAAGCTGAGTACCAAGTGAATAGTGGTAGGTTTAACAACAGGACTGAATGTGCCATGATAATCAACACCAGGACGCTGATGGAACCCTTTAGCAACTAGTTGCGCTTTGTACCCGTCAATGGAACCATCAGGTAAACGTTTAATTCAAAAAATCCATTTACAACCGACAAGATTTTGCTTTGAATTAGGTGGGACAAGTTCCCATGTGCCATTCCGCACAAGAGCATCATACTCCTCGGACATAGCCTGACGCCATTTAGTATCTTTGGGTGCTTGGTTCAATGTTTGCGGCTCAAGTTGAGGGTTCAATGTAGTAGTAAGATTAAGTTTATGGATTGGTTTATTGATTTTGTTTTTAGCACGAGTGGTCATGGTGTGGGTGTTGGTGGGTGGTATTAGAGGAGGAGGGTCTTGAGAGAGTCGCAAAGAAGAAGAGGGTTGGTTGTGTGGGTTATTATTGGTGTTGGGGGAATGTTCTGGTAGAGAGGATGAGGAGTGGTCGACCGGAGATTGTATGTGAGAGGAATCCGAGTCCGAGGGCGAGGCTGTGGGGGGTGTGTTGAGTGGTCCAACCGTAGCGGGAAGAAATGACGTTGATGGAAACCAATTTGGGGGTGTGTCGGGACTTGGACGACTTAGATGACTTTGAATGGATTTGAATGGAAAAATAGATTCCATGAATCGCACATGACGGGATGTATAGATTTTAAAAGTAGAAGAATCAAGACAGAGATAGGCACTTTGGGTGAGGGAGTACCCAACAAACACACAAGGGATGGAACGAGACTCAAGTTTGTGACTAGAATAGGGATGAAGCCATTGATAGCATAAACAATCAAAAATACGGAGCTTTGTGCAGTTTGGTGGAGAGCAGAATATTGACTCATAAGAAGAGGAAAAGGAAAATGTGGGTGTGGGCATACGATTAATGAGATACACTGCGGTGGCAAAGGCATAGTTCCAATATGTGAGCAGGAGTGAGGCATGAGTAAGTAGAGAAAGACTAGTTTCAACAATATGTCGATGTCGGCGCTCGGAGAAACCATTGTGTTCAGGTGTATGTGGGGGAAAGGTAAGATGAGAAATTCCATGGAGGGGCAAAAAATGATCTAATGCTCGATATTCCCCACCATTATCGGAGTAAAGAGTGACAATGGAGTGTTTGAAGAAATTTTCTACTAGTGCTTTGAAACCGATAAAACATCACAGACATGAGATTTCTTCTTTAAGGGATACATAACGAGTAAAGTGATCAACGAAAATAACATAATACTTGAAATCATCAACAGAATAAACGGGAGATGTCCAAACATCAGAGAATATGACTTGCAAGGGATGAGTGGAAACAATTGTTGATGTAGAAAATTGAAGCTTGTGACTTTTATTGCTTAAACATGCATTACAATGAGACTTGTGTGATATACAATAAGGTAAAGAAAATGTTGACATAACATGCTGCAGAATATGTGATGATGGATGACCTAAACTAGAGTGCCACTCGGAGGTGACACTGGAAAAAGCAATGAGCGGAGAAGATAGTTGTGGAGAGGAGGTTGGCCACTCATAGACACCATCGTTAGACTTTCCCGTTAAAAGAATTTCCCCCGTGCTCAAGTCCTTCACATAAAAAATAGTGGGTAAGAATTCAATAGAAACATGATTTGTATTGCAAAATTGATAGATAGAAATAAGGTTCTTTTTCATGTTAGGCACGCAAAGGATATTATGTAAATTGAAGGTGCGAGTAGGGGTAGGAAGTGTGGTGGAACCGGTATGGGTAATGTGAAGACCCGAGCCATCACCGATCATAACGTCATCAGACCCTGCATAAGGAGTGTGAAGTGAAAGATTATTCAAGTCTGTGGTAACATGGTGTGATGCCCCACTATCAAGTAGCCAGGTGGGAGTGTCGGTGTTCTCAAGAGATGCAAAGTGTGCCCGCGATTGCCATGGAGTAGCAGGACGCGGAGCTAGTGGACATGATGTTGATGAAGCCAGCGAGGATTGGGCGTTGACAAGTCGATAAAGGGAGCATTTTTTTGACAGTGTGTCCTTGAATACCACAACCTTGGCAATACCCAAGATATGGACGTGGTGGAGGTCGATCATTACGACGAACATTCGATTGTTGTCCTTGATTGTGAAAGGTGGCTGTGGAAGGACGCCAAGGAAGAGGAGAAGGTCGCCAAGAGTGATTGTTGCATTTGTTGATAGGATTGGCGGTGGCCGGAAGGAATGATGGTGGTGCATGTGATTGTTGGAGAGATGCCTCTTTGTTAATAAGTTTTTCATGAATTTCAACAAAGGAGATGGGTGTCTCATGGGCATTAACTGCGTCAACAATTCCTTTGTATTCCTCACCAAGACCATCAAGAATCTTATCAATAAGATCTTCTTCATCAACGGGTTTTCCAAGAAGAGCAAGTTCATCAGCCCTATTCTTTATAAATTGCATATATTCGGAGATCGTCTTGGAACCCTTGGCATAGTGCTTCAATTGGTCCTTAATTTGTTTGATGTGACCACGGGAAGGCTTGGCATAGGTGTTAGCCAAGGTGGTCCAGGCTTCTTGAGAGGTGGTAGTGCGGGCAAGAAGAGGTTGAATAGGTAGACAGACTGCACCAAGGAGTGCACTGAAGAGAAGACGATCCTGACGCTTCCATGTTGTGTAAGCTGGATTTGGAGCAGACTCACCATTCGCAGTGATTGTTGCTGTGGGACTGGGATGAGAACCGTCAAGAAATCCATAGAGATCATATCCTTCTAATAGACTTCGGATTCGGAGGTTCCACGTGATGTAATTACTGGTGGTCAGTTTTGTGATGTTTGAAGTGTTGATGGTAACAAGAGAATTATTTGGGTCTTGGGTATTTTGAATGGTGGTATAAGCGGTGGAAGATGCAGAAATGTCTTCGGAAGCCATTATGGTTGAAGAAGTACTATGAGCAAAAAAAAAGGAGGAAGAAACAGGTCAGGAATGTGAGTTCTTTGATACCATGTAGAAAATAGAGAGAGAGAGAGAGAAATATTGAGAAACAATGGCTTAACTTTTCCATTGATTAAGAATGAATATATAGATACAGGATTGAGTGTTGCCCAAGTACTATCCTAAAATTATGAGATTACAATTAATTACAAGGATACTAATTGCTAGAATTATGGGATTACAACTAATTACAAGGATATTACAATCTGTTGTATTTAATTCTCTAATATTTACAAGTCACAATATAAAGGGGTACATGAAAGGCTTTCTCCCTAGCCACTCATCTCATAACTATTAAGTTTAATCTCAGCCCTACATTTATTTATATATATTAGTCTATATTTGTTACAATAACAACTACTAAAAAAGCAACCTGGTAATCTGTTCTCATCCTACCAGCTAATCATCACTATAAACTTATCAGGTGGTTCAAGTTTTCCCTCTATAATTATGAGATGCATATTTAACAAGATTACACCACTTCAAGAATCACAAGTCATTGCCTGCTCCAACTATAGTTCCAATTTGTTGCAGGTTTGCCATCTTTTTTGTTGTTGCCCCAGCTATCAGTTCGATCTCCCCTCACTTGTGCAGCTCTTTTGTTGCCACTTGCTTCAGCATCATCCTTCTTACCTGCATTGTAATCCTTAGGCGTATTCCCCCTTGGACGGTTACTTTGCATTTGATCTTTATTAGTACCTGCACCATTTTTGCTTCCATTGAAGCCCTGAAATTTTCCCCAACTACTAGTATGATTCGCCATTGACATCCTAGAATTAGTCCCATAGTTTTGTGTACTTCTTCCACCTCGGTTAGCTCCTCTTCCCGTTCTCCCACCAGAACCACGGCCTCCTTCAAATGCTTTCTGCTTCTCCAAGTAGCCGTGTTGATCTGCATTATCATCTGTTCTACCTTTTTTCCAACCGCCAAATCCTTGACCAGAAGATTGGCCTTGATCAAAAGGTCTACCCCTGCCAAACTGATTAGTACCACCACGGCCACTTCCTCTTCCCCTGCCAAATTGATCTCTACCACCTCGGCCTTTTCCTCTTTCTCTTCCAAACTGGCCTCTACCACCTAGGCCACCTCCTCGTCCCCTGCCAAACTGATCTCTACCACCTCGGCTACCTCCTCTTCCACCTGAACTACGCCCCCCTTCAAATGTTTTAGACCTCTCCCAGCTACCATGTTGATTTCTATCTTCTTTGTTCCAAGAAGATCCTTCAGCTTGTTTATTCAACAAAGGATTCCCATTCGTGCCAAAGGCCTTTGGTTTGTTCCAACTGCTTGGCTGACCTTTGTTACCAAAACTTGTTGCTGCATTTCCAAAAGTATCTTCTTGAAGCCCCTTACCAAATGACTCAGCTTTACCCCAAGTAGATTCTACTCTAATATCATCTTTACCTCTGCCACATGAATCCACTTGGTTCTTCACATATGGATTACTCCAGCTGCTTGTGGGTTTTCGAGTTAGATTCTTTTCTCTGTCCCAAGGTCCATTCCATTTTTTCCACCCACCGTCAAAATTATGAGCATTTCTGTGCTTACCCCAAGAAGGTGCAGTACCGTGACAAGAATTAGGACGACTATCAAATCCACTACTGCCACAACCAGTATTAGAAGTAGCTTTGTTCCTACAAGCGCCAATACTTCCCCAGCCTCCAGCTTGTGCAGTGTTTGCAAGAGCTTTTTCATTAACTACGGCTGCACCCCCTGCCGAATTTGTTCTTGCAGCCATTTTAGCTTTACAAGCAGAGACTATAACATCTTAACATCATATGAGAAGAATAAGAAGCAGAACATTGAAAGAATAAGTTTCCTGTTGAATTTACAAATGCTTTTCCGCAGATATGACGCATAAACCATACCTTTCCTCGGATCATTATGCATAGAGTTTGGAGACTTTGCACCAGATTCTGGCTGAAGATAAAATTATGAACAAACTCATCAAAAAATTTATTTTGCGCGTATGGAGAATTTATGAAACCCCCTCTCCCTTCCCCCCCCCCCCCCCCCCCCCCAGAAAAATTAAAAGAAAAAAAAAGGAAAAACAAGAAGAGAGATAGCTAAACATATTTGACCAAGTTCTGAACTTTACCAAGAAGCTTGAAGCAGGCCTAGCTCTCCTGCACAAGGGCTATAATTATTACAGCATAAAAATAATAAAAAGCAAATACTAACAGTGGAGAGTAAAAGACTAAGCTTAGCCAAAAGCAAATGGTACCTCATGGGAGTCGTCAAATTCTGTCCTCGAACTTCAGCAAGATGCTCAGCTTTAACTACAAAAACAATATTTTAGAAATTTATATTAGCCACCAATCTACCACCAAAATAAGAAACTAAATACTAACATTCATCACCAAACCTGTAAGAATCTTCTGTTGAGAATCAAGCTTCACCGTGACATCAGAGTGCCAAACTGACAATACTTTACAGAGGTATCCCTTTAGAGCACCCATTCGGATTCTCAACGATTGACCAACAGTGAACATCGTGTCTTTATCTCCCCGGTTGACTGAATTCACAAAAAGTATATTATTACTAGGAGCTAAGAATTTTAAAACTTAAGGTAGACGGTAACATTTGCAGGAAGCAACAACTTTTAACATACATTTGTTGTTATTAATGCTCTCTTGCAAGGTTTTTTGAGGTGATAGAGAGTATTTAAGGGACTCACCAGCCTGAATCAAGTTAAATAAAATACTTTAGTAAATGACTGGGGTTAGCTGGAGGAAGTAATAACTTTTAAATTAGAGTTAAAAGGCATATAAACCTTCTCTTTGCTAGCATCACCAGAAAGTGTAATTTTTTCACAATTTTGAGCTTTGCAGCATAAATAACCACCATATTCCGGTGCAGTTTCATCATATAGAAAGATAGTTCCTCCGAAAATTTGTTTAATAGTCCCTTGCCTACCCTACAAATGTGACAAACTTAAGTTAGATGCATATTAATATATCAATAATCACATCAATGTAAAAGTAATAGGATTTTCCATATCTAACCTCAAATGGACCCTTGACAATCCTAACAATGCCATTCATCGATATGCTCTTCTGGTGGTGATCCATTGCAGTGAACTTCGTCTCAAATGATGCCTTCTTTAATTCACACAGCTTGATATTCATTACTACTAGCCCTTCATAGCCCTCTGTCAGAACCTGGAAGGCAAAAACAGTACAGATGAGTCGCCAAAAATATGGGGGTGAAGTAAAAGAGGTAGATTATATACCTTACAACTTTCATCATCCTCTATGCTGATAATAACACCAAAACCTTTTTGACTGCAATGTTAAACAACACAAGTTTATTGTATTAATATGAAGTATATATAAACTTTAACAACTCTCTCGCACAACAAAAAAAAAGAAGGAAAATGAAACTCTTTTTGTTTTTTTTCCCTTCTTTATCATGACAAGTGGCAAAAATGCATGGAAAGCGGCAAAGAGGAAGTTCAACCAAAGTAAACATCAGTTACATGACAATAGCTACCTGAAAAAAACCATATCATGCACCTTAAAACCATTTTCCATACTATCGCTCGACAAAACCTCTCCTTGACCATCACATTTATCACTCCTTATCATGGTTTTTCCATCTTGTTCACCATAAAGCTGGGAGAGCCAGTTTAGATCATTAAGATCTTCATCTTTAGGAAGTTCAAATTTCAGGAGCTCATCTGCAGAAGGCAGTACGCTGCAGCTTAATGAGTTGATAGGCACTTTTTTGTATAGATAACCATCCTTGAGCATCATGCCATCAAGAATCTCAAAAACTTTGCCAGTATCACGATCACGCCTATATTGAATTAGAGGTCGGAACTCCCTACAATATGCAATGTAACAAAAATATGTCAAAAGCACTGATGTGAAGAAATTAACTATGGAAATGAGAATGAATAGTACTCAAGGTCACTGGAGCTGATCAATCTCTGTGCTGGGGTTGCAGTTTTCTTAGCAGTTACTCCTCCAACCTGTGGATGTGTATAAAGAGTCGCCATGCCTTAATATAAATATATGAATTCCAACCTACTACATCCCCACATATTTACTAAGAAATTCAAGCTTACTGTCTTAAATACCTAAATAAGGAATCAAAAATTTCCATATATGATAACAATATAGATGAGCATGCTACATTAGAAAGGTAATAGTCACAAACTAAAAAATAACGAAGAAGAAAAAGAAGATGGTAATAATCATGGTATAATGTGCATTTTGGTACAGAGCAAAATGTCTATACCAGAGATATCATTTTTATAAATTAGGTTCTCGGTTCCTTTGCAATCAAAAGTGAGGTAACTAAATTACTTGGAAAAGAATGCGCCTTGAAAACTATCTAGATTTTCAATGATTATTTAAATATCTAAAACATCATTATCATCATTTATTAGAAAATTATATTCCTTAGCTATGCGTACACAATTTAATATGTAAGAACGCTGTATATTTGATAAGAGAAAAAATTAAACTAATTAATCTAGTACAAGCACAAAAGTAATTCAATCTCCCAACAAGAAACAAGGGAATAAAGGTTTCTGAATACACATGCTAATATTGAAGTTTGATTATCATAACAGTAGATGAGATCTTCCAACATGAGAAGGAAACAAAAATCAAATAAAAGTATAATTTCTTCGCATCAGAAAAAATAACT
Organism: Panax stipuleanatus; assembly: GCA_020205555.1. Taxonomy (NCBI): domain Eukaryota; kingdom Viridiplantae; phylum Streptophyta; class Magnoliopsida; order Apiales; family Araliaceae; genus Panax; species Panax stipuleanatus. Next base: position 21,120,611 of record CM035121.1, on the reverse strand, counting down.
CAAAATTTCAAAGTGAATATAGCTTACACTAATCAGGGAAAGTACCCTTGGAACCCTTATAAACCTATTAGTGAAGGTTTTTATCTATATAGTCCATGCCTATGCTTTTTGTTATTTTCCTCTTTAAGGGATGTGTAGAGAGGGTGTTTATTGGGTGATCATGGCATCAAGAAAATAGCTGTACTATTATAGTTTTGCACTTACCACTTTTCAAATAGCAATTGACATAATACAGATATATGTATTTACAAAGCAGTTATATATGAGATGAGCTGATTTCATTACAAATTTTTTCGCAATAGCTTGTAGATCTGCTCTTGGCATCAACTTCACAGTAGCTTTTTTCCGCAAGTCATTCACTGCCACAACCTACAAAGTTATAATTTTTAGGAGTCGGAAAACAACATCAAAACCAGTTAAAATTTTCCTAACTCCAGCTATTAAAAAATGACAGACACATACACACACTACACTTGTATGCATAGAGTACTAAAACCAGCAACCAGCAAGCAGCAAGCAGCTAGCTAGTGAATTGATGAGCAAGGTAAGAAAAAAAAAACCTGCGCTAAGTCCCCCTTGTATTTGCCTTTCTTCACATGAACACACGTGCCAACAGCAATATTACTAGATTTGTTACGGACATAAAGCAAACGAGAAACTTCATTTGGTGGAACAGGAGCCACTTGTCTCGAATATATATTACATAGCCCTTTACATGCCTATATATATTTGATATAACAATAAGAAAGGCCAGATATTAGTCTATAGAAATAGTAAACAATAATTCACCAATAAATTTGTGCGCAAAAGTACCTCATAAACATCACATTGCTTGTAAGCTTCAATATAAAGAAAACCCTTTACATGCTCAAGCGCGAATGCAGAAATTATCTGTATATTTGTTCCCAGGGACTGAATATCAACATACTTTTGCATTAGGCAGAAAGCTGAATGTCTCTCACGCCCAATCTACAGCCAAGAATATGGTCAATAAACATTACACCAGATAAAAAAAACAAGAGGAAATTAAAGGCGAAAAAAGTTGAGCATTGACCGGAATAATATCAAACACATTACCATGCATTTAACTTTCCAGATGATAGGGTCCTCAGAATAAGGAATGACTTTTTCAACAGAAGGCATTACTGTGTCTGGTTCAAAGGATTGTTTAGTCTCATATGCATCTTCTGCATATGTAATTAAACTAGAACCCAGTTTGTAACGCTCTAGCACCATCTTTTCTAGTTCTTCCACACTCATGTCCTCCATTTTTTGCAAAAATGGAAGGTGATCAGTTTTCTCAGGTTCAGTTTGGACATTAGCACGAGTATTAAATTCATCTTCCAGAAAATCTGTTTTCAGCAAAGAAAATAATAAAATGGTCATCCGAAAAATACATGTCATAACAGACAAGTAAATGAGCAAGATGAATATAATGATTTTACTATTATCATAACCCCATTGTCCAAAAAGTGACTGGGAAATAATATCTGCATGCCTAAAAGCCCATGTCATAAAATTAAAGTAAACAGATCCCAGAAAATTTGAAGATTAAGACCAGAAAGATCAAAATGGGAATGACAAACTTATATTCAAGGATTAAGATGACCCTAGAGCAAGAACATGAAACATAAAAATCAAAAGCAGCAATCAGTTAATAGGAGCAATTAATATGTTTATGGCTTCTCTGTTGTAGAACAGAGGAGACCCTGAGTAATTAACTTGTCTAAAGCAAACATTATTAAAATCTATTTTGCCTCAATTGGTCAAGAGGTGGCAGACTGACAGTCATTAACCACACGTCTATCTTGACATATGTTAAAACTAGAAAAATATACAAAATTTATGCTAAAGCTAGAAAAATAAGAGTTCAAAAGAATTCATTGTCCTATGCTTTATGTATAGTTAATATTGCATAAAGAATGAATTACAACTACAATACTCCCCTGCTACCTCGCTCTCCGATAGTAGCTCTTCTCTTAGCCTCTCTCTATAGCCCTCTCTCTATGAGCACTTTTATTCCGTTCTAAAAAAAGTCTCACTTGCAAAAAAAAAAAATCCTTCAGAATAACCCATGTTCAGAATATGAGAGGTATTATTTAATTAAAAACAAGAAAAGCAAAAAAGTGCAAATAAAATAAAAGAATAAGAAGAACCCATGATTAGAACATAATGGAAAACCAAGACAAACAGAACTGAATTACATTTATTAAATTCATCTAAGCTTCATTGTAATTGCACTTTATCAAAAATTTAATCTGCAACATAAAAGGAGTGGTAAAAAGGAAGAAGCAAAATGTGAAATAAAAAAAGAAGAAAACGAAAAAAGAATAACACATGTTCATAACTTAATGAAAACCACCACAAATTGAACTGAATTACATTTACCAACTACATGTATCCTTCATCTTAATTGCATTTCACCAAAACTTAATCTGCAACATAATATCCCCCATAAAATAACCAAAACTTTTGCCATTATCAACCAAAGAAATGTAGAAGGATAACAATGGAAGACTTGTGAAAACAGATATTTAAAATCCGGCAACTGGGTTTTTCTTTTGTAATTACTATGGTCATACCATTATCATTGAAAAAGCTGTCCATGCTATTATCACTCTCACCATCAACTTCCTGTGCAGCAACGTCGAAGAACTGAAGAACGCCGGTATTTTTCCTTTTCCGGCGGCCGGTTTTGATGCTGCCATCTAGCTTTCTCTTCCTTTTTCCGGTGGCTACTGCTTTACCTTTAGATGCCATATTTAAAGCTTTTAGAGAATCAAACAGCTTCACATTTGGAAGGGAATGAACAAACAGAGTGAACCAGTGGCCTATAACATATAATTTGTTTTTTTTTGGGTACGACTGTAAGGACAACAAGGAATGAATGGGAGGAATTTTTCATTTTGGTCCTTTTTGTGGGGTTATTATAAATAGAATCCTACCAACTTTTTATACATTGTGAATAATAGTTTAGAAAGTTTAAAGGCTTTTCAAATTACATATTGATTTTAAAATGTGATGGGGGATAGATATCGTAAACGGGCCGGGCCAATATTGGGTCGGACTAAAACAGTCCATCTTTTGATGGATTGAAAATGTGAAGCCCAAAGCCCAGCCCGTGGAAGGCGGGTTGGCCCGCGGGTTTGGACCAATTTATGCTTACATTTTGCCATATTTTTGGGCTTGGTCCAAACGGACTGGACCAAAACGGCCCAACTTTTGATGGACTGAAAATATAAAGCCCAAAACCTAACCCGTGACGAGCGGGCTGGCCTAGTCCACGGGCTTGTACCAATTTTGCTAAGTCTATACATAGTAGTGTAACTTGTAATGATATTTTGTATGAAAATTGACAGGTAGCTATATAAACATTGTTATAATTATTTAAATAAATTATTGATAAGTTATAGTACTGTATATAACCCATTAATGTTTTGTATAATAAGATTATAAGTAAACTAGATGATTTATATTTAATTACTATGTGTATAATTTGTACATATCTAATAGTTTGATTATAAAACACGTATTGAACATTATTTGTTACATTTTTTTAGGGGAATTGATCGATTACAAGAGAATATAGATAACAAATTTATATTATTTTTGGTTCATTAATTACACTAGCTAAGTGTCTCATGCGAAGTATAAATTTATTTTTAATTTTTTATTTATTCTATATATATATAAAGATACTGGTATAATCTCACAATGGACTCCACCAGGTACACCACAGTTAAATGGAGTATCTGAAAGGAGAAATCTAACATTGTTGGACATGATTCGTTCCATAATGAGTTTTACCGATCTTTCAATTTCCTTCTAGGGTTATGCCCTAATAACGGCTGCATACCTACTTAACAAGGTGTCTACCAAATCCGCCCCAAAGACCCCATATGAGATGTAAAAGGGAGAAAACCAAATCTTAAGTATGTTAAGACTTGAGGTTGTCTAGCTTCTGTCAAAAAGTTTGAAAATATAAGCTGCAGACTAAATCCGACAAGTGTAGATTTGTGGGATACCCTAAAGAAACTTTAGAATATTATTTCTATCATCCAACTGATCAAAAGGTGTTTGTTGCGAAACATGCTGCCTTCTTGAAAAAGAAGTTTATCCATGAAGGGGTCAGTGGGAGTAAGATATATCTTGAAGAAGTTCAAGAACCACAAATTACTACAGATCAAAGTCAGGTACCTGACCAAGTGGATGAAACCTACTGTACAACATCCTATTCGTAAATCTAGAAGAGTACCGAAGATACCTGAAAGGTATGGATTCGTCATAGAGGATGACGATGAGGTACGCATCATGAATGATGATGATCCAATGAATTACTAACAGGCAATGAGTAATAAAGACTCAGGAAAATGGCTTGAAGCCATGAAATCCGAGATGGACTCCATGAATGAGAACCAAGTATGGATTTTGGTTTTACCACCTGAAGGCATTAAACCTATTGAGTGTAAATGGGTCTTTAAAAGAAAGACTAGAGCGGACGACAAGGTAGAGACCTATAAGGCCCGACTGGTTGCAAAAGATTTCAAATAAAGACAAAGAGTTGACTCTGATGAAACCTTCTCACCAGTAGGTATGCTCAAGTCCATTCGGATTTTGCTTGCGATTTCAGCTTATTACGACTATGAGATCTGGCAGATGGACGTGAAAACGGCCTTCCACAATGGGAAACTTGAGGAGGATGTGTATATGACACAGCTAGAGGTATTTGTTTCAAAGGTTGGAACAAATCAAGTCCGTAAGCTGCAACGATCTATTTATGGATTGAAGCAAGCTTCTCGTAGATGGAACATCTGTTTTGATGAGACAATCAAAGAGTTTGCTTTTATCAAAAACGAGGATGAACCATGTGTGTACAAGAAGGTTAATGGGAGCGCTGTTTCATTCCTTGTATTATATGTTGATGATATATTACTGATAGGGAATGACATTCCTATGCTACAATCGATTAAAATCTGGTTATCTAAACACTTCTCCATGAAGGACTTGGGAGAAGCATCCTATATTTTAGGGATAAAGATCTATAGAGATAAATCTAAAAGGATGCTTGGCTTATCCTAAAGAACGTACATTGACACGATGTTAAAGAGGTTTAGCATGGAAGATTCCAAAAGAGGTCTCATGCCGATGAGCTATGGAATACATCTTTCCAAGAAATAGGCCCCAAAGACACCTGAGGAGAGAGACATATGAATAAGATTCCTTATGCTTCAGCGATAGAATCTATCATGTACAGTATGATATGTACTAGAACGGATGTCGCTCATGCACTTAGTGTAACAAGCAGATATCAGTCGAATCCATGAGAAGAGCACTAGAAGGCAGTGAAAAATATCCTAAAGTACTTACGAAGAACTAAGGATGTATTTCTTGTCTATGGTGGGTCTGAATTAAAACTCGAGGGCTTCACAGACTCAAGTTTTCAAACGGACCAAGATGACAGTAAATCTGTTTCAGGGTATGTATTTACCTTGAACGGAGGCGCAGTGAGTTGGAAGAGTTCCAAGCAGCAAACAGTTGCTGATTCAGTGACAGAGGCAGAGTACATAGCTGCAAGTGAAGCTGCAAAGGAGGACTGTTTGGATGAAGAAGTTCATAACAGAACTTAGTGTGGTTCCTAGCATTAGAGGAGCAGTCCCCTTGTACTGTGACAACACCGGAGCTATTGCATAGGCTAAGGAACCCATGTCTCATCAGAAATCCAAACAAGTGTTGTAGTTATTTCACTTGATTAGGAAAATCATTGAAAGAGGAGACGTCACCTTGGAGCGTGTAGACTCTCAAGACAACATTGCAGATCCATTTACTAAAGCTTTAACACAACAACAGCTTGATCGTCACTTAGAGAAGATGGGTATGAGATACCATGGCGATTGGCTTTAGTGCAAGTGGGATATTGAAAGTAGTATGCATACAGGCCAATCATGTATGATGATAAAGCATATACTTTGAAAATGATCTTATTTATTTATTAATAAAAGTATTCATTTATTAAAGGCATTTAAATATCTACATGATGCTGTTTTTATAAAATATAAATAACCCATAGTTTTAAGCAATGCTTTTAGAATCATGATGTTGATCATGCTAATGAGATCTAAATTCTTAGAAAGCTTAAAACTAAAATAGTTCTCAATTGTTGGATTATTAAAAAAGGATTAGTGAATCCGGATAAATTTGGTACATATGTTGCTTGCTCATTGGATGATGATGATTGATCTCATGATCATTTGTGTGGCGATATTATAGCAAGTATGTAGGTGCTTATTAGAGAATAAGTACACTGAATGTGACTCGCTAAGGAATACGTAATGAAGTTTTACTCGCCTGTTAATAGGAATTCCTAATGTGATAGTAGTACAAGTGATCCTCAGACTTAAGATCATCATAGTATCTTATGTGTAATGAATTATACTTTGACTTATTCCTTAAGACCCTTATGGTATATCAAAGGGTATGCTTGGGTGTAATAAGTTACATATGGAGATAATAAATTATCAATAAAGAATCTACTGCTTCTAGTAAAAGAAGAGATATGTCCTATGTGATTCGTTAAATGACAACCCAGTAATCCTTGGTCAAGGCAGAATGAAATTAGAAAGGAGTTTCTAATTAGCATTATTTGGAGTTGTGCATTTTCAGATCGAAATATATATAATTAAATAAAATAAGACTTGACAGTAGTTTCATGTCTTATATTTAATTGGGATATTGTATGGTGGAAGGATTGAATTGTACGGTAACAATTAACTTAATGGTTCTTTTATGATTAATATTGAAATATATATTATCTGGAAAGTTGTTGATCGCTAGGGAGGCTTATCCCTATTGTAGAATAAATATTATTTATTTAAATAAATTATTAGTTTAACTTATTTATTTAAATAAGATTAGAATTGTTCTAATTGGTTTATTCACAACCGGTTTAATATGGAGAACCTAAAGGGTCACACCATAAAAGGAAAAATAATTATTTAAGAAGGTAATGGCATAATTGTAATAATATGTTAAGTGTAATTAATTTAATCTATGGTGATAGAATAAATTAAATAGCTTAATATTTATTATTTAATATTTTAAAAATATTAAATATAAATTAATAAGAGGAGTCTTATTAATATTATTATAATTATAATTATTTTAATTTCTAAAGGAGTTTAGGAATTAATTTAATATTAGTATTCTCATTTATTCCTAATAAGATTAGGAGACAAATTAATTAAAATAGTTTAATTAATTATTCCTAAAGTGTTGGGAAACCTAATTAATTATAGGAGTTTAATTAATTAAATGAAACCCAATTTCTAATAGGATTAGAAGGGTTGACCAATATCTATATAATAGGAGTCTTATGTTAGATATCAGTTGATGCAATTCTAATTGTTGGAAAGTACTCTTTTTCTATAGAGAATAGAAAACTAGGGTTTAGTCAACCACCCCCTTTCTTGAACAATTTCTCTTCCTTGATGGATCACCTCTAGAGGCCAAACACTTGGGTGGCTAACGTTGATCAAAGGAAAGAATCAATTCTGAAGATTTAAGGAGATCACGAAGAACAAGGAGTTGAACTCGTACCTGTGGAAACTTAGTTCTACAAGGGTATGAATCAAATCTCATTCTATATCGTTTTAATTAATAACTGTGCATAAAGGATGATCCGGGTAATTGGTTTGTAGAAAATTTTAAACGCTGATATACCATGCTTCCCCTATTTTTGCAATATGATTGCGCCCATGATTTCTTACAAACCTAACAATCCAAACCCCAAAACACAAGAATATGATTTTTGATGTACTTTCGGAGATTTTTAATAATTTCTATAGTAGCCTTTTTAGTTTCGCATTTATTCAATCTTATAGACCCCATAATAAAGTATTTTATTTATGGTTTAGGTCTTTAAAATTATCAAGTTAAGCAATCCAAAACCAGGCCCCAAATGGGCTGTTTTACACATTTCCTTACTTAGTCAAAACTGTATTTTTGTTGATTTTCAAGGCTACTTTGATAATTTTTATGAATTTTTATATTAGGCTTTTAGACATGGACTCTAGATATACTTCTAGACTATATACCAAAGTATTTTTGTATTGGTTTAGGTTCTCAAGCAAGTTTTTTATGCTTCTTGAAACTGATGCTCAAACTAGGTTGTTTATCACATTTTTTAGTTTTCCTAACTTTGGTCAATTATTGACAAATTCATTACTGACCACTTGGGTTCATTCCAACACTTGAATTATCACTAGTTAGGACTAATTTTAGCATTCCCTTGACTTTGATATGCATAGATTTGATTTTAACCCTCTAAACCTAGCCTTTTCAAACCTTTACATACTAATTTATCATTTTCTTGCATGTATTTGCATTCCAACACTTGGAATAGTCTACCATACTTATAACTTACTTGTTTAAGATGTCAAAGTGAGTTTTAAGTAAAATGGCAAAATCTCAAATTTCACACTTAGAAAATCTGCAGAAACTGCAGTTTGAATGATTTTACTAGCTAGTTTGGTGATTTTTATGAATTTCTTTGTTAAGCTCTTGGCTCAACCACTTCGCCCTACTTCTAGACCATACATCAAGGTATTTTAATCAAGGTTTAGGTTTCTTATCTAGGTCAGTTAAACTTCCCAAAACAGGGGCTCATAGCTTGTTTCTAATTTTTTTTATAAAAAATGATTTTGACACTTTTCTATTTTTTCCTAGTTTTGGCTACTAGGATAGTCTAGGCATGTGTATTATGGTTGCCTAAGGCTACTTTTATCATCATCTCACTTTATTTAGTCATCTAGCAAATTTTAACCTATAAAAGCTCACTTTAGGCTTGAAAAATAGATTATAACTTGGTTTTCTTGCTAGCTTTGGTCTTGGAAATGATTGTAAATCATTACAATCATGCAGTAGCAACTTTATACAAGTTAATTATAGTTTTTTAGGGTTAAGTACTGAGATTTGCCCAAAAAAGTCCATTTTTAGCTTGAAAATATGGTTTTCAGCAAGTCTAATACTCAAAACAGTCTAGACTTGGTTTAGCTAGCTTGTGTAGCTTAATTATGTCATATTATAACTATTGAAACTTGTCTACATGGTCCAGGTATGGTAGTTCTTTAGTTAGGTGCTAGTTGACACTTAAAGTTTACTTTTCATGGGTTTTAGACATGAAGTTTGGTCAACACACAATCTAGATCATAAATAAGTTAAGGATCACTTTTTAGATATATCTTATGGATACATTATGGTCTCCTTACTAACTCACCAGTTCATGTACTGACTTTGGTTATAACAACTCCTAAACTTAGAGTTTAAGCACCATTTTGGCTATAACTCACAAGCAGTTCTGTTAGTTCCCAAAGGCACAATAGTTATCTAGAAGGGGGGTTGAATAGATATTTTAAAATTTTCATTGTTTTAAAATACTTATCAGTATTGAATATACTGACAGTAGCTGAATATATGTTTGTTCCCTTTAAGATAATGCAATATGGTTTGATAAGAAGTTATATTAGTTATAACAGATATGGCAGTTATAGCAGTTAATGAGAGACAATGAGACACAAAGGTTTTAAGTGGTTCAGAGCGCACAAGGCTCCTAGTCCACTCTTCTACTCCACGAGTAGAAAATCCACTAAGGATATCTCTTACAACTTGAATCACTTAGATTCCTTCAAGGCCAGCAGCCTTGGAACTTCTCTAGTTCACTTAGAACTCTTCAAAGCTAGTAGCCTTGGAACTTCTCTTAGTTCACTTAGAACTCTTCAAGATCAACAATCTTGTGAACTTCTCTTAGTTCACTTAGAACTCTTCAAGTCCTTCTGACTTGGTACACCTTGGATTGAGAGTTGTATTCTGGGGTGTGCTACTCAATTGCAATTAAGCATTAGTTCTAAAGAACTGAGTAGCGAAGCAAGCTTTCCTTTTTTCAGAATCGTAGTGTATATTCGTTGAGTGCTCTTGAGCGTTCTTAGCTTTTTGTTCTTTCTTGTTTGCTTGCTTAAACTGAATCCTTGTCTGATTTGCTTGATAAGGAGCCTTTAAAATCTATCCGTTGAAGGCATCCGTTGTAGCATTAAATGCTTCAGACAGTTCTGTGCAGTTAATGTTGACTTCCTGCTTTTCCTGCTGCACAGCCGACTGACCCACTGACACAGCAGACTGCAATCTCACCTAACACCTAAAAAGATGTTTTCAGCAGGTGGTTTAGTCCTTTCCTTAGCTTCTTCAATACGCTTCTTCAATTTATACTAAGGATGAATGTAGAATCATTGGGAACATAAATTTGTCAACGACTATAAGCCTTTCTTCATTTGTTGCTCTTCCTCCTTTATCAGAACTACGAACTTTGATGCTGACAGGAGGAACACCATGATTGTGGTCATTGTACCATGATCGTTGTGTGTTGGCTTGCACAGGCTGGACTCAGTCTTGATCGTAGAGAACACTACAATTTCTCTTAAGCTTTTTGTCAGTCTTGATCGTAGAGAACACTACGATTTCTCTTAAGCTCTTTTGTAGACTATGATTTCTTCTTGCTTGTCTAGCAGACTCCACGCTTCTGAGAGCACACTCCGATTCTTGACTTAGCTTGGCAGGCGCTCGAATTTTCTCCACGATTCTCAGTGTGGCTTCCAAGGACAGACTACGATTCTGGACATCTTCATTTAAACTCCAGGATTTTGCCTTGGCTTCTGCAGCCTAGCTTTTGACAGACTACGATTCTGTCAAGCCTAACGATTAATCTCAAAATAGATCAACCTAATAGTTTTGATCTCTCTTCTATACATTCATTTACAGAATGATAAACATTAAAGCTCAGATCAACCTAACAATTTTGATCTATCATCTAAGTCCTTGTAGATATGATCTTTGAAGAACTTTACACTTAAGCATTTATATTTACTTTCAATATCAAATTTGAATATGCAATTCCCAATAATCTCCCCCTATTTGATGTTGACATAATCAAGGAGATTTGGATCATAGCATCATTTTCTAAATGCAGAGTGCTAGAAAGTAAATATGGCTTAATGTTTCAGTGAGCAACTAAAATTTCTAGAGAATAAGCATAAATTTATTGATGTTTGAAAAGATATTATAATCTAGCATAGAAACATCAATACAGCATTAATTTTGACTCATCTCTATCTTCTTTGCCTCTTATTTCGGAGGGTTTGCATGCTCTTCAGCTCTCCTTCTCCTTGTGGCTTCGTCTCTCCAAGAAATGTCAGCTAGCTCTTCTCTGCTCAGTGCTTCTGAATGATCATGTATGTTCATGAAGGTAGGATCTCCAACTGACATGTTGAGACCAGTAGAGGATACTCCTTGTGAGCCAGAAGCTTGACCTTGACCCCTTTGATAGGGTTCAGCTATTAGAGGATGCTACAGCTATTGATCAGATCGTGGACGCTAAAAGCTAGGACTTTTGGGGTTGCCACCCGACGATTGACCAATGTGTGTTTGCCTTTGCCTTCCCTGCTGAGGTTTCCTTCTGCTTGCTCCTCTGCTGCTTCTGCCTCTGCTTCTATCTCTTTGCTCATTATTCTCCCCCTTTATGTCAGCATCAAGGGTTCGAATATCTTCAAAGAGGCGCTTGACACCTTCCACCAGCTCATGCATCTGAGAGCGGTTTTTAGAGATGTCACTACGATTTTCAGCTACAATTGCCTTAGTGTGTCTTCTCTGTTGCTGAAGCCGCTCCATGGCATCATTATTTTGATTAATTTGAGCCACACTACAGGCTTGGAATTATTGTAGTGAGAGGCGCAACTCTTGAATCTATTTGGTCATGAGATTATTCTGAGTTTGTTGAGTTTTCTGTATGATCTCCATAGCTTCCTTATGCTTCTTTGTTGCGGCAAAGTGAATAGCATCCCTTTCACTAAGGCTGTCAGCCATTTTTCCTTTACAATCTCCCTCAGCTTCTTTGTCAGCTCAGTGGCCAGGTTCCCTGGTAGAGTCTTGACAGAGTCTTTTTATATGATCGAATCTCATGTGAAGCGCCAGAGAGTGTGCTTCAAGAATTTCTCCAGACTCTGAAGCCATTTGGCTTGTCATATCAGCCAGCTCCTCCTTTGTTGGCATTAGAGACAATCGATCAAGGATTCATTGTGTCTCAAGAGGAGGAGGGGCAGTAATGTGTTCACCTCTCCTTGACATATTTGTGAGAGCAAGTGTCATGTCAAAATATTCATTGTTAGAGGATGAGGGAATATCTTCTTGGGTTATAGGGGCTTGTGTTTGCTATATGGGCGAAGTGTTTGGTTCAGGGGTTTGTGTTTCTGGTTCATTGAGCTGTTCTGGGAACTCTACGATTGCCGTGTTAGGTTGATCAATAGGCACAATCGTAGTTCATCTTCCAGAGTTGGTGTCTCAATGGTTGAGCCTTGCAAGCATTTGTTCGACTACTCTTGTAATATGCTCAATAACCATTGGATCATTAATAGTTGGCTTTACGAGAACAAGTTAGTTATTTGGTTCACCAGTCACAGAGTTTTGGGACTCTGTAACTGGAAACTGATTGAGTGGATGTAAGACCACCTCCGACCACTTTGGCACTTTATAGAATTGATTGAAGTGTGATGATGGAGAGTGGTTGATAATGAAAGAGATGGGAGTAGAATGTACCTCATGCTCAGTCTCTGAAGTTGAAGCATTTGTGATCAGCTTCTGAGCAAAATTGAGGTTCCTTGGGAAACCATAGGCCAGCACTGAGATTGCTGGATAGGCCTTGAAGGTCCAAAATATTGATTCCATGAGTTGAGAATCATAGCTCTATGGTATGGCATCATGGGCAAGTAATTGAATAGCTGATTATAGTTAGCTGTCCTTTCTCCAACTTGTCCCACATATAGAATCTCAAGTTCATCATCCTCTTCTTCATCATTATCTTCATCATGAACTTCCATCACATCAGCCATTACACCATTAGCAATGTCCACCATCTCTGCATCAGCAGACTCTATGATTTCTTCATGAACTGGGGGGACTTCAAGATTTTCTTTTGGTAGCTCCCCCTCAGATTCTGCATTCTCTGGAACTTGTGCTCTTAACAGCTCTCCCTCAGCTGTAGCACTCTCTTGAATAGGAGCTTCTAGAGTCTCTTCTTCAGCATTAGCAGAGTCCACTTCAAGTGCTTCTGGTACTTCATCTTCAGAATGAGTCACATCTTCTACCAGAACTTCCTCAGCATAAGCAATAACTTCAAGTTGTACTTTCTCAGCAACAACACTTGGTTCTTGCATTTCTTCTTCCTGTTCTTCAGCAGTATTAACAATGGCTTCATCAGGGCTTATTACTATTGTTTCTGGCACAACCCTTTCAGAGTTAGCCATATCTATTTCTTGAGCTTCATCAACATGAGCACCAGCTTCAGGCATCTCCTCTTCATATTGATTCATAGCCTGATCAGGTGCAGCAGTGTTGTCTGCATTACTGATGTAGGCTACCACAGCTTCAAAGACTCTAGTCTCTTTTGGAGTTGGACCGGATGCTTGAGGCTCATCTGTCTGTTCAGCCTTCTCAGCAGCCATCCTTCTATCATCTTCTTTCAATATTTCTTCATTAGTAAGAACATACTTCTTGACCAATGTCTTCACCCTCTTCTTAGGTTTGGGCATAGCCCTTGCACTTTCTTTAGCTTCAGCCCTTTGAGTTTGTTCAGGCTGAGAGGGTGTTGCAGCTTCTCCTTCTGCAGTGGCAGTCAATATGGACTCTACGATTGGTGATGATTCCACAATCATAGTGAGTGAAGACTTCTTTGATCTGTGGCTGCATTTCTTCTTCCTCTGAGGCTCAGAGCTCCCTTCAGTCTTGTCCTCACTTGTATCCCTTTTCTTCTTCTTCTTCTTCACACCCTCAGCTGGTGATTCGGTTGCTTCAAGGGTAATTTCCCTTTCAGTGATAGGGCCCTGAATCCCAGTGCCAGCGTCTGAACCCTCTTGGGGTGCATCAGTGGTTGAGCCCTGGGGCTCCTCAACAATTTTCACACCTTCATTCACCTTCTTTTTCCCTTTGCTCTTTCTGGTCAGAGCTATTGACTTTTCTTGGTTGACCTCTTCTTCTTCCTCTTTAGCTTCCCTTGCAGCAGATGAAGTTGCAGACATCATCTTTACATTTTCTGCTGGATTCCTCTTCCAATTCTGGAACAGCTGCTGGGTCATCTTCCTGTTGGGATTGATTGAGACACCTTCCTTGTCCCCAATTTTGTCACCCAGGGCAGACTGTATAATGATGCTGATAAACCTCCCATAGAGCATTTTGGCAGTGCTCTTGGTCTTCTTAGGGCTTTGCATCCATTTCCCAAACCAATCCATCAGCAAAGACCCATAGTTGAGTTAAATTCTGTAGCGGATGGCTGTCATGAGCTTCAGTTGCTTCTCATTGACAGAATTGTGACTAGAGCCCTTGCAACATATGCATTTTACAACAATGTCTGCAAGGGACTCATATTCTTGGGGAAACTCTTTCTTTTTGTAGCAACTCTTTCCTTCAATCTTTGAGTAGCGCATCTTCTTCAGACCTTCATGGAAATCAATAACCTCCATGGATGGAAGACCTTCATTGTTGAAACCTAGGGCTAGGTTTATGCCTTCGGCATTGAGTCAGATTTGCACGCCCTTGACTTTGGTGAGAATGAAGTCTCCGTCAACGACTCCATTGCAGTAGAACTCCTTTACCAGCTTCGAATATATCAGAGTGCTGGTGCTCAGAGCATCTTCGAGGCCAGCTTTCTTTAGAAGTGAAAGAACTTTGTGAAACTCAGGTCCAGCCTTCTTGAACTCGTCGAAGCAAAGCTGGTAACCAGAAACAACATTTGCAGCAGCCATTTAATCTGGTTTGAGTATCCTGAGATGAACAAATTTGCTTAGCTTTCTGAAACTTAGGGTTTTGTTTGAGAGAGGGAGAGATATAGGCTTTTGAAATTCAAAGGTAAACTAACAAATGATAATTTAAAATGAATTTATAAACTTTCCTCTATATGTTTTGCATAGTGGGACACGTGTCGAGTTCTGCTGGACTCCACGATTTTAAGTCATGTGGAAAGTTTGGTTCTGCCCTTAGCTCCCCTTGAGCTAGTGAGTCCTTGTGAGAGGACTACGATTGCCGATAACCACTTTACGATTGTTGAGTTCGATCCTTTGCTTGCTCCTTGATCGCTAAATCTACGATTTTCTGTGATGCATTCTGAAGTGACATCCCTTCTGGGTTAAGGTTGCTCAGGAAGGGCCAACCTCTTAGTTTGACACTAAGGATCAGGTTTGTCCTTGAGACACTTATCAGAAGGGTAGCTTATCTTGATAATGCTGCTACCACAGTGAGCTTTTACTGCCTTGTCTGGATCACTCCACGATCGTGGTTTCTCTTAGTCATCTCTATGATTTTGACTTAGCCTTTATATCTGCATGGTTAGCACCAACTAGAGCATAGAATTTATGGTTGTAAATTTAACATACCTAACTCACTTATCAATTTATTAAATCTGGATTCGTCTAAGGATTTTGTAAACACATCAGCAAGTTAATTTTCAGTTGGGATGTATTGCAAAGATATAGTTCCATTTTGAACATGATCCCTAATAAAATGATATCTTATCTCTATATGCTTAGTCCTAGAATGCATGACAAGATTATGTGTTATTGCTATGACATTTGTGTTATCATAGTGAACAGGTATAGATTTAAAATCAAACCCATAGTCTGCTAGCTGGTTCTTCATCCATAAGATTTGAGCACAACAGCTGCCTGCAGCACTATATTCTGCTTCTGCTGTTGAAGTTGATACTGAGTTTTGCTTCTTGCTGAACCAGGACACCAGTCTATTTTCTAGCAGTTGACAAGTGCCACTGGTACTCTTTTTATCTATTTTGCATCCTGCAAAGTTAGCATCTGAATATCCTATCAGCTCAAAGGAGGACTCCTTGGGATACCATAGTCCCAAGTAGGGTGTACCTTTAAGATACCTGAAAATCCTTTTTACAACAGTTAAGTGTGATTCCTTAGGATTATCTTGAAATATAGCACATATACATGTTGCAAACATTATATCTGGTCTACTGGCAGTTAAGTAGAGAAGGGAGCCTATCATACCTCTGTATTGAGTAATGTTAATACTTTTACCTTTCTCATCTTTGTCAAGCTTGGTTGCAGGAGCAATTGGTGTTTTCATGGGAGAGGCTGATTCTGCCATACTTCTTAAGTAAGTCTTTAATGTACTTGGCTTAGTTAATGAAGATATCTTCATCAGTTTGCTTCACTTGTAATCCAAGGAAGAAATTTAGCTCACCCATCATACTCATTTCGAACTTGCTCTGCATAAGCTTGGCAAATCTCTTGCATAGATTTTCATCAGTAGAACCAAAGATAATATCATCTACATATATTTGAACTAGTAAAACTTTATCTTTGTGCTTCCTAAGAAATAGTGTAGTGTCTACTCTACCTCTAGTGAATCCTTTTTCAATAAAAAAGTTAGTTAGTGTTTCATACCATGCTCTAGGTGCTTGTTTAAGTCCATATAAGGCTTTGTCTAATCTATAGACATAATTAGAGAGAGTTGGATTGACAAAACCTGGGGGTTGTTCCACATATACTTCTTCTTGAAGTTCACCATTTAGGAATGCACTCTTGACATCCATCTAGAAGACCTTGAACCTCATGTGGGCAGCAAATGCAAGGAATATTCTGATTGCTTCAAGTCTGGTAACTGGTGCAAAGGTCTCATTATAGTCAATGCCTTCTTCATGAGAATAACCTTTAGCTACTAGTCTTGCCTTGTTCTTTGTGATCACCCCATCTTCATTCATCTTGTTTCTGAAGACCCATTTGGTGCCAATGACTCGGTGATTCTTTGGTCTTTGAACTAATCTCCAGACTTTGCTTCTTTCGAACTGATTCAGTTCCTCTTGCATGGTTTCAATCCAGGTTGCATCTTCCATTGTATCTTCTATCTTCTTGGGCTCTATTTGAGACAGAAAGCTCAAATAGAAACACTCATTTTGAGTTGCAAATCTTGTCCTGATCCTGGCAGTTGGATCTCTAATGATCAAGTCTTGATTGTGATCTCTTGCCCACCTATTCCCTGTTGGAACATCTGTTCTGGTGCCTTCTTGTCTGAACTCTTCAAGATTGACTTCTGGTTCTTGTTGACCAGAATCGTCGTTTGGTGCAGCTCTCTCTACGATTTCTTTTCCAGCTTCTACGATTCCACCTTTAGGGACTACGGTCGTGGTGTTGGGCTCGACCACCTCATTTGTGGTGTCTGTATCAGTAGATCGTAGTGCCTTGTGGTGCAGACTTGTCTGAGTTTATTTCATCAAAGATGATGTGGATCGAGACTTCAACACTTAGTGTCTTCTTGTTGAACACTCTATAAGCTTTGCTGTCTGTGGCATATCCAAGAAATATTCCTTCGTCTGACTTGGGTTAAAACTTAGTCAGATATTGCTTCCCACTGTTGAGAATGTAGCATGCACAGCCGAACACATGGAAGTAACTGACATTAGGCTTTTTTCCTTTCCACAGCTCGTAGGGAGTCTTCTTCAACGTAGAGTGTACAAGAGATCTATTCTGAGTGTAGCACGCAGTGTTGATGGCTTCTGCCCAGAAGTATTCAGGCAGATGAGCTGCTGCTAGTAGATTTCTTCCAGCTTCTATAAGTGTTCTGTTCTTCCTTTCAGCTACTCCATTTTGCTGTGGAGTTTGTGGTGCTGAGAAGTTGTGTCTAATGCTATTGTTTACATAGAACTTATCCATATTTGAGAAGTCAAACTCTCTACCATGATCACTCCTTATAGCCTTGATAGTCTCTCCTTTTTCATT
Source organism: Panax stipuleanatus (assembly GCA_020205555.1). Classification (NCBI taxonomy): domain Eukaryota; kingdom Viridiplantae; phylum Streptophyta; class Magnoliopsida; order Apiales; family Araliaceae; genus Panax; species Panax stipuleanatus. The sequence continues at coordinate 21,102,783 of CM035121.1, read as the reverse complement.
CATCACCAGCTTGAACATCTTGATCAGTTGGGAGCCTTATTTCATCTTTAGAGGTAAGAAAGAACACCCATGTGAATCTGGTGTAGTCATCCACTACGACTAGTGAGTATCTCTTCCCTCCTAGGCTCACAGTTGGAATTGGCCCGAAGAGATCCATATGACGTAACTGTAGGGGCATGTCAATTGAGTTGACTGCTTTGCCTTTGAATGAGCTCCTTGTTTGTTTTCCAAGCTGGCAGGCATTGCATGACCTTTCTTTGATGAAGCTGAACTTGGGTAAACCTGCTACCAGATCTTTGGAGGCCAGTTTTGACATACTCTTGAAGTTGAGATGAGATAACCTTTTATGTCAAAGCCAACTCATTTCTTTAGAGGCTTTAGCAAGGAAGCATACTGTCTCATCAGAGCTTAGCTGAGCAAGGTTGACAAGTGTAGACATTTCCTTCTCTTGTTCCTGTTAGCTTGATAGAGGATGTCTCCAGATCTCTAACTTGACACTGGGTGTTGAGAAAAGTAACTTGATATCCTTTATCGTAGAGTTGGCTGATGCTAAGTAGATTGTGCTTTAGTCCGTCTACATAAGCCACTTTACTGAAGGACACCACACCATTCCCAGCTGAGCCATAGCCTTTTTTCTTGCCAGAATTGTTATCTCCAAAGATAACTGTTGGTCCCTCCTTCTCTGTGTAGTTAGATAGAAGAGCTTTGTTCTCGGTCATATGCCTTGAGCAACCACTGTCCAAATACCATGTTATAATCGTGGTGCTCATTTCTTGCAGGTAGTTTCAGCTTTCATGTTGGTACCCAGACTTGCATGGGTCCTACAATGTTAGTACCCTTGGGGACCCAAATTTGTTTGACTTTGGGCCTTCCATGCACAGTGGTATGATAATATAATGCAGCTTTATGACCATTTCTACCACATGCAAAGCATCTAATATAATGTATGCTGGTGTGTGTGTATGGATTCTTTCTCCATTTGGACTTGTGTGGGTACTGGTTGGCCTTACCCTTGTATTGCTTCTTCTTTCTCCATGCAGCCTTGGGATTCATGGTTCGTGCTGAGTGAACCTCAACATCACGATTCCTTCCAAGTTGATTCATGGAGTCAGTTTTACTTGGCTCTACGATTCTTCGAGGTTGGGCAGTGGTGACTGAGTTACTCTTCTCATTTATAAACCCCAGGCCAACATGGGATTCATTATGTCTTGGGACAAGACTTGGATCAGAAGAGCAGGGTTGCACTGGTTCTTCCTTCTGTGTGGATTTCACAAATATAATACTTCTATTTGAATTAGAAACACTGATACTGTTTGTATCCTTAATCTTTTCCACACTTGGTTCTGGGTTAGACTCCCAAAAACCTAAACCTGTTCTGTCAGAAGCACTTCTCTAATTGGAGATCAGGGAGTCCATAGATGAGGAAGACCTATTCCACATAGAGACAGTCTTTTCTAGTTCCTCAATCTTAGAGGTTAGTTTTGACTCTCTTTGTGTGCTCAGTTCATTGGTCTGCCTTAAGATTTTATTTTCAGCTTCAAACTGAGAGAGAGAGACAGAACTGAGCAGAGCTATTTCTAGTTCTTTCTGAACTTTCTATTTCTCTCTTTGAAGTCCAGAATAATCTTTGGACAGAACTCTGAACCACCTCATATATTGATATAGATCAAATATTATGTCATAAAGAGCAGTTCTTAAATCATCCATATCTACATTAGGAGTGTTGAAGTCAAATACCTCATCTATGTTTATCTCAGGATGGTCAGTGCTTTTCTTGTTGTTTGCATCCTTGGCCATCAGACATAAGTTGGCTTTTTGAGGCTCTTCATCATCTCCAGACTTAGCATTGGTGTCATTGTCTGAGTCACTCCATGAACTTCCAGCTACAAGACCTTTGTCTTTTGATGCTTCTTGTAGCCTTTGAACTCCTTCTTTGGATTTGTCCTTCTTTTGAGTTCTTCTTTGATGGGTTTGTTGCAGTTTGCAATGACGTGTCCTGGCTTCTTGCAGTTGTAGCATAAGTTATTGATCTGCTCCTGACTGCTGATGTTTCTGAATCTCTTAGGTCTGCCACTTTTTCCTTTGCGTATGAACCTTCTGAGTTTTCTGGCCAGCATCACAACTTCATCATCATCATCATCATCTTCCTCCGACGCAGATTCATCTTCATCATGAGCTTTAGAGATCTCTTCTATTTCCTTGAGAGAAACTCCTTTATCCTTCTTTCTTCCTTCAGATAGAGTTTTTGCTCGTTGAGTCAGCTCCAGTTCATATGTAAAAAGGTTTCCATAGAGTTGTTGAACAGTCATTTCATGCAGGTTCTTTAACTCTCTGATTGCAGTGGTTTTGGCATCCCACTTGCTTGGCAAGGACCTCATGAACTTTATGATAAGATCTTTGTTGGGATAGACCTTTCCATAAGCTCGAAGAGAGTTGAGCAGCAAGTGAATCTTTCATAAGTGGAAGTGACATTTTCTCCAGGAACATGGGCAAACATCTCATACTATTGAGTCAGTAAAGATTGCTTGTTTTATCTGACTTCTTCAGTTCCTTCATGCATCATGAGCAATGCTTCCCATACTTCCTTAGCAGTTTTGCCGTTGACCACGTTCTCAAATAGATTGTCTTCTAAATACTGGAACAAGATGTTCTTAGCCTTCTTGTCAAGCTGAACATCTTTCTTCTCGTTGTCAGTCTATTCAGATTTAACCTTGACCACAACTCTGTTTGGATCTTCTAGAGTTGGTGCAAGACTTGTTGGTATATAGGGCCCATTTAGTACAGTTTCAAATAGATCATCATCTATTGAATCCATGTATGCTTGCATCCAAACTTTCCAGTTGGCAAACTTGTCTCTGTTGCACATTGGTGGCTTCCTTCCTCCACCTATCTTGGTCTCGCTTATTTGTTGTGCCATTTGATCTACTCAAGCTTGTATGCTTAGTTGAGAGAACCTGCTCTGATACCAATTTTTAGTTCCCAAAGGCACAATAGTTATCTAGAAGAGGGGTTGAATAGATATTTTAAAATTTTCGTTGTTTTAAAATACTTGTCAGTATTGAATATACTGACATCAGCAGAATATATGTTTGTTCCCCTTAAGATAATGCAATATGGTTTGATAAGCAGTTATATCAGTTATAACAGATATGGCAGTTAATGAGAGACAATGAGAAACAGAGGTTTTAAGTGGTTCAGAGCGCACAAGGCTCCTAGTCCACTCTTCTACTCCACGAGTAGGAAATCCACTAAGGATATCTCTTACAACTTGAATCACTTAGATTCCTTCAAGGCCAGCAGCCTTGTAACTTTTCTAGTTCACTTAGAACTCTTCAAAGCCAGCAGCCTTGGAACTTCTCTTAGTTCACTTAGAACTCTTCAAGATCAACAATCTTGGAACTTCTCTTAGTTCACTTAGAAATCTTCAAGTCCTTTTGACTTGGTACACCTTGGATTGAGAGTTGTATTCTGGGGTGTGCTACTCAGTTGCAATTAAGCATCAGTTTTGAAGAATTGAGTAGCGAAGCAAGCTTTCCTTCTTTCAGGATCGTAGTGTATATTCGTTGAGTGCTCTTGAGCGTTCTTAGCTTTTTGTTCTTTCTTGTTTGCTTGCTTAAACTGAATCCTTATCTGATTTGCTTGATAAGGAGCCTTTGAAATATATTCGTTGAAGGCATCCGTTGTAACATTAAATGTTTCAAACAGTTCTGTGCAGTTGATGTTGACTTCCTGCTTTTTCTACTGCACAGCCGACTGGCCCACTGACACAGCAGACTGCAATCTCACCTAACACCTGAAAAGATGTTTTCAGCAGGCGGTTTAGTCCTTTCCTTAGCTTCTTTAATATGCTTCTTCGATTTGTACTAAGGATGAATGTAGAATCATTGGGACCATCAATTTGTCAACGGCTATAAGCCTTTCTTCATTTGTTGCTCTTCCTCCTTTATCAGAACTACGAACTTTGATGCTGACAGGAGGAACACCACGATTGTGGTTATTGTACCATGATCGTTGTGTGTTGGCTTGCACAAGCTGAACTCAGTCTTGATCGTAGAGAACACTATGATTTCTCTTAAGCACTTTGTTAGTCTTGATCATAGAGAACACTACGATTTCTCTTAAGCTCTTTGGTAGACTACGATTTCTTCTTGCTTGTCTAGCAGACTCCACGCTTCCAAGAGCACACTGCGATTCTTGACTTAGCTTGGCAGGCGCTCAGATCTTCTCCATGATTCTCAGTCTGGCTTTCAAGGACAGACTACGATTCTGGACATCTTCATTTAAACTCCATGATTCTACCTTGGCTTTTGCAGACTAGCTTTTGACAGACTACGATTCTGTCAAGCCTAACGATTAATCTCAAAATAGATCAACCTAATAGTTTTGATCTCTCTTCTATACATTCATTTACAGAATGATAAACATTAAAGCTCAGATTAACCTAACAATTTTGATCTATCGTCTAAGTCCTTGTAGATATGATCTTTGAAGGACTTTACACTTATAAGCATTTATATTTACTTTCAATATCAAATGTGACGCCCCCAAAATAGGTTCAATACTCAACCCATTCTGAGTTGCCAAATACATGGTACAGAATTCAAATACAATCTTTTATAACATACGGTAGTGCAAAATACGACCACACAAACTGTGAGTTTCAATAAAAATCGTATATAATACAAAATATAAACACTCAAATTCAGTCCTCAATAATTACAATTATTATCACACTATTTTACAAAAATAGTGTAGGGATTTAGGCACATAAACGCAGCAAAAATTAAAATTTTCTGAAACCCTAAAACAGGAACCATGCGAAAACATATTAATTCAGAGGTTTAGATTTGTTTTACCGATTATTCAAGCCTGAATGGAGATGATGAAAATTCTGAAACTGCTTCAAATCCTCAACGCAATCCAATGGAACTGCGCCTCTACGGTATCCACACGAACGTCCCACGAATCGTCACACGATCTGCAGCAAGGAAAGCTGCGGCACCTAGCCGCCAAGGATCTAGACTTTCAAAATTTTTCTCTCTAGTCTCTCTCTAATAGCGGCTAGGGTTTTGATATTGATAATACCCTAAACGGCTAATATATCATAGATATAGCAGTTAAAGGAATTAACCAAAATCTAATCCAATTAGAAAAATAAAATTCGAATTTATATATATATATATATATTATATCTTAATTAAGTCTTACTTACTTAATATACATATATATACAAATTATCCTATTAATTTAAATTCGTAATTTAAATACTATCAATCATATTGATATATTTCAATCCATACAATTTAAATTAATTCCCTTTTAATTACGTTCTAAGTGTGTGACCTATAGGTTATTATTATATTGACAATAATTTTAAAATCATATTATAAAATTATAAACAGTGAGCGACATCTAGTAATGCATCACTGCTACCCAAATAATAATAAGAATGGTGATTCAATACAACCTTTTCGTGACCAATATTTCAATGTAATTTAATCCTTTTAACCTTGACATCCTAGATTAAATTCGAGGCATGGAATGTGTCATCCTCTATATAATTTAATCTGAGTTTTCTTGATCGATGAGTAGATTATATGAAACAAATCACTATTTGAGCATGGCTATGCATTTCATAGTCCTACTCAATCAAGAGGCCTATGGATATCACCCCTAATATATAGGAGGGTTAAATTCCATCTAGATCACTCATATTCCTCACACGATTCATGATGTACCCAATAATCACCTTTATCGTCCACCCTATTAAAGGTGACCTTTGATGATATCAAAGTACATAAATTCCCGTGTAGTAATATAGTAATTTCAGGTCGAAGGATCATTACATCATTGTCACTATGAGAATTGCTTATGACACTTTGCATAATGCTCCACGTAGAATTCTCATGGTGGGTATGTCCAATATATTGTTCTCTATCATATACCTATGCATTGACTCAATATCTCATATATTTATGATCAATGAGATTTGGCCATCAGTCAATCCACATACTAGTCTCAATGTATCATTGTTGTCCCATTAACAATGACACTTGACTAGGGACATTTAAGAGTAATGATACTAATTGTAATTATATGATCTCATGTTCAAGTCACATACTTGAAGCCATATAATTTGGATCACTATTCTAAGAACTTTTATTATGTTAACATTTATATAACGTAGTAAATAAAACTATAATAAAATAATTCATTTATTCAATCAACTATAATATCAAAAATATTAAGCAATTACAACAAAGAATTGGCCTCTAGGACATAAACTCTAACAAATAGTGAAGACTACTACTGCTCTATTTTGACCATTACTCTGTTTCCCGACTAGTTCCCGTAACATTCTCATTTTCTGAAGAGAACAATGGAAGAAAAGGGTGAGCTCTACTAGCCCAGTAAAGAATATTATGACTAAGATAATGAAGAATAAATTATCGTTAGTCTTCAACAAATCGGATAAAATATTATGGACAACAAGTTTTAGATCAACAACTGCTGCAGAAATAATAATTCATTAGAAGAATTAAGTAGAGAATGAAGTCTACTATCTTCAATGATTTAAAAGTCCATCATCAATATTTTATCTCTTTTACATCAATCAATATACATCTCGAATCAAATATTCATTTTTGCACTACGGGCCAAAGATATTCATCTGTATCACCAGTTGGTCATGTTCATCTCAACACCTGTCCATCTTTGCACTACGGGCCAAAGATATTGATCAGGTAATCATTCATCTTTGCACTACAGGCCAAAGATAATCATCAAGTAATCATTCATCTTTGCACTACAGGCCAAAGATATTCATTTGTATCATCATTTAAGACCGAGGATGATGAAAAATATGTTAAAGAACGAATCCAGTGAGATCAAGGACAAATATTAGAGAATTTATCCAGAGTTTAAAATGAAGATCAAAACATGGATACAATCAAAGATAATTTGGATAAAAAAATCAATATTTTTTTTACCGTGAATAATAACTTGTGAATAGTAACTCGTCATGAAAAGATGAAAATTTCATAAAAAGTTCAGACCAATATTTCAGTGAAATGATATTGGATAAAACGCAAAACTCAAAGAATTTCTGATCATTTCAGGAATTATAGAAGCAATACTTACCGTAGTAAGTTTAAATGTAGGAATCTGAAATGAAATATTATCACTTTCATAATATGGAATATGAAAGAAAATAATATTTATTCTGAATATTGAAAAAAAATAACATCATTTACGAGAAAAATAACATCCTTTACCTTAACAGGAGAGTAGTTTTGACTGAAATATCGGATATAATGCTGAGAAAAATCTTGCACCGTAATCCACACTCAACTATCCTTATACTCACAAGAAATACGCTAGATATTATAGAGAGAAAATTTTCTGATTCTTGTGTGATTTTTAATTCTAACTTAAGCACCTTATTTATAGAAAAATGCCAGAACACTAATGCTGACTTTTTATACCCACGGATGATTTTTCCTTAGCCATTACTTTTGACAATTCTTCCAGCACACCAACAATGAACAAAACTAAGCCACCCACATGTTTTATATAATATATAAATATACATATATATATATATTAAAATATTTATTTTCGAAACTTCAATAATTCATAATAAATAGTCATTTTATCAGAAAAATATGAACCTTATGTCCATTCCATATAAAATTTAATTATCTACAACTTTGTAGAAGAAAGTTTTTCCAAATTTGAACGAAAAAATGACTCAAATTTACATACGGATGACTCAGCAGCATGCTACTTTTGAAAAACAAGCTTCAGCATACAACTTTTGAAAATTTCAAGCCTCCATCCATATTCCCACCGACCACATAAAATTATTATATTATCACATTATAATTTTATAATGTAATATTATAATAATACATTTGAATGAATTATTTTATCGGAGAAGATAAAATGCCAACTTTCAACAAATGTTACATGCTAAAAATTCTTACCTTTTATATCAAAATTGAAATAAATATTTCCTTATCATGTATATCAACAATTAATTATTCACAAATAATATTACAGAACTACAATATTGACAACTAGGTCGTTCTTAGGAAAGAGGGGGCTTTTCGATAAGAATTTCTCCTCATTGGCGCGCAATTATATAACCTAACTCCTTTTCTCGACAGAACTTTCTAGATATTGTCAATAATGCTATCTAATAATATTATTCAAATAATATGAATTATTGATTTAATAATGTGAAATACTGTGTAGTGACAATTATTTAATCAATAATATAAAATATCAACATAGCAATTATTGATATAAAATATCAACATAGCAATTATTGAACCAATAAAATATTATGCAATTATTGAATCAATAATATAAAATATTGAACAGTAATTACTATAGTAATAATTGAGTAAGTGCCTTCTTACGTAAGAATCAATAATACGAAATAATGTGCAATACCGTGTGCTAATGTGCAACAACGCGTATTATTGTATTCTTATCACCGGATATTTCAACAGTTTAACGGTAACAGTTTTATCGTTATTTGTATAAAAGTTACTTTTGTCGCTTTCTATATCCAACATTTATTCCATTGTGGGATCCACCAATGACTGCGCCGTCGTACGAATATTCTCCGGCAAAAAAATATTCCTCGACCAAACGAATATTTCCCGACACAACGAATATTTTATAACCACTTGCTTACTATGTAAAATTTGCACATTTCACCCATAACTTATCACATTTATCAAATCATCCCTTACTATTTCAAAATAATATACAGAGAAAATTAAATCTTTATTCATAAAAGTTGGGGTCTTATAACCTCCCCTCCTTATAAAATTTCGTCCTCGAAATTGACGTACGTACTGGTATGTCGAAAAGGTGAGGATACCTCGCTTTCAATTCCGATTATAACTCCTAGGTCATTTCCTCAATATCATGGTTTCTTCACAAAACTTTAACTTGAGATATAATCTTTGAGCGTAAAACATGTTCCTTCTTATCCAAGATCTTGACAGGTATCTCCTCGTATATTAAATCTTCGACTATCTCGTCTTGTTCTAACTCAATAATGTGGTTTGGATCTTTCACATATTTACGTAGCACAGATATATGAAAAACGTTATGAACACGAGACATGCTTGGCGGTAAAGCGAGTCTATAGTCCACAGTTCCTACTCGGTCAAAGATTTCACATGGACCAATAAATCGTAAATCGGTGCCCATAGCTTTCTGCAAGCTAACCCTTTGGCACTTGATGTTCCACCTTAACACGTTTACACGTTAAACACTTTGAGATAAACTCCACGATCTCTCTCTTCATATTGCTCCACCAAAATATATATGTCGAAGATCACGATACATTTTAGTACTTTCAGGATGGATTGTAAACGGTGTGTTATGTGCCTCCATTATGATTTTATACTTCAAATCAGAATCGTTAGGAACACAAAGTCTGGATTTGACTCGAAGTATTCTTTTTTCATCGATTCTTGCTTCTGGAATAGCACCTTCTTGCACCTTCTTCTTCATCTTCATCAGCTCCGGGTCTGTAGCTTGAGCACCTTTAACTCTATCCATTAAAGCTGGTTCTACGAGTATATTTGATATCATCACGTGGGTCCCTAGAGTCCTTAACTCTATCTCCATCCTTTGTAAGTCATGTAAAAAGGGTTTTTGTGTTGACAGCATTGCACTCGTTCCCGTATGTGATCTTCTACTCAACGCGTCAGCTACCACGTTCGCTTTTCCAGAATGGTATTGAATGTTATGGTCATAATCTTTAAACAGCTCAAGCCAACGTCATTGTCCCATATTGAGTTCGTTCTGGGTGAAAAAATATTTGAGGCTTTTGGAGTATATTAGGATGTCATCTGTAATGACAACCACGAAATGATCTAAATATTTTTTAAATATTCGATTCATCATGTCAATGAACACAACATGGACATTAGTCAATCCAAAAGATATAACTAAAAATTTGTAATGAGCGTATCGAGTTCTAAAGGCAGCCTTCGAAATGTCCTCAGTTTTAATCTTTAACTAATGATATCCAGAACGAAGATCGATCTTTGAAAATAATTGTGCACCTTGTAACTGGTCGAATAGGTCATTAATACGAGGTAGCGGATACCTATTCTTGATGGTGACATGGTTCAACTCCCGATAGCCAGTAGAAAGTCGCATACTCCCGTCTTTCTTCTTTACGAATAAAACAGGAGCACCCCAAGGAGATGTACTAGGACGTATAAAACCGATGTCTAACAACTCTTGTAGTTGGACCATTAACTCCTGAAGTTCAATAGGAGCCATTCGATATGGGGTTTTAGAAATGGGTTTTGTACCGGCCTCAAGGTCAATAAAGAATTCAACTTCACGTTCTGGGGTAGACTAGAAAGTTCTTCAGGAAATACATCAAGAAACTAATTAACAACAAAAATATCATTCAAATATGATGTATTCTGATTTAAATCAGTGACATGGGCTAAGAAAGCTTGACATCCATTTTTCAATAAACGAATAGCTTTATGACTTGAAATGACATTAATTAATTTTAGTGGTCTGGTTGTTTGAATGAAAGCTAACAACCTTACAAAACAATCAATTTTGGCATGATGAGTGGTTAACTAGTCGATTCAAAAAATCACATCAAATGCAAGTATTTTCAAAGATATAAAATCAACAGGTAGGGTGAGGGTGCCAATTTGAATCAAACAAGATTTGTAAACTGTGAATGCAACAAAGGTTTCTCCTAACAGAGTTTCAACAGATAAGTCAAAGTCTAATTTCTCAGGAGTCAAGTTCAAACGTTGAGCACAAGCAGGTGAAATAAAAGAATGGGTAGCACCGGTATCTAATAAGGCATAGACTTCGCAAGAGTTTATGATTAGCTTACCCGTAATAACCTCATTCGAGTTCCTCGCTTGTTGGGCAGTTACGACAAAAGCTCTTCCAGGAACCACTGACTTTGATTTGTCAGGGACAACCTTTGGAGTCACCATCCCCGCTGGACTTGGTTTCGCTACCGGACACTCTCTAGCTATGTGCCCTTCCTTTTCACAGTTATAACATACCTTGAATTGTTGTGGGCAGTTTGGACTGATGTGTCCCTCTTGCCCGCATTTATAGCATACGACCGGTGGTCGTTCTCCTCCCCTAGAAACAGTTGATGCTGGTGCTGCTGTCGACGTCTTCACATTTTCATTGTTGTACCTTCTCTTCTTGAAATCTCCCCCCGACTCACTTCTTCTATTATCATGGCTACGATTACCACCGGAGTGGTTACCGCTTCTGTCATGATACTTTTCTTTTCGCTGGTTGTCATTGTTCCGATGACTACTGCCACCGGTACGAACTTGGTTGTTGTCCCTTGGTTAAACATAATCATTATCTCGTTCTAATAGTTGGGCCCTGTTCACCACATCTGAATATAAATAAAGTTTATGAGAAATGAGGTACTGACGAATTTCGGGTTTCAAACCTCTCAGAAACATCCACGTCATACGTTCCTCATTATCAACCAAATGAGATGCGAACCGGGATAACTCCGCGAACTTATCCTCGTACTGGGACACAGTAATGTTATTCTATTCCAGTTTGATAAACTCTACCTCCTTCATATGATGAATACTTTCTAGAAAGTAGTTGTCATTGAATAGTTTCTGGAACTCTTCCCAAGACATCTTGAGTGCGGCAGGCTGGGTACGCTTCACAGATTCCCACCAGTAATCTGCCTCTCCACGGAACATAAACGTGGCGAATGGAACCTTTTGCTCCTCCGTGCATCCCAAGACATCAAATATCTTGGTAATTTGCTTAACCTACGTTTCCGCCTTGATTGGATCTGGCTTTCCCAAAAACTCTGGTGGTCCCAACTCTTTGAATTGCTTGGCAGTGACAAGCCGCGAGTTGTTATTATTTCCACCTGTATTATGAACACGAGTCTCCCTCGTCTTGTTTTGCATGATCTGCAAAAAGCTTCTAAACATCCCATCGTTCATTGTCTGATCGGGGGTGTTATTTACAGGAGGAATATAGCCTTCCTGTTGCACGTTCTCCTGGTTGGTGATTAAAGGTGTCTCAATGGGCTCATTCACTCTATTGTTTAGATTTTCAGCTGCCATTCTTAAATACTGCCATAAAACAAGGGTTAATTAAACAAATTGACATATCATATATTAACCCTATGTTTTAACCGACCAATTAAATAACAAATAAGCTTAGGTAGGACACACTAGCGAAGGTTTTACTCGTCTCTTCCCTCCTAGTTCTATTCTCAGATCTCCACCAGAGATCATATCTCTAAGCTCTGATACCAACTGTGACGCCCCCAAAATAGGTTCAATACTCAACCCATTATGAGTCGCCAAATACATGGTACAGAATCCACATACAATCTTTTATAACATACGGTCGTGCAAAATACGACCACACAAATTGTGAGTTTCAATAAAAATTGTATATAATACAAAATATAAACACTCAAATTCAGTCCTCAATAATTACAATTATTATCACACTATTTTACAAAAATAGTGAGGACTACTACTGCTCTATTTTGACCATTACTCTGTTTCCCGACTAGTTCCCGTAACATTCTCATTTTCTGAAGAGAACAATGGAAGAAAAGGGTGAGCTCAACTAGCCCAGTAAAAAATATTATGACTAAGATAATGAAGAATAAATTATCGTTAGTCTTCAACAAATCGGATAAAATATAATGGACAACAAGTTTTAGATCAACAACTGCTGCATAAATAATAATTCATTAGAAGAATTAAGTAGAGAATGAAGTCTACTATCTTCTATGATTTAAAAGTCCATCATCAATATTTTATCCCTGTTACATCAATCAATATACATCTCGAATCAAATATTTATTTTTGCACTACGGGCCAAAGATATTCATCTGTATCACCAGTTGGTCATGTTCATCTCAACAGCTGTCCATCTTTGCACTACGGGCCAAAGATATTGATCAGGTAATCATTCATCTTTGCACTACAGGCCAAAGATATTCATCAAGTAAGCATTCATCTTTGCACTACAGGCCAAAGATATTCATTTGTATCATCATTTAAGACTGAGGATGATGAAAAATATGTTAAAGAACGAATCCAGTGAGATCAAGGAAAAATATTAGAGAATTTATCCAGAGTTTAAAATGAAGATCAAAACATGGATACAATCAAAGATAATTTGGATAAAAAAATCAATATTTTTTTTACCGTGAATAATAACTTGTGAATAGTAACTCGTCATGAAAAGATGAAAATTTTATAAAAAGTTCAGACCAATATTTCAGTGAAATGATATTGGATAAAACGCAAAACTCAAAGAATTTCTGATCATTTCAGGAATTATAGAAGCAATACTTACCGTAGTAAGTTTAAATGTAGGAATCTGAAATGAAATATTATCACTTTCATAATATGGAATATGAAAGAAAATAATATTTATTCTGAATATTGAAAAAAAATAACATCATTTACGAGAAAAATAACATCTTTTACCTTAACAGGAGAGTAGTTTTGACTGAAATATCGGATATAATGCTTAGAAAAATCTTGCACCGTAATCCACACTCAACTATCCTTATACTCACAAGAAATACGCTTGATATTACAGAGAGAAAATTTTCTGATTCTTGTGTGATTTTCAATTCTAACTTAAGCACCTTATTTATAGAAAAATGCCAGAACACTAATGCTGACTTTTTATACCCACGGATGATTTTTCCTTAGCCATTACTTTTGACAATTCTTCCAGCACACCAACAATGAACAAAACTAAGCCACCCACAAGTTTCATATAATATATAAATATACATATATATATATATATATATATATATTAAAATATTTATTTCCGAAACTTCAATAATTCATAATAAATTGCCCTTTTATCAGAAAAATATGAACCTTATGTCCATTCTATATAAAATTTAATTATCTACAACTTTGTAGAAGAAAATTTTTCCAAATTCCGAACGAAAAATGACTCAAATTTACATACGGATGACTCAGCAGCATGCTACTTTTGAAAAACAAGCTTCAGCATACAACTTTTGAAAATTTCAAGCCTCCATCCATATTCCCACCGACCACATAAAATTATTATATTATCACATTATAATTTTATAATGTAATATTATAATAATACATTTGAATGAATTATTTTATCGGAGAAGATAAAATGCCAACTTTCAACAAATGTTACATGCTAAAAATTCTTACCTTTTATATCAAAATTGAAATAAATATTTCCTTATCATGTATATCAACAATTAATTATTCACAAATAATATTACAGAACTACAATATTGACAACTAGGTCGTTCTTAGGAAAGAGGGGGCTTTTCGATAAGAATTTCTCCTCATTGGCGCGCAATTTTATAACCTAACTCCTTTTCTCGACAGAACTTTCTAGACATTGTCAATAATGCTATCTAATAATATTATTCAAATAATATGAATTATTGATTTAATAATGTGAAATACTGTGTAGTGACAATTATTGAATCAATAATATAAAATATCAACATAGCAATTATTGATATAAAATATCAACATAGCAATTATTGATATAAAATATCAACATAGCAATTATTGAACCAATAAAATATTATGTAATTATTGAATCAATAATATAAAATATTGAACAGTAATTACTATAACAATAATTGAGTAAGTGCCTTCTTACGTAAGAATCAATAATACGAAATAATGTGCAATACCGTGTGCTACTGTGCAACAACGCGTATTATTGTACTCTTTTCACCGGATATTTCAACAGTTTAACGGTAACAGATTTACCGTTATTTTTATAAAAGTTACTTCTGTCGCTTTCTATATCCGACATTTATTCCACTGTGGGGTCCACCAATGACTGCGCCGTCGTACGAATATTCTCCGACAAAAAAATATTCCTCGACCAAACGAATATTTTTCGACACAACGAATATTTTATAACCACTTGCTTACTATGTAAAATTTGCACATTTCACCCATAACTTATCACATTTATCAAATCATCCCTTACTATTTCAAAATAATATATAGAGGAAATTAAATCTTTATTCATAAAAGTTGGGGGGTCTTATAACCTCCCCTCCTTATAAAATTTCGTCCTCAAAATTGACGTACGTACTGGTATGTCGAAAAGGTGAGGATACCTCGCTTTCAATTCCGATTATAACTCCCAGGTCATTTCCTCAATATCATGGTTCCTCCACAAAACTTTAACTTGAGATATAATCTTTGAGCGTAAAACATGTTCCTTCTTATCCAAGATCTTGAGAGGTATCTCCTCGTATGTTAAATCTTCGGCTATCTCGTCTGGTTCTAACTCAATAATGTGGTTTGGGTCTTTCACATATTTACGTAGCACAGATATATAAAAAACGTTATGAACACGAGACATGCTTGGCGGTAAAGCGAGTCTATAGGCCACAGTTCCTACTCGGTCAATTATTTCAAATGGACCAATAAATCGTAAATCGGTGCTCATAGCTTTCTGCAAGCTGACCCTTTGGCACTTGATGTTCCACCTTAACACGTTTACACGTTAAACACTTTGAGATAAACTCCACGATCTCTCTCTTCATATTGCTCCACCAAAATATATATGTCGAAGATCACGATACATTTTAGTACTTTCAGGATGGATTGTAAACGGTGTGTTATGTGCCTCCATTATGATTTTATACTTCAAATCAGAATCGTTAGGAACACAAAGTCTGGATTTGACTCGAAGTATTCTTTTTTCATCGATTCTTGCTTCTGGAATAGCACCTTCTTGCACCTTCTTCTTCATCTTCATCAGCTCCGGGTCTGTAGCTTGAGCACCTTTAACTCTATCCATTAAAGCTGGTTCTACGAGTATATTTGATATCATCACGTGGGTCCCTAGAGTCCTTAACTCTATCTCCATCCTTTGTAAGTCATGTAAAAAGGGTTTTTGTGTTGACAGCATTGCACTCGTTCCCGTATGTGATCTTCTACTCAACGCGTCAACTACCACGTTCGCTTTTCCAGAATGGTATTGAATGTTATGGTCATAATCTTTAAACAGCTCAAGCCAACGTCGTTGTCCCATATTGAGTTCGTTCTGGGTGAAAAAATATTTGAGGCTTTTGGAGTATATTAGGATGTCATCTGTAATGACAACCACGAAATGATCTAAATATTTTTTAAATATTCGATTCATCATGTCAATGAACACAACATGGACATTAGTCAATCCAAAAGATATAACTAAAAATTTGTAATGAGCGTATCGAGTTCTAAAGGCAGCCTTCGAAATGTCCTCAGTTTTAATCTTTAACTAATGATATCCAGAACGAAGATCGATCTTTGAAAAGAATTGTGCACCTTGTAACTGGTCGAATAGGTCATTAATACGAGGTAGCGGATACCTATTCTTGATGGTGACATGGTTCAACTCCCGATAGCCAGTAGAAAGTCGCATACTCCCGTCTTTCTTCTTTACGAATAAAACAGGAGCACCCCAAGGAGATGTACTAGGACGTATAAAACCGATGTCTAACAACTCTTGTAGTTGGACCATTAACTCCTGAAGTTCAATAGGAGCCATTCGATATGGGGTTTTAGAAATGGGTTTTGTACCGGGCTCAAGGTCAATAAAGAATTCAACTTCACGTTCTGGGGTAGACTAGAAAGTTCTTCAGGAAATACATCAAGAAACTAATTAACAACAAAAATATCATTCAAATATGATGTATTCTAATTTAAATCAGTGACATGGGCTAAGAAAGCTTGACATCCATTTTTCAATAAACGAATAGCTTTATGACTTGAAATGACATTAATTAATTTTAGTGGTCTGGTTGTTTGAATGAAAGCTAACAACCTTACAAAACAATCAATTTTGGCATGATGAGTGGTTAACTAGTCGATTCAAAAAATCACATCAAATGCAAGTATTTTCAAAGATATAAAATCAACAGGTAGGGTGAGGGTGCCAATTTGAATCAAACAAGATTTGTAAACTGTGAATGCAACAAAGGTTTCTCCTAACAGAGTTTCAACAGATAAGTCAAAGTCTAATTTCTCAGGAGTCAAGTTCAAACGTTGAGCACAAGCAGGTGAAATAAAAGAATGGGTAGCACCGGTATCTAATAAGGCATAGACTTCGCAAGAGTTTATGATTAGCTTACCCGTAATAACCTCATTCGAGTTCCTCGCTTGTTGGGCAGTTACGACAAAAGCTCTTCCAGGAACCACTGACTTTGATTTGTCAGGGACAACCTTTGGAGTCACCATCCCCGCTGGACTTGGTTTCGCTACCGGACACTCTCTAGCTATGTGTCCCTTCCTTTTCACAGTTATAACATACCTTGAATTGTTGTGGGCAGTTTGGACTGATGTGTCCCTCTTGCCCGCATTTATAGCATACGACCGGTGGTCGTTCTCCTCCCCTAGAAACAGTTGATGCTGGTGCTGCTGTCGACGTCTTCACATTTTCATTGTTGTACCTTCTCTTCTTGAAATCTCCCCCCGACTCACTCCTTCTATTATCATGGCTACGATTACCACCGGAGTGGTTACCGCTTCTGTCATGATACTTTTCTTTTCGCTGGTTGTCATTGTTCCGATGACTACTGCCACCGGTACGAACTTGGTTGTTGTCCCTTGGTTAAACATAATCATTATCTCGTTCTAATAGTTGGGCCCTGTTCACCACATCTGAATATAAATAAAGTTTATGAGAAATGAGGTACTGACGAATTTCGGGTTTCAAACCTCTCAGAAACATCCACGTCATACGTTCCTCATTATCAACCAAATGAGATGCGAACCGGGATAACTCCGCGAACTTATCCTCGTACTGGGACACAGTAATGTTATTCTATTCTAGTTTGATAAACTCTACCTCCTTCATATGATAAATACTTTCTAGAAAGTAGTTGTCATTGAATAGTTTCTGGAACTCTTCCCAAGACATCTTGAGTGCGGCAGGCTGGGTACGCTTCACAGATTCCCACCAGTAATCTGCCTCTCCACAGAACATAAACGTGGCGAATGGAACCTTTTGCTCCTCCGTGCATCCTAAGACATCAAATATCTTGGTAATTTGCTTAACCTACGTTTCCGCCTTGATTGGATCTGGCTTTCCCAAAAACTCTGGTGGTCCCAACTCTTTGAATTGCTTGGCAGTGACAAGCCGCGAGTTGTTATTATTTCCACCTATATTATGAACACGAGTCTCCCTCATCTGGTTTTGCATGATCTGCAAAAAGCTTCTAAACATCCCATCGTTCATTGTCTGATTGGGGGTGTTATTTACAGGAGGAATATAGCCTTCTATTGCACGTTCTCCTGGTTGGTGATTAAAGGTGTCTCAACGGGCTCATTCACTCTATTGTTTAGATTTTCAGCTGCCATTCTTAAATACTGCCATAAAACAAGGGTTAATTAAACAAATTGACATATCATATATTAACCCTATGTTTTAACCGACCAATTAAATAACAAATAAGCTTAGGTAGGACACACTAGCGAAGGTTTTACTCGTCTCTCCCCTCCTAGTTCTATTCTCAGATCTCCACCAGAGATCATATCTCTAAGCTCTGATACCAACTGTGACGCCCCCAAAATAGGTTCAATACTCAACCCATTATGAGTCGCCAAATACATGGTACAGAATCCAAATACAATCTTTTATAACATACGGTCGTGCAAAATACGACCACACAAATTGTGAGTTTCAATAAAAATTGTATATAATACGAAATATAAACACTCAAATTCAGTCCTCAATAATTACAATTATTATCACACTATTTTACAAAAATAGTGAGGACTACTACTGCTCTATTTTGACCATCACTCTGTTCCCCGACTAGTTCCCGCAACATTCTCATTTCCTGAAGAGAACAATGGAAGAAAAGGGTAAGCTCAACTAGCCCAGTAAATAATATTATGACTAAGATAATGAAGAATAAATTGTCGTTAGTCTTCAACAAATCGGATAAAATATTATGGACAACAAGTTTTAGATCAACAACTGCAGCAGAAATAACAATTCATTAGAAGAATTAAGTAGAGAATGAAGTCTACTATCTTCTATGATTTAAAAGTTCATCATCAATATTTTATCCTTGTAACATCAATCAATATACATCTCGAGTCAAATATTCATCTTTGCACTATGGGCCAAAGATATTCATCTGTATCACCAGTTGGTCATGTTCATCTCAACACCTGTCTATCTTTGCACTACGGGCCAAAGATATTGATCAGGTAATCATTCATCTTTGCACTACAGGCCAAAGATATTCATCAAATAATCATTCATCTTTGCACTACAAGCCAAAGATATTCATTTGTATCATCATTTAAGACCGAGGATGATGAAAAATATGTTAAAGAACGAATCCAGTGAGATCAAGGACAAATATTAGAGAATTTATCCAGAGTTCAAAATGAAGATCAAAACATGGATACAATCAAATATAATTTGGATAAAAAAATAATATTTTTTTTACCTTGAATAGTAACTTATGAATAGTAACTCGTCATGAAAAGATAAAAATTTCATAAAAAGTTCAGACCAATATTCCAGTGAAATGATATTAGATAAAACGTAAAACTCAAAGAATTACTGATCATTTCAGGAATTATAGAAGCAATACTTACCGTAGTAAGTTTAAATGTAGGAATCTGAAATGAAATATTATCAATTTCATAATATAGAATATGAAAGAAAATAATATTCATTATGAATATTGAAAAGAAATAACATCATTTACGATAAAAATAACATCCTTTACCTTAACAGGAGAGTAGTTTTGACTGAAATATCAGATATAATGTTGAGAAAAATCTTGCACCGTAATTCACACTTAACTATCCTTATACTCACAAAAAATACGCTCGATATTATAGAGACAAAATTTTCTGATTCTTGTGTGATTTTTAATTCTAACTTAAGCACCCTATTTATAGGAAAATGCCAGAACACCAACGCTGACTTTTTATATCCACGGATGATTTTTCCTTAGCCATTACTTTTGACAATTCTTTCAGCACACCAACAATAAACAAAACTAAGCCACCCACATGTTTTATATAATATATAAATATACATATATATATATATATTAAAATATTTATTTCCAAAACTTTAATAATTCATAATAAATAGCCATTTTATCAGAAAAATATGAACCTTATGTCCATTTCATATAAAATTTAATTCTCTACAACTTTGTAGAAGAAAGTTTTTTCAAATTTCGAACGAAAAAATGACTCAAATTTACATACGAATGACTTAGCAACATGCTACTTTTGAAAAACAAACGTCAGCATACAACTTTTGAAAATTTCAAGCCTCCATCCATATTCCCACCGACCACATAAAATTATTATATTATCACATTATAATTTTATAATGTAATATTATAATAATACATCTGAATTAATTATTTTATCGGAGAAGATAAAATGCCAACTTTCAACAAATGTTACATGCTAAAAATTCTTACCTTTTATATCAAAATTGAAATAAATATTTCCTTATCATGTATATCAACAATTAATTATTTACAAATAATATTACAGAACTACAATATTGACAACCAGGTTGTTCTTAGGAAAGAGGGGGCTTTTCGATAAGAATTTCTCCTCATTGGCGCGCAATTATATAACCTAACTCCTTTTCTCGACAGAACTTTCTAGACATTGTCAATAATGCTATCTAATAATATTATTCAAATAATATGAATTATTGATTTAATAATGTGAAATACTGTGTAGTGACAATTATTGAATCAGTAATATAAAATATCAACATAGCAATTATTGATATAAAATATCAACATAGCAATTATTGAGCCAATAAAATATTATGTAATTATTGAATCAATAATATAAAATATTGAACAGTAATTACTATAACAATAATTGAGTAAGTGCCTTCTTACGTAAGAATCAATAATATGAAATACTGTGCAATACCGTGTGCTACTGTGCAACAACGCGTATTATTGTATTTTTATCACCGGGTATTTCAACAGTTTAACTGTAACAGTATTACCTTTATTTTTATAAAAATTACTTCTGTCGCTTTCTATATCCGACATTCATTTCGTTGTGGGGTCCACCAATGACTGCGCCGTCGTACAAATTTTCTCCGATAAAAAAATATTCCTCGACCAAATGAATATTCCCCGACACAACGAATATTTTATAACCACTTGCTTACTATGGAAAATTTGCACATTCCACCCATAACTTATCACATTTATCAAATCATCCCTTACTATTTTAAAATAATATATAGAGAAAATTAAATCTTTATTCATAAAAGTTGGGGTTTTTATCAAATTTGAATATGCATTTCCCAACAAGTTCCATATCAAAACTAAGGGAACCTCTAGGCATTCAAGCAACCCTTAAAACATCATTATATCATAACATTACATACATTACATGGTTGCAACAGTTAGCTTAGATTTTGAAAGCTAAAACTGTGACAAACGAGAATTTTGTAATATAATTTAAATATTTATTGAATTAAATAAATATTTTGATAATTTATTTATTGAGTTAAACAATTATTTGACGAAATTTTGGTAGATTAATTTAATTATATATGTTACATTAATTAAATTAATATAGAGAATTTTTATAGTTCAAAGTGTGAATTTAATTGAGTTTATTTGATTAAAGGAATTATTTAATAAGCATAATGTCATTCTAAGTAATTTAATAATTAATTAGAGTTTTAATGATTTGACATAATTAATAAATGATAATTTTAATTATGTGATGATGTGATTTAGTGTGAAATATTATACTTTATTTAATTGAATTTAAATAAGATTATTTGATTAATTAAAGTGTGACAAATAAACTATATTATAACACTTTAATTAAATTAAATGGGAAAGGAGCCTTTTGTGACAACCAAACAATCCCTAAGGAACATATGAGCAGTTAAGGCCTGATGCGCTTAACTGCTACCCATGACTTCTACGGTTAATTTATACGTAAAGTTATATATCAGACTCTATACATTATATCTATATTCTTTCATATACTTTATACATATCAGAGAAACATACAGAGATAACTTAAAGAGAAAGTTTAGAGAAAGATTAAAGATTGAAGAAGTTCATATCATCATCTAAATAAACTAGCAATGGTACACTACAAGAAATCACACATTTTATGACGAATGTTTTTTTTACGCACAATATTTTGTCACAATTTGTTAATTAATAATTACGAAATTCATAATCGTCATTAAAACTTTTGCTTTTGTGACGACCTTTAATTTTGTTACTATTAATCATTTATATCGTCACTAATTTACACATTTGATGACGATTAACAAAATTTCGTCACAATTTATTTAGGAGGTAGAATTTCGTACCAAAATTTTGGAGGAAAACCGTTTAGTGACATGTTTGTAATAATTGATGACAGTATTTATTGTCACACAATTTTTCTTTCGATAACAACATAATAGTTTGTCATTAATTATTTGTAAAATTTAGTGACAATATGATTTCATCACTAATGTTCACATTTAGTGACGCCAAATACAAATTCATCACAATTTTATTTAAAGGCAAAATTCTTCTAAAAATTTTTGAAGGGAAATTTTCTAAAGACAAAAAAATAATACTTTATGACAATTTTTATTGTCACAAATACCAACTTTATATGACGAGATACTCGTTCATCACTAATTAGATGAGTGGATAAGTGACAAAAATGGTTCATCATAAATTCTTATATTTAGTGACAAAGTACGTAATATCGTTACAATTTTATTTGGAGGCAAATTATTTTTAAGAAATTTTGTAAAGGGGAAAAATTAATAAGTTATGACAATTGTTATTGTCACAAATACCAATTTTATATGACGAGAGACTCGTTCCTCACCAATTAGATGAGTGGTTAAGTGACAACAATGATTTGTCATAAATGCTTATATTTAGTGAAAAAGTACGTAATATTGTCACATTTTTATTTGGAGGCAATTTTTTTTAAAGAAATTTTGGAGGCAAATTTTGTAAAGATGAAAAATTAATAGTTTATAACAATTTTTATTATCACAAATACCAATTTTATATGACAAGATACTAGTTTGTCACTAATAAGATGAGTGGTTAAGTTACAACAATGATTCGTCATAAATGCTTATATTTAGTGACAAAATACGTAATATCGTCATATTTTTATTTGGAGGCAATTTTTTTTAAGAAATTTTGGAGGCAAATTTTGTAAAGACGAAAAATTAATAGTTTATGACAATTTTTATTGTCACAAATACCAATTTTATATGACGAGATACTACTTTGTCACTAATAAGATGAGTGGTTAAGTTACAGCAATGATTCGTCATAAATGCTTATATTTAGTGACAAAGTACGTAATATCGTCACATTTTTATTTGGAGGCAATTTTTTTAAAGAAATTTTGGAGGCAAATTTTGTAAAGACGAAAAATTAATAGTTTATGACAATTTTTATTGTCACAAATACTAATTTTATATGACGAGATACTAGTTCGTCACTAATAAGATGAGTGGATAAGTGACAACACTGTTTCGTCATAAATGCTTATATTTAGTGACAAAGTACGTAATATCGTCACATTATTATATGGAGGCAAATTTTTTTTAAGAAAATTTGGAGGCAAATTTTTTAAAGACGAAAAATTAATAGTTTATGACAATTTTTATATAGCCCTAGATCTATATCTACATACGAAAGGGGTCCGAAATGGCTTGAAATAGTGATTTCAACCAATGAAATCATCTAATATCAAAGCCTAGGACATTGTATATATGTATTCCAGCATAAATAATGTGAGCCTAGGAATCCCAGTGTTGAGATCCCCGATTGGATCCCGACTTGATTCCCACGATGGACCGATTTTTGTGATGTAATGTTTAAATAACGCAAATATAATTGTATATGTAATATTTGGATCTTGAAATCTAGCTCGAGGGGTTAGTCCCGAGAAGTCGGATTCAAGATCTCGAGATGGTGAAATTTTTAATTGTGGGTGCTCGGATTCATCGAGATGGCTTACATGCCCGATGATGATCCGACCCTTTTGACGCTTTTTACATGCATATCATCAAAAATGATTTCCAATAAAATCACAAAGAGCTTTCAATAATAATAAAGCAGGACGGGAATAGATATTAGATCATAAATGGAAGAATCAAAAGTCCTCGATTACTATTCGGGTGAAGGAGTTGAAAACCTTGTGTTTTCCCCAAATATCATACGAAATGTATATTTTGTTTAAAAATGAACTTTTGCTTAATCAAACCCTTCGTACATAGGTGCAAAAGAGGAACGACACTACTTCCAAATAACTTACAATGAGGCTTAGAATAAACCTTTTCAAATAAAACACACACACACACACACACACTTTATGCACAAGAAATCAATAAGATGCGGTACCGTGTTTTCACGAGAATCGGGGGGTGCCTAACACCTTCCCCCCGCTTAACCTATCCCCCGAATTCCACTAATCTTGGGTTTCAGACCAATCTTTTGGAGTCACATATTGGACCATATTGCGAAGACTATTAAAACTCGGATGAGTTGGTACATCCATTTAAACCATACCAATTACCGGCTCTGTCTCATTCGGTCCAATCATAAATAAATAAAATTAATCTTTTCAAAGTCGTCGACACTTATGTCAGTATCGCTTTCCTAAAACCTCACCCTTTGATAAAATCCATAGACATAGCGAATAGCAAAAGGGTAAAAATAAATAACACAAACTTAGGAAAGACAGAATCAAATCAAAAGAGAAATTCTTTTCCCGGCGTCGACAGGTGGCGACTCTGCTGGGGACTAAACAGGGCTTAGGCCGCATTCAATCTTTTTGATTTTCAATTTGCATGTGCATCTTGTGTGAATGATCTTTGTGTGTGATAATTGTCTCAATATTTAAGCTTTTTTTGTATTAGTGCCTTGCACAATATATTAGTGCTTCGCACAATGTCATCATATTGCATGCGGTGAGGATGTGAATGTATGTGAATGTATGTTGTGTGGTACCTCCATTAGGAGGCAATCCCGTCGGTTGTTTATTAATGGACTCCTCTGGGTGTTTCCATTGTGAGGCTCAGGAAAGGCACCACTCAGATCCGCTACAATTGAAAAATGGATGTTTTCATCAAGTAAATTGCGAAGATCTGAGAACCAATTTCAAAAAGCCCGTGAGAGTAAACCTAAGATAGGTCAGCCTCTGATAAACTAAACGTGTGGTGTGCTTCTTCATGCCCTATTTATTCTTTCGTGTATATAAATGGCAATCATTTTTAAAACTGTCATTTGTACATCTTTCTAATCTTGTCATCAAATCGACTAACCCTTTGTTTCGCAGGAAAAGATTAAAAAACCATTAAATTGATGCATAGAATATCGTGCATCTCTGTCTACCAATATCCAGTCTAAATTAGATATCAATTTTTGTGCAGATTGGTCCTAGAACTCGATTTCGAGCCAAGAAGGCCCGTTTACCACCAGCCAAGATGGTTGAAGGAAGTTCATCTGAACCCATCCCTGTGTCTCGAGAGGAATTCGAGGAGTTTAAGAAACAGATTGCCGAGATGACGACCCTGTTGAGAGTACAGTGCAAAGTATCTCACGAACCTAAGCATAAGAGTCAGACTTAACCCTCTGTGCAAGGAGATATGAAAATACCAGAAAAGGACGGTGATACCCAGATGTCCACACCTATCTCTCCCCTCGATGTTGAAGTATCCAAGGAGGCCCCGATCTAGAAGATGACACGGGAAATTGTAGACCTCTGAGAAGAAAAAGAAACTGGAGATATCAGGAGGAAGGTTAGGCAGATGGAGGACGCCATCCGGTCTATGAAAGGGACAGGATCCCATGGTAGCGTGAATTATTTGGATCTGTGTATTTTCCCAAAAGCAAGATACCCGGATAAGTTTTAAATCCTAGAGTTTGAGAAATACAATGGATTGGGGGATCCCTATACTCACTTAAAAGTTTACATAGGTGAACTGGGAACCTACGCCGAGGATGAAAACCTCAGAATGCAACTATTCCACAAAAGCCTTATCGGCGAATTTCGAACTTGGTACGCTCAAATAGATAATTCCAAAGTCCGAGGTTGGGAAGATTTGTCCTATGCTTTCCTCAACCAGTATAGTTTCCAATCCCAAATGGCACCTGATCGCTACCAAGTTACCAAAGTCAAGAAATTGAGTAATGAGTCGTTCAGAGAATATGCACAGCGGTGGAGGCGAATGGCTGCCCAAGTTAACCCACCAATTGATGAAAGTGAGATGGTGACAACTTTCATTTACAGAAAAGAAGGCCCTTTTTATGAGAGAGTCCTCGCCGGGTTAGGAAAATCTTTCTCCGAAATGATCAAACATGGAGAAATAGCGAAAATGGATTTGAAGTCTAGCAAAATTAAAGATCTCACTGCGTTGGAAGCCGTAGTAGAGTACATACAGTTGGGAAACTATGCCAGTGCCCGCAAAAGAGTATCTAAAAGGAAGGAAGAAGATGTCTCTTTGATATTGCAAGGAAAAGCTGCCAATAAGATCCCTGGTCCGCCTATCCAGAAGCAGAACTCTCATCTTGTGAATTCCCAAAATCCTACAACATTGAAGGGTTGGGAGAACAAGCGAAGAAGGATATTCACTCCTTTAGGGGACTCTTTGGAGAATATATTGGCACTATTGATAGCCTAGAAGAAGATCGTTGAGCTAGCTCCACCTTCTGATCCAAATGAAAGACAATTTAATCCCAGCAAGAAATGCACTTACCATTCCAACTCACCGGGGCATGATACTCAGGAATGTTGGGCTTTAAAACACAAGATTCAGAACTTGATTGACAATGGGGAGATTATAGTCAAAGTGCCTGAACATCCGAATGTCAACAACATCCGAATGTCAACAACATAATGCGGAAGGAATCAACATGATCAGTGCAGGAGGTAGGGAAAACCGCAAGTACCTGAGGAAGCTGGGGGAAGCACCCTCTGTGAATGACCCTGCAATATGGGGATACCCCGAATAGAAGTATGGGGTGGAGCAAGACCTGGCCTCGATTAAGGCACGAGTTGATCAGTTGGCAGATTTGGTCGTATACCAACACCAGTTGACCCGAAAGCTAATAGACCAAGTCCTACCAAGGCCAACCGACACTATATTCGTCCAGGATGTCCCAATCTCAAGAAGGGAACGAATTCACTGCCAAGAACAAAGAAAATGGACAGAAAAGATGGCTAGGGAAGCTAGACTTTAGCACCGACGAGAATTTGCAGCCAAACAGAAATTCGCCCCTTGGTAGAGTCTAGGGAGGAAATTCTATGCACCTTGATCGAGGAAGAAAAGATCATGGAATTTCTGCCACCCCCAGATCAGCGATCAAAATGTTTTGACCCTTCTAGGTCCTGCCTCTATCATTCGAATTCCCCTGGACATGCCACTAAGGAATGTTGGGACCTACGACACTTAATTCAGAATTTGATCAAATCAGGAGAGCTAGGGAATGAATAAAACTATGATCTTCTCTGAGGAAGAGATAATTTACCCTCGAGGGGCAAGGAATTTAGAGGGAATGGTAGCTGTTATCCTTTGCATAGAAGGAGTGTCTGACGGACCCATAACCATAAAAGGATTATCTGGGCAGGGAAACAAGACTACTCTCGAGATACCAGCACCGAAACCACTGATGCTGGCTCCTTGGCCGCAACTCCCAATTTTTAGCCTAAAGAAGGTACCATGGAATTATGGAGAAGGCATAAAATTTACAACCGATTGTACAACTATCGTACCTAAGGAGAATCCACTTTACCTCCTGGGGCGTTTATTGAAACCAGCAACCAAGATGTTGGGGAAGGTATCAACGGGAAAGATCATAAAATTCCTTTGTAAAATGGGGCACAACGAAGCAAGGACGGTGAAGCAGTTGGAAGCAGAACCACATTAAATCTCCATTCTGGATTTAGTATTAGCTTCTGACAACCATCGTCAAATTCTAATCCAAGTATTGGAGGAGGCACACCTGCCCAAAACCATTGATACTGAAAAATTCCAGCACCTGATCAGCCATGTATTGGACAGAAATGTGATATCATTTACCGGTGACGATATAACAACTGAGGGAACTGGGCATCGTTAACCATTGCATATCGCTGTCGTATCATTTGGACACGTGGTAGGAGGTGTACTAATCGATGGCGGATCATCCTTGAACATCTGTCCACAGGATACTCTAGATAAGATGAAGATCAACCCGAATCGGATTCGGGAAAGCCATGTAGTGGTGCAAGCATTCAACGGATCAAGAAGGGATACAGTTGGGGAAATTGAACTTCCTTTAGAGATTGGCCCGTTCACCTTCAATAAACCTTTCCAAATCCTGAAAATTATTACTGGATATAATCTGTTGCTGGGACGACCATGGATCCACATGGCTGGGGCTGTTCCTTTAACTCTCTATTAGCAATTGAAATACATCGTCAACAAAAATCTGGTCACTATCAGTGCAGAACCTGATTACCCTATCCATAACCTGGGAGATATTCCCCTGATTAGCATGAATGAGGGTATTGAGCCGGCTAGTTTTCAAGCCTTCGAAGTAAGCAATCCACAACACCATTCTGTGGGTGCGCCAACATTAACCCCCTAGATATCTTCAGAAGTGATGGCAGTTGGCCAAGATATGCTTTCTAGAGGACATCGACTAGGTCGAGGATTAAGGAGAAATGGCCAGGGAATCAAAAACCCGATCTACATACCCACACAATTGGGAAGGCTGGATTAGGATATTTTGGTGGATCCAAACATCGTAATCCTCACAAGCATATGCCAGTTAACCATCTGATTCATCTCAAGTTAGACCTCAGTGAAGCCGAATTTAAGGAGTCGTTGAAGAAGGTCCCTGCTATTATCTCAAACATCCTGATCCCTAAAGTCAATTAGAATGGATATAAGGAGATTGGTGATGAAGAGACTATTAAGAATGCTTCCCGGATGGCCAAAGATAAGAAATTTCTGGAAGAGATTCAGTTGCAATTTGTGAGAAGCTTTTGCCTTTTTAATGATGACCTGAAGAAATCCAATGGGGCAGACTTGTCGAATGATCAACCCATCCTCCCGGTCCTTAACTGGGGAAGTGTGGACATCCTGAAAGAGGATTCCAGGACCTGTTCCAAATCAGTTATGGTCATCCTGGAAGACACCGACAACTCCAATAATGTATCTATCCCCCAGGATTTAACTACTAGTAATTGGACGGTCACCCCTCAGATCATCCGAAAAGGGTAAAACCATGAAGTGATCCATTGACAGGGAGCTTTACCTTTATATATTTATGTCTATTTTTATTTTATCTGCAACTTGTTATTTCATGTTGTCATACCAACTACTGAATCCTTTTGTAATTGAAAATCGTTTGTATATATTTAGCAATCAAGTTTTTTGTCTCTGGTTTCCAAATTTGAGTATTTCTAGCCATGTCCATGACTTGCCAAATTTTAGTAATGATTAAGATTTCGATATAGAATTGGACTTTAACTTGATGGGGATCTAGCAAGAGGAAGTGGATGATGACGAGGTGCTCGAGGAAATCAAAGCATGGGTCGAAGATAAACCTAAACCCAACCTTGATTAAACCACAACCATAAATATCGAAACCCCTGACAATCCCCAAGAGATACAGATCTGAACCAACCTTCCCTCTAACCAAGACAAACTCCTAACCCAATTCAAGGATGTTTTTGCCTGGTCTCATGAAGATATGACAGGTCTATCCACTGATATAGTTGTCCATCAACTACCAATTAAGGA
Source organism: Panax stipuleanatus (assembly GCA_020205555.1). Classification (NCBI taxonomy): domain Eukaryota; kingdom Viridiplantae; phylum Streptophyta; class Magnoliopsida; order Apiales; family Araliaceae; genus Panax; species Panax stipuleanatus. The sequence goes on along the minus strand of CM035121.1, from coordinate 21,072,939 downwards.
AGGGTTCAAACCAGTCAAGCAGAAATTAAGATGGTTGAAACTAGAATGGAGCCTAAAGGCCAAAGAAGAAATTATCAAACAGTTCAAAGCGGGAATCATTATGGTGTTAACATACCCTGAGTGGTTGTCTAACGTAGTCCCAGTGCCAAAATCTGGAGGGAAGGTGCGAGTATGCGTAGATTATCGAGATCTTAACAAGGCCAGCCTTAAAGATGACTTCCCAATGCTGTTCATCCACGTGTTAATTGACAATACGACACAGTTCGAAATGTATTCTTTCGTCGATTGCTTTGCCGGATATCATCAGATTATGGTTACTGAAGAAGACAGGGAAAAGACCGCCTTCATTACCCCTTGGGGAACATTCTGTTATCAAAGACTAGCTTTTGGCCTTACCAATGCTGGTGCTACTTATCAGACGACCATGATGACCTTATTTCACGATATAATGCATAAAGAGATTGAAGTGTATGTGGATGACATCATCATAAAGTCCAGAAAGGCTGATGACCATTGCACCCACCTTCGAAAGTTGTTTGAATGACTCTGTAAATTCGATTTGAAGTTAAACCCAGTGAAGTGTGCTTTTGGTGTGAAGTCCGGTAAACTTTTGGGATTTCTTGTGAGCAACTGAGGCATTGAGTTGGATCCTGCCAAAGATCAAAGCTATCATGGAGATGCCTGAACCAAAGACCGAGAAGGAAATTCGAGGCTTCTTGGGAAGAATAAACTTCATCAGCCGGTTCATATCACAGTTGACAGCAACCTGTGAACCCATTTTCAAATTATTAAGAAAGAACTCCTCAGGAAAATGGAATGAGGATTGCCGAAAAGCTTTTTGTACCATTTAAAAGAGGTTGATTGAAGCACCTGTCTTGGTACCCCCAAGGGATGGAATTTCGTTATTCATGTATATCTCAGTCAATTCCAATGCTATGGGTTACTTACTGGGGCAAAAGGATGATATCGGGAAAGAAAGGGCAATTTATTATCTCAGTAAACGTTTCAGCTGCGGAGAGCTGAAGTACACCCTGATAGAAAGGACCTTCTGTGCATTAGCTTGGGCAACCACGAGGTTATACCATTACCGACACAGCCATACAACTTATCTCATCTCTAGTATGGATCCTTTGAAATACATCTTCAGCAAGCCGATGTTGAACTGCCGATTATCCAAGTGGCAGTTAATCCTCCAACAGTTCGACCTCATCTATGTGACCCAAAAGTCCAATAAAGTGCAAGGGATTGCAGATCACCTGTCAGTCGCACCAGTAGGAGGTTATGAACCTCTGGAAACCTATTTCCCGGAGCAGGAAGTGATGACTATTCAACTGACCAGTAAGGAGGATCGAGGTCAATAATAGAAAATATATTTTGACGGTGTGACAACTCGGAAAATTGAGTTGTCCAGAAATTTAAGATTAAAGGATTAATAATTAATAAAATGAATTTTATTGATTATATTCTATGTTATGTAGTTATTAATCATTCTATGACATAGGATGATTATAAATGGGGAGGATTTTAGCTACGAGCTAGAATGAACGAGTATGAATTTTCAAGACGAAAATAAAAGATTTTCGGGAATAAAAATATTTCTGAGAAAAAGACGAAATAGACACTATTTATTTGAAACCCCTTAGGTTAGGGTTTAACCATAGTGGTTAGGGTTTGAGGTTAGGGTTTTGACCCTAGGCCCTTTCGGGAGATTGGAATGTCAGAAAGACATTCTGTCGAAAGATTTGACGGTAATATACCGTGAAAAGTTAAGTTAGCCGAGAAAAGTTTTCTCGGGAGAAAAATAATGAAAATCACTATTCATCCATTTCTGTTCGGGAATTTATTTTAAAATTCTGAGAAACGTGTAATGATAGGATTTTGAGACGAGATGGAATATGTAATAATATTTCATTTATGGCTCGCGAAGTTTTCGCTTGAGGACTTAAAACCCTAAGGGTTAGGGAAAGTGGAATTAAAGAATTAAATAATTTTGTGTAATAATAAATGATTATTATACAAAATGAATACGCGTATAATACGAGGTATTGTACGAGAATAATACGGAGAGGATACGAGAATTAATATGACGTATAATACGAATTTTATACGAAGTAAAATGGATTTAATTTGAATTAAAACTAAGATTTAAACCCGTGGGTTTAACCGGCGGGTAAATGTGTGGGTAAAACCCATGGGGCAACCCATAAGCACATGGTGTGACATGGGAGGCCATGTGCTAGCACATGCTAGCACATGGGGAGACATAGGTTGCATAAGGGGGGGAGGTGGAGAGGAGGTGGGTTGAGGAGGTTTGGTCCAAAGACCAAACTATCCTTGGTCTTGCTTGCCTAAAGACCATCCTATCCTTAGCCTTTATTTGCCTATAAAAGAAGAGCTTGGGAGCTCATTTGGGAGTTTGGAAAAATCCCACCAATATCTAGAGAGAGAAGAGAAGAGAAGGGAAGAGCTTGATGAGATAAGCAAAGGAAAATCATGAGAGACTTTGTCAAGAGCACAAAGTCATAAGCTTAAGAACACTTAAAGGTATAAGTGTTAAACTTTGAGTTTTCATTTTCTTTCAATTCTTATATTGATAGAGAAGTGAAAATGATAGAGAATGAATTATAGGATGTACGAAGATTGATGTTAGTGGACTTTAAACCACTAAGAACCAAGAACAAGTAAAATCATATGTAAATGATTAAGAAGTTAAGGAAGAAATCCGTTAAAACCTTGAAATGGTTAAGTTAAACCATAATGAAATTATTAATGAACTTAAAGAAGAATAGAAGATGTTAGTGGACGATCCGAATGAGTTATATGAACTCTCCGATGTTATAAGGTTGAATTATCAAACTTATAACGTTAGAATGAGAGAAAACGTAAAATCATAATCATAACATTGATTGAAAACGAAGAACACGAAGAACACGAAGAACGTAAGGAAGTCAAACCATGAAAACTTTAGATGTTTAAAATGGTGAGTATCGTAGATGAGTAACCAATGGATTGATTCCATTTGGTTTGACGTAAAAATATCAAGAAACGAAGATTCGGCGGAAGTTTACGTGATTAGACGTTAAGCGTCGAAATCGTGAATTTCCCAAAATGAAAGTCAAAAGTCGTCAAGTGATTCAAAAACATTGGTTTTCGATTGCAACACGTGTAATTATTTAAACAAGACTTCCGAGAGCAAGAACGAATGAATTCGGAGTTAAAACAAAGAAACTAGCGTTAAACGTTCACGAACATTTAACGAAAACGTAAAAATGGATGAAACGGTCAATTTTCCGTCAAAGGATTCGGAAACGAATTCCTACTTGATAGGACGGTAGAGCATGTCATTTGTGAACTTTTGGCTTTGGAATGAACCAATTTCGAGTTGTAACGGTTACGTTACGATTTTAGAATTTTCAAAGACTTAGAAATTTTTCTGAGATGCAGGGATAGCGCCGCAGTGCCACCCAATAGGCTTAAAACGGCACCGCAGCACTACTCCGGGGAGAAATCTCTGGAGGGGTAGCGCTGCAGCGCCACTCCAAGAGGAAAATCTGGCGATGTAGCTCCAGCATGGCAGAAAATTATGACATTGCTAATAAGTACTTAACCTTTTGCATATCAATTAAGGGGCTAGCAAGTGATATAATGTAAGCTTTAAACAACATGTTTAATCAATGTTTATGAGAGTTAAACGTTGAACAAACGAAATTGAACTTAAGCTTGGAAACATTAACTAAAGTTTAAGTTGAAAAAAAAATAGGTTAAGGACTCGGTTGTCATCATGCCTCATGATGATTAAGAAGAGTTGGTTGATGACATACGAAAGATAGTGAACATGTAACTCACTTAATGTAACACTTAAAACAAGTGATTTAAACATCAAGTCAAGGTTGAACGAGATTAAGAGACAAGTAACGTGGACGCTGGGTACGTGAATGATTCTCGGAATCGTGTCGGCGTCGTATGAGCGTTCTAAGTATACATTGGTTGTATGACTTAGACGTTAACGAATGTTGACATAGTAAGATGTAATAGAGGTACGTGGTGCAAGAATGTTATGAAATGAAGATAAAACTTATGTAATTTCTATACGGAGTCCGATAACGGGAATCTGGTAAAATGTGTGCGACCTAGCGAACCGATTGGAGTTTCGCTTGTCGTGTTATCTAACGATGATCAACGAGAGTCGGTTGATGGCATATGAATGTTAATAAGCCATAGTAAACGGTAACAAGAGAATGAAGAGAATGAATAACGTATAACGTTGATAAGCCGAGTTAATGGTAATAACTTGAATAAACGTTCCGAGTCGTATGGACTGGACGTGGTAAGGGAATGTAATGAAAGAATAGAAGTAATGAATGTAAAGTTGGTCGCGTAGACTTATATTACAAGAACGCGAACCATAAGAAATAAAGAGAAGTTTAAATGAATGCTTAGGTCATATAATGACTAATGGATATTTGTATTCCTGATGTATTATATAGGGAATTGTGATGAACGATAATGCATAAGAAGTACGCAGCGCTAAGGCAAGTTTCTAAACTTCGTTCCTACTTTTTTATGAATGCTAATTTCTTAACTTCCTCAGATGTTGAACATGAGGAAGTATTTCGTATGTGCAAATGTGTGATATTTGTACAAAGTATTGGTATGGATGAGGACTTGTGCCACAATGTTAACACTTCGGTGTTTAAGTGAAATGAACTGTTCTATGATTGAACTGCTAAGTGTGAAAGAGTTCGATTTATTCATAAACTGTCCTTGTTAAGTCTGTGCTAATGATTCTAGCCAGACATGAGGTATATAAAAAAGGTAGAAGGATGAAAGTATGGCAAAGTATATGCGATGCATGATTTAAAATGATAGGAATCAGAACATATTCCAATTATTCGAGCTACTTCGTAACCATTGTTTGGTTATTGAAGTCTTAAAAGAATTTCGATTCTTAAGTTGTTAATATTCAACTGCTATAACTTGCTGAGCAATTAAATGCTCACACTTGCTTGAAATAAAAACATTTTCTGTGAACGACGGTAGTATGTGTTAAAGGACCTGACAAAGATCAATTGGATCGATGTCCTGCTATGGTGAGATGCTATGGTTGTGAATACCATTAGCGTCACAAGATGAAGTACTGTTCATGTTATGAACAAGCATGAAGATCAAGTCGAGACATGGGGAATAGTTAGATTAAAATTATTCTATAGATATGGTGACTAGTTAAGTCACCCTTGTAATGTGATAAGAATAATGTAATTACCATTATTTTTAATGAAGGAACGTTTTGAGGAAATAGAACCTGGGAATGTGTGAATATATCATGTATCTTCGGAATATAATGATGTATGTATGGAATGGGAAGTATTGTAACGCACGGAGTTCGGCAATAAAAAATAGGCCGGATTTCGGGGCGTCACAGATTGGTATCAAAGCTGATAGGTTATAAACCTTAGGTAGGAGTACCTAAGACTATAGCCTTAGAAGAGAATGGTAAGAAAATCGTGGAGATAAACGATTAAGGAAGAGATCACTGCGTGATCTCATTAAATCGTAAGAACAGGTTTCCTGTTAAACGATGGATGAGTTATAGCTAATTGCTATAATGAAAAGGTACTGTGAGATTGTACAAGGGGAAGAACTCGGTAGAGTTGTAAAGGATAGTATACGAATTAAAGAAAATTCGTTGTAAGTCAAGAGAGAGTTAAAGGGTGATAAATTTCAATTGAGGACTCATGTGATGATTGAGTTGTATGAACTTTTGTTAGGGGCGAAGGTTTGTGCTTTGGTGTAACAACCACTCAGTCTATTACAGTGATAATCATTGGAATAGTAATGTCACGCTATCGATGTGTATATGACGAGAGGGTGAATCCTTTCTCATGTCCATATTAGATAGTAAAATGTATTAATTTAGTTGTGAGTTCTTGAAACTCATACTTATGAAAAGTTTGTGACTCATAGTTGTATGCTATGTTTTCTAAGTCCTGAGCGTATGGGCAGTCCTTGATTTGTTCTTGGATTACATACTGTGAAGATAAGTTCTTAAACACATATGGTTGTGGAAAGTTCCTGAACACATAAAGTGTGTAGGAAGTTTAGACTGAAAATGAGTTTATTTTCAGTATAGATGGCACCTTAAGTGCTAGAAGAGGTTAATATTGTCGCAAGTATGACAATAAAAGAAGCAGAAGTAGAAAATTCCAAGTCTTCTAGCTATGCTAGATTTCAAAATTATTCACATCGTGCAGATGTGTATGTCTTTGGATCGAAAAAATTGGTTTCAACTTTTGGAAACCAATGATTTTTAAAAGAGCTATTCTTTGTATGTCTATGCTATTCATTTCGGCTAGACAGAGTTTGATTTGAAATATCAAAATGAATTTTATATCATCAATGCAATTGATGCATAGGTGGTAAAAAGATGGAGTTATTATTACATCTGAACATACCTTGAAGTGTATGACAGTTTGTGGTATGACAAAGTCAGAAAATGACAAAGTCCTCAACGTGCTGTAATTTAGTACGGTATCATGATGTTGTTACATATTTTAAGTTATTATGAAAGAATTTAAAAAGAGTAGTCGATGTCAAATGATTTGACTAAACGACTGTTTCAAGTTGGAGTCCAATTTATTGGTGGTCTGAGCTATTAATTTGGCTAGACAAATGGTTTATCATGCTTAAAAGAAATCAAGCTTTCTTTGAGAAGTTATCCCAAGCCAAATTGTTTTGGTGCAAAATCTGACAAATAAGTCTGACGTGAACAAACCCACCGTTTTGGGGTTGTACAATAGGTTGATCGCCTAATGTACCGGAAGAGGTAGTTTACATTCTTTGTGATTGTAAACTGACCGACAAGGAATTGGTTCTCGATAAATACCGACAAATCAAGTTCAATGGTTCATGGTTTCTAGGACCCCTCAGCAAAATGTTTTAAAAGGAATCTTATATATTCCTTGTCATTCGTTTAAACTTCATAATTAGTGCGTAGATTATGAAGATTACTGAATGGTGGAAAGATGAGAAGTATGGGGCCTTAGTGCCTGGACGTTCCTTTATAAACATAAAGGCAACGTATGAAATGTTCGTGAATGGGGATGATGGATGATAACTTCTGTAAAGAGAACAAGGTTATGGCAACAATTTCGAGGGCAAAATTTTTAGAAGAAGGGGTGAATGTGATAACCCGAGATTTTAGAAGTATAGTTGTCAGGATATGTAGCCTCTGACAATTATAACAAGATAATGATCCTTGGGGGGAAGGATGTAGAAGAGAAGATGACAATGAATGACTAGGTAAATACCAAATTGAAAGAGGACGTTGAGATTTTTTAACATAATAAGAAGAGTTAAGATTAACTCTTCGTGAAAGATTGTAAGGATAACGCATCCGAGTATGGATGTGGTTTGGGAAATTTTGAGGACGGAATTTTTATAAGGAGGGAAGAATGTGACAACCCGAAAAATCGAGTTGTCTAGAAATTTAAGATTAAAGGATTAATAATTAATAAAATGAATTTTATTGATTATATTTTGTGTTATGTGGTTATTAATCATTCTATGACATAGGATGATTAGAAATGGGGAGGATTCTGGCTATGAGCTAAAATGAACGAGTTTGAATTTTCAAGACAAAAATAAAAGATTTTCGGGAATAAAAATATTTTTGAGAAAAAGACGAAATATGCACTATTCATTTGAAACCCTAAGGGTTAGGGTTTGAGGTTAGGGTTTTGAGGTTAGGCCTTTCCGGGAGATTGGAATGTCGGAATGACATTCTGTCGAAAGATTTGACGGTAATATATCGTGAAAAGTTAAGTTAGCCGAGAAAAGTTTTCTCGGGAGGAAAATGACAAAAATCACTATTCATCCATTTCTGTTCGGGAATTTATTTTGAAATTTCAAGAAATGCGTAATGATAGGATTTTGAGACGAGATGAAATATGTAATAATATTTCATTTATGGCTCGCGAAGTTTTCGCTTGCGGACTTATAACCCTAAGGGTTAGGGAAAGTGGAATTAAAGAATTAAATGATTTTGTGTAATAATAAATGATTATTATACAAAATGAATACGCGTATAATACGAGGTATTGTACGAGAATAATACGGAGAGGATACGAGAATTAATATGACGTATAATACGAATTTTATACGAAGTAAAATGGATTTAATTTGAATTAAAACTAAGATTTAAACCCGTGGGTTTAACCGGCGGGTAAATGTGTGGGTGAAACCCATGGGGCAACCCATAAGCACATGGTGTGACATGGGAGGCCATGTGCTAGCACATGCTAGCACATGGGGAGACATAGGTTGCATAAGGGGGGGAGGTGGAGAGGAGGTGGGTTGAGGAGGTTTGGTCCAAAGACCAAACTATCCTTGGTCTTGCTTGCGTAAAGACCATCCTATCCTTAGCCTTGATTTGCCTATAAAAGAAGAGTTTGGGAGCTCATTTGGGAGTTTGGAAAAATCCCACCAATATCTAGAGAGAGAAGAGAAGAGAAGGGAAGAGCTTGATGAGCTAAGCAAAGGAAAATCATGAGAGACTTTGTCAAGAGCACAAAGTCACAAGCTTAAGAACACTTAAAGGTATAAGTGTTAAACTTTGAGTTTTCATTTTCTTTCAATTCTTATATTGATAGAGAAGTGAAAATGATAGAGAATGAATTGTAAGATGTACGAAGATTGATGTTAGTGGACTTTAAACCACTAAGAACCAAGAACAAGTAAAATCATAAGTAAATGATTAAGAAGTTAAGGAAGAAATATGTTAAAACCTTGAAATGGTTAAGTTAAACCATAATAAACTGATTAATGAACTCAAAGAAGAATAGAAGATGTTAGTGGATGATCTGGATGAGTTATATGAACTCTCCGATGTTATAAGGTTGAATTATCAAACTTATAATGTTAGAATGCGAGAAAATGTAAAATCATAATCATAACATTGATTGAAAACGAAGAACACGAAGAACACGAAGAACGTAAGGAAGTCAAACCATGAAAACTTTAGATGTTTAAAATGGTGAGAAATGTAGATGAGTAACCAATGGATTGATTCCATTTGGTTTGACGTAAAAATATCAAGAAATGAAGATTTGGCGGAAGGTTACGCGATTTGACGTTAAGCGTCGAAATCGTGAATTTCCCGAAAAGAAAGTCAAAAGTCGCCGTGTGATTCAGAAACATTTGTTTTTAATTGCAACACGTGTAATTATGTAAACAAGACTTGCGAGAGCAAGAACAAACGAATTTAGAGTTAAAACGAAGAAACTAGCGTTGAACGTTCAAGAACGTTTAACAAAAATGTGAAAATGGACGAAACAGTCAATTTTCCATCAACGGATTTGGAAACGGATTCCAACTTGATAGATGGTAGAGCATGTCATTTGTGAACTTTTGTCTTTGGAACGAACCAATTCCGAGTTGTAACGGTTACGTTACAAGCTTGGGAATTTCAGAATTTTCAAAGACTTAGAAATTTTCCTGAGATGCAGGGATAGCGCTGCAGCGCCACCCAATAGGCTTAAAACAGCACCGCAGCGCCACTCCGTGGAGAAATCTCTGGAGGGGTAGCACTGCAGCGCCACTTCAAGAGGAAAATCTGGCGCTGCAGCGCCAGCATGGCAGAAAATTCTGACATTGCTAGTAAGTACTTAACCTTTTGCATATCAATTAAGGGGCTAGAAAGTGATGTAATGTAAGCTTTAAACAACATGTTTAATCAATGTTTATGAGAGTTAAACGTTGAACAAATGAAATTGAACTTAAGCTTGGAAACATTAACTAAAGTTTAAGTTAAAAAAAAAATAAGTTAAGGACTCGGTTGTCATCATGCCTCATGATGATTAAGAAGAGTCTGTTGATGACATACGAAAGATAGTGAACATATAACTCACTTAATGTAACACTTAAAACAAGTGATTTAATCCACAAGTCAAAGTTGAACGAGATTAAGAGACAAGTAATGTGGACGCCGGGTACGTGAACGATTCTTAGAATCGTATCGGCGTCGCGTGAGCGTTCTAAGTATACATTGGTTGTATGACTTAGACGTTAATGAATGTTGACATAGTAAGATGTAATAGAGTTACGAGGTGCATGAATGTTATGAAATGAAGATAAAACTTATGTAATTTCTATATAGAGTCCGATAACGAGAATTTGGTGGAAATGCGTGCGACCTAGCGAACCGATTGGGGTTTTGCTTGTCGTGTTATCTAACGATGATCAACGAGAGTCGGTTGATGGCATATGAATGTTAATAAACCATAGTAAATGATAACAAGAGAATGAAGATAATGAATAACGTATAACGTTGATAAGCCGAGTTAATGGTAGTAACTTGAATAAACGTTCCGAGTCGTATGGACCGGACATGTTAAGGGAATGTAATGAAAGAATAGAAGTAATGAACATTGTAGACACTCGAAATTTTCCTTGCCCCAATACTAACCCGGTAGGGGGGAAAAACTGTCAATCAATCCAAATTCGGCCACCAACGCCGGTCTTTCAACCTAAATCTAATTCCCCATATCGGCAATTGGACCATCAATAAAGCTCAGACAGTCAATCGGACCATCAATCAAGTTCTGATAGTCAATCAGACCATCAATCAAGCTCCGACAGTCAATCAGACCTTCAATCAAGCTCCGACAATCAATCGGACCATCAATCAAGCTCCGACAGTCAATCGGACCATCAGTCAAGCTCCGACAGTCAATCGGACCATCAATCAAGTTTAGACAGTCAATTGGATCATCAAGCTCAACCCTGGTCTCAACCCGGGAAGCCACGATCAACCTCGGTCTCAATTCGAGAAGTCAATTCAACCCCGACAGCAACCCGGGAGGTACAAATCAACCCCGACCTCAATATCAGGCCGTAAAGTCAACCCTGGTCTCAATCTGAGAAGTCAAGGTAACCTCGACATCGATCGAGGATATGTCAAACCATCTCTGGTCTCAATTCGAGAAACACAGTTCATCCCCCAACAGCAACCCAGGAAGTCAAACTCAATCCCGATCTCAACCTGGTAAGTGCAGGTCATCCCCGGTCTCAGCCCAGGACGTCAGGTCAACTTCAGACATCAACCCAAAGCATCACAATAACTCCAGAGGAAAACCAAGAATGACCATGTCAGCCTCAGAGACAACCCTGAGGTCAAAAGACTCGACTGGGATCCAAGTCTTAGAATCAGCTTCCGAAAGTCAACCAGCGACCAAGCCGACACTACAGGCAGCCCCGGGAGGTACAATGGTCATTTCATCAACTCTCAATCGACTTGGTCAAACTCAAGCCAAATTGATGCCTCCAAAGTCATAATGAACACTAACGACGATCCCGAGTGTCAACTACGCATGATAGCTCAACGGAGAAACTGCGGGGAATCAAAGACCTGGTTATGAACCCATCTTCTTGGACACAGAAAATGTTTTTTCCCATGTCATTGCAGCACTCTCGACGAGAGCTTTTCGGAAATGTATCGCACGCCTCAAACGGATGCTCCGATCAAAAGTTAAAAAGTTTTCGACCGGACATCACATTACTCGGAGTGCACGTACTTCAAGATGACCAAGTCGAACATACGGGACCCACCTCAAGTGGCCTCACCTCTACTTGCGGTAGACGCATGTAAAGGTGCGGCTCTCCCCTCTATAAATAGAGGGGCAGCCCCTTCTCATTTGCATAAGCAAGAAGTGCAACGAAACCCTGCCCGACTGATCTTTCGACTTTTAAACCTCTTCCATACCCAAATATTTTCACTCCAACACGTAGGTATACCCATATACTACCACATATCAAAAAACCACTAGTAGATTTGGACATATATAGCCTACAAATTGGCAAAAACCCCGTATTGCAGTCCGTTGTAAGTATTTTTACGATCAGAAAGTCAATACTATTTCTTTGCACTGTTTTACACTTTCACACGAAATTGCACTTTCTAAATATGCCTGGAACTTAGTTCCGTGGCCGTTTTCATCAAAACTTTATACATTTTTATACATAAACTCCAGTTTTAGCATTTTTACAACTCGGATTGACGATCCGTCAACTTTAACTACTCCACTGCACTTGCACGCACATTCTAGCAACTTCGCCGGACTGAGTTATCTTCACAGTCCAGGTTTGGCCTTTTTTTGTATATATTTAACTGTTTATGTACTAACATTTGAATTATGTCCGACCCGAATTTCAAATCCGAGGTAGTTTACCGCTTTTATATATATTTACGCATATATAAGCGACTTTCACCATCACTGGTACTCCTATCAGTCCTGGTTGACTACATTTCTATTAATATATATATATATGTATATATATATATATATATATATATATTAGTCCGGCTTGGATTACTTCGTGGTCATTTTACTGCTTTTGCACACTTCCCCATACTGGGTGTTCTCCCCAGTCACTGGGTGACTATTTTTCTGTCAATTTCTATTCTAGTATGGGCACAGGCGTGAAAATCCATCGCACTTTTTACTATTTTTCTATATATATATATTTCATTTCTGTCACAGCCTGGATTATTTTGTGGCTATTTACAGTTATTTTATTAACATATATATTTCAATTCCAGTCCGGGCTTGCGAGTGAAAACCCATCGCCCTTTATAGCTTTTATATATATCTAACTATATATATTGCTTTGCTCAATTTATTCAACTGTTGCATTTAATAGTCATTTGTATATGAATCTGCATTTACATTTCTGCAGGCGAACTAGATTTATCCAAATCTCGCCACTTCTAGCTTTCAACGGTTCAAACAGGTCCCGACAGAACTTGGAAGATATAATGGCTGAGATTTCTTTAAATGTAGTTATTTTTATAGTTTCAGCTTCAAAAGCAACCTTGCGTCCCTTAGATCGCTATCTAGTGGGAACGAGACGCTTCAGCCGTGCGGACAGAGATTTACTGAATGAATCCCTGGTTTTGGCTATCTTGGGATATTTATCTACTTCTGTACAAATTTGAACTGTGCAGGTTTTCTAGCCACTCATATGTGAGCCTAGGAATCGTGGGATTCATGATCAAACTGATCAGAATCTGATTCCCACAATGGACAAACTTCAATTTACAGATGTACCCTGTCAGTTTTTTCTGTAAAATGTACATGCACAGACCTTAAAACGGTTATTCGAATTTAAGGTCTCAATATAGTGAAAATATGGATTGTTGTGTTAGCGTCCCTCCGATGGTTTTCATACCCATGAGGAGACCGACACTTTATATTTCTGTGGTCGAGGATGCTTCGTAGCCTGACAAATCACCATTTGCATGCAGCCTTAAGGCTATAAAGATAAAATTGAGAGTAGCAATATGCTTCAATTCCTATGTCAGCGTAAGGGTTTGATAAAACCAGCTTTCAGTCATTTTTCAATTCAATCAAAAGAAAAGTTTTCAAAAAAATTAAATCAAATGCTTTTGCCAGTCAAATCAAAGACGAATTTTCAAATCAAAATCAAACCCTTCGTATATAGGCTCAACGAAGCCTGTCAAAGCTTTCAATCAATCCAAAGGCCCAATTTTCAAACAGCATTCACTCACGCATTCTAGTTTTAAGGGAAATATTGAAAAGATTGTGGTACCGTGTTTACACGGGAGTCGTGGGGTGCCTAACACCTTCCCCACACTTAACCAAGCCCAGAACTTAAAACTCCGATTTCAAAGATCAAGTTTCGACAGTGTCCAGCAATTGGGCCTCTTTTCAAATCAAATTCGGTTGAGTTGGTACAACCATTTTCAGAACTACCAACTGGCGACTCTATTTAAATCAAATCGTCGACATATACACATGTTGGCCTCTTTCCTAAAAAACCCTTCAAAACCTTTTTTGCAATAAAAAGAATAAGGGTAGAGATAACTTAGGAAGATCGATTTGAGGAAAACTGGGTTATAAACCGACCCGCAGTATTTCTTAAATTTTCCAACGTCGACAGGTGGCGTTCCAATCTGCTGGGGACAATTAGAGGGCTTAGGCCGCGTTCCAATCTTTTCAAAAATTTCCTTTTCAAAACTATTGAATGCGTGAAATCCTGCGTCTCCACAGTCAATGGATGAGTGAATGCTGCGTCTTTCATTGAATGTATGAATGATATGCCTTTACATTTGAATGAATGAGAATGAATGCTTTAATGCTTCGCACCCATATTAGTGCTTCGCACGAACTGTCATTGCATGCATAAGCGGTGAGACCGATGTATGTGAATGTATGTTATGTGTCCCTCCACCAGGAGGCTAACCCGATCGGTGATAAATAAGGACTCTGGGGACGACTAAGTCTCCAGGGCGGCCTCCTGAAAATGCACCACCCAGATTCGCTCTAGTTGAACGATCGGATTAACTTCCCTTCTAGTAGATTGCGATGATCTGGGAACCTTCATGCCGAAACAAAAGTCGCGAGAGTAGCCTAGGATAGGTCAACTTCTGATCAATCGAATCCGACGGGATGCTTCTTCATGCCTTCCTCTTTCAATTCCATGTTAAGTCTCCAATTACTAAGGAACACAATGTAAATGACAATTATGAAAGATTTACTTTCCTGTCAAGTATCCTGTCATCCTGCCATCAAAACAACTAACCTCGGTTTTGCAGGATAAACTTAAAAAACACACATCATAAATGCATCCAGTCATTACCTACCACAGGGAACTGACACGCATATGTTTTGGTGTAGGTAGGGAAAAATTGGTCCTATCACCAGATCAAAGGCCAGAAAAGCACACGGTCCATCTACGGACATGGCTTCAAGTCCTTCACCAGAATCCATCCCTGTGTCTAGGGAAGAGTTCGAAGGATTGAAAAATCAGATAACCGAGCTAGCCGGTTTCCTTCGAGAGAAAAGCAAGACCTTCAAAGAGAAACAATCTCATCCAGAACCAAGAGCATCTGGTAGTGGTGCTAGCGGTCAAGATACAGAAAAGGCCGAAACTCAGATTCTTGGGCCACAAAACTAGGACCCAATCAATAAAACTTCAAAAATCACCATCCTAGGCAAAGAACAAGAAGCTGGTGACCTTCTCAAAAAAATGCAACAAATGGAAGAAACCCTCCGGTCCATCAAAGGGACTGGGGCATTTGGCAATGGTAACTACTCTGATCTCTGCATATTTCCCAGGGCTCGGTATCCAGAAAAATTTCAAGTCCCTGAGTTCGAGAAATATGACGGAACGGGGGATCCTTACACACACCTGAAAATTTTCATCGGAGAACTCGGATCCTATGCTGAGGACGAGAAACTTCGAATGCAGCTATTTTAAAAGAGTTTAACTGGAGAAGCTAGAGCCTGGTATGCCCGTCTGGATAACTCCAAAATCCACAGTTGGGAAGAATTGGCCCATGCCTTCCCAGCCAGTACAGTTTTCAATCTTAGCTGGCTCCAGATCGGTATCAAATTACCAAAATAAAAAAGAATAACACTGAATCATTCAGAGAATATGCCCAGCAATGGAGACGGGTCGCAGCACAAGTCACCCCTGCCATAACTGAATCTGAAATAATCATGACTTTTATCGATATTCAAGAAGCTCCTTATTATGAAAGGGTCCTAGAAGGCATAGGAAAACTTTTCTCTGAAATGATCAAACACGGCGAAATGGCCGAAATGGGACTCAAGTCTGGAAAAATAAAGGACCTAACAGCACTCAAAGCTGTTGCTGAGCATATCCAATTCGAAAATTACGGGAGTAATCCCCAGAGGGTCCACAAAAAGAAAGATGAAGAAGTTTCCTTGGTGTTACAAGAACAAAATTCAAGCAGTAATTCGAATAATACGCCCATTCAAAGGAGGAACTATACCCCTTTTCAGGATACAACACAGCCTCCAAATCCTTCATTCTAGAAAAATATGGAGGTCAGGCGTAGAAGGACTTTCACGTCGCTAGGGGATTCACTTGAGAACGTTTTCAAACTTTTGATAGCTCAGAAGAAGATTAGCCAACTCCTTCCGCCAACTAACACTAATGCAAGGAACTTCGACCCTAGCAAGAAATGTGCTTATCATTCCGGATCACCGGGCCATGAAACCCAAGATTGTTGGTCCCTCAAGCACAAAGTCCAAGATTTGATTGATAGCGGGGAAATTGTGGTTACAAAGCCAGATCAACCGCATGTCCAAGATAACCCTCTCCCACAACACAAGGAGGAGAGTGTCAACATGATCAACACTTCAAGTGGAGAAGGATCCAAATACCTCCGCTGTGTTGAAAAATCAACTCAATCCAACAACATCAGCCCAATGAGTTAGGAAGCTTTTGAAAAATAATTCCTGATAGAGCAAGAAATAAAGTCTATCAAGGAACAAATCGAGTAGTTGGCTGAACTGGTCGTTTACCAACATCAACTCACCAGAAAGATGTTGAAGCAAATCCATCAATCTATTGGTAGTCGCTATCCTCCAGCGGAAGTCAATTCCAATCAAGATCATAGTCGGACTTGTGTCCAAGCAGGTAAGAAGTTCCTGTTTCAAAGGAATTTCACCAATTTGAACCAGTAAATGGAAGAAATCCTGCAAATGATGATCAACGAGGGAATGGTTGAAAACTTGCTACCTCCGCTGAACCCTCAATCTAGAAAATTCAAACCTAACCAAATATGTTAGTACCATTCCAACTCTCCCGGCCATTATACAGAAGAATGCTGGGCACTTCGTAACCTAATCTAAGACCTGATTGTGAAAGGTGACCTAATCAGAGGAGATCAAATCCTCGACATGACAGATAAAGATAGCCTCTGGATCCCCGATGCATCAGGATACAGTGGCTGTCATATCATGCGATAAAGAATCAATCATCACACCCCTTGTATTGACAGGTATAGGGGTCCAAGACAAGCAAAATCTTGTGAAGGTGGCTGCACCTCAGCCTCTAATTTTGCCCTTCAGGCCTCAATATCCGATTACTAGTCTAAAGAAGGTCCCATGGAACTACGGGGACATTGAAAGCTCTACTTTAAACAACATTTCCATCCTGTCAAAGGATAATCCATTGTACCTGCCTCAGCGGGTGATTAAACCAGTTACCAAAGCAAAAGAAAGGGTGGCTGAAGAAAAGATAAAAGAGTTCCTCAAAAAGATGGGACACAATGAAATCAAGATAGTGCAAAGCTTGAAAGACGTACCCAAGAAAATATCCATCATGGACTTGGTCCTATCATCAGAGGATCACTGTAACATCATTATGAAGGTACTAGAAGAAGCCCATCTACCACACACGGTAGACACAGAGAAATTTCGTCACGTGATAGAACACATTTTCAACAACAATGTGATTTCCTTCACAGACGATGATATCCTTGCTGAGGGAAGAGGCCACCACAAGTCCTTGCATATAGCCATTATGTCCTTCGGATACATGATCGGAAGAGTGCTTATTTATGGAGGATCTTCCCTCAACATTTGTCCATATGACACGTTGGAAAGAATGAAGATCAATCCAAACCGGATCAAAACCAGTCACATGGTTATCCGGGCTTTCGATGGATCTCGCCGCCAGGCTATGGGGGAAATAGAGCTTCCTCTAGAAATTGGTCCACACACCTTCTATGTGTCTTTCCAGGTGCTCAACATAGCCACCGGATACAACTTGTTATTGGGCAGACCATGGATGCATATGGCCTGGGCTGTTCCATCCACCCTTCATCAGCAACTCAAGTACATTATCAACGATAGCCTCATTACAGTAAATATTGAACTAGAATACCTTACCCACATACATGGGGACATGCCAGTGATTAGCCTGGATGCCGGGGTTGAGCGTGCAAGTTTTCAAGCTCTCGAGGTAAGTGATATTCAATATCTACCGATTGGGGCACCAGCCCTGAGGCCTAAAATTTCCACTGAAGTAATGACAGTGGGCAAGAAATGGTAGCTACGGGTTTCCAGCCTGGAGAAGGGGAAAGAACAAGCACGGTATTAAGATACCAATTCAAATCCCAAGTCAGATGGGAAGAGCAAGATTTGGATACTTATCCGGATCCAATCATCGGAACCCACACAAACATCCCAAGGCTCATGCCTCCATAATTATGCTCCCAGACCTCACGAGTGCCGGATGGATGAAACCTGTGAGAAAAATCCCGACTGTAGTATCAGCCATGCTATTTCCTCCGGTCATACCTGTCCATGAAAGGAAAGCCCTCAAACCTGAGGAAGATAGCAAAAAGGGAAAAGAAAAGATCTTGTACGGAGGACGAGACCCATTCTCTAACATGAAAGTCATTATCAACTACGAAGGGATGAATGATGAACTCCCAGATAGTGACGATGAAGATCGTGCTCATTTTCCTTGCTGCAAACAGAGGAACAATTCCCAGAAAAGCCGCGGCCTAAAGGATGTCTCAGTTGCCATTCAAGACGAGACAGATGAGCAGACTTCCAGCATCATCCATATCCATGAAGATCTAACATTAGATAATTGGAGCAGTGTCCCTTGCCTCAGTCGAAAAGGGTAAAGGGGCAGACAGTCAATCTGCCCTTAATCATGCTTTCATTTACTGCTTACTTTTGATTGCACAGCTAGAGCAGTAACTTTTGTCATGCTTTACAAATGCTATGTGTATTTAAGCAGTTGTATATATTAATGAAAGTATTTTTGTTTTCAGGACCCAAGCATTGGATATGTGTGTCTCTACTGATGAGATGCCAACCTGTCAACATAACTCCAACTATGATGCAAGATTGAGCTTCGACTTGACGGATCTGGATTAAGAGGAGGAAGATGACTATGAGGTGCCAAAGGAGATCAAGGAATGGGTCGAAGACAAACCCAAACCAAACCTTGACCAAACCTCCACCATCAACATAGGAACCTCCGAAACCATCAAAGAAATCCAAATAGGTTTAGACCTCACCTCAGATCAAAAAGCTGACCTGATCGAACTCCTAATATAGTACTAGGATGTATTTGCATGGTCGCGTGAAGACATGATCGGTCTATCCACAGACATTGTCATCCATCGGATGCCCATCAAAGATGGGTTCAAACCAGTCAAACAAAAGCTCAGACGATTGAAACCTGAGTGGAGCCTCAAAGTCAAAGAAGAAATCGTTAAGCAATTCAAAGCCGGGATTATCGTGGTATCAACATATCCCGAATGGCTATCAAACATAGTCCCCGTGCCTAAACCAGGAGGGAAGGTACGAGTCTACTTGGATTACCGGGATCTAAACAAAGCCTGCCTCAAGGACAATTTCCCGATACCTTTTATCCACATCCTGATTGACAATACTGCGTAGTACGTTATGTATTCCTTCGTAGACTGCTTTGCTGGTTACCATCAAATCATGGTTGCTGAAGTAGACCGGAAGAAAACAACTTTCATCACTCCCTAGGGAACTTTTTGCTACCGACGACTATCCTTCGGCCTCATCAATACCAGAGCAACGTATCAGCGAGCCATGATGGCCCTCTTTTATGATATGATGCACAAAGAAATAGAAGTCTATGTTGACGACATCATCATCAAATCCTGGAGGGAGGTTGATCACATAGACCATCTCAGGAAACTGTTCAACAGGTTGCGCAAGTACAACCTCAAGCTAAATCCCGCCAAATGTGCTTTTGGCGTCAAGGCAGGCAAACTGCTAGGATTCCTGGTGATCAATCGGGGCATTGAGTTAGACCCTGCCAAGATCAAAGCCATTTTTGAAATGCCCGTGCCTCGTACAGAGAAGGAGATACGAGGATTCCTAGGAAGGATCAACTTCATAAGTCGGTTCATTTCCCAGCTCACAGCAACATGTGAGCACATCTTTAAGCTGTTAAGGAAGAATTCCTCCATCAAATGGAATTAGGATTGTCAACACGCCTTCCTTGCCATTAAAAGAACCTTGTCGAAGCACCTGTTTTGGTACCTCCGAGGGATGGAGTTCCCTTATTCATGTACCTGTCTGTCAATACCAATGCCATGGGTTATATGCTAGGACAGAAGGATGATAGTAGCAAAGAAAGAGCTATCTACTACATCAGCAAAAGATTCAGTAGCGGGGAATAAAAATACACCCTAATCGAGAAGACATGAAGTGCATTAGCATGGGCCGCCATGAGGTTGCAACACTATTTGCATGGGCACACGATGTATCTCATATACCGTACGGATCCACTCAAATACGTCTTCAACAAACCAATGTTAAATTGCCGACTGTCCAAATGGCAATTGATTCTACAATAGTTGGACATTGTCTACGTGACTCAAAAGTCTATCAAAGGCCAAGGCATTGCAGATAAATTAGCAAAAGCACCTTCAGGAGGGTTTGAGCCCCTGGAGACATATTTCCCAGATGATGAGATTATGACAATTCAACAACTTCAGTCAGAGAATACAGTCCAACCATGGAAAATGTATTTCGGCGGAGCGGTAAACATGGAAGGTTCCGGAGCTGGGGCAGTCCTTATCTCTGGTATAGGCGATCAATATCCTGTGGGTACCAAACTTCAATTTGGCAACACCAACAACATGGCCGAGTACGAAGGCTGTCTATTGGGGTTGAAACTAGCCCAATCCATGGGTATCAAACACTTATTGGTCTTTGGAGATTCCGAGTTAGTCATCAGACAAACCACTAGCAAGTATCTCATAAAAGAACTACATCTGCTGCCATATCATCGACAAGTCCTCAAAATATCCCAGGAGTTCGAAGCAATAACCTTCGTCCACATTCCTCGGGGTCAGAATGACTTTGCCGATGCACTGGCAACGTTGGCTTCATTAATTCACATATCCAACAGGAGCGGGTTTCCCAACATACAGTTCACAAATCAAAAAGCCCCAATATACGGGAATTACATTGGAGAAGTATCAGATGAAATACCTCCTGTCAAGCAACCTTGGTTTCAAGACATCAAGGAATATCTCCGTGATGGATCTACACCCGCTGGTGCAAGCCAATGAGAGCGAAAACGGATTCTCCGAATGGCCATGAAGTTCTATCTGAGCGAAGATGCACTTTATAAAAGGGATGCTGGAATAGGCCTGTTAAGATGCCTCGACAAGGAGCAAGCCCAAAGATTAATGAATGAAGTCCATGGCAAAGTCTGTGGTCCACACATGAGCGGCCATCTGCTGGCCAAGAAGATAATTAGAACAGGACATTACTGGATCTCTCTCAAAGATGATTGCGATGATCATGTCAAGAGATGCTTTCAATGCCAAACACATGGAAATGCCATCCACGTTCCTCCAAATGAACTGCACAACATGAGTGCACCATGGCTTTTTTTATGTGGGGAATGGACGTGATAGGTCCAGTCGAACCCAAAGCCAGCAACGGTCATCGGTTCATCTTCACCATGCTCGACTACTTCACCAAATGGGTTAAAGCAGCCTCTTTTCCTAAAGTCACAAAAGAGGTCATCATCATTTTTATCAGAAACAATGTCGTCTGTCGATATGGACAACCGGAGGTGATCATATCAGACAATGCCAAAAACCTAAACAATCAAATGATGGTAGAACTTTGTGGCAAGTTCCACATCAAGCATCTCAACTCAGTCATCTATCGGCCCAAGATGAACTGTGCTGTCGAAGCGGCCAACAAAAACATCAAGAAGATCATGCTGAAAATGTTCGCCAATCACAAGGACTGGCCTGACCTGCTACCTCTCACCCTGTTAGCCTACAGGACGTCAGTGCGCACCTCTATTGGGGCTACCCCCTACTCACTAGTCTATGGCATGGAAGCAGTCCTCCCTATAGAAGTAGAGATGGAGTCTTTACGAGTATTAATAGATGCTCAGATGGATGAAGATCAATGGTTGCAAGACCGATATCATCAACTGTCCCTGATAGACGAAAAAGGGCCACAACCATTTTCCATGGACGGTTATACCAGCAAAGGATTGCCAAGTCCTACAACAAGAAAGTCCGAATCCGATAATTTAAAGAAAATGATTTGGTGCTAAAGAAAGTCCTGGCCAATCAAGATGAAGCCAAAGAAAATTTGCCCCAAACTGGGAAGGCCTTTTCATTGTCAAGGAAGCGCTGACAGGGGGAGCCAATAGGCTACAAGAAATGGACGAGAATGAATTTCCCCAACTCATTAATTCAGACACCGTGAAAAAAGTACTATGTCTGAAGCATATGCATACCCGCATTTGGGTCCTACAAATCGAATCAGGTTTGACTTTTCACTAGAGAAGCCTAAACGACGAATGACCTGATCTCCCTCAGCCCAGGAGTACGTAGGCAACTATCTATGGTGCGGTCAAACCAAGCAAAAATCCAAAGAACTTGCAAATCCCAGCATCAAATTCCAAAGCTCAACGAACTAGATTCAAACCCCAGATAAACTCTTTGCAAACCTCTTCAATTAAACAACATAAACTATGAATGACCTGATCTCCCTCAACCCGGAAGTACATAGGTAGCCGCCCTCTACGGCGCGGTTTGACCTCAAGAAAGACAAAAAAATGGAATACCAGTTCCAAGACACCAAAGATAAATAAAAGATAAATACTGTCAAGCTGTCTGGTCACCAAACCCATTTGAGGAACTCCCTTGACACCTCAACTGTCAGTCTATCAAGGAGAAGCTCAAAATGCATCATTAACTGCGAGTCATGACGAAAGTGGTAATCACTCAGAGATGACAATACATCTATAATCAGGGAAGTATCTCAAAAATATATTTCCCTAATATATAAACTGCTTTATATATATAGTGCCCTGTACATGAAAAAAATGGCTGAGCTAGTTTGTGCAGGAGAAATAAAGCTAGTCTATGGACCTAAGGGCAAGCGGGTCAGCAATGCCAGCATGGCATCTCTCTCTGAAGATGGAGGAGCATCTGTAAGAGTAATCCACTTAGCCTCCATATGGCTAAGGACATCCACAATCATCTGCAAGGTGGCACTGTGGTCATTAATGTAAAAACTCATCTCGGAAACCAAACCATGGGTGTAAAATCGGAGAGTAGTACTATTAGCAATGTGAAAATCACGAGAAACTATAGCCTCATCCCTTTCTGCAAAAGCTGCATCCCTAGAAATCAAAGTCTCAATCTCAATATATGCTGCATCTCTGGCTAAGTGAACCTTGTCTCGCTCGACAATGGCAGTATCCAAAGCGGTCCTGAGACCATCCCTCTCAGCAAAAGCTAAATCCCTGCCAGACAGGCGAGCCAACATCTGCGCTCTAGCTGAATCTCTCTCAAAGGTCATCCTGAATAGAGAATCTGACAAAGCTGGATCTGTGCTTATGGGAATAACTGGGGGATCACTAATCAAAGCTACTACCAAATCTGCAAATAGCTCATCCTCAGTAGGAGAATTGGGAACCTCCATGGGCTCCTCCTCATCAGAATCCATAAGCGGAGGTAAATGAAGCTCTGCTACTACGGTCTCTGCCTCTAACCATGCAGAATACTTCGGAGAATGACCCGGATGTCTACTGGAGAACTCAGCCCTCTCCCTATGAGTCCAACACTCATAAACTCTAACCAAGTCAGCCGGTGACATCGATGAAGCCGACATCCTCTGATCAGCAGAATCCTCAAAATGGTGCATACTCTGCCACTGATCAAACTGCTCCATAACTGCCAAGGGATGATAAGTAGTCATACCCCTCAATCTTGCCAAAGGCAAATAATCTATGCCAGATGCATGAGTAATGAAGCTAAACGGGGTTGCCATCCCTGAGCATAACAAAACTGCAAAAGGATGCTCAATATCCGACAAAAATGCTAACCAGGACTCTGAGTCGAAGTAATCAGGTGGACGAAAGGAGTAAACTGAGGATATCTCATGGCTAAAACAATAGGCATGAGGTCTAAATGATCCAATCGGTCGTATGTGTGACATCAACCACATATACAGCACGACCGAGCTACCCTAGAAAAACCCCGCTGGATGGGTACTGTAATAGGTGAGCGACCTCTGAGTCTCCGCCAAGATCATAGGTATAATGGTATTGCCCTGGCTAAGGGCTCTGACTACAACAACCAATCCCACATCAAGGTGATCTAAACACAATGGCATGTAAACATACGCCACGATGCACATCAGCAACATGTCTATCTTGGCTGTACGCCACTCCTCTGCGAAAATGACAAAATCTCCGATGTGACGGTCATAGCTATTATGCTCACCATAACGCTCTATCAAGAAGTCAAGGGAGATCACATGCCCTGAAATGATCTCATCCATGACTATGCTCTGCCGAAGACAGGACAACCGAATAAACGCTCTCCGCATATCACTGATAGCCATCCGAGCACACGACGACTCTAAATCCAAGCCAGTAAATCTTTGGTACTCCTCTAGAATAAGAGAAAGCTCACACCGCCCAATGCAGAATACCTGTCTCTCCGATACCTATAAGGGTAGGATGCCTACAATAAAGCCATCTGGAACCCTAAAATCTACAAGGGCCATCGAATGCCCCAACATCTGGTCAACTGTCCCACTAGCTGGAAAGGGTAGACTATCATACCATGACTGCAATGATGCAGCCACCTCTGACCGTGGCAAATGCTTTATACGGCTAACTGCAGACGTCGTCATCTATAGCACCGTATTACAAGACCGTCCAGAGGTTAAGACAAATCGCAGCTGTCTGAATGCATACACATGATACATACATGATGACAATGATATAAACATGATGCTGCAGATAAAGATGACAGAAATATCTATAAAAAGCTATCTATTGCATACATCATCCCTATATCTTGGTACAAAGTGAAAGGAAGAATATAGGGAAATGGGGCACCACCACCCAGCTAATACAATGGTCTATCAAAATGATGGCACAGATGCCGAATAGCCAAAATAGTGGCTGACCAAAAATATAGCTGCTATAGCTATCACAAGAAGTCAAAGACCTCGGTATCAATCCGATCGACCTGCTCCAGATCCTCTGTCTACACAAAGCTGCTGGGATCATGCATATCTGGGTGGTATAAGGGAGGATCTTCCCCTGTATAACTGCTACTGAATGGACCTGAAGAGGGGCCTGTTCCAGAGCTGGATGGGTCAAATGAAGATGCCTCTGATGGATCTCGTCCAAGGTGCCTGATAAAGAAATGGGCCTGGTCCAACTTCCTGGTCAGATGTGCTATCTGGTCTGCATGAGTAGGCTCTCTAATACAAGCTATCCAGTCCGTCATCATCATGAACCCCGGCACTATGTCTTCCATAAAATGGGTGGCACGAGTCTGAGCCCCAATAGTGCGAGGACTCCACCAACTGTAGAAGGCTTCCTGGCTGTATGGGCCCTCTGATAGATCAAATCCGTCTATACCCTCCAAAGGGATGTCTGTGAAAGGCACATATAATGGCCAATGATGCCAAACAGGAGGAGCAATGGGAATACGGATCTCCCCTGTAACGCTCTGAATGGCACGCTCTCCAAGATAGAGCTCCCAGCCTCCCTCCGTCAACATAGGGACTCTGCGGGTCGATAAACCAAACTCCCGGCCAGTGGGGAAACCTCCATCAAATCTGACGGTCAAGTGCTCGGATGTGTACGGCATCTAGGTGATCGAGCCAACCGTCAAAAGCTCCAACTGCAGACGGGCATGAGTGAATCCCTCAGCAACAGGGACCTCCGTCAAAATGGAGTGGTGCCATCTCCGTCCATGTGGATAGGTCTCCAAACCTAATGCTGAAATGGGCCATAGGCAAGGAAGCCTCTCAAATGCCCAAAGCTATCCATGCAAATATCAAAAGTCCACAGTGATCAAGACTGCCAAAAATAAGTGTAGAAATCAAAAAGGTACAGAAAGATGTACTCACCAGCAAAAACTGATGGAATCCTAAGCAAGCCTCAGTCACACCCTCCGAAAGCAGGCGCATGCCCCGGAGAAAATAGGCAAAGGTATAGGAGCCCCAATCAAAGTCACTGAGGCGCTCTACATGCTGAGTGGCACTGATCAAAGCAAAGGACACCGTCGACGAGTTATCCGCCACAAAATAACCCCTGATGATCGACAAAAATAATCACCTCAGAATGCGATCTCTAGCCCTCCAATCATCAGGCGGAGGCAATTGCAAAGTCCCGTCCTGGGCGTCTATACTCAACGGACCAGATCGGACTGCCCGACCCTTGAATGCCGACTGAGGGACTCCCATTAGGGATCTAACTGTGGTGGGCAAAATGTCAGACACGACAGGCACTGTCTCACCCTCAGACTCAATGCCGGTGATAAATCTCCAGTCCATAGAAGTCATCATCACCTCGCAATCAAACAGATGAAGGGACTGAGTCTGGTGGAACCAGCGCTTAAACAAAGCCCTCATATACCCCCAAGGGCAACGGCAGGGCAGGATCGAGAAGAAAGCCTGAAATCCCCAGCCATCTACGATCTCCCTATAATCCTCGTGCACAGTCTGATAGAGGGAGTGAACACTAAACCAGTTCCCTCGTGGCTATGTCAAGCCAGGAACCTGCATCAAAAATCAACCCATGTCAAAAACATGTGCCCCGAGAATGGCCAGAAGATGGGAAAAGAGTCCAGAGAGAAGAAAGACTTCAAGTCACCTCATTGGCCTGAAGATATCTCGAAGGATGGCGACTCAAGTCGCCCAGCAACTCCTGTGTCTGCACAGCAGTGCCTGGGACCTCCGCACGTGGAACCTGAGCTGGAATAGGAGCAACAAAAGTAGCCTCCTCATCATCAATGTCAATGGGCTGCTCGTCCTATACTGTACGTATCCTGCTCTCTACCAATCTGCGAGGCGTCCTAACTGGACGGGCCTGTGGGATAGCAGAAGCCCTCCTCCGTCTAATGCCTGATGAAACCCCGGTTCAGCTGCCGGGTCTATCACGATCCATCGCATACACCAGTACTCGAAATCACCTCAGACAGGGTGTGGTAAGCCTAAAACCTGTGGCTTATTAATCAATCAATCCAGCATACATATCTAAGTCCTAAAATATGCATGGGTCCATCAAAAAATAACCCGTACAGTCAAAACTGCATGTTTTCAAAATCCCAGAAGCTCAAAACCTGCATTGGGTCAATAAAAAACTCCCCACAGAGTTAAAAATGCATGTTTTTCAAAACCTAAGATTTTTGAAATTTTTTGCCAGAGTCTCCTTTGTAAAATGTACTGTCCACATGCACATAGGCATGCCTAGGTGGCCATTCAGTAGCACACCTATCCAAAAATAGAAACAATTCATATTTACTAAAAAAAATTAAAAACCAGCCTCACATGGTCTCCAAAATACCATAGACATTTTTAGTTGAAAGTCCAAGCTCACTAGGCCTCAAAAAGGATGACTAAACTGATCAAAAAGTGGAAAAATTGACTGTCTCAGAACCTGAATTTTCTTACATCCAAACGTGTATTACAGTAAGATATGCATACATCTGTAGACAAAAAAAATTTCATAGGTCATATAGACATACATTTTTTATACATTGCATTTGAAAGCAGCCTAGGTGGTTCGCATGCTTTTAACGGTAAAAAACTGTGAAAGAAGGATGGAAAACTTTACCTGCACCGCGCTGAACGCGTAGGAACTGATGAATTCATAATCGATCTGCTAGAACTCCGCAGATTTGAAAATGAAGATCCACCTGCGACAGCCCAGGTGGGTCCCACCTGCCTCAGGCCAGGTTTGGTTTGAGTTAAAATGGAGTTTAAACGGGCCGCCGAATCAAATCTGAAGAGAAATCGCTATGTAATTGAGCGGTTTCTCCTGAAATCCTGCGTTCAAGCCGTGCAATCCTGATAAAAAGGGGAGACTCCACAGAGGCCCTTGACATTCAGCCCGGATCCATGTTCGGGGGTCAACAGATCAAACTACGGAAAAGCTGCGCAAAAATTGAGCAAAACTGTAGAAAACTGCCATTTTTAAAGCATCGGGTACTAACCGGTGACAACTCAGCCGTTGGTTCCAGTCCAGTAAAGCATCGGGTACTGACCGGTGACAACTCAGCCATTGGTTCCAGTCCAACGAAGCATCGAGTACTAATCGGTGACAACTCAGCCATTGGTTCCAGTCCAGCGAAGCATCAGGTACTGACCGGTGATAACTCAGTCGTTGGTTCCAGTCCAGCGAAGCATCGGGTACTGAACGGTGATAACTCAGCCGTTGGTCCCAGTCCAGCGAAGCATCGGGTACTGACCGATGATAACTCAGCCATTGGTGCAACCCTAGCAAAGTTCGGGTGCCGGCCAAAGTTAATTTCAACCTTCAGACTAGTCCCATGAGATGTCGGGAGACGATCTATGGTTGAGAGTCACATAATAATCCATCTTCACAAAGGACAGATGATGGAATCTGTTATACACATCCTCAAAGAAGATCATTGAGGTAGTGTCAATCTTGTCCACTTCTTCAATACCTACAAAGCTATCGAAGAGGATGTCATCTCCAACAGATCAAGACGGGAAAATTTATGATAGCTCACCCTCTTAGAATCTACGAAGCTATTGTAGAGGACGTCATCCTTAGTAGGTCAAGACGAGCAAATCTGTGATAAATCATCTTCAACAAACTCATCAGAGTCAAACAAATTATCATGAATGATGTCATCCACTGCCGAGAATTACAAAATTGGCTCGCGATAACTTCCTAATACCATCAATGGCTATATCGGATAGCGTCATCCCCAGCAAAGTGATAACGCACAAGGCCAGAAGTAGCCCTATTATACTCCAAGACGCCCAGCTTTAAAATAGCTCTGGCACTCTTTATTTATATTGTCTACTAATCTTTATCCTGTCCATTCCACCACATTACATGGACATGATAAAGAGGGGCATCTGTAGACACTCAAAATTTTTCTTGCCCCAATACTAACCCGGTAGGAGGGCAAAATCGTCAATTAATCCAAATCTGGCCACCAACGCCGGTCCTTCAACCTAAATTTGATTCCCCATATCGACAATCGGACCATCAATCAAGTTTCGATAGTTAATCGCATCATCAATCAAATTCTGACAGTCAATCGGACCATCAATTAAGCTCCGACTAGTCAATCGGACCATCAATCAAGCTCCGACAGTTAATCGGACCATCAATCAAGCTCCAACAGTCAACTGGACCATCAATCAAGTTCCACAGTAAATCGGACCATCAATTAAGCTCCGACAGTTAATTAGACCATCAATCAAGCTCCGACAGTCAATCGGACCATCAATCAAGCTCCGACAGTCAATTAAACCATCAATTAAGCTCTGACAGTCAATCGGACCATCAATCAAGTTCCGACAGTCAATCAGATCATCAAGCTCAACCCCGATCTCAACCCGGGAAGTCAAGGTCAACCCCGATCTCAATTCGAGAAGTCAATTCAACCCCGACAGCAACCCGGGAGGTACCAATCAACCTCGACCTCAATATTGGGCAGTAAAGTCAACCCTGGTCTCAATCCAGGAAGTCAAGGCAACCTCAACATCGACCAAAGATATGTCAAGCCATCTTCGGTCTCAATTCAGGAAACACAGTTCATCCCCGGCAGCAACTCGGGAAGTCAAACTCAACCCCGGTCTCAACCCGGGAAGTGCAGGTCATCCCTTGTCTCAACCGGGGACATCAGGTCAACTTCAGACATTAACCCGAAGCATCACAACAACTTTAGAGCAAAACCTGGAATGACCAGTTAGCCTCAGAGACAACCCTAAGGTTAAAAAACTAGACTGGGATCCAAGTCTTGGAATCATCTCCCGGAAGTCAATCAGCGACCATGCCGACACTACAGGCAGCCCCGGGAGGGGTACAACAGTCATTTCATCAACTCTCAACTGACTTGGTCAAACTCAAGCCAAATCAATGCCTCCAAAGTTAAAATGAACCCTAACGACGATCCCGTATGGCAACTACGCAAGACAGCTCAACGGATAAACTGCGGGGAATCGAAGACCTGGTTATGAACCCATCTTCCTGCACTTGGAAAATGTTTTTTCTCATGTCATTGCGACACTCTCGACGAGAGCTTTCGGAAAAGTTATCGTACGCCTCAAACAGACCCTCCGATCAAAAGTTAGAAAGTTTCTGACCGGACATCGCATTACTTGGAGTGAACGTACTTTGAGACGACCAAGTCGGACATGCGAGACTCATCTCGAGTGGCCGCACCTCTACCTGTAGTATCCATATGTAGAGGTACGGCTCCCCCCTCTATAAATAGAGGGGTAGCGCCCTTTCATTTGCATAAGCAAGAAGTGCAGCGAAGCCATGTTCGATTGATCTTTCGACTTTTAAACCTTTTCCAAACCCAAATATTTTTTCTCCAACACGTAGGTATACCCATATACTACAACATATCAAAAAACCACCGGTAGATTTGGACATATATAGCCTACGATTTGGCAAAAAGCCCGTATTGCAGTCCATTGTAAGTATTTTTACGATCAGCAAGTCAATACTACTACTTTGCACTGTTTTGCACTTTCACACAAAATTTCACTTTCTAAATATGCCCGAAACTTAGTTCTGTGGCTGTTTTCCTCAAAACTTGATATATTTTTGTACATAAACTCTATTTTCAGCATTTCTACAACTCGGATTGACGATCCGTCAGCTTTAACAGCTCCACTGCACTTGTACGCACATTCTGGCAACTTCGCTGGACTGGATTATCTTCCCAGTCTAGGTTTGGCCCTTTTTTATATATATTTAACTGTTTATGTACTAACATTTCAATTCTGTCAAGCCCGAATTTTAAATCAGAGGTAGTTTACCGCTTATATATATATATACGCATATATAAGTAAGTTTCACCATCATTGGTACTCCTATCAGTTCTAGTTGACTACATTTCTGTCAATATATATATATTTATATATTTTTAGTCCGGCCTGGATTATTTCGTGGCTATTTTACTGCTTTTGCACACTTTCCCATACTAGGTGCTCTCCCCAGTCACTAGGTGACTATTTTTCTGTCAATTTCAATTTCAGTACGGGCACAGGCGTGAAAACCCATCGCCCTTTCTACTATTTTTCTATATATATATATATATATATATATATTTCATTTTTGTCACAGCCTGGATTATTTCGTGTTTATTTACAGTTATTTGATAAACATATATATTTCAATTCTAGTCTGGGCTTGCGAGTGAAAATCCATCGCCCTTTATAGCTTTTATATATATCTAACTATATATATTGCTTTGCTTAATTTATTCAACTGTTGCATTTAATAGTCATTTGAATATGAATCTGCATTGACAGTTCTGCAGGCGAACTAGATTTATCCAAATCTCGCCACTTCTATCTTTCAACGGTTCAAACAGGTCCCGACAGAACCTGGAAGCTATAATGGCTGAGATTTCTTTAAATTTAGTTATTTTTATAGTTTCAGCTTCAAAAGAAACCTTGCATCCTTTAGATCGCTATCTAGTGGGAACAAGACGATTCGGCCGTGCGGACCGGGATTTATTGAATAAATCCCTAGTTCTGGCTATCTTGGGATATTTATCTGCTTCTGTACAAATTTGAAATGTGCAGGTTTTCTAGCCACTCATATGTGAGCCTAGGAATCGTGGGATTCATGATCAAACTGATCAGAATCTGATTCCCATGATGGACAAACTCCTATTTACAGGTGTACCCTGCTATTTTTTTTTGTAAAATGTATATGCACAGACCTTAAAATGGTTATCTGGATTTAAGGTCTCAACATAGTGAAAATATGGATTGTCGTGTCAGCGTCCCTCCGATAGTTTTCATACCTATGAAGAGATCGACACTTTATATTTATGTGGTCGAGGATGCTTCGCAGCCCGACAAATCACCATTTGCATACAGCCTTAAGGCTATAAAGATAAAATTGAGAGTAGCGATATGCTTCAATTCCTATGTCAGCGTAAGGATTTGATAAAACCAGCTTTCAAAACATCATTTTTCAATTCAATCAAAAGAAAAGCTTTTCAAGAAAATCAAATTAAATGATTTTGCCAGTCAAATCAAAGACGGATTTTTAAATCAAAATCAAACCCTTCGTATATAGGCTCAACGAAGCCTGTCAAAGCTTTTAATTAATCCAAAGGCCCAATTTTCAAATAGCATTCACTCACGCATTCCAATTTTAAGGGAAATATTGAAAAGATTGTGGTATCATGTTTACACAGGAGTCGTGGGGTGCCTAACACCTTCCCCACACTTAACTAAGCCCTCGAACTTAAAACTCTGATTTTAAAGATCAAGTTTCGACAGTGTCAAGCAATTGGGCCTCTTTTCAAATCAAATTCGGTTGAGTTGGTACAACCATTTTCAGAATTACCAACTAGCGACTCTGTTTAAATCAAATCGTCGACATATACACATGTTGGCCTCTTTCCTAAAAAATCCTTCAAAACCTTTTTTGCAATAAAAAGAATAAGGGTAGAGATAACTTAGAAAGATCGATTTGAGGAAAACCGAGTTATAAACAGACCCGCGGTATTTCTTAAATTTTCTAACGTCGACAAACGTAAAGTTGGTCGCGTAGACTTATATTACAAGAATGCGAACCATAAGTAATAAAGAGAAGTTCAAATAAATGCTTAAGTCATATAATTACTAATGGATATTTGTATTCCTTATGTATTATATAGGGAATTGTTATGAACGATAAGGCGTAAGAAGTACGCAGTGCTAAGGCAAGTTTCTAAACTTCGTTCATACTTTTTTATGAATGCTAGTTTCTTAACTTTCTCAGATGTTGAACATGAGAAAGTATTTTATATGTGCAAATGTGTGATATTTGTACAAAGTATTGGTATGGATGAGGCCTTGGGTCACAATGTTAACACTTCGGTGTTTAAGTGAAATGAACTGTTATATAATTGAACTGCTAAGTGTGAAAGAGTTTGGTTTATTCATAAACCGTACTTGTTAAGTCTGTGCTAATGATTCTAGCTAGACATGAGGTATATGAAAAAGGTAGAAGGATGAAAGTATGACAAAGTATATGCGATGCATAATTTAAAATGATAGGAATCGGAACATATTCCTATTATTCGAGCTACTTCATAACCATTGTTCGGTTATTAAACTCTTAAAAGAATTTCGATTCTTAAGTTGTTAATATTCAACTGCTATGACTTGTTGAGCAATTGAATGCTCACACTTGCTTGAAATAAAAATATTTTCAGTGACCGACGTTAGTATGTGTTAAAGGACCTGACAAAGATCAAGTGGATCGATGTCCTGCTATGGTGAGATGCTATGGTTGCGAATAGCGTCGCAAGATGAAGTACTGTTCATGTTATAAACAAGCGTGAAGATTAAGTCAAGACTTGGGGTATAGTTAGATTAAAATTATTCTATAGATATGGTGACTAGTTAAGTCACCCTTGTAATGTGATAAGAATAATGTAATTACCATTATTTTTAATAAAGGAACGTTTTGAGGAAATAGAACCTGGGAATGTGTGAATATATCATGTATCTTCAGGATATAATGATGTATGTATGGAATGGGAAGTATCGTAACGCACGGAGTTTGGCAATGAAAAATAGGCCGAATTTCGGGGCGTCACAGACGGCGCATCTAACAATAAAGGCGCATGAGCAGGAGCAGTTCTGGTGTCCATCACGGGAGATCAATACCACGTGGCCACTAGGTTACGTTTTAACAATTTCAACAATACCGCAGAATACGAAGGATGCATTGTGGGGTTAAAACCGGCTCAGTCTCTGGGAGTTAAACGATTAGCTGTGTTCAGAGATTCAGAACTAGTCATCAGACAGTCCACCAGGGCCTACACCACCAAGGAATTGCATCTACTGCGTTACCATCAGCATATTCTTAGATTGGCAAGAGAATTTGAAGACATTGCCTTTATGCATATTTCCCAGAACCGAAATGATTTCGCCGACGCATTGGCTACGTTAGCTTCATTAGTGAACCTGTCAGCAATGAAGGGAATGCCTGTCATCACTTTCACTGTGCTGAACGAACCGTCATATGGAAACATTATAGAAGAAATATCAGATGAGATAGCACCAACTGGACCACCCTGGTACCACCACATTAAAGAATATTTGCGAGATCAGTCAACCCATGAAGGAATGAGTCAAGCCGCAAAGAAGCGGATACAGAAAATGGCCATGAATTTCTACCTAAGTGGAGATGCTCTCTACAAGAGAGACCCGGGCGTAGGCCTTCTGAGATGTCTAGACAGAGATCAGGCCCAGCGACTTATGAAGGAAGTACATGGTGGGGTGTGCGGAGAATATATGAGTGGACCCCTGCTTGCCAAGAAACTTCTAAGGATGAGACATTATTGGATATCCCTAAAAGTGGATTATGACAATCATGTCAAGCGTTGTTATCAATGCCAACATTATTTATGCCCCCCGAATTAACTGCATTGCATAACATCACCATGGCCCTTTTCCATGTGGGGAATGGACGTGATAAGACCTGTTGAGTCTAAATCCAGTAACGGTCACTGATTCATCTTCACTATGATCGACTACTTTACCAAGTGGGTTGAAGCAGCTTCCTTCCCCACAGTCACTAAGGAGGTCATCATTGGTTTCATTAGAAACAACGTCATCTATCGGTATGGACAAACCGAGGTTATTATATCGGACAATGCGAAGAATCTGAATAACGAGATGATGAGGGAACTGTGCAGTAAGTTCAATATCAAACATCTTAATTTGGTTATTTATCGTCCGAAAATGAACGGCGCGGTGGAAGATGCTAATAAGAATATCAAGAAGGTAATGATGAAGATGTCGGCAAATCACCGGGGATGGCCTGATTTGTTTCCATTAACCCTACTTATGATGCCCCCTAAATTCGGGTCCCTAGAACCTCGGACCTGGTACGTTATGATACATCATTTCTATAACTATTGAGGAAGATATAAACATAAATTGTTTATATAATAACTTTTTACAACATAATCCCCATGGTCTGTAACCTTAGCTTAATACCTGCCTTCAATATCCTATACGACATACCATGTCATTTGCATTCAATACTATTACAAGTTTAACCTGCATCCAAATCCAATTCTGGAGTTTGTCTTTGTCTTTGCCTGTATCCGAAGTTTCATCTTAATCTGAAAGTTTTATCATGATATAGCAAGGGTGAGCAACAAATTTGCCCAGCAAGTTTTAAATATAAAGGAAGATATAGCATGATTGAAAAGAATAATAAGCTAACAAACTTTAACAATATAATAATCGTGAAAGAATATAAATCAATTTCCATAACTAAATGACCGAGTCAATAATGATTAATGGCCAACAATAAACATGAACAAAGTTAGCTGGACTAAATGGTAATGAAGATGATCAGCCTTTCATACCTGATGAACATATATAACATGCGCAACGTGCGAATCAATATATCATAGGTGTGATATAATCAATAATGATTAACCACGAACATATTTAACAATAACACTCAAGTTTGAGTTAGGAAACTTGCCTGATTCATTGACTAATGCTACGCAATTTAAGTTAATTGCTTTATTGAAAAGACCTATCAGTTATAAGATTGATCTTTCAATTACTATAACATACTTATCTCATAATACTATTACTATACTATCTAACATTTAAACACATAGTCAAATATTAGATATCCTCAATACCATACATATACACAAGTCTAAACCTAGCACACATCGAGTCTTTAATAGTATCCAATATAGTATACTGAGTGGTTTCTCACAAATAACTAACAAATTAGTTTCCGTCTCGTCTACACTATTTTCACAGTGAGTTAGATCGGTTACTAATTCGTAGATTCCTTCCCCATATGAAGGAATCATTTAGCCCAGCTACTATACATCAACCATTAAAGGGTACGACTGTACTACCTTAGACTTAACAGTACTGTATCATATAACTTGTGAATTAACACTTAGTATATCATTTTATAAGTCATTTATAATTAAGTAAGTCGAATACCTAATCCAGCAACCTGGATTCAGACAGAATTTTAATTTAGTAAACTATCTTCCAATCTAGTAGACTGGATTCAACTGACCTCCAATCCAGCAAGCCTGGATTCAACTAACCTCAAATCTAGCAACCTAGATTATCTAAACAGACCAATCCAGCAAATTGATGGCCAATCCAGCAAACAAGATTGCAATCCAGCAACCTGATGGCCAATCTAGCAAGCTGGATTCCCATTTCTTAACCAAATCATCTTATTATTTTTTTATCTTTTGTCCACACATAAATACATGTATTTCATACACAAAAATAATTTTTTAAGAATTTTTTAATTTCCTCAAGTATTTTCCAAAAATTCATTTCTAGTTAATTTCTTAAGAAATTTGCTACATCACACTTAACTCCAGAAATTTCCAACTCTTGGCGGGATCTTATACGTATTAATGTGAGCCTCCAGTTTAAATTTCGTGGCCATCGGAGTTATAGAACTCCGGTTATAGTAATTTTTGTCAAAAAAATATAAATATTGAAATAGTCATAACTTGGTCAATTTAAGTCGGAATGAGCTCATTTTTGGACACAAGCTACTTTATCCCATATATTTTCATGTCCCAAAAGGCCTGATTTTATTACACAATTTAAGTGTCCGAAACTGCCCTTCAAAAATCCTGACAGTCTACTTTTTGGGTTTTTCAGATTTGGCGTCCTTTGCGCAAAACAGTCCACACGAAAATCTAGAATTCTTTTTTAAGTGATTCCACTTGAAAAAGTTAGAAGACATATAGATCTAACTCTAAAAATTAACCACACTCAAAAATTAAAAATAAAATGGGAGATATGGTCTTTTAAATTTCAGGTTATATTTTCTAAAAATCTAATTTTCTAATCTTTGTGTTTTGTAAGAAAACATTCATGATCTATTGATTAATCCAACATTAGCCATCATAACACATACTAATACCTCTAAGACTCATGGATCTACCATGATCCATGATCTATTTCCCCAAACATACACCAAATCCAAGAAAAACATAATCAAGGCTAAGAAAATCAAGGTTTTCTAACTTTTAAAACATAGTTTTATTTTTCTTACTTTTGATCTAACTTTTGATCATAAAAAGTGATAGATCTAAACATATAACACTTATAAATATATAGATCTAATGTTTTGGAGTTTTGAAATCGTAGATCCATGTTTTGATTGAAAATAATCAAACATAAATTATATAAGCTATATAGGATTTATACCTAGCTTGCGTGTTTCTTCTTCTCCTCTCTTATTTTCCTCCCATGGAGGTTCTTTCTCTCTTCCCTCCTCCCCTTAGCTGCCGACCATCTTCTTCTTTTTCTTCCAAGTTCCATTCGAACACTCCCTTTCTTTCTTATATTGCTTTTCTCTCTCTTTTTGGAAGTAAGAGAAAATGAAAAGAAGAATAGGTTTGTGGGTGCTAGTAAATTATATTAGATATAATAGATATATCTATCATTTTTATCCCCATTCATGTTCCTTCTCTCTCTCATTTATTAGGCTATTACTTGCACATTTGGTAAAATGATGAGGCACATTAATAAGATGACACATGAAAGTGTTGGTGGGGTGTTGTTGAGAGTAGATAATTCAAATGATGAGTTCACATGCTTTCCTTTTTATTCCTTGTTTGCTTGGCCAAAATCTTCATCCTTTTAACCCCAACTTTGTTTTCTTTTATTGCAATACTTGCTCACTTAAATATCCAAATAAATCTCTTATAATTGGGCTAAAGTCTTGGGCTCCCACTAAAATAATTTGGGCTTGCTAATAAAAAAATTGGGTCATATAAATTAACATAGTCCACAAATTTTAATTCTATTCTACCCTAATCATTTAATTAAGGTTTCTATTCACTCAATTTGTAAATCAAATTCTTACTCATGTACATTTAATTACTTAACCCAATTAGACTTGCTTTAATAAAATTAATAAATTGAGATAATAAACTTAATATCTTAGGTTAGTAAAAATGTTAAATACTAACATCCTTACATATTATAACCCTTAAGTTATTTAATTCCATACCTAATATATATATATTAGGTTACAAGACTTTATTCTTATTTCTATTTATGTGTTAAATAAATATATAAACAATACACAGAACCATATAAGTCCTTCACAAAAATTTTAAATCTATACTCTATTTCCAGTCTAGGTCTTATTATTTAACCTTTATTTAATCATTTAAAATCTTATAAATTCTTGGGTTGTCACACTGCTTGCATACCTAACATCGACTCAAACCTCGATTAGGGCAACACCTTACTCATTAGTCTATGGTATGGAGGTCGTACTTCCTATTGAAGTGGAGATGGAATTGCTAAGAGTGATGCTAGATTCCCAGATAGAGGAAAGTCAATGGATACAAGATCGATATGATCAGTTATCCCTGGTAGATGAAAGGAGGGCTACTGCTATCTTTCACGGCCAACTATATCAGCAGTGAATGTTCCGATCTTATAACAAGAAGGTGCGGCCTCGAGAGTTCAAAGAGTATAATTTGGTACTAAATAAGATAATTCCAGTCTAGGATGCAGCTAAAGGGAAATTTGCCCCAAATTGGGTAGGACCCTTTGTTGTCAAGGCAATTCTATCGGACAAAGCCTTGAAACTGGAGGAGATGGACGGTGAGGAATTCCCTCAACTGATCAATTCTGGTTCGGTGAAACGGTATTATGTCTAAGACCCCTTTCAAATTGGAATACTTCGTCTTGATTAAAAAAATTGAAAAAAATAAAGAAAAGAAAAAAAGAAAAAATATCAAGTTTGGTTTTCAGGTCTGAGCCTAAACTACGAAAGACCTGATCTCCCATCTACGGGAGTACGTAGGAAGCCATTTATGGTGCGGTCAAACCAAAAAAAAAAAATCAAAAACCCATCAAACCGAACAAAAAAGTCATCAAAACCCCATCAAATCAAACAAAAAATCAAAATCTTATCAAACCAAGCTTAAATCCAAATAAACACTTTTCAACTATTCAGGCCAAGCCTGAACTACGAAAGACCTGATCTCTCATCTATGGGAGTGCGTAGGCAACCATTTATGGTGCAGTCTAACATTCAAAAAAAATCCAAACACTTTCACCTTATACCCCTAAAACCAAAATATTAACCTATACGGAAACCAAAATATAACACAAACTCGCCCAATCAACGGCTCATGCGGAGAGGACCTAGCGACATCTCAGCATCACTTTGCCGAATCTAGCGCAAGTATGACAAGACCAGTTCTATGTCGACATAATAAAATCATGAAGCTAGTGTCGACGTCGGGAAAAAATCCGTTGGTCGGGTCACAACCCGGATCTTTCTCTCTTCCTAAGTTATGTCTATCCTTATTCTTTTTATTGTGAAAAAGGCTTTGAAGGATTTTTTAGAAAAAGACTAACATGTATCATGTCGACAATTTGAACGCTTTACAGAGTCGCCAGTTGGTAGATTTGAAATGGTTGTACCAACTCAACCGAGTTTTGTTTGAAAATAGGCCCAATTGCTGGACACTGTCGAAACTTGATCTTTTGAAACTAAAGTTTTGAGTTCGGGGGCTTGGTTAAGTGTGGGGACGGTGTTAGGCACCCCACAACTCCCGTGTAAACACGGTACCGCATCTTTTAAATATTTCCCTTTTAAATCTGCAATGTATGTGTGTGAATGCTGAAAGAAATTGGGCCTATGTTTGATTAAAAGAATGTCTATGCATCGTTGAATCTATATACGAAGGGATTGATTTGATTTGCAAAAAGTCTTTGATTTGATTTGCAAGAGTATTTGATTTGATTTGCAAAAGCTTATCTTTTTGATAAGATTATTAAAATGATATTTTAAAAGCAGGTTTTCAAACCCTTACGCTAACATAGGAATTGAAGCATATTGATACTTCAGTTTTATCTTTTTAGCCTTTTGGCTCAATTTGAATGGTGATTGTCAGGCTGCGAAGCATCCTCGATCACAAAATCTATACAAGTGCCGGTCTTTTCATGGGCATAACAGCCAATAGAGTGACTCTGACACGACAAACTATTATTCTCATTATGTTGAGACCTTAAACCCGGATAACCATTTTAAGGTCTTTTGTATGTACATTTTTACAGAAAAACTAGCAGCGTACATTCATAAAGTGGAGTTTGTCCATCGTGGGAATCAGATTCAGATCAGTTTGATCGTGAATCCCACGATTCCTAGGCTCACATAGGGAGGCCAATAAAACCTGCACAGCTCAAATATGTACAGAAATATATACAACATCACCAGAACCAAGGATTCATCAGTAAATCCTGGCTCACACCTGGCCGAAGCATCTCGTTCCCACAAGATAGCGATCTAACAGGCCGCGAGGTAGCTTTTATAACTGAAACTAAAAAAATGATAGATTTAAATAAATCTCAACCATTCTAGCTTTTCGATTTTGTCTGGCCCTATTTTGAACCGTTTTGAAAGCTAGAGTTGGCGAGATTTAAAGAAATTTAGTTCGCCCGCAGAAATGATAGTGCCGATTCATATCAAATGAATATTTAAAGTAGCAGTTTAATTATAAATGAGTAAAGCAATATATATATATATATATATATATATATATATATAATTATATATACGAAAGAGGTAAAGAGCGATGGGTTTTCACGCCGGTGCTCGGACTGAAATGTAAATATATATTTATAAAAGTTGTAAAGAGCCACGGAGTAATCCAGGCTTGACAGAATGGAAGTATATATATCTATATATATATATATATATATATATATATATATATATATAAAAGCGATAAATGGCGGTGGGTTTTCACTCTTAGGCCTAGAGTAGAATTAAAATATATATATATATATATATATATATATATATTTATAAAAGCTCTATAAAAGCCACGGAATGATCCAGGCTGGACATAATGTAAATATATATATAAAAGCAGTAAAGGGCGACAGACATTCTGTCCTATACCCTGACAGAAATGTAAATATATATATATATATATATATATATATATAGTTATAAAAGAAGTAAAAATGTCACAGAATGATCTAAGCCGAACTGAATGTAAATATATATATAGTTAAATATAGATAGAAAAGTAGTCAAACTAGGACTGGGAAGATAACCCAGTATGGTGAATGGTGCATATATATATATATATATATATATATATATAAGCAGTAAAAAGGTCACAGAATGATTCAGGCCAAACTGGAATGTAAATATATATATATATATATATATATATATATAGTTAAATATAGACAAAAAATAGTCAAACCGGGACTGGAAAGATAACTCAGTCAAGTGAAGAGTGCATATGTATATAAATATATATATATATATATATATACATATATATATAAGCAGTAAACTACCGTAGATTTGGCATCCGGGCTTGACAGAATTAAAAAATTAGTATATATATAGTTAAATATATACGAAAAAAGCCAAACTCGGACTGAGAAGATAACCCAGTCCGGCAAAGTTGCTCAACACGAAGATGCAAGTATATAAAAGCTGTTAGAAGTGACAGATCGCCAATCCGAGTTATAGAAATGCCAGAAAATGCGTTTAGGTACTAAAATGTACCAAAAGTTAACAAAAACGGCAACGGAACTGAGTTCTGGGCATATTCAGAAAACGAAACTTAACGTGCAAGTGTATAAAAGTGCAAAGAAGTAGTAATAACTTTTTGATCATGAAAATACTCACAATGGACTGCTACATGGGCTTTTTGCCAAATCGTAGGCTTTAAACGTAGGAATCTACCGGTTAATTTTTGATATGTAGTAGTATGTGGGTATATTTACGTGTTAGAGTGAAAAAATTTGGGTTTAGAAGATAAGAAAATAGCTGAAAAACCAAACGGGCAGGGTTCAGAGCGTTTTTAAATTATTAAATGAGGTGGGGGTCACCACTTATTTATAGACCCAGGAGAAGCAACTTTACCTACAACAGCCGTAGGTAGAGGCACGGCTCCACATAGTGGGGCCTGCGTGGTGGGTCCTGTTTAGACCTGGCAAAATAAGCCCGGGCCAGCGGCTGGCCTTGCCGCCCGCAAAACATGGGCTATGGGCTTAATTTTTACAGCTCAAATAAAGCTGGGCCGTTTTTGGCCCGGGACGTTTTGTCCCGGCCCGTGATGGCCCAACCCGCAGGTGGGTCGCCCCGGCCCGTGGTCCCTTAATGTGACATAACAGTTGTGTGGCTTTTCTGTTGGGGGTCATGTAGTTGATGGAAATAACAGGGGAGTGGATTGCAGAAAACATCATATTGAACCAGATCTGTAACACTATGCTTGTATGGTGGATCTGTTAGGTCATGCCGGTTTGTTTGATGAAACTTTGAGTCTGATTGAGTTGATGCCCATGGAACCTAATGCTGGAGTTTGGGGGGCCTTACTGAATGCTTGTAAAATGCATGCTAATGTGAAGTTGGCAGAGCTAGCATTAAATTACCTTGTCAAACTTGAGCCTAGGAACCCTGCTCACTACGTTGTCTTATCAACCATTTATGCACAATCTGGTCGGTAGGATGATGCAAGAAGCACGAGATTACAGATGAATGACATAAGATTGCAGAAAACTCTAAGATTTGTTTTGTCTGTATGATTTATTTTTTGGGACTCATTTCTTACTAAACTAAGCATAGTATATTAGTATACTAATAACATATCCATGACAGAACATATATTCCATTACTAAGCTACAACAGTTGACTGGTATATTTGTAACCATACAGAACATATATCCCATTATACTTGTTTTAAGGTTTTATCATATAGTGTAGTAAGTTTTTGCAAAAAAAAAAATTAG
This sequence comes from Panax stipuleanatus, assembly GCA_020205555.1. NCBI lineage: Eukaryota > Viridiplantae > Streptophyta > Magnoliopsida > Apiales > Araliaceae > Panax > Panax stipuleanatus. The sequence goes on along the minus strand of CM035121.1, from coordinate 21,030,301 downwards.
AGGAAGAAGCCCGGCCCAACCCGGGCCATGGGCCTCACAATATTAGCCCAGCAAAACCCGGGCCATTTTGGCCCGGCCCGCAGTTGGCCCGGCCCTGTCCAGCCCGCCAGTTTGCCAGGTCTAGTCCTGTTGCATCGAAGTATATGCACTCCGAGTAATGCGATGTCCGATTCAAAACTTTCTAACTTTTGATCTGAGCGTTCGTTTGAGGCGTGCTGTACCTTTTCGAAAAGCCCTCGTTGAGCGCATCACAATGACATGGAAGAAAACCTTTTCTGATTCCAAAAAGACGGGTTCATAACTAGGTCTTTGATTCCTCGCAGTTTGTCCGTTGAACTGTCTTGCGCTGTTTCCACTCAGGATCGTCGTTATGGTTCGTTCTGACCTTGGAGGCATCGATTCGGCTTGATTTTGACCGAATCGGCTTTAAGTTGGTAAAATGATCGCTTTTCCCTTCCCGGGGTTGCCTTCAATGTCGGCATGGCCTTTGACTGACTTCCTATAGTTGTTTCCAAGGTTTGGATCCCAGTTGAGTCTGTTTGTCCTCAGTGTTGTCTCCGAGGCTGACTTGGTCCTTCTAGGTTTTTCCCTGGAGATGTTATGAGGCTTTAGGATTGTTTCTGAAGTTGATCTGACCTCCCGGGTTGAGACCAGTGTTGACCTGTACCTCCCAGGTTAAGATCGGGGCTGATATGTACTTCCCGGGTTGAGACCAGGGCTGACCTGTACATCCCAGGTCAAGATCGGGGTTGACCTGTACCTCTTGGGTTGAGACTGGGGCTAATCTGTACTTCCCAGGTTGAGATCGGGGCTGACCTGTACCTCCTAGGTTGAGACCGGGGCTAACCTGTACTTCTCGGGTTGAGACTGGGGTTGACCTATACTTCCTGGGTTGAGACCAGGGCTGATCTGTACCTCCTGGGTTGAGACCGGGGCTGACCTGTACTTCCCGGGTTGAGACCGGGGTTGACCTGTACCTCCCGGGTTGAGACTGGGGCTGACCTGTACATCTAGGGTTGAGACCGGGGCTGACCTGTACTTCTCGGGTTGAGACCGGGGCTGATCTATTCCTCCGGGGTTGAGACCGTGGTTGACCTATACCTCTCGGGTTGAGACTGGGGCTGACCTGTACTTCCCGGGTTGAGACCGGGGCTAACTTGATGGCCCAATATTGAGACCGGGGTTGATTTGATTGCTTGGTATTGAGATCGGGTTTGAACTAACGGCCCAGTGTTGAGACCGGGGTTGAACTGACGGCCCGGTATTGAGACCAGGGTTGAATTGATGGCCCAGTGTTGAGGCCGAGGTTGAATTGATGGCCCAGTATTGAGACTGGGGTTTAATTGATGGCCCGGTGTTGAGACCGGGGTTGAATTGATGGCCCGGTATTGAGATCGGGGTTGATTTGATGGCCCGATATTGAGATCGGGGTTGATTTGATGGCCCAGTATTGAGACTGGGGTTGATTTGATGGCCCGATATTGAGATCAGAGTTGATTTGATGGCCCGATATTGAGACCGGGGTTGATTTGATGGCCCGATATTGAGATCGGGGTTGAACTGAGGGCCCACTATTGAGACCGGTGTTAATTTGAAAAGACAGTTTTGCCCTCCTACAGTGTTAGTAACAGGGAAACAAAATTTTGAGTGTCTACAGATGCCCCTCTTTATCATGTTCATGCAATGTAGTGGAATGAACAGGATAATGATTGCTAGACACTAGAAATGCAAATGCAAATGCAAAGCAATGCATGGCAGGATACGCGATCAATGTTAGATACCTTTGAGGGGGTAGGGTTATCACTGATTGATTACGTTAGTTTCTGCTGGGGATAACGTTACCCGTGATAACCCTTGTTGTAGCATTATCATGCAGTTGCTGGTAGGACATCAAGGTTAAGCTATCACAGACTGTTCTCGTCACTTTCTGCTGGGGATGACGTCCTCCATGATAGCTTTGTTGGCTCTGACGGGGATGACATTATTGATGCTAACTTGGTTTGAGACCAATGGTTTCCCACGCCTGTCGATTTTCTTTATGAGGCATATTTTTCTTTCGGTTGATGCCGTTGTACCTTTCTGCCAGTTTCTCCGCTGAGGATACATCTCGAATACCGAGTTACCTCAGTGTGTGCTTTCGATGCCTATCTTGATGATAATTTACACTAATAGTTGACAACAAGGGGTTGAATCACTAATCCTTCTTGGTACTCCCTCTGAGGATGTGTAAAATAGATTCCATCATCAGGGATGGATTATTATATTGCTTCCGTCATGGGATCACTTCCGATGCTTCGCGGGAGTTGCGCCAACGGCTGAGACGTCGCTGGGGTTGAGCCAACGACTGAACTGTCACCGGTCTGTACCCGACTCTTCGCTGGGGTTGTGCTAACGGTTAAACTGTTCTCGGTCTATATCCGACGCTTCATTGGGGTTGTGCCAACGGTTGAACTATCATCGGGGGTTGTGCCAACGGCTAAACTATCACAGGTTTGTAACCAACGCTTTGCTGGGGTTGTGCCAACGGTTGAACTGTCCCCGGTCTGTACCCAACACTTCGCTGGGGTTGAGACAACAGTTGAAATGTCATCGATTAATATCTGGCGCTTAGCTGGGGTTGAGCCAACGGCTGAACTGTCATCGGTCAGTACCGGACGCTTCAAAAGTGGCAGTTTTTGACAGTTTTTTGCAGTTTTTCAGCGGTCTTCATCATTGGTCCCCAGACATTGCTTCGGGATGAATACCAAGGGTTTTCAGGGAGTTACCCTTTCTGTCAGTATATTGTTGCTTAATTAGGACAAACCGCTCAATCGCGTAGCGATTTTTTCTCAGATTTGACATTTTAGCTCATATAAACTCCGTTTCAACTCGAACCGAACCGTGTCAGAGGGGGTGGATCCCACCTTAGGGAGCCGCAGGTAGGGGTGCGGCTGCCGCGGGTGGGGCCACTCTTATCTCCCTGCAGATTTAAAATGGGTAGCAGGCTCTTATAATTTCAAGTTTCAAACGGAATTCAATTTTCTTTTTCAGATCTACGGAGTTCGGGCATCCTTTTTTAGATTCCGTCAGCGGTCACACATTCTGCACACTTCAGGTAACGTTTTACATCCTTTTTTCGCAAGTTTTGGCCGTTAAAAGTATGTAAACCACGTAGGGTGCTTTTAGATGCAATGTATGAAAAATGTATGCCTATATGATCTGTTAAAAATTTTCGGACTTCATAAGTATGCATATTTTACTGTAATGCACGTTTTGACGTAAGAAACTTTAGATTATGAGACAATTAATTTTTGCTCTTTTTGATCAGTTTACTCATCCCTTTTGAGGCCTAGTGAGCCTGGATTTTCAACTAAAAATGTCCATAGTAATTTGGCTAGCATGTGAAGTTTACTTTTGATTTTATTTCATAAATATGAACTGTTCCTATTTTTGGGAAGGTGTGCTACTGAATGGCCACCTAGACATGCCTGTGCATGCGGACATTCTATTTTACAAAGGAGACTCTGGCGAAATTTTTCCAAAAGTTTAGGCATTTAAAAACATGCAATTTTAACTCCACTGGGGATTTTTGACTGACCCGTGCATGTTTTTAAGATTTAGCTTCTGAAAAACATGCAGTTTCGACTCTATTGAGGATTTTTTGACTGACCCTTGCATGTTTTAGGACTTAGAAATGCATAAAGTACTAATTTAAATTAATAAGCCACAGGTTTTAGGCTTACCACATCTTTTCTGTGGTGATTTAGAGACTTTGTCCAGGTGAGGGACCGAGACAGACCCGACTGTGCTAGCAGGGTTGTTCTAGGGGTTAGACGAAGTCGAGATTTTGACGTTCCTCAGCCACGTCTAGCTCGGCCACCTCGTAGGTTAGCAGAGTCGGTGATTCGTCCTGCACAAGATGAGCAGCCGATTGACATAGATGATGAGGAGGCTCCTTTTACTGCTACCATTCCAAGATAGGCCCCACGTGTGGAGCTTTCGGGCATTGTTGTGCCGATCCATGAGTTGTTGGGAGACTTGAGTCGTCATCCATTGCGGTTTTTTCACGCCAATGAGGTGACTTGAAGTTTCCTTCTGTTTGGATTTTCTTTCTTTCTTTTGCCATTCTCGAGGCACATATTTTTGATACAGGTTGGCTTTTGATGCAGGTTCCCGGCTTCACGCAACCCAAAGGGAACTGGTTTAATGTGCACTCCCTCTACCATACTATACACCAGGAATAAAGGGGCATTGTCGATACCTGTGTTGGGTAAAATCTAGTTACGCACAACACGCAAGTATACGTGGTCAACAAATAATAAAGTGAAAGTAGAGTATCGTTCTCACGAGAAATTATTTAATAAGATTCACCAAGTACTAACCCGTAACCAACTCAATCTTATTTAAACGAATGAATTTTAAATTATATAATTAAACTAATTCTAATTACCACTAGTTACCACTAGTTAATTAAGATTACAGAGATTTAAGATAACAACTTCACTTATTGCTTCATCTAAGTTAACATACTTCTCATCAATTATTCTCTCTATTCTGAATTGTTAATCAAGAACACAAAAGTAAATATAACCACCTCTCGATGCATCATACCATACTCACTTAAATTCACAGATGATAGAATTAAACAAGACACCCTAATTAACTAATCCACTATAATTCTATATGAATTACAATTAAAAATAATTTAATCACAAGTTCTCTATTAGATTACATATGGCGTAAAAGAATATCTCTATCCTAAACACGAATCATAATTTTCATCTACGCAGAAATCACGAACACATGCTATTATGATCAGATCTAAATCTATACTACTCTTCCGATTTCATTTAGATTATCACGGTAATTTATGGTCAATCAATTAAACAATTAAGTCCAAATCACAATAGACAATCACAACGATAGAACATAATAATTGATAGAGAAACATATTAAAATAAATTACACAATAAAATTCATTGCAATCTCAAGCAAAGAATTAGTTCATTATTATTGAATTAAAACTAAGAATCCACATTAAAAGATAAGAATAAGAATAAGAAAAAGAATTGAATCTGTTGCCGGCAAATTCGTCCTCCTTCTTGCTCTTGATCTTGATCTCCAATAGCTTTCAATTGCTTCAATCTCCAAGATCCCCTTTCAACTAGGGTTTATTATTTTATTTAAAACTAAAATAAAACTAGTCTTATTAGAATAATAATCCTACTAAGCTAATAATAATATATATATAAGCTAAGCTGCTCTCGCTAATCCTATATATCTACTGGTTACATGTTATTTAATATGTTATTATATATATATGCTAAGATATTACCTCTCTCCAGATTCCGTCCTTTCAAATATCTTTTTATATATGCCGCCTTAGTCCTTCCCCTATTAATATCTCTTATTGCCTCACAATTCGAATAGGACCAGGAGAACATCTGACCCACTTGCTTCCATATCCCTCTTGAGTCCATCTCCTAATTTAATCCATGCTCTTAGTCCCTCTTTGTTAAGCTGCTCCGTGTATAATATATAGTGAAGTCACCCCACTATCTCCGCCTCTAATGCATTGCGTGACCAACTTCAAAAAGAGTCCAGCTGCTTGCTTGCTTGTTTTAAATCTGTGGCCCACCAAGTTAAGTCCTATACTAATTGAATAGCTAATATATATTATATACTCCTCCTATGTTCGGTCCAATTACTCGTGGCCCACTTCTGCTGCTTTAATTATATATGCGTTAAGCCCCTTATCCTTTCTACTTTATGCATCCGAGTCCACATAGGAATAAGAGACTACAGCTTCTGGCGCCTCCCCACCCCAGCGGGGGTTCTCTTGTTCACGGCGCTGCCCCAGCGGGTCAACACACTGCCCAGCCGGATGAAAATACATGGAGCCTCTTTGTTGTCCTTTGCAAGCTGCTGCGTGAATAATAATTATCTTGCATGGCTCCTAAGAATGTGAGCTGCTCCAATTCTTTCTCCAATTGACACTATCAAAATCCGTGAGCTTGCATGTCCGTAAATGCTAATTCATATATGTTGAGTTGCCATGTACTTTGAATGTGTTGGAGTTTCAAGCTGCTATAATTTGGACTTGAGCATTTAGAATGCATGTGCATGGACGTCCACTTACAAGCTAGCGACATGATAGTTATTGCATGAAATTAGAAAGCTGGGCTGCTATTAAACTCGGCCCACTTTGAATGTACTCCGCCGAATTGAGTTGAATTGTTTGTGGCCCATATTTTTTAAGAATGAATTGAATTATTTGTCATTTTAAACTCCTTTTGCATACATTCCAATTCCTGCACAAGATATTATAAACTCAAGTCAAAATGATAGAAAATCTACGTGAAAATCTTAAGAATCAAGCTATTAGGACTACCGATTCATAGGTATAAAACCCACTCATCAACCTGGGGGTTTCAGGCATTCTTCTCTATTCGTCCCTACCGTTGCCCCTAGGGTTATATAAGGGCTTTGTTTGAGCGCTGGTTCCACCAGACTCAGTCTCTTCATTTGTTGGACTGTGAGGTGATGATAACCCCTATCGACTGGAGGTTCATCACCGACATAGAGTTCGAGGGTGAGCCAGTGCTTGTCGTGGCTGACATCACACCTACTGCCGTTCGGTCCCTGCTGGGAGTTCCTGCAACGACGATCAAAGGCAGGACGGTCCTGATCGGGTCCCTTGAGAATAAATGCCCAGAGTTGGGCTTTACTTGAGCCTCTACCTGATAATCAGAGGGTTAGGGATCGCATCTTGAGGCAATTGTTTCTGGTGATCATCAGGGGTTGTTTTCTGGCAGATAACTCATCGACTGTGTCCTTCGCCCTGGTCAGCGCCACCCGATATGTAGAGCGCCTCAGTGACTTTGATTGGGGTACCTACACCTTTGCCTATTTTCTCTGAGGCATGCACATACGCTTGGAAGGTTTGACGGAGGCTTGGATAGAGTTCTACCCATTTCTGCTAGTGAGTACATCTTTCTTGTACCTTTTTGATTTATGCATTTACATTTATAAGTCTTGGTCACTGAGTACTTTTGATATTTACATGGCCAGTTCTGGGCGTATGAAAGGCTTCTTTGCCTACGGCCCACCACTACTTTAGGTCTGGAGACCTATCCCCGGGGACGGCGTTGGCATCATTCCACTTTGACGGAGGTCCCTATTGCTGAGGGTTTTACTCATTCTCGCCTGCAGTTAGAGCTTTTGACAGCAGGATCGATCTTGTGGATCCCATATACCTCCGAGTTTTTGACTATTGGATTCGAGGGAGGCTTCCCCACTAGTCGGGAGTTTTCATTGTCGACCCGCAGAGTCCCAGTTTTGACAGAGGGAGGCTGGGAGCTCTATCTAGGAGAGCGTGCTATTTGGAGTATCACATGTCAGATCTGTATTCCCTTTGTTCCTTCGGCTTGGCATCATTGGCCATTGGTTCAGCCACTGACAGATATCCCTATGGAGGGCGTAGATGGCTTTGCCCTATCAGTGGGCCCTTATAGCCAGGAGGCATTCAGCAGCTGGTGGATCCCTCACACGATTGGAGCTCAGACTCGGGCCACCCAGTTCATGGAAGACATGGTGCCTGGGTCTGTGATGATGACAGACTGGATAGTTTACCTCAGGGAGCCTACTCACTTGAACCAGATCACAGGGTTGACCCAAGAGTTGGAGAGAGCTCACTTGTTTATCAGACATCTTGGCCGAGATCCGTCAGAGGCATCTTCTTTTGACCAATCCAGCTCCGGAGCGGGCCCTTCCACAAGTCCATTTTCCAACAGTTTTACAGGGGCTGATCCTCTCTTGTACCGCCCTGACATTCCTGATGGCCGAGACTTTGCGTCCACGGAGGAGATGGAGCAGGTTAACCACCTGAGCGTAGATGTTTTGGATCTTTTTGGATAGCTATTGTAGCTATATCTTTTGGTCGACCACTGTTTTGGCTGTTGGGCTGTTGTGCCCCATTTTGATAGACCACTGTTAGTAGTTAGGTGGTGGTGCCCCATATCCCTGTACTTTTTATGTTGCTTTGTATTATCAGACAAGGATGATGCTTACAGTAGATAGTTTATTGTAGATATACATGATATTTCCTATCTATTGCATCATGTTTTATCATTGTCATTATGCATGTATTATGTCATGTGTATGCATTTAGACAGATGAGTTCAGGTTTGACCCCTGGATGGTCTTGTGATACGCTGATACAGATGGCGTCGTCCACCGTCAATCTTATTGAGCACTTACCACCATCTATGGTGGCATCATCCTTGAGATCGTGGTATGAGAGTCTGCCTTTCCCAGCCAGAGGGACAGTGGATCAGAGGTTAGGGCATTCATTGGCCCTTATAGACTTTCAGGTCCCGTACGGGTTCGTGGATGGCGTCTTATCTTGTTGGGTACCTGAGAGATAGGTTTTCCGCTTTGGGCGGCATGAGTTGACTCTGACTTTAGAGGCGTATGAGTGGCTTACTGGATTGGCTTTAGACTTGCCCTGAGCTCGTACTGCGATCAGTGACATGAGGAAACCATTTCTTTGGATGTCTGGTCTACGTCAGAGTGTAATCTCGGATGAGATCGTTTATGGACACGTGATCTTTATGGATTTCTTGATCTATCACTTTAGTAGGCTTGATAGTTACGATCGACATGCTGGGGAATTTATTATCTCGGCAAAGGCATAGAATTTGGCCAGGGTAGATGTTTTGACGATGTGTATAGTAGCCTACGTCTATATGCCACTTCAATTGGACCACCTGTGTGACGCCCCCAGAATAGGTCCAGTCAACCCAACCCATTCTGAGTCGCCAGATACATGGTACAGAATTCAAATACAAACTTTTATATCACACGGTCGTGCAAAATACGATCACACAACTGTGAGTGTCAATACAAATCGTATATAATACGAAATATCAACATTCAAATTCATTCTTTATTTATTACAATTATTATCCCACTATTTTACAAAAATAGCAAGGACTACTACTGCTCTAACTCGGACCATCATTCTGTCCCCCGACTAGTTCCTGCAACATTCTCATTTTCTGAAGAGGACAATAGATGAAAAGGGTGAGCTCAACTAGCCCAGTAAAGAATATTATGACTAAGATAATGAAAAATAAATTATCGTTAGTCTTCAACAATTCAGATAAAATATTATGGACAACAAGTTTTAGATCAATATTCGCCGCGGAAATAATAATTCATTAGAAGAGTTAAGTAGAGAATGAAGTCTACTATCTTCTATGATTTAAAAGTCCATCATCAATATTTTATCCCTGTAACATCAATCAATATTGTGACACCCTCATGTCCGGGTACTTCGTTTCCACATGATTTGGTGTTCACTTTCTAATATAACATACATCTACCCAATGAATAATGCAAAATAACCTACAATTAAAATTAAAATTAAAATAAATAAATCTCCCTTACAACAAGGGTTACAACCTCTTTAAAATAATCTCGGGTTACTCTAACCCTGACATGAATATAATAAGTGCGGAAATAAAAACATAACAGTCAAGTCTTAGTACAATCATTCTCAGTTAAATAAAAATAAGTCTTCACTTGCTTTGCTTTCCCTTGCCCTTACTTGTTGTCGGAGCATCAGCGTTATTAACCTTAACTGAAATTGTTATTTAATGCAAGAGTGAGCAACCACAGCTCACTGGAGTTTAACAATAATATATACATGAATAGATATCTTTCAAAGAATCTGAATAATATGATTCGCTTCAACAATAAAGAATTGAATAATAATTCTTTCATCGCAATTACAATTCAGAAATAGAATTTATCTGAGTGTCATAAGACCTTTGAACTCTTGTCCTAGGTTATAAATATTTCTATTTAAACCTTTAACAGTCAATAAGACTATGGGCCTTAACTCGTACTTAGGGGGATCAGCCCTTTGTACCATGTATTGTGCACAAACATCTTAACGCTATGCGTAGTAACCTCCCCTAATACATAGGGTTGTTCAACTCAGCAATTTGAATTCAAGTCCGCACCAAAGAAAGTTTGGTTTGGATAAGCTTACAAGGGTAATTTAGATTTCACGTTCATCAACTAAGGATTAGTTGAATCGACTATCAATAATTCATAAATAATAGAATTATGAACTAACATATGCTTTAGAATCAACTTAAAGCATTTAAAATAATAACTGGATCTTACTTGAACAATAAGTTAAGATCATTTCAATTAAATAAACAATTGTCCAATACAGAAATGGAAAGGACATTCTCAACAATGAATATATGAATTCAAGAATTTGTATATAACTAATAAGTTTAGGGTTAGAAGACTTGCCTTAAGCGCAAGCTACTTAACTCAACCACGTACTTAAACACTTCCTATATACATTCAATTATAATAATCTAAATCAGTTAACACATAACTAATTTACATAAGTGGTTAACCCTTATGGTTAACTCACTCTAATTAAATAAATAATAATAATCAACTATCACATAGTTAATTACATCACATACATCTTCACATAATTAAATCAATTATGTATTTTAGCTAAATTATAATTAAACAATTAAAATTTAAACACTTAATCAAATTATAATTACTTAAATTATAATTACCTTTTAAATTATAAATAATTTATAATTTATAATTAATTAAACTATATCATGCATTTATCATTACACAATTTAATCATGTATTTATCAATTATAATCAATAATTAAACATTCATTATAATTACACAATTTAAAATTCACAACTAAACATGCATTTATTAAATTATAATTACTTAAATTATAATTTAAATTAACATCTAATTGATTAAAATAATCAATTTCTATACATTACAATTTCACAATATTATACTTTAAATTAAACACTTACTCTTAATTATAATTAAGTAACTCATTTACAATAAAACAATTATAGTTTATAATTTATATACTATATTAGGTTTTCAAAACTTCATTTTTCTCAAATATGAATTTATCACAATTATATAACAACATGTTATATCATTTAAATATGTGCCCACTATAAATAAATAATTAAACTAAGGCTCAAAAATAATCTGCACAAATAAACTAAACTCACTGCCCAAGCACTGTGCATGGCGCAGCTGCGCAGCCAGCTACCTTAACACCGGCGCAGCTGCGCAAGGGTTGAGTCTGGGACAGGCCAGTGGCGCAGCTGCGTTGCTCCTGGCCTTGCTGCCGGCGCAGCTGCGCAGCAACTCGGCCAGACGCAGATAGCCACGGCTCTCTGCTTTACTGAACAACCCATACAAGCCAACAAACGGAGAATTACAGTAACGTAGCCATTGTAACTCTATACACATGCAATAATACATAACATAACATATTTCTACAATATAACAACCATCTAAATAATGATAATCACAAGTTTTAAAAATCCAATTTGGCTATTTTCATGAAAAATCATATTTTTCCAAAATAATCCACTGTAAGAAATTTTTTTCATCAATTCCACTTTATATACATACATTATATACGTAATTACATGTAATCATCAAATAATTTCCTAATAAGCATGTTAGCATATTCTAATTCATCAATTTTACTTTATCATCAAAACATATAAATTCCATGTGAACACAGTTTTCAATTAAAACTTATTCTGACAAAATTTTATTTTCTGACAATCCTTCTTATGGAATATAATTCATGTATAACCCATTATAAGCACACTATATATATATATATGTACACCAAATTTATACAACTCTCATGCTAAAATCATACACAGAGAATTCATACTCAAGGATAACATAGAAAACATAAAAATAAAAAAGAAATTAAGACATACCCTTTAACTTATGTTTGAAGAAGAAAATAATGCCAATTATTTTGATTATCACGAGTTCTCCCTTTCTTCTTCCTCTTCTTCTTCTCTCTTTCTCTCCTCTGTGCTCCTCCTTTCTTTCTTAGTTCTTAGACTAACTTAGCATAAACTAATCTAACGTATAATATAATACGTAGTAATAGATATAGGATTAATTATATATAATATAACTGACAATTATATTAAGTATAATGTCAGTTACAAATTTCAAAAGCCACAATGCCTTGTTTGACAAAACAAGGTTATTTTCAAAAACAGATTATTAATGCTAAGGTATTGTTTGGTAACAGATTATTTAAAAATAGCTTTTTGATAGTTAGGGCCCTGTTTGGTAGAAATAGGTTTAAAACAAATTCAAGGGCCTTGTTTGATTAAAATCATTTAAAATCCTTTTTCTTTTATTTTAACAAATCATTAAACACCTATTTTAAATGTCATATTTTAATTAATTAAATATTAATTATCTAATTTAATCAATTAAAATCTAACATCAATAAATCACATAAAATTGCCACATAATTATAATTACTCGCTAATTATAATTCATGTAACACTTCATCACATATCTCATCTAATTTAATTCTCTCAATTAAATTAGAACTATAATATAAAATTAATATACATCAATTAAATTAAATTTTACACATTCATTTAATTAATATGTACACTTAATTAAATCACTTCCATAAATCACATAATTTATTTATTTAACTTAATAAATAAATCACATAAAATATTTATTTAACTCAATAAATATTTAAAATTAAATATAAAAATCTCAATCGTTACAAACATACAACTCGAATCAAATATTCATCTTTGCACTACAGGCCAAAGATATTCATTTGTATCATCAGTGGTCATGTTCATCTCAACACCTGTTCATCTTTGCACTACGGGCCAAAGATATTCATCAGGTAATCATTCATCTTTGCTCTACAGGCCAAAGATATTCAGTTATATCACCTTTTAGGACTGAGGATGATGAAAAATATTTTAAAGAACGAATCCAGTGAGATAAAAGACAAAGACTAAGGATTCGTAATCTAATTTATCCAAGTTCAAGAATACTCCATAATAATACTTTGTGGAGCAAAATTCAAGAATAAAGCTCAAAACATAGATCCAATCAAAGATAAGAACTTTAACAAGCAACTTGGACATATAGAAGAAAATTTAATTTTTACATGAATAGTGCCGTATACGTGAATAGTAATCCCGACGGAAAAAGAAAGAATTTTATAATAAAATTCATGATAATATTTTGGTATAATGATATTTAAAAGAATAACATCATTTATGAAAGAAAATAACATCCCTTACTTCAAAAGAATAGTACTTTTGACTGGAATATTGGATATAATACCGAAAAAAACATGCACTGAATAGTAACACTCAAAGTATCTAAATACTCACAAAAATCGCTCGATATTATAGAGAGAGAAAACTTCTGATTCTGGTGTGATTTTCAATTCTAACTTAAGCACGCTATTTATAGGAAAAGCTTAGGATGCCAAAGTAGACTTTTGAATAAAATAATATTTTTTTTAAAAAAAATTCCAGCTGCCTCCAAAGAAAGCCATCAGCATTCACCAACCAAAAGTGGGGCCCACCATTTTATAAAAAAAAATATTTATTTTCTGAAACTTCAATAATTCATCATAAATAGCCCCTTTGTCAGAAAAATACAACTTCTATATCTTTTTCATAGAAAATTTAGCTCTCTACAACTTTGTAGAATGAAGTTTTTTCAAATTCCAAACATAAATTATCCGAAATCTATAAACGGATGATTTTTCACACCAAAATACTGATAAAAACACATCAGCACTAATTTCTTGTTTTATATCCACAAAATAAATATTTTCTTATCATATAAATTAATAATTAATTATTCGCAAATAATATTACAGAACTACAATATTGACAACCAGGTCGTTCCCAAGAAAGATGGGGCCTTCCGATAAGGACTTCTCCTTACTGGCGCGCAATTAAATAATCCTTCCTAGACAGAACTTCCTTAGACATTGTCAATAATGCTATCTAATAATATTATTCAAATAATATGAATTATTGAGTTGATAATGTGAAATATTGTGCAGTGATAATTATTGAATCAATAATACAAAATATCAACCGTAGCAATTATTGAATCAATCATATAAAATAGCAACGTAGCAATTATTGATATAAAATATCAACGTAGCAATTATTGAATCAATAAAATATCATGCAATTATTGAATCAATAATATAAAATATTGAACAGTAATTACTGTAACAATAATTGAGTAAGTGCCTTCTCACGTAAGACTCAATAATTCAAAATACTGTGCAATACCGTGTGCTACTGTGCATCACCGCGTATTACTGTATTTTAACCACCGGGTATTTCAAAAGTACTAACGGTAACAACTACGCCGTTATTTTATAAAAAGGTTATTTCTGTCGCTTTCTATATCCGACAGTTATTCCGTTGTGGGGCCCACAAATAGCTGCGCCGTCGTACGAATATTTCCCGACAACAAGAATATTCCATGACCAAACGAATATTTCCTGACAACAATGAATATTTTATAACCACTTGCTTATTTTGAAATATTTGCACATTTCACTCATAATTTTTCACATTTATCAAATCAACACCTTACTATTTCGAAATAATATATAAAGAAAATTAAATCTTTATTCATAAAAGTTTGGGTCTTACAACCTCCCCTCCTTATGAAATTTCTTCCTCGAAATTGACGTACGTACCTGGTATGGCGAAAAGGTGAGGATACCTCGCTTTCATTTTCGATTCCAACTCCTAGGTCATTTCCTCAATAGCATGGTTTTTCCACAAAACTTTAAGTTGAGGTATAATTTTCGAGCATAGGACATGCTCCTTCCTATCCAAGATCTTGACAGGTACCTCTTCGTATGTTAAATCTTCAGCTATGTCGTCCGGTTCTAACTCAATAATGTGGTTTGGATCTTTCACATATTTACGCAACACGGATATGTAAAAAATATTATGAACACGAGACATGCTTGGAGGTAAAGCGAGTCTATAGGCCACATTTCCTACTCGGTCAAGGATCTCAAATGGATCAATGAATCGTGGGTTGAGCTTTCCTCTCTTCCCGAATCTCGTAACTCCTTTCCATGGAGCAACACGTAACAATACATGATCCCCAACATTAAATTCCACGTCCTTTCGATGAAGATCCGCATAACTCTTTTGTCGATCTTGTGCGGTTTGTATCCGTTGCCGGATTATTTGAATCTTTTCTGTAGTCATACGTACCAACTCTAGGTCCCAATAATGTTGCTTTACCCACCTCATTCCAGCATACTGGAGAGCGACACTTTCGTCCATACAAGGCTTCGAATGGAGCTACGCCTATACTTGCCTAATAACTGTTATTGTAGGAGAATTCCACCAATGGTAAGTACTTATCCCAACTCCCTTTGAAGTCTAGAACACAGAGTCTTAATAGATCTTCAAGAGTTTGAATAGTCCTTTCCGATTGTCCGTCCGTTTGAGGATGATAAGCCGAACTGAATCGTAAATCCGTGCCCATAGCTTTCTGCAAACTGATCCAAACTTGTGAAGTAAATCTGGGGTCACATCCGAAACTATGGATACTGGCATGCCATGCAATCTCACAATCTCATTCACGTACATATGAGCAAGACGTTCAAGGGAATAAGTCTCTCGTATCGGCAAGAAATGAGCAGACTTGGTTAATCTATCAACAATAACCCAAATCGCATCTATGCCTTGAGAAACCTTGGGAAGACCCGTAACGAAATCTATCGTAATGTGTTCCCACTTCCATTTCAGAATCTCCAGTGGTTGCAATGGACCCTTCGGCACTTGATGCTCCGCCTTTACACGTTGACAAGTTAAACATCTCGAAATAAACTCCGCAATCTCTCTTTTCATATTTCTCCACCAAAATGTATGTCGAAGATCACAATACATTTTGGTACTCCCATGATGGATTGCAAACGGTGTGTTGTGTGCCTCCATCATGACTCTATGCTTCAAGTTAGAATCGTTAGGAACACAAAGTCTGGAGTTGACTCGAAGTATTCCCTCTTCATCGATTCTTGCTTCTAGAATGGCACCTTCTTGCACCTTCTTCTCCATCTTCATCAGCTCCGGATCCGTAGCTTGAGCAACTTTAACTTTATCAATCAAAGCTGGTTCTACGCGTATACTTGACATCATCGCACTCGTTCCCACATATGGTCTTCTACTCAACGCGTCAGCTACCACGTTCGCTTTTCCAAGATGGTATTATATGGTATGATCGTAATCTTTCAACAGCTCAAGCCAACGTCGTTGCAGTATGTTGAGTTCCTTTTGAGTGAAGAAAAATCTAAGGCTCTTATGATCCGTATAAATCTCCACTTTCTCTCCATACAGGTAATGTCTCCAAATCTTCAACGCAAAAACGATAGCTGCAAACTCTAGATCATGAGTAGGATAATTCCTCTCATATTCTTTGAGTTGTCGCGAGGCATAGGCTATGACTTTCCCATGTTGCATGAGAACACATCCTAACCCTTTTCCCGAAGCATCGCTGTAGATAACAAATCCATCCGAACCAGATGGTATTGTCAAAACAGGTGCCAAGATAAGTCTTCTCTTGAGCTCTTGAAAGCTCTTCTCGCATTCCTCGCTCCAAACGAATTTTATATCTTTTTGAGTCAACTGAGTTAATGGAGTAGCGATTCGAGAAAATCCCTCTACGAACCTCCGATAATAACCAGCTAAGCCCAGAAAGCTTCGTACTTCAGTCACCGACTTAGGTTGCTCCCAGCTTTGTATTGCTTCAATCTTCGCCGGGTCGATAGATACTCCACGTTTTGATACCACGTGCCCAAGGAATGCTACTTCCTCAAGCCAAAACTCGCATTTATTCAGCTTGGGATATAGCTTGTTCTCACGAAGCTTTTGAAGTACCAGCTTCAAGTGGTGCTCATGATCTTCACGGCTTTTAGAATAGATGAGGATGTCATCAATACGAGGTAGCGGATACCTATTCTTGATGGTGACATGGTTTAACTCCCGATAGTCAATTCAAAGTCGCATACTCCCGTCTTTCTTCTTTACGAATAAAACAGGAGCACCCCAAGGAGACGTACTAGGACGAATAAAACCATTGTCTAACAACTCCTGTAGTTGGACCTTTAACTCCTGAAGTTCAATAGGAGCCATTCGATATGGGGTTTTAGAAATGGGTTTTGTACCGGGCTCAAGGTAAATAAAGAATTTAACTTCACGTTCTGGGGGTAGACTGGGAAGTTCTTCGGGAAATATATCAAGAAACTCATTAACAACAGAAATATCATTCAAACCTAATGTATTCTAGTTTAGATCAGTGATATGTGCTAAGAAAGCCTAACATCCGTTTTTCAATAAAGGAATCGCTTTGTGACTTGAAATGATATTGACTGATTTTAGTGGTTTGGTGGTTTGAATTCGCACAACAGGTTGATTAGGAATATGAAAACTAACAACCTTACGAAAATAATTAATTTTGGCATGGTAAGTGGGTAACCAGTCAATTCCTAAAATCACGTCAAATGCAAGTATTTTCAAAGATATAAGATCAACAGGTAAGGTAAGGGTACCAATCTGAATCAAGCAAGATTTGTAAACTGTGGATGTAACAAAGGTTTCCCCCAACGGAGTTTCAACAGATAAGTCAAAGTCTAATTTCTCAGAAGTCAAGTTCAAACGTTGAGCAAAAGTAGGTGAAATAACAGAATGGGTAGAACCGGTATCCAATAAGGTATAGATTTCGCAAAAATTTATGATTAACTAACCCGTGATAAATTCATTCGGGTCCCTCGCATTTTGGGCAGTCACGATAAATGCTCTTCCAGGAACCACCGACTTTGATTTGTCTGGGACAGTCTTTGGTGTCACTATCCCAACTGGTCTTGACTTTGCTATAAAGCTCATTCCACCATCAACTGCTTCGTCACACTCCTGATCCATGATTTGAATCATTACTCTTCGATCCATATCGAATTGGGGTTGACCACTATGCACAGGATAATTCCAAACTCGATGTTGGATTCTTCCAATTACTGTCCAAAAAGTGAAATCCATATCGTCTATTTTGGCCTTCTTGGATCGGACGTCTCTTTCTAAAATATCAACGCATCGTGCGGCTTTTACCCATGCATCTTCAATTCTCACTCGTTCAGTTGCTTCTTCTTTCAGCTGATCATTGACATTTGCGTTTTCAGATTCCAGCTCTAATATCATATGTTCTGCCAGAGAGAGCTTCTGTTCAAGCCTCGCATATCGAGTAGCAAAATCTTGAATTTCTGTATCCCTTTCTTGAATTGTTGTATCCTTTTGTTCCATGGCTGTCTGTCGTTCTTCACCCTGCTCTTCTAACTCATGAATACGATCTTGCAGTTCAACATTTCGATCATAAAATTCTCCTAACAAATCCTCCTCCCCAGGTTCCTCTTCTTCCTCACTCTCAGCTGCTACCTCTGCGACTAGCTCGGGTGCAACTATTAATTCTTCACTCACCACATGGATATTTCTAATTTCTTCTTCTCCCGACATCACATTAACCTGGTTGGTGATTAGCGGTGCCTCCACGGTCTCATTCACTTCATTGTTAACATTCTCAGCTGCCATTCTCAAATACTGTCATAAAATAAGGGTCAATTAAACAAATTAACATATCACATAATAACCCTATGCTCCGACTGACCAATTAAATTCCACATAAGCTTAGGTAGGACACACTAGAGAAGGATTTACTCGTCTCTCCCTTCCTAGTTTTATTCCCCGATCTCCGCCAGAGACCATATCCCTAAGCTCTGATACCAACTGTGACGCCCCCAGAATAGGTCCAGTTAACCCAACCCATTCTGAGTCGCCAAATACATGGTACAGAATTCAAATACAAACTTTTATATCACACGGTCGTGCAAAATACAACCACACAACTGTGAGTGTCAATACAAATCGTATATAATACGAAATATCAACATTCAAATTCATTCTTTATTTATTACAATTATTATCCCACTATTTTACAAAAATAGCGAGGACTACTACTGCTCTAACTCGGACCATCATTCTGTCCCTCGACTAGTTCCTGCAACATTCTCATTTCCTGAAGAGGACAATAGATGAAAAGGGTGAGCTCAACTATCCCAGTAAAGAATATTATGACTAAGATAATGGAAAATAAATTATCGTTAGTCTTCAACAATTCAGATAAAATATTATGGACAACAAGTTTTAGATCAACATTCGCAGCGAAAATAACAATTCATTAGAAGAGTTAAGTAGAGAATGAAGTATACTATCTTCTATGATTTAAAAGTTCATCATCAATATTTTATCCCTGTAATATCAATCAACATACATCTCGAATCAAATATTCATCTTTGCACTACAGGCCAAAGATATTCATTTGTATCACCAGTGGTCATGTTCATCTCAACACCTGTTCATCTTTGCACTACGGGCCAAATATATTCATCAGGAAATCATTCATCTTTGCTCTACAAGCCAAAGATATTCAGTTATATCACTTTTAGGACTGAGGATGATGAAAAATATTTTAAAGAACGAATCCAGTGAGATAAAAGACAAAGACTAAGTATTCGTAATCTAATTTATCCAAGTTCAAGAATACTCCATAATAATACTTTGTGGAGTAAAATTCAAGAATAAAGCTCAAAGCTTAGATCCAATCAAAGATAAGAACTTTAACAAGCAACTTGGACATATAGAAGAAAATTTAATTTTTTTCTTGAATAGTGCCGTATACGTGAATAGTAACCCCGACGAAAAAAGTAAGAATTTCATAATAAAATCCATGATAATATTTTGGTATAATGATATTAAAAAGAATAACATCATTTATGAAAGAAAATAACATCCCTTACCTCAAAAGAATAGTACTTCTGACTAGAATATCGAATATAATACCGAAGAAAACTTGCACTGAATAGTAACACTCAAAGTATCTAAATACTCATAAAAATACGCTCGATATTATAGAGAGAGAAAACTTCTGATTCTGGTGTGATTTTTAATTCTAACCTAAGCACCCTATTTATAGGAAAAGTTTAGGATGCCAAAGTAAACTTTTGAATAAAATAATATTTTTTTAAAAAAAATTTCCAGCCGCCTCCAAAGAAAGCCATCAGCATTCACCAACCAAAAGTGGGGCCCACCATTTTATAAAAAAATATTTATTTTCTGAAACGTCAATAATTCATAATAAATAGCCCATTTGTCAGAAAAATATAAATTCTATGTCTTTGTCATAGGAAATTTAATTCTCTACAACTTTGTAGAAGGAAGTTTTTCCAAATTCGAAACATAAATTATCCGAAATCTATAAACGGATGATTTTTCACACCAAAATACTGATAAAAACACATCAGCACTAATCCCTTCTTTTATATCCACAAAATAAATATTTTCTTATCATATAAATTAATAATTAATTATTCGCAAATAATATTACAGAACTACAATATTGACAACCAGGTCGTTCCCAGGAAAGAGGGGGTATTCCGATAAGGACTTCTCCTTACTGGCACGCAATTAAATAACCCCTCCTAGACAGAACTTCCTTAGACATTGTCAATAATGCTATCTAATAATATTATTCAAATAATATGAATTATTGAGTTGATAATGTGAAATACTGTGCAGTGACAATTATTGAATCAATAATACAAAATATCAACGGTAGCAATTATTGAATCAATCATATAAAATAGCAACGTAGCAATTATTGACATAAAATATCAACGTAGCAATTATTGAATTAATAAAATATCATGCAATTATTGAATCAATAATATAAAATATTGAACAGTAATTACTGTAACAATAATTGAGCAAGTGCCTTCTCACGTAAGACTCAATAATTCAAAATACTGTGCAATACCATGTGCTACTGTGCAACACCGCGTATTACTGTATTTTAACCACCGGGTATTTCAACAGTATTAACGGTAACAACTACGCCATTATTTTATAAAAAAGTTATTTCTGTCGCTTTCTATATCCGACAGTTATTCCGTTGTGGGGCCCACAAATAGCTGCGCCGTCATACGAATATTCTCCGACAACAAGAATATTCCACGACCAAAGGAATATTTCCCGACAATAATGAATATTTTATAACCACTTGCTTATTTTGAAATATTTGCACATTTCGCCCATAATTTTTCAGCATTTATCAAATCAACACCTTACTATTTCGAAATAATATATAAAGAAAATTAAATCTTTATTCATAAAAGTTGGGGTCTTACAACCTGGATGTCGGATTGATGGTCGTGGTTCGGGCCCTTAGACAGGATTGCACCATCTTGCCGATGATATTGGTCGAGACGCTGAGAGAAGCTACCTACTGCAGTACCCATCCAGAGGGGTTTTTTAGAGGTAGCTCTGTCCTGTTGTACGTGTGGCTCATGTCCCATTTACAACCGATTGGATTTTTCAGACACCATGGGTATTGTTTCACCCATGAGATAGACATGTCTTGCTCCTTTCAGCCAGCATAATGCACTGACGTAGAGACATGTCAGCATTTCTGTCGACATTACGCATCCTTTTTCGATTTTGCCTTGCGCAGGACTAGTCTCCCCCTATAGCTTCATTACACATGCATCCGGCATGGATTACTTTCCCCTAGCGGGATTGAGGGGAGTGACTACTTACCATCCTCTGGCTGTTATGGGCCAGTTTGATCAGTTTCAGGGTCTGCATCAGTTTGAGGGGGCTATTGATCAGAGGATGTCAGCGTCGTCTATGTCATTCGTCGATTTAATCCGAGTGTACGAGTGTTGGACTCATAGGGAGAGGGCTGATTTCTCCAATAGCCATCTGGATCGTTCTCCAGAGTACCCAGCGTGGTTGGAGGCAGATATGGCAGCAGCTGCATTTATCCAGTTAGCTCCAATTGTGGACTCAGACGAGGAGGAGCCTATGGAGGATCCTGATTCTTCTACTGAGGATGAGTTGTTTATGGGTTTGACAGTAGCCTTAGTTAGTGACCCACCGATCATCCCTGCAGGGACAGATCTAACTTTGGCAGACTCACTAGCTAGGATGACCTTTGAGAGAGATCAGGCAAGGGCGCTGATGTTGACTGCCCTATCTGGCAGAGACATAGCTTTTGCTGAGAGAGACGAGGCTCGAGCCACTCGGAATACGATATTAGTGGAGAGAGACGAGGCTCGATCTTCTCGAGACGTTTATCGATATTGAGGAGACTTTGATTGCTAGGGACGCAGCTTTTGCGGAGAGGTATGAGATCCGATCTGCCAGAGATGCGGCCTTTGAGGAGATTGAGGAGGTTTTGATTGCCAGGGATGCTGCTTTTGTGGAGATGGATGAGGCTATAACTTCCCAGGATTTCCACATTACCGACAGTACTGCTCTCCGTTCTTATAATCATGGTCTGGTTACCGAGATGAGTGCTTACATTGATGATCACAGCGAGACTATGCAGATGGATGTGGATTTTCTGACTCGTATGGAGGCTGAGGGTATTGTGCTTGCAGCGGCTCCTCCATCTTCAAAGAGAGATGCCATATTGGCATTGTTTTCCCGCTTATCCATGGGTCCATAGACTAGCTTTGTTTTTCCTGCACATACTAGATCAGCCATTTGTGTTATGTACAGGACACTATGTATATATCAAATAATATTATATATCAGAGAAATATATTTTTAATTCACTTTTCTGTTTAGATATGTATTGTCATTGCTGAGTGATTACCACTTCTTTTATGACATGCTGTTGTTGATGTATCTTGAGCTTCTCCTTCATGGACTGACATTGAGATGTCGGAGAATGGCTCAGATGAGCCTATTGATCAGGTAGGCTTGATAGAAGTTAGGTTTTATACAGGTTTGGTGTCTTGGGACTGGATTTTTATTGGTTTTTGTTTTTTCTTGAAGGTCAAACTGCACCATGAATGGCTGCCTATGTACTCCCAGGTTGAGAGAGATCAGGTCATTTGTAGTTCAGGTTTGTATAAGAGAGGCTTGAGAAGTGTCTTTTTTGAGTTTGGTTTGATGAGTTTTTGAATTAATATTTGGTTTGACCGCACCAGAAAGGGCTGCCTACGTACTCCCGGGTTGAGGGAGATCAGGTCATTCGTAGTTCTAGTTTCTAGTGAAAATTGAACCTAATTTGATTGATTCGCAGGACCAGGATGCTGGTATGCATGTGTCTCAGACATAGTACCTTTTCATAGTGTTTAAATTGATGAGTTGAGAAAATTCATTCCCGTCCATTTCTTATAATCTGATAGCTCCTCCCGTCAACACTTCTTTGACAATGAAAGGGCCTTCCCAATTAGGGGTGAACTTTCCTTTGGCTTCGTCTTGATTGGCCAAAACTTTCTTCAGCACCAAATTATTTTCTTTGAATTGCCGTATTCAGACTTTCTTATTGTAGGATCGAGCAATCCTCTGTTGATATAATTGCCTGTGGAAAATGGTTGTAGCCCTCCTTTCATCTATCAGGGACAGTAGGTGGTACCGGTCATGCAACCACTGATCTTCGTTCATCTGAGCGTCGATTAACACTCGCAAGGACTCCATCTCTATTTCTGTGGGAAGGACTACTTCCATGCCATAGACCAATGAATAGGGGGTAGCCTCAGTAGAAGTACGCATTGACATCCTGTAGGCTAACACGGTTAGAGGCAACAGGTCAGGCCATTCTTTGTGATTGGCGGACATTTTCTGCATGATCTTTTTGATGTTCTTGTTGGCCGCTTCGACATCACCATTCATCTTAGGTCGATAGATGACGAAATTGAGATGTTTGATGTGGAACTTATTGCATAGCTCCATCATCATCTGATTGTTTAGGTTCTTGGTGTTTTCTGATACGATCACCTCCAGTTGTCTATATCGACAGATGACATTGTTTCTGATGAAACCAATGATAACCTCTTTGGTGACTTTGGGAAAAGAGGCAGCTTTAACCCACTTGGTAAAGTAATCGATCATCGTGAAGATGAATCGATGTTCATTTATGGCTTTGGGTTCTATTGGACCGATCACGTCCATTCCCCACATGGAGAATTGCCATGGTGAACTCATGTTGTGTAGCTCATTTGGAGGAGCGTGTATGGCATTTCCATGTATTTGACATTGATAGCACCTCTTGACGTGGTCATCACAGTCTGCTTTGAGAGAGATCCAATAATGCCCTGTTCTCAATATCTTCTTGTCCAGCAGATGACCACTCATATGTGGACCACAGATTCCGCCGTGTACTTCATCCATCAATCTTTGGGCTTGCTTTTTATCAAGGCATCTTAAGAGGCGTATTCCAACATCTCTTTTGTATAGTGCATCTCCGCTCAGATAGAACTTCAAGGTTATCTTGTGAATCCGCTTCCGCTCGGATTGGCTTGCCCCAGTGGGTGTAGATCCATCTCGGAGATATTCCTTGAAGTCTTGATACCAAGGCTGTTTGATAGGAGGTATTTTATTTGATACTTCTTTGATGTAATTCCCGTATGTCAGTGCCTTTTGGCTTATAAACTTGATATTGGGAATCCCACTCCTATCGGATATGCGGATCAAGGAAGCCAGCGTCGCCAATGCATCAGCGAAGTCATTCCTACCCCAAGGAATATAGATGAAGGTGATGTCTTTAAACTCCATGGATATTTTAACGACCTGCCGATAATAGGGCGGCAAATGCAATTCTTTGGTATGATAGGCCCTAGTGGTTTGTCTGATAACCATTTCAGAGTCTCCAAAGACCAGTAGGTGTTTAATACCCATGGATTGGGCTAACTTCAACCCCATTATGCAGCCTTCATACCCAGCTGTGTTCTTGGTGTTGCCAAATTATAGTTTGGTAGCCACATGATATTGTCCCAGCTCTGGCACCTTCTATGTTTACTGCTCCATCAAAATACATTTTCCCTGGTTGGATTGTATTCTCTTGTCAGATTTGTTGAATTATCATGATACCATCATCCGAGAAATAAGTCTCCAGGGGCTCGAACCCTGCTGATGGTGCTTCGGCTAGTTGATCTGCAATGCCTTGACCTTTGATGGACTTCTGAGTCACGTAGACGATGTCAAACTGTTGTAGGATCAACTGCCATTTGGACAGTCGACAATTCAACATTGGCTTATTGAATATATATTTTAGCGGATCCATGTGGGATATGAGGTAGGTCGTATGCCCATGCAGATAATGTTGCAACTTCATGGAGCCCCATGCTAGTGCACAACAGGTCTTTTTGATCAAAGTGTACTTTTTCTCACCGCTGCTGAACCTTTTGCTGATGTAGTAGATTGCTCTTTCCTTGCTACTATCATCCTTCTATCCTAGCATGCAGCCCATTGCATTGGCATTGACTGAAAGGTACATAAACAGGGGAACCCCGTCCCTTGGGGGTACCAATACTGGTGCTTCGATCAGTTGCTTCTTGATGGCAAGGAAAGCTTTCTGACAATCCTCATTCCATTTGGTGGAGAAATTCTTCCTTAGTAGCTTGAAGATGGGTTCACAGGTTGCTGTAAGCTGGGAAATGAACATGCTTATGAAATTGATCCTTCCCAGGAACCCGCATATCTCTCTCTTTTCGGGGTACTGGCATCTCAGTGATGGCTTTAATCTTGGCAGAATCCAACTCAATGCCTCTATTGCTCACTAGGAATCCCAACAACTGGCCTGATTTGATGCCAAAAGCATATTTAGCTGGATTCAGCTTGAGGTTATCATTGTGAAACCTGTTGAACAGCTTCCTGAGATGGTCGTGTTGGGTTTGCTAGAAACATAAGCATGCAATCAAATTACATAAACGCAGCGGAA
This sequence comes from Panax stipuleanatus, assembly GCA_020205555.1. Classification (NCBI taxonomy): domain Eukaryota; kingdom Viridiplantae; phylum Streptophyta; class Magnoliopsida; order Apiales; family Araliaceae; genus Panax; species Panax stipuleanatus. The sequence continues at coordinate 21,004,614 of CM035121.1, read as the reverse complement.
GGGATGAAAAATTAGATTTTAAAATTTTCTCAGAAACCCTTAACCATGATCTTTCTTGTGCATCAATTATCAGTCAATATATAGAAGGAGAGGATGGAATTATACCTTTGAAGATCCAAGCTTCCTCAGGTACAAGTTCTACTCCTTTGATTCCTCTGTAGTGGCTCCTTCCCTTGATCAATGTCAGCCACCCAAATGTTTGGCCTCTAACGGTGATTCACCAAGGAAGATGAAGAACTCAGGAAGATGGGTTATTGGCTTAACCCTTGTTTCTATCTCTATAGAATATGTGTACTCCCAACCTTTTGAAAAATTCACGTACCTTATTTCTGATATATGACTCTCTTATATAGATATTAGGTTAACCCTCCTAATCCAATTAGAATAGGGTTTTATTTAATTAATTAATTAAACACTTTTAATTAATTTATATCCTAATCTTATTAGGATTGAGAGAGAGTACTGATATTATATTAATTCCTAAACTCCTTTAGAATTAAAATAATAATAATAATAATAATATTAATAAGACTCCTCTTATTAATTTATATTTAATATTTCTAAAATATTAAATAATAAACATTAAGCTATTTAATTTATTCTATCACCATAGATTAAATTAATTACACTTAATGCATTATTATGATTATGCCATTACCTTCTTAAATAATTCTTCTTCCTTTTATGGTGTGACCCTTTAGGTTCTCCATATTAAATCGGTTGTGAATAAATCAATTAGAACAATTCTAATCTTATTTAAATAAATAAGTTAAACTAATAATCTATTTAAATAAATAACATTTATTTTACAATAGGGATAAGCCTCCCTAGCGATCAACGACTTTTTAGATAATATAGATTTCAACATTAATTATAAAAGAACCTGTGAGTTAATAGTTACCGTACAATTCAATCCTTCCACTATACAATGTCCCAATTAAATATAAGACATGGATTTACTATCAACTCTTATTTTATTTAATCATATGTATTTCGATTAGAAAACGCACAACTCCAAATAATGCAAATGAGAAATCTCTTTTTAATTTCATTCTGTCATTTAACGAATCATATAGGACATATCTCCTCTTTTACTAGAGGTGGTAGATTCTTTATTGATCATACATTATCTCCATATGCAACTCATTATACCCAAGCATACCCTAGATATGCCTTAAAAGGCCTTAGGAATAAGTCAAAGTGTAATTTGTTACATACAAGATACTATGATGATCTCAGGTCCAAGGATCACTTGTACTACTATCACATTAGGAATTCCTATTGACAGGCGAGTAAAACTCCATTAGGTATTCCATAGCGAGTCACGTTCAGTGAACTTATTCTCCAATAAGCACCTACATACTTGTTTTAGTGTCTCCACACAAATTACCATGAGATCAGTCATCCTCATCTAATGAGCAAGCAACATATGTACCAATCTATTCGGATTTACTAATCCCCATTTTAGTAATCCCACAATTGGGAACTATTTTAGTTTTTAAGCTTTCTAAGAATTTAGATCTCATTAGCATGATCTCATCATGATTCTAAAAGCATTGCTTAAAACTATGGGTTATTTACATATTATTAAAACAGCACCATATAGATAATTAAATGCCTTAAATGAATATTTTATTAATAAATAAATAAGATTGTTTACAAAGTATGTGCTTTATGATCATACATGATTGGCTTGTATGCACACTACTATCAATCTCCCACTTACACTAAAGCCAATCACCATGGTATCTCATACCCATCTTCTCTAAGTGACGATCAAACTGCTGTTATGTTAGAGCTTTAGTAAATGGATCTGTAATGTTGTCTTGAGAGTCCACACGCTCCAAGGTGACGTCTTCTCTTTCAATGATCTCACTGATCAAGTGAAATCGCCACAACATGTGTTTGGATTTCTGATGAGACCTGGGTTCCTTAGCCTGTGCAACCGCTCTGGTGTTGTCACAGTATACGGGAACTGCTTCTCCAATGCTAGGAACCACACCAAGTTCAGTTATGAACTTCTTCATCCAAACAGCTTCCTTTGCAGATTCACTTGCAGCTATAGACTCTGCCTCTGTCACTGAATCAGCAATTGGTTGTTGCTTGGAACTCTTCCAACTCACTGCGCCTCTGTTCAAGGTAAACACATACCCTGAAACAGATTTACTGTCATCTTGGTCTTTTTGAAAACTTGAGTCCGTGAATCCCTCGAGTTTTAATTTAGACCCACCGTAGACAAAAAAATATCTTTAGTCCTCCTCAAGTACTTTAGGATATTCTTCACTGCCTTCTAGTGCTCTTCTCCTGGATTCGACTGGTATCTGCTCGTTACACTAAGTGCGTGAGCAACATCCGGTCTAGTACATATCATACCGTACATAATAGATCCTATTACAGAAGCATAAGGGATCTTACTCATACGGTCGCTCTCCTCAGGTATCTTTGGGGCCTGTTTCTTGGAGAGATGTATTCCATGGCTCATCGATATGAGACCTTTTTTAGAATCTTCCATGCTAAACCTCTTTAGCATCGTATCAATGTACATTCCTTGGGATAAGCCGAGCATCCTTTTAGATCTATCTCTATAGATCTTTATCCCCAAAATATAGGATACTTCACCCAAGTCCTTCATGGAGAAGATTTTAGATAAACGAATTTTAATTCATTGTAACATAGGAATGTCATTCCCTATCAGTAATATATCATCAACATATAATACAAGGAACGATACTGCGCTTCCACTAACCTTCTTGTAGACACATGGTTCATCCTTGTTTTTGATAAACTCAAACTCTTTAATTGTCTCATCAAAACGAATATTCCATCTACGAGAAGCTTGCTTCAACCCATAAATGGATTGTTATAGCTTACAGACTTGATTTGTTCCAACTTTTGAAATAAATCCCTCTGGCTGTGTCATATACACATCCTCCTCAAGTTTCCCATTGAGGAAGGCCGTTTTCACGTCCATATGCCAGATCTCATAGTCGTTATAAGCTGCAATCGCAAGCAAAATCCGAATGGACTTGAGCATGGCTACTGGTGAGAAGGTTTCATCATAGTCAACTCCTTGTCTTTGTTTGAAATCTTTTGCAACCATTCAGGCCTTATAGGTCACTACCTTCCCGTCTACTCCAGTCTTTCTCTTAAAAACCCATTTACACCTAATAGGCTTAATGCCTTCAGGTGGTGAAACCAAAGTCCATACTTTGTTCTCATACATGGAGTCCATTTCGGATTTCATGGCTTCAAGCCATTTCCCTGAGTCTTTATTATTCATAACCTATTCGTAATTCAATGGATCATCATCATTCATGATGTGTACCTCATCGTCATCTTCTATAACAAATCCATACCTCTCAGGTATCTTCGGTACTCTTCCAGATTTACGAATAGGGTGTGGTACAGTAAGTTCTTCTATCTGGTCAGGTACCTGACTTTGATCCGTGGTAACTTGTGGTTCTTGAACTTCTTCAAGATATATCTTACTCCCACTGACCCCTTCATGGATAAACTCTTTTTCCAAGAAGGCAGCATGTTTCGCAACAAACACCTTTTGATCATTTGGATGATAGAAATAATACCCTACTGTTTCTTTAGGGTATCCCATAAATCTACACTTATCGGATTTAGTCTGTAGCTTATCATTTTCAAACTTTTTGACATAAGCTGGACAACCCCAAGTCTTAATATGCTTAAAATTTGGTTTCCTCCCCTTCCACATCTCATATAGAGTCTTTGGGGCGGATTTGGTAGGTACCTTGTTAAGTAGGTATGCAGCCGTTTCTAGGGCATAACCCCAGAAGGAAATTGGAAGGTCGGTAAAACTCATTATGGATTGAACCATGTCCAACTGTGTTCGATTTCTCCTTTCAGATACTCCATTTAACTGTGGTGCACCTAGAGGAGTCCATTGTGAGATTATACCATTTTCTTTGAGACAATTGAGAAACTCACCTCTTAAGTATTCTCCACCTCGATCTGATTGAAGTATCTTAATACTCTTGCCCGTTTGTTTCTCTACTTCACTTCTGAACTCTTTGAACTTTTCAAATAATTCTGATTTGTATTAAATACACATATCCAAATCTTGAGTGATCATCAGTGAAAGTAATAAAATAAGAATACCCACCCCGTGCACTTGTTGTCATAGGTCCACAAACGTCTGTGTGAATCAATGCCAACAACTCTGTAACTCTTTCTCCTTTTCTACTAAAAGGAGATTTAGTCATTTTACCCATGAGACAAGATTCACAAGTTGGATATGATTCATAATCGGATAGCTCTAGGAGCCCATCCTTATACAACTTGGATAATCTTGTTTCATTGATATGACCGAGTCTACAGTGCCACATGTAGTTATAATTAATATCATCTCTTTTCCTTTTCTTAGTTTGTTCAATTTGAAATATATTTTCTTGCAAGTCAAGTATATAAAGCCCATTTCGCAAATTTCCAATACCATATAAAACATCGTCTTTATAAATAGAACAACCATTGTTCTTTATAATAACATCAAAACCTTCCATATCCAATACAAAAATTTAAATAATGTTTTTAATAGTATTTGGAACATAATAACAGCTATTAAGATAAATGGACTTGCCCGAAGGCATTGCTAAACAATAAGTTCCTACAGCTAATGCAGCAACCTTTGTTCCATTCCCCACTCGTAGGATCACCTCTTCATTGTTCAGCTTTCTACTTCTGACCAGTCCCTGCACAGTGTTACATATGTGAGACCCACAGCCAGTATCCAATACCCAAGTAGAATTATGACTTTAAAAAAAATTAATTTCAATCATAAATAAACCTTGATCGGAAGTCGAAGCTTCTCTATGCTTCTTCTCTGCTAGAAACTTCTTGCAGTTCCTCTTCCAATGTCCCGGCTCATTGCAATGAAAGCACATTCCTTTAGCTGGTTCAAGTTTCTTTTGTTCCTTTTCTTTCCCCTTTCCCTTAGCCATCTTGGATTTCTTCTTTTCAGAAGACACCTTGGGCCTCTTCCTTTTATTGGAAGAATCCACCATCAAGACATGGTTCTTCTTGGATGAGAAGTGACCTTCTGCAGTTTTCAGCATGTTAAGCAGCTCAGGAAAGTTGACATCTAGCTTATTCATGTGAAAATTAACCACAAACTGCGAGAAGGTCTCAGGGAGTGACTGCAAGACCAAGTCTTGACTCAACTCCCCATTCATGACGAACCCAAGCTGTCCAAGGCGTTCAATCAAATTGATTCCCTTCAGAACATGAGTCTCGATGGCAGTGCCCTCGGTCATCCGAGATCGGAAGAGCTCCTTAGATATCTCATATCTAGCAGTCCTACTCTGTTCACCATACAACTCCTTGAGGTGAAGCAGCATAACAGGAGCATCCATATTTACGTGCTGACGCTGAAGCTATTATTCATAGATGCGAGCATGATGCATTGAGCCACAGATGCATCATCTTGCCATTTATTGAAAGTGGCAATCTCTTCCTCAGAGGCTGTTTTCGAAACAGATTCAGGGATAGTTGAATTTAGGACATAAGAAATCTTTTCAGCAGTGAGAACAATTCTCAGATTTCTTAGCCAGTCCTCATAATTCGGCCCGGTAAGCTTATTTGCATCAAGTATGCTTCGTAGTGAGATTAGTGATTTTGACATTTTTAAAATTCTGCATGTGAAAAGACAATATTTTTAGCAAACATTCATTTTATTAACTTCGCATACCAAAATAAATTTAGGTCTTTATTTTAAATTGGTATCTCCCACTATTTTCATCAAACTATATTACCCTCACTTATATAGTTCGGCAACATCTAATTAAAGATTTGCTAGTGAGATTAAGGATCCCATTTCAAATGTATATAACCTTGTGGATAGCACAACAAGCGATATACAAATAAATAGGTAGACAACTCTTGTCAATTATATCACCATGTAATTCCTTTTATTCTGCCTCTTAAATTATAATGATCATGTGTGTGCACATCCGAACTAAAATGATTTAAGTTAAGTCCAGCCTAGCACTTCCATAAATTCAAAAAAGAAAAATGTTCGTCCTTGTGGATAGCACAACAAAACTAGATCGTTCAATTTTCTTGATAAGCATCAAATGTGATTAATTAACATCTTAAATACTCAATACTCGCCTTGTGGATAGTACAACAAGCTTATATTAAATATTTAATACTCTATTAATTTATCATGCTAGAAGGCGACGTTCGATATTCCAAATATCTTTGAACGCTTCGGACTTAATCTTGTTTCTTTGAGGGATTTGTTATTATTTGTCTCATCTTGTTTAGCGCGCATGCACACACATATATATAAAATACGCGTTATTTTATTAAACATGTGAAGCATGTTTGCAAAAAATATAATATATATAATATTTAGCATGCAATATAGAATACTATATTCTACCCAGATTGATTATGGACTTTTATTCTAGTTTGGTTCACTAGAGCCACCAAGTGAACCAAAAAGGTCAAATCTAGGAGTGCAAGAATTTAAATTTTAACGTAACGATTACATTTAAACCCGGGCTCCATACAAATGGGTCTTCAAGAGCTCCTTGCTCCTTGATCTCCAGTTCTTCAAAAAATTTAACTAATCCTACTACATAAACTATTTCATTTAAATAGAAACCTTGATCAACAGTCAAGGGGAAGTACTTAGGAGAGAGATATAATTGACAATAAGAAAAAAAACAGAAAAGACGAGGTACGCAGACCCCCCATTTTATAAAACCCATACACTCAAGCATTCATCCAAAATAAAATCCAATCACATTGGTCATAGTCCATAATCAATCCCTTTTATTAACATACATATCATCACACATATCAATAAAACTTATTCATCTCATGAAAGTAAATTCATTCCATATATGTATTAATATCAGTTAATGGGCAAAAGTTTGCTAAACTTTGTTTATGGAAAAATAAACTCCTTTATTTCATTCAAAAATAATTTCAAATTAAACTCTTTAATTTTAGCAATTCTGAAATCATATTTCATATAAAATAAACATCTTTATTTTAAACCTTTATTAATTAAATAAACCATTTATTTAATTAATCAAAACAAAAGAAAAATTTTCCAGTTCCTGTCCAGTGGCGCAGTTGTGCCAGGAATGTAAAGGGAACCGGCGTAGCTGCGCAGCATGAAAATCAGGAACAGACACCGGCGCAGCTGCGCAACAATAAGGCCTTGCACCGGCACAGCTGCGCAGCTTCGCAGAATCTAAAAAAATTTTGTTGCCCAAGAACTAGATCCAATCGCATATCATACATGTATGAAATAACATAAACTGATCATTAGCACAAGATTGGCTCTGATACCACTGTTGGGTTTGCTAGAAACATAAGCATGCAATCAAATTACATAAACGCAGCGGAAGGGATGAAAAATTAGATTTTAAAATTTTCTTACTAACCCTTAACCATGACCTTTCTTGTGCATCAATTATCAGTCAATACATAGAAGGAGAGGATGGAATTATACTTTTAAAGATCCAAGCTTCCTCAGGTACAAGTTCTACTCCTTTGATTCCTCTGTAGTGGCTCCTTCCCTTGATCAATGTCAGCCACCCAAATGTTTGGCCTCTAACGGTGATCCACCAAGGAAGATGAAGAACTCAGGAAGATAGGTTATTGGCTTAACCCTTGTTTCTATCTCTCTAGAATATGTGTACTCCCAACCTTTTGAAAAATTCACGTACCTTATTTCTGATATAAGACTCTCTTATATAGATATTAGGTTAACCCTCCTAATCCAATTAGAATAGGGTTTTATTTAATTAATTAATTAAACACTTTTAATTAATTTATATCCTAATCTTATTAGGATTGAGAGAGAGTATTGATATTATATTAATTTCTAAACTCTTTTAGAATTAAAATAATAATAATATTAATATTAATAAGACTCCTCTTATTAATTTATATTTAATATTTCTAAAATATTAAATAATAAACATTAAGTTATTTAATTTATTCTATCACCATAGATTAAATTAATTACACTTAATGCATTATTACTATCATGTCATTTTCTTCTTAAATAATTCTTCTTCCTTTTATGGTGTGACCATTTAGGTTCTCCATATTAAATCGGTTGTGAATAAATCAATTAGAACAATTCTAATCTTATTTAAATAAATAAATTAAACTAATAATCTATTTAAATAAATAATATTTATTCTACAATAGGGATAAGCCTCCCTAGCGATCAACGACTTTCTAGATAATATAGATTTCATCATTAATCATAAAACAACCTGTGAGTTAATAGTTACCATATAATTCAATCCTTCCACCATACAATGTCCCAATTAAATATAAGACATGGATTTACTGTCAAGTCTTATTTTATTTAATCATATGTATTTCGATTAGAAAATGCACAACTCCAAATAATGCTAATTAGAAACCTCTTTCTAATTTCATTCTGCCTTGGTCAAGGATTCCTGAGTTGTCATTTAACGAATCACATAGGACATATCTCCTCTTTTACTAGAGGTGGTAGATTCTTTATTAATCATACATTATCTCCATATGCAACTCCTTATACCCAAGCATACCCTATGTATGCCTTAAAAGGCCTTAAGGAATAAGTCAAAGTGTAATTTGTTACATACAAGATACTATGATGATCTCAAGTCCAAGGATCACTTGTACTACTATCATATTAGGAATTCCTATTGACAGGCGATTAAAACTCCATTAGGTATTCCATAGCGAGTCACGTTCAGGGAACTTATTCTCCAATAAGCACCTACATACTTGCTTTAGTGTCTCCACACAAATGACCGTGAGATCAGTCATTCTCATCTAATGAGCAAGCAACATATGTACCAATATATCCAGATTTACTAATTCCTATTTTAAATCCCATAATTGGGAACTATTTTAGTTTTTAAGCTTTCTAAGAATTTAGATCTCATTAGCATGATCTCATCATGATTCTAAAAACATTGCTTAAAACTATGGGTTGTTTACATATTATTAAAACAACACTTCCTTAAATGAATATTTTATTAATAAATAAATAAGATTGTTTACAAAGTATGTGCTTTATCATCATACATGATTGGCTTGTATGCACACTACTATCAGGTCGATGTTATCGTCCTCCCTCCGGGATTTGATGATGATGTCATCCACATAGACTTCTATCTTCTTATGCATCATGTCACGAAACATGGCCATCATAGCTCGCTGATATGTGGCTCCGGCATTGATGAGGCCGAAGGATAGTAGTCTGTAACAGAAGGTTCCCCAGGGAGTGATAAAAGCGGTTTTCTCCCGGTCTTCCTCAGCAACCATAATCTAGTGGTAACCAGTAAAGCAGTCCACGAAAGAATACATGTCGTACTGCACCGTATTGTCTATCAAGATGTGGATGAAAGGTACCGAGAAATTATCCTTAAGGAAGGATTTGTTCAAATCCTGCTAATCTATGCATACTCGTACTTTCCCTATGGGTTTAGGTACGGGAACTATGTTTGACAGCCACTCTAGGTATGTTGATACCATGATTATACCGGCTTTGAATTGTTTAACGACCTCTTCTTTGACTTTTAGACTCCATTCAGGTTTCAAACGTCTGAGCTTCTGCTTGGCTGGCTTGAATCCATCTTTGATAGGCATTCAATGAATGACAATATCAGTAGATAGGCCAATCATGTCCTCATGTGACTATGCAAACACATCCTAGAACTGTGTTAGGAGTTCAATCAGATCGGTTTTTTGGTCTGGTGTGAGGTCTATGCCTATCTAGATTTCTTTGATGTTTTCGGAGGTTCCTATGTTGACAGTGGTGGTTTTATCGAGGTTTGCTTTGGGTTTGTCTTTGACCCATTCTTTGATCTCCTCGGGCACCTCATAGTCATCTTCCTCCTCTTGATCAATATTCCATCAAGTTGAAGTTCATTTCTGCATCAAAGTTGTAGTCAATGTGACAGGTTGGCATCTCATCAGCAGTGACAAACAAATCCAATTCTGGAATCCTAAAAAACAAAAATGCTTTCACTTTAATATATGTAACTGCTTAAATATACAAAGCATTTGGAAAAACATGACAAAAGTTACTGCTATAGTTGTGCAATCAAAAGTAAGCAGTAAATGAAAGCATGTTACAGGGCAGACGAACTCTCTGCCCTTTTACCCTTTTTGATTGAGGCAAGGTACGCTGCTTCAGTTATCAAGGGTTAGATCCTCATGAACAGGGAGGATCAAGGAATGATGCTCATCTGCCTCGTCTCAGGATAATGACTAAGAAATCCTTTATAATAGGGTCGTGGTTATTATTTGAACTGCCCCATTTTCCCTTCTTGATGCAAGGAATTTGAATCTGATCCTCGTCGTCACTGTCTGGAATCTCATCATTCATACCCTCGTAGTTTATGATAACCCTCATGTTAGCAAATGGGTCTCGTCCTTCATACAGAATCTTTTCTTTTCCCATTTTTGCTATCACCTTCAGGCTTTGAGGTATTTCTTTCACCGACCGGTAAAATTAGAGGAAACGACATGGCTGAGACAACAGCATGGATCTTCCTGATTGGTTTTATAAAGCCAACATCAGTAAGGTTTGGCAGCAGTATGGTGGAAGCCCTAGCTTTAGGGTGCTTATGCGGATTCTGGTGGTTGGACCTGAATGAATAACCCAATCCAGGCTTTCCCCGACTGACTCGGGATCTACACTGGAATCTGGATACCCTACTGATTCTTTCCTAAACCTTCTCCAGGGTGGAAACCCAAAGATACCATCTCCTGGCCCACTGTCATCACTTCAGGGGAGACTTTTGGCTTTAAGGCTGGTGCCCCCGACTGGTAGGTACTGAGTATCACTCACCTCCAAGGCTTGAAAACTAGCAGGTTCAATACCCGCATCCATGATAATCACTGGCATGTCTCCCTGTATGCAGACATGGTATTCTAGGTCGGTATTCACCGTGATTAGGTTGCCGTTGATAATGTATTTGAGTTATTGATGGAGGGTGGATGGCACTGCTCCTGCCATACGTATCCATGGCCTGCCCAGAAATAAGTTGTAACAAGTGGTGATGTTGAGCACTTGAAAAGACACATAGAAAGTGTGCAGACCAATCTCCAGAGGAAGCTCTATTTCTCCCATAGCTTGTCGGCGAGATCCATTGAAAGCCCGGATGACCACATTACTGGTTTTGATCCGGTTCGGGTTGATCTTCATCCTCTCTAAGGTGTCGTAGGGATAGATGTTTAGGGTTGATCCTCCATCTATCAGTACACCTCCGATCACATATCCTGATGACATCACTACTATGTGTAGTGACTTTCGATGGCCCGTTCCTTCTATCGGTATATCATCGTCAGTGAAAGATATCACATTACTGTTAAAGATGTGTTCTATCACGTGACGAAATTTCTCGGTATCCACGGTATGCGGTAGATGGGCTTCTTCCAGCACTTTCACTAGAACGCTGCGATGATCCACCGATGATAGGACTAGATCTAGGATGGACATTTGCTTGGGTGCATCCTTCAAACTTTGTACCACCCAAATTTCATTGTGTCCCATTTTGTTGAGGAACTCTTCGATTTTCTTTTCAGCCACCTTTTCTTTGGCTTTGATGACTGATTTGATCACCCGCTGAGGCAGGTACAATGAATTATCCTTAGGTACAATGGCAATGTTGTTTGAGGTGGAACCTTCGTCCTTCCCGTAGTTTCATGGGACCCTCTTCAGACTGATCATTGGATACTGAGGTCTGAAGGGCAAGATTAAAGGCTCGGGTGCGGTCACTTTCATAGGATTTTGTGTTTCTTGGACCCCTTTCCCAGGTAGTACTAAAGGTGTAAGGGTTGGCTCCTTGTCACAGGAAACAACAACCACTGTATCCTGACTCCATGAAGTGGGAATAAAGAGAGTTTCTTCATCTGGGAGGCCATTATCCCGATTCCCTCTTATCAATTCACCGCTCTCAATCATATTCTGAATCAGGTTACGAAGTGCCCAACAATCCTCAGTATCATGGCCGGGTGCATTAGAATGATATTGACAGATTTGGTCAGGTTTGAATTTCCTGGATCAAGGATTTATCGGAGGTAATAAGTCTGCAACCATTTCCTCATTGATTAACATTTAGATGATCTCTTTCATTGGCTGGTTCAAGTTGGTGAAATTCCTTTGAAAGGAAAATTTCTTACCAGCTTGGAAATTCTCCTCTTTGGCTATCTTGTCGGCCCAGGGTTCATGCTCATGAGACTGGTAGTGATCCCTCATGGGAATGGGACTGATCTCTGGTGTGGGAGGATTTGCATCAGACTGGTTGGTCTGGTTCATCATCTGTCTGGTGATCTGATGTTGGTATATCACCAGCTCTGCTAAATGTTCAATTTGTTCCTTGATAGACCTAATCTCCTGCTCTATTAGGAATTGCCTTTTCGAGACTTCCCAACCGTCTGGGCTGCTGTTGCTGGATGGAGTCGATTCTCCCACATAGCAGAGGTACCTGGATCCTTCTCCATTTCCTGTGTTTATCATGTTAACATTTTCCTCTTTGTGCTGAGGGAAGGGATTATCCTGCACATGCGATTGCTCAGTCTTTGTTACCACAATTTCTCCGTTGTCAATCAAGTCTTGAATTTTGTACTTGAGAGACCAACAATCTTGTGTATCATGGCCCGGGGATCCGAAGCGGTAAGCACACTTTTTTCTTGGGTCAAAATTCTGTCCACCGGTGTTAGTTGGTGGAAGGAGTTGCAATATCTTTTTCTGTACCATCAACAGTTTTAGCACATTCTCAAGTGAATCCCCTAGAGGGGTGAAAGTTCTTCGACGCCTGGCCTCCAATTTTTTCTGAAATGGACGGTTTGAGGGCTGTGCTGAAGCTTGAAAAGGGGTATAATTCCTCCTTTGAATGAGCATATTGTTTGACTCACCTCTTTGATTCTGTCCTTGCAATACCAAGGACACTTCTTCGTCTTTTTTCTTGTGTACCCTCTGGGGACTCCCGTAATTTCTAGGACTGGATATGCTCAACAATATCTTCTAAGGCAGTCAGGTCCTTTATCTTCCCAGACTTTAGCCCCATTTCGGCCATCTCTCCGTGTTTAATCATCTTAGAGAATGGTTTTCCTATACCTGCTAGGACACTCTCGTAATATGGAGCATCTTGAATATCGATGAAGGTCATGACTATCTCAGACTCAGTCATGGATGGTGTGACTTGTGCTACAACCCGTCTCTATTGTTGAGCAAATTCTCTGAATGATTCAGTGTTTTGTTTCTTAATTTTGGTTATTTGGTATCTGTCTAGAGCCATTTGAGATTGAAAACTTTATTGACTGAGGAAAGCATGTGCCAGCTCTTCCCAACTATGAATTTTGGAGTTGTCTAGACGGGCATACCAGGCTCTAGGCTCTCCGTCCAAACTTTTCTGGAATAACTGCATTCAGAGTTTCTCATCCTCTGCATAGGATTCGAGCTCTCCAGTGAACACTTTTAAGTGAGTGTAAAGGTCTCCCAGTCCATCGTATTTCTCAAAATCAGGGAATTAAAATTTTTCGGGATAGCGGGCCCCCGAAAATATACAGAGGTCTGAATAATTGACACTGCCAAATGCTCCAGTCCCTTTGATAGACCGGATGGTTTCTTCCATCTATTGCATTTATTTTAGAATGTTACCAGCTTCATGTTCTTTGATGAGGGTGGTGATTTCAGGGGTTTTGTGGTCTAGGGATCTGAGTATCTGTCTTTTCGATCTCTTGACTGCCACCACTACCACCAGGTGTTCCTCGTTCTATGTGAGCTTGGGCTTGCTTCCCTTTAAGAGCCTTACTTTGTTCTCTCAGAAAACTGGCCAATTCGGCTATCTTATTCTTCAGTCCTTGAAACTCTTCCCTAGAGACAGGGGTGGATTCTAGCTGAGCACTTGAAGTCATGTCCGTGGATGGACTTAGTGCTTTCTTAGACTTAGATCTAGTAACAGGACCAATTTTTCACCTACAACAAAATGTAAGCGTGTCAATTTCCTGAGGTAGGCATGGATAGGATGCATGTCAAAATGTTTTTTTGTGGTTTTTTAATCTTATCTTGAAAAACAGAGGTCAGCTGTTTTAATAACAGGATGACAATATGTATATAATAGGGAATATAAAATTTTATTATGATATTTACATTATGCTCCTTTACATTGGAATTGAAAACTTGACATTGAATTGAAAGAGGAAGGCGTGAAGAAGCTTTCCATCAGCTTTGGTTAATCAGAGGCTGACCTATCTTAGGCTACTCTCGCGGATTTTTGGCACGAAGGTTCCCAGATCATCGCAATCTACTAGAGGAGAAATTAATCTGATCTTTCAATTGGAGCGAATCTGAGTGGTGCTTTTTCATGAGCCCCGAAGACTTATTCGCCCTCAAAGACATTACTTATCACCGACGGGTTTGCCTACTGGTGGAGGAATCACACAACATACATTCACATACATCGTGTATCACCGTTATGCATATGATGACATTGGTGCGAAGCACTAATATGGGTGCGAAGCACTAATAAAGCAGGAAAGCAATCATTCACATTCATTCAATGTAAAGACGCAGCATTGACGCATCCATTCAATGTAAAGACGCATCATTTCACACATATGCAGATATAAAAGGGAAATTTTTGAAAAGATTTGAACGCGGCCTAAGCCCTCTACTGTCCCCAGCAGAGTCGCCACCTGTCGACGTGGGGAAAAAATCCGCGGGTCGGGTCACAACCCGGATCTTTCTCTCTTCTTAAGTTATGTCTACCCTAATTCTTTTTATTGTGAAAAATGTTTTGAAGGGTTTTTTAGGAAAAGGCCAACATGTATCATGTCGACAATTTGAACGTTTTACAGAGTCGCCAGTTGGTAGATTTGAAATGGTTGTACCAAGTCAACCGAGTTTTATTTGAAAATAGGCCCAATTGCTGGACACTGTCTAAACTTGATCTTTTGAAACCTAAGTTTTGAGTTCAGGGGTTTGGTTAAGTGTGGGAAAGGTGTTAGGCACCCCACAACTCCCGTGTAAACACGGTACCACATCTTTTTAATATTTCTCTTTCAAATCTGCAATGTATGTGTGTGAATGTTGAAAGAAATTGGTCCTATATTTGATTAAAAACATGTCTATGCATCGTTGAACCTATATACGAAGGGTTTGATTTGATTTGCAAAAAGTCTTTGATTTGATTTGCAAGAGTGTTTGATTTGATTTGCAAAAGCTTATCTTTTCGATAAGATTATTAAAATAATGTTTTAAAAGCAGGTTTTCAAACCGTTATGCTAACATAGGAATTGAAGCATATTGATACTTCAGTTCTATCTTTTCAGCCTTTTGGCTCAATTTGAATGGTGATTGTCGGGGTGCGAAGCATCCTCGACCACAAAATATATACAAGTGTTGATCTTCTCATGGGCATGACAGTCATCAGAGTGACTCTGACATGACAAACCATTATTCTCATTATGTTGAGACCTTAAACCCGCGGATAATCGTTTTAAGGTCTTTTGTATGTACATTTGTACAGAAAAACTGGCAGGGTACATTCGTAAAGTGGAGTTTGTCCATCGTGGGAATCAGATTCAGATCAGTTTGATCGTGAATTCCATGATTCCTAGGCTCACATAAGGAGGCCAATAAAACCTGCACAGCTCAAATATGTACATAAATATATCCAACATCGCCAGAACCAAGGATTCATCAGTAAATACTGGCTCACACCTGGCCGAAGCATCTCATTCCCACTAGATAGCGATCTAAGGGCCGCGAGGTAGCTTTTATAACTAAAACTAAAACATGCTAGATTTAAATAAATCTCAGCCATTCTAGCTTCCCGGTTCTGTCTGGACCTATTTTGAACCATTTTGAAAGGTAGAGTTGGCGAGATTTAAAGAAATCTAGTTCGCCCTCAGAAATGTCAGCGCCGATTCATATCAAATGAATATTTAAAGCAGCGGTTTAAATATAAATAAGTAAAGCAATATATATATATATATATATATATATAATTATATATACGAAAGCGGTAAAGGGAGATGGATTTTCATGCCGGTGCCCGGACTAAAATGTAAATATATATATTTATAAAAGTTGTAAAGAGCCACGGAGTAATCCAGGCTTGACATAATGGAAATATATATATATATATATATATATATATATATATATATAAAAGAGGTAAAAGGCGGTGGATTTTCACTCCGAGGCCCGGACTGGAATTAAAATATATATATATATATATATATATATAAGCAGTAAAGGAAGACGGACATTCTGTTGCCCGGACAGAAATGTAAATATATATATATATATATATTTATAAAAGCAGTAAAAAGGCCACAAAATGATCCAGGCCGAACTGAAATGTAAATATATATATATATAAGTAGTAAAAAGGCCACATAATGATCTAAGCCGAACTGGAAGGTAAATATATATATATATATATAGTTAAATATAGACAAAAAATAGTCAAACCGGAACTGGAAAGATACTCCAGTCCGGTGAAGAGTGCATATATAAATATATATATATATATATAAAAGCAGTAAACTACCGTAAATTTGACATCTGGGCTTGACAGAATTGAAAAAATAATATATATACAATTAAATATATACGAAAAAAAGCTAAACCCGGACTGGAAAGATAACCCAGTCTGACGAAGTTGCTCAACACGAAGATGCAAGTATATAAAAGCTATTAGAAGTGACGGATCGCCAATCCAAGTTGTAGAAATGCCAAAAAATGTGTTTAGGTACTAAAATATACCAAAAGTTAACAAAAACGGCCACAGAACTGAGTTCCGGGCATATTCAGAAAACGAAACTTAACGTGCAAGTGCATAAAAGTGCAAAGAAGTAGTAATAACTTTCTGATCGTAAAAATACTCACAATGGACTGCTACACGGGATCTTTGCCAAATCGTATGCTTTAAACATCCGAATCTACCGGTTAATTTTTGATATGTGGTAGTATGTGGGTATATCTACGTGTTAGAGTGAAAAAATTTGGGTTTGAAAGACAAGAAAATAGCTGGAAAACCAAACGGGTAGGGGTTCAGAGTGTTTCTAAATTATCAAATGAGCTGGGGGTCATCACTTATTTATAGACCCAGGAGAAGTAACTCTACCTGCAGCAATCGCTGGTAGAGGTGTGGTTCCACGTGGAGGGGCCTGCGTGGCAAGTCCCGTTGCATCGAAGTACGTGCACTCCGAGCAATGCGAGGTCCGATTCGAAACTTTTAACTTTTGATCGGAGCGCCCGTTTGAGATGTTCTGTACCTTTCCCGAAAGCCCTCGCCGAGCGTATTGTAATGACATGGGAGAAAACCTTTTCCGAGTCCAAAAAGACGAGTTCATAACAAGGTCTTTGATTACTCGTAGTTTATCCATTGAATTATCTTGCGCTGTTTCCACTCGGGATCATCGTTATGGTTCATTTTGACCTTAGTGGCATTGATTCGGCTTGATTTTAACCGAATCGACTTCAAGTGGGTAAAATTACTATTTTGCCCCTCCCAGGGTTGCCTTCAATGTCGAGACGGCCTTCGACTGACTTTCTGGGGTTATTTCCAAGTATGGATCCCAGTTGAGTCTGTTTGTCCTCAGTGTTGTCTCTGAGGCTGACTTGATCCTTCCATGTTTTTCCCTTAAGATGTTGCGAGGCTTCAGGATTGTTTTCGAAGTTGATCTGACCTCCCGGGTTGAGACTGGTGCAGACCTGTACCTCCTGAGTTGAGACTGGGGCTGATCTGTACTCCCCGGGTTGAGACCGGGGATGACCTGTACTTCCCGGGATGAGATCGGGGTTGACCTGTACCTCCCAGGTTGAGACCGGGGCTGACCTGTACTTCCCAGGTTGAGACCGGGGCTAACCTGTACCTCCCGGGTTGAGATCGGGGCTGACCTATACTTCCCGGGTTGAGACCGGGGTTGACCTATACTTCTCGGGTTCAGACCGGGGTTGATCTGTACCTCTCGGGTTAAGATCGGGGCTAACCTGTACTTCCCGGGTTGAGACCGAGGCTGAGACCGGTGCAGACCTGTACCTCCCGAGTTGAGACCGGGGCTGATCTGTACTTCCCGGGTTGAGACTAGGGATGACCTGTACTTCCCGGGTTGAGATGGGGGTTGACTTGTACCTCTCGGGTTGAGACCAGGACTGACCTGTACTTCCCCGGTTGAGACCGGGGCTGATCTGTACCTCTCGGGTTGAGATCGGGGCTGACCTATACTTCCCGAGTTGAGATTCGGGTTGACTTGTACTTCCCGGGTTGAGATCGGGATTGATTTATACCTCTCGGGTTGAGACTAGGGCTAACCTGTACTTCCCGGGTTGAGACCGGGGCTGACCTGTACTTCCCGAGTTGAGACCGTGGTTGACCTATACCTTCCCGGTTGAGACCGAGGCTGACCTGTACCTCTCAGGTTTAGATCGGGGCTGACCTGTACTTTCCGGGTTTAGACTGGGGTTGATCTGTACCTCCTGGGTTGAGACCGGGGTTGATCTGTACCTCCCGGGTAGAGACCGGGACTGACCTGTACTTTTTGGGTTGAGACCGGGGCTGACCTGAATGCTCGGTATTGAGACCGAGGTTGATTTGATGGCCTGGTATTGAGATCAGGGTTGAACTGATGGCCCGATGTTGAGACCGGGGTTGAACTGGCAGCCTGATATTAAGACCGGGGTTGAATTGATGGCCCGGTGTTGAGGCCGGTGTTGAATTGATGGCCCGATATTAAGACCGTGGTTAAATTGATGGCCCGATATTGAGACCGGGTTTGAATTGATGGCCCGGTATTGAGACCGGGGTTGATTTGATGGCCCGATATTGAGACTGGGGTTGATTTGATGGCCCGGTATTAAGATCAGGGTTGATTTGATGGCCCGATATTGAGATCGGGGTTGATTTGATGGCCCGGTATTAAGATCGAGGTTGAACTGAGGGCCTGGTATTGAGACCAGGGTTAATTTGAAAAGACAATTTTGCCCTCATACAGTGTTAGTAATAGGAAAATGAAATTTTGAGTGTCTACAGCGAGAATGGTAATAGTGTATAAGGCTATACATGCTCAGACAAGGGAAGTGCACTGAACTTGTTTCTTTTTATATATATAACTGTTTAGAATACAAAAGTTTATTCTAACATGTGACAAAAGATAATGACAAAGTCTGTACAGGAAAATAAAATAGGGCTATAAATCGGCAGTAAGATGAGTCAACATAGCCAAGTATCTAGCCGTCTCTGCAGTCTGAGAAGCATCCCTGAGCTCACGCTCCAATACCTCGATACGTCTCAATATCTCTACTGCCATGCTATAAACACCCTTCTAGCTCTGCACTACACCTTGTACGTGACCAGTGAGTCTGTCTGCGAAAGTCTGGGCAGCATCTCTATCAACAAAGGCCTGATCTCTGGCAACAAAAGCGGCGTCTCTCTCAGTGAAAGCAGCATCCCGACCAGCTAAGGTGGTCAACATCATGGACCGAGCCTGATCCCTCTCAAAGGTCACCAGGTGAAGCTGTCTGTCCATCTCCTCCATGGAAATTGAGGTCGAACTCGGGACAGTACTAACTAGAGAGGCTGTCAACTCCGCAAACAAAGCATCCTCAGTCGGAGAAATAGGATCCTCCATAGGCTCCTCAACGTCAGTAGACCCACCATCGTCCTCGGATAAAGATTCTATCTCAACCTGGTCCGCTGCGTCTAGTGCTAAATTCGACTCTAGCCAAGCTAGTACTCTGCAGATTGGCCCGGATGGTAGTCTATAAACTCTGCTGTCTGCCGATGAGACCAAAATCCATAAACCCAAGCTAGATCAGCCTTGGTAAATGAGCAGACGGGGAAGAAATAATCCTAAGTCCTCTCAAATGCATGGACCACCTGATACTGATCAAACTGGCCCATCACCGCCAGAAGATGATAGGTCATCACACGTCTCAAACTAGCCAACGGAAGGAAATCCTAAGTCAGCTACATGGGTGGTGAAACTCAAAAAGGAGAAGTAATCAGAATACATAACTATCGCAAAAGGATCCTCCATGTTACCCAAGAATAAAGTCCAGGATGCCTCATCAATGCAAGAAGTCGGGCGATACGAGTAGATCTACAATATGCCATGTCTAAAGAAGAACCCATGACGACAAACCTGACCGATCGATCTGAGGTGGGTCATGAACCAAATATATAAGAGAATGGGGCTACCTCTGAACTCCTGATCCCCAACAGTCTGGCAGAAAGATACTGATATCAATGTTTCTGCCAAGATAAGAGGAAGTATGGTGAAGTCATCTCTAAGAGCCCTGACAGCCATCGATATCCCAACATCTAGATGGTCAGCATAGAATGGCATGTATAGATATATTATGAGGCACATGACTAGGGCATCCACTCTGGCAGTGTGCCATGTCTCCTCTAAAATGGTGAAATCTCTATGATAAACAGAGAAACTGTCAGCAGATGCAAAGTGGCCTATCATGAAGTCCATAGAAATAATATGGCTACCACCCACCTCTGTCAGTACTGACTGCTCGCCTCAGTCCGGTAACCGTCATGAACTGGCGGCGCATATAGCTTAACGCCATCCGAGCACATGACCCCTCCATCGATAATCCAGAGATGCGACCGTACTCTTCCAGAGTAGGAGTCAACTCATCAGAGCCAAACCAAAAAATGTGGCGCTCTGGAATCCAATAGCTGAACATCCCATCAACAAACCCCTCTAAAGGATAACAGAGATAAGGAATGGCCCAGCATGCGACCGACTGTAATGCGGTCAGAATCTGGCAGACGGTCATGCCAAACCCTCAAGCTGGTAGCTATCCAACTAGCAGGAAGGTGATCCAAATGAGCAACGGCAGAGGAAGCCATCAGTAAAACTGTGTCAAAAAGACCATACAGGGGTCAAGCTCTATCCAATCATTCAAATATATACGAAGCATGCATCATAACGAGTGATAATATATCATGTGCGATAAATAAATAGAGAACATCATCATGCATAAAGATCTGCCGAATAAATCAGTTTAATATATACATCACTATCATACCTTTAATACATGTGAAAACTAAGAAATAAAAAGTACAGGATACTGGGGCATAAATGCCCAATGACTATCAAAGGACCTAGGGAGTCATCACGATATTGTCTACAAAGGTGATACTGTCGTTGAACTGATCCAACTGAGCCAAGTCCTCATGAGTAGGAATATCCTGCGTCGAAGGCCGATAAGGCATATCCTGCGGGTCTGGGAGATAAAGCAGTGTTCTGCACATCCGGGCGATAAGTAAAGGGATCACCTCCATCCTGAAAACCACCAGTGCCTGAAGGCCCAGCCCCAGGAAAACCACATGTGCACAAAGGTCCAGCCTCGTGATCCTGATCAGCAAAGGTACCAACCAATGAAGGGTCTCCGCCTAGATGACAACAGTACGTCGACAACTGCTCCACCTAACGTCTCAAATCAGCTATCTAAGTATGATGAAAAGGCTCCTCGAAGCATGATAACCACTCCACCATCATCAAAGACCCCAGAACCATATCTCCCAAGAGCTGGGTCGCCCGGGTCTGAGATCCTATCGTGTGTGGGCCCCACTAAGTGGAAAACTCATCAGAAGTGATAGGACCCTTTGACAAGTGAAACCCATCATACCCAGCAGTGGGAATCGCTGCAGCTGGCTGAGATAGGAGACCAGAATCGCTGAGTTGGAGGAAGAAAAGGAAGGCGAATCTCCCCTTTTATACATCTAAAAGCACGCTCCCCGAGGTAGAGCTCCCAGCCTCCATCAAACATGAATGGAATCCGGCGAGTAGACAGATAATACTCTGGCCCTATCGGTAGACCATCCTCAAACCCCTCAGATAAGTGATCTATAGAATAAGGGACCCAAACTACGTCAGAAGCCATCACTGTCTCCAACTGAAGACGAGCATGGGTGAAGCCCTCCGCAACCGGGACCTCTAATAGAGTAGACTGATGCCATCTACGTCCCCAAGGATAGGTGTCCAAGCCTAGAATAGAGATAGGACGAAGACAAGGAAGCCTCTCATAAGCCCATAACTGTTAATGTAAAGAACCCGACATTAGTCATGGGAAGTGATAAACCAATCAAAATTCAGACAAGTGAAATTCAGTCAAAATGACTCACCAGAAGAAACGGGTAGAATCCGACCCAGGCGTCAGTAACTCCCTCGGATCGCAGTCGCATCCAGTGAAGAAAGAGAGCGAATGTAAAAGATCCCCAATCGTAGTCCCCAATACGGTCTACGTCTCGAACAGCCCCCACTAAGCTAAAGGGAATAGTGGAGGAGTTGTTCGCAATAAAAAAAACCCCTTATAATGTTCAGGAACAGACGCTGCAAGATGCGATCTCTATCCCTCAAATCTGCATGTAAAAACTACTGTAGAGTGCCTCGAGTAGCATCGACGCTCAGGCATCCCGACCGAATACTATGAGCCTTAAAAGCCCGCTCCTGAGAAGAAAACCCTAAAAGGGTGCGCACAGTAGTCAGAGTTATACCCATCTCCAAGGGCACTCTGTCCCCAATTAACTCCAAACCTGTGATGTACCTTCAGTCCGTGGGTGTCATCATGACCTCGCAATCTAGCAGATGGAGGGACTGACTCTGATGAAACTATCGCTCTGATAAAGCTCGTAAATAGCCCCAGGGCCAGCGATGGGGAGCAATGGTGAAGAAAGCCTCGAATCCCCAGGAATCCACTATAGCCCTGTACTTGGGATGAAGTGAATGATATAAAGAGTATATGCTAAACCAGTTACCCCTGGGCTGGGTAAACTCTGGAGCCTGTACGACCTTAAGGTTGAGAAAACAAAATAGAAATTAAAACAAATTAATGTAAAGATCATATACCTTATTCGCTTGCAAGTGAATAGAAGGATGGAGGCTCAGATCCGTACCCAGTAAATCAGGAACAACTATCTGAATGCCAGGAAGAAATCGTGGCACCGCAGCGGGCTGAGGCAAAACCTCAGGCTCAGGGATATCCTCCTCATTCAAATGAGGATGGTCCTCACCCAGAGGATGCAGAACTGGCTCTATCAAACGCTGAACCTGCTTACTAATTCGTGGAGTAGGAACGTCAGAGGGAGGTCTCTGCCGGTGAACTCCAGCTGAAACCCGATGGGATGAAGAATGGCTAGGTCCCGCAGAATCCATACCTGAATAATGAGTTCGTAGGAATCAAAGCAAAGTCAGGTATATTCCTGCCCTTTTCAAATTTCAAATATAATCCCTGAAATATAATTTAGGTCATCACATCATGTATGTCCTACATGTGCCATTATATGTGTACATTTTTAACTCGCATCCTAGCATATCTACATATGTATCTAGGACCCTGGCATTTAACTCATGAAATTTTTTTGCCAGAGTTTCCTCTATAAAATGGACTATCCACATGCCCGAAGCATGCATTAAATCACCCTATGAGGGTATACCATAATAGCCAAGCAATTAAATAGCAATTTAAACTGTTGTTCTAACACATAGCTATAATGCAGGTCTAGATTAACTGATAAATGATAATATATCGCATCCATACAGTCTATAAGATGATGCGCAAGCATGCATTGCATTGTAAACATGCCCATCAAGCTATCTATGCATACATGTTAAATATAATGCATTTAAAAGAAAGAAATACGATTTTTCACCGTTGAAAACACAAAAAAAAATGGAGTCTATACGTTACCCGTAGTACGTAGAAGAGATGTACGATGACGGATCGCTCCAAATCAAGCCGGAATAGCGTAGATCTAAGAAGAGGATCGGATTTTTTCAGAGAAAACGCAAGGAAACTCAAGTCAAATGAATGAAAATGAGTCTTCCTGAGGGTATAAGACAGATCACGGATAGCCTCAACCATACATGCTCCAGCAGCATGTATAGGTGCGTCTGCCCTAGAGGGGTCCCGCGGCCTCCCGGTTAGTAAAGTACAGTCTAAAACGTGTTATTTTGGGTTCAGAATGGTCACATTACTTCAAATGGTACCCTTTCGGGTCAGTTTTAGACCCCAAAAACCCTAAAAATCCTCCGAAAAGGCAGAAATTCGGTAAAGATCAGAAATCCCGACGCTGAACGTCGGATGACCAGAAAGTCAGTTAAAATCAATACTACATCTCAGAATCCACCAGCATCGATTCCGGTGAAGGTGTCGGCACAACCCCGATGGTGCAATCCGTTGGCCACAAACCAGTGAAGGCATCGGCATAACTCGATGATTTAATCTGTTGACAACAAACCAATGAAGGCATCGGCACAATCCCGATGGTGCAATCCGTTGGCTATAAACCAGTGAAAGCATCGGCTCGACCCCCAATGATGTAATCCGTTGGCAACAAACCAGTGAAGGCATAGGCACAACCCTGATGGTGCAATCCGTTGGCCACAAATAGTGAAGGCATCGGCATAACCCCGATGATGTAATCCGTTGGCAACAAACCAGTGAAGGCATCGGCACAACCCCGATGGTGTAATCCGTTGTCAACGAACCAGTGAAGGCATCGGCACAACCCCGATGATGTAATCCGTTGGCTACAACCTAATGAAGGCATTGACATAACCCTGATGGTGAAATCCATTGACTACAACCCAACACAGGTCGGCTCAGCCCCGATAAAGTAATCCGTTGGCTACCACCCAATTAGGGCGTCGGCTTAACCTCGACGAAGTAATCCTTAGGACTTTATCATAATCTCACATATCATTACATGTTTTGTACATGACTGTTGGGTTTGTACGAAATCGTGACGCAATCAAATTGCAAAAATTAGCGGAAGCATGGTATATCAGAGTTTAAAAAATTTCTACAAAACCATTACCCGGATCATCCTTTATGCAAATTATTAATTTAAAACGATAAATAAGAAGTTATGGAATCATACCCTTGTAGAACGAAGCTTCCACAGGTACTAGTTCAACTCCTTGTTCTTCGTGATCTCCTTAAATTTTCGGGTTAGATTCTTTCCTTTGATCAACGTTAGCCACCCAAGTGTTTGGCCTCTAGAGGTGATCCACCAAGGAAGAGGAATTATCAAGAAGGAGGGTGTTTGGCTTAACCTTAGTTTTCTATCCTCTATAGAAAAGGAATACTCTCCAACAATTGGAATTGCATCAATCTAATATCTATTATAAGACTTCTCTTATATAGACATTGGTCAACCCTTCTAATCCTATTAGACATGGGATTTCTTTTAATTAATTAAACTCCTTTAATTAATTTAGGCTTCCCACCACATGGGAATAATTAATTAAATTCATTTAATTAATTTGTCTCCTAATCTTATTAGGAATAAATGAGAGTACTAAATATTAAATTAATTACTAAACTCCTTTAAAAATTAAAATAATAATAATTGTAATAATATTAATAAGACTCCTCTTATTAATTTATATTTAATATTTCCAAAATATTAAATAATAAACATTAAGCTATTTAATTTATTCTATCACCATAGATTAAATTAATTATACTTAATGCATTATTACGATTATGCCATTACCTTCTTAAATAATTATTCTTCCTTTTATGGTGTGACCCTTTAGGTTCTCCATATTAAACCGGTTGTGAATAAATCAATTAAAACAATTTTAATCTTATTTAAATAAATAAATTAAACTAATAATTTATTTAAATAAATAATATTTATTCTACAATAGGGATAAGCCTCCCTAGCGATCAACGACTTTCCAGATAATATAGATTTCAACATTAATCAAAAAGAACCTGTGAGTAAATAGTTACCGTACAATTCAATCCTTCCACCATACAATGTCCCAATTAAATATAAGACATGGATTTACTGTCAAGTCTTATTTTATTTAATTATATGTATTTCGATTAGAAAATGCACAACTCCAAATAATGCAAATTAGAAACTCCTTTCTAATTTCATTTCACCTTGGCCAAGGATTCCTGGGTTGTCATTTAACGAATCACATAGGACATATCTCCTCTTTTACTAGAGGTGGTAGATTCTTTATTGATCATTCATTATCTCCATATGTAACTCATTATACCCAAGCATACCCTATATATGCCTTAAAAGGTCTTAAGGAATAAGTCAAAGTATAATTTGTTACATACAAGATACTATGATGATCTCAAGTCCAAGGATTACTTGTACTACCATCACATTAGGAATTCCTATTGACAGGCGAGTAAATCTCCATTAGGTATTCCATAGCGAATCACGTTCAGTGAACTTATTCTCCAATAAGCACCTACATACTTGCTTTAGTGTCTCCACACAAATGATCATGAGATCAATCATCCTCATCCAATGAGCAAGCAACATATGTACCAATCTATCCGGATTTACTAATCCCCTTTTTAGTAATCCCACGATTGGGAACTATTTTAGTTTTAAAACTTTCTAAGAATTTAGATCTCATTAGCATGATCATCATCATGATTCTAAAAGCATTGCTTAAAACTATGGGTTATTTACATATTATAAAAACAGCAACATGTAGATAATTAAATGCCTTTAATAAATGAATATTTTATTAATAAATAAATAAGATTGTTTACAAAGTACGTGCTTTATCATCATACATGATTGGCTTGTATGCACACTACTATCAATCTCCCACTTGCACTAAAGTCAATCGCCATGGTATCTCATACCCATCTTCTCTAAGTGACGATCAAACTGCTGTTGTGTTAAAGCTTTAGTAAATGGATCTGCAATGTTATCTTGAGAGTCTACACGCTCCAAGGTGACGTCTCCTCTTTCAATGATCTCCCTGATCAAATGAAATCGCCGCAACACGTGTTTAGATTTCTGATGAGACCTCGGTTCCTTAGCCTGTGCAACTGCTCCTGTGTTGTCATAGTAAATGGGAACTGCTTCTCCAATGCTAGGAACCACACCAAGTTCAAGTTCAGTTATGAACTTCTTCATCCAAACAGCTTCCTTTGCAGCTTCACTTGCAGCTATATACTCTGCCTCTGTCACTGAATCAGCAACTGTTTGCTGCTTGGAACTCTTCCAACTCACTGCGCCTCCGTTCAAGGTAAAAACATACCCCGAAACAGATTTACTGTCATCTTGGTCCGTTTGAAAACTTGAGTCTGTGAAGCCCTCGAGTTTTAATTCAGACCCACCTGTAGACAAGAAAAATATCCTTAGTCCTTCTCAAGTATTTTAGGATATTCTTCACTGCCTTCCAGTGCTCTTCTCCTGGATTCGACTGGTATCTGCTCATTACACTAAGTGCATGAGCAACATCCGGTCTAGTACATATCATACCGTACATGATAGATCCTATTGCAGAAGCATAAGGGATCTTACTCATACGGTCTCTCTCCTCAGGTGTCTTTGGGGCCTGTTTCTTGGAGAGATGTATTCCATGGCTCATCGGCATGAGACCTCTTTTGGAATCTTCCATGCTAAATCTCTTTAGCATTGCATCAATGTACGTTCCTTGGGATAAACCAAGCATCCTTTTAGATCTATCTCTATAGATCTTTATCCCCAAAATATAGGATGCTTCTCCCAAGTCCTTCATGGAGAAGTGTTTAGATAACCAGATTTTAATCGATTATAGCATAGGAATGTCATTCCCTATCAGTAATATATCATCAACATATAATACAAGGAATGAAATTGCGCTCCCACTAACCTTCTTGTACACACATGGTTCATCGTCATTTTTGATAAAATCAAACTCTTTGATTATCTCATCAAAACGAATGTTCCATCTACGAGAAGCTTGCTTCAATCCATAAATGGATCGTTGCAGCTTACAGACTTGATTTATTCCAACCTTTGAAACAAATCCCTTTGGCTGTGTCATATACACATCCTCCTCAAGTTTCCCATTGAGGAAGGCCGTTTTCACGTCCATCTGCCAGATCTCATAGTCGTTATAAGCTGCAATCGCAAGCAAAATCCGAATGGACTTGAGCATAGCTACTGGTGAAAAGGTTTCATCATAATCAACTCCTTGTCTTTGTTTAAAACCTTTTGCAACCAGTCGGGCCTTATAGGTCTCCACCTTGCCGTCCGCTCCAGTCTTTCTTTTAAAGACCCATTTACACCCAATAGGCTTAATGCCTTCAGGTGGTGAAACCAAAGTCCATACTTTGTTTTCATACATGGAGTCCATTTCGGATTTCATGGCTTCAAGCCATTTCCCTGAGTCTTTATTACTCATGGCCTGTTCGTAATTCAATGGATCATCATCATTCATGATGTGTACCTCATCGTCATCCTCTATAACGAATCCATACCTCTCAGGTATCTTCGGTACTCTCCAAGATTTACGAACAGGGTGTGGTATAGTAGGTTCTTCTACTTGGTCAGGTACCTGACTTTGATCCGTGGTAATTTGTGGTTCTTGAACTTCTTCAAGATATATCTTACTCCCACTGACCCCTTCATGGATAAACTCCTTTTCCAAGAAGGCAGCATGTTTCGCAACAAACACCTTTTGATCAGTTAGATGATAGAAATAATACCCTACAGTTTCTTTAGGGTATCCCACAAATCTACACTTTTCGGATTTAGTCTGTAGCTTATCATGTTCAAACTTTTTGACATAAGCTGGACAACCCCAAGTCTTAACATGCTTAAGATTTGGTTTCCTCCCCTTCCACATCTCATATGGAGTCTTTGGGGCGGATTTGGTAGGTACCTTGTTAAGTAGGTATGCAGCCGTTTCTAGGGCATATCCCCAGAAGGAAATTGGAAGGTCGGTAAAACTCATCATGGATCGAACCATGTCTAACAGTGTTCGATTTCTCCTTTCAGATACTCCATTTAACTGTGGTGTACCTGGAGGAGTCCATTGTGAGATTATACCATTTTCTTTGAGACAATTGAGAAACTCACCGCTTAAGTATTCTCCGCCTCGATCTGATCGAAGTATCTTTATACTCTTGCCCGTTTGTTTCTCTACTTCACTTCTGAACTCTTTGAACTTTTCAAATGATTCTGACTTGTATTTCATTAAATACACATATCCAAATCTTGAGTGATCATCAGTGAAAGTAATAAAATAAGAATACCCACCCCGTGCACTTGTTGTCATAGGCCCACAAACGTCTGTGTGAATCAATGTCAACTACTCTGTAACTCTTTCTCCTCTTCCACTAAAAGGAGATTTAGTCATTTTACCCATGAGACAAGATTCACAAGTTGGATATGATTCATAATCGGATAGCTCGAGGAGCCCATCTTTATGCAACTTGGATAATCTTGTTTCATTGATATGACCGAGTCTACAGTGCCACATGTAGGTATAATTAATATCATCTCTTTTCCTTTTCTTAGTTTGTTCAATTTGAAATATATTTTCTTGTAAGTCAAGTGTATAAAGTCCATTTCGCAAATTTCCAATACCATATAAAACATCGTCTTTATAAATAGAACAACTATTGTTCTTTATAACAACGTTAAATCCTTCCATATCCAATACAGAAATTGAAATAATGTTTTTAATAATATTCGGAACATAATAATAATTATTAAGATAAATGGACTTGCCCGAAGGCATTGCTAAATAATAAGTTCCTACAGCTAATGCAGCAACCTTTGCTCCATTCCCCACTCGTAGGATCACCTCATCATTGTTCAGCTTTCTACTTCTGACCAGTCCCTTCACAGTATTACATATGTGAGAACCACAGCCGGTATCCAATACCCAAGTAGAATTATGACTTTCAGAAAAATTAATTTCAATCATAAACAAACCTTGATTGGAAGTCGAAGCTTCTCCAAGCTTCTTCTCTGCTAGATACTTCTTGCAGTTCCTTTTCCAATGTCCCGGCTTGTTGCAATGAAAGCACATTCCTTTAGCTGGTTCAGGTTTCTTTTGTTCCTTTTCTTTCCCCTTTCCCTTAGCCTTCTTGGATTTCTTCTTTTCAGAAGATACCTTAGGTCTCTTCCTTTTATTGGAAGAATCCACCATCAAGATATGGTTCTTCTTGGATGGGAAGTGACCTTCTGCAGTTTTCAGCATGTTAAGCAGCTCAGGCAAGCTGACATCTAGCTTATTCATGTGAAAATTAACCACAAACTGCGAGAAGGTCTCAGGGAGTGACTGCAAGACCAAGTCTTGACTCAACTCCCCATCCATGACGAACCCAAGCTGTCCAAGGCGTTCAATCAAATTGATCACTTTCAGGACATGAGTCTCGACGGCAGTACCCTCGGTCATCCGAGATCGGAAGAGCTCCTTAGATATCTCATATCTAGCAGTCCTACTTTGTTCACCATACAACTCCTTGAGGTGAATCAACATAGTAGAAGCATCCATGTTTTCATGCTGACGCTGAAGCTCGTTATTCATGGATGCGAGCATGATGCATTGAGCTACAGATGCATCATCTTGCCACTTTACAATGGTGGCAATCTCTTCCTCAGAGGTTGTTTCTGGAACAGTTCCAGGGACATGTGAGTTTAGGACATAAGAAATCTTTTCAGCAGTGAGAACTATTCTCAGATTTCTTAGCCAGTCCTCATAATTCGGCCCGGTAAGCTTGTTTGCATCAAGTATGCTTCGTAGTGAGATTAGTGATTTAGACATTTTTAAAATTCTGCATGTGAAAAATAACATTTTAGCAAACATTCATTTTATTAATTTTGCATACCAAAATAAATTTAGGTCTTTATTTTAAATTGGTATCTCCTACTATTTTCATCAAACTATATTACCCTCACTTATATAGTTCGGCAACATCTAATTAAAGATTTGCTAGTGAGAATAAGGATCCCATTTCAAATGTATATAACCTTGTGGATAGCACAACAAGCGATATACAAATAAATAGGTAGACAACTCTTGTCAATTACAACACTATATAACTCCTTTTATTTTGCCTCTTAAATCATAATGGTCAAGTGTGTGCACATCCGAACTAAAATGATTTAAGTTAAGTCCAGCCTAGCACTTCCATAAATTCAAAAAAGAAAAATGTTCGTCCTTGTGGATAGCACAACAAGACTAGATCGTTCAATTTTCTTGATAAGCATCAAATGTGATTAATTAACATCTTAAATACGCAATACTCGCCTTGTGGATAGCACAACAAACTCATATTAAATATTTAATACTCTATTAATTTATCATGCTAGAAGGCGATGTTCGATATTCCAAATATCATTTGAACGCTTCGGACTTAATATTATTTCTTTGAGGGGTTTGTTATTATTTGTCTCATCTTGTTTAGCGCGCATGCACATATATATATAAAATACGCGTCATTTTATTAAACATGCGAAGCATGTTTGCATAAAATATAATATATATAATATTTAGCATGCAATATAGAATATTATATTCTACCCGGATTGATTATGGACTTTTATTCTAGTTTGGTTCACTAGAGCCACCAAGTGAACCAAAAGGTCAAACCTAGAAGTGCAAGAATTTAAATTTAAATATAACTATTACATTTAAACTCGGGCTCCATACAAACGGGTCTTCACGCGCTCCTTGCTCCTTGGTCTCCAATTTCTTCAAGATAATTCTAACTATTCTTATTACATTAAACTATTTAATTTAAATAGAAACCTTGATCAACAGTCAAGGGGAAGTACATAGGAAGGAGATAGAATTTTATATCAAGAAAAAAAAAATTAGAGAAGACGAGGTACGCAGACCCCATTTAATAAAACCCATTCATTCAAGCATTCAACTAAAATAAAATCCAATCACATTGGTCAAATAGTCCATAATCAATCCCCATTTATTTTCATACATATCACCATATATATCAATAAATAAATATTCATCTCATGAATTAAAACATTCCATATATATATGAGTATCATTTAATGGGCAATTTTAAATTGCATGAAATCCAATTTCAAGATTAAAATAAACTCTTTATTTTAATTATAAAATTATTTAGAATATAATATATAAATATATCATATTTATTTTTTAAAAAGAAGTCACCTTCTTTTATTAAAAGAGTCCTGCAGGTTTATTAAAAAAGTCCTTTCCTGATGGGTCACCTTCTTTTTGGAGTAAGAAAGAGACAACACCTTTTCTTTGCAGAATTCAAGATTAGCACCAAAAAAAAAGATTGTGATTCGTCCCAAAAAAAGTTTTTTTTTTTTTTTTTTTCCTTAAAAAATATAATTTTATACAATAAAATTATGCGCAATAAATTATTTTAAATACATACCCATATGTATATGAAATCAAAAATAAATTAATAATTGCATAAAGATTTGGCTCTGATGCCACTGTTGGGTTTGTACGAAATCGTGACGCAATCAAATTGCAAAAATTAGCGGAAGCATGGTATATCAGAGTTTAAAAAATTTCTACAAAACCATTACCCGGATCATCCTTTATGCAAATTATTAATTTAAAACGATAAATAAGAAGTTATGGAATCATACCCTTGTAGAACGAAGCTTCCACAGGTACTAGTTCAACTCCTTGTTCTTCGTGATCTCCTTGAATTTTCGGGTTAGATTCTTTCCTTTGATCAACGTTAGCCACCCAAGTGTTTGGCCTCTAGAGGTGATCCACCAAGGAAGAGGAATTATCAAGAAGGAGGGTGTTTGGCTTAACCTTAGTTTTCTATCCTCTATAGAAAAGGAGTACTCTCCAACAATTGGAATTGCATCAATCTAATATCTATTATAAGACTTCTCTTATATAGACATTGGTCAACCCTTCTAATCCTATTAGACATGGGATTTCTTTTAATTAATTAAACTCCTTTAATTAATTTAGGCTTCCCACCACATGGGAATAATTAATTAAATTCATTTAATTAATTTGTCTCCTAATCTTATTAGGAATAAATGAGAGTACTAAATATTAAATTAATTACTAAACTCCTTTAGAAATTAAAATAATAATAATTGTAATAATATTAATAAGACTCCTCTTATTAATTTATATTTAATATTTCCAAAATATTAAATAATAAACATTAAGCTATTTAATTTATTCTATCACCATAGATTAAATTAATTATACTTAATGCATTATTACGATTATGCCATTACCTTCTTAAATAATTATTCTTCCTTTTATGGTGTGACCCTTTAGGTTCTCCATATTAAACCGGTTGTGAATAAATCAATTAAAACAATTTTAATCTTATTTAAATAAATAAATTAAACTAATAATTTATTTAAATAAATAATATTTATTCTACAATAGGGATAAGCCTCCCTAGCGATCAACGACTTTCCAGATAATATAGATTTCAACATTAATCAAAAAGAACCTGTGAGTAAATAGTTACCGTACAATTCAATCCTTCCACCATACAATGTCCCAATTAAATATAAGACATGGATTTACTAGTCAAGTCTTATTTTATTTAATTATATGTATTTCGATTAGAAAATGCACAACTCCAAATAATGCAAATTAGAAACTCCTTTCTAATTTCATTTCACCTTGGCCAAGGATTCCTGGGTTGTCATTTAACGAATCATATAGGACATATCTCCTCTTTTACTAGAGGTGGTAGATTCTTTATTGATCATTCATTATCTCCATATGTAACTCATTATACCCAAGCATACCCTATATATGCCTTAAAAGGTCTTAAGGAATAAGTCAAAGTATAATTTGTTACATACAAGATACTATGATGATCTCAAGTCCAAGGATTACTTGTACTACTATCACATCAGGAATTCCTATTGACAGGCGAGTAAATCTCCATTAGGTATTCCATAGCGAATCACATTCAGTGAACTTATTCTCCAATAAGCACCTACATACTTGCTTTAGTGTCTCCACACAAATGATCATGAGATCAATCATCCTCATCCAATGAGCAAGCAACATATGTACCAATCTATCCGGATTTACTAATCCCCTTTTTAGTAATCCCACGATTGGGAACTATTTTAGTTTTAAAACTTTCTAAGAATTTAGATCTCATTAGCATGATCATCATCATGATTCTAAAAACATTGCTTAAAACTATGGGTTATTTACATATTATAAAAACAGCAACATGTAGATAATTAAATGCCTTTAATAAATGAATATTTTATTAATAAATAAATAAGATTGTTTACAAAGTACGTGCTTTATCATCATACATGATTGGCTTGTATGCACACTACTATCAATGACATCGCATCATCAGATATACCTTGTCAAGCATTCTCCATGTCTAGCAATCTTTGTCATGTTCATTCCATTACATTGCATAAAATGACAAAGAGGGGCACTTGTAGACACTTAAAATTTTGCTTTCTTTATACTAACCTTGCAGAAGGGCAAAAACATAATTTTACTTTAAAGACAACCCCGAGGTAGGGCAAAAGCATTTGGTCACCCCGAAGACAACCCTGGGGATGATTTAAAGGGCCAACGATGTTCGAACATAACGCGAACCGAACGAGGATCTCAAAGTTGAGACAGTGTCCGTCAGAAGCCACCTCAACAAACCTCGAACTGCGTGCCATCAAAGATAAACCAGTTAACTGCAGTCTAGAATCGAAAGATACCTCTCAGCTACCAGCATTATCTTCCCAGACCTTAACTCAGTCAGACTCGATCTTATTCCGCCGCATTCCGCAAAGACTTTCTTAAACTTCAATCTACGAAGGTCGAATTTCCCTGAATCGGGACCAAAGGAATATAATTCGAGACGACGAGACCCATGGGGCCCAGCCGCATTTATACTTGCGGCTAGCTGCATGTATATATGCGGCTGGCTCCGGTTGATTAAAAGAGCAATATCAGCTCATTTAGAAAAAAGAGAGGAAGAGTTTTAGAGAGAAAATCATTTCTAGAGAGAACCCCTCGGGTTGGAAAGATACACCAACTTTGAGCTATTTTATCTTGTTTAGCATCTACTTGGAGTCCCGAGAGTGTTATAAGTTGATCCCGGGTGATAAAATGCTTGTTCACGCATCCCCCAAGGTGAAAAAGCGCTCTTTTTAGCTAGGTTCTTTGTAAATTTTGTTCAATATACTAGATTAATGTTATATATTGTCTAAATATAGTTAAACTTGTTGTTTGTTAAGCATATTGTGTAATAGTTGATAGATATTACATTTCTATCGATTATATTGTGCATATCACGTTGTAAATCAAGTCCGGGGCTAGATTTACCTAGATCTAAGCCGAATCTAGCCTTTTAAGTGGTTATTAAGCATGAAGCTTTAACCTGTATGCTGGATCGGTTTAGATCCATGGTAGATCTACGTATTTATTATTTTAATCGGTCCCGGTTACCCCGTATAGCCCTAGATCTATATCTACATAAGAAAGGGGTCCGAAATGGCTTGAAACAGTGATTTCAACCGATGAAATTATCTAATACCAAAACCTAGGACATTGTATATATGTATTCCTGCATAAATAATGCGAGCATAGGAATCTCGGTGTTGAGATCCCCGATTGGATCTCGACTTGATTCCCACAATGGACCGATTTTTTGATATAATGTTTAAATAGCGCAAATATCATTGTATATGTAATATTTGGATCTTGAAAACAAGCTCGAGGGGTTAGTCCCGAGAATTCGGATTAAAGATCCCGTGATAGTGAAAACTTTAATTATGGGTGCTCGGATTCATCGAGATGGCTTACATGCCCGATGATGATCCAACTTTTTGACGCTTTTTACATGCATATCATCAAAAATGATTTCCGATAAAACCACAAAGAGCTTTCAATAATAATAAAGCGGGTCGGGAATAGACATTACATCATAAATGGAAGTATCAAAAGTCCTCGATTATTATTTGGGTGAAGGAGTTGAAAACCTTGTGTTTTCCCCAAATATCATACGAAATGTATATTTTCTCTAAAAATAAACTTTTGCTAAATCAAACACTTCGTACATAGGTACAAAAGAGGAACGACACTACTTCCAAATAACTTGCAATGAGGCTTAGAATAAACCTTTTCAAATAAAACACACACACACTTTATGCATAGGAAATCAATAAGATGTGGTACCGTGTTTTCATAGGAGTCGGGGGGTGCCTAACACCTTCCCCCGCTTAACCTAGCTCCCGAATTCCACGAATCTCGGGTTTCAGACCAATCTTTCGAAGTCACATATTGGACCATATTGCGAAAACTATTAAAACTCGGATGAGTTAGTACATCCATTTAAACCATACCAACTGGCGGCTCTGTCTCATTCGGTCCAATCACAAATAAATAAAATCAATCTTTTCAAAGTCGTCGACACTTATGTCGGTACCGTTTTCCTAAAACCTCACCCTTTGATAAAACCCATAAACATAGCGAATCACAAAAGGGTAAAAACAAATAACACAAACTTAGGAAAGACAGAATCAAATCAAAAGAGAAATTCTTTTCCCGGCGTCGACATAAATCTTTCGCAAAAGAGATGATCAATTAAGAATAATTTTTAATATTAAATTTTTATTTAAGAAAGAGGTATTAAAATAATTTTAATATAGAATTATTTTAATACAAATCATTACTATGGGAAATATAATTTTCATATAAAGGTTTGAGTAATACATTTTTTTTGAATATTATGTAAAATAAGCATAATATAATAAACAATATATATTATATTTGAATATTGTACGTATGGAAGATAATAATTCATATAATGTGATATGAGTTGTTAAGTTAAAATAAAATTTTAACCATGAAAGCTAATTGGGAAATTATTTAGAATATATTAAAATAAGAATTTAAATTAATAAAATATAATAAAATAAGAATTTAAATTAATAAAATTCTTATTATGTGATATTGGATTTCATAAGTGAATTGGTGTTGTGCAATATAAATTTTTTATGAATAAATAAATATATTATTATTATTATATATTTATTTATGTAAATTGATGGAAGCAATTTATAAAAGGAGAAGGAAATTAATATATATTAGAATCATTTTTTATAATTATTTTAATATGGTAAGATTAGTATGCAAAATAAAAATATACATAAAATATTTTAATTTATTACATGAAATAAATTATTTAATGTTTATAGAAAAGATTTCGGAATGTAATGCATTATAATAAATAATGTGAGGTATTATATTGTATATGCAATAATAACACATTATAGGATATAATGTATGCATATTTTAATATAATAAATATATAATACATATAAAATATACATTATGTGAATAGGTAATGTGGGTGTAAAACGGTAATACATGTGCTATGTTATGATAGAAGAATTTAAAACATATATGTTATGAATATACCATTGCATCTGCTGATAGTTAGTAAGAATGAGGTGTCATTTTGAGCAAGCATGACTCATGTCCTTAGATTAGATTATAGAGGAGACTACGGTAGTGTTTGATAAAATTAAATATTAAAATTTGAATTGTCTAGACATCTCAATAATGTAGAATATTTAAATAAAATTGTATCTGAATGAAAAAAATATTATTTAATAATTAATTTTTTTAAAATATCTTAATAACAGTATTTTACCATGTTACCCTCTAAATTCTTTTTGCTTTCTCATCTTTTACCATCTGATCTGTTCTTATATCAATTGATTCCGATCGTTCCTCCCTTTCCTTTTATCTCACTTATTTCTTCTTCTTCTTCTTCAATTTCCATTAGATTTGCGCTCACCATCTTACCCATCTTACAAAGTTTAAAAATTGATGACGAAAATATCTATTTCACCATTGAGGAAGTTAGAAGAATAACATCTTTCAAATTCTTCCTCACAGCATCTTACCCATCAAGAACCAATTCCATGCCCGCTTTAATAAAGTTCCACATTACTGTACTGTTCTGTTATTTGATGCCCATGTTACTTTTCTCCGATCCCTCATTTCAACTCGCCCAGTGATCGCCGGAGGAATCCTCCTATACTGCATCGCTGCCGTTCTCCTTTGCACCCTCGTCGGACTCTTCTTCTTCAAATCCAAACCAAGATCAAGAAATTGTTGACTTGTTTTTAAGTTCTTTTGTGTAGAGAGATTGGTAATGATGAGAAGTGAGAGATACAAGAGGAATTTAGTAATATTGAAGAGGTTATTTTTGCCCAAAAAATAGTTAATGTAGTTCAAGCCTACCTCTGAATAGTATAAATTTAATTTCATATCTTATAGATTAAGAGGCATTAAGAGACACATTTTTTTTACCAAACATATTTTGTCTCTGACCGAATCAAAGGCATATCCATTAAGAGCTATTCAGATATAAACAAACAACACTACCTAAGCTATTCAAAGCAAGAAAAGAAGTAAAGTAGTCCGGACCCATCCCTTAATTTCTATTTGTTCCAAAAAGAAAGAAACAACCTTTGCTAATTTTCTATGCCCTTCCTTCCATCCCGAAAAAAAAGAGAGAAGAGGAAATGAGGTACACAGCCATCCCTTAACTCATCCGTTCCAAAGAGAGAAAGGAGGAACCACCCTTGCACTGCTACATGTCCCAAAATACCCAAAGTCTCACCAAATTACTCCAATTTCGGCTAAAACCCAACATGTTCAACAAAGAAATAAATTAGTGAGCTGAATTGAGGAAGGGAATTTCAGCAGTAGCAATAAAGTGAGGTTATTCACTGATTTCTAAAGCTAAATTTCAGCAACTCACATTTGGTGTAAGGTAAGAGTGATGTTCTTAACCATTTTTTTATGAAAATTGAATAATTAATGCTTGTGTTTTAACGTTGCTGTGATTGGAATAGGAATTAGTATGGGGAAGTGTTGAAATTGTTGTGCGAAGTAATAAGGATGGAATTTTTTGGCCTAGAGTTCATGGAAGCAAATATGAACTCTGTTTTTTAAAAAAAGTGACGCACCTTGCATGTTTGATGAAATGCCTTTAGGAGGCTGTTAAGCTTTAAGATTGGAAATTGTTAATATTGTGGGCAATGTGTCATTTGTACATGTAATATGATGCAAACCAACCTGATGGGAAGAATCAAAGTGGGTTTATGAACTCAAAAATTATGCTCCTGTTGGTTCATCTAATTAAGTGACAAAGTCACCTTTTTTTCTCAAAAAAAGAAAAGAAAAGAAAACTGAGAAAGCGAAATTGGCCTATAATTGACATAGTATGTGATGGTGTAGGCATATTGCAAATTTATGGAGTTATATTGCAAATAAGTTAAAAATTAAAGTAAGTAAACTAACTTGTTAATAGTTAGCATACTATATATTCAAGTATGGTTTCTAGTAAGAATTGGTTACTTGTGGACTAAGGTAGGACCATGGAGATTAGCGTGGTTGTACGGTGCTATAAGGTTGGCGAAAATGGTTTGAATACATAGCCCAACCCTTAGAAATCAGTCCACAATAAGTACGCACACGCTATGTTCAATAAAATGCTATAATGAATTAAATTGGCTAAAAACACATAATTTAATGGAGCCAAAACCTAAGATAGATTTTTATGATCTAAACTAAGATAAACTAAGAGCCTCGTGGCCATTAAACAAGCCAAAACGTGTCTTAACAAGAAATGAAAGAGTGAAAAGTTAGTGTGCGCGATCATTTTTGGCACGTTATTCGGACCACATATCGGATCCGGAATAAGTGGCTAATATTTTCTAAAAATATTCTCATATACCAAGTATAGCATATACGAAAATCAAAACAATCCGACGTGTGAGCAAAAAGTTAGAAAATCGCAAAGTTGCTTCACGAATATGGGGAGGGCTGCCCAAAACAGCCAAACCCATGATTGGCTGCCACCTGGGGTCTTTTTGTCGCCCAGTTTTCTCTCACTTAGAAAATCCGGATTGTAAGGTTAGCATTTTTTTAAAATAGGTAGACATACCTCCTATAACATATCCGAAATTAGTCGAGATTGGATGAACAAAATGGAAACTAAAAATGCGCAAAGTGGACGTCAGGACATGATTCGTCGACGGCCTAGGCCAAGCCCAGCCGGGCTAAGTCAAGGGCAGTCGGGCCCAGTCCGACGTCGCGACATGGTTTTTGAAATGAAATGCAATAATTGATGTTGTGACACGAGTTTCCATGTTACAACACGGATTTTGATGTTTTTGGCAGATAAACATACATTGAAGCACTAAGACGAATATGAAACGCAATTTAATAACTAAATAATGCTTATATCATTTTAATGCACATTGAAAGCTATAAAAGCATGTAAACATAAGTTTACATCTATATGGATAATATATATACGTGTTTTGAGAATAAGTTGACGTCATTAAAGGCTATTCCAAGGTTATATCTTGGAATCGAATGGTTTTCGAAATACAAAGCAAGAATTATGCAAATAAAGATAAAAACTCATTTTTTTGACATAAGTAAGCTATGTATGTACATAAGTCATACAGTTAGCATATATCTACCCACGAGCGAAGCGAGCAAGGCATTAATTTGCATTGCGGTTGAGATATATATGCAAAAACATATATATACCTTATGTATACATGAAATAGGAAAAGGAATGTTATTTGTACGCGTTAAGCATGAAAATTTACTATACATGCAAAAAGGAGTCCAAGTTACTCGCAAAAGCAAAGTTAAGATATAAATGCACAAAGGAGGGCATAGATGCACTATATAACTATAAGTTTACATATAGATGCATATTAAGTCTGTAAGTACAATATAAAGGTTTATAAAATGTAAATGCAATGTATTGACATTTTAAAAGTCGTGTTGAAACTTTTTGAGAATTTATGGCTATATTAAGCCGAAACTTAAAATATTCTAAAGGAATATGGAAGTTTCTTGGAAGTAAGAATATCAAATATTGATATAGTTTATGTGAGTGTTTATTAGCTATACAGGTTATGGGATATGAAGGTGTGACTAATGTGTGCATACATGTGAACATAACTGTGTAGGATATGTGAAGCGAAGTTAAACTAAAGTTTTTATCAATAGTCATTGAACCAGGTACGTTTTCCAGTTTCTTTGTGATTCTATGAATTGATTATTGTGTGAGATTTTTAAGAATATGTTGAATTACATGTTACATGCTGTAAACTGTGAAAGTCAATATATGGCTAAGTTGATTGAGTTATAGAACTCAATATATATGTGATATATGATATGAACATATATTGTTTAAAGTGATGGTGCATGAATGATATGAAGGATTATGAGATATATGTTGAGCATGAAACTATGTGTTATGTGAAGCATGGAAACTATTAGATTTGTTGGGCTGTCCAGCTCAGTCTTACAAAAATATAAATTTTGCAGGTATGATATGCAACGCGAGTTCTTACAATCCGGATGATGAAGAATAGAAGCATGTGTACAGGAAAGTTGCTTCCTTTAAGTAGGAACTATATTACATAGTGATGACGATTTTTGTGTGTAAATGAGAATTGTGTAAATATTAAAGAGTCCTGACTTAAGGATGTTTGTGTAAAGATTAAATTGCAGTTTTGTAATTACCTTAAACAGTAATGCCTTATAGAAATGACATTGTATAAGAAAGGGTATTAGTAAAGAAATGAGTTATATTATACTCGTATCACTCTGATAAACTAAATCATAAAATAAATATGACTTTGAAATAAAAGAGAATCGTAAAGGTTGCGATTCAGGGAACGAAAGAAAGACAGAAGGATAA
Source organism: Panax stipuleanatus (assembly GCA_020205555.1). Classification (NCBI taxonomy): domain Eukaryota; kingdom Viridiplantae; phylum Streptophyta; class Magnoliopsida; order Apiales; family Araliaceae; genus Panax; species Panax stipuleanatus. Next base: position 20,963,111 of record CM035121.1, on the reverse strand, counting down.
GTTTTAAATTATACGCACTTTTCTTCAGCTGTTATTTCATCTAAGTATGATGTAAAGTTAAATCAAGATAGTATCTAACGCACAAAGTCGGGAATGGAAAGAGTCCCGATTTTGGGGCCGTTAAACATTGTGCGACTATTTTGCAACTCCTAAATTTAAGGTAATAATACAAAAACTTAACATGTTTAAATGTTAAGGTTCAGTGTTTAGGTTATAGCTATAGGTTTGTAACATTTCTTGAAATGTCATTGTTCTTGTTTTTATAGCACACAAGTTTTATGAATGGTGGGAATAGAAGACATGTGAGAGCTCCACATATTTCAGGCAGAAAGTCATTTACTGTTCGTCGACACGAGATTGTAAGTGTTCTAAACTTGTACTTTTGTACTATTTTCATTCTAATAACCTTTAATTGATGCATAATTCTTATTTTTTTTGGCACATTTTTTCCAGTCCTGGTCTCAAAAGGAGCTAAATGGAGATCCTTGTGATAGGATTGATTTGTATAAACGTACGATTCATTCAGAGGAAGAAGGTTGGTCATCCGAAGTGGCAGAAGAGAATTGGGTAACTTTCGTATCTATTTGTTGTAAATCCAGCTTTTTCTATGTCAATGATTGTAATTAACTATATATACCTTCTTACATCTATGTGTTTTAATAGGAGTTGATGAAAAAAAAAAGCGAGATCAATATAGAGAAGAAGGATCTGAGAAGAACACAGATGAAATAATCTTGGAGGTTCTTGGCCATGGATCTGGTTACATTAAAGGCCTTAGGTATTGTCCAAAACCTCCATGCAAGCGCATCACATCATCTGATTTAGGTACCCAACAAGTCTAAAAGGAACTTTAAGGGACACAACAAAAACTATAAATGTCTGACTCTCAAGTAAATGATCTTAAGACACGAGTGGCTGAATTTGAGACTGAAGTGTCTGATTTGAAAACTCAATTGGTTCATCAAGGTGCAAATATCAACAAACTTATGGCAATTATGGCTGTTAATGGGATGAACATATAGGCTGAAAAAAATTATGTAAATAATAAATATTTTTAAACTTCAATGAATCTTTCAAATGTTATTTTCCATTATTGTATTTGTGTTAATGCAGATTTTTGATATTAAAAACAACTTTATAAATGAGTGAATAATCAACTCTGAAGCAATGATACTATTAGATGAATCTGTATGTTGCTTTTTATTTTCATTCCCAAAAAATTAGTTTAAATCAGTAATAATCTCTCTTCTACCTCCTTTCTTTTCAATTGCCTTGCATCATAAATTTGCTAGAAAAGAATTATTCTAGGTAATGTTTCCTTCACTTTCAATTAAATATTTTGAATTTGGTGTATGATGTGTTGAATTCCTACAAATGTTAGATTTTCTTATTTATTTTTCTCCATTTAGGACAAACAAGAATTTGATTTATACTGCTATAGTTAGATTTGATTTGTTTTGGCTGATTTGATGATACATTATTTATGAGACAAACATGATTTTATATCTTTTTCTCTATATGAGACAAACATGATCTTTATTACTTTGAGTAATAAATATGCTTATAAAGGTTTGTTAATGTTCAATGGATCTTGAGGCTGGTTGTGTTTATGGTTTATGTTTATATGAACTCAATGCATGATCAATGAATTAAGCAAAAGTTGCCCATGCTAGATAACATGCTTTCAAGTTTTCTCTGTAACATGCACTCAAACAGTGTTTTCTTTTTGAACTTTTTATACGGACATGACTTTGACGAATTTGGTTTTATTGGTTTATTTATTTTATTTTATTGTTCGAAGTTAACTGTTTGATGAATTTGAGCTTAAGCTCATTAGTTACTTGATTGCATTTGACTAATAATTTTATTGTACCATATTTATGGGCCTAAAAAGATAGCATAATTTATTTAGTAATGTTATAGCTATAGTTCTGGAAAATTCACAATTTATTATTTAAACATTTCTTTCTTTATATACTTTTTTTTTAATTTCATAACTATTTCACTGATTTATGTCTATATGTTTTGATGAATTTGCAGATAGAGATTTTTCTTGAAGGTCAATAACCACAAAATTGAAGGTTTTAATTAAGCATTTTCTTAGGATATGGATGTCAGGATTTTAGCTTTTTGGATTATATAATTTGGTTTTGTGGTACTTAAACTATTTAAGCAACTATTAATTGCCTAGTTGGGTATTTTGTTGAATTAGTGAATCTACTAATTTTTTATAAGATAATTACTTTTTATTTTAAATGTTTATTGCCTTTTGTCTCTTATATTATATACAGGTGTAAAGTTGATTTAAAAAGGCCACTCAATGTATTATATTTTTTATTAAAAATTGTTAATGTAACAATACATTTTGAATGTCAAACAACTTAATGTGACCATCACATCATCATGATTTATAATCATTTATTGACAAATAATATTTGGATCAATAAAAATTAAAATTTAATGATGAATAATATTAACTCTTTAGAATTAATAGTATTGTCATTATATATATTTATTTAGTTATAACAACTGATTTTGTCACTAATATTAATTATTTGGTGACAAGTTATGTCGTCACTATTATATATTCATTTATTGATGACCTTTAATTTTGTCACTATTAATAGCTCTTTCTGTGACGAGTTCTATCGTCACCATAAGTATTTAATTAGTGACAGTGAAAAATATGTCATAGAAAGTAACTCTTTGGTGACAAACTATATCGTCACTATTATATATTCATTTAGTCACAACAACTAATTTTGTCACTATTAATAACTCTTTCTATGACGAGATGTATAGTCACTATAAGTATTCAATTAGTGACATTGAAAAATGTGTCCCAGAAAGTAACTCTTTGGTGACAAATTATTTTGTAATATTATTTAAAATATGAAATGACAATGACATAATTGTCATATTAAATATATTATTAGATAACGAATTGTGTTGTCGTCATTTATTTTCTTATTTTTGGTGATGATAAACACAATAACATGACGAAAGAATAATCATAAATATGACAATATTGTCGTCATAAAAATTAGATGATTTAAATAGAGTAACATATTTTCATCACTAAAACAATATCATTTAATGACTAAAAAAAGTTTGGCGTCATTTAATGTACTACGTTTTGATGACGAAACATAGTATAGAGTGACGAAAGTTTCATTCAAATAGTGAAGTTATTAACGTCACTACAAGTAATTAATTATAGTGACAATGGTATATATCGTCACCAAAAGTTAAAACATTTAGTGACGACGTCAAATATTGTCAAATAAACCTTTTACCACACTCATACTGTGACGGTCTTTGTGACGATTAACACTCGTCACCAAATGTTTTAGTGACGAAAAGTAAATTTTAGATGACAAATTTTAGCGTCATTTTTTGTGTAATTTATTGTAATGGTAATTCCCTCATCTTAAGTTTTTATAGTTCATGTTCTTAGTTTTCCATTAACGTATATTTTTAAGTTCTCTATAAAAACTTATTTTGTGATTAATGCATGAATTGATGATATATGTGCTAATAAATGTTTATAATATGTTTTCTATCATTTGTTCATGTTTTAAAACAATCAAATTCATGTGATTATGCTTTAATTAGAGATTTGAAAGTTACATAGTATGAAACGTATGAATATGGCCCATATGTAAAAAATATAATGCTTTAATTGCTATTAAACTTTAAATTGACAGTTGATTATGATTATGCATGTTTAAACGTACAAAATGAAATTTAAACGGACAGATTCGGTGTTATAACGAATCTGTAGTGACGAATTTCATGATTTCTCTCGAAACTTTGGAAAATACCAAAAATAATAAATTTATGTGTTCTAAGTTGAGTGATTATGTAAATTAAGTTGTTAAAAATATGCTAAGTATGTTGTTGAATGTTTTTGTTGAGTTCAGAATGTATGGGTAACATTAAATGTGTTGTTTGAACTTAATTTTTGCATTTTCGAGGGTTATTTGGGCTGATGAACAGTGCAGTCGCGAACTACAGTTCATCATGCCGAAGACCCCTGCCCCGACGGGTTTTTTAGTGTAAAATATGCCACCCCGGCAGGCATCCTTCAGTGCAAATCCCCTCCTCGACGGGGAATACAGAGAGAAGTGATTTTGTTTTATGTGGTTTTTAGTTCATAATATACTGAGTTAACTTAATCTGATAACGTGTTGAGCATGTAACACAGTACTATAACATATTGTTGACATGTATAAGACGATTTTAAATTGCATATTAACAAGTTATATGCGAACTTGGATTTGTTGTTGTAAAGTTTGATTGTGTTGGTTTAAAGAGTTTATACTTGTGTGGTATGCATGTTGAGGGTTCAGATTCATGTTATAATCAACAAGTTAAGATTATGAACCAAGTTGTTAAGTTGTGCTAAAGTGGGGAAGTTCAACAGTTAAATGTAGTGGTAATGAATCTAATTGACATTGTAAATACAATGAAATGTGTAGGACGTTTGGGGAAGTGAATTGTAGTTATATCGGTAGCTTGTGCAAAAGGCAAGTGTTATATCCCTAGTTTACTATTGTTGAGCAAGTTCTCTAACTATACTCTTTAAATTTAGCAAGTTTCTAAATTCAAAGTTATTCATTGAACAAGTTCTAAACTTATGTTTCTATATCAATCAAGTTCTTATTCTTGTTTATTCAAGTCAATATTCGTATGAGATATTATAATATTTGTAAAGCATTACTTCAGTATACAATACTTATTCAATTGTATACTCTCGAAATTCATTATTCAATGTGAATATCAATTATTGTTGAACCTTGTAAGACTAGAGAACCCTTATTGATTCGACTAGTCCATAGTTGATGAACATTTTAAATTCTAGAACTGCTATTGAGTTTATCCAAACCAAACTTCCTTTGGTGCGGACTCTGATGTCAAATGAGATGAACAACCCTGTTATAGGGGATTATTTACGCGTTAGCATTGAGATGATGTGCACATTATGGTACTAAGGGCTGATCCTCCTAAGTACGAGTAGTAGAGTCCATTTAGTCTTATTACTGTTAAAGGTCTAAAGTAGAGATACTTGACAACCTGGGACATAGTTCATGGTCTTACGACCCTTAGATGTACTTTTGATTCTTGTTATTCATTCTTGATTCAAAAGTTGAGCTTTCTTTTATTCATAACTATTTGATTTACTCGCATGTTATTATTACTGTTATATTGTTATACTTGTGGGCAATCGTGCTCACTCTTGCATAATAACATTGTAGTTAAGAACGAAAGGTCAGACGAGCCTTCCACTAGCAAAGGCAAGGGCAAAGTTAACAAGTGATGAAGAGTTGTTATTTTAATTGAGAATAATTGTTAAGACTTATGTTGTGATGTTTAATACTTATTTCTTTATGTTTTCCGCATTAAGATTTAAGGTTAGTTCAACCTGGAATTTATTTATGTATTATTCAGATGTTATAACCCCATAAGGGGAGATGTTTTTATCTATTTCATGAGATGCATTTATTATGGGTAGATAGATATGTGATATTTATACAGTGAACACCAAATCCTGTGGAAATTGAAATTCTCAGATTTGGGTGTCACAAGTTGGTATCAAAGTTGTAGGTTATGAACCTTAGGTGGGCGAAAACCTTAGGATAGTTTCCTTCGATAACATAGTAATGGTAAACTCTTATCGAGTTCTAAGAAAGATAATAAAAGACTTTATGTGCTTATGTGATTATTTATGTACTTGCGAGTATCATCGAGTTGTATCGAGTATCAATTAGCATTACGTAATAACTAAGACTTCAAATTTTGATTGTCAGGATGTCGGATGTTTGAAGATCCAGTCAGCTTAGGGAGGTTGTACCCCGAGTGGCTATTGAGGAGGACCCCCGAGACATTCACACAGTCTGGGAGCAGTTGGTTCTGAGAGAGCCATCTCCTTTGATCATAGTTGTTGGTCAGGAGCATGAGCCAGTATTTGATTCAGAGGAGGACTTTGAGGAGATTGAGGTTGAGGAAGCTGAGGATGAGGATGAAGACCCTGAAGAGTTTCCACCAAACTCTATCAGTGCTGAGATGTACGATGAGCTGTATGACCGTAACATAGAGTTACATGATATTGTTCGAGAACTAAAGGAGCAGACGGTCGCTCAGTGGACTACCATAGGCAAAAGGATGGTGAGATCGAGACTCTGGATACACGTCTTGGAGATGTGGAATGGGAGTTTGGTTCATGAGAAGGGCCAAAGTGAGAAGAAGTCAGAGGAGATAGAGAAGCTGAAGAACGATTTATGAGAGGAATCAGCGAAGCATGCTAGAGCAGAGGACGCTTGGATGAGGGCTTCACAACGTGTAGGGATTGCCAAGGATGACGATCAAGCAAAGAAGGCAAAGATTGAGGAGACGGACTACACGTTTTAGACAACCATTGATAGAGCCCAGGATCGGGTGTTCTACTATTCAGTGCAGTTCGAAGACCTACCTTGGTACATGCTAAACCGTAGGACGATGTTCCTTATTATGGAAGAGGAACGCAGAGTAGCTGCTCGACGCGTTAGTAGGTCGTGATAGGAGCAACATGATTATGTGAATATTTCTTTGATTAGTTAAGAATGTAAATTCCGATGTGATTATAAACAAAGGAATATGTTGATGATTTAAATCCTGAAGATTCTTTATCTCGGGATAGTTGATGTAAATAGCAGTGATGCTATCTTTCGTATGTTTAAAACTTTTGATTGAATAAAATATCAGAGTTTATTTGAGATGTTATATGTTTAGTGTTATCTTAAAGTATTTAAGGTAAGCCTTAAATATTTAAAGGATTGAATAAAGATCTAATAAGCGTATATCTTAAACAGAAATATGCCACCGAGAAGATGCCCAATTCGTTAACCGACCCAAGAAAGTTCAACGAATAACGACGCCAATGCCAACGCCAACCCCGTTCAACAGTTGGTGAATCTATTGACGTGAGCTCTGAACAATCAGCCACAAGCTCCACCAAACACGACATTCAAGGACTTCAAGGCTGTGGGACTACCAGAGTTCAAGGGATCTATGAACCCAATCGAGGCACATACTTGGGTTATGGAAATGGAGAAGGTCTTCGAAATCGCTAGGGTCAGCGAGGATCAGAAGACAGCTTACGCAACGTTCATGCTGAAGGCGGAGGCCAGTTATTGGTGGCAGGCAAACAAAGTCCAGGGAGGACAAGGCGTGATAACCTGGGAAAGGTTCAAAGAGATGTTCTTCAAAATGTACTTCCCGACAAGCTCATAGAACTAGATGAAGGTTCAGTTTTTGGAGCTCAAATAAGCTAACATGTCAGTGTCAGACTATGCTGCAAGGTTTAATTAGTTGGCCAGGTTTGCCACTTATCAAGTACACACTGATAAGACGAAGGCTAGGAGATTCGAACAGGGACTGAAGCCCTGGTTGTATAGCAAGGTGTCAATGTTCTAGTTGAACACCTTTGCGGGAGTATTGGAGAAGGTTATCATCACTGAAGGTGGAAGCGATGCTATGACCAAGTATAACTAGGAGCTGAAGAAGAAGAAGAGTGAAGGTGAAGGAAATAAGACTAGTGGTAGCAACACTGGGGGAAGCAACAGTCAGAAGAGAAGGTGGAATGACAGCCCATCGACCGGGAATTAGCAGGGAAACAAGAAGAAGAGGGTAGAAGCATGTCCGACCTGCGGGAAGAACCACCTGGGGGTCTGTATAAAGGGAAAATGAGTCTGCTACAATTATGGTCAGGAAGGCCACATAGCACCTAACTGCCCTAACCCTAAGAAGGGCGCATGCTTCACGTGTGGATCTAAGGACCACTTGGTAAGGGACTGTCCCAAGAAAGTATCTGGAGGGGCAGGAGCAGGTGGAAACAGGGGAAGCAGCGGTGGCAACGCTCTGACGATTACAGGACCAACACCAACAAATCGACCTATTTCTAGGACATTCAACATGACCATACAGGATGATGTGCAGTCACGCGATGTGGTGTCAGGTATCATTCCGATCAATAATGTTAATACATATGTATTATTTGATTCGGGTGCTACTTGCTCATTTATATTCGATGACTTTTCTAAGAACTTAGAACTGCCTAATGACGAGTTAGAATACCCTATGAATATAAAGATTACGAATAGAGACGCAATTCCTGTTAAGTATGTACACAAGAACTGTAGGGTGGACATTAAGGGTAATGTGATGAACGTAGATCTTATCCTGATTAGACTTGGGGAATTCGACGTTATCTTGGGAATGGATTGGTTATTCAATTATGGGGCGATAATTGATTGCCAAAGGAAGTGTATTAACCTTATGACTCCGTCAAAGGTTGTGTTTTATGGCAGTAGGTCGCTTAGAAAAGCGAGTTGTCTAACGATGACGCATGTCAGGAAGTTATTGAGACAGGGTTGTGTAGGATATTTAGCCTACATAGTCGATAGTCGTAAAGAGAGCCCGAAGTTGGAGGAAATACCAGCCGTCAGAGATTTTGTGGATGAATTTTCGGACGATTTGCCAGGACTTCCTCCATATAGGGAAGTAGAATTTGTGATCGATTTGGTGCCAGGAACCTCTCTAATATCGAAGGCCCCGTACCGTATGGCTCCGGTAGAGATGATAAAATTGATGCTACAGCTGCAAGAGCTACTGGATAAGAAGTATATACAGCCGAGCGTATCGCCAGTGGGGAGCACCGGTGTTATTTGTAAAGAAGAAAGATGGATCGATGCGGCTCTGCATTGACTACAGGGAGTTGAACAAGGTCACAATAAAGAATAAGTATCTATTGCCTAGGATGGACGACTTGTTTGACCAGTTGAAGGGTGCGAGATATTTCTTGAAGATAGACCTGAGAAGTGGTTTCCATCAGCTGAAAGTGAGGATAGAGGACGTTTCAAAGACAGCATTTAGGACTCGATATGGTCACTACGAATTTTTGGTGATGTCATTTGTTCTAACGAATGCTTCTGTAGCATTTATGGACCTAATGAATAGAGTATTTAAACCATTCTTGGACAAATTCATGGTGGTGTTTATCGATGACATTCTAGTATATTCGAAGACCAAAGAGGAACACGTAGAGCATCTGAAGGCGATATTAGATGCGTTGAGAAGGGAGAAGTTGTATGCCAAGTTTTTGAAATGCGAATTCTGGATTGAGCGGGTGCAATTTCTTGGACATGTAATCGATAAGGACGGAATTTCGGTAGATCCCTCCAAGGTCGAAGCTGTGATGAACTAGGATCAGCCGAAGAAACTGTCAAAAGTGAGAAGTTTTCTTGGATTAGTTGGTTATTATAGAAGATTCATTCAGGACTTTTCCAAAATTGCAACTCCGCTGTCGAATTTGACTAGGAAATGGTGAAATTCGTTTGGACGGAGAAGTGAGGAAAGCTTCCAAGAGCTTTAGAAGAGGTTGAGTACGGCACTTATGTTATCTCTTTAGGATAGCACAAGAAATTTTATGGTGTATAGTGATGCAATACATAAAGGACTAGGCTGTGTGCTTATGCAAAACGGCAAGTTCATTGCGTATATGTCACGATAATTGAAGGATTATGAGAAGAGGTATCCGACCCATGACTTGGAGTTGGCTGCGGTGGTATTTGCTTTGAAAATCTAGAGACACTATCTCTATGGGGAGAAGTGTGAAATAAATACAGACCACAAGAGTCTGAAATATATTTTTACACAAAATGATTTGAATATGCGCCAGATAAGATGGTCGGAACTGATAAAGGACTATGATTGCGAAATTTTATACCATTCGGGTAAAGCGAATGTGGTCGCCGATCCCTTAAGCAGAAAGGGTCGAGAGAAATTGATGTTGTTGACTGCCCATGAGGAGTTAATTTTAGCAATGGAGAAACTAGAATTAGAAGTGAGATATCCTATAAAGTCTGACGAGAAGCTGTTCCAGCTGGGAGCTAGTATAACTTTGCTGGATAAGGTTAAGGAAGCATAACTTTAGGATGAAGACTGTGAGAAGATCAAGAAGAGGATATCCAAAGAGAATGAACTAAAATTCAAGGTGGATAATGAAGGATTGATAAGATTCGAGAGCAGAGTTTGAGTACTGCCCGTACCAGAGATTAAGGAGGACATTTTGAGCGAGGCTCATAGTTTAAGTTATTCGATTCACCCCGGAAGTACCAAGATGTACCAGGATCTTCGACAATATTTCTGGTGGCCAAATATGAAATGAGATATTGCTAATTGTGTGGCCAAGTACCTAACGTGTTAGAAAGTGATAGCAGAACATCAGAGGCCAAGTGGACTGCTACAACCTGTGGAGATCCCAGAATGGAAATGGGAACACATTACAATGGATTTCGTAGTTGGTCTTCCGACGACTCAGAAAGGCTATGACGCAGTATAGGTTATCATTGATCGATTGACAAAATTAGCACACTTCCTACCGATCAAGATCAGATTCAACTTAGATCAATTGGCAAAGTTGTATGTGAAAGAGATTGTTTCAAAGCACGGAGTTCCAGTGTCGATTGTTTCTGATCGAGATCCGCACTTCACATCGAATTTCTGGAAGCGACTACAAGAATAAATGGGGACGCAGTTGAGAATGAGTACAGCATATCATCCTCAGACAGACGAGCAGAGTGAAAGAACGATCCAGACATTGGGGGATATGTTGAGAGCATACATCATGGATTTCGAAGGAAGTTGGGATGATCACATATCGCTCGTAGAATTCGGTTACAACAACAGTTACCACGCAAGTATTGGCATGCCGCCTTACAAAGCATTGTACATAAAAAAGTGTAGAACTCCATTATACTGGGATGAAGTGGGCAAATGACAATTGCTAGGACCAGAATTGGTACAACAGACAGCCGAGATCGTCAAGGTTATCCGGACAAGATTAGTAGCTGCTCAAGATAGGCAGAAGAAATACGCCAATCCACACCGTAAGAATGTAGAATTTGAATCGGGTAGCCTTTTTTTATTCTTGAAAGTCTCTCCCTGGAAGGGGAAGATTAGATTTGGCAAGAAAGAGAAATTGAGCCCGAGGTTCATTAGACCCTTTGAGGTGCTACGAAGAATCGGAGAAGTCGCATATGAGGTAGCCTTACCTCCAACGCTAGATCACATCCACAACGTCTTCCATGTTTCAGTCTTAAGACCGTACAAACCCAATTACAAACATGTGATTGAATATGAGCCCCTGCAATTTGATAAAGACTTATCCTATAAAGAAGTTTCTGTTCAGATTGTTGACAGGAAAGAACAAATTCTCAGAAATAAAGTAATACCATCTGTTAAGGTAATTTGTAGGAACCACAATGTTGAAGAAGTCACGTGAGAACTCGAAGAACATATAATGAAAACTTACCCATATTTATTTGCTTAATCTATGTGTAAGCGATTCTAGGGACAAAATCTTTGTAAGGAGGGGGGAGAATGTAAAGGGACAAATTTAATTGAACCGTGATTCTGAGGACAGAATCCTTTTAATTGGGAAAAGATGTGACAAACGAGAATTTTGTAATTTAATTTAAATATTTATTGAATTAAATAAATATTTTGATGATTTATTTAATGAGTTAAATAATTATTTGATGGAATTATGGTAGATTAATTTAATTATATGTGTTACATTGATTAAATTAATGTGGAGAATTTTTATAGTTCAAAGTGTGAATTTAATTAAGTTTATTTGACTAAAGGAATTATTTAATAAGCATAATGTCATTCTAATTAATTTAATAATTAATTAGAGATTTAATGATTTGACATAATTAATAAATAAGAATTTTAATTATGTGATGATGTGATTTAATGTGAAATATTATATTTTATTTAATTGAATTTAAATAAGATTATTTGATTAATTAAAGTGTGACAAATAAACTATATTATAACATTTTAATTAAATTAAATGGGAAAGGAGCCTTTTGTGACAACCAAACAATCCCTAAGGAATATAGGAAGTAGTTAAGGCCTGATGCGCTTAACTGCTACCCATGACTTCTACGATTAATTTATACGTAAAGTTATATATCAAACTCTATACATTATATCTATATTCTTTCATATACTTTATACATATCAGAGAAATATACAGAGAGAACTTAAATAGAAAGTTGAGAGAAAGATTAAAGATTGAAGAAGTTCCTATCATCATCTAAATAAACTTGCAAAGATAATTCTCTCATCTTAAGTTTTTATAGTTCATGTTCTTTGTTTTCCATTAACGTATATTTTTAAGTTCTATGTAAAAGCTTATGTTGTGATTAATGTATGAATTGATGATATATGTGCTAATAAATGTTTTATATCATTTATTCATGTTTTAAAACAATCAAATTCATGTGATTATGCTTTAATTAGAGATTTGAAAGTTACAGAGTATGAAAAGTATGAATATGGCCCATATGTACAAAATATCATGATTTAATTGTTTATTAAACTTTAAATTGATAGTTGATTATGATTATGTAAATTTAAACGAACGAATCGAAATTCAAATGGACAGATTCGGTGTTATAACGAATCTGTAGTGACGAATTTCATGATTTCTCTCGAAATTTTGAAAAATACCAAAAATAGTAAATTTATGTGCTCTAAGTTGAGTGATTATGTAAATTAAGTTGTTAAAAACATGCTAAGTATGTTGTTGAATGTTTTTGTTGAGTTCAGAATGTATGGGTAACATTAAATGTATTGTTTGAACTTAATTTTTGCATTTTGGTGGGTTATTTGGGCTGATGAACAGTGCAGTCGCGAACTGCAGTTCATCATGCCGAAGACACCTGCCCCGGCGGGCTTTCTAGTGTAAAGTATGCCGCCCCGGCGGGCATCCTGCAGTGCAAATCCCCGCCCCGACGGGGAGTACAAAGAGGAAGTGATTTTGTTTTATGTGGTTTTCAGTCCATAATATGATGAGTTAACTTAACCTGATAACGTGTTGAGCATGTAACACAGTACTATAACATATTGTTGACATGTATAAGACGATTTTAAATTGCATATTAACAAGTTAAATACGAACTTGGATTTGTTGTTGTAAAGTTTGATTATGATGGTTTAAAGAGTTTATGTAAGACCCCAAATTTTAGGAATAAAGATTTAATTTTTTTATATATTATTTTGAAATAGTAAGGTGTTGATTTGATAAATGTGGTAAGTTATAGAGATATGTGCAAAATTTCCAAAGTTAACAAGTGGTAATAAAATATTCATTGTGTCGGGGAATATTCGTTTGGTCGTGGAATATTCTTGTTGTAGGGGAATATTCGTACGATGGCGCAGCCATTTGTGGGCCCCATAACGGAATAACTATCGGATGAAGAAAACGACAAGAATGAGTTTTTCTAAAAATAACGACGTAGTTGTTATCGTTAGAACTGTTGAAATACCCGGTGGTTAAAATACAGTAATATGCGGTGTAGCACAGTAGCACATGGTATTACACAGTAATTCTAATTATTGATTCTTACGTAAGAAGTCACTACTCAATAATTGTTACAGTAATTACTGTTCAATATTTTATATTATTGATTCAATAATTGCTACAATTGCATAATATTTTATTGGTTCAATAATTGCTACGTTGATATTTTATATCAATAATTGTTACGTTAATATTTTATATTATTGATTTAATAATTGCTACAATTACATAATATTTTATTGGTTCAATAATTGCTACGTTGATATTTTATATTATTGATTCAATAATTGTCATTGCACAGTATTTCACATTATTAAATCAATAATCGTCACTCTTATTATTTGAATAATATTATTAGATAACATTATTGGCAATGTCTAAGAAAGTTCTGTCTAGGAGGGGTTATTTAATTGCGCACCAGTAAGGAGAAATCCTTATCGAAAGTCCCCCTCTTTCCTAAGAACGACCTGGTTGTCAATATTGTAGTTCTGTAATATTATTTGTGAATAATTAATTATTGATTTATATGATAAAGAAATATTTATTTTTGTGGATATAAAAGAAAGAATTAGTGCTGAGGTGTTTTATCAGCATTTTAGTGTGGAAAATCATCCGTTTGTGGATTTCGACCATTTTACGTTGGGAATTTGGAAAAAACTTCCTTCTACAAAGTTGTAGAGAATTAAATTTCATATGAAAAGGACATAAGATTCGTATTTTTCTGTTAAAAGGGCTATTTATTATGAATTATTAATGCTTCAAAAATAAATATAATATATATGTATATATATATATATATATATATATATATTATATAAACATGTGGTTGAAGTTTGTTCAAAGGTGGCTACTAAATTTTCAAAGATGGGTGATTGAATAAATGATCCGTTGGTTTCAAAAGTCTATATTGGTGTCCTGACATTTTTTTATAAATAGGGTGCTTAGTTAGAAATGAAAATCACAACAGAATCAGAAAATTTTCTCTCTATAATATCGAGCGTAATTCTTGTGAGTATTTAGATACTTTGAGTGTTGATAACAGTGCAAGTTTTCGTCTACATAATATCTAATATTTCAGTCAAAACTACTCTCCGGTTAAGGTAAGGGATGTTATTTTCTTCATAAATGATGTTATTTTCTTCAATATCATTTCACCAAAATATCGGTATGAATTTTATTGTTAAATTTTTATCTTTTTATGTCAGGGTTACTATTCACGTATACGGCACTATTCACGTATATGATATTATTCACGAATACGGTACTATTCACGAAGTATGATTTTTCTTATAAAATTTTTATCTTTTTCATGTCGGAGTTACTATTCATGTATACGGCACTATTCACGTATACGGCACTATTCACAAATACGGTACTATTCACCAAAAAATTAAATTTTCTTCTATTTATCCGAGTTGTCTGTTAAGGTTCCTATCTTTAATTGGATCCAAGTTTTGAGCTTTATTCTTGAATGTTGCTCCACAAAGTGTTATTATGGAGTATTTTTGAACTTGAATAAACTAAAATACGAATCCTTAATCTTTGTCCTTTATCTCACTAGATTCGTTCTTTAAAATATTTTTCATCATCCTCAGTCTTAAAAGATGATACGAAAGAATATCTTTGGCCTGTAGTACAAAGATGGATGATTATTTGATGAATATCTTTGGCCTGTAGTGCAAAGATGAATGATTACCTGATGAATATCTTTGGCCCGTAGTGCAAAGATGACAGGTGTTGAGATGAACATGACCAACTGGTGATACAAATGAATATCTTTGGCCCGTAGTGCAAAGATGAATATTTGATTCGAGATGTATATTGATTGATGTTACAAGGATAAAATATTGCTGATAGACTTTTAAATCATAGAAGATAGCAGACTTTATTCTCTACTTAACTTTTCTAATGAATTGTTATTTTCGCTGCGAATATTGATCTAAAACTTATTGTCTATAATATTTTATCTGAATTGTTGAAGACTAACGATAATTTATTTTCCATTATCCTAGTCATAATATTCTTTACTGGGCTAGTTGAGCTCACCCTTTTCATCTATTGTCCTCTTCAGGGAATGAGAATGTTGCGGGAACTAGTCGGGGAACAGTGTGATGGTCAGAGTTAAGATCTGTAGAAGTTCTCACTATTCTATAAAATAGTGGGATAATAATTATAATAAATAAAGAATGAATTTTAATGTTTATATTTCGTATTATATACGATTTGTATTGACATTCACAGTTGTATGGTCGTATTTCTCACGACCTTTTGTTATAAAAGATTTGTATTTAAAATTCTGTACCATGTAATTGGTGACTCAGAATGGGTTGGTATTGAACCTATTTTGGGGGCGTCACAGTTGGTATCAGAGCTTAGGGATATGATCTCTGGCGGAGATCTAGGAATAGAACTAGGAGGGGAGAGACGAGTAAAATCCTTTGCTAGTGTGTGTCCTACCTAAGCTTATTTGGTATTTAATTGGTCATTTGGAACATAGGGTTAATATGTGATATGTTAATTTGGTTGATTAATCCTTGTTTTGTGGTAGTATTTGAGAATGGCAGCTGAAAATTTAAACAATGGAGTGAATGAGACTGTTGAGACGCCTTTAATCACCAACCAGGAGAACCAGTAAGGAGAAATCCTTATCGAAAGTCCCCCTCTTTCCTAGGAACGACCTGGTTGTCAATATTGTAGTTCTGTAATATTATTTGTGAATAATTAATTATTGATTTATATGATAAAAAAATATTTATTTTTGTGAAAGAAGGAATTAGTGCTGAGGTATTTTATCAGCATTTTAGTGTGGAAAATCATCCGTTTGTGGATTTCGGCCATTTTACGTTAGGAATTTGGAAAAACTTCCTTCTACAAAGTTGTAGAGAATTAAATTTCATATGAAAATAACATAAGATTCGTATTTTTCTGTTTAAAGGGCTATTTATTATGAATTATTAATGCTTCAAAAATAAATATTTTAATATATATATATATATATATATATATATATATATTATATATTATATAAACATGTGGTTGAAGTTTGTTCAAAGGTGGCTACTAAATTTTCAAAGATGGGTGATTGAATAAATGCTCCGTTGGTTTCAAAAGTCTATATTGGTGTCCTGACGTTTTTTTATAAATAGGGTGCTTAGTTAGAAATGAAAATCACACCAAAATCAGAAAATTTTCTCTCTATAATATCGAGCGTATTTCTTATGAGTATTTAAATACTTTGAGTGTTGATAACAGTGCAAGTTTTTGTCCACATAATAGCCGATATTCCAGTCAAAACTACTCTCCGGTTAAGGTAAGGGATGTTATTTTCTTCATAAATGATATTATTTTCTTCAATATCATTTCACCAAAATATCGGTATGAATTTTATTGTTAAATTTTTACCTTTTTATGTCGGGGTTACTTTTCATGTATACGGCACTATTCACGTATACGATAGTATTCACGAATACGATACTATTCACGAATACGGTACTATTCACGAAGTATGATTTTTCTTATGAAATTTCTATCTGTTTCATATCAGGGTTACTATTCACGTATACAACACTATTCACGTATACGGCTCTATTCACAAATACTGTACTATTCACCGAAAAATTAAATTTTTTTTTATTTGTCCGAGTTGTCTGTTAAGGTTCCTATCTTTGATTGGATCCAAGTTTTGAGCTTTATTCTTGAATTTTGCTCCACAAAGTGTTATCATAGAGTATTTTTGAACTTGGATAAACTAAAATACAAATCCTTAATCTTTGTCCTTTATCTCACTAGATTCGTTCTTTAAAATATATTTCATCATCCTTAGTCTTAAAAGATGATACGAAAGAATATCTTTGGCCTGTAGTGCAAAGATGGATGATTATTTGATGAATATCTTTGGCCTGTAGTGCAAAAATGAATGATTACCTGATGAATATCTTTGGCCCATAGTGCAAAGATGACAGGTGTTGAGATGAACATGTCCAACTGGTGATACAAATGAATATCTTTGGCCCGTAGTGCAAAGATGAATATTTGATTCGAGATGTATATTGATTGATGTTACAGGGATAAAATATTGATGATAGACTTTTAAATCATAGAAGATAGTAGACTTCATTCTCTACTTAACTCTTCTAATGAATTATTATTTTCGCTGCGAATATTGATCTAAAACTTATTGTCCATAATATTTTATCTGAATTATTGAAGACAAACGATAATTTATTTTCCATTATCCTAGTCATAATATTCTTTACTAGGTTAGTTGAGCTCACTCTTTTCATCTATTGTCCTCTTCAGGGAATGAGTATGTTGCGGAAACTATTCGGGGAACAGTGTGATGGTCAGAGTTAAGATCTGTAGAAGTTCTCACTATTCTACAAAATAGTGGGATAATAATTGTAATAAATAAAGAATGACTTTGAATGTTTATATTTTGTATTATATACAATTTGTATTGACATTCACTGTTGTATGGTCGTATTTCTCACGAGCTTTTGTTATAAAAGATTTGTATTTGAAATTCTGTACCATATAATTGGCGACTCAGAATGGGTTGGTATTGAACCTATTTTGGGGGCGTCACAGTTTATACTTGTGTGGTATGCATGTTGAGGGTTCAGATTCATGTTATAATTAACAAGTTAAGATTATGAACCAAGTTGTTAAGTTGTGCTAAAGTGTGGAAGTTTAACAGTTAAATGTAGTGGTAATGAAACTAATTAAAATTGTAAACACAATGAAATGTGTAGGACGTTTGGGGAAGTGAATTGTAGTTATATCGGTAGCTTGTGCACGAGGTAAGTGTTCTATCCCTAGTTTACTATTGTTGAGCAAGTTCTCTAACTATACTCTTTAAAGTGAGCAAGTTTCTAAATTCAAAGTTATTCATTGAACAAGTTCTAAACTTATGTTTCTATATCAATCAAGTTCTTATTCTTGTTTATTCAAATCAAGATTCGTATGAGATATTATAATCTTTGTAAAGCATTACTTCAGTATACAATACTTATTCAATTGTATACTCTCAAGATTCATTATTCAATGTGATTATCAATTATTGTTGAACATTGTAAGACTAACGAACCCCTATTAATTCGACTAGTCCATAGTTGATAAACGTTCTAAATTCTAGAATTGAGCTTATTCAAACCAAACATCTTTTGGTGCGGACTCTGATGTCAAACTGAGATGAACAACCCTGTTATAAGGGATTATTTACGCGTTAGCGTTGAGATGATGTGCACATTATGGTACTAAGGGCTGATCCCCCTAAGTACGAGTAGTAGAGTCCATATAGTCTTATGACTGCTAAAGGTTTAAAGTAGAGATACTTGACAACCTGGGACATAGTTCATGGTCTTACGACCCTCAGATGTACTTTTGATTCTTGTTATTCATTCTTGATTCAAAAGTCGAGCTTTCTTTTATTCAGAACTCTTTGATTTACTCGCATGTTATTATTACTGTTATATTATTATACTTGTGGGCAATCGTGCTCACTCTTGCATAATAACATTGTAGTTAAGAACGAAAGGTCCGACGAGCCTTCCACTAGCAAAGGCAAGGGCAAAGTTAACAAGTGATGAAGACCTGTTCTTTTAATTGAGAATATTTGTTAAGACTTATGTTGTGATGTTTAAGACTTATTTGTTTATGTTTTTTGCATTAAGATTTAAGGTTAGTTCAACCTGGGATTTATTTATGTATTATTCAGATATTGTAACCCCATAAATGGAGATGTTTTTATCTATTTCATGAGATGCATTTATTATGGGTAGATAGATATGTGATATTTGTACAGTGAACACCAAATTCCTTGAAAATTGAAGTACCCGAATTTGGGGGTGTCACAAAAACAGTTCTAACTAAGCATTTTAAGAATGATTTAACATCAATACCCATAATAGTCTTCAAACCTTTAAGTATATGCATTATCACAATATGAACCTATAATATACTATATGTTCATGGTTTAAAGCAGCTATATGTAAGGATTGTAGCTTCAGTTCAAAACAACACCTATTAGGCTTTTAAATTCCATAAGGAAGCATGGTTTGACAACCTAGTTAACAAAATAGCAAGGTTATGCAACACATGAGCTTTGACTAACCTTTTACATAAGATTTAACATGTATAGCTTATGTCCGGGTGGTCTACATCAGTATATACATTGACAGTCCCCAAATAGTCCATTACTAAGCTACTTAGCTAGCATACAATCACACCAAAATAGTGCATGTTCTGACCTATTTCAAACAGGCCCAAACTGTCTTGTTTTGGTCTTTCAGCAACTGAAAAATTGCTACTTACGTTCCACTACTATCAACCTTCAATGATTAGTTAATTTATCTCATGTTATAGCATAAAAACTATATTAAAAGTAAGAAATATCAGTCACTATCAAGCTTGCTATAACAGCCCCTTGAAATCCATGTAGCCTAATTGTGAACTAGCATAGCTATCACAAGTTAATTTAAATCATGTTACATTTTAGCATAGAAGCATGCTTGAAACATTGGCTTGCCAAAATAGTATATAAACATGATCTTGGACTCGATCACACACCTAGTATGCTTTTTAATATATAACAGTCTTTACTCAATCCATTTATCAAACAATTGGTAGGCATGCTTTCTATTTACATGAAATAATCATTTTCCTATCCATTTTCCCAACCTCTTGGCCTTTAATCATTAATTTATATATGTATAATCCAATAATCACAACAACGCAGCTATCTTATTCATAACAGTCATCATAGAAATCAAAATCAATACTAACATCCACTAACATTAGCACAAAGCAGCCAATAATCAATATAACAGTCCTATACTATCTATCCGACCACTAAAAACCCATATTACTCAAAATAAAATGACAATGAATGGAATGGAGTGAGAATGCTCACTTTGTTGGTTGTTAGTTTTCTAAGACTTCAAAGTAGGGATGAATGGCTGCTTTGTTGCTAAATTTGCCTCCCTTTACAGCCGGAACTATGCAGCAAAATAGAACCCAAATTTTTTTTTGAATGGCTGGCTAGGATGAGGTGAGGGACTGCCTTTAATGGTTGAGATATCTCCTTTTGCTGGCAGTCCTATTAGCCTTTAGTTGGCCTCTACACAGTCACCCTACCAAATTCCCAGCAATCATTTCTAGCCTAGTCTACCCAGCCCCTATTAGAAGAGTTAGGCATCTGCTCCTTATTTGCCTATTCCCTGACTCTTTGAGGCAAGTTACACTAACTACTAACTGTTATAACTCAGCCTAACTAACTAACTGATCCTTCAACTTAAAGTAAAACAGTTCCCCTATTGCACATCATTTGGGTTGCCAGATTGGGCTGGGAGGAAAGTGTAGACACTCATAAATTCATTTCCCTGTTACTAACACTGTAGGAGGGCAAAACTGTCTCATAATATCAACCTCGGTCTCAATACCGGGCTATCAATTCAACCTCGGTCTTAATACCAGGCCATCAATTCAACCCCAGTTTCACTACCGGGCCATCAATTCAACGCCGGTCTCACTACTGGGCCATCAATTCAACCCCGGTCCCAATACTGGGTCACCAAGTCAGCCCCAGTCTCAACCCAGGGAGTACAGGTCAGCCCCGGTCTCAACCCGGGAGGTACAGGTCAGCCCCAGTCTCAACCCGGGGAGTACAGGTCAGCCCCGGTCTTAACCCGGGAGGTACAGGTCAACCCCGGTCTCAACCCGAGAGGTACACCTAAGCCCCGATCTCAACCTGAAAAGTACAGATCAGCCCCGGTCTTAACCCGGGAGGTACAGGTCGGCCCCGGTCTCAACCTGGGAGGTACAGGTGAGCCCCGGTCTCAACCCGGGAAGTACAGGTGAGCCCCGGTCTCAACCCGGGGAGTATAGGTCAGCCCCAATCTCAACCCAAGAGGTACAGGTCAACCCTGGTCTCAACCCAGGAGGTACAGGTCAGCCCCGATCTCAACCCGGGAGGTACAGATCAGCCCCGATCTCAACCCGGGAGGTATAGGTCATCCCCGGTCTCAACCCGGGAGGTACAACTCAGCCCCAATATCAACCCGAGAGGTACAGGCCAGCCTCGGTCTCAACCTGGGATGTACAGGTCAGCCCCGGTCTTAACACAGGATGTACAGGTCATCCTCAGTCTCAACCCAGGAGGTACAAGTCAGCCCCGGTCTCAACTCGGGAAGTACATGACAGCCCTAGTCTCGACCCCGGGAGGAATAGGTGAACCCCGATCTCAACTCGAGAGGTCAGGCCAACTTCGAAAACAACCCTGAAGCATCACAACATCTCCAGAGGAAAACTTGGAAGGACCAAGTCATCCTCAGAGACAACCCTGAGGACAAACAGAATCGGCTGGGATCCAAACCTCGGAGACAACCCCAGGAAGTTAGTCGAAGGCCATGCCAGCACTAAGGGCAACCCCGTGAGGGGCAAGACGATCTTTTTACCAACTTGAAGTCGATTCGGTCAAATTTAAGTTGAATTGATGCCACCAAGGTTAGAATGAACCATAACAATGATCCCGAGTGCAAACAGCGCAAGACAGCTTAACGGACAAACTGCGAGGAATCAAACCCATCTTTTTTGACTCAAAAAATATTTTATCCCATGTCATTGCAACACTCTCGGCGAGGGCTTTTCTAAAAAGTACAACACGCCTCAAAGGACGCTTCGATCAAAAGTTAGAAAGTTTTAAATCTGACCTCGCGTTGCTCGAAGTGCACGTACTTCAATACAACAAGACCCGCCACGTGGAGCCGCACCTCTACCTGTGGCTGCCGTAGGTAGAGCTGCTTCTCCCGGGTCTATATATATGAGGTGACCCCCCAGCTCATTTCATAATCCAAAAGTGCTCTGAACCCCTACCCGTTTGGTTTCTCAGCCATATTCTTGTCTTCCCCAAATTTTTTCACTCTAACACGTAGATATACCCATATACTACCACATATCAAAAATTAACCGATAGAATCAGACGTTTAGAGCATACGATTTGGCAAAAAAACCCGTGTAGCAGTCCATTGTGAGTATTTTTACGATTAGGAAGTTTGTATTACTTCATTGCATTTTTATACACTTGCACGTTAAGTTTCATTTTTTGAATATCCCCAGAACTCAGTTCCGTGGCCTTTTTTGTTAACTTTTGGTTCATTTTAGTACCTAAACTCATTTTTTGGCATTTCTACAACTCGGATTGACGATCCGTCACTTTTAACAGCTTTTATATACTTATATTTTCTTTTTTAGCAACTTCGCCGGACTAGGTTATCTTCCCATCCCGGGTTTGGCTTTTTTTTATATATATTTAACTATATATATATACTAACTTTTCAATTCTGTCAAGCTTGGATGTCAAATCCGTAGTAGTTTATTTCTTTTATATATATATATATATATATATACATATATATGCACCCTTCACCGGACTGGGTTATCTTCCCAGTCCCGGTTTGACTATTTTTTTGTCTATATTTAACTATATATATATATATATATTTATATTCCAGTTCGGCTTGGATCATTCTGTGGCCTTTTTACTACTTATAAATATATACATTTTCTGTCCGGGCAAAGGATAGAATGTCCGTCGCCCTTTATTATTTTTCTATATATATATTTACATTATGTCCAGCCTGGATTATTTCGTGGCTTTTATACAGCTTTTATAAATATATATATATTATATTTCAATTCCTGTTCGGGCACCGGAGTGAAAACCCACTGCCCATTTACAGCTTATATATATATATATTTTCATTCCAATCTGGGCAAAGGATAGAATGTCCGTCGCCGTTTATCGCTTATATATATATATATATATATATATATATATATATATATTTACATTCCAGTCCGGGCATCGGAGTGAAAACCCATCGCCCTTTACCGCTTTCGTATATATATAATTATATATATAGATATATTGCTTTACTCATTTTATTAAATTATTTCTTTAAATATTCATTTGATATGAATTAGCATTGACATTTCAGTGGGCGAACTAGATTTCTTTAAATCTCGCCAACTCTAGCTTTCAAACGATTCAAAATAGGTCCAGACGGAACCGGGAAGCTAGAATGGCTTAAATTTATTTAAATCTAGCCTTTTTCTAGTTACAGTTCTGAAAGCAACCTCGCGGCGCTTAGATCACTATCTAGTGGGAACGAGAAGCTTCGGCCATGCACAGGCTAGGATTTATTGATGGATCCTTGGTCCTGACGACACTTGGATATATATTTTCTGTGTATATTTGAGATGTGCAGGTTTGTTGGCCTCCCTATGTGAGCATAGGAATCGTGGGATTCATGATCAAACTGATCGGAATCTGATTCCCACGATGGATAAACTCCACTTTACAAATGTACCCTGCCAGTTTTTTGTTGGGTTTGTATGTAACGCAATTATGCAATCAAATCACATAAATAGGGCGGAAGCGTAAAAACTAGGTTTTCAAAATTTATACAAACCCATAACCATGATCATGCTTTGTGCTTGTTATCAATAACAGAAAAGAGAGAACATGGAATTATACCTTTGAAGATCTAAGCTTCCTCAGGTACAAGTTCTACTCCTTTGATTCCTTTGATTCCTCTGATAGTGGCTCCTTCCCTTGAATAATGTCAGCCACCCAAATGTTTGGCCTCTAACGGTGATCCACCAAGGAAGATGAAGAACTCAAGAAGATGGGTTATTGGTTTAACCCTTGTTTCTATCTCTATAGAATATGTGTACTCCCAACTCTTGGAAAATTTCACATCCCTTATTTCTGATATAAAACTCTCTTATATAGATATTAGGTTAACCCTCCTAATCCAATTAGAATAGGGTTTTATTTAATTAATTAATTAAATACTTTTAATTAATTTATATCCTAATCTTTATTAGGATTGAGAGAGAGTACTGATATTATATTAATTCCTAAACTCCTTTAGAATTAAAATAATAATAATAATAATAATATTAATAAGACTCCTCTTATTAATTTATATTTAATATTTCTAAAATATTAAATAATAAACATTAAGCTATTTAATTTATTCTATCATCATAGATTAAATTAATTATACTTAATGCATTATTACTATCATGCCATTTTCTTCTTAAATAATTCTTCTTCCTTTTATGGTGTGACCCTTTAGGTTCTCCATATTAAACCGGTTGTGAATAAATCAATTAGAACAATTCTAATCTTATTTAAATAAACAAATTAAACTAATAATCTATTTAAATAAATAACATTTATTCTACAATAGGGATAAGCCTCCCTAGCGATCAACGGCTTTCCAGATAATATAGATTTCAACATTAATCATAAAAGAACCTGCGAGTTAATAGTTACCGTACAATTCAATCATTCCACCATACAATGTCCCAATTAAATATAAGACATGGATTTACTGTCAAGTCTTAATTTATTTAATCATATGTATTTCGATTAGAAAATGCACAACTCCAGATAATGCAAATTAGAAACCTCTTTCTAATTTCATTCTACCTTGGCCAAGGATTCCTGGGTTGTCATTTAACGAATCACATAGGACATATCTCCTCTTTTACTAGAGGTGGTAGATTCTTTATTGATCATTCATTATCTCCATATGTAACTCATTACACCCAAGCATACCCTATATATGCCTTAAAAGGCCTTAAGGAATTAGTCAAAGTATAATTTGTTACATACAAGATACTATGATGATCTCAAGTCCAAGGATCACATGTACTACTATCACATTAGGAATTCCTATTGACAGGCGAGTAAAACTCCATTAGGTATTCCATAGCGAGTCACGTTCAGTGAACTTATTCTCCAATAAGCACCTACATACTTGCTTTAGTGTCTCCACACAAATGACCATGAGATCAGTCATCCTCATCCAATGAGCAAGCAACATATGTACTAATCTATCCGGATTTACTAATCCCCTTTTTAGTAATCCCACGATTGGAAACTATTTTAGTTTTAAAGCTTTCTAAGAATTTAGATCTCATTAGCATGATCAACATCATGATTCTAAAAGCATTGCTTAAAACTATGGGTTATTTACATATTATAAAAACAGCACCATGTAGATAATTAAATGCCTTTAATAAATGAATATTTTATTAATAAATAAATAAGATTGTTTACAAAGTATGTGCTTTATCATCATACATGATTGGCTTGTATGCACACTACTATCATTTTTCTGTAAAAATGTACATCCGAAAGACCTTAAAACGGTTATACGGGTTAAGGTCTCAACATAATGAGAATAATAGTTTGTCGTGTCAGAGTCACTCTGATGGCTGTCATGCCCATGAGAAGACCGACACTTGTATTTATTTCTGTGGTCGAGGATGCTTCGCAGCCCGACAATCGCCATTCAAATTGAGCCTTAAGGCTGAAAAGATAAAACTGAAGTATCGATATGCTTCAATTCCTATGTTAGCGTCAGGGTTTGAAAATCAACCTTTCAAAACATCACTTTAAATAATCTTGTCTAAAAGAGAGACTTTTGCAAATCAAATCAAACCCTTCTTATATAAGTTTAACGATGCATAAACATACTTTCCAATCAAAGCATATGCCCAATTTATTTCAGCATTCACACACACATTACAGATTTAAAAGGGAAATATTGAAAAAAATTTGTACCGTGTTTACACAGGAGATGTGGGGTGCCTAACACCTTCCCCATACTTAACCAAGCCCCCGAACTCAAAACTTTATTTTCAAAGATCAAGTTTCGACAGTGTCCAGCAATTGGGTCTCTTTCAAACAAACTCGATTGAGTTGGTACAACCATTTCAAAACTACCAACTAGAGACTCTGTAAAACGTTCAAATCGTCGACATAACACATGTTGGCCTTTTCCTAAAAAACCCTTCAAAACCTTTTTTCACAATAAAAAGAGTAAGGGTAGAAAAAACCTAGGAAGAAAGAAAGATCCGGGTTTGACCCAACCCGAATTTTTTCTGACGTCGATAGGTGGCGACTCTGCTGGGGACAGTAGAGGGCTTAGGCCGCGCTCAAATCTTTTTCAAATTTCCCTTTCATATCTGTGTATGTGCGAATACTGCGTCTTTTATTGAATGAATGCGTGAATGCTGCGTCTTTACATTGAATGAATGCAAAAGAATGCTTTCCTGCTTTATTAGTGATTCGCACCCATATTAGTGCTTCGCACCAATGTCATCATATGCATACGGTGAGGCGCGATGTATGTGAATGTATGTTGTGTGATTCCTCCACCAGAAGGAAAACCCATCGGTGTAAGAGTAATGTCTTCGAGGACGGCTAAGTCTTCGGGGCTCATGATAAAGCACCACTCAGATTCGCTCCAATTGAAAGATCGGATTAATTTCCCCTCTAGTAGATTGCGATGATCTGGGAACCTTCATGCCGAAAAAGTCGCGAGAGTAGCCTAAGATAGGTCAGCCTCTGATTAACCAAACCCAAAGAGAAGCTTCTTCATGCCTTCCTTTTTCAATTCAATGTCAAGTTTTTTTAATTCCAATGTAAATAGCACAATGTAAATGTCATAATGTACATCCTATCATGTTATCCTGTCATTAAAACAACTGACCTCGGTTTTGGAGGATAAGATTAAAAAAAACCATAAAAACACATCATGGCATGCATCCTATCCATACCTACCTCAGGAAATTGACACGCCTACGTTTTGTTGTAGGTGAAAAATTGGTCCTGTCACTAGATATAAGTCTAAAAAAGCACTAAGTCCATCTCCAGACATGGCTTCCAGTGCTCAGCCAGAATCCACCCCTGTCTCTAGGGAAGAGTTTGAAGCACTGAGGAATCAGATAGCCGAATTGGCCGGTTTCCTTAGAGAGCAAAGTAAAGCTCTTAAAGGGAAGCAAACACAGGGTCACACAGAACCAGGAACACCTGGTGGCAGTCAAGAGACCGAAAAGATAGACACTCAGATCCCTGATCCTTAGAACCAGGGTCCTACCAACAAAACCCCTAAAATCACTGTACTTAACAAAGAACAGGAAGCTGGTGACATTTTGAAGAAAGACCAACAGATGGAAAAAACTATCCAGTCTATCAAAGGGACTGGGGCATTTGGCAGTGTTAATTATTCAGACTTGTGTATTTTTCCTGGGGCCCGTTATCCCGAAAAATTTCAAGTTCCTTATTTTGAGAAATACGATGGACTGGGAGACCCTTACACTCACTTAAAAGTGTTCATTGGAGTGCTCAGATCCTATGCAGAGGACGAGAAACTTTGAATGCATTTATTCCAGAAAAGTCTGACCGGAGAGGCTAGAGCATGGTACACCCGTCTAAACAACTCCAAAATTTACAGCTGGGAAGAGTTGGCACTTGTTTTCCTCAGTCAATATAGTTTTCAATCTTAAATGGCTCCAGACAGATACCAAATAACCAAAATCAAGAAACAAAACACAGAATTATTCAGAGAATATGCTCAACTTTGGAGGCGAGTTGCAGCACAAGTCACTCCACCCATGACGGGGTCTAAAATAGTCATGACTTTCATCGACATTCAAAAAGCTCCGTATTATGAGAGGGTCCTAGCAGACATAGGAAAACCATTCTCGAAAATGATCAAACATGGAGAGATGGCTGAAATGGGGCTAAAGTCTGGGAAGATAAAGGACTTAATTGCCTTAGAAGCAGTTACTGAGCATATCTAGTCCAGAAATTACGGGAGTAATCCCCAGACGGTACACAAGAAGAAAGACGAAGAAGTATCCTTAGTATTGCAAGGACAGAATCAGAGGGGCGAGTCAAGCAGTATGCCCATTCAAAGGAGGAATTATACCCCTTTTCAAGCTCCAGCTCAACCTTCAAACCCTCCATTTCAGAAAACTATGGAGGCCAGACGTCGGAGAACATTCACCCCCATTAGAGGATTCACTCGAGAATGTGCTGAAAATTTTAACCGCGCAGAAGAAGATTGTTCAACTCCTTCCACCAACCAACACTGGTGGACGAAATTTTGACCCAAGTAAAAAGTGTGCTTACCACTCCGGATCCCCCGGGCCATGATACACAAGACTGTTGGTCTCTCAAGCATAAAATTCAAGACTTGATTGACAACAGAGAGATTGTGGTAACAAAGCCCGAGCAACCGTATATGCAGGATAATCCCCTCCCTCAGTACAAAGAGGAAAATGTCAACATGATCAACACAGGAAATGGAGAAGGATCCAAGTACCTCCGTTATGTAGGAGAGTCGACTCCATCCAGCAACAATAGGCCAGGTAGTTGGGAAGTCTCGGAAAGGCGATTCCTGATAGAGCAGGAGATCAAGTCTATCAAGGAACATCTTGGTCAGATAGCAAAACTGGTTGTATACCAACATCAGGTCACCAGACAGTTGATCAACCAATCCAACCAACATGAGGCTAGCTGTAAGAACCCAGATTTTTGAGAATTATTAAAAATAAGAATTAAATAAATAAAATTCTTATTAAATGATATGTGGTGGGATATTATTGCATATGTGAGTAAGAACTATGCAATATGTGATGTTTATGTTTAATAAATATATTAGAAGTATACATTTATTACTTGTAAATAAATTGTAGGAGCAATTTATTAAAGGAAATAATTAGTTAAGTATACAAATAATATGTTATACTTTAAATAAAGGATATTAAAATAAATTATGTCATTCAATTATTTTAATAAAGAGAGATTATTATTTTAATAATATATATAAATAAATTGATATAAATAATTTATAATATGAGAGAATAAAATCATTATTTATTTTTTATATGTGCATGTTTGGTGTAACATGTAATTGGGAGCTAATAGATATATATTATATATATGTATTTGTTACGTGAGGGAATGAAATTGTTGAGAATAATTTGAGTAAGGAATTAAAAGAGGTGGTTTAAGTATATAATCATTATGTATACTTTATCGAATAATATTAGAATAAATTCTTATATGAAGTTATTTTTAATAAAGCAAGGATATTATATTTATTATAATATCTTGAAGTAGTAAATAAATTCTTAAGTGAATTTATCTTAATGAGGCAAGGATATTATATTTATAATAATATCTTAAGGAAGTAAATCTAATACCTAATTGAATTTATGCCAAGGATATTATATTGGTTATATTATCTTGTATAGGCAAATAATGGTATTTGCATGGAATATTAAGTGTTGCATATTTTTTTTAAAATAAATAAATATGTAGTTAAGATATATTATACTTTATTATGGGAATATAGTTTATATATCAAATGTGGGTTATATGAATTATATGCTTTCAAGAGGGAAAATATTTTAAAGAGATTTATGTAAGTAACTTATTTAATTAGATTAAGTTACTAAGGTTGGGTAATTAAATTACTTAACAAAAGTCTTAATGAAATAATTTGGTTAATAAGTTAATTAAGTGAAAATTGGATTAATTCTTAATTAACAAGGTTACTATTACAAACTTAATGGGCAAGCATGATTTTTCCTTCTTGCCGTGAGTTTGAGGAGAAGAAGAAGTGTGAAGTTTATGCTACATCCAAGCTTGGGCACCAAGGATTTTGACTTAGGAAGATTGATAAAAGTCTTTCTTTCTTCCTCTCCCAAATTCATGAAATTTTTATAATTTTACAATAATGGAAAGTGAAGGAATTGTATTGTTTGAGGGAGCATGGACAAATTGAAACCAAAGATTAGAGAATTTGAAAGGATTTCAAGCTTGGAATAATAGAAGATTATGAGCATAAGGTATAATTTCTTATGTAATTTTCTTTGAATTTTATCAAAGTTGTATGATATATAATTTTATTGCTAAACTTGGAATTTTAGAAGTTTAGTAAGTTATGGAATAATTTTTAATGGGATTCCATTATAAGAAATCAATATTTGCATCATGTGTACGTAATATGAAGTTAGAATTGATTTGAAATCAAAATATCAAAATTAAGTTTGTCTAGTAAACTTTAATTTACTAAAGTTCATTTTATTTGATTTTGAACTTGAGTTAGGTAATGATTCATGATTTTAGAGATTTGGTGAATAGGTTTGGGTTGTGGGATGTTATAAGGATGGAGTATGGAATACCCACAACCAAATCGATAAGAAAGCAAATAAAAAACGAAAACACACATATAGTGTTCGTTAAATGGCCTTAAAAAGTAAAAATTATTAAAAACTTAGAATTTAACGGAGCCAAGACCTTGGCCGAGTCTTAATATGTTTAATAAGACTTGTTTGTAAAGCGACTTGCGTTGGAACGAGTCAGAGCGAGTTTTTTATGTCAAAACAAGAAAACGAAAAAATATTAAAAACTAGTGGACTGCTGCCCCTAAACAGAAAATTCGAGATTAGCTAGATTAATCAGAAAATTTTGGGCTTTTGGTATGTTATAGTACACTGTATAAGCTTTCCGTGGACTCTGGAACGGACTAATTTCAACTTCCGAGCAAGAAGTTATGGTATTTCAAAGTAGTCGTGTCAAAACTGTCCAAAAAATTAGGAGCAGTCTCCTTGCACGAAATTTCTAGAATTTTCTGTTAAGAATTTGGAAAAACATTTTGTAATAAGGGTTGTAGCCCCAGAAGTTAGCTTCGTGTGGGCTCAAAAATTGCTCAAAAATATTTTAAAACGAAAAAGTTATGACTGCTTTAGCGAGAGTGGGTAAAGCTGAAACGAAATCTAAAACTATTACGAGTGGACATTTTTGGGGCCGGTTTTAGGCTGCATATGAGGTCCGAAATTAGTGGGTTGTATTTTTAAAAAATACTTAGGTATTCCATGTACAACATATCCAAATTTTAGATTAATCCAATAAACGAGCAGCGCGTACGAAAATCGCGAAGTGGCTGCGTTGATAAGAAGTCGAGCAAAATTCAGCACGTCGCTGAGCGCACGCGCCCGCTGGCGGCAGCGCGGCGTTGGGCTGGAAATGTGTTCTGACATCATTTTATGCACGATTTTGACGAGCTTTCGTGATCTGTTTCAAAGTGTGATTTTTTTTCTTCTAAAATACTATGACATGAGGTCTATAACATGCCCGAAATCTTTCTGTTATACGACTTATGATTTGAAAATTAAAAATGAGCAAACATGCATGTCAGAACTTAAAATTTGGGCGACGCCGACGTCGATGCGTCGAGCAATTTTGACGTTCGACGTTCCAAATCACGTTCTGGCAAAATAATAAGTCATAATAAATCTAATAATGTCATACGGGGCAAGATTTGACTTAAAAATGATATTTTATGCCGAGAAACTTCCTTTCAGGAATAAATAAAGTAATAAAAATATGTAATAAATATAAATTTACATATTTAAGCGAAATAAAAACCAAGGTTGCCTATAAAATTATTTTATGGTGCAACGAAAAACGAGATATCTGTAAAAATTTGTATTAATCATAAAAGTGATATTTTGAGGTTTTCGGAGTTTAAAATAGAGTTTTTGAGCCAAGATTATATATATTTAATATATAAATATATATATAATGAAAATGCACATATTCGTAAAACGAAAAATGAAGCGAATGTGCTAGCGGAGTAACATATTTATATACGAGGTAAAGCTCTGAGTTGACTCATGAGTAGACAAAAAGGTATAAAAATTATTTAAATTAAGAAATAATATAGTAAATTGAGTTTTTACTATAAAAGACATATAATATCTGTTTAAAACTTGAATTCGCAAATAAAGGCAATAGATAGTTCTAAAGTGAAATATAAATGATTTAAATTTTAATATGTAAAATATTTACATATTAAAATGCGATGAACCTTTATTTGGCGTAAAAAGATTAAAAAGAATTAAGTTTTTAATTAAACTACTATTCTTTTTGAGTAAGAATAAATAATTTTAGTTTTTATAAACTAGTAATTATTATTATTGAATAGATATGCATATTTTGTAACATATTTAATTATCTAATATGTGTGTGCATGTAAATATAATTCTGTACGAATTGTGGAGAAACTAAAGTAAAATTTTAGCGGTAATCTCTAATCAAGACAAGTTTTTCAGTTTTGTTATGTTTGTGGATTGTATGTGATTATATGGTGAGTTATATATCATGTTTATTGAATTGTTAAAGTCAAAATATGACTAAGTCAATTGGGTTATGAAACTCAATTGCTATACGTGATCTGTGATAGCATATGTTGTATGAGAATGTGAGACGTAAAAAGGCATATCTAAATGTATTGCATGTAATTATAGAACTGTGATATGTCTAGTAGAAGAATTATTGATGCATGTAGAATATGCATAGTAAAGAAAGTATGTTGCATATAGAGTTGTGTGCTATGTGAAACATGATAGACTGTTAAATTTACTGGGCCGTCGAGCTCAATCTTGCAAACACAAACTTTTTGCAGGTTAATGATGTTATGCAATATTACTTGCTGTACGAATGATGAAGGTTGGACAATGTACGAAAATGAATACATTTTCTGCGGATAGAATTGTATAGAGTTGTGATTGATGGTTGTGACATAGGTAATTGACAGTTATGTGTAGTTTAAAATAGTCAATGAGGAATATTTGTTTTGGCTGAATTGTAAGGAATATTTTATAAAAAAAATAAAGTGATATAGTGACATTTCTATATAAGAAAGAATTAATATTGAGTTATATATATTGATATAACTCTGATAAGAGAAATCATTAAATAAATATGATTTCATTATTAAAGAAGAATTGTAAAAGTTGAGATTCAGGGAACGAATGAATGGAATAAAAGGGAAAAAAAATCATTCTGCATTTTTAGCTATTTTAACATTAAATAATGTTTTAAAAGCTAGAACAAGATAATATTAACGCACAAGATCGGGAAAAGAAATAGTCCTGATTTTGGGGTCGTTACACTAGCCCTCCCACACCAGAAATCAGTCCCATTCCTATGAGGGACCATTACAGTTTTCATCAACAAGAACCATGGGCCGACAAGATGGCTAAGGAAGAAAAATTCCAAGCTGATAGGAATTTCGCCTTCCAAAGAAATTTCACCAACCTAAACCAGCCGATGAAGGAAATCCTCCAGATGTTAATCAACGAGGGAATGGTTGTAGATTTGTTACCCCCCAGTGAACCCTTGATCTAGAAAATTCAAACCTGACAGAATCTTCCAGTACCACTCCAATGAACCTGTGACGAACGAGATTTTTGTAATTTAAATTGATTATTTATTGAATTAAATAAATATTTTTTTGCTTATTGAGTTAAATAATTAATTGATGAATTTGTGATAGAATAATTTAATTATATGTGTTACATTAGGTAAATTAATGTGGAGATTTTTTATATGCAAAGTATGTATTTAATTGAGCTTATTTGATTAAACGAATTAATTAATAAGCATAATGTTATTCTAATTAATTTAATAATTAATTAGAGATTTAATGATTTGGCATAATTAATAAATAAGAATATTTATTATATGACTATGTGATTTAATGTGGAATTATGCTATGTTATTTAATTGATTTAAATAAGATATTGATTAATTGGGTGTGACATTATTAAACTATACTATAAATGAGTTAATTAAATTAAACGGAAAGGAAGAATAAAGGAGCTAACCAAACAGGTCCCTAAAGGGAGTTGGTGCAGTTAACCCACTATGGGATTAACTGACCATTCGTTGTCAGTCGTGTAATATATATGAAATATACATATACTATTATACTAGTTCATATATTTCATCAGAGCAAAAGTAGAGAGAAAAGAGAAAAATACACAGAGGGAATTGCGAGATTGGAAGTAGAATCCATATCATCTTCACAGAGTTTGCAAGGGGTAATTCCTTTGTCCCAATTTTATTTCACGTACTATGTTTCCTTCATTAACATATATTCTGAGTTCTCTGTGTATGGGAAGAATTTGCAATTGTTGATTGTATGCTTATGTATGTGTTATTATATGATTATTACATGTTTGATATTCGGTATGAATGATTTAAAATAGTTGAATTCATGAAATTAGGCCTTAATTGGGTTTACAAAAAGTTTGATAGCTTATGTAATTACATGGCCTTAAATTATTTAAGATGTTAATCTTGAACCATGTCATGAAAGATTGAACTTAGAAGGACTATGTAAGCATGCAATACTCTTAAACATGTGTATATTTTGTATGTCGATAAATACTTACGTGATGGACAGGAGCAGCTAAGCAAAAGCCCAACCCTAGTCTGGCCAAGGGACAGCGCAGCTGCGCTGTCCCTAGGCCTAACCAGGGCGCAGTTGCGCTAGTCTGTTTTCTGGATTGGTGCAGTCTGCTTGTTTCTGGTTATGTTGGTTAACATATGAATGTTGCCTAAGCTATTAAACTTGGTCAGATCTCTATTAGTATTTGTTTACAAGTATTAAGAGTGTAGCATGATGATGTTTAATTTATAAACGGAACTCCATGAATGAGAATGATATAATCGACTTAGTGTTATGACTTACTAAAATTCCATACATGATATAACTATGTTGCATAAACTGATTTCGTGCTACGAGTGTACAAGTACGTAATGACGTACGTATAGAGTCAAATGACTAAAGTAGAACCATATGTGTATACTTAAATTATATAACGAGCTTGTATAACGAATGTGCTTAGCTAATGAATATCCTATACATGTAAATATATGATAATAGGATTCAAAAGTGTTGATTAACTTTACGTGGATAGACTACGCTTAAGGCAAGTTTCCTAACTTACACTCTTTTATTGTGCAAGTTTCCTTGAACCCGTTCTTGTATTACTAACTGCAAGTATCCTAACCCTTGCATTTACTTTATGCAATGGATTCTTGTGAAAGCAAGTTTTCTTACTTACTTGTCTAAATTGAGTTAGTATGCTTATTGAATAAACTCTTGTTTCATTTGAGTCTTGTGAAAGCTATTATTTATGTTGAACTTAGTAGTGTTCTTAAATATTGTGAAAGTGTCTATGCCACTTGATTCGGCTAGACTATATGCATATTCAGAAAACTATCCAAACCAATTGACTGGTGCAGAATCTTTGAAAACTGAGTTGAACAACCCTTATGGTAAGGGGAGTGTATATATTGTTGGAAGCCCAACACACGCGTGAAAATTATTGTGGTGTTATGCATAACATAGAATATTGTAGACTGATCATCTATCATACTTATTTTTGGGTTATCAGTTTAATATTGATAATTCTAGTAGACGTTAAATAGTCCTTAGTGACTGCTCAGTATAAATTATTTTATCAAGTTGGATACGTTGATAGCCTTTGAATTCATATATATCTGTTGATCTATAATGAACTATCGTTTCATATCCAAGGATTTGATGTGAGAATTATTGATACTCGTTATTCATGATATTATTCTTTAAACTTTGGATTATCATCGAGATGATACCTTGATATTTCAAACTCGTGTTATAACACTCTTTACCCTTATCGTATATTACTTGCTAGGCAATTTGTGCTCATTATTGCTTATTTAAAACTTTTCAGTTAAGGCAGAACAGGGAGGTGTCTCTGGGAAAGATAAGGGCAAGGGCAAGGCTACCGACTAGCTAGTCCCTTTATATTTTAGAAATTCTGGTGTTGTATTATGATAACTATGATAATGTATTAAGACTGATTCAGAACTATGTTTAAACTTAAGTAGGGTTATGTAATAAGTCTTTATTTGATATTATTATGTAATCTATTAAGTACTGTAGGTTGCGAGACTTGGGGAATAAATATAATAAATCATTGTATAGTATTCTAGATTATCCGCTGTGATTGTATGATTTTAGTTATTATTGTTAGAACATGACGAACCGAATTCGAGGCATCGGGGCCCGAATTTGGGGGCGTCATAGGTTGGTATCAAAGCTATAGTTATAAATCTTAGGAGCGAGTGTCCTTAGATTATAACTTAGAAGAACTTAGGAAGTTAGAAGGAGATAAAACTCATGTAGAGTTTTCCTTGAGAGACTTAGTGTGTTATGAAATGTAACTTCATTCTATACAATGAACTTATGTTTTATTTAACATTTTAATGGAGTTGTTGTTTGTTTGTCTTGTGTTTGTGATTGTAGGATGACAGACATGGGAGGACCTAGTAGAGTGGCAGAGGAGGAGCCCAAAAATATACACGTAGTATATGAGGCACCTCTAGAGGTTGTGCCTGTGCAGGCTATTGCACCATCCAAGTCTGACGACGAGGATGAGATCGAGGTAGAGTTTGACCCAGAGGAGGAGCTCGTGGAGGACGAGCCTACGGAGAGTGAGCCCATAGAGGACTCTTACGAGCCTAAGCTGGAGGAGGATATGCTAGGAGAGTATGAGGAGCGTATTCTAGAGTTGGACTGCAGAGTGCAGGAGCT
The DNA here is from genome assembly GCA_020205555.1 of Panax stipuleanatus. NCBI lineage: Eukaryota > Viridiplantae > Streptophyta > Magnoliopsida > Apiales > Araliaceae > Panax > Panax stipuleanatus. The sequence goes on along the minus strand of CM035121.1, from coordinate 20,926,397 downwards.
GGAGACTGAGGCCCAGGAGAGAGAGTCCGAGTTCCAAAAGCTGAGGGATTAGGACCATCAAAGGAAGCTAGCGATCCAGGAGTTAGAGGTGGAGATTGCATACCGTAGGGAGGCAGGGATCCAGATGGGAACCTTGTTTCACAAATTGGTGGCTAGGAATGTGGATCTGGCAAGAAAGCTGGAAAAGGTAGAACAGAGAGAGTTAAGTGAGAAGACCGAGAAGGAAGCACTCCGTACTCAGCTAGAGTTGGAAGTTATGGATAGGATCCACTTCGAGGAGAAGTGGGAAGCGGCTAACGAGAGAGCTGACGACCTAGAGGATGAGGTTAATTGCAAGAAGAGGAAGATGAACAAGATGGGGTATGTGTTCCGTTCATCTTTTGAGAGGGTGATCGATGGTGTATACCACTACCCAGCGGAGCAGGGATAGACCCTACATACTTTGAGCCGAGAACTGATAGCATACATAGCACAGATCGAGTACAAGAGCGCTGTGGAGCGTGGGATGATGGGATGAGACCCTTAGTCAGTCTAGCCGTAGTATTAGTAGTATTTACCTTATATGATGTATATACTATGTTGTAATCCTAACTTTTTGTGTAAAGTGTGGGATAGATATGTAAACCCCGAGTAAGCTTTTGTTAAAGGGGTAGTATGTTAGTTTTCCCCATCTTTTGTGATATTATGGGATATGTGATAACATTTATAGAAATATGCTAGGGATGATCATGTAATGAAACGATTTGGCATATGAATATAAATGAAGCTTATTTCAGAAACGTGTTGTAAATTTTATTCTTTTTAGTATTAAAAGAAATACTTAAGTATTATAACTGAGTAATAATAAGATGAAAATTTATGATGCAGATAATGGCACTAAGACGTAGATTGACTGCACCTGAGGAGTCAGTGAATAATGAGAGGGAACAAGTAGACCCGATCCAGAAGCTAGTAGATTTGTTAGGAGAATCTCTTAGGGGAAGGAACAATGAACCCGTTCGCCCTAACCCTCAAGTTGGTCCAGTGACAAACTTTAAACCCCCATAGTTCGAGGGTACTACCGACCCCATAATTGCGCAGAGCTGGATAAAAGAAATAGAAAAGGCTTTCACTATTGCTCGTGTGGGTGAAGACCAGAAGACGGTATTTGCTACATACATGATGAGAGACGAAGCAAACTACTGGTGGGAGGCAAATCAGCAGAGAGCTGGAGAAGGAACGATAGCGTGGGAAAGATTTAAGACGCTGTTCTTTGAGAACTATTTCCCAAAGAGCATAAAGAATAGGATGGAGGTTAAGTTCTTAGAACTGAAGCAAGGTGACATGACGGTGGCGCAGTACGCGGCTAAGTTCAATGAACTAGCACGATTTGTAGAACACCAAGTAGGAGACAAAGAGAGGAAGGCGAGGCATTTTGAACAAGGGCTAAAGCCATGGCTGTTTAACAAGGTATCAGTTCTTCAAATTGATTCTTTTGCGACGTTACTGGAGAAGGCGATCATTACGGAAGGTGGCAGTGAGGCCTTAAGTCTGTACCATAAGGAGAAGAAAAACAAGAACACTGGTAATGAGCATCGTGGAGGGAGTAATCACGAAAAGAGAAAATGGGAAAACAACAACAATAACAACAGATGAAACAACAATCAAGGTGGAAGTCACCAGGGGAGCTTTAAGAAAAGGAGTGAAGCTTGTAATAAGTGTGGGAGAAGTCATCAGGGGTAGTGCTGGAAAGGAAAGAACACGTGCTATAACTGCGGCCACGGGGGAACACATCGTCGAATTGCCCAAAATCGAATAAGATCAGGGGATGTTTTGCTTGCGAATCAAAGGAGCACCAGATTAAGGATTGCCCAAAGAAAGGAAGTGGTGGGACTAGCGGAGGCCAGGGAGGAGGTAGCAAGTTAATGATTGGTGGACCAGCGCAGCCCAACCGATCGACCGCTCGGACCTTTAACATGACTGTCCAGGACGCAGTAGCTGCGAAGGACGTGGTGTCAGGTATAATCCCAACCAATGATATAAATGCATATATATTATTTGATTCGGGTGCCACTTGTTCTTTTGTATCTGAAGAATTTGCTAGTAGACTTAATACACCCTGAGAACGATTAGAAGATCCCTTGAACATAGAAGTTGCGAATAAGGAAATAATCCCTGTAGAATTCGTTTACCGAAATTGTCGCGCAAACATTAGAGATCATGAACTGAGCGTAGACTTGATTCCAATTAGATTGGGAGAATTTGACATAATACTGGGAATGGATTGGTTGTATAACCATGCAGTAATAATTGACTGTCAAAATAAATGTGTGAACCTTCAAACTCCGAGAAAGTCTAAGGCAGTGTTTTATGGTAGCTCATCGCTTAAGCAATCGTGTTGTCTTACGATAATGCAGGCTAAGAAATTGTTAAGGAAAGGATGTGTAGGTTATTTAGCTTACATTGTAGATACTCGAAAAAAGGGAGTAGATATTAAGGATATATATGTAGTGAGAGAATTCCAAGATGTATTTTCGGACGATCTGCCTGGTCTTTTGCTAGACAGAGAAATCGAATTCGTAATAAACTTAGCACCGGGAACTACACCAATTTTGAAAGCTCCATACCGTATGGCGCCAGTAAAAATGAAGGAGTTGATGATACAACTGCAAGTGTTATTAGATAAAGGTTACATACGACCAAGTGTGTCTCCTTAGGGAGCACCAGTGTTGTTTGTTAAAAAGAAGGACAGATCGATGAGGCTCTTTATCGATTATCGAGAATTGAAAAAAGTAACGATCAAGAACAGATATCCGCTACAGAGGATAGATGACCTTTTTGATCAACTGAAGGGAACGAAGTGTTTCTCAAAGATAGACCTACGAACAGGTTATCACCAATTGAAAGTACAGGAGGAAGACATACCAAAGACTGCGTTTCGGACCCGTTATGGACATTACGAGTTTTTGGTAATATCGTTCGGATTGACTAATGCTCCAGCAACATTCATGGACTTGATGAACCAAGTCTTCAAGCCATACTTGGATAAATTCGTGATAGTTTTCATCGACGACATCTTGATCTAGTCGAAGACAGAGGAAGAGCATGCCGAACATTTGAAGATTGTTTTGGAAGCACTAGGAAGAGAGAAGATGTATGCAAAATTTTCTAAGTGTGAATTTTGGATGAAGAAGATTCAATTCTTAGGTCACGTGGTGGATAAGAATGGAATCTCAGTAGACCCTACAAAGGTCGAAGCAGTGAGTAAATGGAAGCAGCCGAGAACTGTAGCGCCCCCAAATCCGGGTTCCCAGAACCTCGGACTTGGTACATCATTTCTATAACTATTGCCGAAGATATAAACAAAAATTATTTATACAATAACCTTTACACATAACTCCCAAGGTCGGTAACCTTAACTTAATAAACATATTCATATTCTACACTACTTACAATGTCATTTGCATCCAATACTATTACAATTTTAACAGTACAATAATCCAATCCTAGAACTTGCCTTTGCATTTGCCTGTGTCCGAAGTTTCGTCTTAATCTAAAATGTTTATCATGATATAGCAGGGTGAGCAATAAGTTTGCCCAGCAAGTTTAAGTTCAAATAAAGATATATCATGATTGAAAAGAATAATACGTTGATAAAATTTTAACAATATAATAATTATGAAAGAATATAAATAAATTTTTTTATAACTGAATGACCGAGTCAATAATGAAGAATGGCCAACAATGAACATGAACAAATTTAACTAAACCAAATGGTAATGATGTTGATCAGCCTTTCATACCTTATGAACATATACAATATACACAACGTGCGAATCAATAAATCATAGATGTGATATAATCAACAATGATTAATCATGAATATGCTTTACAATAATAACTCGAGTTCGAGTTAGGAAACTTGTCTGATCTATCGATTACTGCTACCCAATTTAAGTTAATCGCTTTATTGAAAAGACCTATCATTTATAAGATTTGATCTTTCAATTAGTATAACATATCTTATCCCATAATACTATTACTTTAAAAGTAATCTATCTAACACTTAATCACATAGTCAAATATTAGATAACCTTAACACCATACTTATTTACAAGTCTAAACCTAGCACAAATCAAGTCTTTAATAGTATTCAATATAGTATACTGAGTGGTTTCCCACAAACAACTAACAAATTAGTTTTCGTCCCGTCTACACTATTTTCACAGTGAGTTAGATCGGTTACTAATTCGTATATACCTTTCCCATATGAAGGAGTAGTTTAGCCCATCTACTATACATCAACCATTAAAGGGTATACCTTAGACTTAACACTTACTCGTTTATTTATAAGTTATTATTATAACTCGGTAAACTGTTTACTATTCAAGAGACTTAATATCTCATTTCAGTAAGCTGAAACCAAACTGTTTCCTATTCTAGACATTTCAGTTTCCATTTCAGCAACCTGAAATGTTCATTTAAGGAAGCTAAAATTCCTTTTTCACAAAAATATCAAAATAACTTATTATTTTCCTATCCTTTGGCCAATCATATATACATATATTCCATACACAAAAAGTATTTTTCTGGATTTTTTTTAACTCCCTTAAGTATTTTTCAAAAATCCATTTCTAATTAAATCCTAAACAAATTAGCTACCTTACGCTTAACTCTAGAAATTCTCAACTCTTGGCGGGATCTTACACATGTTAACGTGAGCTTACAGTTTAAATTCTGTGTCCATCGGAGTTATACAACTCCGATTATAGCAATTTTTGTCGAAAAAATGCAAATATTAAAATGGTTATAAGTTGCTCAATTTAAGTCAGAATGAGCTCATTTTTAGACACAAGTTACTTTATCTTATATATGTTAATGTCCCAAAAGAATGGAATTTATTTCATAAAATAAGTGGACAAAACTGCCCCTACAAAATATGGACAAAATGCTTTTTAGCATTTTTCATATTTGACGTCCTTTGCTAATTTCAGTCCACACGGAAATCTATAACTCCTTTTCAGTGATTTTACTTGGAAAAGTTAGAAGACTTGTATATCTAACTCCAAAAATTAAACACACTCAAAAATTCAAAATACACTAGGAGATATGGTCGTTTTAATTTCATTTTGCGTTTTCTCAAAAATTTGATTTTCCAGTTTTTGTGATTTCTAAGAAATCTTCCGTATTCTCACCTAATAACCTACATAACCTATCATCAATCACCATAATACATACCAATACATATAAACTTATGGATCTATCATGATCCATGATCTAATTCATCAAACGATCACCAATCACAAGATTAACACAATCAACTAAGAAAAATTAAGATTTTCTATTTTTTTGAAAAACTTATTTCCTATTTCATACTTTAGATCTAACTTCTAAAACTTGAATATATTAGATTCATACTTGAATCTATATAAAACACATAGATTTAAGAGTTCTAGACTTCCAAATCATGAACTCCTGTTTCATCTAATCCATCAAAGAAAAGAGAATAAAACTTACAAATTATACCTTATCTTGCTCCTCCTCCTTCTTCTTCTTCTTCTTTCTCTTCCATGGAACCTTCGTCTCTCTTCCTCTCCCTCTCATGGGCTGCTGCCCCTCCTCCTTCTCCCTTTCTTTGTCTGAACTTCTCTTCCTTTCTCTCTCTATCTCTCTTAGTTGCTTAGTTAATTAAAACAAATGAGAGGAAAGAGAAAAGTTAAAAGACTTTTGTGGCTTGTAAAAGTAAAAAGATATCATGTATATCTCTGATCATTATCTCCAAATATCTTATCCCTCTCTCACTCATCATTATCTAAGAGGTTGCTTGTAAGTCTTGTTTAACTTGTATGTTTGGATAAAGTGTTGGCTAAATGGTAAGATGACACCTAATATAGTAGCTCACCCACTAAAGTAACTTTAATCATTACTTGCACCTCCCTTACTCCTCCTCTCAAAATCGGCCATGGGGCCTTATCCTCCCATCAAATTTTATTTTATATTATACTTAATATAATGACTAAGACATCCCTCCTTAAGTGGGCTTGAGTTGGGCTTTAAGTTAATTCTTTTTGGGCTTGTATTTTCTTAGTTTACTTACTAATTAAAAGGAACTTGGGCTTCCACCCATAAATAAATTGTGTCTTTATAATACTTGTCCCATACATAATATATTGGGCTAGTTTAATAATTTAAATACTATTAAATCAATTTAGCTACAAGTCCAATGCTTAAATAAATAATTGGGCTACAAATTTAATTCCTTGGGCTATAAAATTAACTTAGTTCCATACTCTCCAATTTTAGCTTAACCTAATTATTTAGTTAGGGTTTCCACTACACACCTTTATAAATAAATTCCTTACTTATATATCTTTAATTTCATAATCTAATTAGACTTGCTTTACTTAGGTTATAAAATTAATTATTAAAGATATACAAAATAAATCTTTTAGAGTATTTAATTACCCTGCCTAATATATATATATATATATATATATATATATATATATATATATATATATATTAGGTTATATAACCTTATTCTTAATATTTCATCAAACACATATAGATTCATTTCTATGGTTTAAAAATTTTATAAACCATATATACTATATTATCATTCAAATAGTGAACCATAGAGGTTATTCTTTAAAAATTTTAAATTATACCTCAAATTCTCATCTAGGTTTTATCCTTTAACTATTATTTTAATCATTGAAGATCTTATAAATTTTTGGATTGTCACATTCACCCCTTCTTCTAAGAATTTGTTCCTCAAAATTACAGCTTACTAATCTCTACTCCTTTATTCTTCAAAACCAAGTTTTCAACTTTTACCTTTGTCTTATTTCATTCTCATTTAATGAGTACATACAGCTTTCTTTTTTGAGGAACTATTCTATCATCACATTCTACCCAGACTTCTCTCTAAGGAGTTAAAAACTTTTTAAATAATATTGAGGGGTCATATAGACCATGAACTCTCGGGTTTAACGGTATTCACTGTAACCAAATAATAGGCATGTTTACAATCATGAAGAAGGTAAACTACCGCTGGCCATAATTATCTGAACGACTATATTCGTTCAATGATTGGAATGTACGTTTTCCAACTAATATATCCCTCTTTTTTGAGGTTATTCATACTCAGCCGGAAGTCCGAATCAAAATAATATGGTTCGGGATAAGTTCTCAAAGAGATACTTGAATTTTCATAAACATATGTCTAGCTGAATCAAATAGCTTTAGACATATACCAATAATTCGAACATCAATCAAAACATGTGTCTGGCCAAATTTAATTGACACTTGACTTTTCTTTAAAATTCTAAAAATTATTTTTATGACGTTATTATACCGCACTGTATTTACAGTTCGTTGAAAATTCTGCCATTTTGGGACTTTGTCATAATACAATATACCATAGTGGACTGACGATCCTTAGATCACATCCGACACTAGATAATACTGCATTAATGACTTCATTATTTTTATAATCCTTGCATCAGGTTCTATGATGCATTGATGATATATAAAATATATTTTGATATTTTAAATAATTTTTGTCTAGCAGAAACAATTAGCGCAGACTCTTCTTTAAACCGTTCAAAACTATTGAAAATTATTTTTAGAATTATTGTGTCGCAACAGGTAACGATGTGTCAGGGTCCCGAAGTCCACACATACACAATTATAACCATGTTTTGAAGATAACCAAAAATTCATTTTTGCTGTTATCATGCCGCAATAGGTAACGATGTGATAATGGCTCGAAGTCCATCTCCACACCCTTGTCACCATGTTTTGAAGATAACAAAAATTCATTTTATTTTAAAAAAGGCACATCAGTGCGAATTTACCTTTATGTCAAAATTTTTGAAGTCTAGCATTGCTAGAAGATTTAGAATACATATGCCTCCACCACCAACTTCAATTCTTCTAATGATCAATTGCTTAATAATTTTAACTATTCTATCATACTTAAAATTTACTACACTAAAAATTCTCAATTCTTCTTCCACAACTTTCTTATACCCAGTATAGTTCATCAAACATACCACACGTTATGAGTTCAGGAACTTACCACAATCATATGGGTTTAGGAACTTATCCTAGTCAGACCAAAGTCGTCCATTCGCTGAGGGGTTCCACCATACGATTATGAGTCACGAACTTACCATAAGTGTGAGTTTTAAGAACTCGTATCTAATATTATATTCTCTACCTATCCGTCATACACATGAGAAAAGAATCACCTTCTCAACATACATATAGCGAATAACGCGACACCAATATTTCAATGATTATCAAAGTGATAAACTAAGTAGTCGTTAGACCAAGCATAAAACCCCCGCCCATACAAAGGTTTGTACAACTCAGCTATCACATGAGTCCTCAATTGAAATCCCACCTATTCCTAGCTCCCTCTTTACTCAATACGAATTTTATTTAATCCGTATCTATAATACTACAACTCTTTTCTGAGTTTAACTCGTACTATTTCATAGTACCATATTCGTATAGCAATTTTGCTATAAAGTTTTTAATCATTTGATTGATCCTCCTTCCTGTTATTACTTTATAAGATCATATTATAATCGTATTATTTTACGATTCTTTTCTTTGTTATGATCATTTTATTTTACGATCTTCTTTCCCTTTATACTTTTAGTCTTTTAGACTCTATCTATTCATTACTACTGTTCATCTTTATTATCAGAGTTAGGTAACTCTGGATCTTTATAACTTGTCAGGATTCTTCTATGACTCTTATTGACATACCAATACCTTGCCCAAATTCATCGCTTAAATTTAAAACTCTATTTGAGTTTATTCCTTATCCTCATCCCTGCGGTTATAGCCTAAGGTAGCCCTACCTAAGGTTTATAACCTACAGCTCTGATACCAACTGTAGCACCCCCAAATCCGGGTTCCCAGAACCTCGGACCTGGTACATCATTTCTATAACTATGACAGAAGATATAAACATAAATTGCTTATACAATAACCTTTACACATAACTCCCAAGGTCAGTAACCTTAACTTAATACACATATTCATATTCTACACGACTTACAATGTCAACAATATAATAATTGTGAAAGAATAAAAATTAATTTTTTTATAACTTAATGACCGAGTCAATAATAAAGAATGGCCAACAATGAACATAAACAAATTTAACTAAACCAAATGGTAATGAAGGTGATCAGCCTTTCATACCTTATGAACATATATAATATGCACGACGTGCGAATTAATAAATCATAGATGTGATATAATCAACAATGATTAATCACGAACATGCTTTACAATAACAACTCGAGTTCGAGTTAGGAAACTTGCCTGAACTGTCGATTACTGCTACGCAATTTAAGTTAATCGCTTTATTGAAAAGACCTATCATTTATAAGATTTGATCTTTCAATTAGTATAACATATCTTATCCCATAATACTATTACTTTAAAAGTAATCAATCTAACACTTAACCACATAGTCAAATATTAGATAACCTTAACACCATATTTATTTACAAGTCTAAACCTAGCACAGATCAAGTCTTTAATAGTATTCAATATAGTATACTGAGTAGTTTCCCACAAACAACTAACAAATTAGCTTCCGTCCCGTCTACACTGTTGTCACAGTGAGTTAGATCGGTTACTAATTCGTATATACATTCCCCATATGAAGGAGTCGTTTAGCCCATCTACTATACATCAACCATTAAAGTGTACGATTGCACTACCTTAGACTTAACACTTACTCGTTCATTTATAAGTTATTATTATAACTCGGTAAACTATTTACTATTCAAGAGACTTAATATCTCATTTCAGTAAGCTGAAACCAAATTGTTTCTTATTCCTGACATTTCAGTTTCCATTTCAGCAACCTGAAATGTTCATTTCAGGAAGCTGAAATTCCTTTGTCACGAAAATACCAAAGCAACTTATTATTTTCCTATCATTTGGCCAATCATATATACATATATTCCATACATAAAAAGTATTGTTTTAGATTTTTTCAACTCCCTTAAGTATTTTACAAAAATCCATTTCTTGTTAAATCCTTAACAAATTAGCTACCTTACGCTTAACTCCAGAAATTCCCAACTCTTGGTGGGATCTTACACATGTTAACGTGAGCTTACAGTTTAAATTTCGTGGCCATCGGAGTTATACAACTCCGGTTATAGCGATTTTTGTCGAAAAAATGCAAATATTAAAATGGTTATAACTTGCTCAATTTAAGTCAGAATGAGTTCATTTTTGGACACAAGCTAATTTATCTTATATATGTTAATGTCCCAAAAGAATGGAATTTATTTCATAAAATAAGTGGATAAAACTTCCCCTACAAAATCTGGACATAATACTTTTTAGCATTTTTCATATTTGACGTCCTTTACTAATTTCAGTCCACGCGGAAATCTATAACTTCTTTTTCAGTGATTCCACTTGGCAAAGTTAGATGACTTGTATATCTAACTCTAAAAATTAACCACACTCAGAAATTCAAAATACACTAGAAGATATGGTTGTTTTAATTTTATTTTGCGTTTTCTCAAAAATCTGATTTTCTAGTTTTTGTGATTTCTAAGAAATCTTCCGTATTCTCACCTAATAACCTACGTAACCCATCATCAATCACCATAATACATACCAATACATCATAAACTTATGGATTTATCATGTTCCATGATCTAATTCATCAAACCATCACCAATCACAAGATTAACACAATCAACTAAGAAAAATTAAGATTTTCTATTTTTTTGAAAAACTTATTTCCTATTTCATACTTTAGATCTAACTTCTAAAACTTGAATATGTTAGATCCATACTTGAATCTATATAAAACACATAGATTTAAGAGTTCTAAACTTCCAAATCATGAACTCCTTTTTCATCTAATCCATCAAAGAAAAGAGAATAAAACTTAGAAATTATACCTTATCTTGCTCCTTCTTCTTCTTCTTCTTCTTCTTCTTCTTTCTCTTCCATGGAACCTTCCTCTCTCTTCCTCTCCCTCTCATGGGCTGCTGCCCCTCCTCCTTCGCCCTTTCTTTGTCCGAACTTCTCCTCCTTTCTCTCTCTATCTCTCTTAGTTGCTTAGTTAATTAAAACAAATGAGAGGAAAGAGAAAAGTTAAAAGACTTTTGTGGCTTGTAAAAGTAAAGAGATATCATGTATATCTCTGATCATTATCTCCAAATATCTTATCCCTCTCTCACTCATCATTATCTAAGAGGTTGCTTCCAAGTCTTGTTTAACTTGTGTGTTTGGATATAGTGGTGGCTAAATGGTTAGATGACACCTAATGTAGTAGCTCACCCACTAAAGTAACTTTAATCATTACTTGCACCTCCCTTATTCCTCCTCTCAAAACCGACCATGTGGCCTTATCCTCCCATCAAATTTGGTTTTATATTATACTTAATATAATGACTAAGACATCCCTCCTTAAGTGGGCTTGAGTTGGGCTTTAAGTTAATTCTTTTTGGGCTTGCATTTTCTTAGTTTACTTACTAATTAAAAGGAACTTGGGCTTCCACCCATAAATAAATTATGCCCTTATAATACTTGTCCCATACATAATATATTAGGCTAGTTTAATAATTTAATTGTTATTAAATCAATTTAGCTACAAGTCCAATGCTTAAATAAATAATTGGGCTACAAATTTAATTCTTTGGGCCATAAAATTAACTTAGTTCCATACTCTATAATTTTATTTTACCCTAATTATTTAGTTAGGGTTTCTACTACACACCTTTATAAATAAATTCTTTACTTATATATATTTAGTTTCATAATCTAATTAGACTTGCTTTACTTAGGTTATAAAATTAATTATTAAAGATGTATAAAATAAATCTCTTAGAGTATTTAATTACCCTACCTAATATATATATATTAGGTTATATAACCTTATTATTAATATTCCATCAAACACATATAGATTCATTTCTAGGGTTTAAAAATTTTATAAACCATATATACTATATTATCATTCAAATAGTGAACCATAGAGGTTATTCTTTAAAAATTTTAAATTATACCTCAAATTCTCATCTAGGTTTTATCCTTTAACCATTATTTTAATCATTTAAGATCTTATAAATTTTCGGGTTGTCACAAGAACACCAGCGGAGGTGAGAAGTTTTTTAGGGTTAGCTGGGGACTATAGAAGATTCATCCAAGATTTTTCTAAGATAGCAACCCCGTTAACCAATCTGACGAGGAAGACGGTGAAATTTGCATGGACAGACAAATGTGAAGAGAGTTTTCAAGAGTTGAAGAAGAGATTAAGCGAAGCACCTGTATTGTCACTACCAGATGATGCGGGAAATTTTGTGGTGTATAGTGATGCTTCGCACAAGGGACTTGGCTGTGTGCTTATGCAAGCACGACAAGGTCATTACGTATTCATCACGATAATTAAAGGACTACGAAAAACGATACCCTACTCATGACTTAGAGTTAGTGGCAGTAGTTTTTGCGTTGAAGATTTGGAGGCATTATTTGTACGGAGAGAAATGTGTGATATACACGAACCACAAAAGTCTGAAATATATCTTCACACAGAAGGAGTTGAATATGCGTCAGAGAAGGTGGTTAGAATTGATCAAGGATTATGACTATGATATTCTTTATCACCCGGGTAAGGCAAACGTGGTTGCCGACACTCTGAGAAGAAAAGGAAGAGAGAAATTGTTTCACTTGACGACTCAGGAGAAATTGATAAGAGAGATGGAAAAATTAGAGATAGAGGTAAAATTACTGGAGAGGTCTGAAGAAATGTTGTTCGTAATGGAAGCTTGTCCGACATTGTTGGATAGAGTAAAGGAAGCACAAGAGAAAGATGAGGAGTGCGAGAAAATCAAAAATAGAATCGCAGAAAATGAAGAAGAGAAATTCAGAATGGATAAAGACCGTATCTTAAGATTCGAAGAGAGAGTGTGGGTACCAGCGTTAACCGAATTGAGAGAAGAGATTTTGCACGAGGCACACAATACGACGTATTCCGTTCATCTGAGAGGCACGAAGATGTACCGAGATTTGAGGCAACACTTTTGGTGGCCCAATCTAAAACAAAAAGTCGCAGAGTGCGTTAGTATATGTCTGACTTGCCAACGCGTCAAAGAAGAGTACCAGCGGCCGAGTGGTTTACTACAACTGTTGGAAATACCAGAGTGGAAATGGGAGCACATTACAATGGACTTCGTGGTAGGACTTCCAGTCACGCAGAAAGGTTATAATGCCATTTGGGTTATCAAGGATCGACTAACGAAGACTGCACATTTTCTACCAATCAAGATCCTCTATAGTTTGAATCAGTTAGCGAGTCTGTACGTAAAGGAGATTGTTTCACGACATGAAGTGTCGGTGTCAATTGTCTCTGATCGAGATCCGCGCTTCACGTTAAATTTCTAGAAGAGCTTGCAAGAGAGAATGGGAACACAGTTGAGGTTGAGTACCGCTTATCATCCTTAGACAGACGGATAGAGTGAGCGAACTATACAAACGCTGGAGGATATGCTTAGGACTTGCGTGATGGACTTTAAGGGAAATTGGGATGACCATCTACCCTTAGTAGAATTCGCATATAATAATAGTTACCATGTAAGTATCGACATGCCACCGTACAAAGCTCTTTACGGGAGGAAATGCAAAACACCATTATGCTGGGACGAAGTCGGAGAACAATGAATACTTGAACCAGAGTTAGTGAAGCAGACCGCGGACGTGGTGACAATGATAAGAGCCAGATTGGTAGTAGCTCAAGATCGCCAAAAAAAGTACGCAGGCTTGCATCAACAAGACCGGGACTTTAAAGTCGGTAGTTTCGTATTCTTGAAGGTATCTCCTTGGAAGGGAAAAATACGATTCAAAAAGAAGGAAAAACTGAGTCCAAGATTTATAGGGCCGTTCGAGGTATTGAAGCGAGTGGGCGAAGTGGCACACAAAGTTTCATTATCACTTGAGTTGGAGCACATCCACAACGTGTTTCACATGTCTGTGTTGCGTCCGTACAAGGCTGACTACAAGCACGTGATTTCTTGTGAGCCCATTCAAGTGGAGAAGAACCTAGCGTATGAAGAAATTCCTGTCCAAATTCTAGATAGGAAAGAGCAAGCCTTAAGGAATAAGGTTATTTCATTTGTAAAAGTATTTTGGCGTAACCACGATGTCAAGGAGGCTACGTGGGAATTAGAAGATAGGATGAGGAGGGACTATCCCCATCTATTTGTGTAACCTTGTAGCAATTCCGAGGACGGAATTTTTATAAGGGGGGAGGATGTAATACTAGAGAATTTTCAAATATTATAAATGATTAAACTAATGGAAATAAATATTTATTTGAATAAAAATGATTATGTGTTATGAGATGAGTTAACTCAAATGTTTCAAATTAGAATTTTGTTAATTAAGAGAATGTGGAGTTTACGATAAACTCGTAGAATGCCTTGTGTGGCACGAGAATGGAAACAACGATGATTTGTTTTAAAGGATGAATGGATAAGCAATTTATTAATTAATATTATGTTATTAATTAACTGTTCTCGTGAGTAATAGAATATTAATGAGTGATGGATTAATTAATATTATTGTTAATTAATTGATGAGATGAATGATTAATTAATATTGATTAATTATTATGGAGAATAATAGAACATAAACGAGTAAATTATTAATATAATAAGATTATATTAATTGTTATGTGCAAAGCATGCGATAATTAAAACATATAATATATCGTAGCTACAACTATATTAGATGGTGCAATGTGATGCATTAATGTGACTATATTATATATATATAAACTATATAGTAAGATTTATTAAGTTGTGAAGGTTACATGAATAATTCCTAGGTGACAATATGTGATGTGTGAACATTAAGTAAGTACCTCATAAATGTATTATAAATAATTGTTACTTATCAATGATTTCCATAATTTAATAATAAAATTGGGATAATGTAATAAGATGGTACCCAGTTGAATTATATTCAGTGATAACGAAATGTACATGGATTATATATGTGCAAAGTAAATTTACTACATTGCAATATTATTTAATTATTGGAATTACATGTGAGTCTAATTGAAGTTATAACCTAAGTATATATTATATGTATATGTATGTAGCCTTAGTATTAATGCCATTTAATTCCAAAATGCTGAGCTTTGCTTGTCCCACAAAGAGAGTCATTCTCTCCCTTCTCACGTGTATAGCATTATGAGGCTTAAGCCTATATCCTCAAAACTCAGCAAACTTACATAGCTTCATAGCAAATGATTCAATGGGGAGTGGGCACAATAGTGATAATCATCAACTAGCTACCAACTTCTCCTTAACCATCATACAAATCTTCAATCCATTAGTTTGATTTAATGGAGGATTCCATTGTCTGTATATTGAAAACTCTATAAATTGAGCTCTCTCCTTCAAATTTTATTTTGCTGAGAAATTGCTTAGAGGCATGAGAGTATATTGTAAGGTTGCTATCAAGCTAGTTTACTGAGAGAGAGACTTCAATTAGCAGCAAACTTAAATTGCAAAGGTATAATTTCCATCCTATGTTCTTCATTCTTGAAATTCTTAAATTCTTGATTGTGTTAATTAGATTGTAATTAGATCGTAGAATTCTTGTTTAGTGTTATATGAACTAATAAGCATGATAAAACTGCAATGTGGCTATTTGAAATAGAATTCGTGAAGGAAATTTGGTATTTGGCTTAAGCTCTGCCGAAGCAGGAAGCTTTCTGATTCTATCCAGACACGGCGCAGATGCGCCGTGTTTATACTAGGGTGCAGCGCAGCTGCGCCAGACCCTGACTTAAGTTGGCTGGCCGAGACACGGTGCAGCTGCGCCCATTTAGTACTTGGGTGCAGCGCAGTTGCGCCAGTCCCTGGTTTTAGTTTCTAATTCTGCTGAAATCTGTTAGGTGTTAGTTTGTTAATATGACTTAGATAAGTATGCTAGCATGAGTAAAACGTATAAATGAGTACATTGACATAGCATGATCATGTTTGACCATATTAGTATACATTATTGATGGAAACTTATGATTTTGAAATAAACTTAGAGTTTTCAAAATGAACTTTGATATATGCAAACCATGTTTATAATCTGACTATTTAAGCATGATTATATGGTTTAGAAATGCATAAAGAACATGTTGACATATGTATATTGATGTAGCATGAAATGTTGGACCTCAATAGTGAACGTTACTAACAAAAATATAAGTTTTGAAAGTGAACTTTGACATGTTATAGCGAGGTTCATATTCTGATATTTCTAACATGTTTGATAGTGCTTTTAACATCACTAATATATCATACATGTGTACTCACTTATTAGATTCAATGAAAGGTAACCACATATGAGTTTAAATATATTTTCAAACCAATATCGATGCTAGTTACACGTATATGATGTAGATACTTGTGAGCATGCCTAAAATAAGTTATGTGACCACCTTATATATATAAACAACAAGCTTGATAGCTTATATAATTACATGGCCTTAAATTATTTAAGATGTTAATCTTGAACCATGCCATGAAAGATTGAACTTAGAAGGACTATGTAAGCATGAAATACTCTTAAACATGTGCATATTCTGTATGTCGATTAATACTTACATGATGGACAGGAGCAGCTAAGCAAAAGCTCAACCCTGGTCTGGCCAGGGGACAGCGCATTTGCGCCGTCCCTAGGCCTAACCAGGGCGCAGCTGCGCCAGTCTATTTTCTGGATTGGTGCAGTCGGCTTGTTTCTGGTTGTGTTGGTTAACATATGAATGTTGCCTAAGCTGTTAAACTTGGTCAGATCTCTATTAGTATGTGTTTACAAGTATTGAGAGTGTAGCATGATGATGTTTAATTTATAAACAGAACTCCATGAATGAGAAAGACATAATCGACTTAGTGTTATGACTTACTAAAATGCCATACATGATATAACTATGTTGCATAAACTGATTTCGTGCCACGAGTGTACAAGTACGTAATGACATACGTATAGAGTTAAATGACTAAAATAGAATCATATGTGTATACTTGAATTACATAACGAGCTTGTATAACTAATGTGCTTAGCTAATGAATATCCTATACATGTAAATATATGATAATAGGATTCAAAAGTGTTGATTAACTTTACGTGGATAGACTATGCTTAAGGAAAGTTCCCTAACTTACGCTCTTTTATTGTGCAAGTTTCCTTGAACCCGTTCTTGTATTACTAATTGCAAGTATCCTAACCCTTGCATTTACTTTATGCAATGGATCCTTGTGAAAGCAAGTTTTCTTACTTACTCGTCTAAATTGAGTTAGTATGCTTATTGAATAAACTCTTATTTCATTTGAGTCTTATGAAAGCTATAATTCATGTTGAACTTAGTAGTGTTCTTAAATGTTGTGAAAGTGTCTATGCCATTTGATTTGGCTAGACTATATGCATATTCAGAAAACTATCCAAACCAATTGACTGGTGCGGAATCTTTGAAAACTGAGTTGAACCACCCATTATGGTAAGGGGAGTGTATATATTGTTGGAAGCCCAACACACGCGTGAAAATTATTGTGGTGTTATGCATAACATAGAGTATTGTAGACTGATCATCTATCATACTTATTTTTGGGTTATCAGTTTAATATTGATAATTCTAGTAGACGTTCAATAGTCCTTGGTAACTGCTCAGTATAAATTATTTTATCAAGTTGGATACTTTGATAGCCTTTGAATTCATATATATCTGTTGATCTATAATGAACTATCGTTTCATATTCCAAGGATTTGATATGAGAATTGTTGATACTCGTTATTCATGATATTATTCTTCAAACTCTGGATTATCATCGAGATGATACCTTAATATTTCAAACTCGTGTTATAACACTCTTTACCCTTATCTTATATTACTTGTTGGGCAATTTGTGCTCATTCTTGCATATTTAAAACTTTTCAGTTAAGGCAGAATAGGGGAGGTGTCTCTAGGAAAGATAAGGACAAGGGCAAGGCTACCAACTAGCTAGTCCCTTTATATTTTAGAAATTCTAGTGTTGTATTATGACAACTATGATAATGTATTAAGACTGATTCAGAACTATGTTTAAACTTAAGTAGGGTTATGTAATAAGTCTTTATTTGATATTATTATGTACTCTTTTAAGTACTATAGGCTGCAAGACTTGGGGGAATAAATATAATAAATCATTATATATTATTCTAGATTATCCGTTGTGATTGTATGATTTTAGTTATTATTGTTAGAATGTGACGAACCAAATTCGAGGCATCGGGGCCCGAATTTAGGGGCGTTACAGCCGCTGCTGCTATATCGGCCTCCAACCATATCGAATACTTTGGTGAACGATCCGGATGACTAGTTGAGAAATCAGACCTCTCCCTATGAGTCTAGCACTCATAAATCCTGATCAAGTCGGCTGACGACATATAGGAGGCTGGCATTCGCTGATCAATAGCCCCTTCAAAATAGTGCATACTCTGAAACTGATCGAATTGACCCATAACTCCCAGAGGGTGGTAAGTGGTCGCTCCCCACAAACTCGCTAGGGTTAAGTAGTCCATACCAGATGCATGGGTGATAAAACTATAAGGAGAGACTAGCCCTGAGCAGGGTAGAATCGAGAAAGGATGAACAATATCAGACATGAAGGCTGACTATGTCTCCATATCCGCACACTCCGCCGGCTGAAAGGAGTATGACATGGCTATCTTATGGATGAAGCAACCCCTGATGTCTAAAGAAGCCTATTGGGCGCAAATGGGATATGAGCCACACGTATAACAAGACAAAGCTACCTCTAAAAAACCCCTCTGGATGGGTATTGCAGTAGGTAGCTGACCTCAGTGTCTTAGCCAATATCATCGGTAGGTTGGTGTAACCCTGTCTAAGTGCCCGGACCACGACCATCAATCCGACGTCCAAGTGGTCCAAGGGTAGTTGTGACGCCCCCAAATTCGTGTAACATCGATTACAGGACATGGTGCTCATGGTACAACATACATCATCATCTAACTACATAAACTGTAGAAATAATAATAATAATAACTATTACATACTTATTCAGATAAAATCCCAAGTCTTTACAACCTTAAATAAACTAAAACTCAAACTTAGCGTTTATCGCTACATTACATCATATGCGGAAATATAACTTATTACATAAATAACTCTCATCATTTCATCTTAGACTTCCCCTTGTCCTTGCCCGAGCCCTCAGCGTTCTCAGCCTTAACTGAAAGGTTTAAGCAAGAATGAGCACAAATTACCCAGCAAGTATATAAATAAGTTTGAAAACATACATCCGGGGTAAACACGTATGTATGGCAATATCTCAACAGTTGAAAGAATTATCAAGTGTTAAACAGGAATATTAATGATAAGAGTTTAGAATTCTCAATAGCATACTAAGGGGTGTTAAATACCCTGAACGTTACTTTGTTTCATCAAAAACCATCAGACGGTTTAACAATAAAATAGATTGTAAACGGTCTCTGCAAATACTCCAGGTGATCAGCCTATTGTACCCTACATTGTGCACAAGTATAAAATTTAAATTGCATAAGCATAAATGGGACTATATGCCCGACATCTGTTTTCCCGTTTATTCAGGTTGTTCATCTTAGTATTCATGCGAGACCGCACCAAAGCAATTTGGATTGGTAAACATTAACTAGCTTCGAAAGATTTGAATTAAATCATTTTTCATCAATAATAACTAGCCGAAAACAAAGGCCAGGGAACATACTTAGAAACTATTTTTTAAATAAATAGAACTTTAAAGCATAGCAGTTGAAGCAATAACTGAGTAATCAACAATAAAACTTACAAGATAATTAAAGTTGTAGAACTTTACGTCAAAGGAACTTATACGTGTCAACGAATAAACATGAGCTCGGTACTTACCCTTAAAATAATAAAAGAAGTAAGGCTTGAATAATTTATCAATGAAAATAGGGTAAGAAACTTGTATAATCAAATCCGAGTAAGGAAACTTGCCTGATAAGCCTGCTACAATTAACGCTATCTACTAGCTCTTCGCGTCACCTATTCATGTGTGTCACGTTAAGAAATTAGGTTCTCGAACTCTAATTTGAAAGTAAAGGATTTCCTTTTAATTTAAACCGATTATTAACTAACCACGTATGCTATCCACAAGCTAATCCGCTCATATAACATGTATGTCACGGTAAACCACCAATCATACAAAAATTAGTTTGAAGTATAATGGTTTCCTATTATTTAATAAGATTTATTAAGCTAACTCGTATCCAAAAACCATTCCATTACATATCTTGTTGCATCACATGGGTCAAGGGGTTCAATATTAAAATTTGGAAAAAATAAAGTTTCTAAAAATTTTCCCGGCCCGACCCGACCCGGATCAGATCCGGCCCGACCCGACCTTGCCCGGCGCAGCTACGCAGGCTTAGGCCTTATGAGCTGCGCAGCTGTGCAGCTCTTCATGCCCGAAAAATGTTAGACAGTTCGAGCAGCTTACTTTGAAATTTCACTACGAACAATCCATACATGATATGACTCTGACCATTTGACACTAATACACTCTATATAGCATAGTATTTTACAAAAATATCACATTCCAGAAAATAGCAAGTTAAAACCACGAACCGACTGCCTTGAAAAGCATGCCAGAACAGGTTCTAACACTTCAAAAATTTCTAGAATTTCCAGATTTTCTGCAGACTTTATTATGATGAACATGCATGCTTACGAATTTCATATCTCACTCAATATAACTCCGATTACTATGAAATTTGGACATATGGTACATGAAACTACATACTATTTTATAAAATTATTAGATACAACAAACGGATTACTGAAGATACAATTTTAATCGATCGAAAAACCCAAAAAGTCATGCAACACTAGTTAGAACCAACTTTGAGAAAATTTGTGATTTTGATTCTAGCATGCAAGGACTCGAGTCATACTGTCCAGATCACATCTACTAACATATATGCACATGTTACATCAAACAAACTCAATAACTTTCCATGTTTTGATGAATTTAGCATGTTAGTGGCCTTTATCAAACATATAGCATGCATCTATAGATTCTATGATTCTCTATGTAATTGAAGCATGACCAAACTGGAATTTTCATCTATAACAACCACATATCAGTAATCAACACCAACATAGCATCATAGAAACAAAACAAATAATTTCCCATGAATATACATGCATTTTCTTACTAGTTTTCTCAAAAACATATAAAAGAGAGTTTATGGCTTACCTCTTTAATGAATTCTTCTTGTTTGAATTCCTCTAATGACTCTCTTTGCTTGGTTAGTCTCTGTAAACTCCAGAATTCACCACCCTCTCAAGCTCTTTCCTCTCTCACTCTCAACTTCACTCACGGTAGGATATTTTACAAAAGAAAGAAATAGAATTTTAGGTGGAGAGTATATATAGATATCATTAGTATAAGCTTTCGTTGTCTCTTCCATTCTCAATTCAGCAGTTACAAATCATACTCATAATACAATGGTTTAGTATGGAGAGGGGAGTTAGAAAAATGAAAAGGTTTGGTTTATTATGTTTGGTTTATTAAGGAGTTGTAACTCCCTCTCCCTCATCCTCCTAGAATACATATACTCCCTCCTTCCTTGTCCCAATTCATGTGACACAAGGTCCCAACAGCTACTGCTCCATTTAAATAAAATATTATTTTAATCAATTAAATCACTTAATAAACTATTTTGACCATTTTGCCCTCCGTAGCCAAACGCTTTGATACTCATATCGACTCCTACTAAAATCGACGTCCCGGACGTCATGGGACTATCCCTTACATCAAATTCATCTCTGAAATTTGTGGTTGACTTTTTACTCGAAAAAGTCAACCGGTTGACTTTGACCAAAAAGTCAACCTTGACACAGTTTTGTGGTTACAGTCTATCTTGACTAATTTCGACGTTCCGGACTCAGATACGCAGACCGCGTCTCTAAATTCTGTTCCGAACTCCAACTCGTAATTTAAAGTCATCTCACGAACTTAATAGGATTAATTCCATACTTAACTAATTTAAATAGTTAAATTAATCCAACCCAACTATTTAAATCCCCCACATCCCATAACTTAAAATACACATACATGTATAACACATATACATCTAATAAAAGAAATCACACAAGAGTTTCACATAAATTCATTTATTGATAATTATTAAATGACATACAAAATCTCGGATATTACATTCACCCTTCCTTATAAGGATTCCGTCCCCGAAATCATTACACATCAAAAAAAAGACTAGGGTAATTTTTCATCATTTTCTCCTCGACGTTTCTCCTCGAGTTCCCACGTAGCCTCTTCGGCGTTATGGTTCCTCCAGACTACCTTAACAGAAGGTATTATCTTATTTCTTAACACTTGTTCTTTTCTATCAATTATCTGTACTGGAACCTCTTCATAGGTTAAGTCCTTCTCAAACTGGATGGGTTCATATTCATTGATTTGCTTGTAATCCTGCTTATAGGGTCGTAAAACTGATACGTGGAACACGTTGTGTATATGTTCTAACTCTGGAGGTAAAGCTATTTCATACGCTACCTCACCGACTCGCCTTAACACTTCAAAGGGTCCTATGAATCTGGGACTAAGTTTTTCCTTCTTCCCAAATCTCATTTTCCCTTTCTAAGGTGACACTTTCAGAAACACATAAGTGCCTACGTCGAAGTCTCGTTGTTGCCGATGTTGTTCAGCATATTTCTTCTGTCGATCTTGAGCCGTCACTAGTCTTGCTCGTATCGTTTTGATTACATCCGCAGTTTGCTGCACCAATTCTGGCCCTAGCAGTTGCCGTTCTCCCACTTCATCCTAGCACAATGGCGTTCTGCATTTCCTTCCATATAAAGCTTCATAAGGTGGCATCCTGATGCTTATGTGGTAACTGTTGTTGTATACAAATTCCACCAACGGTAGGTGGTCATCCCAGCTTCCTTTGAAGTCCATAACACATGCTCTCAGCATGTCCTCCAATGTTTGAATAGTTCTTTCACTCTGCCCGTTTGTTTGATGATGATACGCGGTGCTCAACCTCAGTTGCGTTCCCATGCGTTCTTGACAACTTTTCTAGAAATTTGTTGTGAATCGCGGATCATAATCTGACACAATTGATATAGGTACACCGTGCCTGGAAATGATCTCCTTGATATAAAGCTTTGTCAACTGATCCAAGGTATATCTGATCTTGATTGGTAAGAAATGCGCTGACTTGGTCAATCGATCAACGATCACCCAAACTGCATCGTAACCCTTTTGTGTATTTGGAAGTCCTACAACGAAGTCCATCGTGATATGCTCCCATTTTCATTCCTGAATTTCTAGAGGTTAAAGTAACCCACTCGGTTTCTGATGTTCCGCCTTAACTCGCTGACATGTTAAACACTTACTGACACACTCTGCGACTTCTCTTTTCATATTGGGCCACCAATAATGTTGGTGAAGATCCTAATACATCTTTGTGCTTCCCGGGTGGATTGAGTAACTTAAATTATGAGCTTCCTGTAAAATTCTTCTTTTAGCTCCGCTACTGCTAGCACCCAAATTCTCTTCTCAAACCTTAACAACTCATCCCCATCCACACTGAACTTAAGCTCTTCTCCATCGGAAATTCTTTTCCTCACCTTCTCATATTCTTCATCGCTGCTTTGTGCTTCCTTGATTTTGTCCAATAGAGTCGGATGAGCCTCCATTACGAATAATTTCCCGTCTGGCTCCCTCGAACTTTTTATCTCGAGTTCCAATTTCGCCATCTCCCTAATTAACTCCTCTTGAGCTGTTAGCATTGCCAACCTACCATTGCCCTTTCTGCTACCACATTAGCTTTCCCTGGATGATATAAGATGTCGCAATCGTAATCCTTTCTTAGTTCCAACCATCTTCTCTGTCTCATATTCAACTCCTTCTACGTGAAGATATACTTCAGACTTTTATGGTCCGTGTATATTTCACACTGTCCACCATATAAATAGTGCCTCCAAATCTTCAGGGAAAATACTACCGCTGCCAATTCCAGGTCATGGGTAGGATATCCTTTTTTGTAATCCTTCAACTGACGCGATGCGTACGCAATAACTTTACTATGTTGCATAAGCACATAGCCAAGTCCTTTGTGTGACTCATCACTGAAAATTACAAAATCACCAGTATCGTCTGGTAGAGACAACACTGGTGCTTCACTCAGACTTTTCTTAAGTTCCCAAAAACTTTCTTCACACTTATCAGTCCAGAGAAATTTTACCGACTTCTTCTTTAAATTCATCAATGTTCCTGCTATCTTCGAAAAATCTTGAATGAACCGTCTGTAATAGCCTGCCAATCCTAAGAAACTTCTTACTTCATTCAGCGTCTTTGGTTGTTCCCAATTTTGTACCACTACCACCTTTGCTGGATCCACAGAGATTCCATCCTTGTCGATCACGTGACCCAGAAATTGAACTTTCTCCAACCAAAACTCGCACTTCAAAATTTTTGCGTATAACTTATCCTTCCTCAATGCCTCCAATACCATCCTTAAGTGCTCAGTATGATCCTCCTGAGTCTTGGAATAGATCAGGATATCATCTATGAACACGACCACAAATTTATCTAAGTATTGCTTGAATACCCAATTCATCATATCCATAAATGCCGTTGGTGCATTCGTTAATCCAAATGACATCACCAGGAACTCGTAGTGACCGTAACGAGTCCTGAATGCTGTCTTAGGAGCATCTTCCTTCCTTACCCTCAACTGGTGATATCCCGTCCTCAAGTCGATCTTGGAAAAATATTTCGCTCCCTTCAATTGATCGAACAGATCATCTATCCTAGGTAACGGATACTTGTTCTTAATCGTCACTTTGTTCAACTCTCGATAGTCGATGTAAAGTCTCATCGATCCGTCCTTCTTTTTCACAAATAAAACTGGTGCTCCCCAAGGAGACACACTAGGTTGAATATACTTTCTATCCAATAATTTCTACAACTGTACAATCAGCTCCTTCATCTCTGCCGGTGCCATTTTGTATTGGGCTTTCAAAATTGGTGCCGTTCCCGGTACTAAATCTATAACGAATTTGACCTCCCTATCTGGCGGAAGACCTGGCAATTCCTCCGAAAATACATCTGGAAATTCACTCACTACTGGTATCTGTCCCGTCTTTATCCCTACTCTCTGTGAATCGACGATATGGGCCAGATATCCGACACATCCCTTCCTTAGTAACTTTCTAGCTTGCATCATCGTTAGACAGCTCGAGTGTCTCGACGACTTACTACCATAGAACACTACCTTAGACTGATCTGGAGTCTTAAGGTTTATACACTTCTTCTGGCAATCTATCATCGCTCCATGGTTAAATAACCAATCCATTCCTAGAATTACATCAAATTCCCCTAATTGAATCGAAATTAAATTCACAAGCAACTTATACCCCCTGATATCTACAACACAATTCCTATAGACATGGCTAACGAGAATGACTTCCTTATTAGCGACTTCTATGTTCATAGGATATTCTAATTCTTCCTTAGGTAAGTTTAATCGTTGGGAGAATTCATGTGATACAAAGGAACAAGTAGCACCTGAATCAAATAATACGTAAGCAGATATATCATTGATCGAAATGATACCTGAAACCAAGTTTTATTTCATAAATAAGTGTTCTTTATGCTAATAGTAAAAGTTCAACACAAATAAACTAAAGACCTCGCCTAATGGCGTCTTCATGCTCTTCATCTTCTATTTCCAATACCAGCCCTCGGCTTATAACATGTCTAGACCGGTGCTCCTCACGTGGAAAGTGATGCACCCTATGCTGAAACCTTCCATGCCCTAACTTGAACGCGTACTTCATCTTGTCTATCCTAACCTTCTTATCTCTTACTTCTCCTTCTAACTCGCCAGTTAGCTTCTCGGCCAGAACACGGCCTCTCCTCTCATCTCCCCAGAATATGGTAATGATCTGCTTATCAGTTTAGAGACTCTGTATCCTCGTCTTTAACCCATTAATGGTATGTCCCAAGTGGGTCCTAATAGCTTCTTTCTCATTCTTAAGCCTATCCGCCTTCTGACCTGCTACTCGCAGCTTGTCAACTAGATCCAAGTTCCTAATTATCAGGTGGTGCACCAATGCCTCAAGCAATACTGCAGCTTCCTGCTCCCCCTGATACAGCTCCTCCAACTTATGGACCTTATCGTCCAACTCAGTAATCCTATCCATCAACTCATCCAATAGACCATCCCCAGTAGTTTCCTCGGAGTCCTCCTCGGGCTCCTCTTCCTCTTCAGCATACTCCTCTGGGTCTGAGTCAGCTGCTGCCTCAGCTATAGGCTCAGGTACAGCTGTCACCAACTGCTCACTCACGACGTGGATATCTCTAACTTCCTCTTATCCTAACATCCTACAATCAAGGAAAATAACTCGATTAGTATTTTAAAATAGATATTGATTTTGTTTTTAGAAAAAAAATATTTGACACAGCCCTTATAACTCTATGTGAGTTCATCTCCTTATTACCTCCACTAGCTCCCCTAAAGTTATAGTCTAAGGTTCCCCACGTAAGATTTATAACCTACACCTCTGATACCAACCTGTGACGCCCCCAAATCCGTGTAACATCGATTACATGACATGGTGCTCACGGTACAACATACATCATCATCTAACTATATAAACTCTGGAAATAATAATAATAATAACTATTACATACTTATTCAGATAAAATCCCAAGTCTTTACAACCTCAAATAAACTAAAACTCAAACTTAGCGTTTATCGCTACATTACATCATATGCGAAAATATAACTTATTATATAAATAACACTCATCATTTTATCTTAGACTTTCCCTTGTCCTTGCCCAAGCCCTCAGCGTTCTCAGCCTTAACTGAAAGGTTTAAGCAAGAATGAGCACAAATTGCCCAACAAGTATATAAAAAAGTTTGAAAACATACATCCGGGGTAAAAACGTCTGTATAGAAATATCTCAATAGTTGAAAGAATTATCAAATGTTAAACAGGAATATTAAAGATAAGAGTTTAGAATTCTCAATTGCATACTAACGGGTGTTAAATACCCTGATCGTTACTTTGTTTCATCAAAAATCATCAGACGGTTTAACAATCAAATAGATTGTAAACGGTCTCTGCAAATACTCCAGGTGATCAGCCTATTGTACCCTACATTGTGCATAAGTATAAAATTTAAATTGCATAAGCATAAATGGGACTATATGCCCGACATCTGTTTGCCCTTTTATTCGGGTTGTTCATCTTAGTAGTCATGCGAGATCGCACCAAAGCAATTTGGATTGGTAAACATTAACTAGCTTCGAAAGATTTGAATTAAATCATTTTTCATCAATAATAACTAGCCGAAAACAAAGGCTAGGGAACATAATTACAAATAGTTCTTTAAATAAATAGAACTTTAAAGCATAGAAGTTGAAGCAATAACTGAGTAATCAACAATAAAACTTGCAAGATAATTGAAGTTGTAGAACTTTACGTCAAAGGAACTTATACGTGTCAACGTATAAACATGAGCTCGGTACTTACCTTTACCACAATAAAAGAAGTAAGGCTTGAATAATTTATCAATAAAAATAGGGTAAGAAACTTGCATAATCAAATCCAAGTAAGGAAACTTGCCTGATAAGCCTGCTATAATTAACGCTATCAACTAGCTCTTCACGTCACCTATTCATGTGTGTCACGTTAAGAAATTAGGTTCTCGAACTCTAATTTGAAAGTAAAGGATTTCCTTTTAATTTAAACCGATTATTAACTAACCACGTATGCTATCCACAAGCTAATCCGCTCATATAACATGTATGTCACGGTAAACCACCAATCATACACAAACTAGTTTGAAGTATAATGGTTTCCTATTATTTAATAAGATTTATTAAGCTAACTCGTATCCAAAAACCATTCCATTACATATCCTGTTGCATCACATGGGGCAAGGGGTTCAATATTAAAATTTGGAAAAAATAAAGTTTTTGAAATTTTCCCGGCCCGACCTAACCCGACCTGGATCAGATCCGGCCCGACCCAACCCAGCCCGGCGCAGCTGTGCAGGCTTAGGCCTTATGAGCTGCGCCGCTGCGCAGCTCTTCATGCCCAATTTTTTTTTGACAATTTGAGCAACCTACTTTGAAATTTCATTACGAACAATCCATACATGATATGACTCTGACTATTTAGCACAATACACTCCATATAGCATAGTATTTTACAAAAATATCACATTCCAAAAAATAGCAAATTTAGACAACGAACCGACTGCCTTGAAAAGCGTGCCAAAACAGGTTCTAACACTTAAAAAATTTCTAGAATTTCCAGATTTTCTGCAGACTTTATTATGATGAACATTCATGCTTACAAATTTCATATCTCACTCAATATAACTCCGATTACTATGAAATTTGGACAGATGGTACATGATACTACATACTATTTTATAAAATTATTAGATGCAACAAACGGATTACTGAAGATATGATTTCAATCGACCGAAAAAACCTGAAAAGTCATGCAACACTAGTTAGAACCAACTTTGAGAAAATTTGGGATTTTGATTCTAGCGTGCAAGGTGTGACGAACGAGAATTTTGTAAAGATATTTAAATATTTATTGAAATAAATAAATATTTTTAATGATTTAATTATTGAGTTAAATAATTAATTCATGAATTTGTGGTAGATTAATTTAACTATATTTGTTGCATTAATTAAATTAATGTGTAGTGATTTAATAGTTCAAAGTATTTAATTAATTAAGTTTATTTGATTAATTGAATTAATTAAATAAGCATATGTTACTTTAATTAATTTAATAATTAATTAAAGAATTAGTGAATTAACATAATTAATAAATAAAAATATTAATTATGTGACAATATAATTTAATGTAAAATTTATTATATTTTATTAAATTGATTTAAATAAAATTGATTGATTAATTAAAGTGTTACAATTAACTATATACTAAACTAGTTAATTAAAATAAATGAAAAAGGAATTAAGGGTGTAGCCAAACAAGGCCTTAAGGGGAGTTAGTCCGTTTGTTATACAACGGATATATTATATATACGTATATTATCTTGTTAAACGGAATTGTTTTCATTTTGTTCAAAGTCAGAGAAAGAAATAAAAAAAACTTAGAAATCTTCAGAGAGAAGAAGAAGAAGAGAGAAAGAGGTTTGAGGAATCCTGAGTATTGTATTAGATTTATCTTCATACTAACCAAGGGTAATCTTCCTTTTTAAGTTTTTAAAAGTTATATTTTTTTTCAAAGTCTTCATTTACGTATTTGAGTTTTCTGTGAAAATTGGGTTTCCCAATTGGGTTACGATATGGCTTTATCTATATGGGTATGGAATCATAACGTGTTTTTCTAACATATAATCATGTTTTAAAGGATCAATTTTATATAATCTGGCCTTAATTGGGTTTTTCAAATATTTACAGAGTTTTTTTACGTCTTTATAAAAACTCTCTGTTAAGAATTATTTTGAAAAATTAAACCAAGATATGTTTATATATGTAATCATATATGTTGGTATTATATGTTGGATCATGTATCCATGATTTACACTGACCACACCAAATAACTTTGTTAATAAATGGGTTTTATGAAATTACAGAGTATTGAATATGGGTGAATAACCCATATGGGTTAAATTAATGATTAAATCATATGTTTATATTTAAATTGATACATGAATATGATTGTATATGTTAAAACAAAGAAAATGGAATTGAAATAAATGAATTCGGTGTAGTAACGAATCCGTAAGGAGATTTTTTTTATGTTTTTCATTAAACTCTTGAAAGTTTTGAAGAATAGTGAAAATTAATATGTTAATTTGTCTAATTACATGACTTTGAATGTTAAGAACATGTTATAAGTGATATATAATGTTCCTGTGAAGTTTATACTTCATGGGTAACATTATAAATCAGTATAATGATGTGAATTGGGAGAAAATGGGAGAAAATCTGTGTTCGTTCGCGAACTTCAGATTTTGAAATTTTTGCAGCCGCGCGGCCGCGCCGGCTGCAAGGCAAAATGGCGCGCGGCCGCGCCTGTCCGAAAATTTTGAAAAAAAAAATTGCTAAGTGTTGGAAAATTTTAAAATGTGTTTTGAGTCTAATGAACATGAACACATGTTGTATAAACATAATAAAATATTGGTATGAGTTTAATAATTTATGTTATGTAATTAATTAATAATTTAATTACGTGACTTAAACTATTATTTGTAAAGGTTAAATAATGTGTTATAAACATTAAGACATTATTTTAAATCTAATTAACATGTAGACATGTTATATATGTAATGAGTTATTAATACAAGTTAATAACTTAAGTTACGTGATTAATTAACAAGTTAATTAATCAACATAAACCATTATTTGAAAACTTAATAATGAGTTTGAAGAATACTATTGTAAATCAATAATCATATCGAACCTGTGATTAATTGATATTGTAAATGTGTGATAGGTAAGAGTAATTAAAGAAGTGAGTAATAACTGTAGCTTGCGCACGAGGCAAGTTTTCTATCCCTAACTTATTATTATTGTTTGGCAAGTTTCCTAAACTAAACTCTTTTAATTAAGCAATTGCTATGCTTAATTACTATTGTTGAGAAAATTCTTACTCTTGAATATCCAAGTTTAGAATTTCACATGAGATGCCATGATTCTTTTAAAAGTATCATTTAAGTGTACAATACTTATTCGATTGTATACCTTGAGAAGTTAATATTCAATATGAATATCATTTATTGAATTATCCAAACCAACTTTATTTGGTACGGATTCTGATGTCAAATTGAGATGAACAACCCTAATGTAGGGGATTAATGAAGATGCTTTAAGCGTTAAGAAAATGTGCACAGTATCAGTACGAAGGGCTGATCTCCCTAAGTACGAGAAGTAAAGTCTATAGTCTTATGACTGTTAAAGGTTGGAAAGGTTAATATACTTGACAACCTAAGACTCGGTTCAAGGTCTTAATGACCCTCAGAAGTAATTTGACTCTTGATTAATATTCTTGATTCAAAAGTTGAGAAGTAATTTGACTCTTGATTAATATTCTTGATTCAAATGTTGAGCTTTCTGTTATTCAGAATTCTTTCACTCGCATGTTATTATTCTGTCATATTTTTATACTTGCGGGCATCCGTGCTCACTCTTGCATAATAACATTGCAGCTAATAATGAACGAAGTGATGTACCTTCTAGTAGCAAGGGCAAAGAAAAAGCTAACAAGTGATGAAGATTTGTGTTATCATGAATAATGTTAAAGTTTAAGATTTATGTGTGATGATTTAAGACTTATTTATTTACGTTTCCGCAACAGATATTTAAGGTTAAGTATAACCTGGGATTTATGATGTATTTTTATTTCAGATGATGTAAGATGATGATTTATTTATCTAATAAATGAATTTCATTATTTATGGGTAGATAGTTGTATGATATTGGAACAGTGAACACCAAATCCTGTAGAAATTAAGATACCGGATTTGGGGGTGTCACAAGTTGGTATCAGAGCCGTAGGTTATGAACCTTAGGTGGGGGGAAAACCTTAGGATAGTAGCCTTCATGAAGATAGTAATGACAACTCTGATTTGAGTTCAAAGAAAGATAATAAAATTACCTTATGTGCTATGTGCTTATGTGTTCATACTTGTTAGAGTATTGATTAACATCACGTAAAAACTAAGACTTAAAACTTATTTTGTCAGGATGTCAGATACTGGAGGATAGTCAGCCCAGGGATGTTGTACCCCTAGAGACTAGAGATGAGGAGCCCCGGGACATACACACTATCTGGGAGCAGTTAGTACAGCCAGAGCCATCTCCTGTGATTCCAGATTTTGGTCAGGAGCATGAGCCAGAGATTTACTCAGAGGAGGACCCTGAGGAGGTTGAGATCCCAGCTGAGGCAGCCGAGGAGGAGGTAGAAGAAGACCCTGAAGAAGAAGAGGAGGAGGAAGATCTTGAGGAGTTTCCACCGAACTCTGTTAGTGCTGATATGTATGATTTATTATATGATCGCAACGTAGAGTTATGAGATACAATTCAGGAGTTGAGGGAGCAGTCAGTTGCTCAGGGTGGTGAGATTGAGACACTCCACACCCGTCTTGGCAATGTGGAGTGGGATTTGGTTCATGAGAAGGGCCAAACTGAGCAGAAGACAGAGGAGATAGAAAAGTTAAAGAATGAGTTGAAAGAGAAATCTGAAAGACTCGCCATAGTGGAAGAAGCTTGGGTGAGAAATGCACGACGTGCAGATCTGGCAGAGGATGATGCGCGTGCGAAGAGAGTTAAGGTTGCAGAGACGTGCTACACGTTTCTGAGGGCAATGGATGAGGCCCAGGACCGAGTTATGAGATATCCAATTCAGTTCGAGGGACTGCCTGGGTATATGTTAGATCGCAGGACTATGTCCCGCATTATAGAGGAGGAACGTAGTGAAGCTGTCCGACGCCTTAGTAGGTCGTGATAGGATAATATGATATTGTTAATGTTTAAATAATCGTAAATAATGTAAATTCCAATGTGATTATAAACAAAGGAATATTGTGATAATGTAAATCCTGTAAAAACTTTATTTCAGGATAGTTGATGTAAATGGCAGAAATGCTATCGTATTGTATTAAAAGCTTTTGATTTTAATAAAATAATAAAGTTGTTGAAGATGATATGGGTTAAGTGAGTATGTTAAAGTATTTAACATTATGTGATACTCTTTGGACTAGTTAATGTAAATTCCGATGTGATTAAAAACAAAGGAATATTTTGAGAAACTAAATCCTGAAGATTCTTTATCTTGGGATAGTTGAAGTAAATGGCAGAGATGCTATAGTACTATATTTAAAACTTTTGATTTAAATAAAATATCAAAGGTTATTTGAAAAGAAAAGAGTTAAAGTGGTTATGTTAAATATTTGAGTTAATTCTTAAATATTTAAGTGATTTAATAAAGATCTAATGAGCATATATTCTTAACAGAAATATGCCGCCAAGAAGGAGACAAAATCGTCGACAAGCCCAAGAGGGGTCAACCAATAACAACAATGATGCCAATGCGAACCCCGTTCAGCAGTTGGTAAATCTGTTGGCTGGAGCGATGAACAATCAGCCTCAAGCTCCACCAAACACCTCATTTAAAGACTTTAAGGCAGTGGGACCGCCAGATTTTAAAGGTTCCACGAACCCGATAGAAGCTCAGACTTGGGTTATGGAAATGGAGAAAATTTTTGAGGTCGCCCGTGTTAGGGAGGACCAGAAGACCGCCTACGCGACATTTATGTTAAAATCAGAAGCCAGCTACTGGTGGCAGGAAAATAAGATTAGGGGAGGAGAAGGTGTAATAACCTGAGAAAGGTTTAAAGAAATGTTTTTCGAGATGTATTTCCCGACCAGCTCCCAGAATCAAATGGAGGTGCAGTTTCTGGAGTTGAAGCAGGGGAATATGTCTGTGCCCGACTACGCGACAAAGTTTAACGAATTGTCTAGGTTTGCCCAATATCAGGTGCATACTGACGAAAGAAAGGCTAGGCGTTTTGAACAGGGACTGAAACCCTGGTTGTATAGCAAGGTGTCGATGTTTCAATTGAACACTTTTGCTGGAGTTCTGGAGAAGGCAATTCTCGCAGAAGGTGGAAGCGAAGCGGTGTCTAAGTACAATCAGGATCAAAAGAAGAAGAAGAATGATAGTGAAGGAAACAATAAGGCTAGTGGCAATCACACAGGGGGAATTAATAATCATAAACGAAAATGGAATGACAACCCGTCGTCTGTAAGTCAGCAAGGTAGTCAGAAGAAAAAGTTAGAACCATGCCCAACCTGTGGGAAGACTCACTTGGGAGTCTGCATGAAAGGAAAAAGAGTTTGTTACAACTGTGGTCAGGAAGGCCACATAGCACCTAACTGCCCTAACCCTAAGAAGGGCGCCTGCTACACATGTGGGTCAAAGGATCACTTGGCTAGAGACTGTCCAAAGAAGGCATCTGGAGGGGCAGGGTCAGGTGGACATAAGGGAAATAATAGTGGAAATCCTCTTACCATTACCGGACCGACTTCGACAAACCGACCAACTGCAA
The DNA here is from genome assembly GCA_020205555.1 of Panax stipuleanatus. NCBI lineage: Eukaryota > Viridiplantae > Streptophyta > Magnoliopsida > Apiales > Araliaceae > Panax > Panax stipuleanatus. Next base: position 20,892,229 of record CM035121.1, on the reverse strand, counting down.
GGACATTTAACATGACCGTACAAGACGCTGTGCAGTCTCATGATGTGGTGTCAGGTATCATTCCGATCAATAAAGTCAATGCTTATGTTTTATTTGATTCGGGTGCTACTTGTTCATTTATATCCGATGACTTTGCAAAGAATTTAGAATTGCTTAAAGACGAATTAGAAATCCCTATGAACATAGAGATTGCGAACAAGGAAGTAATTCCTGTTAAGTATATACACAAGAACTGTAGAATGGATATTAAGGGTAACGTTATGAATGTAGATCTTATCCCGATTAAACTTGGGGAATTTGACGTTATCCTAGGAATGGATTGGCTATTCAATTATGGAGCCGTAATTGATTGCCAGAAGAAATGTATTAACCTTATGACTCCATCAAAGGTTGTGTTTTATGGCAGTAAATCGCCTAGACAAGCGAGTTGTCTGACGATGATGCAGGCCAGGAAGTTATTAAGACAAGGCTGTGTGGGGTATTTAGCCTACATAGTCGATAGTCGTAAAGAGAATTCAAAGTTAGAAGAAATATCAGTCGTAAGAGACTTCGTGGATGTTTTCCCGGATGATCTGCCAGGACTTTCGCCTGACAGGGAAGTAGATTTTGTTATCGATTTGGTGCCAGGAACGGCTCCAATATCGAAAGCACCGTACCGAATGGCTCCGGTAGAAATGAAGGAATTGATGGTACAGCTACAAGAGCTGTTGGACAAGAAATATATTCAACCGAGCGTATCACCGTGGGGAGCGCCGGTATTATTTGTTAAGAAGAAGGATGGAACGATGCGACTCTGCATTGACTATAGAGAATTGAACAAGGTTACCATTAAGAATAGGTATCCGTTGCCAAGGATTGATGATCTGTTTGATCAATTAAAAGGAGCGAGATATTTCTCGAAGATAGACCTGAGAAGTGGTTATCATCAGTTGAAGGTGAGGCCCGAAGATGTCCCAAAGACAGCGTTTAGGACACGATATGGTCACTACGAATTTTTGGTTATGTCATTTGGTCTAACAAATGCGCCTGCAACATTTATAGGCCTAATGAATGGAGTGTTCAAGCCGTTTCTGGACAAATTCGTAGTGGTTTTTATTGATGATATATTAGTCTATTCTAAGACCAAGGAAAAACATGTTGACCATTTGAAGTTGACGTTAGAAGTATTAAGAAGAGAGAAGTTGTATGCCAAATTCTCAAAGTGTGAATTCTGGATTGAAAGGGTGCAATTTCTCGGACATGTGATTGATAAGGACGGAATTTCGGTGGATCCCTCCAAAGTCGAAGCGGTGATGAATTGGGATCAGCCGAAAACACCGTCGGAAGTAAAAAGTTTTCTTGGATTAGCTGGTTACTATAGAAGATTTATTCAAGATTTTTCCAAGATCGCCACTCCATTAACGAATTTGACTAGGAAAGTTGTGAAATTCGTTTGGACGGAGAAGTGTGAGGAAAGTTTTCAAGAACTTAAGAGAAGGTTAAGTACAGCACCTGTGTTGTCCCTTCCGAATGACACAGGAAATTTTGTGGTATATAGTGATGCGTCGCATAAAGGGCTAGGCTGTGTGCTTATGCAAAACGGCAGAGTCATTGCGTATGCGTCACGACAACTAAAAGATTACGAGAAGGGATATCCAACCCATGATTTAGAATTAGCTGCGGTGGTATTCGCTTTAAAGATTTGGAGACACTATCTCTATGGGGAAAAGTGTGAAATATATACAGACCATAAGAGTCTGAAGTATATTTTCACACAGAAAGACTTGAATATGCGCCAAAGAAGGTGGCTGGAGTTAATAAAGGATTATGATTGTGATATCTTATACCACCCAGGAAAAGCGAATGTTGTAGCCGACGCCTTAAGCAGAAAGGGTCGAGAAAAGTTGATGATGCTGACAGCACAGGAAGAATTGATTTCAGTAATGGAAAAGCTGGAATTGGAAGTAGGATGTCCAATGGAGGCTGACGAGAAACTGTTCCAAATGCAAGCTGGTACAACTTTATTGGATAAGATTAAGGAAGCACAAATCCTGGATAAGGAATGTGAGGAAGTAAAGAAAAAGATATCTGAAGGGACTGAACTTAGATTTAAAATGGATAGCGAAGGATTTTTGAGATTTGAAAGTAGAGTTTGGGTACCGCCAATACCAGAAATCAAGGAGGACATTCTGAGCGAGGCTCATAGTTCGAGGTATTCCATTCACCCCGGAAGTACCAAGATGTATCAGGATTTACGACAACACTTTTAGTGGCCAAATTTGAAGAGGGACGTTGCCGATTGTGTTGCCAAGTGTCTGACTTGCCAAAGGGTCAAGGCAGAACACCAAAGACCAAGTGGTTTGTTACAACCTTTAGAAATCCCAGAATGGAAATGGGAACATATTACAATGGATTTTGTTGTTGGCCTTCCGACGACCCAGAAAGGCTATGACGCAGTATGGGTTATCGTCGACCGATTAACGAAATCTGCACACTTTCTTCCGATCAAAATTAGATTTAACCTAGAACAATTGGCGAAGTTATATGTAAAAGAGATTGTTTCGAGGCACGGGGTGCCAGTGTCAGTTATTTCTGACCGTGATCCACGCTTCACATCGAATTTCTGGAAGCGACTACAAGAATGCATGGGAACAAAGTTGAGGATGAGCACCGCTTATCACCCTCAGACTGACGGGCAAAGTGAAAGAACGATCCAAACATTAGAGGATATGCTTAGAGCATGCATAATGGATTTTAAAGGCAATTGGGATGATCATTTGCCGCTTGTAGAATTTGGTTATAATAATAGTTACCACGCTAGTATTGGTATGCCGCCTTACGAAGCGTTGTACGGTAGAAAGTGCAGAACTCCACTGTACTGGGATGAAGTTGGTGAAAGACAATTGCTAGGACCAGAGTTAGTCCAACAAACGGCAGAAATAGTTAAAGTAATTCGGACAAGATTAGTAGCGGCTCAGGATAGGCAGAAGAAATATGCCGATCCACACCGCAAGAGTGTAGAGTTTGAATCGGGTAGTTTTGTATTTTTGAAGGTCTCTCCTTGGAAGGGAAAGATCAGATTTGGTAAGAAGGGAAAATTGAGCCTAAGGTTCATTGGACCCTTTGAGGTACTCCGAAGAATTGGAGAAGTAGCCTATGAGGTAGCTTTACCTCCGGCACTGGAGCATGTTCACAACGTTTTCCATGTGTCGGTATTACGACGTTATAAACCCGATTATAAACATGTGATAGAATATGAACCCCTACAATTTGAGAAAGATTTATCATACCAAGAAGTTCCTGTTCAGATAGTTGACAGGAAAGAGCAAGTTCTCAGGAACAAAGTAATACCTTCTATTAAGGTAATTTGGAGGAACCACAACGCTGAAGAAGCTACGTGGGAACTCGAAGAGAATATGATGAATAATTATCCACACTTATTTTCTTGAATAGGTGAACGTGATTCTGAGGGCAGAATCCTTTAAAGGGGGGAAAGATGTGACGAACGAGAATTTTGTAAAGATATTTGAATATTTATTAAAATAAATAAATATTTTTAATGATTTAATTATTGAGTTAAATAATTAATTCATGAATTTGTGGTAGATTAATTTAATTATATGTGTTACATTAATTAAATTAATGTGTAGTGATTTAAAAGTTCAAAGTTGTTTGAATATTTATAATGGGACGAAATTATTAAATCGAACCGTGATTCTGAGGACAGAATCCTTTTAAGGGGGGAAAGATGTGACGAACGAGAATTTTGTAAAGATATTTGAATATTTATTGAAATAAATAAATATTTTTAATGATTTAATTATTGAGTTAAATAATTAATTCATGAATTTGTGGTAGATTAATTTAATTATATGTGTTACATTAATTAAATTAATGTGTAGTGATTTAATAGTTCAAAGTATTTAATTAATTAAGTTTATTTGATTAATTGAATTAATTAAATAAGCATATGTTACTTTAATTAATTTAATAATTAATTAAAGAATTAGTGAATTAAGATAATTAATAAATAAAAATATTAATTATGTGACAATATAATTTAATGTAAAATTTATTATATTTTATTTAATTGATTTAAATAAAATTGATTGATTAATTAAAGTGTTACAATTAACTATTTACTAAACTAGTTAATTAAAATAAATGAAAAAAGAATTAAGGGTGTAGCCAAACAAGGCCTTAAGGGGAGTTAGTCCGTTTGTTATACAACGGATATATTATATATACGTATATTATCCTGTTAAACGGAATTGCTTTCATTTTGTTCAAAGTCAGAGAAAGAAATAAAAAAACTTAGAAATCTTCAGAGAGAAGAAGAAGAAGAGAGAAAGAGGTTTGAGGAATCCTGAGTATTGTATTAGATTTATCTTCATACTAACAAAGGGTAATCTTCCTTTTTAAGTTTTTAAAAGTTATATTTTTTTTCAAAGTCTTCATTTACGTATTTGAGTTTTCTGTGAAAATTGGGTTTCCCAATTGGGTTACGATATGGCTTTATCTATATGGGTATGGAATCATAACGTGTTTTTCTAACATATAATCATGTTTTAAAGGATCAATTTTATATAATCTGGCCTAAATTGGGTTTTTTCAAATATTTACAGAGTTTTTTTACGTCTTTATAAAAACTCTCTGTTAAGAATTATTTTAAAAAATTAAACCAAGATATGTTTATATATGTAATCATATATGTTGGTATTATGTGTTAGATCATGTATCCATGATTTACACTGACCACACCAAATAACTTTGTTAATAAATGGGTTTTATGAAATTACAGAGTATTGAATATGGGTGAATAACCCATATGGGTTAAATTAATGATTAAATCATATGTTTATATTTAAATTGATACATGAATATGATTGTATATGTTAAAACAAAGAAAATGAAATTGAAATAAATGAATTCGGTGTAGTAACGAATCCGTAAGGAGATTTTTTTTATGTTTTTCATTAAACTCTTGAAAGTTTTAAAGAACAGTGAAAATTAATATGTTAATTTGTGTAATTACATGACTTGGAATGTTAAGAACATGTTATAAGTGATATATAATGTTCCTGTGAAGTTTATACTTCATGGGTAACATTATAAATCAGTATAATGATGTGAATTGGGAGAAAATGGGAGAAAATCTGTGTTCGTTCGCGAACTTCAGATTTTGAAATTTTCGCAGCCGCGCGGCCGCGCCTGGCTGCAAGGCAAAATGGCGCGCGACCGCGCCTGTCCGAAAATTTTGAATTTTTTTTTGCTAAGTGTTGGAAAATTTTAAAATGTGTTTTGAGTCTAATGAACATGAACACATGTTGTATAAACATAATAAAATATTGGTATGAGTTTAATAATTTATGTTATGTAATTAATTAATAAATTAATTACGTGACTTAAACTATTATTTGTAAAGGTTAAATAATGTGTTATAAACATTAAGACATTATTTTAAATCTAATTAACATGTAGACATGTTATATATGTAATGAGTTATTAATACAAGTTAATAACTTAAGTTACGTGATTAATTAACAAGTTAATTAATCAACGTAAATCATTATTTGAAAACTTAATAATGAGTTTGAAAAATACTATTGTAAATCAATAATCATATCGAACCTGTGATTAATTGATATTGTAAATGTGTGATAGGTAAGAGTAATTAAAGAAGTGAGTAATAACTGTAGCTTGCGCACGAGGTAAGTTTTCTATCCCTAACTTATTATTATTGTTTGGCAAGTTTTCTAAACTAAACTCTTTTAATTAAGCAATTGCTATGCTTAATTACTATTGTTGAGAAAATTCTTACTCTTGAATATCCAAGTTTAGAATTTCACATGAGATGCCATGATTCTTTTAAAAGTATCATTTAAGTGTACAATACTTATTCGATTGTATACCTTGAGAAGTTAATATTCAATATGAATATCATTTATTGAATTATCCAAACCAACTTTATTTGGTACGGATTCTGATGTCAAATTGAGATGAACAACCCTAATGTAGGGGATTAATGAAGATGCTTTAAGCGTTAAGATAATGTGCACAGTATCAGTACGAAGGGCTGATCTCCCTAAGTACGAGAAGTAAAGTATATAGTCTTATGACTGTTAAAGGTTGGAAAGGTTAATATACTTGACAACCTAAGACTCGGTTCAAGGTCTTAATGACCCTCAGAAGTAATTTGACTCTTGATTAATATTCTTGATTCAAAAGTTGAGAAGTAATTTGACTCTTGATTAATATTCTTGATTCAAATGTTGAGCTTTCTGTTATTCAGAATTCTTTCACTCGCATGTTATTATTCTGTCATATTTTTATACTTGCGGGCATCCGTGCTCACTCTTGCATAATAACATTGCAGCTAATAATGAACGAAGTGATGCACCTTCTAGTAGCAAGGGCAAAGGAAAAGCTAACAAGTGATGAAGATTTGTGTTATCATGAATAATGTTAAAGTTTAAGATTTATGTGTGATGATTTAAGACTTATTTATTTACGTTTCCGCAACAGATATTTAAGGTTAAGTATAACCTGGGATTTATGATGTATTTTTATTTCAGATGATGTAAGATGATGATTTATTTATCTAATAAATGAATTTCATTATTTATGGGTAGATAGTTGTATGATATTGGAACAGTGAACACCAAATCCTGTAGAAATTAAGATACCGGATTTGGGGGTGTCACACAAGGACTCGAGTCCTACTGTCCAGATCACACCTACTAACATATATGCACATGTTACAGCAAACAAACTCACTAACTTTCCATGTTTTGATGAATTTAGCATGTTAGTGGCCTTTTATCAAACATATAGCATGCATCTATGGATTCTATGATTCTCAATGTAATTGAAGCATGATCAAACTGGAATTTTCATCTATAACAGCCACATATCAGTAATCAACACGAACATAGCATCATAGAAACAAAACAAATAATTTCCCATGAATATACATGCATTTTCTTACTAATTTTTTCAAAAACATATAAAAGAGAGTTCATGGCTTACCTCTTTAATGAATTCTTCTTGTTTGAATACCTCTAATGACTCTCTTTGCTTGGTTAGTCTCTGCAAACTCCAAAATTCGCCACCCTCTCAAGCTCTTTCCTCTCTCACTCTCAACTTCACTCATGGTAGGATATTTTACAAAAGAAAGAAATAGAATTTTAGGTGGAGAGTATATATAGATATCTTCCCTTCCTCTTCCATTCTCAATTCAGCAGTTACAAATCATACTCATAATACAATGGTTTAGTATGGAGAGGGGAGTTAGAAAAAGTGAAAAGGTTTGGTTTATTATGTTTGGTTTATTAAGGAGTTGTAACTCCCTCTCCCTCATCCTCCTAGAATACGTATACTCCCTCCTTCCTTGTCCCAATTCGTATGACACAAGGTCCCAACAGCTGCTGCTCCATTTAAATAAAATATTAGTTTAATCAATTAAATCACTTAATAAACTATTTTGACCATTTTGCCCTCCGTAGCCAAACGCTTCGATACTCATATCGACTCCTACTAAAATTGACGTCCCGGACTTCATGGGACTATCCGTTTCGTCAAATTCATCTCTAAAATTCGTGGTTGACTTTTTACCCAAAAAAGTCAACCGATTGACTTTGACCAAAAAGTCAGCCTTAACACATTTTTGTGGTTACAGTCTAGCTTGACTAATTTCGACGTTCCGGACTCAAATACGCAGACCGCGTCTCTAAATTCCGCTCCGAATTCCAACTCATGATTTAAAGTCATCTCACGAACTTAATAGGATTAATTCCATACTTAACCAATTTAAATAGTTAAATTAATCCAACCCAACTATTTAAATCCCCCACATCCCTTAACTTAAAATACACATACATGTATAACACATATATATCTAATAAAAGAAATAACACAAGAGTTTCACATAAATTCATTTATTGATAATTATTAAATTACATACAAAATCTCGGATATTACAGTAGTGGCATATAAACGTAGGCCACAATGCACATCAACAAGACGTCTACATGGGCAAGCTGCCACACATCTACCAAATTGATAAAATCCCCAGAATGTCACTCATAGCTGTCTAGCCAGCCGAAGCGATCGATCAAAAAGTCTATGGATATCACATGGCCTGCAATAATCTCCTTAGTGATAACTCGGCGTCTCAAACCCGACATGGTCATAAATGGTCTCCGCATGTCACTGATAGCTGTACGAGCGCAAGGCAGATCCAGTGCCAAGCCTGTAAGACGCTCATACTCCTCTATGGTAGGAGTCAACTCGTGGGGCCCAAAATAAAAAACCTGTCGATCAGGTATCCAGCATGATAAGAGGCCATCCACAAACCTAGACAGAACCTAGAAAGCTAAAAGGGCTAGAGAATGCCCTAGCATCTGGTCTACTGTCCCTCTGGTTGTGAGGGGCAGACTATCATACCATGACTGCAATGAAGATTCCACCAAGGACGGTAGCGAGTGCTCAATAGGGCTGACGGTGGACGACGACATCTGTATCACCGTATCACAAGACCATCCAAAGTTCAAATCTGAACTCATCTGTCTAAATGCATATCCATGACATAATGCATGCATAATGATAATAATAAATATGATGAGATAAATAGGAAATATCATGCATATCTACAATAAGCTATCTACTGCAAGCATCATCTCTGTCTGATAATAAAGTGTAAAATAAAAGTACAGGGATATGGGGCACCACCACCCAACTACTAACAGTGGTCTATCAAAATGGGGCACAGCCGCCCAACAGCCAAAATAGTGGCTGACCAAAAGATATAGCTACAATAGCTATCGAAAAAGATCCAAAACATCTACACTCAGGTGGTTAACCTGCTTCATCTCCTCCGTGGACACAAAGTCTCGACCATCAGGAATGTCAGGATGGTACAAGGGAAGATCAGCCCCTATAAAACTGCTGGAAAATGGACCTGTGGAAGCACCCACTTCGGAGCTGGATGGATCAAAAGAAGATGCCTCTGAGGAATCTCGGCCAAGATGCCTGATGAACAAATGCACTCTCTCCAATTCCTGGGTCAGCCCTGTAATCTGGTCCAAATGAGTAGGCTCCCTAAGGCAAGCTATCCAGTCTGTCATCATCACAGACATCAGCACCATATCTGCCATGAACTGGGTGGCACGAGTCTGAGCTCCAATCGTGCGAGGACTCCACCAGCTGCTGAATGCCTCCTAGCTGTATGGACCCTATGACAGGGCAAAGCCATCTACGCCCTCCATCAAATGTTTGTGAGTGGCTGAACAAGTGGCCAATGATGCCAAGCCGAAGGAACAAAAGGAATACGGATCTTCCCCGTGATGCTCCTGATAGCCCGCTATCCTAAATAGAGCTCCCAACCTCCCACTGTCAAAAAAGGGACTCTGCAGTCGACAATACAAACTCACGGTCAGTGGGAAAGCCTTCCTCAAATTTAACAGTCAATAATTTTGAGGTTTAGGGGATCCACGAGATCGATCTAGCCGTCAAAAGCTCCAACTGCAGGCGGGAATGGGTAAAACCCTCAGCAACAGGGACCTCCGTCAGAGTGGAGTGGTGCCAACGTCGTCCCCAGGGGTAAGTCTCCAGACCTAAAGTAGTAGCGGGACGAAGGCAGGGAAGCCTCTCATATGCCTAGAATTGGCCATGTAAATATCAAAAATCCTCAGTAACCAAGACTGACAAATGTAAATGCAGAAATCAAAAAGGTACAAGAAAGATGTACTCACCAACAGAAATGGGTAGAACCCTAACCAAGCCTCAATCACACCTTCCGAGCGCATACACATGCCTCGGAGAAAATAGACAAAGGTGTAGGTACCCCAATCAAAGTCACTGAGGTGCTCTACATGTCGAGTGCTACTGACCAGGGCAAAGGACACCGTCGCTGAGTTGCCTGCCAAGAAATAACCCTTGATGATCACCAGAAATAATCACCTCAAGATGCGATCCGTAACCCTCTGATCATCAGGCAGAGGCTCAAGTAAAGCCCCACTATGGGCATCTACGCTTAAGAGACCAGATTGGACCGTTCGACCCTTGATCGCCGTCGCAGGCACTCCCTGTAGGGACCGAACGGTAGTGGGCGTTATATCAGCCACGACAGGCACTGGCTCATCTTTGAACTCTATGCCGGTGATGAACCTTCAGTCCATAGGGGTCATCATCACCTCACAGTCTAACAAATAGAGAGACTGAGTCTAGTGGAACCAGCGCTCAGACAGAGCCCTCATATAACCCTAGGGGCAACGATGGGGAAGAATAGAAAAGAATGCCTGAAAACCACCATGTATCAACAATGTCCCTGTAGTCCTGGTGCAGGGTGTGGTATAGAGAGTGCACATTGAACCAGTTCCCTCGAGGCTGCGTGAAGCCAGGAACCTGCATTAAAAGCCAACCCATGTCAAAAACATGTGTCCTGAGAGTGGAAAAAATAAGAAGAATCCAGAAATAGAAAAGCTTCAGTCACCTCGTTGGCATGAAGAAATCTCGAGGGATGAGGACTCAAATCTCCCAACAGCTCCTAGGTGGGCACAATAATGCTTGGAAGCTCCGTACGTGGGGCCTGAGCTGGGGCAGAAGCAGCAGATGGAGCATCCTCATCATCTATATCGACTGGAGGCTCATCATAGGCAGGACAAATCACCGACTCCGCTAACCTACATACTGAACTGAAGCTGGGTTGCATTCTAATAAGTGTTGGGTGGCCTATTATAGCTACCCACATACTGAACTGAAGCTGGGTTGATCGCACACTGTTCTGTTGGATGCTCACCTGCACAAAGTTCACATATAAATGCTACCTGCTGCACGTTTCCAGTAGACATGGCATCCATCTTCTTTGATAATGCTGCTAGTTGTGCAGATATAGCTGTCATAGTATCCACCTCCAAAATTCCTGCCTCTTTGGGTTAAGTCATTCTATAAGTCGGCCACTAGTAGTTGTTTGTAGCCATTATTTCTATCAAGTCCCATGCATCCTCAAATTTCTTTTCTAGAAAAGCTCCACCTGAGGCTGCATCGATGCTGGTCCGTATATGACTCTCTAACCCGTTGTAGAATGTGCTTATCTGCATCCAATGCGGTAGTCCATGTGATAGTAGTGTGCATACAAGCCAATCATGTATGATGATAAAGCACATACTTTGTAAACAATCTTATTTATTTATTAATAAAATATTTATTTATTAAAGGCATTTAATTATCTACATGGTGCTATTTTTATAATATGTAAATAACCCATAGTTTTAAGCAATGCTTTTAGAATCATGATATTGATCATGCTAATGAGATCTAAATTCTTAGAAAGCTTTAAAACTAAAATAGTTCCCAATCGTAGGATTACTAAAAAGAGGATTAGTAAATCCGGATAGATTGGTACATATGTTGCTTGCTCATTGGATGAGGATGATTGATCTCATGATCATTTGTGTGGAGACACTAAAGCAAGTATGTAGGTGGTTATTGGAGAATAAGTTCACTGAACGTGACTCGCTATGGAATACCTAATGGAGTTTTACTCGCCTGTCAATAGAAATTCCTAATGTGAAAGTAGTACAAGTGATCCTTGGACTTGAGATCATCATAGTATCTTGTATGTAACAAATTATACTTTGACTTATTCCTTAAGACCTTTTAAGGCATATATAGGGTATGCTTGGGTATAATGAGTTACATATGGAGATAATGAATGATGAATAAAGAATCTACCACCTCTAGTAAAAGAGGAGATATGTCCTATGTGATTCGTTAAATGACAACCCAGGAATCCTTGGCCAAGGTGGAATGAAATTAGAAAGAGGTTTCTAATTTGCATTAATCGGAGTTGTGCATTTTCTAATCGAAATACATATAATTAAATAAAATAAGACTTGACAGTAAATTCATGTCTTATATTTAATTGGGACATTGTATGGTGGAATGATTGAATTGTATGGTAACTATTTACTCACAGGTTCTTTTATGATTAATGTTGAAATCTATATTATCTAGAAAGTTGTTGATCGCTAGGGAGGCTTATCCCTATTGTAGAATAAATATTATTTATTTAAATAGATTATTAGTTTAATTTATTTATTTAAATAAGATTAGAATTGTTCTAATTGATTTATTCACAACCGGTTTAATATAGAGAACCTAAAGGGTCACACCATAAAAGGAAGAATAATTATTTAAGAATGTAATGGCATAATCGTAATAATGCATTAAGTATAATTAATTTAATCTATAGTGATAGAATAAATTAAATAGCTTAATGTTTATTATTTAATATTTTAGAAATATTAAATATAAATTAATAAGAGGAGTCTTATTAATATTATTACGATTATTATTATTTTAATTTTTAAAGGAGTTTAGTAATTAATTTAATATTAGTACTCTCATTTATTCCTAATAAGATTAGGAGACAAATTAATTAAATGAATTTAATTAATTATTCCCATGTGGTGGGAAGCCTAAATTAATTAAAGGAGTTTAATTAATTAAAAGAAATCTCATGTCTAATAGGATTAGAAGGGTTGACTAATATCTATATAAGATGAGTCTTATAATAGATATTGATTTGATGAAATTTCAATTGTTGGAGAGTACTCATTTTCTATAGAAGATAGAAAACTAAGGTTTAGCCAAACACTCTCCTTCTTGATAATTCCTCTTCCTTGGTGGATCACCTCTAGAGGCAAAACACTTGGGTGGCTAACATTGATCAAAGGAATGAATCTAACCCGGAAATTCAAGGAGATCAAGAAGAACAAGGAGTTGAACTAGTACCTGTGGAAGCTTCGTTCTACAAGGGTATGATTCCATAACTTCTTATTTATCGTTTTAAATTAATAATTTGCATAAAGGATGATCCGTGTAATGGTTTTGTAGAAATTTTTTTAAACTCTGATATACCATGCTTCCGCTAATTTTTGCAATTTGATTGCGTCACGATTTCGTACAAACCCAACAGTGGCATCAGAGCCAAATCTTTATGCAATTATTAATTTATTTTTGATTTCATATACATATGGGTATGTATTTAAAATAATTTATTGGGCATAATTTTATTGTATAAAATTATTTTTTTTTAAGAAAAAAAAATGACTTTTTTTTTTTTGGTACGAATCACAATTTTTTTTTGGGTGCTAATCTTGAATTCTGCAAAGAAAAGGTGTTGTCTCTTTCTTACTCCAAAAAGAAGGTGACCCATCAGGAAAGGACTCTTTTAATAAAACTGCAGGACTCTTTTAATAAAAGAAGGTGACTTCTTTATAAAAAATAAATGTAAATTTATATTATATATATATATATATATATATATATATATAACCTGATTCGTTATATAAATATATATAATATATACGGTAATATCAAATATATATATATGATATATGATATATTTATATATTATATTCTAAATAATTTTATAATTAAAATAAAGGGTTTATTTTAATCTTGAAATTGGATTTCATGCAATTTAAAATTGTCCATTAAATGATACTCATATATATATGAAATATTTTAATTCATGAGATGAATATTTATTTATTGATATATATGGTGATATGTATAATAATAAATGGAGATTGATTATGGACTATTTGACCAATGTGATTGGGTTTTATTTTAGTTGAATGCTTGAATGAATGGGTTTTATTAAATGGGGTCTGTGTACCTCGTCTTCTCTAATTTTTTTTTCTTGATGTAAAATTCTATCTCCCTCCTATGTACTTCCCCTTGACTGCTGATCAAGGTTTCTATTTAAATTAAATAGTTTAATGTAATAGAAATAGTTAAAATTATCTTGAAGAAATTGGAGACCAAGGAGCAAGGAACGCGTGAAGACTCATTTGTATGGAGCCAGGGTTTAAATGTAATAGTTATATTTAAATTTAAATTCTTGCACTCCTAGGTTTGACTTTTGGTTCACTTGATGGCTCTAGTGAACCAAACTAGAATAAAAGTCCATAATCAATCCGAGTAGTATTCTATATTGCATGTTAAATATTATATATATATATATGTATATATTATATTTTATGCAAACATGCTTCGCATGTTTAATAAAATGACGCGTATTATATATATATATATATATATATATATATATATATATATATGTGTGTGTGTGTGTGTGTGTGTGTGTGTGTGTGTGTGTGTGTGTGTGTGTGCATGCGCGCTAAACAAGATGAGACAAATAATAACAAACCCCTCAAAGAAATAATATTAAGTCCGAAGCGTTCAAATGATATTTGAAATATCGAACGTCGCCTTCTAGCATGATAAATTAATAGAGTATTAAATATTTAATATGAGCTTGTTGTGCTATCCACAAGGCGAGTATTGCATATTTAAGATGTTAATTAATCACATTTGATGCTTATCAAGAAAATTGAACGATCTAGTCTTGTTGTGCTATCCACAAGGACGAATATTTTTCTTTTTTGAATTTATGGAAGTGCTAGGCTGGACTTAACTTAAATCATTTTAGTTCGGATGTGCACACACTTGACCATTATGATTTAAGAGGCAAAATAAAAGGAGTTATATAGTGATGTAATTGACAAGAGTTGTCTACCTATTTATTTGTATATCGCTTGTTGTGCTATCCACAAGGTTATATACATTTGAAATGGGATCCTTATTCTCACTAGCAAATCTTTAATTAGATGTTACCGAACTATATAAGTGAGGGTAATATAGTTTGATAAAAATAGTGGGAGATACCATTTTAAAATAAAGACCTAAATTTATTTTGGTATGCAAAATTAATAAAATGAATGTTTGCTAAAATGTTGTTTTTCACATGTAGAATTTTAAAAATGTCAAAATCACTAATTTCACTGCGAAGCATACTTGATGCAAATAAGCTTACCGGGCCGAATTATACGGACTGGCTAAGAAATCTGAGAATAGTTCTCACTGCTGAAAAGATTTCTTATGTCCTAAACTCACCTGTCCCTGGAACTGTTCCAGAAACAGCCTCTGAGGAAGAGATTGCCACCATTGTAAAGTGGCAAGATGATGCATCTGTGGCTCAATGCATCATGCTCCCATCCATGAATAACGAGCTTCAGCGTCAGCACGAAAACATGGATGCTCCTACTATGTTGATTCACCTCAAGGAGTTGTATGGTGAACAAAATAGGACTGCTAGATATGAGATATCTAAGGAGCTCTTCCGATCTCGGATGACCAAGGGCAAAGTGAACATAAAGGAACAAAAGAAATCTGATCCAGCTAGCAAAGGAATGTGCTTCCATTGCAACGAGCCGGGTCATTGGAAGAGGAACTGCAAGAAGTTTCTGTCAAAGAAGAAGCTTGGAGAAGCTTCGACTTCCAATCAAGGTTTGTTCATGATTGAAATTAATTTTTTAGAAAGTCAAAATTCTACTTGGGTATTGGATACCGGCTGTGGTTCTCACATATGAAATAATGTGAAGGGACTGGTCAGAAGTAGAAAGCTGAACAATGATGAGGTGATCCTACGAGTGGGGAATGGAGCAAAGGTTGCTGCATTAGCTGTAGGAACTTATTATTTAGCAATGCCTTCGGGCAAGTCCATTTATCTTAATAATTGTTATTATGTTCCGAATATTATTAAAAACATTATTTCAATTTCTGTATTGGATATGGAAGGATTTAACGTTGTTATAAAGAACAATAGTTGTTCTATTTATAAAGACAATGTTTTATATGGTGTTGGAAATTTGCGAAATGGACTTTATACACTTTACTTACAAGAAAATATTTTTCAAATTGAACAAACTAAGAAAAGGAAAAGAGATGATATTAATTATACCTACATGTGGCACTGTAGACTCGGTCATATCAATGAAACAAGATTATCCAAGTTGCATAAAGATGGGCTCCTTGAGTTATCTGATTATGAATCATATCCAACTTGTGAATTTTGTCTCATGGGTAAAATGACTAAATCTCCTTTTAGTGGAAAAGGAGAAAGAGTTACAGAGTTGTTGGCATTGATTCACATAGACGTTTGTGGACCTATGACAACAAGTGCATGGGGTGGGTATTCTTATTTTATTACTTTCACTGATGATCACTCAAGATTTGGATATGTGTATTTAATGAAATACAAGTCAGAATCATTTGAAAAGTTCAAAGAGTTCAGAAGTGAAGTAGAGAAACAAATGGGCAAGAGTATAAAGATACTTCGATCAGATCGAGGTGGAGAATACTTAAGCGGTAAGTTTCTCAATTGTCTCAAAGAAAATGGTATAATCTCACAATGGACTCCTCCAGGTACACCACAGTTAAATGGAGTATCTGAAAGGAGAAATCGAACACTGTTGGACATGGTTCGATCCATGATGAGTTTTACCGACCTTCGAATTTTTTTCTGGGGATATGCCCTAGAAACGGCTGCATACCTACTTAACAAGGTACCTACCAAATCCGTCCCAAAGACTCCATATGAGATGTGGAAGGGGAGGAAACCAAATCTTAAGCATGTTAAGACTTGGGGTTGCCCAGCTTATGTCAAAAAGTTTAAAAATGATAAGCTACAGACTAAATCCGATAAGTGTAGATTTGTGGGATACCCTAAAAAAACTTTAGGGTATTATTTCTATCATCCAACTGATCAAAAGGTGTTTGTTGCGAAACATGCTGCCTTCTTGAAAAATGAGTTTATCCATGAAGGGGTCAGTGGGAGTAAGATATATCTTGAAGAAGTTCAAGAACCACAAATTACCACGGATCAAAGTCAGGTACCTGACCAAGTAAAAGAACCTACTATACCACACCCTGTTCGTAAATCTGGAAGAGTATCGAAGATACCTGAGAGGTATGAATTTGTTATAGAGGATGACGATGAGGTACACATCATGAATGATGATGATCCATTGAATTACGAACATGGTATGAGTAATAAAGACTCAGAAAAATGGCTTGAAGCTATGAAATCCGAAATGGACTCCATGTATGAAAACAAAGTATGGACTTTGGTTTCACCACCTGAAGGCATTAAGCCTATTGGGTGTAAATGGGTCTTTAAAAGAAAGACTGGAGCGGACGGTAAGGTAGAGATCTATAAGGCCCGACTGGTTGCAAAAGGTTTCAAATAAAGACAAGGAGTTGACTATGATGAAACCTTTTCACCAGTAGCTATGCTCAAGTCCATTCGGATTTTGCTTGCGATTGCAGCTTATAACGACTATGAGATCTGACAGATGGACGTGAAAACGGCCTTCCTCAATGGGGAACTTGAGGAGGATGTGTATATGACACAGCCAGAGGGATTTGTTTCAAAGGTTGGAATAAATCAAGTCTGTAAGCTGTAACGATCCATTTATGGATTGAAACAAGCTTCTCGTAGATGGAACATTCATTTTGATGAGACAATCAAAGAGTTTGATTTTGTCAAAAACGACGATGAACCATGTGTGTACAAGAAGGTTAGTGGGAGCGCAGTTTCATTCCTTGTATTATATGTTGATGATATATTACTGATAGTGAATGACATTCCTATGCTACAATCGATTAAAATCTGGTTATCTAAACACTTCTCCATGAAGGACTTGGGAGAAGCATCCTATATTTTGGGGATAAAGATCTATAGAGATAGATCTAAAAGGATGCTTGGTTTATCCTAAGGACGTACATTGATGCGATGCTAAAGATGTTTAGCATGGAAGATTCCAAAAGAGGTCTCATGCCGATGAGCCATAGAATACATCTCTCCAAGAAATAGGCCCCAAAGACACCTGAGGAGAGAGACCGTATGAGTAAGATCCCTTATGCTTCTGCAGTAGGATCTATCATGTACGGTATGATATGTACTAGACCGGATGTTGCTCATGCACTTAGTGTAACAAGCAGATACCAGTCAAATCCTGGAGAAGAGCACTGGAAGGCAGTGAAGAATATCCTAAAGTACTTGAGAAGGACTAAAGATATTTTTCTTGTCTACGGTGGGTCTGAATTAAAACTCGAGGGATTCACAAACTCAAGTTTTCAAATAGACCAAGATGACAGTAAATCTGTTTCGGGATATGTGTTTACCTTGAACGGAGGCGCAGTGAGTTGAAAGAGTTCTAAGCAGCAAACAGTTGCTGATTCAGTGATAGAGGCAGAGTATATAGCTGCAAGTGAAGCTGCAAAGAAAGCTGTTTGGATGAAGAAGTTCATAACTGAACTTGGTGTGGTTCCTAGCATTGGAGAAGCAGTTCCCGTTTACTGTGACAACACAGGAGCAGTTGTACAGGCTAAGGAACCCAGGTTTCATCAGAAATCTAAACACGTGTTGCGGCGATTTCACTTGATCAGGGAGATCATTGAAAGAGGAGACGTCACCTTGGAGCGTGTAGACTCTCAAGACAACATTGCAGATCCATTTACTAAAGCTTTAACACAACAGCAGTTTGATCGTCACTTAGAGAAGATGGGTATGAGATACCATGGCGATTGGCTTTAGTGCAAGTGGGAGATTGATAGTAGTGTGCATACAAGCCAATCATGTATGATGATAAAGCACATACTTTGTAAACAATCTTATTTATTTATTAATAAAATATTTATTTATTAAAGGCATTTAATTATCTACATGGTGCTGTTTTCATAATATGTAAATAACCTATAGTTTTAAGCAATGCTTTTAGAATCATGATGAGATCATGATAATGAGATCTAAATTCTTAGAAAGCTTAAAAACTAAAATAGTTCCCAATTGTGGGATTACTAAAATGGAGATTAGTAAATCCGGATAGATTGGTACATATGTTGCTTGCTCATTGGATGAGGATGATTGATCTCATGGTCATCTGTGTGGAGACACTAAAGCAAGTATGTAGGTGCTTATTGGAGAATAAGTTCACTGAACGTGACTCGCTATGGAATACCTAATGGAGTTTTACTCGCCTGTCAATAGGAATTCCTAATGTGATAGTAGTACATGTGATCCTTGGACTTGAGATCATCATAGTATCTTGTATGTAACAAATTATACTTTGACTTATTCCTTAAGACCTTTTAAGGCATATATAGGGTATGCTTGGGTATAATGAGTTACATATGGAGATAATGAATGATGAATAAAGAATCTACCACCTCTAGTAAAAGAGGAGATATGTCCTATGTGATTCGTTAAATGACAACCCAGGAATCCTTGGCCAAGGTGGAATGAAATTAGAAAGAGGTTTCTAATTTGCATTAATCGGAGTTGTGCATTTTCTAATCAAAATACATATAATTAAATAAAATAAGACTTGACAGTAAATTCATGTCTTATATTTAATTGGGACATTGTATGGTGGAAGGATTGAATTGTATGGTAACTATTTACTCACAGGTTCTTTTATGATTAATGTTGAAATCTATATTATCTGGAAAGTCGTTGATCGCTAGGGAGGCTTATCCCTATTGTAGAATAAATATTATTTATTTAAATAGATTATTAGTTTAATTTATTTATTTAAATAAGATTAGAATTGTTCTAATTGATTTATTCACAACCGGTTTAATATAGAGAACCTAAAGGGTCACACCATAAAAGGAAGAATAATTATTTAAGAATGTAATGGCATAATCGTAATAATGCATTATGTATAATTAATTTAATCTATAGTGATAGAATAAATTAAATAGCTTAATGTTTATTATTTAATATTTTAGAAATATTAAATATAAATTAATAAAAGGAGTCTTATTAATATTATTACGATTATTATTATTTTAATTTTTAAAGGAGTTTAGTAATTAATTTAATATTAGTACTCTCATTTATTCCTAATAAGATTAGGAGACAAATTAATTAAATGAATTTAATTAATTATTCCCATGTGGTGGGAAGCCTAAATTAATTAAAGGAGTTTAATTAATTAAAAGAAATCCCATGTCTAATAGGATTAGAAGGGTTGACCAATATCTATATAAGATGAGTCTTATAATAGATATTGATTTGATGAAATTTCAATTGTTGAAGAGTACTCCTTTTCTATAGAAGATAGAAAACTAAGGTTTAGCCAAACACTCTCCTTCTTGATAATTCCTTTTCCTTGGTGGATCACCTCTAGAGGCAAAACACTTGGGTGGCTAACATTGATCAAAGGAAGGAATCTAACCCGGAAATTCAAGGAGATCAAGAAGAACAAGGAGTTGAACTAGTACCTGTGGAAGCTTCGTTCTACAAGGGTATGATTCCATAACTTCTTATTTATCGTTTTAAATTAATAATTTGCATAAAGGATGATCTGGGTAATGGTTTTGTAGAAATTTTTTTAAACTCTGATATACCATACTTCCGCTAATTTTTGCAATTTGATTGCGTCACGATTTCGTACAAACCCAACACCATGATGAGGGCATTTTCTCAACAGCACTTTGTACCTCTCCCATGTTTCATATAATGGCTCTCCTTGTAGCTGTGCAAATGACGATATATCCGTTCTCATTTTATGTGTCTTTGAAGGCGGGAAAAACTTTGCAGAAACTTCTGCGCCAAATCGTTCCATGTAGTGATTGACCCCGGTGGTAAAGAATGAAGCCAACCCTTTGCCTTATCTCTGAGTGTGAACGAAAACATCCTTAATCTGATAGCGTCATCTGAAACTTCGTTGCACCTGAAGCTATCGCAGATTTCTATAAAATTGACTACGTGCTCGTTTGGATCATCATTCGAAAGACCCCCAAATTGGCAATTGTTTTGCACCATCTGTATTGCTCCAAGCTTGATCTCAAAGTCGTTAGCATTAATCGCCGGCCTGGTGATACTGGACTGAATTTCTGAAATCCGCGGTGTAGCATAATCCCGTAGTGCTTTCTCTTCCGATTCAGCAGCCATGTTAGCTTTGGGTGTTTCAAGTGCCTCTCGAGTCTTTGCAATCTACTTAGTTAACTTCTGAAAATGTTTGCCGATGTCGTCCTCGAAAGGCAATAAATCTAGCTTTTTCGATCGAATTTGCATGCACTACTCAAAATTATCTAAAATAACCAATCAAACAAAAATAAGAATATATATATATATATGTTTAACTAAAAATAATCTAATTAAACTGATATTGTAAGTAATAAACGCAATTACTGTTCCCGACAACGGCGCCAAAAACTTATTGGCTATTTTCTATACGCGTTACACGCAAGTGCACGTGGTCAACAAGTAATATACTGATAAGATCAGGTATCGTACCCACAGAGACAATAATTCCTACTTAATCAAACAAGTACCAATTTTATATTATTTCAGCTTTATCAAACTAATGATTAAATGATGATTATCTAAATAAATTACTACTTAAACCAATTTTAACACTAACTAAGGATTTTAACAAGTTTTTGAGAATTAAACCTACAACTTCACTTATTATTTCACTTCAGATAATATCCTTTCCTTCAGTTTATATCAATTACTCCAGATTATTAATCAAGAACACTAAAGCAGATATAACCATCTCTCAATGCGTTACATTCATACTTACTTAAATCCACAGATGATAGAATTAAGCAAGACACCTTAATTAACTAACTCACTATATCTCTATGTAAATTACAATTAAATGAGGTTTAATATCAAGTTCTTAACAGATTACATATGATGCATAGATATCTCTATCCTATACATGAATTATTAATCCCAACTAAGCAGAAATCATAAACATATGTCACTATGGCTAGTTCCAATCCCATATGTCATCTCTCGAATTCATATGGGATAACGGATAATTGGTGATCAAGCAATTATATAGATTAAGCACAACACATAGCAAATAATCTAGAAATAATATTTATAAACTGAATTAAAAGCTATTTAATCCTCCATTACATAATAAGATCCGTCATAGGTTTAAATAAGAAATTAGTTCATCAGAAACGAATAAAATCCAATAATCCACAGAGTATTAATCATTCAGAATACAAAGTAAATATGAAGAGAGAAAGAATAGAATATGAAAATTCGTCGTTACTCGTCTCCACGTTCGCTTTGCGTTCGTCAGGTTACGCTCCGCTTCAATCCTCCTCCGTTGTCCAAGACTCAAGTTAGGGCACCAAATTGTCTAAGTCTCCTTATTATGAGCCCCATATAGCCATATCAACTTTCAACAACTCTCTCCCACAATCCTATTCGAAGTAGGACAAATACACCAAATATGTCAGACACGCGCCCCGGCGCGATTTTCTCCCTTGGAGGCGCTCCCTGGCGCACATTATCCCCGACGCGGTTTTAGCCTAGGAAATGCGCCCCGTAGTGGTTTGTAGAAATCTAGCTCACTTTTACTTGTAAGCTTCTAATCCATCAACTTCTTCGCCCACTCAGTTCCTGCACACAAAACCCACACACATGCATGAAAAGAACCTAAAACATACTCAAAGTAGCGATATCCTAGGTTTAAATCATACAGATTCGTAGGTATGAAACCTACTTATCAAATACCCCCAAACTTAAGATTTTGCTTGTCCTCAAGTGAAAACAACAATAAACTGAAAATATCAAATAATGTATCTATATGTATGCATATGCATGACCTACTCCATATATGCCTACGAATCTAGCAATAGATCAACATGTTAATCAACACAGGCCTCAAAGATATCATACGACACTCAAACGATACTGAAAATTTAATGTACAGTTCATCAGTACTCAATCATTCCATCCAACCATGTCCTCACTCATGTTGTGCGTGTGTGCTTGTTAACTATTTTAATCACCAACAATTTAAAAACATCACACATATACTTCTTAGCGGGAAAATTTCAGTTATATCTCAATTATTCTGCATTCATGACAAAACCAGTTAAACATAGTAATTATTGAGTTCGGGGATTTCAGATAAGGCTTATTTTTCTTATTTTACATTCGCCGGTGCGTTTTACGCTCCATCCCGTATTCAAAATCGACCGTGCAATGTCTGCATCTATTAGGCTTTTCAATGTTACCCGTTTAGCGAACTTTCAACCAATGACTCCCAAACCAGACGGTTTTAGGGCGCTAGGTGTAAAAACACCCCTAAGGGCTTACTTATTAAAGTAACAAAGGCCACAGATGTAAACTAGTCCATGTGTTTATTCTTTTTCTTTTTCTTTTTTTTTTCTTTTTCTTCATTTTCTACTTTCTTTCTATTTTTTCCTTTTACTTTCACCCCACTGACTCCCCCAAACTTAAGTTATTACTTACTTTTAAGCCTTTAATGTCAATATTCCAGTTTCATCAAATTATAACTAAGATTTTCCCCCCATAAACAAGTTGTGACACTCTGAACTGAGTTGATTAGACAGTTAAAATTTTACGTGCTAACCAGTTACACAAGTTTCGGACAGAATCAGACTTTCATCTTGATTAACATCAAAACTCATCATTAATATTCACATTTGTTCGAATTAAAATGCAATACCAATCCTGTCATCGGCCGAGCTAAATACATGTCAATCCATTGCTTAAACTCATGCAACCTATATGCCTAAATGCAAAGAGAGTATTTTTGTGATTTTTCTCATCTTTTTTTTTCTTATTTACCATATAATTAATGCAAATATAACTATTAATAATATGCTTGTTCTAACGTGCAATTAACTAACATGCAAAATGACATGAACATGCACTTAACTAACATACAAACTAACTATTAAATGACTAAAATAACCCCAAACTTAAAAAATTCAATGTCCTCATTGGATAAATCAATAAAAGTTTGAGGACTGCTGTGACGCCCCCAAATCCATGTTCCTTCGAAACCTCGGATTCGGTGCAGTCACGATACTACTAACGCCAAACTATTATATCTTTTATTCATTACTAAAAGAATACATCTTTACTTATTACAATTTAGAATATAAATTCTATTTATATCCAAGATCTCATCTTTACATCATATTCGATGTTACTAAAATGCGGAATAATTTAAACTTTTTCAATCCTCCTTGAATAAAATCTTTTATTGATTTCATAACTTGAATCAATTACAACCCTTGAATCAATTATAAAATATGATTCATTATATTTGAGTTATCGTATAACGTTTACAACTCGACCTAATATCCTCTATGTATTAACTAATACATCTTTACAGTACGATAAGTTTTAAACAACGTATACAATTATCAAGTACAACTCTTAGAACCTAAACAAGGTTCAAACGATAATCTAAAAAGATTCTTCATTGCGATACTATCTATCTTTATCAATCAAGAAGCACGAAATCTTTACCATGAATCCTTAACCTGCAAAAGTGGTTATTTGCAAGAGTGAGCTCGACAGCTCAGCAATTCTAACAGTCCTCATGCATCACATAGCATATAACATCATACTCAGTTCATGCATTTATAAACAGTTTATATTTACTACGCATGTTACTTTTCACATAACAAGTATATCATCAAAGATCAACTTTCAATCTCATTTATATCTCAAATACAGTTCATATATAAGTTCACATTATCACAGCATAATATAATTCAACTAACAGTTATTGAATTCATATATCAAATAAGAACTGAAAGACTTGCCTGATTCGTAGTTTAATAACTACGACTTAGCTGCTTAAGAATCTCTGCACTTTGTGTAATCCTACACAGTTATATTAACCATAGAGATCACACTCATCAGTTATATGCATCCACACATTCTCAATGTAATAATAAAGGTTACATTGTTGTCTAACTTGTTTCTTAGAGCCTTATTTCACTTTCTTATCATACGTTTAGTATAGCTAGGTACGCATAGGTATACCTTAACCATACTCAATTAATATCATCTTTCATATACGCATGTCCGCCTACAACTAATCTATTTACCTATAGTTAGTGTAGTACATCTTCAAAACATGCTCGCACAGTGCATATCATGGTTAACTAGCGGGGTGCACATACCAATCACGACTAGAGGCATATAAGTCCTATCATGCATGTTCATAAAGTTAGAATGCCAGTAACTCTATGTTTAACCATTCTACTTTCAAAACTTCATAAGTTTTATTCTCCAAAAATCAATGTCATGCTTAACTAATCATGCAAGGCTACTTTGAATCATTTTATATCTACTTATGCCATGTACGTATGTTATCATATTTAGAACTTTAAGTACACAAGTTCCTTTAAGTTTAATTTCAAGGCTTCAAGTTTTCTCTAGAACCGCACACTAAAGTGACCAAGAGGTTCATGGTATTCAAAGGGCTTTGAAACCATATGACATACCTATTTCCATGCATAACTAGGTCATACAATCATCCTTAAAAATCAGAACATACACATCATATGTATATGTCAAGGTTCGTTTATAAAACTTTAAGTCTATTTTCAAACTACAAGTCTTTTCTATCAATAATGTATGGTAGTGTGATTAACACCTTAAACATGTATTTCATGTCAATATAAACCATACTATCGGGTTCACAAAATCAGAATATAAACATGACTTATATACGCCAAAATTCGTTTATAAAACCTTAAGTTTATTTTCAAAACTATAACTTCATCGTTCACGTAAGCGATCCGAATATAATATGCACATACTAGTTTAACAAGTCCATATATATGTATTAATCATACCAGCATGCTTGTCCTAATTTCTTTCAATATCTATCACTTAGCAGACATCAAGCAGGAACAAAATCTGCAGAAACTGGGATCAGGGACCGGCGCAGCTACGCAGCTCCCCAGTTCAAAACTGGCGCAGCTGCGCAGGGCCTTGGCCAACTCAAGTCTGGTACCGGCGCAGCTGCGCCTCTGGCCAGTATAAAACTGGCGCAGCTGCGCCACTGGCCGGCCAGAGACAGAGCAGCTTCTGCTTCGACAGTACCTCAAGCCAAACTCAGAATTTCGCAACGATTATCATTCTAAGCTACTACATTACAGTTCTATCATGATTATAAGCTAGCATAGCAACTAATAATCATACTCCAATCAAGTTATCAATAAATCTATGCTTAATTCAAGAATCAAGAAATTAGAATTTTCAGAGAATTAAATGTTAGTTAGTTATACCTTTTGACTGAAATTATTGCTACAATGGTTCTCACAATGCTGCTACACTAACTTCCCTCACTGTTATCTCAGAATGCTAACACTGGTATATAACTCACTCTCTATTCACATTCTCCAAAATTTCCAGCAAAAGAAATGAGAAGAGAAGAGCTTATACTTATAGGCAAACGAATAACCAGACATTGCAATTTCACCTCAGATTAAACCAAAAGATTGTATGTTTGTATGATGGTTAAGGAATGGTGGTTGAGAGTTGGTAAATCTCATCATGAATCCCACACCCTTTGCAATTATTAGCTAGCTTGTGATGAAATTGAGAAGAGTAGAGTAGCCATGTGGGTTCACGTGAAGAAGAAATGGGCACTCAATGTTGGACAAGGAGAGAACTCAGCAACTTGTTTTCCCACATACTAATGTTATATATGTATACATATAGTATATACTTAGGCTATATATATTTATTCCATATATATTTAAGTTATACACATTCCATTTTATATAACTTAAGTTATAAATTAATGTGTCACAAAGTAGTCCCAATATTACTATCGTGTAGTAAATTTTAACTTGCACATATAAATTCATGTACATTTCATTCTACCGGATATAATTCTATCGGGTATCTGATAGTAGTGTGCATACAAGCCAATCATGTATGATGATAAAGCACATACTTTGTAAACAATCTTATTTATTTATTAATAAAATATTCATTTATTAAAGGCATATAATTATCTACATGGTGCTGTTTTCATAATATGTAAATAACCCATAGTTTTAAGCAATGCTTTTAGAATCATGATGAGATCATGATAATGAGATCTAAATTCTTAGAAAGCTTAAAAACTAAAATAATTCCCAATTGTGGGATTACTAAAATGGGGATTAGTAAATCCGGATAGATTGGTACATATGTTGCTTGCTCATTGGATGAGGATGACTGATCTCATGGTCATTTGTGTGGAGACAGTAAAGCAAGTATGTAGGTGCTTATTGGAGAATAAGTTCACAGAACGTGACTCGCTATGGAATGCCTAATGGAGTTTTACTCGCCTGTCAATAGGAATTCCTAATGTGATAGTAGTACATGTGATCCTTGGACTTGAGATCATCATAGTATCTTGTATGTAACAAATTATACTTTGACTAATTCCTTAAGGCCTTTTAAGGCATATATAGGGTATGCTTGGGTATAATGAGTTACATATGGAGATAATGAATGATCAATAAAGAATCTACCACCTCTAGTAAAAGAGGAGATATGTCCTATGTGATTCGTTAAATGACAACCCAGGAATCCTTGGCCAAGGTAGAATGAAATTAGAAAGAGGTTTCTAATTTACATTATTTGGAGTTGTGCATTTTCTAATCGAAATACATATGATTAAAAAAATTAAGACTTAACAGTAAATCCATGTCTTATATTTAATTGGGACATTATATGGTGGAAGGATTGAATTGTACGGTAACTATTAACTCACATGTTCTTTTATGATTAATGTTGAAATCTATATTATCTGGAAAGTCGTTGATCGCTAGGGAGGCTTATCCCTATTGTAGAATAAATGTTATTTATTTAAATAGATTATTAGTTTAATTTGTTTATTTAAATAAGATTAGAATTGTTCTAATTGATTTATTCACAACCGATTTAATATGGAGAACCTAAAGGGTCACACCATAAAAGGAAGAAGAATTATTTAAGAAGAAAATAGCATGATAGTAATAATGCATTAAGTATAATTAATTCTATGATGATAGAATAAATTAAATAGCTTAATGTTTATTATTTAATATTTTAGAAATATTAAATATAAATTAATAAGAGGAGTCTTATTAATATTATTATTATTATTATTATTTTAATTATAAAGGAGTTTAGGAATTAATATAATATCAGTACTCTCTCTCAATCCTAATAAAGATTAGGATATAAATTAATTAAAAGTATTTAATTGATTAATTAAATAAAACCCTATTCTAATTGGATTAGGAGGGTTAACCTAATATCTATATAAGAGAGTCTTATATCAGAAATAAGGAACGTGAATTTTTCAAGAGTTGGGAGTACACATATTCTATAGAGATAGAAACAAGGGTTAAGCCAATAACCCATCTTACTGAGTTCTTCATCTTCCTTGGTGGATCACCGTTAGAGGCCAAACATTTAGGTGGCTGACATTGATCAAGGGAAGGAGCCACTACAGAGGAATCAAAGGAATCAAAGGAGTAGAACTTGTACCTGAGGAAGCTTGGATCTTCAAAGGTATAATTCTGTTTTTCTCCTTCTTCATTCACTGATAATTGATGCACAAGAATGATCATGGTAATGGGTTTGTATAAATTTTTGAAAACCTAGTTTTTTACGCTTCCGCCCTATTTATGTGATTTGATTGCATGATTGCGTTACGTACAAACCCAACAGTGGTATCAGAGCCAATCTTGTGCTAATTATCAGTCTATGTGATTCCATACATGTATGATATGCGATTGGATCGAGTTCTGGGCAACAAATTTTTTTTCAGATTCTGCAAAGCTGCGCAGCTGCGCCGGTACAAGGCAATATTGTTGCGCAGCTGCGCCGGGTGCTGTTCCTGGTTTTCATACTGCGCAGCTGCGCCGGTTCCCTTTACATTCTTGGCGCAGCTGCGCCATTGGACAGGAACTGAATTTTTTTTTTGTTTTATTTAATTAAATGAATGGTTTATTTAATTAATAAAGGTTTAAAATAAAGATGTTTATTTTATATGAAATGAGATTTCAGAATTGTTAAAATTAAAGAGTTTAATTTAGAATTGTTTTTGAATGAAATAAAGGAGTTTATTTTTCCAAAAACAAAGTTTAGCAAACTTTTGCCCATTAACTGATATTAATACATATATGGAATGAATTTATTTTCATGAGATGAATAAGTTTTATTGATACGTATGATGATATGTATAGTAATAAAAGGGATTGATTATGGACTATGACCAATGTGATTGGATTTTATTTTGGTTGAATGCTTGAATGAATGGATTTTATAAAATGGGGTCTGCGTACCTCGTCTTCTCTAGTTTTATTCTCGATGTAATTTCTATCTCCTTTCTATGTACTTCTCCTTGACTGCTGATCAAGGTTTCTATTTAATTTTAAATAGTTAATGTAATAGAGATAGTTAGAATAATTTTGAAGAAATTGGAGACCAAGGAGCAAGGAACGCGTGAAGACTCATTTGTATGGAGCCACGGTTTAAATGTAATAGTTATATTTAAATTTAAATTCTTGCACTCCTAGGTTTGACCTTTTGGTTCACTTGGTGGCTCTAGTGAACCAAACTAGAATAAAAGTTCATAATCAATCCGGGTAGAATATAGTATTCTATATTGCATGCTAAATATTATATATATTATATTTTATACAAACATGCTTCGCATGTTTAATAAAATGATGCATATTTTATATATATATGTGCATGCGCGCTTAAAAAGATGAGACAAATAATAACAAACCCCTCAAAGAAACATTATTAAGTCTGAAGCGTTCAAATGATATTTGGAATATCGAACGTCGCCTTCTAGCATGATTAGTTAATAGAGTATTAAATATTTAATATGAGTTTGTTGTGCTATCCACAAGGCGAGTATTGAATATTTAAGATGTTAATTAATCACATTTGATGCTTATCAAGAAAATTGAACTGATCTAGTCTTGTTGTGCTATCCACAAGGACGAAATTTTTCTTTTTGAATTTATGGAAGTGCTAGGCTAGACTTAACTTAAATCATTTTAGTTCGGATGTGCACACACATGACCATTATGATTTAAGAGGCAAAATAAAAGGAGTTACATGGTGATGTAATTGACAAGAGTTGTCTACCTATTTATTTGTATATCGCTTGTTGTGCTATCCACAAGGTTATATACATTTGAAATGGGATCCTTAATCTCACTAGCAAATCTTTAATTAGATGTTGCCGAACTATATGAGTGAGGGTAATATAGTTTGATGAAAATAGTGGGAGATACCAATTTAAAATAAAGACCTAAATTTATTTTGGTATGCAAAGTTAATAAAATGAATGTTTGCTAAAATGTTGTCTTTTCACATGCAGAATTTTAAAAATGTCAAAATCACTAATCTCACTACGAAGCATACTTGATGCAAATAAGCTTACCGGCCCGAATTATGAGGGCTGGCTAAGAAATCTGAGAATTGTTCTCACTGCTGAAAAGATTTTTTATGTCCTAAATTCCACTATCCCTGAATCTGTTTCAGAAACATCCTCTGAGGAAGAGATTGCCACTTTCAATAAGTGGCAAGATGATGCATCTGTGGCTCAATGCATCATGCTCGCATCCATGAATAACGAGCTTCAGCGTCAGCACGAAAAAATGGATGCTCCTGCTATGCTGCTTCACCTCAAGGAGTTGTATGGTGAACAGAGTAGGACTGCTAGATATGAGATATCTAAGGAGCTCTTTCGATCTCGGATGACCGAGGGCACTGCTGTCGAGACTCATGTTCTGAAGGTAATCAATTTGATTGATAGCCTTGGACAGCTTGGGTTCGTCATGGATGGGGAGTTGAGTCAAGACTTGGTCTTGCAGTCACTCCCTGAGACCTTCTCGCAGTTTGTGGTTAATTTTCACATGAATAAGCTAGATGTCAGCTTACCTGAGCTGCTTAACATGCTGAAATCTGCAGAAGGTCACTTCTCATCCAAGAAGAACCATGTCTTGATGGTGGATTCTTCCAATAAAAGGAAGAGGCCCAAGGTGTCTTCTGAAAAGAAGAAATCTAAGAAGGCTAAGGGAAAAGGGAAAGAAAAGGAGCAAAAGAAACCTGAACCAGCTAAAGGAATGTGCTTTCATTGCAATGAGCCGGGACATTGGAAGAGGAACTGCAAGAAGTTTCTAGCAGAAAAGAAGCTTGGAGAAGCTTCGACTTCCAATCAAGGTTTGTTTATGATTGAAATTAATTTTTTTGAAAGTCATAATTCTACTTGGGCATTGGATACCGGCTGTGGTTCTCACATATGTAATACTGTGAAGGGACTGGTCAGAAGTAGAAAGCTGAACAAAGATGAAGTGATCCTACGAGTGGGAAATGGAGCAAAAGTTGCTGCATTAGCTGTAGGAACTTATTGTTTAGCAATGCCTTCGGGCAAATCCATTTATCTTAATAATTGTTATTATGTTCCGAATATTGTTAAAAACATTATTTCAATTTCTGTATTGGATATGGAAGGTTTTGACGTTATTATAAAGAACAATGGTCGTTCTATTTATAAAGACGATGTTTTATATGGTATTGGAAATTTGCGAAATGGACTTTATACACTTGACTTAGAAAATATATTTCAAATTGAACAAATTAAGAAAAGGAAAAGAGATGATATTAATTATACCTATATGTGGCACTGTAGACTCGGTCATATCAATGAAACAAGATTATCCAAGTTGCATAAAGATGGGCTCCTCTAGCTATCTGATTATGAATCATATCCAACTTGTGAATCTTGTCTCATGGGTAAAATGACTAAATCTCCTTTTAGTGGAAAAGGAGAGAGAGTTACAGAGTTGTTGGCATTGATTCACACAGACGTTTGTGGACCTATGACAACAAGTGCACGGGGTGGGTATTCTTATTTTATTACTTTTACTGATGATCACTCAAGATTTGGATATGTGTATTTAATGAAATACAAATCAGAATCATTTGAAAAGTTCAAAGAGTTCAGAAGTGAAGTATAGAAACAAACGGGCAAGAGTATTAAGATACTTCGATCAGATCGAGGTGGAGAATACTTAAGCAGTGAGTTTCTCAATTGTTTCAGAGAAAATGGTATAATCTCACAATGGACTCCTCCAGGTACACCACAGTTAAATGGAGTATCTGAAAGGAGAAATCGAACACAGTTGGACATGGTTCGATACATGATGAGTTTTACCGACCTTCCAATTTCCTTCTGGGGATATGCCCTAGAAACGGCTGCATACCTACTTAACAAGGTACCTACCAAATCTACCCCAAAGACTCCATATGAGATGTGGAAAGGGAGGAAACCAAATCTTAAGCATGTTAAGACTTGGGGTTGTCCAGCTTATGTCAAAAAGTTTGAAAATGATAAGCTACAGACTAAATCCGATAAGTGTAGATTTGTGGGATACCCTAAAGAAACCGTAGGGTATTATTTCTATCATCTAACTGATCAAAAGGTGTTTGTTGCGAAACATGCTACCTTCTTGGAGAAAGAGTTTATCCATGAAGGGGTCAGTGGGAGCAAGGTATATCTTGAAGAAGTTCAAGAACCACAAGTTACCACGGACCAAAGTCAGGTATCTAACTAAGTAGAAGAACCTACTGTACCACGCCCTGTTCGTAAATCTAGAAGAGTACCGAAGATACCTGAGAGGTATGGATTCGTTATAGAGGATGACGATGAGGTACACATCATGAATGATGATGATCCATTGAATTACGAACAGGCTATGAGTAATAAAGACTCAGGGAAATGGCTTGAAGCCATGAAATTCGAAATGGACTCCATGTATGAAAACAAAGTATGGTCTTTGGTTTCACCACCTGAAGGTATTAAACCTATTGGGTGTAAATGGGTTTTTAAGAAAAAGACTGGAGCAGACGGAAAGGTAGAGACCTATAAGGCCCGACTGGTTGCAAAAGGTTTCAAACAAAGACAAGGAGTTAACTATGATGAAACCATCTCACCAGTAGCCATGCTCAAGTCCATTCGGATTTTGCTTGCGATTGCAGCTTACAATGACTACGAGATCTGGCAGATGGACGTGAAAACGGCCTTCCTCAATGGGAAACTTGAGGAGGATGTGTATATGACACAGCTAGAGGGATTTATTTCAAAAGTTGGAACAAATCAAGTCTGTAAGCTACAACGATCCATTTATGGGTTGAAGCAAGCTTCTCGTAGATGGAACATTCGTTTTGATGAGACAATCAAAGAGTTTGATTTTATCAAAAACGAGGATGAACCATGTGTATACAAGAAGGTTAGTGGGAGCGCAGTATCATTCCTTGTATTATATGTTGATGATATATTACTGATAGGGAATGACATTCCTATGTTACAATCAATTAAAATCTGGTTATCTAAAAACTTCTCCATGAAGGACTTGGGTGAAGCATCCTATATTTTGGGGATAAAGATCTATAGAGATAGATCTAAAAGGATGCTCGGCTTATCCCAAGGAACGTACATTGATACGATGCTAAAGAGGTTTAGCATGGAAGATTCCAAAAAAGGTCTCATGCCGATGAGCCATGGAATAAATCTCTCCAAGAAACAGGCCCCAAAGACACCTGAGGAGAGAGACCGTATGAGTAAGATCCCTTATGCTTCTGCAATAGGATCTATCATGTACGGTATGATATGTACTAGACCGGATGTTGCTCACGCACTTAGTGTAACAAGCAGATACCAGTCGAATCCAGGAGAAGAGCACTGGAAGGCAGTGAAAAATATCCTAAAGTACTTGAGAAGGACTAAAGATATTTTTCTTGTCTACGGTGGGTATGAATTAAAACTCGAGGGATTCACGGACTCAAGTTTTCAAACAGACCAAGATGACAGTAAATCTGTTTCAGGGTATGTGTTTACCTTGAATGGAGGTGCAATGAGTTGGAAGAGTTCCTAAGCAGCAAACAGGTTGCTGATTCAGTGACAGAGGCAGAGTATATAGCTGCAAGTGAAGCTGCAAAGGAAGCTGTTTGGATGAAAATTTCATAACTGAACTTGGTGTGGTTCCTAGCATTGGAGAAGCAGTTCCCGTATACTGTGACAACACCGGAGCAGGTTGTACAGGCTAAGGAACCCAGGTCTCATCAGAAATCTAAACACGTGTTGCGGCGATTTCACTTGATCAGGGATATCATTGAAAGAGGAGACGTCACCTTGGAGCGTGTAGACTCTCAAGACAACATTGCAGATCCATTTACTAAAGCTTTAACACAACAGCAGTTTAATCGTCACTTAGAGAAGATGGGTATGAGATACCATGGCGATTGGCTTTAGTGCAAGTGGGAGATTGATAGTAGTGTGCATACAAGCCAATCATGTATGATGATAAAGCACATACTTTGTAAACAATCTTATTTATTTATTAATAAAATATTCATTTATTAAAGGCATATAATTATCTACATGGTGCTGTTTTCATAATATGTAAATAACCTATAGTTTTAAGCAATGCTTTTAGAATCATGATGAGATCATGATAATGAGATCTAAATTCTTAGAAATCTTAAAAACTAAAATAGTTCCCAATTGTGGGATTACTAAAATGGGGATTAGTAAATCCGGATAGATTGGTACATATGTTGCTTGCTCATTGGATGAGGATGATTGATCTCATGGTCATCTGTGTGGAGACACTAAAGCAAGTATGTAGGTGCTTATTGGAGAATAAGTTCACTGAACGTGACTCGCTATGGAATACCTAATGGAGTTTTACTCGCCTGTCAATAGGAATTCCTAATGTGATAGTAGTACATGTGATCCTTGGACTTGAGATCATCATAGTATCTTGTATGTAACAAATTATACTTTGACTAATTCCTTAAGGCCTTTTAAGGCATATATAGGGTATGCTTGGGTATAATGAGTTACATATGGAGATAATGAATGATCAATATAGAATCTACCACCTCTAGTAAAAGAGGAGATATGTCCTATGTGATTCGTTAAATGACAACCCAGGAATCCTTGACCAAGGTAGAATGAAATTAGAAAGAGATTTCTAATTTGCATTATTTGAAGTTGTGCATTTTCTAATCGAAATACATATGATTAAATAAATTAATACTTGACAGTAAATCCATGTCTTATATTTAATTGAGACATTGTATGGTGGAAGGATTGAATTGTGCGGTAACTATTAACTCACAGGTTCTTTTATGATTAATGTTGAAATCTATATTATCTGGAAAGTCATTGATCGCTAGGGAGGCTTATCCCTATTGTAGAATAAATATTATTTATTTAAATAGATTATTAGTTTAATTTATTTATTTATATAAGATTAGAATTGTTCTAATTGATTTATTCACAACCAATTTAATATGGAGAACCTAAAGGGTCACACCATAAAAGGAAGAAGAATTATTTAAGAAGAAAATGGCATGATAGTAATAATGCATTAAGTGTAATTAATTTAATCTATGGTGATTGAATAAATTAAATAGCTTAATGTTTATTATT
The DNA here is from genome assembly GCA_020205555.1 of Panax stipuleanatus. NCBI lineage: Eukaryota > Viridiplantae > Streptophyta > Magnoliopsida > Apiales > Araliaceae > Panax > Panax stipuleanatus. Next base: position 20,857,088 of record CM035121.1, on the reverse strand, counting down.
TAATATTTTAGAAATATTAAATATAAATTAATAAGAGGAGTCTTATTATTATTATTATTATTATTATTATTTTAATTCTAAATGAGTTTAGGAATTAATATAATATCAATACTCTCTCTCAATCCTAATAAAGATTAGGATATAAATTAATTAAAAGTATTTAATTAATTAATTAAATAAAACCCTATTCTAATTGGATTAGGAGGGTTAACCTAATATCTATATAAGAGAGTATTATATCAGAAATAAGGAACGTGAATTTTTTAAGAGTTGGGAGTACACATATTCTATAGAGATAGAAACAAGGGTTAAGCCAATAACCCATCTTACTGAGTTCTTCATCTTCCTTGGTGGATCACCGTTAGAGGCCAAACATTTGGGTGGCTGACATTGATCAAGGGAAGGAGCCACTACAGAGGAATCAAAGGAATCAAAGGAGTAGAACTTGTACCTGAGGAAGCTTGGATCTTCAAATGTATAATTATGTTTTTCTCCTTCTTCATTCGCTGATAACTGATGCACAAGAATGATCATGGTAATGGGTTTGTATAAATTTTTGAAAACCTAGTTTTTTACGCTTCCGCCCTATTTATGTAATTTGATTGCATGATTGCGTTACGTACAAACCCAACAGTATCATCACAGTGTATTGTCTCTTTTATTATTGAATTTCATTAATTCAATAATTATTTGCTATATATTCAGGATATATTATTTTATTGTATACTTAATATACACATTGTCACACCCACATTTCATGTAACTCACATAGTTTAATAAATCTTGATACATGGTCCCTATATATAGTATAGTCACATAATTGTTGCACCACACTATATAATATAATTGTACCACACTTCACACTTCATATAATATATAGTTAGTTACTATACGCTAGACATTTTATTCGCATGCTTGCACATAGAAGTAAGTAATTTACTTATCTCATCCATTAATTAATAATAATATTTATTAATCCATTTCTCATTAATCAATGGAATTAAAATTTCCATAACAATTAATTAACATTTATATAGTTAATTTTCACAATAAATATAAATCTTATTATATTTATAACAAATATACTTATTATCATGCTATCACTCGCAATAATAATAATTCAACATATTATTATAATAACAATTAATATAGATTAATTGTTTAAATAATTCTTCCATCATTCATTACCGAATCTATTATCGTGCCACACAAGGCATATTTCACAAGCTTACATTAAGCTTATTTTTATTCTCATCACTTACTACTTATAACATGTTCAATATAATTAGAACTATTAAATCACAAGGTTCACATATATAAATATATCGTGAATGAAAATATTCAAATATTCTATATAACCTTTACGGTAATATAATAACTCTAGCTATTAAAATGCTAAACTACTTCAATTAATTATACTTATAATAAGTATTACTTTTACGCTTATAATAATTAATATATACTCTATTAATTATTCCAATAATAATATTCACGATCAAATAATAACTTAAGTTATTTAATATATTAAAAATAACTTAGTTTCCTTTCATTAATTAAACTCCCTTGAAAAATACATTAGAAATTATGTATTTTGCCATAACATAAATATTATGTTTTCTCCGAATAAAGACATTCATTATTAGAAAATAATTTACTTATTGTCTCAAGACAATATTCTTAATATAATTTCAAATAACTATATGTACGACACATGTACATATATTATATATAGTAAATAGATAATAAGTTTATTCTCTATTATAAGAAATTATTTCTATCAATTTATTTACATATAGCAAATATGTAATATATCTATCATATTAATCAATCACACCTTATACAAAATATATAAGGTAATATTAGTATTTAAAAATAACATTTTCTCCTTTTATTAAAATAATTTAATATTAAAAATTATTTTAATATCCTTTATTAAAATATATAATAACCATTTCTCTTTCTTTTCTATAAATTATTCCCAAAACAATTTTTTCAAATATTCATTTAAAGATATAATGATTTCCATCTCCCTTTTAATAACACACATATATATATATATATATATATATATATTTAACGTTATTCGCACATTAGACTTTCTCACATATTACTATTCTAAGTAATATAAAAGTATCAACTATAATTACATATTCAACACACATATTAATTCACTCATTTACTTAAGTAAATTAAACACTGTACCATATCATCATAGTTAATTAAGGTTCAATACTCTCATTATATTATTTCATAATATAACTCCCAACTTAAATTAACTAATATTTATTCTTATTAGTTAATTTCTTAACTAACTCATGCTTCACTATCCAAACCTATTCACGGATAGTTTAAGTGCTATTAATAACCTATATTATAAACATACTAGTTATTAATACACATACTCAAGAATATGGTGATTATACATTAAGGATATTTAATGTCACCAACTTACTATGATAAAATAATTCTATAAATTATTTAATATCGATAGGAATTTATCCACTTCCTTTACCTCAACTGAATCGTCTCTACGCTAAGTAACAAATATACATTAATAGTATATTTATAAATCACAAAACACATATTACATAGTCCATATTACCCTATGTAATATAATACCACATACCTCATATCTCATATATATACTCTTATTCGAACCCATCTCACGGTTTAAGAATTTTATTTATTAAATCCTTATTTAATAATATCTAAAAATTCGGGTTCTTACAACTGCCTTAAGCGATCAAGCGTCATACTCGACCGGTGGATCCTCGGTAGGTGGGTCATTAACCGGGTCCTCAACAGGCGGTCGGGGAAGAAATGCTGGTAAGGGCTGTGGAACTGAAAAAGAAAGTCTATACTGGTAGTATTGAGTCGGACAAAGGCGGCAGCTAGAGATGCATTGAATTCATTCTGCGTGGCAAATATATAGTCTTGCCTAGCTGCTAACCATTGGATGTTGCGCATCGACATATTGTTGTAGATTTCGAAACTGGGAGCTAAAAGTATACTTTGTTTGGGATGAGGTGGAAGTCCCACGTTGTTCATGTTCCTGCTCTTCCTCCTCAACAAAATCATCATCCTGCTCGTCCTCCTCGTCATCACGTTCATCATCGGGAAATATATATCTAAGGCCGCGTGGGTGTAACTACCCCCCTTTCCAGCTTTCATACCTCTAAATCAAATTAGGATCTAGGCATAGTAGGGGCTGCTGGACAGGCTCTGTGGAACTCCATTGTACCCCTGTCCGGGAACATAAGGCACATATTAACGAAGGATGAGGGAGGCCACCCTGGACTGTTCCACGAAAATTGCGGTGGATATTTTGGTGAATGAGCTTGCCCACGTCAATTGATCGGTCTTTACAAATTGAATACAGTAGAATGGACCTTTCCTTCGTGACATCGCTCGTGTGTGTGGAAGGCAGTATTTTGGCACACAAGAATGCATGTCATATCTTTCCATATAAGCTTAAGTGACCCTTCTGAAAATGAGGTCCGTTTGACGACCATGTGGCGTCAGGCTTGCACAATTCGTTCAAAATCTGATCATAGTCTGCACTGCTCTCCTTGAGGGCCGAATACTCACAAGTTATATGTGGGAGATGGTAGTAGTCATTATTCTCATGCACAGTAAACAGGACCATTTTTCCCCTCACGAAGGCGAAGAACGGTGATTTGTCGAAGGCGTTGGCATAGAATTCTTTGACCACCGCCACTACAGCGGCGTCCGAATTTGTAACGAGCATTTCCCATTTTCATTCGCCAATCTGATTGAACATTTCCCTGTTGAACTCATCGGGGGCCAACCCACGCTCCGGCACCAACGGCTTATTGGAGAGGTATTCGAACCGGTCCGCTGCCCCGGCGGTTAAGAATTTTCATCTGTTGAATTACCTCGAAGCGGTGGACGGACCTTCCCCTCGTTGTCTTTTCTATTTTTGGGAAGTCATATTGTCTGAGTTGTGAGCGTCAGTTGGTCTTAAGTAGAGGAATTGTTGATGAAACCTTTTAACAAACACTTAGTGTGCCCACAGTTAGGGCTTGCTTCAATTACCCCCAAACTTGAATTGTTGTGCCCGATTGATATATTCTTTAAGCCCCAGCAAACAATTCTTAAAAATAATCTAACAATCGACCCAATCTCAATGTTACCTGTCAGTGAGTATGGTGAATTCGTAGGTAGCCTTGTGGTAGGGACGAATTACTTCTTGCCTTTGGATTTTGGTTAAGTTTGGAACCCTAGAGGTTGAATGATGATAATCTATGATGATGAAATCATGGAGTTGACTTTGACGATTGCTTGTGATGTATCTTGCTTGACTTTGTGTATGATCTTTGATTTTGGATGGGAGATAATGTTATAGTTGTGTTAGGATTGTGAAAGGTAAACTGCTGAAATTGGTTTTTTAAAAACACGAAACAAGAACACGGGCCGGGGCGTAGCAACTTTACACAAGGAAGCACGTCTGGGAGCAAATGACCAGAGGGGTCAGCGCCGGGGCGAAAAATTGTATGCTGAAAAATGCACCAGGGTGCATATGGCCAGAGAACTTGGCGCCGGGGCGCGAGTTTTTCTTCATACTTTTTCGTTGGGGCGCAGATGGCCAGAGAGAAACGCGCCGGGGCAAAAATTTATGCTTTGGAAATGCGCCAGGGCGCGACCAATTTTTCTGCAGCTATTTTATTCTTTTATTTGGCAGTTCATTTTGTAGCACCTGTTGCCTCATTATCCTTTCAGCTTCTATCCTACAATCAAAACATAAGCATAATTAGTATTGTTGTTAGTTTGAGATTTAAATAAACTTTCTTATCTACGACTTGTCCTAATCTACTTCTACTCTACTAAGTCAAAACCAATAACTTTCAAAAACATTAAAATAAACTAATGATTGGGTTGCCTCCCATCAAGCGCTTGATTTATAGTCTTTCAGCCTGACCCTTTTTGCGATTCGCTAATCCGGTTCTGCTGGAATGTTGTGGATGTTCTTGGTCCCCACTGCGCATACCCAGCACTGGTTCACTCCTTGTCCTTTTTTAGTAGCGATTTTCTTTGTAGTGCACATTCCATCACCAATTCCACTTCGCACACTAACTTTTTCCCGGAACTTCTCCTGAACCTCTTCATTGACTTCCGTGATCAATGGGTTATCTTCGGCACTGTTCTGGAATGTGATTGCCTTGAACACTTGAAATCTTACTTCTTGGTCATTGACTCCCATAGTCAATTCACCATTCGGCACTTCAATCACAAAGTCCAATACCACAAAGTCCGCAGGTAAGATTAGCTTGTCAACCTTAACCAAAACATCCTCCACTATACCTAATGGGTATATGATCGATTTGTCTGCCAATTATAAGGTGACATTTGTTGGCTTGGCTTCCTTTAGTCTCTGCTTCTTGTATATTGATAGTGGCATTAAGTTGATACTCGCTCCCAGATCACATAAGGTTTTTCCCATAAATTGGTTCCCGATTAAGAAAGGGATGTTATAACTCCCCAGATCTTTCACTTTAGGCCAAAGCTTTCGTTGGAGAATTGCACTACACTCTTCCGTTAATGCCACGGTTTCATATTCGCTTAGCCTACGTTTTCTAGATAGTATGTCTTTCATAAACTTCATATAGCTTGGCATTTGCTCTAGTGCTTCGATGAACGGAATATTAATGTGTATCTTCTTAAAGATCTCCATGAATTTTGAGAACTGGTTCTTGAGCTTTTGACTTTGCAACCGCTGAGGAAAAGGCACCTGAGGTACATCTGAGTTCTGTTTTGCTAGTTTTGACTTATCCTCTTGATTTTCCTCGGTTCCCTTATCCACATTTTTCTTTTCCTGTTCTTTTTCACCATCTGACGATTTTCATCAACCTTTTCCTTTAAATCTTTTCCACTCCAAAGTGAGATGGCATTACACTGTTCGTGAACTCGCCGAGGATTTTTCTTGGTATCGCTTGGAAAGGTTCCTTGGGGTCTACTATTCAATGCACTAGCAATCTGTCCCAATTGAATTTCCAAATTCTTAATCGCAGCCGCATGAGTTTTCATTGCAGCTTCATTTTATGTTATAAATTTGGCCAGTACCTCCTCCAAATCTATCTTTTTCTCTTGCTGCAGAGCTGCCTGTTGATTTTGATTCTGAAAACTAGGGGGTGATGGTCTTGGAGCCTGCTGTTGATTCTGATTCTGGTTGATGCTCCACGCAAAGTTCGGATTGTTTCTTTCCCCCGGATTGTTTGCATTCTAATAAGTGTTTGGTGGCCTGTTATAGCTACCCACATACTGAACTAAAGCTGGGTTGATCGCACACTGTTCTGTCGGATGCTCACCTGCACAAAGTTCACATATAAATGCTACCTACTGCACGTTTCCCGTAGATATGGCATCCATCTTCTTTGATAACGCTGCTAGTTGTGCAGATATAGCTGTCATAGTATCCACCTCTAAAATTCCTGCCGCTTTGGGTTGAGTCATTCTCTCAGTCGGCCACTAATAGTTGTTTGTAGCCATTATTTATATCAAGTCACATGCCTCCTAAAATTTCTTTGCTAGAAAAGCTCCACATGAGGCTGCATCGATGCTGGTCCTTATATGACTCTCTAACCCGTTATAGAATGTGCTTATCTGCATCCAATGCGGTAGTCTATGATGAGGGCATTTTCTCAACAGCTCTTTGTACCTCTCCCATGTTTCATATAATGGCTCTCCTTGTAGCTGTGCAAATGACGATATATCTGTTCTCATTTTATGTGTCTTTGAAGGCGGGAAAAACTTAGCCAGAAACTTTTGCGCCAAATCGTTCCATGTAGTGATTGACCCCGATGGTAGAGAATGGAGCCAACCCTTTACCTTATCTCTGATTGTGAATGAAAACATCCTTAATCTGGTAGTGTCATCTGAAACTCCGTTGCACTTGAAGGTATCATAGATTTCTATAAAACTAACTATATGCTCGTTTGGATCATCATTCGGAAGACCCCCAAATTGGCAATTATTCTGCACCATCTGTATCATTCCAGGCTTGACCTCAAAGTCGTTAGCATTAATCATCGGCCTGACGCTACTGGACTGAATTTTTGAAATCTGCGGTGTAGCATAATCCCACAGTGCTTTCTCTTCCAGTTCAGCAGCCATGTTGTCTTTGGGTGTTTCAAGTACCTCTCGAGTCTTTGCAATCTACTTAGTTAACTTCTGAAACCGTTTGTCAATGTCGTCCTCGAAAGGCAACAAATCTGGCTTCTTCGATCGAATTTGCATGCACTACTCGAAATTATCTGAAATAACCAATCAAACAAAAATAAGAATAAAATATATATATATATATATATGTTTAACTAAAACTGATCTAATTAAATTGATATTGTAAGTAATAAACGCAATTACTGTCCCCGGCAACGGCGCCAAAAACTTATTGGCTATTTTCTATACGCGCTATACGCAAGTGTACGTGGTCAACAAGTAATATACTGATAAAGATCAGGTATTGTACCCACAGAGATAATAATTTCTACTTAATCAAACAAGTACCAATTTTATATTATTTCAGCTTTATCAAACTAATGATTAAATGATGATTATCTAAATAAATTACTACTTAAACCAATTTTAACACTAACTCGGGATTTTAACAAGTTTTTGAGAATTAAACCTACAACTTCACTTATTATTTCACTTCAGATAATATCCTTTCCTTCAGTTTATATCAATTACTCCATATTATTAATCAAGAACACTAAAGCAGATATAACCCTCTCTCAATATATTACATCCATACTCACTTAAATCTACAGATGATAGAATTAAGCAAGACACCTTAATTAACTAACTCACTATATCTCTATGTTAATTACAACTAAATGAGGTTTAATATCAAGTTCTTAACAGATTACATATTATGCATAGATATCTCTATCCTATACATGAATTATGAATCCCAACTAAGCTGAAATCACAAACATATGTCACTATGGCTAGTTCCAATCCCATATGTCATCTCTCGAATTCATATGGGATAACGGATAATTGGTGATCAAACAATTATATAGATTAAGCGCAACACATAGCAAATAATTTGGAAATAATATTCATAAACTGAATTAAAAGATATTTAATCCTCCATTACATAATAAGATCCGTCATAGGTTTAAATAAGAAATTAGTTCATCAGAAACGAATAAAATCCAATAATCCACATAGTATTAATCATTCTGAATACAAGAATATGAAAGTCCGTCGTTACTCGTCTCCACGTTCGCTTTGCGTTCGTCGGGTTAAGCTCCGCTTCAATCCTCCTACGCTGTCCAAGACTCAAGCTTGGGCTCCAAATTGTCTAAGTCTCCTTATTATGAGTCCTATGTAGCCATATATAAGCTTTACTCACGAGCAGCAACTTTCAGCAACTCTCTCCCACAATCATATTCGAAGTAGGACAAATGCACCGAATCTACTGGACACGTACCCCGGTGCGCTTTTATCCCTTGGAGGCGTGCCCCGGCGCACACTCGCCCCAGCGCAGTTTTAGCCTAGGAAATGCGCCCCGGCGCGGTTTTAGCCTAGGAAATGCGCCCCAGCACGGTTTGTAGAAATCCAGCCCACTTTTACTTGTAAGCTGCCAATCCATCCACTTCTTTGCCCGCTCTGTTCATGCACACAAAACCCACACACATGCATGAAAAGAACCTAAAACATACTCAAAGTAGCGATATCCTAGGTTTAAATGATACCGATTCATAGGTATGAAACCTACTTATCAAATAATCATCACCAAGGCATCTAGAAAAGGTCTCATTATTTCCTTAGCCTTTTTTGGCACAAAATATAAAGCAAACACATATAACTTTCAAGGCAATTAAAACAGAATTCGCAACATCAAACAATTTATGAACATGTAGTAGTTAGCATAAATTCATTCTCTCTCAAGCAATTTCACAAACAGTTAGTATCTCATAGACTATATTTCATATTTTGTTACACTGCACTTATTTCTTTCATAGATTGTTACACATTGCACAGTTAGTATCTCATAGACTGTTACACATTGCACTTATTTCTTTCACAGATTGTATCTCATATTTTGTCACCATCTCAAGTGTGATTTTTGATGGAAGTGAAGAAACATCCCAAAGTGAGACTCAATTCTTAAGGCTCTTTTAATAAGAAATTACCATTAAAAGAAATTAGTCAAACTGGAAATGGCTCAAAGACTGAAATTTAAAATGTTTCCAAAACTTGCCAACATAATGCACTTAATTCTAAAAGCTAGTTACATTAATAGATACAACATATTTTCCAAAATAACGTAATTTGATTATTAAGATATTCATACTAGTGAAAATCTATTTTCCATTGTTGATGTGTGATGAGTGAATTTTATACACACGAATCGGTAGTCTTAATAGCTTGAGTCTTAAGGTTTTCAAGTATTTATCTTAGCATTTTACTCGAATTTATGTTATATTGGCAGCAAACGGAATGGATGCGAAAGTGGAGTAACATGACAAATTGGAACTCAATTCGGGACCAATTGGGCTGACCCAATTTAACAATGGACCAAGGGAGCATCTCATTATCAAGTGGGCCATGCACATGCAAAGCTTGAGCAGTTCACGAATTCTTAGAAATCAAGTACTCCCCAATGTAGCATGCAAGGAAGGATTAAACAGAATACTTGTAAGTGGGTCATGGATTTGATATAGCAGCTCACGAATGCAAAGGCCTTTATGCTTAAGGAGGTATTTGTCACGTTAAAAGGCTGCTGGCAAAGGAAGGACATGGGCCCACGGTTGCAGCAGTTAATTAGAGTTCAGATCCATGCAAGTTTTAATAGACTACGTGGGCCACAAAATCAGCAACAAAGAGACTACATGCAAGGGAAGAAAACCGACTAGTTAGTAGTGAACCTCTCTAGGGCGGGGCAGTTAGTGAGGAAACTCCCCACTGGGGCGGGGAGGCGCAATTGGTGATGCTATGTTCCTTTCTTGTTTTGGACGGTGGTGCAATAGGAGAGATGATTAGGGCTGTTGCTGTTATGATATAAAAATACTTAGGTAAACATATTGAATATATACCTAGTCTCCTTCAAGCTCTAGCATTGGATCTTGACTTGGACAGAGAATTAAGGCATCAAGAGGACGTGACGAACGCAAGATTGTAGCGGAGATTGGTGATACAATTCTAGAACTTATCATCTCTTTTTCTTTATATCTTGTAATCATAATATTTTCTATGATGAGGATTATGGGTTTTTATTCATTCGTTATGAACTAATTACTTATTTAAGCCTATGACGGATCTTTTATGTAATGGATGATTAATTATTCTTGATTTCAGTTTATGGATATTATTCCCAGATTATTTGCTATGTGTTATGCTTAATTTATATAATTGTCTGATTAACAATTATCTGTTATCCCATATGAAATTGAGAGAGGATATATGGGATTAGAACTAGCCATAGTGACATATGTTTGTGAATTCTGCATAGATGGAATTTATGATTCGTGTTTAGGATAGAAATATACCTTTACGCCATATGTAATCTGATGAAGAACTTGATTTTAACCCTATTTAATTGTAATTCACATAGAAATATAGTGAATTAGTTATCTAGGGTGTCTTTCTTAAATCTATCATCTGTGGATGCGAGTGAGTATGGGTATAATGCATCGAGAGGTGGTTATATCTACGTTAGTGTTCTTGATTAATAATTTGGAATAAGTGAAATAAACTGGAGAAAAGAATATTATCTGAAGTGAAATAATAAGTGAAGTTGTAGGCTTATTTCTCTAAAACTTGTGAAAATCTTGAGTTAGTGTTGAATCTGGTTACATAGTAAATTTAGTTATAAAAACATCTTTTAATCGTTAGTTTAATAAAGCTGAGATAGTATAAAACTGGTACTTGTTAGATTAAATAGGAATTATTGTCTCTATGGGTACGATATCTGACTTATCAGTATATTACTTGTGGATCACGTATACTTACGTGTAGCACGTATAGAAAATACCCAAAAAGTTTTTGGCGCCGTTGCCGAGGAAAGTAATTGCATTTATTACTTACAATATCTGTTTAATTAGATCAGTTTTAGTTAAACATATATATATATATATATATATATATATATATATTCTTATTTTTGTTTGTTTGGTTATTTCAGGTATATTCGATTAGTGCATGCAAACTAGGTCGAAGAAGCCAGAGTTGTTGCCGTTTGAGGACGACATTGACAAACGGTTTAAGAAGCTAACTAAGTGGATTGCAAAAAATTGAGTAAAATTTGAAACACCCAGAACAAAAATGGCTGAACAGGAAGACAAACTAATGATGAATTATGCTATACCAAAGATCTCGAAAATTCACTCGAGTATAGACAGGCCGACAATCAATGCGAACAATTTTGAGATCAAGCCTGGAACAATATAGATGGTGCAGAATAATTGCCAGTTTGGGGGTCTTCCAGACGACGACCCGAACGAACACATCTTCAGCTTTATAAAAATCTGTGACACCTTCAAGTGCAACGGAGTGTCAGACGATGCGATCAGATTGAGGTTATTCCCGTTCACACTTAGAGACAAGGCGAAGGGTTGGCTCCATTCCCAACCACCTGGGTCAATCACTACATGGAATGATCTGGCACAGAAATTTTTGGCCAAGTTCTTTCCATCATCGAAGACACATAAGATGAGAACGGAGATATCTGCATTTGCACAAATGCAAGGGAGCCACTGTATGAAGCATAGGAACGGTACAAGGAACTACTGAGAAAGTGCCCACATCACGGACTCCTGCACTAGATGCAGCTTAGTATTTTTTACAATGGGGTATCGAGTCAGATACGGACTAGCATCGATGCAGCCTCAGGTGGAGCTTTTATGATGAAGAAATTTGAGGAGGCATGGGCATTAATAGACACAATGGCTTCAAATGGCTATCAGTGGCCGACTAAAAGAATGACTCAGCCCACAGCAACAGGTGTTCTGCAAGTGGATAATATGGCAGTTGTATCAGCGCAACTAACAGCATTACATAAAAGGCTGGATACCATGTCGATGGGAAACGTGCAGCAGGTAGCAGTCATATGTGAACTTTGTGCAAGGGAACATCTGACAGAACAGTGTGCAATTAACCCAGCTTCAGTTCAGTATGTGGCTAACTACAACAGGCCAGCCAACATATACCAAAAAAATATACAATCAGGGGAATAGGAACCATCCGAACTTTTCATGGAGCAACAACCAGAATCAAAACCAGCAGCAGGCTCCACGACAAGCATACCATCCTAGTTTTCAGAATCAGCAGCAACATGCAGTTCCACAGCAGGAGCAAAAGCTAGGTTGGGAAGAGGCTTTGGCCAGAGTCATAGCAAAAAATGACGTGGCGAGGAGAACTCAAGAAGCGGAGATAAAATCTCAAGCGGCGTCGATTAAGAATCTAGCAATTCAAATGGGACAGATGGCGAATGCACTAAATAGTCGGCCCCAAGGAGCTTTGCCAAGTGACACAGAAAAGAATTCAAAGGGAGGACATGAGCAATGTCAAGATGTTACACTCCGGAGTGGGAAATAGTTAGCTGAGAAGAAGTCGGATAAGCCGGCAACCGAAGAGCAAGTTGAGACTAATAGGGAACAGAAGTGGAAAGGAAAACAAGTGAGAAATCTACAGAAAAGGAACAAGTGGTTGCACCAGTAGTTTACCCCCCACCGCCATATCCACAAAGGATCCATAAGAAGAAATTACAGCACCAATTCATAAAGTTTCTGGAAGTGTTCAAGAAGCTACATATAAACATACCTTTTGCGAAGGCATTAGAGCAGATGCCCAGTTATGCCAAGTTTATGAAGGATATTCTGTTGAAGAAAAAGAAACTAGAGTACTTCAAAACTGTGGCACTAACAGAGGAATGTAGTTTGATTCTGTAAAAGAAGCTTCCACCGAAGTTAAAGGATCCGGGTAGTTTCACCATTCCATGCACTATAGGGAGTTTGGCCTTCAGCAAATGCCTATATGATTTAGGTGCCAATATAAACCTCATGCCATTATCGGTCTATACTCAGTTAGGGTTACCAGCACCTAAACCCACCAACATCCCCGTACAGTGGGCAGATAGATCAGTAACATATCCACAGGGGATTGTCGAGGATGTTTTGGTAAAAGTGGATAAATTCATCTTCCCAATGGACTTCATCATCCTCGACTATGAAGAAGACAATGATATTCCAATAATCCTTGGGCGACCATTCTTGGCTACTGGCAGGACTCTCATTGACGTTCAGAAAGGAGAGTTGACCATGAGGGTGCAAGATCAAGAAGTCACCTTCAACGTATTCAAGGCCATGAATTTTCCCAAGGAAGATGAGGAGTGTTACCAGGTGGATATGATTGACACAATGGTGGATGATGAACAACTTCGGATACTTAATATCGACCCACTAGAATTAGCATTAATGGAAGATTGTGATGAAGGGGATTTAGAAATAATAAAGTATCTGCAACTGTTAGAGGCTCATCCGAGAGTGAATAGGTTCAAACTACCATTTGAGCCTTTGGAAACAGCAGGAGCTTCATCAGAAAAGATGAAGCCATCACTTCAGGAACCACCTAAACTTGAACTAAAACCCTTACCTAATCACCTCATGTATGCATATTTAGGCAATTCATCTACTTTACCTGTTATTATTGCATCTGTGCTTAATGAATTATAGGAAAGTAAGCTGTTAAGAGTGCTGAGGGAATATAAATCTGCTATTGGCTGGACAATCGCTGACATTAAAGGAATCAGCCCTTCATTCTGTATGCACAAGATTCTGATGGAGGAGAATAGCAAGCCGACAGTAGAACAACAGAGGCGACTCAACCTTATAATGAAAAAGGTAGTGAAAAAGGAGATTTTAAAATGGCTAGATGCTGGAATCATTTACCCAATTTCAGACAGTGCTTGGGTGAGCCCGGTCCAATGTGTACCGAAAAATGGTGGTATGACAATAGTGAAGAACGAGAATAATGAATTGATACCGATAAGAACAGTGACCGGCTGGAGGGTCTTCATGGATTATAGAAGACTGAATAAGGCAACTCGAAAGGACCATTTCCCCTTGCCTTTCATTGATCAGATGTTGGACAGATTAGCCGGACATGAGTACTACTTCTTATTGGATGGGTATTTCGGGTACAACCAGATCGTCATCGCACCAGAGGATCAAGAGAAGACGACTTTCACATATCCCTATGGCACCTTTGCCTTCAGAAGGATGTCATTCAGCCTGTGTAACGCACCGGCAACTTTTCAGCGCTGCATGATGGTGATCTTCTCAGATATGGTGGAGCGTAGTGTTGAGATTTTTATGGACGATTTCTCAGTATTTGGGGAATCATTTGATAGGTGCCTCGAGAATCTGGTATTGGTCTTAAAAAGGTATGTGGAGACGAACCTAGTGCTCAACCGGGAGAAATGCCACTTTATGGTCCAAGAAGGGATTATACTTGGACACAAGGTTTCTGGAAAAGGGTTGGAAGTCGACCGAGCAAAACTAGAAATAATTGAAAATCTGCCACCATCGACATCAGTAAAGGGTATTAGAAGTTTTCTCAGGCACGCTGGATTCTACAGAAGGTTTATTAAGGACTTCTCAAAAATCACAAAGCCACTCTGCAGTCTACTAGAAAAGGATGTCACATTCAAGTTTGATGAAGACTGTTGAGTAGCATTTGATCAATTAAAGAAGAAGTTAACCACTACCCCAGTAATCATAGCACCTGATTGGACCAAGCCATTCGAGCTCATATGTGATGCTAGTGATTATGCAATTGGAGCAGTGCTCGGGCAACGACAGGATAAGATCTTTCACGCTATATACTATGCAATCATAACTTTGACAGAAGCATAGTTAAACTACACAACCACAAAAAAGAAACTACTTGCAGTTGTGTATGCATTTGACAAATTTTGCTCGTACTTGGTGGGTACAAAGGTGGTAGTCTACATGGATCACTCAGTCATTCGGTATCTAGTTGAGAAGAAGGACGCAAAGTCAAGGCTTATCCATTGGGTTTTGCTACTCCAAGAATTTGACTTAAAAATTAAGGATAGAAAGGGGACAGAAAACCAGGTGGCCGACCATCTTTCACGATTAGAGAATCCAAAGCAGGACGAGATAGATAAGGTAGTAATCAATGAGTCTTTTCCTGATGAGCAGCTATTTTTGATACACGACGAGTTTCCGTGGTACGCGGATTTCGCTAATTATCTGGTCAGCAACATCCTTCCACCAGACTTAACTCCCCACCAAAAGAGGAAATTTCTGCATGATGTAAAGTGGTATATGTGGGACGAACCATATTTGTTTCGCCAATGTGCTGATAAAATGATCCGGCGATGTATACCAAAAAGTGAAGTGGAGAGAATCCTACAGGTATGTCACGCGTCAGTATACGGGGGACACTATGGGAGTGAGCGAACAGCCACAAAAATCCTCCAGGAAGGTTTCTTCTGGCTCACTTTGTTCAAAGACGCACATCAATGCGTGAAAAACTGTGACAGATATCAGAGAGTGGGGAATATTTTGAAGCGGAACGAGATGCCGCTAAATATGATCTTGGAAGTCGAGATTTTTGATGTATGGGGAATCGACTTCATGGGGTCATTTCCGTCGTCATTCAGTAATATGTACATCCTGTTAGTTGTGGATTACGTATCTAAATGGGTAGAGGCAGTTGCATTGCCAACAAATGATGCAAAGGTGGTTTTACGGTTCTTACAAAAGAATATTTTCACCCGTTTCGGCACCCCAAGGGAAATAATCAGTAATGAAGGGAGCCACTTCTGCAATAAATATTTCACTACTCTCTTAACGAAATACGAGGTATCGCCACAGCCTATCACCCTCAAACGAGTGGACAAGCTGAGGTGTCGAACCGAGAGGTCAAGCGAATATTGTAAAAAGTTGTCAATCTGAATCGAAAGGATTGGTTATTGAAGTTAGACAACGCTTTGTGGGCATATCGGACTGCCTACAAGACCCCGATAGGCATGTCTCCCTATCAGCTGGTTTACAGGAAGGCGTGTCACCTTCTGGTGAAACTCGAGCATAAGGCATATTGGGTAATAAAGAAATTGAACTTCGATTTATTAGCAGCTGGTGAGAAAAGGTTGTTGCAAATAAATGAACTAGATGAGTTCCGCCTGCAGGCATATGAAAATTCGAAGTTGTACAAAGAAAAGGTTATGAAGTTGCACAACCAAAAGATACTAGATAGACAGTTCATACCGGGACAATCAGTATTGCTATTCAACTCTCGGCTGAATTTATTTCCCGAAAAGTTGAAATCCAGATGGTCAGGTCCTTTTACAATAAAGACAGTGTTCCCACATGGCGCCATTGAATTATACAACAGGGATTCGACCGAATCATTCAAAGTTAACGGTCAACGGTTAAAGCACTATTGGGGCGGTGACATCGATTGCCAAGCGACCACGGTCAATCTGGCCGAACCACAATGAACCAAAGAAGGAGTCAGGCTAACGACTTAAAAATAAGAGCTTAATTGGAGGCAAGCCATCGATTATGTGTATTTTTATCTACTTTAATATCATTTAGTTGTAATAATGTATAATACTTAGTAATTTTTCTTCATCATACATGTATAACAAATTTTATGGTGTGTATTGATACAGGACACGTGCATTATCAATCAAACATGACATCAAGGTGAAGCCACATAATTACATAAGGGGAGTCAAAAGACATTTACAAGATCATCCCACTCAAACATCACAACACAATTGTCAAATCAAACCTTGGAGTGCACCTAAGCTTCGCTTATGATGGAAAATGAAAGGCATTAATCGAATCCAACTTCCAGCATGCACAGGACATCACACCCCCCCCCCCCCCCCCGCGCTGGGGCGGGTGTATAACACATAAAAATCCCTTCGGGGCCAGGTAAAGACACTGTCGGGAAGTAAGTTCTCCCGCTGGGGTGGGGATATGAAGGCTAACTCCCCCGCTGGGGCAGGGAGGCACAGATCTCAACAACTTGATGTGCAAACCCGAAAGTTTTGTGGTTCTTACATTCCTATACCAACACAAACTTTCATCATATATCTCCACAACATCTCAACACCAAACCACTGCAGACTTTGAATATCCCAACCCTCCCCAAATTTGTCCCAACACAACACCTTCATCTTCCCACACTTAATCACTACCCTCCCCACTACATCTCCACTATCTGCCCCAAATTCGTACCACCCACTCCCTCAAACAAAAACACATTACCCAATCACCAAATTGCAGCAACCTTCTCCATACGAATTTAATAATCTTCCACCATCTCACCTCCAGAGCCGAAATCAAAGGGTAGTGCAATCATCATATATATTGACCATCAACCATATAGTCCACTACATCAGTATGAAACGGCAAACTAAGGTATAGTGTGTTAATTGTTCAATTGGGGCAAAAATGAAAATTGATAATTCTGTTTGGGATTGTGTAACTGCGTGTGACGAATTGGTGGATCATTGTACTATCGTCCTATTGATTGCTTGGGTGTTGAAGAAAAAGTTTGGGGAAAACATAGAAAGCAAACTCACTCAACATCAAGCTATATTTGCATCGCACACCAAGTGTTCGACACAAGTCCTAAACAATAATTCCTTAGCAAACCTTGAGTTTTGAACACAAAAATAGCATATCGCCACGCCCACAGAAGAAGCACAAGGGTGAAGGGTCATCCTCCACCGCCGTTCCAATGTTCGACCGCAAAAAATTCGGAGTGCGGCCGTCGCCGAACAGTTTGAATATTTGACTGGCAAGCCACTAATCCAGGAACGAGGCCTTAATTCGAGTCCTTTGGATGGCCAAATGAGAGATCAGATTAGAGAACGACAGTGGGATACCGGCTTCACAGAACAACCACAACCGGCATTCGTCGCAGTGGTGAAGGAATTCTACGCCAACGCGAAGGACACGCCTCCGTTTAAGGCGTTTGTACAGGGTAAGCAAGTTGACTTCAGTGCAGAAGCTATCAATGAGTTCTACAATGTCCCACCACCGGTGGTCTGTCAGTATTTAGAATTACGAGATGGCAAAATGGATTATGATCACATCCTCACAAAAATCTACAAACCCGACACTGTATAGATGAAAGACACTCGAAGAGGCACAATCATTCCGAGCGCCAGCCTGAATAAATATGGGAAAGTGTGGTATTCTTTCCTCTGTGCAAAACTCTTGCCGTCAACACACACGAGCAAAATAACTAAGGAAAGGATCTCAGTATTGTATGCAATCGTCAAAGATCTTAGCATCAATATTTGGACAATTATAAACTTCTCAATTCGCTGATGTTTGAGAGGTGGACTAATAGGAGGATTACCACACCCTTCGCTCATTACGGGGTTGTGCCTATAAGCAGGGGTCATATGGGCAGCAAATGAACCAGTTCAGCCACCACTGATGATTCTAGACTCAAAGCTTATGAACAGATTTGAGCCTTGAAAGGGGGCACCTTCGCATCCTCGTGGCCTCGGTTTTATCTTTCTAGACTCGGATGAGGAGGAGGATGAGGCTAGAGATGAGGACTACGTGATGCCCGAGGAGGAAGTGGAAGCAGACGCACCGTTGACCTCGACAACTTCCATGCTCAGAAGCATTCAGCGGTAACTGAATCAACAACGAAAGAGGACTGACAGAACGGCGGCAAGACAGAGTCACATATTCGCTACACAGAACAATTTTAATGTCATTATTGCTGAGGCCTTCGCACGCATCACCACCGCCACTGATCTGTTGCAGTTCCCTGCTCCACAGCCACTCCCACCATATCCACCATCCGACTCTGACACGGAGGAGGGTGGCGGACCGGATGCTTGATTGAACAGGGAAGTCCTTGACACTTGAATTCTATATTTTTCACAATGAGGACATTGTTTAGTTTAAGTTTGGGGGTGTGTTTGTTATTAAGCATCGTAATCTTGTTAGCTTGTTGCATGAATAGTATATGATATTTATAATTTGCATCTTAGAATAGCTTTTGTTTTAGTAGCTTTAGTTAAGTTTTTATGCTTATATATAAAAAAATGAAAAATTATAAAAGACCAAAAAGAGTTGTTAATTAGGATTGTATGACTCAGTATGTCAGTGGTAAAAAATAACTTTGGCTGGTGATGAGACTGGACTTATATAAGAACATAAACATGATGATAACTAGAATGTTGATTTGTATTCAAACCTTTGCATGAGTCCTTACCTATTTGACATTATTGCACCGGTTAGCATGATAGACAACAATTTAGTCAACTCGGGGCAAATAGTCACATAAGTGCCATCTTGAACAGAAATTGGGCTTTAACGAGAGAAATTCAATAAACTGGTAGTAATGACTAAGTTGAGACTAAAACCTAAGTTCGGGGAAAGATATGGGAGCTATCTGAAAGAAAAAAAATTAAAAAATGTAAAAAAGAGAAAAAAAAACATATGAATAAACATCGTGACTAGTTTAGTTTCGTGGCCTTTGATAATCGAGTAAGTACGCCCTAGGGGATGTCTTTACACCCAGCGCCCTAAAGCCATTCGGTTTGGGAGTCGTTGGTCGAAAGCTCGCTACATGGGTATCATTGAAGAGCCTAAAGGAACTAGACATTGCACAGTCATGAGGAAAATAGAGATACAGGAAAACGAACAAAATGCTCCCGTAAATAAAGAAAGATAGAAAATCTCCCATATTAGCTTCCAACTTGGCTGACGTTGAGTGAAATTCACTTTACCTTGTTTACGCGATTTCTTGAGTTGAGTTGTGATTGCATTCTAAGATGTGTATTATGTGATATATTTTATCTGTAGTTGAGTATATTGTTGTTGAGCACACACACAGAGCAGCGGTGTTGGCAGGTATAGATTCATAGATTAGTTTTAATTGCGGATACGTCTCTGGTTGGATTTATTATTTATATCTGTTGTGAATTCTCTGAGGCAGTATTGATTATCTTTATATTGTCTGACAGTTGCATTCATGAGCATTGTATATTCTTGCATATGCATGGTTTTTGATTGAGGACAAGCAAAGTCTCAAGTTTGGAGGTATTTGATGAGTGGGTTTCATCACACGAATTGGTAGTCTTAATAGCTTGAGTCTTAAGGATTTCAAGTATTTATCTTAGCATTTTACTCGAATTTATGTTATATTGGCAGGAAACGGAATGGATGCGAAAGTGGCGTAACAGGACAAATTGGAACTCAATTCGGGACCAATTGGGCTGACCAAATTCGGCAATGGACCAAGGGAGCAGCTCATTATCAAGTGGGCATTGCACATGCAAAGTTTGAGCAGTTCACGAATTCTTAGAAATAAAGTACTCCCCAATGTAGCATACAAGGAAGGATTAAACAGAATACTTGTAAGTGGATTTAATATAGCAGGTCACGAATGTAAAGGCCTTCATGCTTGAGGAGGTATTTGTCACGTTAAAAGGCAGCTAGGCAAAGGAAGGACATGGACCCATGGTTGCAGCAGTTAATTAGAGTTTAGATCCATACAAGTTTTAATAGACTACGTGGGCCACGAAATCAGCAACAAAGAGACTACATGCAAGGGAAGAAAATTGGTTGGTTAGTAGTGAACCCCGCTGGGGTGGGGCAATTAGTGAGGAAACTCCACGTTGGGGCGGGGAGGCGCGATTGGTGATGCTATGTTCCTTTCTTGTTTTGGACGGTGGTGCAATAGGAGAGATGATTAGGGCTGTTGCTGTTATGATATAAAAAGACTTAGATAAATATAGTGAATATATTCCTAGCCACCTTGAAGCTCTAGCATAGGATCTTGACTTGGACAGAGAATTGAGGCATCAAGAGAACGTGACGAACGCAAGATTGGAGCGAAGATTGGTGATACAATTCTGGAATTTATCATCTCTTTTTCTTTATATCTTGTAATCATAATGTTTTCTATGATGAGGATTATGGGTTTTTATTCATTCGTTATGAACTAATTACTTATTTAAGCCTATGACGGATCCTTTATGTAATGGATGATTAATTATTCTTGATTTTAGTTTATGGATATTATTCCCAGATTATTTGCTATGTGTTATGCTTAATTTATATAATTGCCTAATCAACAATTATCTGTTATCCCATATGAAATTGAGAGAGGATATATGGGATTAGAACTGGCCATAGTGACATATGTTTATGAATTCTGCATAGATGGAATTCATGATTCGTGTTTAGGATAGAGATATACCTTTACGCCATATGTAATCTGATGAAGAACTTGATTTTAACCCTATTTAATTATAATTCACATAGAGATATAGTGAATTAGTTATCTAGGGTGTCTTACTTAAATCTATCATCTGTGGATGCGAGTGAGTATGGGTATAATGCATCGAGAGGTGGTTATATCTGCGTTAGTGTTCTTGATTAATAATCTGGAATAAGTGAAATACACTGGAGAAAAGAATATTATCTGAAGTGAAATAATAAGTGAAGTTGTAGGCTTATTTCTCTAAAACTTGTGAAAATCTTGAGTTAGTGTTGAATCTGGTTACGTAGTAAATTTAGTTGTAAAAACATCTTTTAATCGTTAGTTTAATAAAGCTGAGATAGTATAAAACTAGTACTTGTTAGATTAAATAGGAATTATTGTCTCTATGGGTACGATATTTGACTTATCAGTATATTACTTGTGGATCACGTATACTTGCGTGTAGCGCGTATAAAAAATACCCAACAATGTGAAACCATTATTGGGGCATGTTTATAAGCATTTCTAGCAATAAGAGAAAGCTGTTCTTGTGGTAAAACAGATGAGACTTAATCTTTTTTCTAAGGGGAGACTAACACTAGTCTGCATAATAAGCCCATTTTAGCCACACCACATACTCTAATATACATTCCATTCTAGTTACATCAGAAGATAGCCTCATAGTGATATTAATCATTGTGCAAGCTATAAAACTAAGTTGGGCTACTAACGAAAATGAAACCAAAATGGTCAATAAACTTTTTACTTTTCAAAGGTAAACGAGGCAGTGGCAGTTAGCAGGAAAGACTACTGCTTGACATACGATTAGCATGATGGAATAAATTAAATAAAACAGCCTGATGATGAAACAGAAAACTAGATGATAAAGGTCAACATATGGATAATAAATTTCTAGATTACCTGATATGATTGTGCTTATTCAAAGAGAAAAAATCCAGCTAAACCCGAAGATAAAAAGTTGGTAGCAAAGTTTGTCACTGTGGCTTGTAAAGATGAGAGTGCTTTCAGACTATTTACGTTACGTAGCATCTTCACATTAATACATTGAAAAATATGACTAAGCCATACTTAATGAGCAGTTAAAAGAAAACTCTTTTTTCATTAGTATAAATTTGAAGCTAATAGCTTAGAAGTAATAAACAACTTAAGACTATAGTCTTATCCAAATTCTGAGTAGGCTCACAATAAACTCTACAGTTCAGATACTTAAATACAACATTTAGTAGCAATCCAAACCCACTACATGTATATACTTAAATACCCAATGTACTCAAGTATTCAAAATGCAAAAGTATTACCTGACTGCCACAGAAGTTTTGATACACTTCTGAATATATAATCCAAAACCTCTAAATCTATGATTTTGTTCCAATCTTGATCAGTAACGTTGAAGACGGATGAAAAAATAAGTGAACAAAATCTCACCATAAAAACCAAATTGAACCATTTTCAGATTAAAGAAAATAAATTATATAGATAATTTTAGGAGACAATGGAAATGTTATTAAATACCATCCATAAACCAGCCTCCATTAGAAGATATGTAAGCTTTAGTAATGGTAAGGTTTAGATCAGTAAGAACTTGTACAACCTCCAGAAGTATTCCATGTTTATTAGCACTATCCACCTGCACCATAAAATGAAATAAGTATCGTAAATATGAAGATAGGTAAACTCCATTAATGATAATAGAGAAGTTAAAATGGGGTTAAAACATGACATACTTGAATGACAGTAGCATTTTTGGAGGAATCATTATCAATTACTACTTTAACAACACAATAAAGAGGCAAAATGGAGTAAACCAATTACGCAAACACCAAATTGGCCCTCAATCACATCCACCAACAAAAGAGGGTTCAATATATGTAAAGAAACTCCTATAGTATGACTTTAATTGTCACGGGAGATATGAAGAAATTGAAACAGAAACATAATACCTCACTTAGAATTAGAATCAATCAAATCATACTACATCTATATAATAAAAGGCTTAAATACGATTCACTATCTTCAACTATCTGACATATTCCACTTTCGTGATTCACCTTTTTTCAATTAGATGATTGAACTATTGATTTATTTCAATTTGAGCCAATTGAGAGTGAGACGTCAGAAATTGCTGACGTGGCTATTTGGGTGGGGTTTGAGGCACCTGCTGTGTAAAAAAAAATATTTTTTTATTTTAAGATTAAACAATATTGATATATTGAAGGGTAAAATAATAAAATAATAATTAAACAAAACAAAATTAAACCCGTTCTCTCTCTCTCTCCTAATCTTCCATCCCTTTTCCCATCCCAAACCCTTCCTCTTCACCTTCAGTCATCCCCCGCCGTCCCCCACCAGCCATCAGAATCAATATAATACTCACTAAAAGCCCCAAATTCCATAAAAAACCTAGGTCTTGGCGTTGATACTGTGCCTCCTCCGCCTTCCCTTCGGCCACTACCTCCATAACCTCCGCCTCCACCTTCCCGGCGACCTCCTCCACAGCCACCACCTCCACCATATCGCAGCGTAATCCCAAAGGAGAAACAAACCAATACACCACAACTGCTGGGAAGGAAATGAAAGCATGAAAAACTGTTTATTTCTCAAATTTAGATCTATAACAATCGGAGCAAGATCCCATTTTACGCATACAAAGATTCCATCTAACCGGTAGAAAATTCTTGCAAGCTGTCCAAAGAAACAACTTAATTTTTGAAAGATGTAAATGCCAAACGCTTTTCCAATCCCAACTCCTGTCTCGCGAACAACTTCCAAAATTACAAGATGTCATTTTATGCTCCAAAGCAAGATGATAAGCACTCCGGACAGAATAACTAACATTAGCAGAGTAATGTCATACTAACTCATCGAAATAGGAAGTTTTAAAATTAACTCAAGAACACGAGGATCTACATTACCAATCAGCAACTCCGTTTTCCACTACAGTTTATCCCAATTTATTAAATCCACAACCAATAAATTTCTATCAGATTTACAATTAAAAGGCAGCAACTGAAAAGTTGAAGGTCTAGGGATCCATTTCCCAGATACTGCCATAACTGATGACCCATCACCAATTTTCCACCGTACGCCCCTCTTCAGTACTTCTTTGGCACTCCTTCATGTGAAAGACGGTCTATTCCCAAGAGAGGCTTCCAATAGAGAACATGACGGAAAGTACTTCGCTTTGAGGACTTGAGCTACATGGTGGAGTCTCTGTTTCAAATATGGATCTCCTTGCAAGAGATCCTTTGTCCTGCTATCTACAAGAAAACAAGAAGAAAAAACTATAGATTTTCTCAACATACAGAGCTGTGGAGGAGATGGAGGCGGTGGTGGAAGAGGAGAGAGAAAGAATGAATTTTGATTTTCTGAGACTAGGGTTTCTGAATGTATTAATGAAAGTTTTGTGTCTATTTTACCCTTTAGTATATAATTAATGTTTAATTCCAAAATAAAAAAAATCACACATCAACTTCTTTATGCCCCACCCAAATAACCATGTTAGCAATTTCTGACGTAGCACCCTCAATTGGCTCAAATTGGAAAAAATCAATAGTTTAATCATCTAACTTGAAAAAAAAGGTGAATCGCAAAAATGGAATATGTCAGATAGTTGAGGGTAGTGAATCGTATTTAAGCCATAATAAAATAACTTCAATAATACCTCAATACAGGGAATGAGAGAAAGAAGGAGATTGGGTATTTGTTTTTAAGAATCAAAATTAAGAAATTCACCTTAAAAAGATCATCGCTGAGTGATAGAAGAGAATCCAATGTCCCCGCGCAAAGATTTGGAATATTAAACTGCGAAATTCAACAGAAAAAATCATTTAAGATCTACAAAAACCAGGAAATCTATCTAATTCTGATATCTAACTAAATTTGTGTGTGAATAGAGATGGAAAGAGAACATTGATTACCCTGTAGAGAGGAGTATCGAAGGAATGCTTGGAGATGGATTCTTACAAGCGACTCCAAAGAGAAAATGGTGCAGAGTTTTGAACGGTCCCTACACATTTGTGTCATATTAGCATTCCCTGATTAAAGATTATCTTGTAACTTCCAACACAACACAGGAAAGAAAATTCCAAATAACAAGAATTTCAAATACGGATTGAGCAGCAAAGGGATCAAACAATTACCTAGATCAGTATCGGCTACATGCTAACTATATATTTAAAAAAAAGAAGAAAGCTTCATTAAACAAATTTGTTTAATGCTTAGGCAACGACCAAACCCAGTACAATCACCCCCTATTTGGCTTATTTCTCACAACAAAGAAGTTGCTACTTAACATTTTTCTCATTACTTACAAGAAACATGATATCCAGATAAATTTAAAACAATCCTGCTGTTTTTGCAAAACAGGCTACATATATGCCTACATTTACGACCATTTTGAGGAAGGGAAAAAACTTGGAAAAAAATTGACATTTCCATCCCCCGGTATTTACCTTTTATTTCTTTGCCAATGAATTAGGGGTGTAGAGTAAGAGCATTGTTCAGAAAAATACCGATCTCCAGAAATTGGAATTAAACACTGATATTCCACAACATTGAATGAAGAAAAAAAATTAACATTTGAAAAATTATAGTGCCTATATAAATTACATATATATACATATATCTCAAGCTAGAATTCATCGCCAATTTGACTTCATATCTAATATTTTAACACTAATAACAACAACAAAAATTCAAAATTTCAGATTAAGTAAAGCAAATGAAAATTACCAGAAGTTTTAGAGTCTGAGGCAACTCTAGAGCATTTGACAATCTAAGGAACATAAGTTACCAAATCAGACATAGGAGTCTCGTGTACGAACAACGACGTGGTGGCGAAACCCAACGAATTGCGAGGCGTTGGGTCATCGTCGATGACAAAGACTGTTGTAATCGAAATTGCAAGCGGAGTTGAAATGGAATGGTTTAGGTTCGAATCAGACGTACCTTAGGTTTGGAGACAATTACACTGGAGAATAGTTAGTACTCTTGAACCTACTGGATCAGCGAATGTTAGATGTAGGCACTCAAGCGAACGAGTAAAATGGCATAGGATGTGGAGTTAGGGTTTGAGGACTTCAAAAAGGGGAAGGGAACAAATTCACATACCCGACTGCCGACTCCCAGCTTCCCACTGTGTTTTTTACATACACAATATTTTTTTTATAACTTTAAAACTAAAAATTACCTTTTATAAATTCATAACATTTTTGCATATCTAACTACAACATTTTTTCAAAAAGCGTCGTGCAAAAAATTACCATATTTAATTGTCATCTTTTTACTGTTTTGTAGTAGTGTACCTTTGTAAAGTTCTCAAGTGCGTAATCAGATGGTCTCTTCGTTCCAAACTATCACATGCTCAGTGAAGTCTAGTGAACTACTTGGCAATACCGCTCAGGTATCTTTATAGGCATGAATCGATGAGGATATTATACCTCGGAGGCGATCGATAGCGAAAAGCTCAAAATCTTCAGTCACACCTCTAGATGTGGAGCGGAACGATATAGTGGAATGGTCGGAAGCACAGTGACACCGACAAATTTGCTCTGTGGTCGGACGATTTCCAATGTGTTTCGATTTTGTAGAACTCTGAATTCGAAGCGCAAAGTGAACAGAAAACAACGCTTGCTAAATTCCAGTCTAGATTGAGCGAGAATGGGAAAAAATGGCGAAAAGTGTGACACCCCCAAATTCGGGTCCCTTCGAACCTCAGATCAGGTGCAGTCACGATACTACTATCGTCAAACTATTACATCTTTTATTTATAACTTAAAGAATTAAACTTGCTTTATTACAATTTAGAATATAAATTCTTTTCATTATCAGGATCTCGTATAATTACTCCAAACTTTTACAAGTTACAATCTTGGTCATTTACCATTCCTGTCTTATATCATGTTCGATATTATAAAAATGCGGAATAACTTAAACTTTTTCAATCCTCCTTGAATAAAATCTTTTATTGATACAACAATCTTAAATCCATTACAAATCCTTGAATCACTATATATGATTCACTATATCCGAATTATTGTATAAACGTTTATATCTCAATTCGATATCCTCTATGTATTAACTAATATATCTTTACGATACGACAAGTACTAAACATTATAAACAACTATCAAGTACAGTTCCTCGAACCTAAACATGGTTCGAGAGCATATATCTAAATAAACAGAAATATTCGAACTCTATCATGTAGCACGTTACTCTTATCGTGGGTCCTTAACCTGCAAAAGTGGTTATTTGCAAGAGTGACCTCAACAGCTCAACAATTCTAACAGTTTTCATGCATCACATAGAATATAACATCACACTCAGTTTATGCATTTATAATCAACTTATATTTACTAAGCATGTTACTTCTCACATAACAAGTATATTATCAAAGATTAACTTTCAATCTCATACATATCTCATATACAGTTCATATATAAGTTCACATCATCACAGCATAATATAATTCAACTAACAGTTATTGAATTCATATATCAAATAGGAACTGAAAGACTTGCCTGTTTCGTAGTTTAACAACTACGACTTAACTACTTAAAGATATATGCACTTCGTGTAATCCTACACAATTATACAATTATGGATTCATACTTATCAGTTATATGCATCCATACATTCTCAACATAATAACAATTGATTACATTATTGTCTAACTTGTGTTTTAGAACCTTCGTTTTACTGTCTCATCTTATTCTTAGAGTAACCATGTATGTATAGGTATACCTTAACCATACATACTTACTATCATCATTCATATACATAAATCACACACTTAACTAGATGTATTCGACATATATTTAGAACTTATATGATTCTTATTATTCATACGTTTCTCAAACATTAACGGAATTATAGTTTCCGAGTTTTATATAACCATTGTACAATCAACACTTAATGCATCATTAAGATTCTGTTTTATAACTCAGAAATAATAATGTAAACATGCTACTATGTTCATCACGTATATATGTGAGGTGTCATACTAGTTAAGACACATACTCACAAATACCTTTACCATATACGTACAACTAGCATCGATAATTGCTTTAAAACATATCTAATTCATGCTTAACTAACTTTCATAGTGTCTAGTAAGGTGTGTGCACATAAATGTCATTTAAAAGCTCTAGCATGCATGCTCAAACATATTAGAACACTAATACACTATGATCACGCAACTTAGTTTGCAAAAAGTCCGAATCTTTCTTTTGAAACCATTACGACTTCAACCATAAATGCTAGGGTAAACTTAACACTTTTAAATTTACATTTCATGCCTATCTGGACCATGCAATCATGTTCAAAAAGTCAGAACATAAGCATCAATAGTATATGTCAAGGCTCTTTTTAAAACTTTACAACTTTATTTAGAAATCGCACACTAACGAAGTCAAAACGTTCATGCTACGTTAAGGTGCTTACTCATACATGTTAAACCTGATTTCATGCATGTCTAAGTTATTTACACATACTACAAATATCAGAATACGTATATGATATGTTCATAACAAGTTTACTTTAACAAATTCTAAGTTCATTTATAAACTATGAAGCTTTTCATCAATATTGTATGCTAACATGGCTACACATGCTCATACTACATGAATATACTTATATATGTATGTTACTCATGCTCTTATGCTTGCCTAATATGGTATTACATGATAACATTCAGCAGGCTGTGTAACAAAAACAGCAAATTCTGGTTCAAGCCTGGGGCAGCTGCGCCGCTGGCCAGTACAAAACTGGCGCAGCTGCGCAGGGCTCCGGCCAGACTAGGAAACAGACTGCTTCGGCAGTTTAATAACCCAACTCAATATTTTCTTATCAATTCGATTCTATATCAGCTATATAACAATTCTATCATGCTTATAACTTTATATAACACTTAATAAACATATTCCAATCACTTAATCAATCAATTCATGATCAATTCAAGAATCAAGAACTTAGAAAATTACAAAAAATGAAGAACATGGTGAGGAAGTTATACCTTTGTTAAACAATGGACTTGCTTGCTAAATAGATTCTACACTATCATGATATACCTACACTAACTTTTCTTGATAGAATTCTCAGCAATTGCAATGAGGAAGATGAGGGTCTTATTTATAGAAGAATGAATATACAGACAATACTCTTATCCCCCATTTCAAACCAATGGGTTGCAAGATTGCATAACAGTTATCAAGAGGTTGGTGAGGAGTTGGTGAAATCCATCTTCAATCCCACTCCCCTCATACTCATTAGCTAGGATTGATGAATTTGAGGGGAGAGTAGTGTAGGCTAGGCTTCACATGAGAAGAAGTTGAGCACTCAGCAACTTGCAATTGTAATACACTATACTAATGTAATATATATATATATCATGCTTACTAAGGCTACATCATGTATGCATATTTTATTTCATATACTTTGATTATATATGTACTCTTTTCATTTCCTTATAGGATGTACAATGTCACTTTTAATGAGTAACTAAGTAATACAATGTATCAAGTAGAGTACATATATATCGACATATAATCCATGTATATTTTATTAACACCAAATATAATTCAATTGGGTATTATCATAACGGTTATTAATACAGTTATAATAACTTATTGCATACATTATCAATTAACAATGGTTATTGATATTACTATACCTCAATGTTCACCCATACACTTATTGTCACATAAACACTTACTATTATGTAACTAACATAATGCAATTAATCTTACTACATAGTCTATAATACATAGACATATTAATGTGTCACCTTGTACTATATATAATATATAGTTAACTACCCTATATTAAAGGTTTAATATGTCACATGCTTGAACAAACTAATTAATCAAGTAAATATAATCTCATTATATTTATTAATCCTTTACTTATTAATATATTATTCTCCACAACAAATTCATACGTTATCGATTAATTATTCAAAATATCAATTAATCAAACACATTTAAAATCTCTACATTATATTCAAGTAATTGAATATTTAATTACTAATGCTTTTATCAATACTTTGATATAAAAGTCTTAGGGCTAGTTCACTAATTTAATAAACCATTAGTGATTCCCTTTAATATTCCTAGCATTTATTCGCATAGGCTCTAACTCGCATAACATGTATACTTGCACATAGCAATAATTCCCATAATAATATTAATTAACCCCGTTAATTCTTCATTCGTTAAATTATTTAATGAACGTCTATTTCACCTCTTTGCCACACTAGGCATTTCTCATAAGCTCAATCTTAAGCTTATTATCACTTCCACCATACTTAAACATTCTTTTAATATAATGTTTGTGTGACATATGCATTTTAATGCTAAGCTACCTCAATTAATTATACACTTACAATTTGAATAACCTTTGTGCTTAGAATAATTAACATTTACTATATTAATTATTTAAATAATAATATCCACGATAAAATAATAACTTAAATTATTTAAATAACTTAGTTTTCTTTCATTAATTAACCTCTTGAAAATACATTAGAAATCATGTATTTTGCCATAACATAAAATATTATGTTTTCTCCAAATAAAGACATTCATTATTAAAAAATAATTTACTTATTGTCTCAAGATATTATTCTTATAATATTTATTAAAAATAATTATATGTACGGCATATGTACATATATTATATATAGAAAATAGATAATAAGTTTATTTTCTATTATAATAAATTATTTCCATCAATTTATTTACATATAGCAAATATGTTTTAATAATTAATCATATCTATTACCTCATACAAAAACATATAAGGTAATATTATTATTCAAAAAATAACATTTCCTCTTTATATTAAAATAATTCAATATTAAAAATTATTTTAATATCCTTTATTAGAAATATATAATAACTATTTCTCTTTCCTTTCTATAAATTGCCCCAACACAACTTCTTTATTCTATACATTTAATCATATCTCAAATATTAGTTAATTCTCAAATTAATATCCATTTAAAGATATATATTGATTACCATCTCTCTTTAATAATGTATATATATTTATTAACGTTATTCGTACATTAGACCTTTTCACATATTACCATTCTAAGTAATATATATCAAAAGTACTAGTTATAATTTCATATTCAACACCTATATTAGTTCACCTTTTACTTAAGTAAATTAATCCCACTTTACTAAATCACCATAGTTAATTAAGGCTTTAATATTCAAATTATATTATTCCATAATATAACTTTCAATTTAAATTAACCAATATTTATTCTTATTAGTTAATTCCCTTAACTAACTCATGCTTCACTATCCAAATCCATCCATGGATAGCTTAAGCACTAATAATAACCTATATTACAAACATACTAGTTACTAGTATATATATTCAAGAAAATGGTGATTATTCATCAAAGGTATTTAATGTCACCAACTTACTAAAAATAATTCTATAAATTATTTAATGTCGATAGATAAATCTTATCCATCTTCTTACTAATTCATCTCTACAAGTTATAAATATATAATAATGATATATATTTATTAAACACAAAATCACTTATTACATAGTTCATATTACCATATGTAATACAATACTACATACCTCGTATCCCGAATATATATTCTTATTTGAACTCATCTCATGCTTTAAGAATTTTATTTATTAAATTCTTATTATAATAATTCTTAAAAAGTCGGGTTCTCACATCCTCTCCCCCTTATAAGGATTCCTTCCTCGGAATCACCAAAACCTCCTCTTCTCGGTGCTATTCCGAATATTACATATTCTCTTGAATAATTTTATTCATTCTCTTTTCTGAAGTTTTATTATTATAACCTTCTCAATCGCATTCTAGCATTTTCTCCTTTCTAAGGAACATTTTACTTACTACATCCATCCTTTAGAAGAATAAGAATCATCCACGATCTTTCAATAATTGGGAAATAGTATGAATAACTCAGATTCCAAATTATGATGAGGGGTCACAAGACCGTGAACTTTTCCACAGGTTTACTAATGCTTCAACACAATTCTTCACACTGCAAACCAGAGTGTTTATCAATCACAAAGACTGAAAACACCCTCCACGCATACACTAGGTGGCCGGCCTATTGTACCACTGCGTTGGGCCACAACGCAGTGTGTTGTAACGACTATATACATTACGTTCGAAACCATTGTCTTCGAAAACATGTTCCCTTTTATAGGGTTGTTCACCTCAACTTTTCAACATCTAGATCCGCACCAGAGCAATCTGGTTTAGCATAAATACACAAGAATGCTTGAATTTTATAATTATTCTTTAACAGTTGTCTAGCCAAATCAAATAGCTTAGACTCTTATCAACAATCCGGACATCAATCGAAACATATCAATTCACCTAACTGACCCTTTTTCATAGTTCAAACGAAAACCAAAAATTCTTTTATGACGTCATGATTTCGTACCACCTGAGTCGTACGTTAAAAATTCTGTCATTTTATGACTTTATCCTACTACATCATTCCATAACGTACGGACGATCTTACGATCGCTCCTGACACTAGGTTTGATTGCCTTGAAGACTCCATCGTTTACCATTCTACACCATATCAAATGATGCATATGGTCAAAATACATTTTGAAAGATTTTCAAATTATTTTTGTCTTAGCCGAAACAAATAGCATAGACATACGAATAACGGTATTGTTTTTAAAACTCATTGGTTTAGTCATCTGGCCCAATGTTTTTCTCAAGAAAACCGAAGTGCAAACACTAGCACGAAGTCAATAAATTTTGAAAATCTAGCGTAGCTAGAAGATTTAAAAAAATCCAAATTTCTCCATCAACTTCAATCTCTTACTCCATCAATGCTCACTATACCAAAACTCTTAATTCTTGATATATAATATATCTATTCTCAGTATAGTTCATCGAACTTACCACACCATGGAAGTTCAGGAACTTACCATAATAATACGATTTTAGGAACTTGTCCTAGCAATACGTAGTCCAAGAACCAATCAGGGACTGTCCGTACGCTGAGGGGCTCAAAAATTCATATGATTATGAGTCACAAACTTGTCATAGGCATGAGTCTTAAGAACTCGCACCGCACCTAATCTTAATATTATCTAATTTAATCTTAGAAATCTCTATCTATCAAAATAAACATGAGAAAAGAATCACTTTTTCGCCATATGTATAATGATAGCGCGACACTAACATTCCAATGATTGTCAATGTGATGCACTCAGCGCAAGCACAAAACCTCTGCCCATACAAAAGTTTGTACAACTAAGCCATCGCATGAGTCCTCAATAGAAGTCCAACACTTAACTCTATCTTATTCTTAACTTTCTCTTGCTCGTTACGAACTTTTTATGTTTCATCACATACAACTCCTCACGAGTTCTTTTTGTATCATGTCATAGCACCAAGCTACACACACTTAGTCGTTACAGACTATCCATCATTTCATAATCCAATCCGATCACGTCGTGATTCTCGATTTACCTTTAGGGTTCTTTTCCTATTATCAACTAAACTCCATTCGAGTTCATTCTTATTATCTTTGTCATATTCATCTTATAGACATCGTCTTAATATTTTTATTACCGGAGTTAGGTAACTCTTGATTCTTATTCTCTAGATACTTCAAGATTCTTCTTTGAATCTTCACGTATATATTTTAATCTTTATCTTTCCTTCTCTCAGGTTATAGTCTAAGGTACACTTACATAAGGTTTATAACCTACAACTTTGATACCAACCTGTGACGCCCCCAAAATCGGGTCCCTTCGAACCTCGGATCCGGTGCAGTCACGATACTACTATCATCAAACTATTATATCTTTTATTCATAACTTAAAGAATAAAACTTTCTTTATTACATTTAAAATATAAATTCTTTTCATTATCAGGATCTCGTATAATGACTCCAAACTTTTACAAGTTACAATCTTGGTCATTTATCATTCCTGTCTTATATCATGTTCGATATTATAAAAATGCGGAATAACTTAAACTTTTTCAATCTTCCTTGAATAAAATCTTTTATTGATCCCACAATCTTAAATAAATTACAAATCCTTGAATCACTATATATGATTCAATATATAAGAATTATTGTATAAACGTTTACATCGCAATTCGATATCCTCTATGTATTAACTAATACATTTTTACGATACGACAAGTACTAAACATTGTAAACAACTATCAAGTACAGCTCCCAGAACCTAAACATGGTTCGAGAGCATATATCTAAATAAACAGAAATCTTTGAACTCTATCACGTAGCACGTTACTCTTATCGTGAGTCCTTAACCTGCAAAAGTGGTTATTTTCAAGAGTGAGCTCAACAGCTCAACAATTCTAACAGTTTTCATGCATCACATAGCATATAACATCATACTCAGTTTATACATTTATAATCAACTTATATTTACTAAGCATGTTACTTCTCACATAACAAGTATATCATCAAAGATCAACTTTCAATCTCATACATATCTCATATACAGTTCATATATAAGTTCACATCATCACATCATAATATAATTCAACTAACAGTTAATGAATTCATATATCAAATAGGAACTGAAAGATTTGCCTGTTGTGTAGTTTAACAACTACGACTTAACTTCTTAAAGATATCTGCATTTCGTGTAATCCTACACAATTATATAATTATGGATTCATACTTATCAGTTATACGCATCCATATATTCTCAATATAATAACAATTGATTACATTGTTGTCTAACTTGTTTCTTAGAACCTTCGTTTTACTGTCTCATCGTATTCTTAGAGTAACCATATACGTATAGGTATACCTTAACCATACATACTTACTATCATCATTCATATACATATATCACACACTTAACTAAATGTATTCGACATATATTTAGAACTTATATGATTCTTATTATTCATACGTTTCTCAAACATTAACGGAATTATAGTTTTCGAGTTTTATATAACCATTGTACACTCAACACTTAATGCATCATTAAGATTCTGTTTTATAACTCAAAAATAATAATGTAAACATGCTACTATGTTCATCACGTATATATGTGAGGTGCCATACTAGTTAAGACGCATGCTCACAAATACTTTTACCATATACGCACAACTAGCATCGATAATTGCTTTAAAACATATCTAATTCATGCTTAACTAACTTTCATAGTGTCTAGTAAGGTGTGTGCACATACATGTCATTTAAAAGCTCTAGCATACATGCTCAAGCATATTAGAACACTAATACACAATGATCACGCAACTTAGTTTGCAAAAAGCCTGAATCTTTCTTTTGAAACCATTACGACTTAAACCATAAATGCTAGGGTAAACTTAACACTTTTAAATTTACATTTCATGCCTATCTGGACCATGCAATCATGTTCAAAAAGTCAGAACATAAGCATCAATAGTATGTGTCAAGGCTCTTTTTAAAACTTTATAACTTTCTTTAGAAATCGCACACTAACGAAGTCAAAACGTTCATGCTACGTTAAGATGCTTACTTATACATGTTAAACCTGATATCATGCATGTCTAAGTTATTTACACATGCTACAAATATCAAAATACGTATATGATATGTTCATGACAAATTTACTTTAACAAATTCTAAGTTCATTTATAAACTATGAAGCTTTTCATCAATAGTGTATGCCTACATGGCTACACATGCTCATACTACATGAATATACTTATATATTTATGTTACTCATGCTCTTATGCTTGCCTAATGTGGTATTACATGATAACATTCAGCAGGCTGCGTAACAGAAACAGCAAATTCTGATTCAGGCCTGGCGCAGCTGCGCCGCTGGCCGGTACAAAACTGGCGCAGCTGCGCAGGGCTCCGGCCAGACCAGGAAACAGACTGCTTCAGGCAGTTTTGAAAGTTCAATAATATTCTAGAAGGGGGGTGAATAGATTATTACCGTTTAAAAATTATCTTTGGCCTTTTTGAATTTTTGTGATTTATTTTTATCAAATTAATAGACAGTTTAAAATTCAATCACATAATGCACAGATATTTATCTGGTTCACAACATACAGCCCGGGTATGTTGTTACATCCAGTCTCAAGCTCCTCTCCAGGACTTGAGATCCTATTACTTCCCTGTAATAAATACTCCTTCAATAAGCGGAGAAACCTGTACCAAGTTTTAAAGATAAACTTACCACTATCCTCAACTAACTTTCTCGGACAGCGAACTCCCAGCTCCTTCCTCAAGCTTAGTTGAATCTTCTTTTGAGCTTAGTACTATTTTATATTTTGGTCTTGAAACAACAATCTCTTCTTCACCTCACAAGTGCAATAGAGACTCAACTCCCAGCTGACTTCTCTAAGACTCTAGTCTTGGTCAAAGAATTCTTGTCTTTCTCACAAATATAAAATAAACTAACTCACCCTTTTTCTTTTTACAAAAAGTTTGATGAATGTATACTTCTAACAATATGTAGATATAATTGTAGCATAAATATACTTCTCAGATAAGCAGATATAGAATTTCAAGTATATGATAAAAGTTCAAAGACTTTTATGTGATGTGCTTCTGTGAAAGCAGATATAATATTTAAGCACTTGTAATAAAAACTTTCTTTTTCTTTAAAGAATATTTTTCAATGGATTAAGAAAAAGATTTTTCTTTATAAAGAGTGTGTTTCTTTGTTGTTGAATAAATATAACTTTGAATTAAACAATCACACACACTTATATAATGCAGCAATAATTTATGAGCAATTATATGAACAGTATATTTGATGACAGTTTATCAAGTATGACAATATGATTCACTTTAGATAATACTTGAACAAACTCGTTCTACCCACTTATATATATTATATTATACTTGATCTACATTGCGAATAATTTGGTCACTTGGAATTTAAAGACCGTCCAGAGTATTTCAAGTGAAATATCCGAATTTGCTTAACGCGTTTCGGTGTCCAAGTACTGACTAAATTTTTCGATTCACAACTTGATAATCAGATATAGAATATTAAATAATATTTATATCGATTATATATATCAGTAAAGGGCCACTTGGGATTTTAAAGACCGTTCAGAGTATTTCAAAGAAATAGCATCTGAATTTGCTTAACGCTTTTTTGTGTCAAGTACTAACTCTTTACTAGATATGATAGATCATTTATAAGATATATATAAATGTTTATCACAAATTATATCTGATTATCTAAATCTATATATTGATTATACCAGTAAAGGGTCACTTGGGATTTTAAAGACCGTCTAGAGTATTTCAGAGAAATAGCATCTGAATTTGCTTAACGCATTTCGGTGTCCAAGTACTGACTCTTTACTAATATGGATATATAGATATATGAATACGTATGACAGTTTATCACAGATATATATATTTGAATGAGCAAGTATGAGATGATATGAACAATTATAATTTGACAACTTATCTCAAATACTTGGACCAATTTTTCTCTTCCAAACGAAATTATAACTTTGATTTGAGCGAAGAGAGTAAAAGCTTGTTTGAATAATCTGTAGGCAAGGAAAGTAAGCTTTCTGGTTTATAGAATTTGTAAATTGAAATGAATAGGAAAGCCTCCTATTTATAGAAATTTTCAGGTTCGGGCAAAACCGTACGTAATTTTTGAAAATCATTTTTGAAATGAAAGGTCCGGATTGCATGATGGAAAATGAAGGGCTCGGATCCCTTGGTAGATTTTGAAATTGTGCGCCCAAGATTTTAAACTAAGGCATAAGCCTTGATTTGTTCCAACACAAACTTCAATGCCCAATATACTAAAGTTTTAAGGTATAAGCCTTTTCATTCATGCCAGCAAACATTTCAGCACTCATCACATATGCCCAACAATTTTTCATTTAGTCACACACATTCCTAGGCACATACTTCCATGCATTTATAATACATTTGCACCAACACCAAGGCAAGCATCCAAATTTCATTCCCATATTCTTCCAAGTTTGGTATACACATCATGCACACACATGCACACACTCGGTCACAAACATGCACACACACACATGGATATATATATATATATATATATATATATATATATATATATTATATAATATAATATATTTTAGTATATATATATTTGGAAATAATTTTTGCCCATAAAAGATTTTTGAAAATCAATTTTAAAATAGGAATCTCCTTGCCTTAGGAAATGTTACTATATGAACTCATTTTATTAACACTTGATATTAATTTATCAAGGTCATAAAATAAATTCAAGTAAAGTAAGAAAATGAATATTTTTGGTCAAAATATTCAAGGTAATTAATAAATTATTTTAGCACTTAATCCTATGGAGAGGATTCTGCCCTTTTGACCTTTAATCTTAATTTGTTATCATCAAAATTAAATACCCAGTTTTGAAGACCTATCAATCTCCCCCTTTTTGATGATGACAACAAGTAAAAAAATATTTGTTTTTTAGAACTCCCCTTTAATTCATGAAACTCCCCCTGAGATCATGAATCGATTTTTAGAAAAATTTTAAAATTTTAAAAAACGGAAAAACTATCAGACTCCATGCACACAGTTATAACCATCCAGGCAGTTTGTATAATCATTTGTATCTAACATGCAAACCATCCATCCAGTCAGTTATACAGTTATTACAGTTTATAACAGTTCCTGTAAATGCATTATTCAGACCATAGCAGGTTTATAGCAGTTTATATCTAGCACATCCATGTTTGCTTTCATATCAGATTATTACTTAATAATAATCTGATACTTTCCTTTTTTTGATATTTTTCTTTTCATATCAGATCCATGTCTGCTTAAATAACAGATTTATTACTTAATAATAATCTGTTATTTTTCTTTTTCTGATATTTTTCTTCTCCCCCTTTGTCATTAACAAAAATGGAGGGGTAGGAGGAAAATACCAAAAACCTGAAGAAACTGTCAGTTTCAGAGTTTTCCCTGCAAGTTAGTATAGCAGTTTAAACATATAGAAATCATTCTAGTTAGCTGTTAGTACTTAGTGTTATTACAGTAATTCTCAAATAGTTAGTAAGTTAGTTTACACTTTTCTTCAGATGTTCTCAAAATTAAGTGGAGAAAAATTCATACCCAAATTTGACAGAGGCAGATCAGGTGGGGTCTGACCAGTATGATCTAGCTGGACTGAGCTTGTGGTGGCAGTGAATTTGTATGGAGGGAATGTCACTTTGTGGTGTTCCATCAGCATAGTCACCATGTCATGCAAGTGTTGCACAGAGGTTTGTAAAGCCTCTAATTGACTCAAAATCTGAGACTAGTTCTTTAATGATAACTGATTCATGCTGTTTAGGGAGTCAATTTGGGACATTAAATTTAAGTGTGTTTCTATATGGTCAGTTTCATGGGGTTGAAACACAATTAAAGGCTTGGCAGGAAGGTTCAAATGAGACACAATATTACTATTATGAATCATTTGTGTCTTATGATTATGAATAGAAACACCCAGATATATGAAGAGTCTAGTCAGCAAAAGTCCAAATCCCATGCAATTATTAGAATGGCAAAATTTAAAGAATGTCAAGAGAAAGAAAGACAGGCTATAAGGCATGCATTCAGTTAGAATACACTTCATCAATTCCAAATCAAAAGGACTGAACATTTTATCATTTCTGACAAGCATGAAGTTATGCATCAGAATTTTGCCTAGAAACTGACATTCAGCAGTAAAGTAGTCCTTATGCACTTTACATGAATAATCAAACAGATTAGCAGGCACAATTTGGTCAGTGGTAAAGGCAAGGTTGTGCTTGAAGGTAAGGCAGTCAATGGTGGTAGTTCCTATGGGATATGTGTATTCATTTATCTTGGGATAACCCAAGAATTCTATTTTGAGATCTAAAGCATGCAAGAGCAGAATTTCATCAATCATATAATCTTGACCTTGTATGCAGGTCTTAATACCAGATAGAAAGCCAGTTGAATCATGCACAAAAGTCATATGAGCATAGAATTCAGCAATTAGACTAGGATATATCTCTCTACTTGTAAAATAGACAAGACAGTCCCATCCTACATTGGTTATCTTCTCTAGCAGACCTGGAAAACTATTGAAAGAGGTTGCTACACCAGGAATCAAGTTGTGTTTAATATGTTCATACTTTGTTTTTGCAGTGGGTGTGACTAACAAAGAAGTGTATAGGTCAGGGTGTGGGTCAGTGAAAATCTCAGACCTTTTTCTTTTAGAAGACTGAACAAGTTTCATGTTTTTGAAAGAGAGAGAATGCACAAGCAAACAAATAGTAGAAGAGGTTTGAAAGTAAGACTGCTCATTTAAAGCTATCTTTTTATAGAAAAAGTTTTAATTAAAAAATTATCTTAATTAATATGGCATGTCCTATTTGTCAAAAGATAAACAGTTCATGTGATGACTGTGTAGTGTGAATAGTAAGGGACAGACAAGTGTAGTATTGTTTTGTAAATTTAAATCTTTTGTCAGATTTTTTTTATTTTAAAAAATTTGTCCAGTAGTCCAATAAGAGAGCACAGACAAATATCAAACATATGCATGTTATTGACATAATAGGTGTGATCTAATATCAAATAAAGATACATGTTATCATTACTTATTAGCCCATATCAGACTGTAGCAAATCAACATAGATAAGTTATCACAGATAACACAGATATGCCCACATCAACCTGTTACAAATTTAAGACAGAGATACAACCTGTCAATGTTACATAACACTAACATGTTGTCATTGTCAGATTCCAATATATAAAGATATAGTGTGTCAACACATTGATTCAACAAGTCAGTGTTATATAAAACTGATATAGCATATGATCTCTATTATACATGTCAGCATATAACAGTAATAACATATAATTACTCCATATGGTAATTATTTTCATCACCTAATGTCTAATTTTTCAAAGTTGCAGATTTCAGACATGACAATTCAACTTTCATTCAATATTTAAACTCACATAGACAAGTCTCATATAAACCAGTAGCTTTCAAATAGCCACCCATGCAGAAATATAAATATGAAACTTATAGTTATCTAATTTCTCATAGACAAATAAACAGAAACTAGACATGGAGATTTTCATGCCTATATTCACATAGTCAGATAAATATATATATATATATATATAGCCAGTGGCCCTCAGTAGCCACACGGTTCAATATTCATTATAGTCTCAGTTAAAATAAAGAAGGTGGAGTGATTACCTTCGCACAGCTATTCACAAAGCTAATCAGCTTTCAAGTTTTTCCAGGACATTTCAGAACCATACAACTCAGGTATATATATACAAATATAGTACACAGCAATTATTACACATTTATATTCATATGAAAAACATTTGTGAAATTTTATGGTTTAAAAAAATCGAGAAAAAAAATGACAGAGACATTTTTGAGGAAAAAATTTGATTTTTGAACAGATAGTTTTTTGAAAAAAAAATTTAAACGCATAAAAAAAATTCTACTAAAAATAAAACCCCTCCTTTTTTATAAAAAAAAATTCTGTAACCCATATATGTGAACTTTTAGGGTTTCCTAAAAAAACACATTTATATTAACGGTTTCGAAATAAGATATATATATATATATATATATATAAATTTTAAATACACAGATGAAGAAAACTTTTGTTCGCAAAACATTTATCAGAAATTAGGGTTTAAAAAATTTCGGACTTAGAAAGTTCCTTTAAAAAATATGCGAAAAGTTAAACATTCGAAGTACATTAAATATATATGTATATAAAAATACATTTTGTATAGATCTATAATTAAATTTTAAAAAAAAAATTAAAAGCATAAAGGACAGACTCACAAAAATTTATAGATCTATATATATATATATATATATATATATATATATATATATATTTAAAATACCAGTGAAGACGAGCAAGAGAAGAAGAGACAGACAGAAAAAAAAACTTTAAAAAATCTAGGGTTTGACAATTTTGAGAAAATTTCTTTTAAGTAAGCTTAAAAAAAATTAGGGCTTAAAAATCTTTAAGAGCACGAAAAAATGTTTGAAACAAAATCGATCTTTTAGAAACAAAATATATACATATGATTTTAAAAAAAAAAGTTTTAAAGACGGAGAAAATAAAACTGACTCCATAAACAATTAACCAAAGAGAAATATTGACTCTAAGAAGAAGAACACGAAAACTTACAAGGATTGACTGTTTAGGCTGAGAGGGTTTAGGGTTAGGGTTTGAGATAGAGAGGGTTGAGAGTGTCTGGGTTAGAGAGAGAGAATGGAGAGAGCAGCCGACGGATGAGAGATAGAGAGGGAGAGTAAAATAAATTAGGGTTTTGATTTTTAGTTTTTATATTTAGCTTAATTGACTTGATCGAGCGGCTGAGAACATACCTTGGACTTGATCAATGGTCACAAGCAGACGCGCTAATGAACCGGGTTGGCTAACCCGTTTGACCCTGATCGGACAGCTACGATTGGTTTGTGCTTTTGTTTTTCGATCGAGCGGCTTAGAAGCTTAATCCGTATGCTTAGGAAGGCTGGCTTATGATTGGTTGGAATCAAGGGACACGGATTGTGCCGTTGGATTGCTTTCTTTGATCAGCGACTTGGATTAAATCTGGTATATATTTATATAAATGTTTAAAAATATGATTTTTGATATAATTAATTAATAGAAAATACTAAAATATCTATATTAAAATTAGTAAATTAATATTTTTCATTTTTATGAATACATGTAAATGTTTTAAAAAAAATTATAATAATATAATTAAAAGTGAATATGAATTTTAATGTGTAAAATGTATATTTAAATATATTAACATATAAAAGAAATAAATAATTTATATGTATAATCATATGTATATTAATTAATAGAAAATTATAAACTAATAATTTTGACTATAAAAATTATATTTATATATTACTAGAAACAACCAAAAGAAATTTTAATATTTTCATAAAGTAATATCTAACATTCCTAAGTCTAGACGCAATTTACAAAATCGATCAAAACTGAGTGGTTTTGTAAATATGTCAGCAATATTTAATTCTGTGTCAATATGTTCTAGTTTAATAATACCATTGTTCACATGATCTCGTAAGAAATGGTGTCTAACATCAATGTGTTTTGATCTAGCATGTAAAACAGTATTTTTACTTAAGTTGATAGTGCTTGTATTATCACATAATATTGATACACAGTTAAATTTTATATTGTAATCGGCAAGGGTTTGTTTCATCCACAATATCTGTGCACAACATCGTGCAGCAGCTATATATTAGGCTTCGGTGGTTGAAATAGATACCGAATTTTATT
Source organism: Panax stipuleanatus (assembly GCA_020205555.1). Lineage (NCBI taxonomy): Eukaryota > Viridiplantae > Streptophyta > Magnoliopsida > Apiales > Araliaceae > Panax > Panax stipuleanatus. Next base: position 20,813,530 of record CM035121.1, on the reverse strand, counting down.
TCTTAGAAAACCAAGAGACTAGACATCCACCTAAGAACTGACACGTGCCACTTGTGCTTTTTCGATCAACATGATGACCGGCATAGTCAGAGTCAGAGAAACACATGAGGTCAAATGGTTGACCTTTAGGATACCATAGACCTAGGTCTGTAGTTCCTTTAAGGTATCAAAATATTCTTTTTACTGCAACCAAGTGGGATTCTTTACGATTAGCTTGGAATCTGGCACATTTACAGACACTGAACATAATGTCAGGTCTACTAGCTGTAATGTAAAGGAGACTGCCAATCATTCCTCGATATTTCTTAGTGTCAACACTTTTTCTATTTTCATCAGCAATTAGTTTATTAGTAGTTGACATAGGAGTATTAAAAGGTTTTATAGACTCTAAACCAAATTTCTTAATCATTTCTTTGCAATATTTGGATTGAGAGATGTGAATACCTTTTTCTCCTTGCTTAATTTGTAGTCCTAGGAAGAAATTCAATTCTCCCATCATACTCATTTCGAATTCCTTGCTCATGATTTCAGAAAACTCATTGCACATATTCATGTTAGTGGATCCAAAAATGATGTCATCAACATATATTTGTAAAATAAGAATATCATCATTTTTATATTTTGTAAAAAGAGTAGTATCTACTGTGCCTCTTTTATAACCATTTTCTAATAAGAACTTACTAAGTCTTTCATACCATACCCTGGGAGCTTGTTTTAGACCGTATAAAGCTTTGTGTAGTTTATACACATAATCAGGATGCTCAAAGTCTTCAAAGCCAGGGGGTTGTTTAACAAAGACTTCTTCTTCAATAACACCATTTAGAAAAGCAGATTTCACATCCATTGAAATAATTTAAAATCTTTATGGCATGCAAAGCTAATAACATACGTATAGACTCAATTCTAGCAACAGGAGCATATGTTTCATCATAGTCAATTCCTTCAAGTTGATTATACCCTTATGCAACTAATCGTGCCTTATTACGTATAACAGTTTAATTTTCATCTAATTTGTTACGAAACACCCATCGAGTACCAATAATGGAGGTCTCTTCGGGAGTTGGAACTAATTCCCAGACTTTGTTTCTTGTGAACTGTTCAAGTTCTTCTTGCATGGCTGTTATCCAATCTTCATCAATCAAAGCATCTTTTATATTTTTAGGCTCAATTTGTGACAGAAACGATAGATGACTGGCCATGTTTTGTGCTTGTGATCTTGTAAGAATCCCTTTATTAATATCACCAATGATATTTTCTATTGGATGATTTCTTATAGCATGTGATTCTTTGGGCAAGTCATTTAGCTGGGGATTAGGATTTTCAAGAGGATTAATATTGACAGAAGGAGAAATATCATCAATTTTCAGTTCTTCCATATTTCTGAGAATATCTTCAATAACTGTATCATTTTTTGCCAGTTCTTTATATTTTGGAGGAGGTTTAGATTCATCAAAAGTCACGTTCATTGACTCTTCCACGACTAGAGTTCTTTTATTAAAGACTCTATATGCTTTACGGTTTAGTGAATATCCCAGAAATATTCCTTCATCGGATTTGGGATCAAATTTCACTAGATATTGTTTAGTATTTAGAATAAAGCATTTACTCCCAAAGACACGAAACTAGTTTATTTTAGGAGTTCTTTGATAAAAGAGTTCATAGGGAGTTTGAAAAGAATTGGTCTCAGCAAGATGCGATTCAAAATATAACAAGAAGTTGCAATTGCTTCGGCCCAAAAATATTTAGGAAGTCGATATTCATTAAGCATAGTATTAGCCATTTCTTGTAAAGTACAATTTTTCCTTTCAACAACACCGTTTGACTGAGGTGTATAAGGTGCAGAAAAGTTATGACTTATACCGTGCTCATCACAGAACATTATGAAATCAGAATTGTCAAATTTTCTTCTGTGGTCAGACCGAATATAAACAATAGAGCTTCCCTGTTGATTCTGAATTTTCTTACATAGTGCAGAAAAGGAGTTTATCGCTTCATTTTTGAACTTTAGAAAATCAACCCAAGTGAATCTTGAATAATCATCAACTAGGACTAAAATATAGACAGCACCACGTATACTATGTTTGGGGATAGGTCCAACTAAGTCCATATGCAAGAGTTCAAGTGGTCGAGAGGTTGAAACTGTGAGTTAGGTTTATGAGATGCATGAATTTGTTTTCCTAATTCACAGGCTTCGCAAATATGGTCTTTAAGGAATTTAAGTTTAGGAAGACCACGAACATGTTCTTTAGAAGATATGTTATTAATCAATTTCATGTTAATGTGTCCTAATCTACGATGCCAAAGCCAAGGGTCGTCATTTGCAGACACAAGACACACATTATCCATGTGTGAGTATGTATCTAAATCACACGTGTACACATTTTGACTTCTAGGACAAAGTAAAACTAATTTTCCAGTTTGGTCAAAAATTGAACAGTTATGAGGACTGAATGTTATTTTAAAACCACTATCACATAGTTGACTGATAGATAGAAGATTATACCTGAGTCCAGTGACCAATTGAACGTTAAAGATTGTTATGTGTTTACTGTACACATTTCCAATTCCAACAACTTTACCTTTGTTGCTATATCCGAAAGTTACCTCGTTACAGTCTGTAGCTTGTAGATTGCTCAATTTAGATCTATCGCCTGTCATGTGTCTTGAACAACCGCTATCAAGGTACCATTTATTTTTACTAGAATCAGCTGTGAGACATACCTGCAACATGTATTAAATTCACAAACTGGTACCCTTTAATGAGAAGGGTCCTTTTGGGTAAGTTTTCCAATTTGTATATGGATTGGTCGTGTTTTCCTTTACAAAGTTTGGTACAGGATAATAATCACTAGTAGGCACACATATTCTATGAGTAGCAGATTTATAATATACATGACTAACTCTTTTAAATGAAAGATTTTGATGAGAGTTTCTAGATGGTCTTTCATGATAAAGAAATTCTCTTTTTGTGATAATAGGTGCAGTGTAACTTCCTTTTGGTACCCAAATTATTTTTCCTGAATAGTTTTCATTTTTGGCATTACATGAGTAAATTAAATGACCATTTCTATTACAGTAAGAGCATTTATCAAAAGGAGACGCATGATCTTTTTCTTTACTTTTAACATGATAGAGTTTCTTATGTTTTATCTTACTGGATTTTTCGGTATATCCTAATCCTTCTTTATTGAAACTACATCTTTGTTGACTGAGCATAACGTCAAGATTTTCTTTTCCTTTTGTAAACTTAATAACTGTAGAGTTTAAGTCATTCCGTTCTAGAGTCAACATTTTAATTTGATTCATTAGAATAGATTCTTCATTTTGTTTTTCTAATAAATTTTCCTTTTTGCTTACTTCTTGTTCTTGAGAATCTTTTATAATTTCGGTGAGAGCTAAATTTTCAGTTTTAAGATTTTCAATAGAAGTAGCAAGTGTAGAATTTTCCTTTTCAAGATTTTCATTTGTTTTTCTTAACTTTTCTAGTTCTTCTTTTACTACAAGATTTTTTGAAGAGTTATTTTCTAATTTCTCATTTTCATGTTTTAAGACTTCATTATCCATGATTAAATTAAAATTTTCTATTTCAAGATTTCTATTTTCTTCAATTAAATTTTTAAATGATGCTTTTAATTTAATAAACTCTTCTTTAATAATTTCATTATCATTATAAGCTTGATGTTTCGAATTTACCTCAGATTTTGGTGATGAGTCATTGTCCGCCATAAAACATAGATTTGCTGTTTCTTCGGTTGGCTCAGTAGGTTCTTCTTTATCACTTAGATCCTAGCCTTCTTCAGCTGCTAGAACTTTATTGTTGGCTAGTTTTGGACAATCCTTCTTGAAGTGTCCTGGCTGGTTGCATTCAAAACAGTTATTTGAATTTTCATTTGTGCCAGCATTTCTGAAGTTGTTGTTGGTAGTTTTGAAATTCCCTCCTAGAACTTTTGGCTTGAAAGCTTGCTTGTTTCGAAAATTATTGAAGTTGTTATTTGTTTTCATGAAGCCTTTGACATATCTCTTTGCTTTGCTTTGAATTACTCGTCTGAGTTGTCTTGATAATAATGCAACTTCATTATTATGTAGACTCAAGAGTTCTTCATTTAGGTCATCATCATCGCTATCTTGATCAACAAGTAAGGCTTTGAAAGCGATTCCTTTCTTTTTGAGGTCTGTGTACTGATCCTGCTTTTTCGATCAACATGTCTACTTCGTGAGCACGAAGATTTCCAATGAGGCTATCAAGAGGATAAGCAGTTAGATCCTGCATTTCCTTGATGGTTGTAACCTTCATTTTCCATACAGATGGAAGGGCTTTGAGAATCCTTCTGTTCTTCTCAATTGTCGTGTAGGCTTTTCCCAGTTGTTCTAGCTCATCAATGATTCTGGAAAAACGAGTTTCCATATCAATGATCTTTTCACCTTCTTCCAATTTGAAGCTTTCATACTCTTGGATTAGAGCATCTTTTCTGGTTTCTTTGATATGACTGGTTCCTTCATAGGTTACAATCAATTTTTCCCAGATTTGTTTTGCATTCTTGCAGTTGCTAACTCTTTTATATTCTTTTTCTATAACAGCACTTGTTCAGCTTTGGAGGAGATATTCATAACCTCCTCATCCTCGGTGGTGAATTCCCTAGCATCTTTTTCAACGAGCTTTTCATTTTTGATTTTTGTGGGAATCTTTACACCTCGTTCAATTGCTAGCCAAAGTTTGATTCCTTGTGACTTGGCGTAGATTTTGAACCTATTTTTCCAGGTGGCAAAGTTTGTGCCATCAAATAATAGAGGTCTGGACATTGATAGTCCTTCTCCGCAACCGATAGCATTTGTGTAGGCCATAGATGGATCTACTCCTAGATATGCCTGCAATCACTTAACAAACAAGTTAAAGAGCACCGCTCTGATACCAATTGAAAGTCCAATAATAATCTAGAAGGAGGGGTTGAATAGATTATTACCGTTTAAAAATTATCTTTGGCCTTTTTGAATTTTTGTGATTTAATTTTATCAAATTAATAGACAGTTTAAAATTCAATCACATAATGCATAGATATTTATCTGGTTCACAACATACATCTCGGGTATGTTGCTACGTCCAGTCTCAAGCTTCTCTCCAGGACTTGAGATCCTATTACTTTCCTGTAATAAATACTCCTTCAATAGGCGAAAAAACCTGTACAAAGTTTTAAAGATAAACTTACAACTATCCTCAACTAACTTCTCGGACAGGGAACTCCCAGCTCCTTCCACAAGCTTAGTTGAATCTTCTTTTGAGCTTAGTACTATTCTATACTGTGGTCTTGAAACAACAATCTTTTCCTCACCTCACAAGTGCACTAAAGACTCAACTCCCAGCTGACCTCTCTAAGACTCTGGTCTTGGTAAAAGAATTCTTGTCTTTCTCACAAATATAAAATAAACTAACTCACCCTTTTTCTTTTTACAAAACGTTTGATGAATGTATGCTTCTAAAAATAAGCAGATATAATTGTAGCACAAATATACTTCTCAGATAAGCAGATATAGAATTTCAAGTATATGATAAAAGTTCAAAGACTTTTATGTGATGTGCTTCTGTGAAAGCAGATATAATATTTAAGCACTTGTAATAAAAACTTTCTTTTTCTTTAAAGAATATTTTTCAATGGATTAAGAAAAAGATTTTTCTTTATAAAGAGTGTGTTTCTTTGTTGTTGAATAAATATAACTTTGAATTAAACAACCACACACACTTATATAATGCAGCAATAATTTATGAGCAATTATATGAAAAGTAAATTTGATGACAGTTTATCAAGTATGACAATATGATTCACTTTAGATAATACTTGAACAAACTCGTTCTACCCACTTATATATATTATATTATACTTGATCTACGTTGCGAATAATTTGGCCACTTGGGATTTTAAAGACCGTCCAGAGTATTTCAAGTGAAATATCTGAATTTGCTTAACGCGTTTCGGTGTCCAAGTACTGACTAAATTTTTCGATTCACAACTTGATAATCGGATATAGAATATTAAAGAATATTTATATCTATTATATATATATCAGTAAAGGGCCACTTGGGATTTTAAAGACCGTTTAGAGTATTTCAAATAAATGGCATCTAAATTTGCTGAACGCGTTTCGGTGTCCAAGTACTGACTCTTTACTAGATATGATAGATCATATATAAGATATATATAAATGTTTATCACAAATTATATCTGATTATCTAAATCTATATATTGATTATACCAGTAAAGGGCCACTTGGGATTTTACAGACCGTCCGGAGTATTTCAGAGAAATAGCATCTGAATTTGCTTAACGCGTTTCGGTGTCCAAGTACTGACTCTTTACTAATATGGATATATAGATATATGAATACGTTTGACAGTTTATCATAGATATATATATTTGAATGAGCAAGTATGAGATGATATGAACAATTATAATTTGACAACTTATCTCAAATACTTGGACCAATTTTTCTCTTCCAAACGAAATTATAACTTTGATTTGAGTGAAGAGAGTAAAAGCTTGTTTGAATAATCTGTAGGCAAGGAGAGTAAGCTTTCTGGTTTATAGAATTGGTAAATTGAAATGAATAGGAAAGCCTCCTATTTATAGAAATTTTCAGGTTCGGGCAAAATCGTACGTAATTTTTGAAAATCATTTTTAAAATGAAAGGTCCGGATTGCATGATGGAAAATGAAGGGCTCGGATCACTTGGTAGATTTTGAAACTGGGAGCCCAAGATTTTAAACTAAGGCATAAGCCTTGATTTGTTCCAGCACAAACTTCAATGCCCAATATACTAAAGTTTTAAGGTATAAGCCTTTTCATTCATGCCAGCAAACATTTCGGCACTCATCACATATGCCCAACAATTTTTCATTTAGGCATACACATTCCTAGGCACATACTTCCATGCATTTATAATACATTTGCACCAACACCAAGGCAAGCATCCAAATTTCATTCCCATATTCTTCCAAGTTCGGTATACAAATCATGCACACACATGCACACACTCGGTCATACACATGCACACACGGATATATATATATATATATATATATATATATATATTATAATATAATATATTTTAGTATATATATATTTGGAAATAATTTTTGCCCATAAAAGATTTTTGAAAATTAATTTTAAAATAGGAATATCCTTGCCTTAGGAAATGTTACTATATGTACTCATTTTATTAACACTTGATATTAATTTATCAAGGTCATAAAATAAATTCAAGTAAAGTAAGAAAATGAATATTTTTGGTCAAAATATTCAAGGTAATTAATAAATTATTTTAGCACTTATTCCTATGGAGAGGATTTTACCCTTTTGACCTTTAATCTTAATTTGTTATCATCAAAATTAAATACCCAGTTTTGGAGACCTATCAAGTTTAATAACCCAACTCAACATTTTCTTATCAATTCGATTCTGTATCAGCTATATAACAATTCTATCATGCTTATAACTTCATATAACACTTAATAAACATATTCCAATCACTTAATCAATCAATTCATGATCAATTCAAGAATCAAGAACTTAGAAAATTACATAAAATAAAGAACATGGTGAGGAAGTTATACCTCTGTTAAACAATTGACTCGCTTGCTAAATAGATTCTACACTATCATGATATACCCACACTAACTTTTCTTGATAGAATTCTCAGCAATTGCAATGAGGAAGATGAGGGTCTTACTTATAGAAGAATGATTATACAGACAATACTCTTATCCCCCATTTCAAACCATTGGTTGCAAGATTGCATAACATTTATCAAGAGGTTGATGAGGAGTTGATGAAATCCATCATCAATCCCACCCCCCTCATACTCATTAGCTAGGATTGATGAATTTGAAAGGAGAGTAGTGTAGGCTAGGCTTCACGTGAGAAGAAGTTGAGCACTCAGCAACTTGCAATTGTAATATACTATACTAGTGTAATATATATATATATATATATATATATATATATATATATATCATGCTTACTAAGGCTATATCATGTATGCACATTTTATTTCATATACTTTGATTATATATGTACTCTTTTCATTTCCTATGACATAGGTTATGAATTAGGGGATGTGCAATGTCACTTCTAATGAGTAACTAAGTAATACAATGAATCAAGTAGAGTACATATATATCGACATATAATCCATGTATATTTTATTAACACCAAATATAATCCAATTGGGTATTATCATAACGGTTATTAATACAGTTATAATAACTTATTGCATACATTATCAATTAACAATGGTTATTGATATTACTATACTTCAATGTTCACCCATACACTTATTGTCACATAAACACTTACTATTATGTAACTCACATAATGCAATTAATCTTACTACATAGTCTATAATACATAGACATATTAATGTGTCACCTTGTACTATATATAATATATAGTTAACTACCATATATTAAAGGTTTAATATGTCGCATGCTTGCACAACTAATTAATCAAGTAAATATAATCTCATTATATTTATTAATCCTTTACTTATTAATATATTATTCTCCACAACAAATTCATACGTTATCGATTAATTATTCAAAATATCAATTAATCAAACATGTTCAAAATCTCTACATTATATTCAAATAATTGAATATTTAATTACTAATACTTTTATCAATACTATGATATAAAAGTCTTAGGGCTAGTTCACTAATTTAATAAACCATTAGTGATTCCCTTTAATATTTCTAGCATTTATTCGCATAGGCTCTAACTCACATAACATGTATACTTGCACATAGCAATAATTCCCATAATAATATTAATTAACCTCGTTAATTCTTCATTCGTTAAATTATTTAATGAACGTCTATTTCACCTCTTTGCCACACTAAGCATTTCTCACAAGCTCAATCTTAAGCTTATTATCACTTCCACCACACTTAAACATTCTTTTAATATAATATTTGTGTGACATATACATTTTAATGCTAAGCTACCTCAATTAATTATACACTTATAATTTGTATAACCTTTATGCTTAGAATAATTAAGATTTACTCTAATAATTATTTAAATAATAATATCCACGATAAAATAATAACTTAAATTATTTAAATAACTTAGTTTTCTTTCATTAATTAACTCTCTTAAAAATACATTAGAAATCATGTATTTTGTCATAACATAAAATATTATGTTTTCTCCAAATAAAGACATTCATTATTAGAAAATAATTTACTTATTGTCTCAAGATATTATTCTTGTAATATTTATTAAAAATAATTATATGTACGGCACATGTACATATATTATATATAGAAAATAGATAATAAGTTTATTTTCTATTATAATAAATTATTTTTATCAATTTATTTACATATAGCAAATATGTTTTAATAATTAATCATATCTATTATCTCATACAAAAATATATAAGGTAATATTATTATTCAAAAAATAACATTTCCTCCTTATATTAAAATAATTCAATATTAAAAATTATTTTAATATCATTTATTAGAAATATATAATAACTATTTCTCTTTCCTTTCTATAAATTGCCCCAACACAACTTCTTTAATCTATACATTTAATCATATCTCAAATATTAGTTAATTCTCAAATTAATATTCATTTAAAGATATATATTGATTACCATCTCTCTTTAATAATATATATATATATATATATATATATATATATATTAACGTTATTCGCACATTAGACTTTTTCACATATTACCATTCTAAGTAATATATATCAAAAGTACTAATTATAATTTCATATTCAACACCTATATTAGTTCACCTTTTACTTAAGTAAATTAATCCCCCTTTACTAAATCACCATAGTTAATTAAGACTTTAATATTCAAATTATATTATTTCATAATATAACTTCCAATTTAAATTAACCAATATTTATTCTTATTAGTTAATTCCCTTAACTAACTCATGTTTCACTATCCAAATCCATCCATGGATAGCTTAAGCACTAATAATAACCTATATTACAAACATACTAGTTACTAGTATATATATTCATGAAAATAGTGATTATTCATCAAATGTATTTAATGTCACCAACTTATTAAAAATAATTCTATAAATTATTTAATGTCGATAGATAAATCTTATCCATCTTCTTACTAATTCATCTCTACAAGTTATAAATATATAATAATGATATATATTTATTAAACACAAAATCACTTATTACATCGTTCATATTACCCTATGTAATACAATACTACATACCTCGTATCCCGAATATATATTCTTATTTGAACTCATCTCATGCTTTAAGAATTTTATTTATTAAATTTTTATTATAATAATTCTTGAAAATTCGGGTTCTCATAAAAAGTGATTTCCAATCTAGATTGAGCGAGAAGGGGGAAAATGTTGAAAAGTGATTTCCAGTCTAGATTGAGTGAGAAGGGGAAAGAGCTGAGTTAAGGATGAGTGAGGTAGATGAGATCTTCTGCTTCGTGTTTTCAAGTTTTCAAGCTCCGCGTGCTCGGTGTTTTTTCTTACCTCCGTGTTTTTTACATACATAACGTTTTTTTTAAAAAACTGTTCTAACCTTAAAACCAAAAATTATCCCTTATAAATCTACAACGTTTTTACATATCTAATTACAACATTTTCTCAAAAACGTCGTGTAAAAACACACCACAATATTTTTTAAAAAAACGTTGTTGTTTAAGTGCCATTTTTTTACTGTTTTGTATTAATGTATCTTTTGTCAACACTATATATGCATACATAACTAACAGAGCAGTCTTATGAATTTAAGTCTCCTGATAAGAGAAATCGATCATTACTCTCATTTTCTTTTCAAGAAAGCAGAACCATTTTATGATGTTGATTCACTACACTTACTAATCAAAGCTATGAAGTTGCTTCGTCAAAAATTTAAACGCCAAATAGTGATTAAGATTATCAAAATTGTACAAGATCATCAACAACAATAGCAATCATTACAAATCATTTCAAAATCGATGTTGTTCAATTAGAACAACTACTAATCAATTCAAATCAAAATCTAGAAACATGCCTAAAATGTTAAATAATCTCTGTCTTTAAATTGGGATTATTGAAAATTTATAATGGAGGTTCTTGACTAAATGGAGGCTGCCAATGATGAAAAGAAGACCGGTGACGTCGCTTAGATACAAGTTTGTTTGGAAATTTTTTTATTAATTTTTCAGTCTTTACAAAATTTGCCTATAAAATTTCTTAAAAAAAATTTGCCTCCAAATAAAAGTGTGATGATATTACGTACTTTGTCACTAAATATAAACATTTATGACGAACCATTGGTGTCACTTATCCACTCATCTAATTAGTGACGAATGAGTCTCTTGTCATATAAAATTTGTATTTGTGACAATAAAAATTGTCATAAATTATTAATTTTTCGTCTTCACAAAATTTGCCTCCAAAATTTCTTTAAAAGAAATTGCCTCCAAATAAAATTGTGACGATATTACGTACTTTGTTACTAAATATAAGAATTTATGACGAACTATTTTTTTCACTTATCCACTCATCTAATTAGTGACGAACGAGTCTCTCGTCATATAAAATTGGTATTTGTGATAATAAAATTATCATAAATTATTATTTTTTCGTCTTTAAAACTTTTTTCTCCAAAATTTTTGCCTAAAAATAAAATTGTGATGAATTTATATTTGGCGTCACTAAATGTGAACATTAGTGACGAAATCACATTGTCACTAAATTTTACAAATAATTAATGACAAACTATTATGTTGTCATCGAAAGAAAAATTGTGTGACAATAAATAATGTCATCAATTATTACAAACATGTCACTAAAAGGTTTCACTCCATAATTTTGGTACAAAATTCTACCTCCTAAATAAATTGTGACGAAATTTTGTTTAATCGTCATCAAATGTGTAAATTAGTGACGATATAAATGATTAATAGTAACAAAATTAAAGGTCGTCACAAAAGTAAAAGTTTTAGTGATGATAACAAATTTCGTAATGATTAATTAATAAATTGTGACAAAATGTTATGCATGGCAAATACATTCGTCATAAAATGTGTGATTTCTTGTAGTGCCAGCTCATTTCATAATTCAAAAATGCTCTGAACCCTTGTCCGTTTGGTTTCTCAGACATATTCTTGTCTTCCAAACCCAAATTTTTCACTCTAACACATAGATATACCCACATACTACCACATATCAATAATTAACCGGTAGAATCAGACGTTTAAAGCCTACGATTTGGCAAAAAGCCCGTGTAACAGTCCATTGTGAGTTTTTTTACGATTAGAAAGTTTATATTACTTCATTGCACTTTTATACACTTGCACGTTAGGTTTCGTTTTCTGAATATGCCCGGAACTCAGTTCCGTGGCCTTTTTTGCTAACTTTTGGTACATTTTAGAACCTAAACTCATTTTCTGGCATTTCTACAACTTGGATTGACGATCCGTCACTTTTAATAGCTTTTATATACTTATATTTTCTTTTTTAGCAACTTTGCCGGACTGGGTTATCTTTCCAGCTCGGGTTTGGTTTTTTTTTTTTGTATATATTTAACTGTATATATACTAACTTTTCAATTCTGTCAAGCACGGATGTCAAATCCGTGGTAGTTTACTGCTTTTATATATATATACATATATATGCACCCTTCACCGGACTGGGTTATCTTTCCAGTCCCGGTTTGACTATTTTTTTGTCTATATTTAACTATATATATATATATTTACATTCTAGTTCGGTCTGGATCATTCTGTGGCCTTTTTACTTCTTATATATATATATATATATATATACATTTTTTGTCCGGGCAAAAGATAGAATGTATGTCGCCCTTTACTATTTTTCTATATATATATATATATATATTTACATTCTGTCCAGTCTGGATCATTTCGTGGCTTTTATACAGCTTTTATAAATATATATATATTTCTATTCCAGTCCGGGTAAAGGATAGAATGTCTGTCGCCCTTTATCGCTTTTATATATATATATTCTATTCAGCCTAGATCATTTCGTGGCTTTTTATAGCTTTTATAAATATATATATATATATATATATATTTCGGTCCGGGCATCGGAGTGAAAATCCATCGGCCTTTATCGCTTTCGTATATATATAATTATATATATATTGCTTTACTCATTTTATTAAATTATTGCTTTAAATATTCATTTGATATGAATCGACATTGACATTTCTGTGGGCGAACTAGATTTCTTTAAATCTCGCCAACTCTAGCTTTCAAACGGTTCAAAATAGGTCCAGATGGAACCGGGCGAAAGCTAGAATGACTTAGATTTATTTAAATCTAGCCTTTTTTCTAGTTACAGTTCTGAAAGCAACCTCGCGTCCCTTAGATCGCTATCTAGTGGGAACGAAAAACTTCGGCCATGCACATGCCAGGATTTACTGATGGATCATTGGTCTAGACGACACTTGGATATATATTTTTTGTGCATATTTGAGCTTTGCAGGTTTATTGGTCTCCCTATGTAAGCCTATGAATCGTGGGATTAACGATCAAACTGATCGGAATCTGATTCACACGATGGACAAACTCCACTTTACAAATGTACCCTGCCAGTTTTTCTATAAAAATGTGTTGGGTTTTCTATAAACATAAGCATGCAATCAAATTACATAAACGCAGCGGAAGGGATGAAAAATCAGATTTTAAAATTTTCTTACAAACCCTTAACCATGATCTTTCTTGTGCATCAATTATCAGTCAATACATAGAAGGAGAGGATGGAATTATACCTTTGAAGATCCAAGCTTCCTCAAATACAAGTTCTACTCCTTTGATTCCTTTGATTCCTCTGTAGTGGCTCCTTCCCTTGATCAATGTCAGCCACCCAAATGTTTAGCCTCTAACGGTGATCCACCAAGGAAGATGAAGAACTTAGGAAGATGGATTATTGGCTTAACCCTTGTTTCTATCTCTATAGAATAAGTGTATTCCCAATCTTTGGAAAAATTCACGTACCTTATTTCTGATATAGACTCTCTTATATAGATATTAGGTTAACCCTCCAAATCCAATTAGAATAGGTTTTATTTATTTAATTAATTAATTAAACACTTTTAATTAATTTATATTCTAATCTTATTAGGATTGAGAGAGAGTACTGATATTATATTAATTCCTAAACTCCTTTAGAATTAAAATAATAATAATAATATTAATAAGACTTCTCTTATTAATTTATATTTAATATTTTTAAAATATTAAATAATAAATATTAAGCTATTTAATTTATTCAATCACCATAGATTAAATTAATTACACTTAATGCATTATTAATTAATTCTTTTTAAATAATTCTTCTTCTTTTTATGGTGTGACCCTTTAGGTTCTCCATATTAAACTGGTTGTGAATAAATTAATTAGAACAATTCTAATCTTATATAAATAAATAAATTAAACTAATAATCTATTTAAATAAATAACATTTATTCTACAATAGGGATAAGCCTCCCTAGCGATCAATGACTTTCCATATAATATAGATTTCAACATTAATCATAAAAGAACCTGTGAGTTAATAGTTACCGTATAATTCAATTCTTCCACCATACAATGTCCCAATTAAATATAAGACATGGATTTACTGTCAAATCTTAATTTATTTAATAATATGTATTTCGATTAGAAAACGCACAACTCCAAATAATGCAAATTAGAAACCTCTTTCTAATTTCATTCTACCTTGGCCAAGGATTCCTGGGTTGTCATTTAACGAATCACATAGGACATATCTCCTCTTTTACTAGAGGTGGTAGATTCATTATTGATCATACATTATCTCCATATGCAACTCATTATACCCAAGCATACCCTATATATGCCTTAAAAGGCCTTAATGAATAAGTCAAAGTATAATTTGTTACATACAAGATACTATGATGATCTCAAGTCCAAAGATCACTTGTATTACTATCACATTAGAAATTCCTATTGACAGGCGAGTAAAACTCCAGTAGGTATTCCATAGCGAGTCACGTTCAGTGAACTTATTCTCCAATAAGCACCTACATACATACTTTAGTGTCTCCACACAAATGACCATGAGATCAGTCATCCTCATCCAATGAGCAAGCAACATATGTACCAATCTATCCGAATTTACTAATCCCTATTTTAGTAATCCCGTAATTGGGAACTATTTTAGTTTTTAAGCTTTCTAAGAATTTAGATCTCATTAGCATGATCTCATCATGATTCTAAAATCATTGCTTAAAACTATGGGTTATTTACATATTATTAAAAACAGCACCATGTAAATAATTAAATGCCTTAAATGAATATTTTATTAATAAATAAATAAGATTGTTTACAAAGTATGTGCTTTATCATCATACATGATTGGCTTGTATGCACACTACTATCAATCTCCCACTTGCACTAAAGCCAATCACCGGTATCTCATACCCATCTTTTCTAAGTGACGATCAAACTGCTGTTGTGTTAGAGCTTTAGTAAATGGATCTGCAATGTTGTCTTAAGAGTCCACACGCTCCAAGGTGACGTCTCCTCTTTCAATGATCTCCCTGATCAAGTGAAATCGCCGCAACACGTGTTTAGATTTCTGATGAGACCTGAGTTCCTTAGCCTGTGCAACCGCTCCGGTGTTGTCACAGTATACGGGAACTGCTTCTCCAATGCTAGGAACCACACCAAGTTCAGTTATGAACTTCTTCATTCAAACAGCTTCCTTTGCAGCTTCACTTCCAGCTATATACTCTGCCTCTGTCACTGAATCAGCAATTGTTTGCTGCTTGGAACTCTTCCAACTCACTGCGCCTCCGTTTAAGGTAAACACATACCCTGAAATAGATTTACTGTCATCTTGGTTTGTTTGAAATCTTGAGTCCGTGAATCCCTCGAGTTTTAATTCAGACCCACCGTAGACAAGAAAAATATCTTTAGTCCTTCTCAAGTACTTTAGGATATTCTTCACTGTCTTCCAGTGCTTTTCTCCTGGATTCGACTGGTATCTGCTCGTTACACTAAGTGCGTGAGCAACATCCGGTCTAGTACATATCATACCGTACATGATAGATCCTATTGTAGAAGCATAAGGGATCTTACTCATACGGTCTCTCTCCTTAGGTGTATTTGGGGCCTGTTTCTTGGAGAGATGTATTCCATGGCTCATCAGCATGAGACCTCTTTTGGAATCTTCCATGCTAAACCTCTTTAGCATCGTATCAATGTACGTTCCTTGGGATAAGCCGAGCATCCTTTTAGATCTATCTCTATAGATCTTTATCCCCAAAATATAGGATGCTTCACCCAAGCCCTTCATGGAGAAGTTTTTAGATAACCAGATTTTAATTGATTGTAACATAGGAATGTCGTTCCCTATCAGTAATATATCATCAACATATAATACAAGGAATGATACTACGCTCCCACTAACCGTCTTGTATACATATGGCTCATCCTCGTTTTTGATAAAATCAAACTCTTTGATTGTCTCATCAAAACGAATGTTCCATCTACGAGAAGCTTGCTTCAACCCATAAATGGATCATTGTAGCTTACAGACTTGATTTATTCCAAATTTTGAAATAAATCCCTCTGGCTGTGTCATATACACATCCTCCTCAAGTTTTCCATTGAGGAAGGCCGTTTTCACGTCCATCTGCCAGATCTCATAGTCGTTATAAGCTGCAATAGCAAGCAAAATCCGAATGGACTTGAGCATGGCTACTGGTGAGAAGGTTTCATCATAGTCAACTCCTTGTCTTTGTTTGAAACCTTTTGCAACTAGTCGGGCCTTATAGGTATCTACCTTCCTGTCTGCTCCAGTCTTTCTCTTAAAAACCCATTTACACCCAGTAGGCTTAATGCCTTCAGGTGGTGAAACCAAAGTCCATACTTTGTTCTCATACATGGAGTCCATTTCGGATTTTATGGCTTCAAGCCATTTCCCCGAGTCTTTATTACACATAGCCTGTTCGTAATTCAATGGATCATCATCATTCATGATGTGTACCTCATCGTCATCCTCTATAACGAATCCATACCTCTCAGGTATCTTTGGTAGTCTTTCAGATTTACGAACAGGGTGTGGTACAGTAGGTTCTTCTACTTGGTTAGGTACCTGACTTTGATCCGTGGTAATTTGTGGTTCTTAAACTTCTTCAAGATATATCTTACTCCCACTGACCCCTTCATAGATAAACTCTTTCTCCAAGAAGGCAGCATATTTCGTAACAAACACCTTTTGATCAGTTGGATGATAGAAATAATACCCAACGATTTTTTTAGGGTATCCCACAAATCTACACTTATCGAATTTAGTCTGTAGCTTATCATTTTCAAACTTTTTGACATAAGCTGGACAACCCCAAGTCTTAACATGCTTAAGATTTGGTTTCCTCCCTTTCCACATCTCATATGGAGTCTTTGGGGCGGATTTTGTAGGTACCTTGTTAAGTAGGTATGCAGCCGTTTCTAGGGCATAACCCCAAAAGGAAATTGGAAGGTCAGTAAAACTCATCATGGATCGAACCATGTCCAACAGTGTTTAATTTCTCCTTTCAGATACTCCATTTAACTGTGGTGTACCTGGAAGAGTCCATTGTGAGATTATACCATTTTTTTGAGATAATTGAGAAACTCACCGCTTAAGTATTCTCCACCTCGATCTGATCGAAGTATCTTAATACTCTTGCCCGTTTGTTTCTCTACTTCAGTTCTGAACTCTTTGAACTTTTCAAATGATTCTGATTTGTATTTCATTAAATAC
The DNA here is from genome assembly GCA_020205555.1 of Panax stipuleanatus. NCBI lineage: Eukaryota > Viridiplantae > Streptophyta > Magnoliopsida > Apiales > Araliaceae > Panax > Panax stipuleanatus. Next base: position 20,795,748 of record CM035121.1, on the reverse strand, counting down.
ACATATCCAAATCTTGAGTGATCATCAGTGAAAGTAATAAAATAAAAATACCCACCCCGTGCACTTGTTGTCATAGGTCCACAAATGTCTGTGTGAATCAATGCCAACAACTCTGTAACTCTTTCTCCTTTTCCACTGAAAGGAGATTTAGTCATTTTACCCATGAGACAAGATTCACAAGTTGGATATGATTCATAATCGGATAGCTCTAGGAGCCCATCCTTATACAACTTGGATAATCTTATTTCATTGATATGACTGAGTCTACAGTGCCACATGTAGGTATAATTAATATCATCTCTTTTTCTTTTCTTAGTTTGTTCAATTTAAAATATATTTTCTTGCAAGTCAAGTATATAAAGCCCATTTCGCAAATTTCCAATACCATATAAAACATCGTCTTTATAAATAGACCAACCATTGTTCTTTATAATAACGTCAAAACCTTCCATATCCAATACAGAAATTGAAATAATATTTTTAAAAATATTCGGAACATAATAACAGTTATTAAGATAAATGGACTTGCCCGAAGGCATTGCTAAACAATAAGTTTCTACAGCTAATGCAGCAACCTTTGCTCCATTCCTCACTCGTAGGATCACCTCTTCATTGTTCAGCTTTCTACTTCTGACCAGTCCCTGTACAGTGTTACATATGTGAGACCCACAGCCGGTATCCAATACCCAAGTAGAATTATGACTTTCAGAAAAATTAATTTCAATCATAATCAAACCTTGATTGGAAGTCGAAGCTTCTCCAAGCTTCTTCTCTGCTGGAAACTTCTTGCAGTTCCTCTTCCAATGTCCCGGCTCGTTGCAATGAAAGCACATTCCTTTAGCTGGTTCAGGTTTCTTTTGTTCCTTTTCTTTCCCCTTTCTCTTAGCCTTCTTGGATTTCTTCTTTTCAGAAGACACCTTGGGCCTCTTCCTTTTATTGGAAGAATCCACCATCAAGACATGGTTCTTCTTAGATGAGAAGTGACCTTCTGCAGTTTTCAGCATGTTAAGCAACTTAGGTAAGCTGACATCTAGCTTATTCATGTGAAAATTAATCACAAACTGCGAGAAGGTCTCAGGGAGTGACTGCAAGACCAAGTCTTGACTCAACTCCCCATCCATGACGAACCCAAGCTGTCCAAGGCGTTCAATCACCTTCAGAACATGAGTCTCGACGGCAGTGCCCTCGGTCATCCGAGATCGAAAGAGCTCCTTAGATATCTTATATCTAGCAGTCCTACTCTATTCACCATACAACTCCTTGAGGTGAAGCAGCATAGCAGGAGCATCCATATTTACGTGCTGACGCTGAAGCTCGTTATTCATGGATGCGAGCATGATGCATTGAGCCACGGATGCATCATCTTGCCATTTATTGAAAGTGGCAATCTTTTCCTCAGAGGCTGTTTCCGAAACAGATTCAGGGATAGTTGAATTTAGGACATAAGAAATCTTTTCAGCAGTGAGAACAATTCTCAGATTTCTTAGCCAGTCCTCATAATTCGGCCCGGTAAGCTTATTTGCATCAAGTATGCTTCGTAGTGAGATTAATGATTTTGACATTTTTAAAATTCTGCATGTGAAAAGACAACATTTTTAGCAAACATTCATTTTATTAACTTTGCATACCAAAATAAATTTAGGTCTTTATTTTAAATTGGTATCTCCCACTATTTTCATTAAACTATATTACCCTCACTTATATAGTTCGGCAACATCTAATTAAAGATTTGTTAGTGAGATTATGGATCACATTTCAAATGTATATAACCTTGTGGATAGCACAACAAGCGATATACAAATAAATAGGTAGACAACTCTTGTCAATTACATCACCATGTAACTCCTTTTATTTTGCCTCTTAAATCATAATGGTCATGTGTGTGCACATCCGAACTAAAATAATTTAAGTTAAGTCCAGCCTAGCACTTTCATAAATTCAAAAAAAAATATTCGTCCTTGTGGATAGCACAACAAGACTAGATCGTTCAATTTTCTTGATAAGCATCAAATGTGATTAATTAACATCTTAAATACTCAATACTCGCCTTGTGGATAGCACAATAAACTCATATTAAATATTTAATACTCTATTAATTAATCATGCTAGAAGGCGACGTTCGATATTCCAAATATCATTTGAACGCTTCGGACTTAATATTATTTCTTTGAGGGGTTTGTCATTATTTGTCTCATCTTGTTTAGCGCGCATGCACATATATATATAAAATACGCATTATTTTATTAAACATGCGAAGCATGTTTGCATAAAATATAATATATATAATATTTAGCATGCAATATAGAATACTATATTCTACCCGAATTGATTATGGACTTTTATTCTAGTTTGGTTCACTAGAACCACCAAGTGAACCAAAAAGGTCAAACCTAGGAGTGCAAGAATTTAAATTTAAACGTAACGATTACATTTAAACCCGGGCTCCATACAAATGGGTCTTCAAGCGCTCCTTACTCCTTGATCTCCAGTTCTTCAAAAATTCTAACTAATCCTACTACATAAACTATTTCATTTAAATAGAAATCTTGATCAACAATCAAGGGGAAGTACATAGGAGAGAGATAGAATTCACAATAAAAAAAATAGAAAAGACGAGGTACGCAGACCCCATTTTATAAAACTCATACATTCAAGCATTCATCCAAAATAAAATCCAATCACATTGGTCATAGTCCATAATCAATCCATTTTATTAACATACATATCATTATACGTATCAATAAAACTTATTCATCTCATGAAAGTAAATTCATTCCATATATGTATTAATATCAGTTAAAAGTTTGCTAAACTTTGTTTTTGGAAAAATAAACTCCTTTATTTCATTCAAAAATAATTCCAAATTAAACTCTTTAATTTTAGCAATTCTAAAATTATATTTCATATAAAATAAACATCTTTATTTTAAACCTTTATTAATTAAATAAACCATTTATTTAATTAATCAAAACAAAAAAAAATTTCCAGTTCCTGTCCAGTGGCGTAGCTGCGCCAGGAATGTAAAGGGAACCGGCGCAGCTGCGCACCTACGCATCATGAAAACTAGGAATAGACACAGGCGCAGCAAGAAGGCCTTGCACCTGCGCAGCTTCGCAGAATCTGAAAAAATTTTGTTGCCCAAGAAGTCGATCCAATCGCATATCATACATGTATAGAATAACATAAACTGATAATTAGCATAAGATTGGCTCTGATACCACTGTTGGGTTTGCTAAAAACATAAGCATGCAATCAAATTACATAAACGCAGCGGAAGGGATGAAAAATCAGATTTTAAAATTTTCTTACAAACCCTTAATCATGATCATTCTTGTACATCAATTATCAGTCAATACATAGAAGGAGAGGATGGAATTATACCTTTGAAGATCCAAGCTTCCTCAAGTACAAGTTCTACTCCTTTGATTCCTTTGATTCCTCTGTAGTGGCTCCTTCCCTTGATCAATGTCAGCCACCCAAATGTTTAGCCTCTAACGGTGATCCACCAAGGAAGATGAAGAACTCAGGAAGATGGGTTATTAGCTTAACCCTTATTTCTATCTCTATAGAATATGTGTACTCCTAACCTTTGAAAAAATTCACGTACCTTATTTCTGATATAAGACTCTCTTATATAGATATTAGGTTAACCCTCCTAATCCAATTAGAATAGGTTTTTTTTATTTAATTAATTAATTAAACACTTTTAATTAATTTATATCCTAATCTTATTAGAATTGAGAGAGAGTACTGATATTATATTAATTCCTAAACTCCTTTAGAATTAAAATAATAATAATAATAATAATAATAAGACTCCTCTTATTAATTTATATTTAATATTTCTAAAATATTAAATAATAAACATTAAGCTATTTAATTTATTCTATCACCATATATTAAATTAATTACACTTAATGCATTATTACTATCATGCCATTTTTTTCTTAAATAATTCTTCTTCCTTTTATGGTGTGACCCTTTAGGTTCTCCATATTAAACCAGTTGTGAATAAATCAATTATAACAATTCTAATCTTATTTAAATAAATAAATTAAACTAATAATTTATTTAAATAAATAACATTTATTCTACAATAGGGATAAGCCTCCCTAGCGATCAACGACTTTCCAGATAATATAGATTTCAACATTAATCATAAAAGAACCTGTAAGTTAATAGTTACCGTACAATTCAATCATTCCACCATACAATATCCCAATTAAATAAAAGACATGGATTTACTGTCAAGTCTTAATTTATTTAATCATATGTATTTCGATTAGAAAACGCACAACTCCAAATAATGCAAACCTCTTTCTAATTTCATTCTACCTTGGCCAAGGATTCCTGGGTTGTCATTTAACGAATCACATAGGACATATCTCCTCTTTTACTAGAGGTGGTAGATTCTTTATTGATCATACATTATCTCCATATGCAACTCATTATACCCAAGCATACCCTATATATGCCTTAAAAGGCCTTAATGAATAAGTCAAAGTATAATTTGTTACATACAAGATACTATGATGATCTCAAGTCCAAAGATCACTTGTATTACTATCACATTAGGAATTCTTATTGACAGGCAAGTAAAACTCCATTATGTATTCTATAGTGAGTCACGTTCAGTGAACTTATTCTCCAATAAGCACCTACATACATACTTTAGTGTCTCCACACAAATGACCATGAGATCAGTCATCCTCATCCAATGAGCAAGCAACATATGTACCAATCTATCCGGATTTACTAATTCTCATTTTAGTAATCCCACAATTGGGAACTATTTTAGTTTTTAAGCTTTCTAAGAATTTAGATCTCATTAGCATGATTTCATCATGATTCTAAAATCATTGCTTAAAACTATAGTTTATTTACATATTATTAAAAACAGCACCATGTAGATAATTAAATGCCTTAAATGAATATTTTATTAATAAATAAATAAGATTGTTTACAAAGTATGTGCTTTATCATCATACATGATTGGCTTGTATGCACACTACTATCAAAATGTACATCCGAAAGACCTTAAAATGGTTATCCTGGTTTAAGGTCTCAACATAATGAGAATAATGGTTTGTTGTGTCAGAGTCACTCTGATGGCTGTCATGCCCATGAGAAGACCGACACTTGTATTTATTTCTGTGGTTGAGGATGCTTCGTAGCTCGACAATCACCATTCAAATTGAGCCTTAAGACTGAAAAGATAAAACTGAGGTATCGATATGTTTCAATTCCTATGTTAGCGTCAGGGTTTGAAAATCAACCTTTCAAAACATCACCTTAAATAATTATGTCTAAAAGAGAGACTTTTGCAAATCAAATCAAACCCTTCATATATAGGTTCAACGATGCATAAACATACTTTCCAATCAAAGCATGGACCCAATTTCTTTCAGCATTCACACACACAATGCAGATTTAAAAGAAAAATATTGAAAAGATGAGGTACCGTGTTTACACGGGAGATGTGGGGTGCCTAACACCTTCCCCACACTTAACTAAACCCCCGAACTCAAAATTTTGTTTTCAAAGATCAAGTTTCGACAGTGTCCAGCAATTGGGCCTCTTTCAAACAAACTCGGTTGAGTTGGTATAACCATTTCAAAACTACCAACTGGCGACTCTGTAAAACATTCAAATCGTTGACATAACACATGTTAGCCTTTTCCTAAAAAACCCTTCAAAACTTTTTTTCACAAAGAGTAAGGGTAGACAAAACTTAGGAAGAGAGAATGATCCAGGTTTGACCCGACCCGAATTTTTTCCTACGTTGACATAAAGGCTTGGCAAGGTTTGGTTTGAGCTTAAAACAACCCTCCCTTTACACCAAATGTGGCTGCCGAATTGGTCTTGGAGCAAGGCAAGGATATCTTAATATTTAGGCACATTTACACCCATCTTAGTGAAGCAAAAATTCTTACCTCTAGAATTAATGTAACAAGCATACATAGAGCATTTAACATAGCCCAAAACATTTAAATATGGACCCAAAATATACATGAATTTTTATCTACCACATTTGATTAGGCTAGCAAAATAGATAGCACTCACATCATCAAAGATAGTGGTTCCATGTAATTCAAATTTCCATGGTACTACACACCATTTACCTTATTTATCAATAAATAACATTATTGAATAAATTTAATTATATTATAATATAATTATTTTCATTGATTACATAGGTAGTTTTCATGACAAGAATATTTCTTAATTAAGCCATGTTGGCTTTCCTTTTCATTCTTGATATTTAAATACCATTATAATAGGGTAAATTCAATCTATCTCCCTTACTATACACAATCTTGAGATAATTAATAAATTATTAAGTAGTAAAAGGTCACAACAATTAAGTATAAACAAATAAAAAAACACTTATACTCAAAATTTGACATTATAATAACTAAATATTAAATAGAATTTTCTGAGTCATTACATGGAATGAACAAATTTTACCCATACTGATGGAATAAATATTCCTTTAAATATGTGAATATATATTCTATTAAAATACTCATTCCCTCCACTTTTAAGTAACCAGAAATTTTTCATTCCCTCCAAACCAAACATATTATATTAAGAAGATTAATGCTTTCCTTAATTGGAATTTAATTGGACATCACAAAGCAAAACTCAAAATACCAATGTTATGTTAAAATCAATTAATATAATTTTAATTTTCACCAATATTATTAAAATAAATTTTTCATAGAAAATTTAACTTTTAAAACTATACTCTCATGTTCGGATGTCTAATGAAAAATCTAAATACTGATAGCAATGATAATATATACCAACAAGTATCCAAGCCCACTGGCTAATGGTGGTGGTTGCTGGTGTTACCGTCAACATAATATTCCACACTTTTCAAATATATGATCATTAAAAAAATTTAAATTTGAAACATTTTCAAATTTTAAAAATTGAAGTTATTTCAGTTAATCGTTAAAAATAACATAATTTATAACCAAAGGTATTTTTCAGATAATTTACAATTTCACTATTATGTTGTCTAAATTTAAATAAATTTCTATTGGTCTTGATTTTGAGTGTTTTGTAACAAAGTCGATATAAATAATAAAAAGTATTATTATATATGATAATAAATTTATGTTAATTTTAAATACCCACATATGAAAATACATAGAAAATGAGGAAATAAAGGAGAGACCCCCACATTATAATTCCATCTTTTATATTAGGGATTCAGGTTTGCCGCAATTCATATTTGTCAACATATAAATTATTTTGAATAATTAAAGGAAGAGTAACCATGCATATTAGTGCAAACAATCACAAGATAAGAACTAACCTGTGCTGCATATAGTAATTTAAACAATAGAAATATATTATTATTAGTTACTACATAAATAATCCCATAAAACCTTATTAATAATCTAACATAAATATATTATATATATAAAAGAACTTTACAAAAAGATTAATTTACCAAAAAGCTAATTTGCCCCATCTTTCTCACCTTCTCCATGTTGTTTTTCACTTGCTTCTGCAGAATTACCAAATCTCATCTCCGTCTCATTTGCTTCCAATTCATCCCTAAACTTCTCATAGATATCCGTCTTATAATACTTCCTTGTTCTCATCACCAAAACTAAAGAAACAAGAGCCCCAAAAACATTCGCAGCAGCCAATATAAAAAAAGATTGCCTATAACATTGCTTCCCTATGCAAGTTAATTCTTTTACCATTGATCTTGTCAACCCCTTACTTGCAAGTTGTTTCATCGCCTCCTTATCGTAAAGTTTCCCAACAATTTGCACATTTAGCACATAAGATCCAATAGGGCTGGCTAATTGTCCACAATTAAATAAAACCGCATAATGTTTCAATCCAAAAAGCTCGGAGATTAAAATGAAAAGTAGGGTTAATTGTGCGCCAAGTGAAACTCCAATCAATAGAGATGCCACGTAAACTGAGCCAGGGAATGGCATTGCTATTAGGATGTCGCCAATGGCGGGTAAAACTAGGGCACATGTCATCATTAGGGTTCGCGGAATTTTCCATTTTGTGACAATTTTTTCGGATACAAATCCAGCAATGACTCTTCCGAAATAGTTCCAAATACTAGCTAGTGAAACAAATGTACTAATGGTGAGAGATGGATACCCTAGTGATTCACCGATTTGACCTAAATTATCGACTGTGGCTAAACTGCACCCTAGTCCACAAAAAGTTGCCACAAAGAGGAGTATCATGTCAATGCTTAATAAAGCTTGTAATATTGTGTAATCTTGACCTCGTTTTGGCTTTTTGAAGATATTAGACCACCACTTAACATCATCAAAATCAGAATTTTCCTTAAAAGTCGTCGATTCTAAATTTTCCCTTGCAGATTTCGAGATTGGCAAAGGTGGTTCTTCAATAGCAACCCTAGCAGGACTACTATTAATCTCTTTTTCCTTCTTTAAAGTCAAATATTCTTCCCTCACCGCAATAAGAAAGGGGGAAAACAACAAACCACAAACAACCGTCGCGCTTGCTACATAAGCTCCATGAGAGAAATTCACCTTCTTTTGAGCAATTATTAGTGCCATAAGCAAAAAAGCCATACCAAGAGATATATAAAGATACTCAAAAAACACCTTTATCTCATGCGGATGCCTAGATATTTTCATCGGCTTTATACTAAAAACAAACACAATAGAAATCAAAGCCGGAAGCCAACCTATCAAAAGAATCAAAGACTTAGCATCACTCCCATAAATTGCAAGATAAAGTTGCGTAAAAATCGCGCCGCTTAACCCTACATAACCCTTCATCAACCCTAGCATTTGCCCTCGGCTTTGGGGGAAATTCTTCACACAAGTAACAAGCGAACCTGTATTAGCAAAATTCTGCGAATTCGCACCGATACAAATATACACACACATTTGCCAAACCGTAGGTTTAGGTATTTTTTTCGTAACGGCTAACCAAATAACAAAAAATCCAGAAAAATTCATGGCGGAGCCGACTAGGAGGACAAACCATGTCGGAGCTATCTCAGCTAATAGGCCGGAGGGGACTCCGATATTGGCTCCGAGATCTTTGGCAAATCCGATCATGTTTAGGGTTGATTGATCATAACCTAAGGTTGCTTTTATTTCTTTAGAGTAAACTCCGAAGAGGTAGGTGCAACCGGCGCCGGCCATTATTAGGATGGAGGCGAACATCATGAACCACCGGCCCCGGAAGACTTGGAGTGGGAAGCTGCATAATCCACAGCCACCGGAGCTTGAGGTTGACATTTTTTTTGGTGGTGGAGTGGTGGAGTTGTTGGTAGGGTTTATGAAATAAGAGAAAAGTAAGGTATATTATTTTGTATATATATAAGAAGATAAATCTTTGGTATGCTACTAAAAGACTTTTTAAACTTGTTCTATATGCATGCACAAACAATTTTGTACAAACTTTATTATTATTTTTTCTTTTATCTGTTTGTGCATAATTTGTACAAATATATAGAACTGTTGTTGTTATTTGGATAAAGGATACAAGAATCGGGTAGTTTAGATTAGATTAGGGTATTTTGTTATGGATATAGTTTGTTATGATTTTATAGTTGGAAGAGGTATATAATAATCAGAATTTTTGATGTTTTAGAGATTCACGGTATCCGCGATATTGGTACTTCATGGTTGGATTTTATTGGCTTTCAACGGCATCATTAGACATGATATTGTAAACAAAAATTCTATAATTGAACATGAAAATTGGACGTGATTGTATTTGAATTTTACTTAAATTTTTATCTCAATGGTGAATAAAAATACAAATATGTGAAATTCAAATACAATCATGTCTAATTTTCATGTTCAATATTCATATTAGCCTAAAAGAGCTCTTTTGTAAATGCTGAACAACTCTAACAATGTTGATTAATCAGTTAAAATTAAAATGCATATGACGTGCAACAATGTGATTCGTTTGATATGGATGTGAGCAAAAAAAATTTGTTTATTTTAGTTTAAATAACTATTGATCGTCTAATTATGTTGAAACTCTTAATAGGTCATGAACGGATAAATGATAATTTGCTCGTTTATTTGTGAGAGAGGGTCAAACTTAATGATAATAAAGTTATAGTACCTATCCATGCATCTTATTGTTAAATATGTGTAGTATGATAAGTCGATCAGTTTATAGTTCAGTTCTTTCTCCATTTTAATACTAAGATCAAATTTTTGTGAGCAATAATTTTTATAATTAATAGTAGTACTTTTTAGATAATTTGAATTTTAATAATTATATTATTTAAAATTAAATAAATTAATATCAATTTTAAATTTAAAAGTATCCATCTCAAGTTGACTTAAAATCATTAATTTATAGGCCGAATCATATAAAAATAAGATATTTTTTTAGTAAGAATTAATACATCCTCAAAATTATACCAGCTAGCTACCCCAATAATATAGACCCACTAATTTTCATAAAGTTAAAATTAACCTTTCAAATTCGTCACGTAAAGACCTCTTTTTTCATTAGGGAAAAAAAGGCACATCTAAATTAAAACAGAAAAATCCCGGGCACGATATGTTCCAAACAGAAGTTTGTACTGAGTCAATAAGTTGGTTCGAGCATATTGAAATTAAGAACAGTCTATAAAATTGAATTAAAAGTTCTGAACGTTTGAAACTTTCAATAAATTGAGTAGAATAGAATCTTTGTTTGGATATGAGCAGTAAATGAAAAAAAATATTAATATTATTGGCTCACAACTTATTATATACAGTTGTACACATAAAACTACTCTTTCTCAGTTTAAATGTTGAACTAATTTTCATTAATTTATTCAATTATCGTAAGTATTTGTCTTATCATTTGATAAGCAATTTTGAACAATATAGATTCACCTTCTCGTCCTCATTATTCTTTACTGTCTTTTCAGTTTGGATCTCTCTATAAATTCCATTGCTTAAGGTCTCTCTAAAAATTCCATAGATTAATGTTAAAATTTCAATATATGATCAGCTGATCAAGTGATTCAAGATGTTGTAACATTTATATTAACAATATATTTATTTTAAAATTATAGAATTAACTTCAAAAAGTTAAAATAAAACTTATTTTATGCAATGGAGGTAATTTCGAGCAGTGCGTGTAATTTAGAATGAAAATCATTATTTTGCCCCTCAGGTGGTAGAATTGCTGGTTTTGACCATAAATTTATATTAATATTAAATATCGACGGACGTGTATATATATATATATATATATATAGAATAAAAAAATATAAAAAAGAGACCTACATATTATTATTATATTTTAGCTCTTAAATTTACACAATCCAATTGTGTGACGTTAAAACATTTTTCATAACGGTATCATGTGGAAGTAGTAATTGCTTCCCTTGCTTAGGGCTGTTTGATAGCAGCTTAATGGGTCTGAATGGAAAAAAAAAATTTGAGCGAATCAATCATTAAGAGTGTTTGTTTACGAATTTGAAAAATTCTGAATTGGGCTGAAATGCTGAACAGCTCTGAAAGATTCTTTTAAAAAAAAGTTGGCTGAATGGACTGAATATCTTATTTTTACCTAAATAGCCATAACACACCTATAACACACATACTCTCTCTCTCTCTCTCTCTCTCAATATATATATATAATTAAAAATAATATGGATAGATGATAATAATATCAAATTAAGTGAAAATAAGTGATTCATTGAAATTAATGTAATTTTATTATTATGTTGACATATTTGTTTAACTTGTTACATTTCTTATTTTCTATGAAACATGGGTTAAAATTAAAATTAATGTAATTACTCTATTATCCCCAAACAGAATTTAGTTGGCTTTTCTTTTCTACTTCAATAGTTCAATTTTTACCAGGAAAATTTCTTTGTCATTTTTTAGTTGACAAGTAATGACTATTTTCTGGACTAACATAAAGTCGCCTTTATTCTGGTGTTATATATTAGACGTATCACGTTTGGAAGCTGGCTACAAGTCATGGGCCATATATTGATATTCATTAGTAGGCCTGGGCCTGGGCCTGGGCCGAGGCCGAGGTGGGTAGATTATTGTACAATAACAATATTTCATTTGTTTTTCTGTAAAGACTAAAGAGCCTTTATTTTGATTTTTTTAATTTTAATTTGTAAAAAAATATAGAAACTAAAAAATCATGAATTCGTGTAGTTTACAAAACAATTTCTTTTGTATTAGCATTTACCATTATTTCTGATGATACACAAAATGAACTTTGTACACATACCTATCAAGTAATAATAAATGCGATAATTAAACTAAGGAAAGAAGACAATAATTAGAGTGGTTCGGTAAAGGTGACCTAGTCTACTTTTGAACGGCTTCAGTCGCCGACACTTTATATTATGTCAAGTGTGTTGGGAACGAAGAATACAAAGAGTAATTCTCAAGTACAGAATGAGTTGCCTCAAGTGATGGGGAGGCGTACAATTTATAGCGCCCCCGTGACAGTTTTGGGGTGAGCACGTAGCCACTAAACCACTAAGCTCCCAACCTCTTCCTAATGTGCAAGGTGGTTGACGTGCTCTCCGTGAGATTCGGGGACGAGGGTGGACCATTTCCTTCATGATGTGGGCGTGCGTAGCTCCTTAAACTGATGAGCTCAATTAACCTAACCGTGACGGATCACATTTGTTGGGCTCGCCAGACTTCTTGAACTTGGGCCTATATTCCATATTGGGCTTACGAGATGGGCCGGATCCTTGGACTAGACCCATCATTTGCCCCCCAATGCCCTGCGTCTAACAGAACTTGGAGAGGAGGGCATTCAGTTTAAATTTGGGTTTTCGACAAAATTGGAAAAACTTCGGCAAGCCAAAACATGCATTTCCAAGGCTTTTTCGGGCTTTTAACAGCATATGTCATGGCCAAAGGCGATGACTTTTGTAGGGGTCGTCGATACAGTCGTTTTGATATATTACGGGCCCCATTCGGAGTTACGGATCAACAATAGTAGACGTACCTTCAAATTCGAATTCCTTGAAAATTCCTTTTAATTTGTGAACTCCCCCTTTTTAGGTAAACCCCTCTGGTTTGTGGGACTCCTTCTCTTTTATTCTTGAAGAATCTAGGTTGTGAATTTGGGGGTTTTGCGCCTGCTCTTGATCTCACTTGTTCCATAGAGATTAGAGAGATCCAATCATAGAGATCTCTTCTTAGTGAGAATTTTTCAGAGATCAATGCCGAACGAAGGAGGGGTTAACCATGGAAGTGAATTGATTGACGAAGTAAGCTACCAAAAGGCTACCATGGTGGAGATTGAAGCGGGTGAGATACCTTAGGTGGATAACATCGTGCACGGCGTTGATGGGGGTGCAAATCCATTTAGGACTCATAGCGGAGCTCGACAGGGGCGAGATGGGCAAGCTGGGTAGGTCTTGGGTGAGCAGGGGCGAGCTGGGCAGGCCTTGGGCGAGCAGGGGGGAGCTGGGCAGGCCTTGGGCGAGCAGGGGAGAGCTGAGCAGGCCTTGGGCGAGCACAGCCTGGCTCCATCTAGTGTGACTCAAGACCTTCCATATGGTGGTTCAGGCCACTCTTTCAGGCCCCGGAAAATGAAACACAAAAGCAAATTGATCCCGGATGATGATAGGTCTAGAATAAGTACCCTTTTCAGCTCACTCAATTCTGATGATGGTATCTCGAGGCTTATTTCCATTTATCATATTCCTCCCACGGTGTCGTGTTGTCGGACCGAGGAAGGTGAGTTTGCTTGCGACGACTCCTCCGGTGACATCGTCATTTACGAGGAGATGCTCGAGGCCGGGCTTAGGTTCCCCATGTCCCATCCCATTTGTCAAATTATGCACTACTTTTCCCTGACTCCAGGGCAGTTAGCGCCCAATGGTTGGAGAGTCTTGCTGGGTTTTCTCATATTGTGGAGGAAGGTGCATCACGAAGATGCTTCTCCCAAGGAGTTCCATGGGGCTTACAACTTGAGCGAGACTCCGGCACCAAATAGGGGCTGGTATTATTTTACTGCAAAGAGCGATACAATGTTTACTGGGTTACGCTCCAATTGCCACAGCTGAAAATCTCGCTTCTTCTTTGTCGGCGGAGAGTGGGCTGCAGAGGCTGATCGAGCCTTGGTTTCAATGCGTTGGGGTGCTGCTAAGAGACTTGGTGCGTTTTAAGTTTACCACTTTTTTTTACATGTATATGTGTGCTCACCATCTCCTTGCAGGTATGCCCGTGCTCTCCAAAGACCAAGAGTTGAAGCTGCAGGCTGTAAGGGCTCATCCCGACAAAGACCTAGGCGTTCTTCTGCCTAAGTGCAGTGGTAGAGTTGGAGGTCCTTCGCCGAAATCAGGCGGTTCCCTCTTAAAAAGAAAAGGTATATTGACTTATCTTATAACTTTTCTTTTATTAGATGATTGTCACTCGGATGACGCTTTGTCTCATTTGCTGCAGTGGACAGGACGGTGATTGGATCACTTCTCTCTGGCGCTCGTAGGAGCGCACATCTTCCCAAGGTGGCGAGGATGAATGATATCCCGTAGAAACCCCTCCAATGGCGCACACCGAGGCGAGCTCTCATCAAGTGACTCCTTCAGCGGTGCCTTCCCAGTTGGTTATGAGCGCTACTCCAGCGACTTCCCAGTCGCCTATACCTTTTAGGCCCCTCTCGTCCACTCCTCCTGCAGGAGCTCATGTAGGGGCTCCGATTCAGTCCGGTTCTATGCTGGGGGATCCGCAAGTCATTAGGGAACGACTTGGGAGATTCGTTTTTCCACCTGAGATTCAGCAGATTTCTGGAGGGTTTGGCTCAGGTAAGAGTCCCTAGTTTTTTTTTTTGCGCTGGGTCATTCCTTCGTCTTTTGTCTTCTTCAGATTTCTACTGCATCTGTATGCTTGTTCTCGAGGGCTCATTTTTACGGCCAATTGAAGCTTAACTATAAGGCTGTACAGAAGGAGCTTCTCGCTGCTCAGGGGAGGATTATCGAGCTCGAAGCTGCTGACAGTGCTTCTCGGGCTGAGATTTTGGCGACCCGCGGGAAGGCCGCGCTTAGTGAGGCAGCTTGCTCGAAGGCTGAAACAGATCTTTCGGCTATTCGTGAGAGGACAGTTAAGCTCGAGGCTGAGCTTTCGGCAACCCGTGAGAGGGATGCGCTCAGGGAGGTGGAGCTTGTTGAGGCCCATGAGAAGGCGACTAAGCTTGAGACTGAGCTTTAGGCGGTCCGTGAAAGGGACGCGCTCAGGGAGGCTGCCTGCTCGAGAACGGAGGTAGAATTGAGGGCAGCTCAGGAGAGAGCTTCTCAGGCTGAAGAGGATCTGGAGTATGCTGTTGCAGGTGCTTTCATTGATGGCTATGAAGAGCTTCGGGGCAAGATCTCTACTTCTTTCCCTGATATTGATTTCTCAGGCTTTGTACCAACTGAGGCGCCTGAAGATGGTGGTTCTAAAGATGCTAAGGATGATGGGGACGACGATGAGAGTAGTTAGAGTGCTAAGGACTTTTGATTTTTTAATTTTTATTTTTTTAAAAAGCAGTATGCATCCTTACTTTTGTACTGATACTCCTTTGAAATTGAATGAAAATGCAATCTTTTGGAGTAAAATTTTACTGCTGACCCGAAAAAGGTACATTGAACATTGGATAATAACCTTAAAAAAAAGCAAAATAAAATCAAGTCCCTAACTTTACTCCCTAACTTTACTACTTTTACTTCCTTAGGGTGTCACTGGTAGTACCTCTTCAAGTGCTCAGCGTTCCATGGATGGGGTAAGACCTTCCCTACGAAATTCTGGATCTTGTAAGTGTCTGGTCTCACCACTTCTGTTACAAGGTAGGGTCTTTCCAAATTTGGTCCCAGTTTTCCTTCGCGTGAATCCTCCGTGGCTAGGATCACCTTCTTGAGGACCCAGTCTCCTGGTTGGAAGGACGAGGCTTCACCCTTGAGTTGTAGTACTTTGTCATGCGACGCTTATATTTTGCGGTGCGGACCATAACCGTCTCCCTTACCTCCTCTACCAAGTTGAGGTTGATGCGGAGTCCTTCCTCATTGGTGGTTGGATCGTGGTGTTGGACCCTTAGAGAGTTCACCCCGATCTCTACGGGGATGACCGCCTCAGTTCCAAAGGTGAGGGAAAAAGGGGTTTCCCCAGTTAGAGCTCTTGGCGTGGTTCGGTAGGCCCACAATACACCTGGGAGTTCGTTGGCCCAAAGTCCCTTCGCTCTTTCAAGCCTTGTCTTTAAGCTGCCCAGCACTGTTCTCACCATGACTTCTGCTTGTTCATTTGCCTGCGGGTGAGCTGGGCTAGAGTGCGGCTGCTTTATTTGAAGGTCGGTGCAGAAGGAGTTTAGCAGCTTGTTGTCGAATTGCTTGGCGTTATCACTGACAATGGCGTGGGGTATGCCGAAGCGACATACTAGATTCTTCCAAATAAAATCTTTAACCTTTGCGTCTGTGATTTTTGCTAAGGGTTCGGATTTAGCCCACTTGGTAAAATAATCAACTGCTACCACCACGAACTTGCACTGTCCTTTGCTGAGAGGCAATGGGCCTAGGATGTTGATGCCCCATTTAGAGAAAGGCCATGGACTTGAAATGGTTGTTAGTTCTTCTGGTGGTTGCCTGGATACGGTTGCGAAGCATTGACACTTGTCACACTTCCTGGAGAACTCATGGGCATCCCTTACCATAGTAGGCTAGAAGTAACCTTGCCTGAGCGTTTTGTGGGCAAGGGATCATCCTCCAGAATGGTTCCCACATATTCCCTCGTGGATCTCTCGTAGGGCATAGTGAGCTTCTTCGGGCAAAAGGCACTAGAGCAATGGCAAGGAATAGCCTTTCTTGTACAAAAGTGTCCTGCAGGATGGTGAACTTAGAAGCTCTCATTCTCAGCTTCCTAGCTTCTGAAGGGTAATCCGGTAACACCCCTTCTCGGAGATATGCCTTTATTGGGGTCATCCAGTTTGATTCAGCCAATGCACAGTTGACATCCGTGGTTCTCGAGTCCATCATGCTTGGTTCGAACTGGTGACCGCTAAATGCTGGTCCTCCTGGTGGGGTTTCCAAGTACAAGGCAAGCCTTGCAAGTGCATCGACGGCCATGTTATCTTCCCTGGGAATGTGGCAAATCTGGAAGTGTTTGAACTTTGTCATCATGCTTCTTACCATGCTAAGATATTCTTGCATTCTGGCTCCTTTTGCTTTGAACTCGCCCTTCACCAGATTAACTATCAACTGAGAGTTGCTATAGGTAACGAGATGTTGAGTCTCCATCTCAATTGCCAATCTTAATCCAGAGAGGAGGGCTTCATATTTTGCCTCATTGTTCGAGGCCATAAAGTAGAGCTTCACTACATACTTGAGAGTGGAACTTTCCTGGGCTGATCAAGATCAGACTTGCTCTGCCTCTATCACTGGTCGAGGAACCATCCACATAGAGTTTCTAGGATGGAAAAGAGCAGGGTTCGGAGATTGAAGAGGGAGACTGGGTGCCAGTATAGGAGACTGGGTGCCAGTATAGGGAACTGGGACTCTAGTCTGGGTCCTTGGGAGTGTCTGGTCATCTAAAAAAGCTGCCTGGGCGTCTGAGGGGAAGTCTGGGCATCTAGCATGATGGTCTGGTCTCCTGGGATGGCCTGGGAGCCCAGCCTGGGACCCGATGGTCTTCGTTATGCTGTTGAGCGCTTTTATCAACCATCTCCAAACTGGGCGAGGTGGAAATTTCGTTGTTTTCTGCCTCTGCTGGTCTCAGCTCAGCAACAAAATCCGCCAGTGCTTGTGCTTTGATGGCTGACCTTGGTTGGTACTGTATGTCAAACTCACCAAGCTCCACTACCCACTTAAGCAGTCTCCCAAATACATCGAGCTTTCCCAGGACTCTTTTCAGAGGTTAATCTGTGATGACAACGATGCTGGGACTTTGGAAGTAATGTCGTAACCGTCTCACTATTGTGATTAAAGCGAGCGCCATTTTTTCTAGTATCGAATACGTGACTTCTGCTCCTCGGTATGCTCTGTTTACATAGTAGATAGGCTTTTGCGCTCCGTCATTGTTCCTGACGAGGATTGAGCCACTGTCGATGAGGAGGCAGAAAGGTACAAATATAACACCTCGCCTGGTGTGGCATGCGAAAGGAGAGGAGGTGCAGCCAAGTAGGCTTTGATTTTTTGGAATGCCTCCTCTTCCTCATGTCCCCACTCAAAAGCTTTTTGAAGAATTTTAAAAAAAGGCAGACATATCTGCAGACTTGGAGACGAACCTGTTGAGTGCTGCAATTTTTCCATTGAGGCGCTGGAGTTCTTTGGTTGAAGTGGGTGATTTTATGTCAAGAAAGGCTTTGATCTTGTCGGGTTTTGCTTCAATTCCCCTCTGGTTGACCATGAAGCCTAGGAACTTTCCAGATCCTATGCCGAAGGCACACTTCTCAGGATTCAGCTTCATGCAGTACGATCTAAGAACATTGAAGGTCTCTTAGAGGTGATTAATGTGATCTACTGCAACGAGGCTCTTTACCAACATGTCATCAACGTAAACTTCCATTGTTCGCCCAATTTGAGACTGGAACATTTTGTTGACCAGTCGTTGGTAGGTTGCTCCTGCGTTCGTCAACCCAAAAGGCATGGCCCTGTAGGAGTGATAAACGATGTCTTCTCCTGGTCAGGGGGGTACATGCTAATCTGGTTATACCCGGAGTACGCATCCAGGAAGGTGAGCAACTCATGCCCTGCAGTGGCGTCGATGAGAAGGTCGATCCGTGGTAGCGGGTAGTTATTTTTTGGGAACGCTTTATTGAGCTCTGTGAAGTTAACACAAAGGCCCAACTTCCCATTAGCTTTAGTGACCATTACCACGTTGGAGAGCCATTCTGGATATGCTACTTCTCTAACTGCTCCATTATTTATTAACTTTTTCACTTCCTCGTCCATAGCTTTGGCCCTTTTGGTGGAGGCACCCCTTAGCTTTTGGCGAACTGGTTTGTGACGCGAGTCAACATTGAGACGGTGTGTTGCCACTTCTGGGTCGATGCCCTCCAGGTCTGCATGTGACCATGCAAAGGCATCCATGTTATTTTTTAGGAAGTCTATTAGTTAGTGAACTAGATCTTCATTGAGAGAAGAACCAATGTAGACCCTTTTGTCTGGGTGTTCCTCGTCCAAGACTACTGGGGTGAGCTCTTCGACGGGTTCTCCCCTTTCTATGGTGGAGTCATCCCTTGGGTCAAGGACATCGACCTGTAATGCCTCCTCCGGCTTCCTAGTCTTCATGGAGGAGACATAGCATTCCCTTGCTGCTACCTAGTCTCCTCTGACTTCTTCGACTCCATTCGGGGTTGGAAAGCGAAGGATAAGATGATAGGTGGAGGGGACGGCCCTCAATGTGTTAAGAGCAGGTCGCCCCAGTATGATGTTATAAGTTGATGGGCAGTCTATAACTAAGAAATTGACCATAACTGTAGATCTTCTCAGTGCCGCTCTGGCTGTGATTGGCAGGGTGATGGACCCTAGGGGATATATCTTCTCCCCTGAGAATCCCATGAGGGGTGACCTGATAGGCTGCAATCTCTCCCTGCCCAGGTTGAGCTTGTCATAAGCTTCCACGAACAAAATATCGGTAGAGCTGCCACTGTCCACCAGGATTCTGCGTACCTGAAAGTTGGCCACGGTCATGGTAAGCACCAGGGGGTCGTCGTGTGGGTGCTAAATTCCCTTCAAGTCCTCATCTGAGAAGGATATGACTTTGCTGGCATCTTGTCTGGGTATCTTGGATGGGCGCCCCTCCTTGGGGTGCCTTGCTTTTCTGGCATGTGCCTTCATGGCAGACAGCCACTCTCCCCCTCTTGCGAATCCTCCAAAGATGGTGTGAATCTCCCCAACTGGATGTTGATCTTCCTGGTTATGAGTTGGTGATGGTGCCTATCTTCTACCAGCAACATACTGGCTTAGGTGACCACGTTGAATAAGATCTTCAATTTATCTTTTGAGTTCATAGCAGTTGTCGGTGTTATGGTCGTGGTCGCGATGAAAACGGCAGTACTTGTTTGGGTTCCTGCAGCTTGGAGGAGACTTCATCCTTGCTGGCCACTTTATGGTGGGGTCATCCTGGATCTATAAAAGAATGTGCTCGACGGTGGCATTGAGGGGAGTGAAGGGTCGTCGATCTTTCTGAGGAGTAGGACCGAGTCTGTCTTTGGCGGATACCCTCTCTGTCCTGCTTGATTTGTTGTCAGTCTCCTTCTTATCATCCCTGTCTCTTCCTTTTCTCTTCTCTCTTGCTCTGGAGGATTCACCTCGTCTGGCCCTTGTGACGTCCTCAGCATTTATGTATTTCTGGGCCTTTGCTAGTAGCTCGGTCATGTTCTTTGGTGGACGTTTCATCACTAAGAAAAGAAAACTTGATGAGCGGAGGCCTCCAAAAAAAGCAGCCATGGCTACCTTATCATCAGGTTCTTTAACCTGAAGTCCCTCCTTGTTAAAACTAGTGAGGTAGTCCCTCAGGCTCTCGTCTTTGTCTTGTTTTATGCTGAGAAGATGGGTGACGGGCTTCTGATGATGTCGCCCCCAAATAAAGTGGGACACAAAAGACCTGCTCAGTTCAGCAAAGGTTGAAATGGAGGCTGGAGAGAGCTTGGAAAACCACTGTCGAGCGGAGCCTCTTAAGGTGGTTGGGAATGCCCTGCACATGATTTCATCAGGGATGTTATGAAGCTGCATCAGGGTTTTGTACGTTTCGAGGTGATCCAGCGGATCTTTTGTTCCGTCAAAGGTCTCTACGGATGGCATTTTGAACTTTTGAGGAAGAGGGTAGTTCGCCACGTCAGGCTTGAAAGGCATGTCTGTTCGCCCTACAAGGTAGTCCACGGTTTTTGGTCCTCGCACCTTCATTGCATTGAAGACATCACCTAGTTGGTTTTGTACTTCCTTGATTTTCTCATCCCAGTGATTAGGGGCTCCCCTAGAATGATCATGGAAATGACTCCCGTGCTCCTCGCTCTAGTTCTCACCTTCTTCTTCTTGGAGATGAGGATCTCCACCCTGGGAAGCAGGAGGAGGTGGAGGTGGATCGTGATTGGCTCTCCTGTGTGGAGCTCCTTGATGTCCAGGGGGTGGAGCTCCTTGTGGTCCTCCGAGTTGCATTCCTCCTCCTTGTCTGGCGAGCAGTAGTTGCAGCATCTGCTGGTTTTGGGCAGCCAACTGTTGCATGGTCTCCAACATTTGCTGTGGATTTGGAGCGAAAGTACTTGAGACGGGGTTGGTGTGCGGGGGAGCACCATCCTCTCGTTGTGGATTGTCTTCAGGTTGGTTCATTGACCTGGTTGTAATCGTCATTGGTTTAGATGTTTAAAGGTGAAAATCTTTTCGATTTCCCACAGACGGCGCCAAACTGATGATGCACAAAATGAACTTTGTACACACACCTGTCAAGTAATAATAAATGCGATAATTAAACTAAAGAAAGAAGATAATAATTAGAATGGTTCGGTCAAGGTGACCTAGTCCACTTTTGAACGGCTTCAGTCGCCGGCACTTTATATTATGTCAGTGTGTTGGGAACGGAGAATACAAAGAGTAATTCTCAAGTACAGGATGAGTTGCCTCAAGTGATGGGGAGGCGTACAATTTATAGCCACCCCGTGACAGTGTTGGGGTGAACACGTAGCCACTATACCACTAAGCTCCCAACCTCTTCCTAATGTGCAAGGTGGTTTAAGTGCTCTCCATGAGATTCGGGGACGAGGCTGGACCATTTCCTTCATGATATGGGTGTGTGTAGCTCCTTAAATTGATGAGCTCAATTAACCCAACCGTGATGGATCACATTTGTTGGGCTCGCAAGACTTCTTGAACTTGGGCCTATATTCCATATTGGGCTTACGAGATGGGCTGGATCCTTGGACTAGACCCATCAATTTCTTCAAATAGTTCACAATAGTTTTGATGGTGTTGGCTAAAATCAATTAATTCTTGAAAAAAAAAATCATGTTTGAACTAGCAAAAAATAATAATAATCTTGTTTGTGATTTTTTTTCCTAGTGGGGGAGAAAGTGAAATAAATCATAAATGGATGAAAAATAACCCCCACTTTCTCTTCAAATTTTTCTAGCAAAAATTGAAAAGTTTCATATGAAAATTAATTTTGACCAACTAAATTTTATTATTCTTCTTATTAATTATCCTCATATATCCTTAATTAAATATAAATAGAATTAAAAGTTTAATTTTAATATATTCACTTCTCCCTTAATTCACAACCATGGAGAAAACTATTATTATCCCCTTTTATTTCTCTTCCCCAGTGACCGAATTTTTTTCCTACCTTACTTTGTATCCAAACTCTCACACACGTTAAAAAATATACTCGGTGGAGGAGATCTTTAAGGAATCATAAAATTATTTTCATCGTAAGATTCTTAATTCCTAGATCCAATGATATTAATGCAAAGAACTATACGTTAATTGGTAGATTATTTCTAGGGCTTGAATTAATGATTTTTTTTTCAAGTATTAAATTGAAACTCTTATAAAAATAAACAATAAAAAATACTACTCTATCCGTTCTATATTATTTGATTATTGTTGATTTTTTAAAATCAACTTAAGATATTTTTAAATTCAAAATTGACATAATTTTTTTTAATTTTAATCAATAGAATAATATATGAATATTGTAAAATATCTAATAAGTATTACTCATTGTAAATTTTATTGTTTCATAATTTTTATTAAGTTATCTCAATTTTGAATTTGAAATAATGTCTAAAATTGATTTTCAAAAATTAATATTAATAATCATATAATTTAGAATGGAGGGAATACAATACACGTGTTTCTATTATGTTCCATCTTTTCTAAGTTTTCTCTGTATTTTTTTATCAGTCGCTTGTATTATCAATTAAGTTACATCAATATTTTCTCCTAGTTTTCATTGATAATAAGTCAACACATTATTTTATTCTCCACATCCCTCCTTTCTCTTTTTTGAAGTGGACAATTAACTAATCCCTTGAGTCGACATAGAAAGCATAAATACTGGAGTATTATATTAAGAGTAAAGTTGCTCCGTATGACCATAAATTTATATAGATATTAAATATATATATATATATATATATATATATATATATATATATATAGGGTTCGTCTCTCCAACGAACTATAGGGAGCGAACTAAAAACGAACTGGCTACAGCAACAGTTTTTTCCGTCGTTATAGCATAGAAAGCCGGTTAATTATGCTATAACGACGGAAAAAGTCGTCGCTATAGCCAATCGTTTTTAGTTCGCTCCATATATATGTTGGGTTTTTAACTTTTTGATTTATTTTGATGATAACAATAATTAGTAAATAAATTAATTAAAAGGGTAGAATCCTCTCCATATGATTTGTATTATAATTGTTTTAATTATCTTGTTTACTTTGACCAAAAATATTTTTTAAATCTTATTGAATTGATTTTCTTGATCTTGATAATTTAATATAAAGTGTTAAAACATTTTGGTTGCATACATGAGATAAAAATAAGTTATGTGTATGTGTGTGCAAAACCGTATGTGTGTTTGTGTGTGTGTGTGTATATATAGCATATGTATGCATAGGAAATATTGCATTAATGGAGAAAATGAGACAATGTAACATGGGCGAATGACTAAATATTGCATTAATGGAGAAAATGAGAGAATGTAACATGCGCCAAATTTGTGGATCTTGTCTGCCAATCCGTGTGATCCATGAATACTCAATCTAATCCATCCATTTTAATTCAAAGCAATCCAAGTCCTTGATTTCAAATTAAAAAATTTAAAATTCCGAAGTTATGCCTGGCCAGAATTTCCTATAAATAGGGGAGTTTTCTTCACTTTTAACTTGCCAATTTACAAGAAAAGAAAAGTTCATTCTTCCTTGCCTACATACTCTCTCTCTCTCTAAAGATGCTTTCTCTCTCTTCTACTCAAAGCTCTGATTTCTTGAAGAAGAGAAAAATTGGTCAAGATATTTTGAGATAAGTTTTTGAATTACTTTATTTGATATTATCTCATACTTGTGTATAAATATAGATATACAAATAGAAATTATACACATTTATATATATATATATATATATATATATATCTATATTTCATCTATTCATATCAACAAAAAGCCAATTTTAGGTGTCGCTATTTGGAGGTATTCCTTAAGAATATCATTCAAACGATCATTAAAATTCATGAGTGGCTCTTTATAGATATATAATTTATTTATATAAATATCGTAAAATAGATCAGTTTTAGATTCCACTTTTTGGAGGTATTTCTTAAACAAGAATATCATTCGAACAGTCATTAAAATTCTAAGTAATCTATTGAAAATATTTATACAAATATTAATTGTGAAATTTTAAATTCGGTCAGTTTTAGATTCCGCTTTTTGGAGATATTCATTAAACAAAAATATCATTCAAACGGTCATTAAAATTCTAAGTGGCCTTATGTAATATTTACAGGATAGATAAGATATATTATTATATATATTTTTGAGTATAATAAATTTATTTGTTATATCAAGTATTACTTAAATTATTTAATTTATTATACTTGATATCTGTCATTATTTGAACATTCATAATATACATGTTGCATAATATAAAAGTTATTTAAACTTTTATATCACGAACTTCTGTGAATTTATCTGCTTAACGAGAAGCATAATTATAAAAGTTATTTAAACTTTTATATTCATAATTAAATTTAAAATTTGTTTCCATAGAAACACATTCTTTATTTTATAATTTATAAATCTGAACTAAAAATATATATCTGCTTATACAGAAGCACTTTTTAATCAAAGCTTAAATTCATATACTTGCTTATTCAAGAAGCACTTTTTACACAAAATATAAAAGTTATTTAAACTTTTAAACATCTGTACTAAATTGTATCTGCTTATTTTAGAAGCAAAATTCTGTCAAACATTTTGGAAAAAGAAAAAAGGATAGAGTTATTTTATTTTATGTACTTGTGAGAAAGACGAGTAATTCTTTGACCAAGACCAGAGCCGTAGAGAGATCAGCTGGGAATTGGATCTCTAGTGTACTTGTGAGGCGAGGAAGAGGTTGTCATTTCAAGACCATATCATAGAATAGAACTAAACTCAAAAGAAGGTACAACTAAACTTGAGGAGGGAGCTGGGAGCTTGCTATCCAAGATAGGTAGTTGTGTATAGTTTGAAGTTTGTCTATAAAACTTTGTAAAGGCTTCTCCGCCTGTTGAAGGAGTATTTATTACTGATAGTAAAAGGATCTAATGTCCTGGAGAGGAACTTGAGACTGGACGTAGCAGCATACCCGGGATGTATGTTGTGAACCAGGTAAATCTCTGTGCATTTTGTGATTGAATTTTTACTATCTTGCATATTAATTTCTAACACTGCAAATTAACTATCTAAAAATTCAAAAAAACATAAGATAATTTTTAATCTGTAATAATCTATTCAACCCCCCTTCTAGATTATTACTGGATTTTCAATTGGTATCAGAGCGGTGCTCTTTAACTTATTTGTTAAGTAAATACAGGCATACCTAAGAGTAGATCCATCTATGGCCTATAATGCTACTGGTTACGGAGAAGGACTATCAATGACCAGACCTCCACTATTTGATGGCACAAAATTTGTCACCGGGAAGAGCAGATTCAAAATCTATGCCAAATTACAAGGAATCAAAGTTTGGCTTGCAATAGAACGAGGTGTAAAAGTTCCTACAGAAATTGTAGGAGAAAAAATCGTTGAGAAAGATGCTGATGAGTTCACTACTGATGATGAAAAGGCTATAAACATAGTATCCGTAGCTGAACAAGTGCTTACTAGTGTTCTCATTGAAAAAGAATACAAAAAAGTTAGCAATTGCAAGAATGCAAAAAAAATCTGGGAAAAGTTGATTTTAATCTATGAAGGAACCAATCATATTAAAGAAACCAGAAAAGATGCTCTAATCCAAAAATATGAAAATTTCAAGCTGGAAGAATGTGAAAAGATCATTGATATGGAAACACGTTTTTCTATAATCATTGATGAACTAGAACATCTAAGGAAGGCATGTACAACTAATGAAAAAAATTGAAGAATTCTCAAAGCTCTTCCATCCATCTGGAAAATGAAGGTTATTGCTATTAAGAAAAGGCAAGACCTAACTACTTATCCTCTTGATAGCCTTATTGGAAATCTTCGTGCTCAGGAAGTCGACAAGTTAGTCAAAAAAGAAGGATCAGATACAAATCTTAAGAAGAAAGGAATTGCTTTCAAAATTCTATTTGTAGATCAAGAAAAATATGATGAAGAAACTGCTGAACAAACCAAGGAAATTACAAATCTATGTTTATTGGCAAACAATGATTCATTACCAAGATCTGAGGTAAATTTTGAATATCAATTACCTAGTACTTTATTTGTCACACATACCTTAGATAATATAAATAAAAAACACCATGAATTACAAGAAGCGTATAATTGTTTATATGAAGATAATGAAATTATTAAAGAAGATTTTATTAAATTAAAATTTTCATTAGAAAAATTAATTAAAATTAATAAAAATTTTGAAATAGAAAATGAAAGTTTAAATAAAGAAAAAAAAGAATTAGAAAATGATTTTTTAGAAAGTTTATTACTAAAGGAAGAATTAGAAAATTTAAGAAAAATAAACAAAGATTTGGAGATAGAAAATTCAACATTTAATGTAATTAATGAAAATACTCAAATACAAAATCAAGTGTTAAGTGAAGATATTAAAAATCTCAATATTAAAAATTCATCTCTAAAGATAGAATTAGAAAAATAAAGTGAAGATTCTTCTTTAATAGAATATATTAATATTTTAACTAAAGAACGTGACGATTTAAATACTATAGTTCTTAAATTCACAAAAGAAAAAGAAAATCTTGATGTCATGCTTAATCAACAAAGATGTGGATTTAACAAAGGACTAGGATATGTTGGAGAATCTAGTAAAAGAAAAGATAAAGGACTCTATCATATTAAAAGTAAAGAAAAAGAAAGTCATACTTCTCCCTTTACTAAATATTCTTACTGAAACAGAAATGGTCATTCTTTTGTCACGTGTAATGCTAGAAATGAAAATTATAAATGAAAAGTGATTTGGGTACCAAAATGAACATACATTGCGCCAATAATTAAAAATACAAGGTAAAAGTTTTATAATTATCAGAAAAATAAAAGGCAAAATTCTTATAAAAATTTTCATCAAAGTTTTTCAGGATATAAAAATAGAGTAAATAATGCATCTTATAGACCTGCTACTAATAAAATACTCGTGTCTACTAAGATTGATTATCCTGTACCCATTTTTGTAAAGGAAACCACAAATGTTCCTTGTACAAAATGGAAAACTCACCCAAAGGACCCTTCTTATTAAAAGGTATCAGTTCGTGAAATTAAATGTTGCAGTTATGTCTTGGAGTTGATCCTAGTAAAAATAACTGACGACATCATTATTGGGTCTATTGATATTACTTTGTGAATTGATTTTTTTGAAAGCATGAATTAGGAATTTGAAATGAGCATTAAACTTCTTCAATTGCAAATCAAACAAGGTAAGAAAGATTTTGACTATGCAGGACATTATAATCGTAAAAGTACAAGTGATACATGTCAGTTCTATTATAATTATTTATGCATTAAAATATATGTTTTTTTATAAAAAAAAATATTTTATTGATTAAATTTAATTTTTAACATAGAAAAAATATTAAAATGTGTAGAAATTTACAAATATTTATATTTATAATATTATTATAAATATATTTCCTTATTACTTATATTTAATATATAAGTATAAGTAAATAACCTCCATCTGATTCAAATAATGCAAGCTTCCTACCGTTTGATCAAAAGACAAATAGTCAACTATATATTTAAAAGAAATTTTTTAGATTTTAAATCTCTTTTTCTGCAAGTTCTAAAAAGTCCTATATACTATTTTCCTATTTTTTTATGATGACAAAGAGGGAGAAGAAAAATAACATTATTTTTTCATGCTATCACATGCTATATACATGAACTGTTATAACTGTTATATAATGTTGCAAGTTAGTTTTTCAAAAATTAATTTTTTTTAAAATGATTGCATAAATTGAGGGGGAGCTTTTATAGAAAATATTTTTAGTTAATTGTAATCATCAAAAATGGGGAGATTGTTGGGTCTCTAACTTTTGGGTTTATTTTGATGATAACAATAATTAGTAAATAAATTAATTAAAAGGGTAGAATCCTCTCCATAGAATTTGTATTATAATTGTTTTAATTATTATATTTACTTTGACCAAAAATATTTTTTAAATTTTATTGAATTGATTTTCTTGATCTTGATAATTTAATATAAAGTGTTAAAACATTTTGGTTGCATACATGAGATAAAAATAAGTTATGTGTATGCGTGTGCAAAACCGTATGTGTGTTTGTGTGTGTGTGTGTGTGTGTGTGTGTGTGTGTGTGTGTGTGTGTGTGTGTGTGTGTGTATAGCATATGTATGCATAGGAAATATTGCATTAATGGAAAAAATGAGACAATGTAACATGGGCGAATGACTAAATATTGCATTAATGGAGAAAATGAGAGAATGTAACATGCGCCAAATTTGTGGATCTTGTCTGCCAATCCGTGTGATCCATGAATACTCAATCTAATCCATCCATTTTAATTCAAAACAATCCAAGTCCTTGATTTCAAATTAAAAAATTTAAAATTCCGAAGTTATGCCTGGCCAGAATTTCCTATAAATAGGGGAGTTTTCTTCACTTTTAACTTGCCAATTTACAAGAAAAGAAAAGTTCATTCTTCTTTGCCTACATACTCTCTCTCTCTAAAGAAGCTTTCTCTCTCTTCTACTCAAAGCTCTGATTTTTTGAAGAAGAGAAAAATTGGTCAAGATATTTTGAGATAAGTTTTTGAATTACTTTATTTGATATTATCTCATACTTATGTATAAATATAGATATACAAATAGAAATTATACACATTTATATATATATATATATATATATATATATATATATATATATATCTATATTTCATCTATTCATATCAACAAAAAGCTAATTTTAGGTGCCGCTATTTGGAGGTATTCCTTAAGAATATCATTCAAACGATCATTAAAATTCATGAGTGGCTCTTTATAGATATATAATTTATTTATATAAATATCGTAAAATAGATCAGTTTTAGATTCCGCTTTTTGGAGGTATTCCTTAAACAAGAATATCATTCGAACGGTCATTAAAATTCTAAGTGATCTATTGAAAATATTTATACAAATATTAACTGTGAAATTTTAAATTCGGTCAGTTTTAGATTCCGCTTTTTGGAGGTATTCCTTAAACAATAATATCATTCAAACGGTCATTAAAATTTTAAGTGGCCTTATTTAATATTCACAAGATATATAAAACATATTATTATATATATTTTAGAGTATAATAAATTTATTTGTTATATCAGGTATTACTTAAATTGTTTAATTTATTATACTTGATATTTGTCATTATTTAAACATTCGTAATATATATGTTGCATAATATAAAAGTTATTTAAACTTTTATATCACGAACTTCTGTGAATTTATCTCCTTAACAAGAAGCATAATTATAAAAGTTATTTAAACTTTTATATTCATAATTAAATTTAAAATTTGTTTCCATAGAAACACATTCTTTATTTTATAAAGAATTTTAAATCTTTATAAATCTGAACTAAAAACATATATCTGCTTATACAGAAACACTTTTTAATCAAAGCTTAAATTCATATACTTGCTTATTCAAGAAGCACTTTTTACACAAAATATAAAAGTTATTTAAACTTTTATACATCTGTACTAAATTGTATCTGCTTATTTTAGAAGCAAAATTCTGTCAAACATTTTGTAAAAAGGGAAAAGGATAGTGTTATTTTATTTTATGTACCTTTGAGAAAGACGAGTAATTCTTTGACTAAGACCAGAGTCGTAGAGAGGTTAGTTGAGAGTTGGATCTCTAGTGTACTTGTGAGGTAAGGAAGAGGCTGTCGTTTCAAGACCAGATCATAGAATATAACTGAACTCAAAATAAGGTACAACTAAGTTTGAGGAGGGAGCTGAGAGCTTGTTATCCAAGATAGGTGGGTGTGTATAGTTAGAAGTTTGTCTATAAAACTTTATAAAGGCTTCTCTACCTGTTGAAAGAGTATTTATTAATGATAGTAAAAGGATCTAAAGTCTTGGAGAGGAGCTTGAGACTGGACGTAGCAGCATACACGGGATGTATGTTGTGAACCAGACAAATCTCTGTGCATTTTGTGATTGAATTTTTACTGTCTTGCATATTAATTTCTTACACTGCAAATTAATTATCTAAAAATTCAAAAAGGCGTAAGATAATTTTTAATCTGTAATAATCTATTCAACCCTCCTTCTAGATTATTATTAGACTTTCAATATATATATATATATATATATAGGAATTAATAAAGAAATGACCCAAATGTTATTATTTTATTTTATCAATTAAGGTAAATTAAATTAAATATTAAATTAGTTGATATATAAATTGTTTTTTATATTAATTAAGGTTTACGTGAAAAATATATCTATTTCTTTGAAAATGTAGTTGCTAATTTTGATATTTGAGGGGCCGGACCATGAGCAAGTGGATGAAGAAAAAGACAGCCAAACAGTTACAATCCATGAAATAGTACCCAAGTCTGTTTCTTTCTTAATTGTTTCAAGTTTTAACACATTGACCAAAAAAAAAATCAAAGAAAACCGTCCACACTTTAATTTTATTATACAAAGCAACAAGCTGAAGACAATTGTCACATTAAAGAAATTCAGAAATATTATTAAAACACACTCAACGAGCTTTACAAATTAAGCATTTGCACAATTTTTCACATTTCGTAATTAATCCATATGTCCCATAATATATGACGTTTTAAAGTTGGGCACAATCATTAAGAAAATGATTAGAAAACATTAAATATAGTATCAATTGTCTATAATACCTATACTTATTTCATACTCTCTCTCATCTATAACATTTTTCCATGAGGGATAATTTTGAAAATATTATAATTAATTCTCCTAGAGTTTCTAAAACGTCAAATAATTTGGAAGAAATAAATTACCTAAAACGTCATATATTATGGGACAGAGAGAGTAATACTTTTTTTTTTCTCTTTTCTTTATATCAAGACCATAACTACTGTCGCAAATACTACATCATCTTCATTCATTTATAAAGTTAACTATAATAAATGAATAAATAATATACGGGCAATGAATCAAAACTTTGACGCTCCCAAATTTAAGTACATTTAGACCCTAAATATAGTACTATACGGCAAGGTTCTCAGAACCAGACTATTTATCGAACCGAAAAAGGTACCGGGTGGATGGATCACTGGTCCAACTAATGGTCTAACCGTTATTGACCCAGTGACGTCATTAATATATATAAATATATATTATTAGTAATTAATAAAAATTTTAAAAATCTCATTTTTCATGAATTAAAACATAATAAAGATGAGTTAAAATATTAATAAAAGTGATTAATTTTAATATTACATTTTTTTTGGTAAAAAAAATAAATTAAAAATCGGATCAACTGGGTCAATTACCCTGGTTTACCGGTTGGACCACCGGTTGGACCGGTGGTCAATGGGCCAACCCGAGTTTTGACCAAAACCAGTTCACTAGGCCAAATCGAACTAGAAGGCGGACCATTTCTGATTTTTTCCAGTCCGACCGCCGGTCCGGTCCAATTTTTAAAACATTGCTATACGGTACTAATTAACCATCTATATACATCCACATGTATAGCTTAAGCATCACGAATGTAATTACTAAAAATTACAAATATATTCTTACAACTCTCAAGTTCTAAAACCTTAAATTCTTAACACATAATATTGTACAGAATATATATTACAATACTTCTATTTATTACAATATGTAATCATTCCTCTACTCATTCATCTTCTTCTTTCTTTGGTCCTTAACCGACTCTTCAGGTCAATTGTCTCTGCTAAAAATATATAATTTCAAACAAGTGTGAGCATTCAATTGCTTAGCAAGTACTTACAATTGATTAACAACAACAAAATCAAGAATCATGCATTCATACTTCTAAACTTTCAACAATTGATTAATAGTTGTGAATAAGTTACGAATAACGGGAATAACAACTTCCTTTCGTTTAAAACATTTTTGAAATAATATACTGACTTTATGCTGAATGGTTAGAAGACCTTGAATTTTTTTCATTCCGTAAATGATTCAATAGTAGTTCAACTATAAATCGAA
Organism: Panax stipuleanatus; assembly: GCA_020205555.1. Lineage (NCBI taxonomy): Eukaryota > Viridiplantae > Streptophyta > Magnoliopsida > Apiales > Araliaceae > Panax > Panax stipuleanatus. The sequence continues at coordinate 20,763,463 of CM035121.1, read as the reverse complement.
TAATTTTCTTCGGGGCACGCTTGGTGATCAGCCTATTGTATCCTATGTTTTACAACATTCTACGAAATATGCGTTTGTTTGTCACCCAAAAGGGTAAATCAATATTAATTCGACCAAAAATTCCCACTATTAGGGTTGTTCTACTCAGACTGAAATCCAAACCTAAACAATAAGGATGGATAGCTCTACTTAACCTCAATAACACTTCCAAAATTTAATTTAAAATCAATAAAGAATTTTAATATGCGCCAAGTCGATACAAATGACATTGACGTCTTTCTTAATAATTCATAAATATTAGAACATAACAACTTCATCAATATGCATTATATATAGCAAAGTATGAATAAATCATACAAATACCGAAAGATTTGTATAAATTCAAGATTCACACAATATATAAGTATTTGCGTAAATCAAATCATACACGTGAAATAGTTATATGAACATATATAGTCAAATGTATATCAAAACTTGTCCACAAAATTATTACACGAGGTTAGAAAAACATGCATTCAATATACCCTAAATAGTCCCACTCTACAACACTCCAGAAAGTCACAATTTTTTAGCAATTCTAACTACCCTAAATAGTCCCACAAAAATCAGTGTTACATCTCGACTTGTGCTGTTTTCCAGCATTGACAGTTTCGACGCACCTTCTTCTGAACGCCATAACTTACTCGTCTGATATCGGAATGAGTTTGCTTTTACGTCACTCTCTTGCTTGTAACATCTTCTAAAAATCCCCTTGAGTGGAAAAATTTTCCAGACTCATTATCAAACCAAAATAGTGGCACAAAAAACGTTCTTTGACTAGTTTTCTACTTTGGCAGATTCGACGTACCTTTTTTCAGATGTCATAACTCCCTCCTTCGAAGTCGGAATGAGGTCGTTCTTAAGCTTATGACTTCCTTGTACTACATACTACACAATCCAAAGGAATGTTTTTTCCAAAGAATATAACTTCCAAGAAAATTGACTCAGAAGTCAATGCGCAAACTATTTTTCTATCTTTTAACTAGTTTTACAAATAAATTCGCCATGACTTTGTTACAAAAACTTTTGCATTCGTCTGAATTGGGTGATGTTCATAACTCATAATAGCATAACATAACACCCTAGAAATTAATTTTCAGACTTGGGAGGCTACCACAAATGCCCCCAAAATAGCCCATCAATAGTCCACTTTTGTCCATTGTTCATCCTTTATGCTTAGGTTCATTTTTTTTCATTTTCTTGCATCATTACATGGTTTAATTATACTACTATCATCATAACCTCCTTATCATTTTTGAATCAACTATGATCCCCATAAACAACTGAAAGTAGTATGTCCCCAAGCCAATCACATTGGATGTGATAAGCATTTACTTTGTAATCTTGTTCATTTATTAATAAAAGGGTTTAATTTATTAATGGAATTCTTTATCCATGTTTAATTGGTTGAATTAAATAAATATGATAAACCCATAATTTTGGAGCAATACTGATAGGTGAAAAATGTTTGATGATTTTGATTCCCTTGTATTTAGTTTTGTTGCATGTTTTCTGCGTATATAAGCTTGTTAAGGTGTTTATTGATTGTAGGAAGAATTTGATATGATTTTGTAGATATGGGTTATAATGCTTAGTTTTCAATTGTTTTGCAGAAGTGTTCTACTATCGTTGGGTGGAGTGCTCTACGATGTATGTAGACATCTCTACGTTCGTAGTGTTGAAGGAAAATAGGGCAGATTTTGTAGTCTGGCACTCTACGATCGTTTGGTGTTATGCTTTACGATTGGAGGCAGGCTTGGGCAGAGTGACTCGACAAATTCCAGTTGCACTCTACGAATGTTGTGTGGTCACTCTACTATTTGTCACCTTATGTTCGACGATTTTACTAATTCTGCGACAAAACACTTTACGACTGGCTAGTCTACTCTACCTTTGTAGCTCAGCGACCAACCAATCTACGCTCAGTCAGTGCAAGGTTCCAAGAGAAGAGTTTCACTCTACAATAAGTCACTCTACGTTTGCCTACAGAGGTTTTACTCTACGATTATATGGGTTAACATGTGGTTCGAATATGGATTTGGAGTTGGGTCGGGTCTGAGGTGATGGAGAGAAAAAATTCATATTTCTATTATGATTTAGAGATGAAGATACAATCTAAAAAGGAAGTTGAAGTTGTTATAGGAGTTAGATTCTGATATGGAAACCAAGTCAGAGTTTGCGATGGAAATTAAGTGTAAGCTGAATCTGAATTGGGGAAGGAGAGTGAATTGAACTCTGCTATGGAAATTTAACTTTATTTCTAATAAGGAAGGTACTTCGATCATGATTTTAGAATTTGAAAAGGAAACAGAAGCTATGTGTTTCCTAATTTCTTAATAGCTCTGAAGACGCAATTATACGCGTTCTTTTATAATATTCAGCAAGCAAGGATATCGTTTCCACTAGAAAAAATGTTAATATTTATCAATTATTAATTCCAATTCAATTACTCCTAATTTAAACTACGAAATATTGGCTGTGATTTGAAAATTAAAACTAACAAAACTAGTTACTAAGATCAAAGTTAACAAGATTAACTGCAGATTTAACAGTTAAAGATTACAACTTCCCTTGGTATTTCATTTAAATTAATTTACTTCCCATTTAATTCAGTTAATTACTATGAATTATTATCCAAGAATGCTTTATGGTACTCACGCACTTCTTCCGAAAGACACCTGGACAAATCCACCTAAATCTCTTCTCTACGAATCAGAATTACGAAGAACACCCTAATCAATCAACTCACTATATTCCTATGTGAATCAAGTTTAATAGGGTTTTAAGCATAAATTCTTTCAATGAATACAAACAACACATAGGTATATTCCTATCCTACAAGCCAATCATATTAACCCTATTCAAATTATATGAACATATGTTATTATATTCAGATCTTAATCCATACTCCATTTTCTAATTTTATATAGATTATCACATTAATTGTTGGCTAAACAATTAATCAATAAATGCAAAATATAATAAATGATTAAATAAAAACCATCTTTCATTCAAGAGGAAGGTTTAATTTAAACTGCATACCAAGTTCCGTTGCAATCTTAATTAAAATTTAATTCATGATAATAAGGGAAAACATCATCCAGATTAATAATCCAAACATCCCAAATAATTACAAAGAGCAAAAACTAAAGAAGAGAAGAAGAAACTCTGAATTTGCTCCTAAACTTTCTCTTTGATATTCAACCTTTGCAATCCTCCTTCGTGTTTTTCTTTGTTGTTCTCTCTGCAATTATCTCGATAAACTCCTTATTTTGTCTTTTCTATAGTCTTCTCCTATTTGTAATAGTCCAAACCCTCATTCAGATTCCTGTTTGGCTTTAAAAATCCAACTCAGCAGCAAAACAAGCAACATTGGGCGTGCATGAGCGCCTAGGTGCTCAACCTAGTTCATTTCCAAGCACTTAGGCGCTTGACTGAGACCACATATTTACAAAAATGCCATTCATCTTGAATTTTAATGAGTTTTAATTCTTTTCTTCTCTTAAATGACCAATTTGGCCCTGCAACTCCATCCTACAAGAAATAAACACAAAAACAAATAAAATGATACTAAAAACACTTAAGGATTGCAATAATTAAGCTCAACAACACCTGATTCGTAGGTATAAAACTCACTCATCAAATACTCTCAAACTTAATCAATTGCTTGTCCCCACGCAATGCAATAATGCAAATGCAGCCTAGCTAAATGCATACGAATCCAGCCATGATCAGTCAGTATGAAATCAAACAAATATGCCTCAGAGGTATCAACAATATATTCAAATAATACATCCAAATAAGATAATTCAATACCTCATACCAATCCGTAAATCAAAGCATGTTATTATTGATGCAGTGCGTGTACTTACCAACCATTAAAATCAACTACAGTTCAAATACATTGCATAATATGCTTCTTAGAAGGAAAAACACAGCTCTAACTCAAGAATTTATGAAAAAGTTAAGTTTCAGCTAAAACTACGCAATCACCAAGTTAGGACTAAATATAGGATTTATTTATACTTTTATTCATTCACGAGGGCATTTTTGGTCTTTCCGGTGTTTACACTTGACTGTGCAATGCCTAGTTCTCTTAAGCTTTTCAATGTTACCCATGTAACGAGCTTTAGACCAACGACTCTTAAACCAGATGATTTTAGGGTGCTGGGTGTAGAGACATTCCCTAGGGCTTACTTACTCAAGTAACAAAGGCCACAGAACTAGATTAGTCAATGTGTTTATTCATATATATATATATCCTCTTTTTTTGCATTTTTTTCTTTCTTTTTTTAAAATTTAAAATCCCATATTTCCCCCAAAACTTGAGTTTCTGGGTCATCATAGCCTTTACTATAAGTTTACCGATTTTCCTTTATTAAGTCCAAGATTTCCCCCAAGAAGACAATTATGCGATCATTTAAACTAAGTTAATCACAATGGCCAACCTAACGTGCTATCCGATTACATCAGTTTCAAATACGATAAGATTTACATTATAATATGAAACTGCATTCATGTCTCAGTTGTCAATACTGTTAAACTATATATATAATCCCAATCTCATCCTTGGCTAAGTCATCTTCAACTAATTCACATGCCTGGTTTCATGCAATATAAACTAACCAAATGCAAAAAAGAATTAGAAATTAGAATGACAACTACATGCAAAACTACACGACGAATGAGTTATAATAAACGAATGCAAATACGAAATGAATGCAATACAACTAGAAGAATGCACCCCCAAACTTAACATATGCAATGTCCCCTTTGTATACAAATTAAAAGGTTAGGAACTGAGGAATTCCCTGAAAGATCAAAGTTTTACTCTTCATCAGCATCATCTACTTCTTCTTCATTAGTATCATCCTCAGGAGCTAAGTCAGTCGGGGGTACACAGACAAGGGTGGAGGTGGTGGGAATTAGTTGTCATTCAATACTGTTAAACTATATATATAATCTCAATCTCATCCTTGGCAAAGTCAGCTTCAACTAACGCACGTGCCTGGTTTCATGCAATATAAACTAACTAAATGCAAAAAAAAATTAGAAATTAGAATGACAACTACATGCAAAACTACATGACGAATGAGTTATACTAAACGAATGCAAATACGAAATGAATGCAATGCAACTAGAAGAATGCACCCCCAAACTTAAAATATGGAATGTCCTCATTGTATACAAATTAAAAGGTTAGGAACTGAGGACTTTCCTGAAAGATCGAAGCTTTACTCTTCATCAGCATCATCTACTTCTTCTTCATTAGCATCCTCCTCAGGAGCTAAGTCAGTCGGGGGTACACAGACAAGGGTGGAGGTGGTGGGAATTGGTATGGAGCTACCGCGGGATTCATTTTGCTAAACATCTTTATTAATGCTGCATTACAGTTCATATGATAGGAATATATCTCTGCTTGACGTTGAGAAAGCTGATACTGCTGTCTATCCATCCTGTCAAAACCCTGCTGAATTTGGGTGGCCATCAAGTTAATTCACCCAGTTGATGTCTCAAGTCCCGATGAATGTCCTCAACAAAATTGGGTGGTGGCATAGAACTACTCGCTGCAGTAGGGTTCTCATTTGGCAGCTCAATATGTTACTCGACAGGCTTTAGAGGAACAACATTGAAGCCCAGCCCTCTCGAGTTTGATTCTCCTCCAGCCCATACCTTGTACCGAACCATCACTAAATGGTCTATTAAGGCTAGTGGAGCTTTTAACGCTTCTCCTGCATCCCACTGGACCCCAGCTCGTTTGCACAATGCGGTAATCAACGAAGGATGAGGCATTCCACCTAAAGTGCCTCCATTGATAGCCTTGGTAATAGACTCGTGAATGACTTATCCCACATCAACAGATTTTTCTTTAGCAATACAAAAAAGTATTGATGCTCGTTGGCTTATTACATCACTCATATGCCTACACGACATCAACTTTGCATAAATAAAGACATACCACGCTTTCCTATAGCGGCTTAGCTTTGATGAGGGAAAAAGAATTGCCTCTTGCTTATCCGTAAATTTCTATTCAATTACACGCTCACACAATGCTACAATTACAACACTGTAGTCCAGTTCTTGCTCTACATATTTCAAATATCCACTGCCTCGTATTTTCTCCAACCTGTAGTAAACATTTATTGCCTTTCGACCAACATTTATTAATTTTCCATGGACCCAAACTGAGTTTCTGTAGACACTCGAAATTTTCCTTGGCCCAATACTAACACTGTAGGAGGGCAAAACTGTCAATCAACTCAAATCTGGCTACCAATACCGGTCTTTACACCTAAATCCGATCCCCCAATATCGGTAACCTAAATCCGATCCCCAATATCGGTAACCTAAATCTGATCACCAATATCGGTACTCCAGACAAATCTGATTACCAATATTGGTACTCCAGACAAATTCGATTCCCAATATCGGTACTCCAGACAAATATGATCACCAATATCGATACTCCAGCTCCAATCTCCAATCAGACCTTCAATCTAGCTCCGATATCCAATTAGACCGTCAATCCAGCTCTGATCTCCAATCGGACTGTCGATCCAACTCCGATATTCAATTGGACCGTCAATCCAGCTCCGATCTCCAATCGGACCGTCTATCCAGCTCTGATCTCTAATCGAACAGTTAATCCAGCTCCGATCTCCAATCAAACCGTTAATCCAGCTCCGATCTCTAATCGGACCGTCTATCCAGCTCCGATCTTTAATTGGGTGGTTAATCCAGCTCCGATCTCTAATCAGACCGTTAATCCAGCTCCGATCTCCAATCGGACAATCAATCCAGCTCTGATCTTCAATCAGATCATCAATCCAGCTTTGATCTCCAATCGAACAGTCAATCTAGCTCCGATATCCAATCAAACCGTCAATCCAGCTCCGATCTCCAATCGGACCGTTAATCCAGCTCCGATCTTTAATCGCACAATCAATCCAGCTCCGATCTCTAATCAGACAGTCAATCCAGCTCCGATCTCTAAATAGACCGTCAATCCATCTTCGATCTCCAATCGGACCATCAATCCAGCTCCGATCTCTAATCGGATCGTCAATCCAGCTTCAATCTCCAATCGGACCGTCAATCTAGCTCCGATCTCCAATCAGACCATCAATCCAGCTCCGATCTCCAATCGGACAGTCAATCTAGCTTTGATCTCTAATCGGACCGTCAATCCAGCTTCGATCTTCAATCGAACCGTCTATGCATCTCCGATCTCTAATCGGACCGTCCATCCAGTTCCGATCGACAATCGGACCGTCAGATCAATCCCGATCTCAATATCGGGCCATCAAATCAATCCTGATCTCCAATAAGGCCATTAGTTCAAACCCCGATCTCAATATCAGGCCTTCAAATCAGCCTCGATAGAAACCTGAGAGGTACAAGGCAGCTCCGACAGCAACCCGGGAGGTACCGATCAGCCCCGATCTCAACATCGGTCATCAAATCAGCTCTGGTCTCAACCCGGGAGGTACAGGTCAACCTGGACATCAACCCAAAAAATGTCAAATTATCCTCGGTCTCAGCCTGGGAAGTACAGATCAGCCCCGACGTCAATCCGAGAAGTGCAGTTCAGCCCCAGAGACAACCCTGGGAAACTAGATCCATCAAAGACCGTGCCGACACTACAGGAAACCCCGAGAGGGGAAAACGGTCATTTTACCAACTCTCAACCGATTCGATCAAACTCAAGCTGAATTGATGCCATTAAAGTCAGAACGAACCACAACAACAATCCCGAGTGCCAACAACGCAAGACAGCTCAACGGATAAACTGCGGGAAATCGAAGACCTGGTTATGAACCCATCTTCTCGGACTCGAAAAATGTTTTATCCCATGTCATTGAGACACTCTCGGCGAGGGCTTTCTGAAAAGGTATCGTACGCCTCAAACGGACTCTCCGATCAAAAGTTTAAAAGTTTCGACTTCGCTTGCGCTTTGTCCGGAGTGCACGTACTTCAAGATGACAAAACTTGATATGTGGGCCCCACCTAGGGGAGCCGCACCTCTACCTATGGTAGCAGCAAGTAGAGCTAGGGCTCCATGGACTATAAATAAACGTGCACCCCCTTCAATTTTAAGAATTTCGAAACGCAGCGAAGCTCTGCAGTTCAATTTCTCGACTTTATACCTTTTTCCAAACCCAAATATTTTTACTCTAACACGTAGATATACCCATATACTACCACATATCAGAATATAACCGATAGATTTGGACGTTTAAAGCCTACGATTTGGCAAAAAGCCAGTATTACAGTCCATTGTAAGTATTTTTACTATCAGAAAGTCAATACTACTACTTTGCATTGTTTTCCACTTACAAACGAAGTTTCATCTTCTAAATATTCCTGGAACTTAGTTCCGTGGCCGTTTTCGTCAAAATTTGGTATATTTTTATAAATAAACGCAGTTTTTTGCCTTTCTACAACTCGAATTAATGATCCGTCAGCTTTAGCAGCTTTAATGCACTAGCACACACGTTTTGGCAACTTCGCCGGACTGGGTTATCTTCCCAGTCTGGGTTTGGCCCTTTTTGTATATATTTAACTGTATATGTACTAACATTTCAATTCTGTCAAGCCCGGATGTCAAATCCGAGGTAGTTTACCGCTTTTATATATATTTACGCATATATAAGCAACTTTCACCATCACTGGTTCTCACACCAGTCTTGGTTGACTACATTTCTGTCAATATATATATATATATATATGTATGTATATTTCAATTTAGTCCGGGCATAAGCGTGAAAACCCATCGCCCTTTTTACTATTTTTGCACTCTTCGCCATACTGGGTGCTCTCCCCAGTCACCGTTTGATTACTTTTCTGCAAATTTATATTTTTGTCAATATATATATATATATATGTATATATATATATGTATATATATATATATGTATATATATATATATGTATATATATTTTCAGTTCGGCCTGGATTACTTCGTGGCCATTTTACTGCTTTTGCACATTTTGCCATACTGGGTGCTCTCCCTAGTCACTAGTGGACTACTTTTCTGTCAATTTTAATTCCAGTACGGGCACCGACGTGAAAACCCATCGCCCTTCTTACTGTTTATATATATATATATATATTTTAATTCTGTCACAGCCTAGATTATTTCGTGGCTATTTATAGTTATATATATATATATATATATATATATATATATATTAATTCTAGTCCGAGCTTGCGAGTGAAAACCCATCGCCCTTTTACAGCTTTGATATATATACATATATATATATATTGCTTTACTCAATTTATTCAACTGCTGCATTTAATATTTATTTTTATATGAATCTGCACTGACATATCTGTGGGCGGACTAGATTTATCCAAATCTCGTCAATTCTAGCTTTCAATGGTTCAAACAGGTCCCGACAGAACCTGAAAGCTATAATGGCTGAGATTTCTTTAAATCTAGTTATTTTTATAGTTTCAACTTTGAAAGCAACCTCGCGTCCCTTAGATCGCTATCTAGTGAGAACGAGACGCTTCGGCCGTGCGAACCGGGATTTACTGAATGAATCCTCGGTTCTGGCAATTTTAGGATATTTATCTATTTTTGTGCAAATTTGAACTGTTCAGGTTTATGGGTTACTCATATGTGAGTCTAGGAATTGTGGGATTCACGATCAAATCGATCGGGAATTGATTCCCATGATGGACAAACTCCGATTTACAGATATACCCTGCCAATTTTTTTTTGTAAAATGTACATACACAGACCTTAAAACGGTTATTCGAATTTAAGGTCTCAATCTAATGAAAAATAAAATGTCAATTATCTTTTCAGCGTCCCTCCGATGGTTTTTATATCCATGAGGAGACCGACACTTGTATATTCTTGTGGTCGAGGATGCTTCGCAGCCCGACAAATCACCATTCACATGTAGCCTTAAGGCTATAAAGATAAAATTTGAAAGTGGCGATGTGTTTCAATTCCTATGTCAGCGTAAGAGTTTGATAAACCAGCTTTCAAAACATCATTTTCAATTCAATCAAAAGAAAAGCTTTTGCAAATCAAATTAAATGCTTTTGCAAATCAAATCAAAGACTGATTTTCAAATCAAATCAAACCCTTCGTATATAGGTTCAACGAAGCCTGTCAAAGCTTTCAATCAATCAATCAATAGGCTCAATTTTCAATTAGCATTCACTCATGCATTTCAATTTTAAAGGGAAATATTGAAAAGATGCGGTACCGTGTTTACGCAGGAGTCGTTGGGTGCCTAACACCTTCCCCACACTTAACCAAGCCCCCGAACTCAAAACTCCTATTTCAAAGATCAAGTTTCGAGAGTGTCCAGCAATTGGGCCTCTTTTCAAATCAAACTCAGTTGAGTTGGTACAACCATTTTCAAATCTACCAACTGGCGACTCTGTTAAAACATTCAAATCGTCGACATATACACATATTGGCCTCTTTCCTAAAAAACCCTTCAAAACCTTTTTCCTAAATAAAAAGAATAAGGGTAGAGAGAACTTAGGAAGATCGATTTGAGGAACCCCGGGTAACGAACCGACCCGCGGGATTCTTAAATTTTCCAACGTCGACAGTTTCCTTAGGCCTCCTTTGCGTTAGCGTAGAATTCCTTAACTATGTTTTACCACAGATGGCTCCGGTTGAGCGGTAAAAGCAAAATATTTTCTGCTTCTAATCATCTACAGTAACTCTCCATCTTCTGACTCTGGCAATAACCCACGCTCAGGAATTAGCATTTTACCAAAAAACCATTTGTGGTACCTCTTAGATGAATAAAGGCTTGGAAATCTCTTTTTGTCAAACTTTTTCGAAGTACCCAAAGTTTCTACTCTATGCCTTTTAAGAGCCATATGCCTTATGAATTCAATTCGCGCCCAAAAACTGAGCTAAACAACACAAAAAGTGATAATTTGTCTCTCAGGCCAGTTATCAAGGTGTGCAAGGATTTCAATCACTTTTGTTTAAGCACTCCCCCAAACTTGAATAAATCCCACTCTGAGAAATAAGCAAGAGCTTTCAAACGCAATAGCATAATAATAATAATTACCCAAACCCAATTGAGCCTTCTATAACTCAAGTGGGTGCTCAAACAAAGAAAACTAAACTTATTGAACTACTAAGTGCACAATCTTTGTTTCAAGCAATTCCATGTATTTTATAGTGCCTCTATGCAAAACTTACTTAAAATTAGGGCTAAACTTGAAGTTCCATGTTAAATCAATTGTTGAATTCCAAAATTAAAGTCGTTTGCCTTGTTGCGGATGGACCCGTCTATGGTTTTGAAGAAAGTCATGAAATTGGTCATTTGTTGCTATGGGTAGGATCGGATATGGTAGTGTTTGATTTGGAGAAGGGGAGTATGATCAGTCGTGGGTTAGAACAGAGAAGGAAGGAAGGTTGGTTTGAAATAGGAGAGAAGCAGCTCACTTTGATCTGGGTTTGTTAGAAGCATACCCGATTAGGGCTTTAGGTTTTCTTTCTTTCTTTCTGCAGGACCTCCTAGGCAGTTGGTTTTCTAAGGGTTGGAGCACCTAGGCGCTTGGGGACAGATTCTGTTGGCTATGGTGAGCGCCTAAGCGCTTGGATTGGCCTGTATTAGGGAGCCTAAGCGCTTAGACTCTGCTGAGTTGCTGAAGTTGGGCGCCTAGGCGCTTGGCTTGGATTTGTGATGGGGGCCTATGCGCTTGGGCCTGAGTTAGCAAAATTTTGAGCATCCTTCCAGCTTTTCCTTGTCGTAGTGGCCATTAGTCGAACCCGCCAAATATGAAAACTTGTCTCCTATCCTGAAATCAATTGACGACCATGTTAAAGAACATAAGGGATGTAACTAATGAAATTAGTTCTATAAAATCCTAAGCTATTTAAATCAAAGTTTAACCACTAAATAAACTAACAGTAAAGAAAATAAAATAAAATAAAAATAAAAATTACTAGGTTGCCCTCTAGTTAGCGCTTGGTTTATAGTCTTTCAGCCCAACTTTGTCGACTCTATTCTAATCAGCAAAGCTAATAGATGTCTTTTCTCGCTCGATACAACCCCCGTAGTAATGTTTCAACCTTTCACCATTGACTTTGAAGTTACATTTTGAATCTGGCTCTTCAACTTCCACAGCTTCTTGAGGAAAGACTTTTGTAATGATGAAAGGGCCGGACCAATGGGATTTCAACTTTCCTGGAAAAAGTTTAAGCTTGGAATTATATAACAGCACTGTTTGCCCCGATTTAAACTTTCTTTCGAGGATTTTCTCGTCATGCCACCTCTTGACCTTTTCTTTATAAAACTTTGCATTCTCATACAATTGGAGTCTGAATTCATCCATTTGGTTCAATTTTAAGAGACGCTTTTCTTCCGCAACAGACATATCAAAGTTTAACTTTCGGATTGCCCAATAAGCACTGTGCTCCAATTCAACCGGAAATGGCATTCCTTACCATATACTAACCTGTACGGAGACATCCCTATCGGTGTTTTGTAAGCTGTACGATATGCCCATAAAGTATCATCCAGCTTATTTGCCTAATCTTTCCTACTAGGGTTCACTATCTTCTCAAGGATTCGTTTTACTTCTGGGTTAGAAACCTCGGTTTGACCACTTATCTGTGGATGGTAAGCAGTAGCTATCTTGTGAGTGACTCCATACTTAGCAAGAATAGCTGCAAACTGCTTATTACAAAAGTGTGTGCCTTCGTCACTAATGATTGAATGAGGAGTACCGAATCTTGAGAAGATGTTCTTGCGGATGAACTTAACCACAACCTTATCATCATTGGTAGGCGATGCTACAACCCACTTTGAAACGTAGTCCACCGCTAGAAGTATATAGGAGTTGCCAAAAGACGAAGGGAATGGTCCCATGAAGTCTATTCTCCAAAATACAAATAATTCAACTTCTAGGATCATATTGAGCAGCATCTCATGTCTTTTTGATATGTTACCAACTCTTTGGCATCTATCACATTTCAATGAAAACACATGGGCATCCTTAAAGAGCGTTAGCCAAAAGAATCCACATTATAACACCTTGGCTGTCATTCTTTCTCCCCCAAAATGTCCACCATAATTAGATGCATGACATTGATGTAGAATGTTTTCCATTTCGACTGCGTGAACGCACCTTCTTATTACTTGATCTCCACACTATTTAATTAAGAACAGTTCATCCCACTGATACTGTTTCACATCATGGAGAAATTTCTTCTTCTACTGACTCGTCAAATCTGGTGGAAACATCTTACTCACGATGAAATTTATATAATCTGCATACCATGGTGTCTCCATCCTTACCGCAAACAGTTGTTCCTCTGGGAAAATTTATTGATCGTTGTTGTATCACCTTTTTTCAGTTCTGCATTCTCTAACCGTGATAAATGATCAGCAACCTAATTTTCTGTTATTTTTCGGTCTCAGATCTCCAAGTCAAACTCTTGTAGCAATAACACCCATCAAATCAAACCTCGGCTTAGCATCTTTCTTTGCTATCAAATACTTAATTGTCGAATGGTCTGTAAACATGATCACCTTTGCCCCAATCAGATATGAGAGAAATTTGTCAAAAGCATGCACGACTGCCAGTAGCTCTTTCTCGGTGGTTGTATAGTTCAGTTGGGCATCCGATAACGTCTTACTGGCATAGTATATAGCATTAAAATATTTATCCTTTCGTTAGCCAAGAATTGCGCCAATCGTAAAGTCGTTAACATCACACATTAATTCGAACGGGATACTGCAATCTGGTGCTATAATTACAGTTGTGGTGACTAATTTCTTCTTTAACACATCAAAGGCTACTTGGCATGCTTTATCAAAGTTGAATGAGACATCCTTCTCTAATAGATTGCAAAGAGGCTTTGAGATTTTGGAGAAGTCTTTTATAAATATTTTATAGAAACTGTGTGTCCCAAAAAACTTTGAATACCCTTCATTGAAACTGGTGGCGGAAGGCTCTCCATGGTTTCAATCTTGGCTTTATCTACCTCAATTCCTTTTGATGAAACTCTATGGCCCAAGATTATCCCCTCTCGCACCATAAAATGGCATTTCTTCCAATTTAAAACCAAATTCGTTTCCATACACCGTTTGAGCACAAGAGTGAGATTTTCCAAACAATAATCAAACGAATCCCCAAAAACTAAAAAATCATCCATAAATACCTCAAGATTCTGCTCAACCATATCAGGAAAAATAGCCATCATACACCGTTAAAATGTCGTCGGCGCATTACATAACCTTAAAGACATTCTCCTGAAAGCAAAAGTGTGACACCCCTAAATCCGGATACTTCAATTCCACGGGATTTGATGTTCACTATCTAATAATAACACATCTATCTTCCTATAATAAATGAAACTCATAAATGAAATAGAAATCCTCCCCTTAAAGGTTACAACATCTTAAACAATAAAATCTTAGGTCATCTAACCTTAATACATCAATGCGGAAATAACATAAACAAATAAGTCTTAAACATAACATAGTGAGTTTTATCATCAACATTCTCAAATAAATAATAAACAAGTCTTCATCACTTGTTTGCCTTGCCCTTTCCCTTACTAGTGGATGGCTCGTCAACTCTTTTAACCTTAGTTGCAATGTTATTATGCAAGAGTGAGCAACAATTGCCCACAAGTATAACAACAATAATAATAATAACATGCGGATAATCAATGGATACTGAGTAATAAAAAGCTCGACTTTTGAATCAAGAATAAATAACAAGAATCAAAAGTACATTTGAGGGTCATAAGACCAAGAACTATGTCCCAGGTTATAAAGTATTTCTACTTTAAACCTTTAATAGTCGTAAGACTATATGGACCTTACTTCTCGTACTTAAGGGAATCAGCCCTTAGTACCATGTATTTGGACAACATCTCAATGCTAACGCGTAAATAATCCCCTATAAAGGGTTGTTCATCTCATTTTAACATCAGAGTCCGTACCAACGGAAGTTTGGTTTGGATAAGCATAAATAATAGTTCTAGAATTTAGAACGCTCATCAACTATGGACTAGTCGAATCAATAAGGGTTCACTAGTCTTTCAGGGTTCAATAATACAATTGATACTCAAATCAAATAATGAATCTCAAAAGTATACAATTGAATAAGCATTGTATAACCGAAGTATTACTTTTAGAAGAATTAGAACATCTCAATTGAAATCATTAACTTGAATAAACAAGAGTAAGACTTTGCTCAATATAAGAATAGGATTTAGGAACTTGCTCAATTAAAAGTAAGGTTAAGAAACTTGCGTAACGATAACAAGTTAGGGAGAGAAAACTTGCGTAATCGTAATCAAGATAGGGTAACGAAACTTGCCTCGAGCGTAAGCTACAAATTATAATTCACGTTCTCCAATTAATCCTACATATCATTACATTCACAATACTAATTAATCGTAACTCAACTATCATCATGAGTATACTATCTTAACTCTAAATCTTATTATATTAATCAGATCCACAAATATTAACTCTTAAACACATTATTAGACTTCACGAACAACGAGTTTAAACACGTATTCGACTTATTAATTAATCACGTAAAAACATCATTGACATGTTAATAATATGTTTTAACATCTCAATATATAATTAACACATTTTTATGTTCATTACATTATGTTTTAAATTACATTTATGGACTTGAACACTTAAGTAAAAAAATTTGGGCCATTCTGCTAACCGGCGCTACAGTGCCCAGTTTGAACTGGAGACCGGTGCTGCGGCGTCAAGAAACGTCAGCAGGCTCTATTTCCTGGCGCTGTAACGCTCTGTTTCTTCACATTACAGGCACTGCGGCACCGTGACACGTCAGCCGGTCACTGGCCTGGCGCTGCAGCGCTCGGTTTTTCATAGAACCGACGTTGCAGCGCCGCGACAAGTGGGACGCAGACATTGCTCGTGAAGAACATGGAAAAAGCCAAATTATGCCAAAACTTCGCTCAAACAACAAATTTAACATTACCCATAAGTTATGAACTTAACAGAAATATTTTACAACAATCATGGCATGATTTTAAGAACTTAGGCAGCTTAAACAACCAAATTAAAAACCAATAAATTCAATGTTTTTTGAGAAAACTCCATTTTTGACATTCTTAACGAAATCAACTACCATAAACTTGTTTTTCAACTAAATCAGTCCGTTTAAGTTTCGCTCTTTTCGTTTTTACATGTTTAAACATACTCAATCATCAATTTATAGTTTAACATGCAATTAAGGCATCAAATTTCATACATTTAGGCCATATTCAAACATATTTCTCTGTAAACTTGAAAACTCCAATTTAAACATAATTTCATGGATTTGATTATTCTAAATCACATATAAATCATATACAATTGAATTATGCATGATAATAAACATCTAACATCAAGTTCTTAACAATTTGGCCATAAAAATCAATTCTTTTAATCAATTTACACATGATAACTCTATTCTGATTAATCAAGATGATAGGAATCCTCTTTAATTCTCCTACTTCTTTAATTCACAAAATCTCTCAAAACTCTCTCTCTTTTTGCTCTCTGTAGTATGTCTGACTATATAATATAATACTGATATATATTATACGTATAAGACTTAACTGGTAGAATCATGGGTAGCGGTTAAGTGCAACATGACCTTAATTGCTCCCATGTTCTTAAGGCCATGTTTGGTTTAGTTTAAAATAACTCCTTTTTAGTTTAATTTAATTAACTTGTTTATTATATAGTTTATTTGTCACACTTTAATTAATCAAATAATATTATTTAAATTTAATTAAATTAAAGGAAATATTACACATTAAATCAAATCATCACATAATTAAAATTCTCATTTATTAATTATGACAAATTATTAAATATCTAATTAATTATTAAATTAATTAGAATAACATTACAATTATTAAACAACTCATTTAATTTAATAATCTCAATTAAATTCACAGTTTGATGTATAAAATTATTCCACATTAATTTAATCAATGTAACACATTTAATTAAATTAATCTACCACAATTTCATCAAATATTTATTTAACTCAATAAATAAATCAACAAAAATATTTATTTAATTCAATAAATATTTAAAATAATTTACAAAAATCTCGTTCGTCATATCTTTCCCCCCTTAAAAGGATTCTGTTCCCAGAATCACGATTCAATTAATTCATCCCGTTACATTCTTCTCCTTACAAAGATTCTGTCCTCAGAATCGCTACACATAGATTCGAGTTCTCACGTAGCTTCTTCAGCATTGTGGTTCCTCCAGATTACCTTAACAGAAGGTATCACTTTGTTTCTAAGAACTTGCTCTTTCCTGTCAACTATTTGAACAGGAATTTCTTCATAAGATAAATCTTTCTCAAATTGCAAGGGTTTATATTCAATAACATGTTTGTAATCGGGTTTATACGGTCGTAACACGGAAACATGAAAAATATTATGGATGTGTTCTAATGCCGAAGGTAAGGCTACCTCATACGCGACTTCACCAATTCTTCGCAATACTTCAAAGGGTCCAATGAATCTCGAGCTCAATTTTCCCTTCTTACCAAATCTGATCTTTCCCTTCCAGGAAGAAACTTTCAAGAAAATGAAGTTACTAGATTCGAATTCTTGATTCTTGCGGTGTGGATCGGTGTATTTTTCTGCCTATTCTGAGCTGCTATTAATCTTGTCCTGATAACCTTGACGATCTCGGCGGTCTGTTGTGCCAATTCTGGTCCTAGCAATTGACGTTCGCCAACTTCATCCCAGCATAATGGAGTTCTGTACTTTATGCCGTACAACGCTTCGTAAGGTGGCATGCCAATACTTGCGTGGTAGCTGTTATTATAAGCGAATTCCACCAGCGGTAGATGGTCGTCCCAATTTTCTTTGAAATCTATGATACAAGCTCTTAACATATCTTCTAATGTATGAATTGTTCTTTCACTCTGCCCGTCTGTCTTAGGATGATATGCCGTACTCCTTCTTAACTGCGTTCCCATGCATTCTTGTAGTCGCTTCCAAATATTTGATGTGAAACGTGAATCTCGATCAGAAACTATTGACACTAGAACTTTATAACTTGAAATAATCTCATTCACATACAACTTCGCCAACTGATCTAAGTTGAATCTGATCTTGATCGGTAAGAAATGCGCTGATTTCGTCAGTCGATCCAATATAACCCAAATTACGTTGAAACCTTTCTGAGTCATCGAAAGATCTACTACGAAATCCATTGTGATATGCTCCCATTTCCATTCTGGGATTCTAACGGTTGTAACAACCCACTAGAGGTGATCCACCAAGGAAGATGAATTATCAAGAAGGAGGGTGATTGGCTTAGTTTTCTATCCTCTATAGAAAAGGAGTACTCTTCAACAATTGAAATTGCATCAACTGATATCTATTATAAGACTCCTCTTATATAGATATTGGTCAACCCTTCTAATCCTATTAGACATGGGATTTCATTTAATTAATTAAACTCTTTTAATTAATTTAGGCTTCCCACCACATTAAAAATAATTAATTAAATTCATTTAATTAGTTTGTCTCCTAATCTTATTAGGAATAAATGAGAGTACTAATATTAAATTAATTACTAAACTACTTTAGAAATTAAAATAATAATAATTGTAATAATATTAATAAGACTCCTCTTATTAATTTATATTTAATATTTCTAAAATAATAAATATTAAGCAATTTAATTTATTCTATCACCAAAGATTAAATTAATTACACTTAATGCATTATTACGATTATGCCATTACCTTCTTAAATAATTATTCTTCCTTTTATGGTGTGACCCTTTAGGTTCTCCATATTAAACCGGTTGTGAATAAATCAATTAGAACAATTCTAATCTTATTTAAATAAATAAATTAAACTAATAATCTATTTAAATAAATAATATTTATTCTACAATAGGGATAAGCCTCCCTAGCGATCAACGACTTTCTAGATAATATAAATTTCAACATTAATCATAAAAGAACCTGTGAGTAAATAGTTATCGTACAATTCAATCCTTCCACCATACAATGTCCCAATTAGATATAAGACATGAATTTACTGTCAAGTCTTATTTTATTTGATAATATGTATTTCGATTAAAAAATGCACAACTCCAAATAATGCAAATTAGAAACTCCTTTCTAATTTCATTCCACCTTGGCCAAGGATACATGGGTTGTCATTTAACAAATCACATAGGACATTTCTCATCTTTTACTAGAGGTGGTAGATTCTTTATTGATCATTCATTATCTCCATATGTAACTCATTATACCCAAGCATACCCTTTTATATACCCTAAAGGGCTTTAAGGAATAAGTCAAAGTATAATTCATTACATACAAGATACTATGATGATCTCAAGCCCAAGGATCACTTGTACTACTATCACATTAAGAATTCCTATTGACAGGCGAGTAAAACTCCATTAGGTATTCCATAGTGAGTCACGTTCACTGAACTTATTCTCCAATAAGCATCTACATACTTGCTTTAGTGTCTCCACACAAATGATCATAAGATCAATCATCCTCATCCAATGAGCAAGCAACATATGTACCAATCTATCCGGATTTACTAATCCTCTTTTTAGTAATCCCACGATTGGGAACTATTTTAGTTTTAAAACTTTCTAAGAATTTAGATCTCATTAGCATGATTATCATCATGATTCTAAAAGCATTTCTTAAAACTATGGGTTATTTACATATTATAAAAACAGCACCATGTAGATAATTAAATGCCTTTAATAAATGAATATTTTTATTAATAAATAAATAAGATTGTCTCCAAAGTATATGCTTTATCATCACACATGATTGGCCTGTATGCATACTACTTTCAATCTCCCACTTGCACTAAAGCCAATCGCCATGGTATCTCATACCAACTTCTCTAAGTGACGATTAAACTGCTGTTGTGTTATAGCTTTAGTAAATGGACATGCAATGTTATCTTGAGAGTCTATATACTCCTCTTTCAATGATTTCTTTAATCAAAGTGCCGCAACACACGTTTAGATTCAAGATGAGACTTAGGAACTATTCCTAGTTTTGTAATGAACTTTTCATCCGAAACATCAACTTGCAGCTTCACTTGCAGTTATGTACTTTGTCTTTGTCACTAAAGCAGCAACCTTTTGTTGTTTGGAACATTTCCAATTCACTACACCATCTTTCAAGGTAACGACTTACCCTAAAGTGGATTTGATGATCGTCTTGGTCAGTCTGAAAACTTGAGTCTGTTTAGCACTCTAGTTTAATTCAGACTCATCATGTGATATGATGACATCCTTAGTGTCAGTTAAGTACTTTAAGATATTTATCACTGTCTCACAGTGATCTTCTCCAGAATATGACTGATCAACATCAAGTCTCGTATATTTCATTGCATACATGATAGTAGCTCATGCGATCTCTCTTTTATTGAGGACAATTTTAGAGAGATTCACTCCATGGCTCATCATCATGAGACACCTTTTGGAGTTTGCCATGCTAAACGCCTTTAGCATCTAATGAATATATGTTTCCTTGGGTTTAGCCGAACATTCTTTTAAATATATCAATACAGATTTATATCCCCAATGCGAGATGTTCTACCCAAATCATTCATGGAGGAATGTTTAGACAACTTTATTTTGATCGATTGTAGCATAAGAATTTCTTTCCCCATCAGTAATATATCTTCAACATATAATACATGGAATGAGACAATGCTCCCACTAAGCTTCTTGTACACACATGGTTCAACCTCGCTTTTGATAAAATTAAACTCTTTGATTGTCTCATCAAAATGAATGTTTCATCTACGAGAAGCTTGCTTCAATCCATAAATGGATTGTTGTAGCTTATATACATGATTTGCTTCAACTATTGATACAAATCCATCTGGCTGTATCATACATACATTCTCCTCTAATATTGTATATTTGAGGAAGGGCATCTCCACGTCTATTTTGCCATATTTAGTAATAATAAGCTGCAACCGCAAGTAAAATCCAAATGAACTTGAGCATTATTTCTAAGATCCATTTTGATTTTATGGTCATCTACCATTTCCCTGAGTCTTTATTACTCATAGCCTGTTCATAATTCAATGGATGACGTGTACCTCATCGTCATCCTCTATGACGAATCCATACCTCTCAGGTATCTTCGGTACCTTTCCATATTTACGAATAGGGTGTTGTATAGTAGGTGTCTCTACTTGGACAGGTTCATCCACTTGATCTGTAGTGGTTTGTGGTTCTTGAATTTCTTCAAGATCTAATTTCCTCCCACTAGCCCCTTTAAGGATAAACTCATTTTTCAAAGAAGGTAGCGTGTTTCACAACAAACACCTTTTGCTCAGTAGGATTGTAGAAATAGTATCCTAAACTTTCTTTAGGATATTCCACAAAACGTGCACTTATCGGATCTTGTCCCAAGCTTATCATATTGAAACTTTTTCACATAAGCTGGACATCCCCAAATCTTAACATGCTTAAGACCAAGTTCCTCCCTATCCACATCTCATATGGAGTCTTGGGAATGGATTTTGAGGGGACCTTATTGAGTAGATATGAAGCCGCTTCTAGGTCATAACCCCAAAATGATACTTGAAGATTGGTAAAACTCATCATGTATCGAACCATGCTCAACAATGTTCGATTTCTCCTTTCAGATACTCCATTTAATTGTGGTGTACCCGGTGGAGTCCATTGTGAGATTATACCGTTATCTTTGAGACAATCGAGAAACTCACCGCTTAAATATTCACCACCTCGATCTGATCGAAGAATCTTAATACTTTTGTCAGTTTGTTTCTCTACTTCACTTCTGAACTCTTTGAACTTTTCAAATGATTCAGATTTGTATTTCATTAAATACACTTATCCATATCTTAGAGTTATCATCAGTGAAAGTAATAAAATAAGAATACCCACCGCGTGCATTTGTTGTCATAGGTCCACAAACGTCTATGTGAATCAACGTTAACAACTCTGTAACTCTTTCTCCTTTTTCACTAAAAGGAGATTTAGTCATTTTACCCATGAGACAAGATTCACAAGTTGGATATGATTCATAATCAGATAGCTCTAAGAACCCATCCTTATGCAACTCGAATAATCTCGTTTCATTGATATGACCGAGTCTATAGTGCCACATATAGGTATAATTAATATCATCTCTTTTTCTTTTCTTAGTTTATTCTATTTGAAGTATATTTTCATGCAAGTCAAGTATATAAAGTCCATTTCGCTGATTTTCAATACCATATAAAATATTATTTTTATAAATTAAACAACTGTTGTTCTTTATTATAATTTCAAATCCATCCATATCTAATACAGAATTTGAAGTAATATTTCTAATGATATTCGGAACAAAATAACAATTATTTAAATAAATGGACTTGCCCGTAGGCAGTGCTAAACAATAAGTGCCAACAGCTAATGCAGCAACCTTTGCTTTATTTTCCACTCGTAGGACAACCTCATCCTTGTTTAGCTTTCTACTTCTGACCAGTCCCTTCACAGTATTACATATGTGAGAACCACATCCAGTATCCTATACCCAAGTAGAATTTTAACTTTCTAAAAAATTAATTTCAATCATGAACAAACCTTGATTGGAAGTCGAAGCTTCTCCAAGCTTCTTCTCTGCCAGAAACTTCTTGCAGTTCCTCTTCTAATGACCCGGCTCATTGCAATGGAAGCACATTCCTTTGCTAGCTAGATCAGGTTTCTTTTGTTCCTTTATGTTCACCTTACCTTGGTCATCCGAGATTGGAAGAGCTTCTTAGATATCTCATATCTAGCAGTCCTACTTTGTTCACCATACAACTCCTTGAGGTGAAGCAACATAGTAGGAGCATCCATGTTTTTATGCTGACGCTAAGCTCGTTATTCATAGATGCGAGCATGATGCATTGAGCCACAGATGCGTCATTTTGCCACTTTACAATAGTGGCAATTTCTTCCTCAGATGCTGATTTTGGAACAGTTCCAAAGACAGGTGAATTTAGAACATAAGAAATCTTTTCAGCAGTGAGACCTATTCTTAGATTCCTTAACCAGTCCGTATAATTTGGTCCGGTTAGTTTATTAGCATCAAGTATGCTACGCAAGTGAAATTAGTGATTTTGACATTTTTAAATTTCTGTATGTGAAAAGATAATATTTTAGCAAACATTCATTTAACTAATTTTGCATACCAAAATAAATTTAGGTCTTTATTTTAAATTGGTATCTCCCACTATTTTTGTCAAACTATATTACCCTCACTTATATAGTTCGAAAATATCTAATTAAAGATTTGCTAGTGAGATTAAGGATCCCATTTCAAATGTATATAGCCTTGTGGATAGCACAACAAACGATATATAAATAAATAGGTAGACAACTCTTGTCAATTACATCAACATGTAACTCCTTTTATTTTATCTCTTAAATCATAATGGTCAAGTGTGTGCACATCCGAACTAAAATAATTTAAGTTAAGTCTAGCCTAGCACTTCCATAAATTCAAAAAAGAAAAATATTCGTCGTTGTGGATAGCACAACAAGACTATATTGTTCAATTTTCTTGATAAGCATCAAATGTGATTAATGAATATCTTAAATACGCAATACTCGCCTTGTGGATAGCACAACAAGCTCATATTAAATATTTAATACTCTATTAATTTATCATACTAGAAGGCGACGTTCGATATTCCAAATATCATTGAACACTTTGGACTTAATATTATTTCTTTGAGGGGTTTGTTATTATTTGTTTCATCTTGTTTAGTGTACATGCACACACACACACACACACACACACACACACACACACACACACACACATATATATATATATATATATATATATATATATATATATATAATACGCGTAATTTATTAAACATGCGAAACATGTTTGCATAAAATATAATATATATAATACTTAGCATGCACATATAGAATACTATATTCTATCTGGATTGATTACTGAAATTTTATTCTAGTTTGGTTCACTAGAGCCACCAAGTGAACCAAAAGGTAAAACCTAGGAGTGCAAGAATTTAAATTTAAACGTAACTATTACATTTAAACCCGGGCTCCATACAAACGGGTCTTCACGCGCTCCTTGCTCCTTGGTCTCCAATTTCTTCAAGATAATTATAACTATCTCTATTACATTAACTATTTAAAATTAAATAGAAACCTTGATTAGCAGTCAAGGGGAAGTACATAAGAGAGAGATAGAATTTTACATCAAGAAAAATCAGAGAAAACGAGGTACACAGACCCCATTAATAAAATTCATTCATTCAAGCATTAAACTAAAATAAAATTCAATCACATTGATCAAATAGTCCATAATCAATCCCTATTTATTATCATACATATCACCATATATATCAATAAATAAATATTCATCTCATGAATTAAAATATTCCATATATATATATAAGTATCATTTAATGGACAATTTTAAATTGCATGAAATCCAATTTCAAGATTAAAATAAACTCTTTATTTTAATTATAAAATTATTTAGAATATAATATATAAATATATCATATATATATATATATATTTGATATTACCGTATATATTATATATATTTATATAACGAATCAGGTTATATATATATATATATAAATTCACGTTTATTTTTTTAAAAGAAGTCACCTTCTTTGATTAAAAGAGTCCTGCAGGTTTATTAAAAGAGTCATTTTCTGATGGGTCACCTTCTTTTTGGAGTAAGAAAGAGACAACGCCTTTTCTTTGCAGAATTCAAGATTAACGCCCATAAAAAAAAATTGTGATTCGTCCCAACAAAAAAAAACGCCATTTTTTTCTTAAAAAGATAATTTTATACACTAAAATTATGCCCAATAAATTATTCTAAATACATACCAATATGTATATGAAATCAAAAATAAATTAATAATTGCATAAATGTTTGGCTCTGATGCCACTGTTGGGTTTGTACGAAATCATGATGCAATCAAATTGCAAAAATTAGCGGAAGCATGGTATATCAAAGTTTAAAAATTTCTACAAAATCATTACCCAGATCATCCTTTATGCAAATTATTGATTTAAAACGATAAATAAGAAGTTATAGAATCATACCTTTGTAGAACGAAGCTTCCACAGGTACGAGTTCCACTCCTTGTTCTTCGTTATCTCTTTGAATTTCTGGGTTAGATTCCTTCCTTTGATCAACGTTAGCCACACAAGTGTTTGGCCTCTAGAGGTGATCCACCAAGGAAGATGAATTATCAAGAAGGAGGGTGATTGGCTTAGTTTTCTATCCTCTATAGAAAAGGAGTACTCTTCAACAATTGAAATTGCATCAACTGATATCTATTATAAGACTCCTCTTATATAGATATTGGTCAACCCTTCTAATCCTATTAGACATGGGATTTCATTTAATTAATTAAACTCTTTTAATTAATTTAGGCTTCCCACCGCATTAAAAATAATTAATTAAATTCATTTAATTAGTTTGTCTCCTAATCTTATTAGGAATAAATGAGAGTACTAATATTAAATTAATTACTAAACTACTTTAGAAATTAAAATAATAATAATTGTAATAATATTAATAAGACTCCTCTTATTAATTTATATTTAATATTTCTAAAATAATAAATATTAGGCAATTTAATTTATTCTATCACCAAAGATTAAATTAATTACACTTAATGCATTATTACGATTATGCCATTACCTTCTTAAATAATTATTCTTCCTTTTATGGTGTGACCCTTTAGGTTCTCCATATTAAACCGGTTGTGAATAAATCAATTAGAACAATTCTAATCTTATTTAAATAAATAAATTAAACTAATAATCTATTTAAATAAATAATATTTATTCTACAATAGGGATAAGCCTCCCTAGCGATCAACGACTTTCTAGATAATATAAATTTCAACATTAATCATAAAAGAACCTGTGAGTAAATAGTTATCGTACAATTCAATCCTTCCACCATACAATGTCCCAATTAAATATAAGACATGGATTTACTGTCAAGTCTTATTTTATTTGATAATATGTATTTCGATTAAAAAATGCACAACTCCAAATAATGCAAATTAGAAACTCCTTTCTAATTTCATTCCACCTTGGCCAAGGATACATGGGTTGTCATTTAACAAATCACATAGGACATTTCTCCTCTTTTACTAGAGGTGGTAGATTCTTTATTGATCATTCATTATCTCCATATGTAACTCATTATACCCAAGCATACCCTTTTATATACCCTAAAGGGCTTTAAGGAATAAGTCAAAGTATAATTCATTACATACAAGATACTATGATGATCTCAAGCCCAAGGATCACTTGTACTACTATTACATTAAGAATTCCTATTGACAGGCGAGTAAAACTCCATTAGGTATTCCATAGCGAGTCACGTTCAGTGAACTTATTCTCCAATATGCACCTACATACTTGCTTTAGTGTCTCCACACAAATGATCATGAGATCAATCATCCTCATCCAATGAGCAAGCAACATATGTACCAATCTATTCATATTTACTAATCCCCTTTTTATTAATCCCACGATTGAAAACTATTTTAGTTTTAAAGCTTTCTATGAATTTAGATCTCATTAGCATGATCATCATCATGATTCTAAAAGCATTGCTTAAAATTATGGGTTATTTATATATTATAAAAACAACACCATGTAGATAATTAAATGCCTTTAATAAATGAATATTTTTATTAATAAATAAATAAGATTGTCTCCAAAGTATATGTTTTATCATCACACATGATTGGCTTATATGCATACTACTTTCATTTAGGACATAAGAAATCTTTTAAGCAGTGAGAACAATTCTCAGATTTCTTAGCCAGTCCTCATAATTCGGGCCGTAAGCTTATTTGCATCAAGTATGCTTCGTAGTGAGATTAGTGATTTTGACATTTTTAAAATTCTGCATGTGAAAAGACAATATTTTAGCAAATGTTCATTTTTATTAATTTTTGCATATCAAAATAAATTTAGGTCTTTATTTTAAATTGGTATCTCCCACTATTTTCATCAAACTATATTACCCTCAGTTATATAGTTCAACAACATCTAATTAAAGATTTACTAGTGAGAATAAGGATCCCATTTCAAATGTATATAACCTTGTGGATAACACGACACGCGATATACAAATAAATAAGTAGT
The DNA here is from genome assembly GCA_020205555.1 of Panax stipuleanatus. Classification (NCBI taxonomy): domain Eukaryota; kingdom Viridiplantae; phylum Streptophyta; class Magnoliopsida; order Apiales; family Araliaceae; genus Panax; species Panax stipuleanatus. The sequence continues at coordinate 20,736,244 of CM035121.1, read as the reverse complement.
CAACTCTTGTCAATTATATCACCATGTAACTCCTTTTGTTTTGCCTCTTAAATCATAATGGTCAAGTGTGTGCACATCCGAACTAAAATAATTTAAGTTATGTCCAGCCTAGCACTTCCATAAATTTTTTAAAAAAATGTTCGTCCTTGTGGATAGCACAACAAGACTAGATCGCTCAATTTTCTTGATAAGCATCAAATGTGATTAATTAACATTTTAAATACTCAATACTCGCCTTATGGATAGCACAACAAGCTCATATTAAATATTTAATACTCTATTAATTTATCATGCTAGAAGACGACGTTCGATATTCTAAATATCTTTGAACGCTTCGGACTTAATATTATTTCTTTGAGGAGTTTGTTGTTATTTGTCTCATCTTGTTTAGCGCGAATGCACACATATATATATAAAATACGCATCATTTTATTAAATATGCGAAGCATGTTTGTATAAAATATAATATATATAATACTAAGCATGCATATATAGAATACTATATTTAATTTCGGATTGATTATGGACTTTTATTCTAATTTGGTTCATTAGAGCCACCAAGTGAACCAAAAGGTCAAACCTAGGAGTGCAAGAATTTAAATTTAAACGTAACATTACATTTAAACCCCAGGCTCCATACAAATGGGTCTTTACGCGCTCCTTCCTCCTTGGTCGCCAATTTTTTCAAGATAATTCTAACTATTTCTATTACATTAAACTATTTAATTTAATTAAAAACTTTGATCAGCAGTCAAGGGGAAGTACATAAGAGAGAGATATAATTTACATCGAGAAAAAACCAGTGAAGACGAGGTACGCAGACCCCATTTAATAAAACTTATTCATTCAAGCATTCAACTAAAATAACATCCAATCACATTGGTCAAATAGTCCATAATCAATCCCCATTTATTATCATACATATCACCATATATATCAATAAATAAATATCCATCTCATGAATTAAAACATTCCATATATATATGAGTATCATTTAATGGGCAATTTTAATTTGCATAAAATCTAATTTCAAGATTAAAATAAACTCTTTATTTTAATTATAAAATTATTAAGATATTATATATAATATATATTATAACGTGGCAATATCTCCTAATGCAAACAATCCTGTAGGAACTAATCAAGGTAACTTATACTATATATATATGGTTTCAAACTTAGAAATCCTTCATGCCTTCCTGCAGTAACTTTTGAAAAACAAGGTCACCCTTTAAAAAGTAACATGAATGCTATCCTTTTTTTAATCATTTTTAAAAGGAATTCGGCAGCATTCTTTTGAAACAATTTCGTTACCTATTTTTTTCCTATTAGTAACACGGATATCAGCGACACGGAAGAGAAAAAAAACTTTTCGATTATTTTTTTTTCTTTTAAAAAATAATAATTTTATACAATTAATTATACCGAATAAATTATTCTAAATAAATACACATACATATATAAAATCAAAACAATTAATAATAGCATAAAGTTTGGCTCTGATACAACTGTTGGGTTTGTATGAAATCGTGACGCAATTAAATTACAAAAATTAGCGGAAGCATGGTATATCAGAGTTTAAAAATTTCTAGAAAACCATCACCCGGATCATCCTTTATGCAAATTATTAATTTAAAACGATAAATAAGAAGTTATGAAATTATACTCTTGTAGAACGAAGCTTCCACATGTACGAGTTCAACTCCTTGTTCTTCGTGATCTCCTTAAATTTCTGGATTAGATTCCTTCCTTTGATCAACGTTAGCCACCCAAGTGTTTGGCCTCTGGAGGTGATCCACCAAGAAAAAGGAATTATCAAGTAGGAGGGTGGTTGGCTTAGTTTTCTATCCTCTATAAAAAAGGAGTACTCTCCAACAATTAGAATTGCATCAACTGATATCTATTATAAGACTCCTCTTATATAGATATTGGTTAACCCTTCTAATCCTATTAGACATGGAATTTCATTTAATTAATTAAACTCCTTTAATTAATTTAGGCTTCCCACCACATGGAGAATAATTAATTAAATTTATTTAATTTATTTGTCTCTTAATCTTATTAGGAACAAATGAGAGTACTAATATTAAATTAATTACTAAACTCCTTTAGAAATTAAAATAATAATAATTGTAATAATATTAATAAGACTCCTCTTATTAATTTATATTTAATATTTCTAAAATATTAAATAATAAACATTAAGCAATTTAATTTATTCTATTACCATAGATTAAATTAATTATACTTAATGCATTATTACGATTATGCCATTACCTTCTTAAATAATTATACTTCCTTTTATGGTGTGACCCTTTAGGTTCTCCATATTAAACCGGTTGTGAATAAATCAATTAGAACAATATTAATCTTATTTAAATAAATAAATTAAACTAATAATTTATTTAAATAAATAATATTTATTCTACAATAGGGATAAGCGTCCCTAGCGATCAACGACTTTCTAGATAATATAGATTTCAATATTAATCATAAAAGAACTTGTGAGTAAATAGTTACCGTACAATTCAATCATTCTACAATACAATGTCCCAATTAAATATATGACATGGATTTACTGTCAAGTCTTATTTTATTTAATTATATGTATTTTGATTAGAAAATGCACAACTCCAAATAATGCAAATTAGAAACTCCTTTCTAATTTCATTCCACCTTGGCCAAGGATTCCTGGGTTGTCAATTAACGAATCACATAGGACATATCTCCTATTTTGCTAGAGGTGGTAGATTCTTTATTGATCATTCATTATCTCTATATACAACTTATTATACCCAAGCATACCCTTTTATATACCCTAAAGGGCTTTAAGGAATAAGTCAAAGTATAATTCATTACATATAAGATACTATGATGATCTCAAGTCCAAGGATCACTTGTACTACTATCACATTAGAAATTCCTATTGATAGGCGAGTAAAACTCCATTAGGTATTCCATAGCGAGTCACGTTCAGTGAACTTATTCTCCAATAAGCACCTACATACTTGCTTTAGTGTCTCCACACAATCGATCATGAGATCAATCATCGTCATCCAATGAGCAAGCAACATATGTACCAATCTATCCGGATTTACTAATCCCCTTTTTAGTAATCCCATGATTGGGAACTATTTTAGTTTTAGAGCTTTCTAAGAATTTAGATCTCATTAGCATGATTATCATCATGATTTTAAAAGCATTGCTTAAAACTATGGGTTATTTATATATTATAAAAACAGCACCATGTAGATAATTAAATGCATTTAATAAATGAATATTTTTATTAATAAATAAATAAAATTGTCTACAAAGTATATGCTTTATCATCATACATGATTGGCTTGTATGCATACTACTTTCAAAACCTCCTCGCCTTGCTCTCATCAGTATTCACCTGATAAGTTGCAAACCTAGCCAATTCGTTAAACTTCGCGGCGTACTCAGGTACAAACATGTTACCCTAATTCGGCTCCAGGAATTAATCCTCCATCTGGTTTTGAGAGCTCGTTGGGAAGTACATCTCAAAGAACATCTCTTTGAACCTATCCCATGTGACCACACCCTGTCCTCCTTGAACCTTGTTCACCTGCCACCAGTAGCTGGCTTCTGACTTCAGCATAAACGTTGTGAAGGAAGTCTTCTGGTCGTCGCTGACCCTCGTAACATCAAACACCTTCTCCATCTCCATTACCCAAGTCTGAGCTTTGATTGGGTTCATAGAACCTCTAAACTCTGGTGGTCCTACCGCCTTGAAGTCCTTAAACGACATAGCTTGTAGAGCTTGCGACTGATTTGCAAGCCCTCCAGTTAACAGGTTCACCATCTGCTGTACAGGATTAGCATTGACATCAACATTGTTGTTATTAGTCGATCCTTCTTGAGCTTGCTGAGGGGTTTGGCGTCTTCTTGGCGGCATTTTTCTGTTTAAGATATACGTTTATTAGATCGTTATTCAATTTCTTAAGTATTTAAGACTTAGCTTAAACATTCTAAGATTATCACTTAACACATATCATCTCAAATAAACTCTAATATTTTATTCATTCAAAAGTTTAAACATAAACAAGATAGCATCACTGCTATTTACATCAACTATCCCCAGATAAAAAATCTTTAGGATTTAAATCATCATATTCTATTGTTTATAACCACAGTGGAATTTACATTATTAACTACCATATAATATTCACATAACTCATACTATTCCTATCACGGCCTACTAAGACGTCGAACAGCTTCTCTGCGCTCTTCTTCCATGATATGGAACATCGTCCTACGGTCCAGCATGTACCAAGGTAAGTCCTCAAACTGCACTGGATAGTAGACAACTTGATCCTGGGCCCTATCAATCACTGTCTGAAAAAGTGTAGTCCATCTCCTCAATCTTAGCCTTCTTTTCCCGATCGTTGTCTTTAGCAAGATCTGCATGTCGAGAAGCCTTCATCCAAGCGTCCTCTTCTCTAGCACGATTCGCTTACTCCTCTCGCAAGTCACTTTTCAGTTTCTCTACCTCAGTAGATAACTCTTCATTTTGGCTCTCTGCCTGAACCAACTTCCATTCCACGTCTCCAAGACATCCATCAAGATTCTCAATCTCGTCATCCTTCTGCTATATAGTAGCCCGTTGTACAACTGTCAGTTCTTTCAATTCTCTAACGTTATCTTGCAACTCTATATTACAGTCATACAGCTTGTCATACATCTCAACACTGATAGAGTTTGGTGGAAACTCATCAGGGTCCTCATCCTCCTCTTCAGCCTCTACCTCTACCTCTACCTCCTCAGAGTCATCCTTTGAATCAAACACAGGCTCATGCTCTTGACCCATAACAGTGATCAACAGAGGTGGCTCTATCTGTACCAACTGCTTTTAGACGGTATGAATGTCTCGGGGCTCCTCTTTTCTAGCTACTCGGGGCTTAACCTCCCTAGGTTGATTGGATCCTCCAACATCTGACATCCTGACAATTAAATTTTAAATTTTTAGTTAGTACGTGAGGCTAATCGATACTCGCGAGCACATAAGTATATCACACAAGCACATAAAGTCTTTTATTATCTTCAATGAATTCCTTAATTCATTTCTTAGAACTCGATAAGAGCTTATCACCAATATGCTTTTTAATCTCCTAAAAGGCTACTACCCTAAGGTTTCCCCACCTAAGGTTCATAACCTACAGCTCTGATACCAACTTGTGACACCCCCAAATTCGGGTACTTCAATTCCACGGGATTTGGTGTTCAGTGTCTAATAATAACACATCTATCTACCCATAATAAATAAAACTCATAAATGAAATAGAAATCCTCCCCTTAAGGGTTACAACATCTTAAACAATAAAATCCCAGGTCATCTAACCTTAATACATCAATGCGGAAATAATATAAACAAATAAGTCTTAAACATAACATAGTGAGTCTTATCATCAACATTCTCAAATAAATAATAAACAAGTCTTCATCACTTGTTTGCCTTGCCCTTTCCCTTACTAGTGGATGGCTCGTGAACTCTTTCAACCTTAGCTGCAATGTTATTATGCAAGAGAGAGCAACAATTGCCCACAAGTATAACAACAATAATAATAATAACATGCGGATAATCAATGGATATTAAGTAATAAAAAGCTCGGCTTTTGAATTAAGAATAAATAACAAGAATCAAAGTACATCTGAGGGTCACAAGACCAAGAACTATGTCCCAGGTTATCAAGTATTTCTACTTTAAATCTTTAACAGTCGTAAGACTATATGGACCTTATTTCTCGTACTTAGGGGGATCAGCCCTTTGTACCATGTATGTGCACAATATCTCAACTCTAATGTAAGATCCCGACTTTTATGAAATAAAAGTCTAATTTAATTTACGATTATTATTCTAAAACTGTAAAATATTAAATTGATAAATGGCCAAACGGACAATTAAACTGATAAATGAGTAAATAAAAGAGAGGGATTAAATCTTCTAGAAGGTTGGCATGTGGGTGGCGGCTAAGAATTGAGCAAGGAAATGTGCTGATATTAATTTCCTATATACTTCCAAATATTTTTCCAAAGTCTTCACCAAACTTGTTTTGATTAGTCCTTTAATTCAAATGGGCTATGGATGTTGGTTGTGTGATTAAGCCTAATAAGGCAAAATCAGCATTTCAGTTCATCATACTCCCTCCCGTAGCAATATTTTCAGAAGAAAGAAAATAGAGAGAAAAGAGAGAAAAGAGAAAGGAAAGAGAAAGAAAGAAAGAAGAAGGAAAGAAAGGAATGAAGAAGAAATGAAAACAAAGAAAGGTAAACTCAAAACCTTTTTTAATCTTTGATTTTCATATATGGTTATTAAGTTCTATGAAATTTATGGAAAGAGGATATGTTATGCTTATTAATTTGTGATGGATTAAATTTGCATAAACATGAATCAAATGAGAGAAATCAAGAAATCAAATGAAAAACGAAATTTGAAAATTTCATCAAAATTAGTTTGCTACCATGTTTTTATAAAATTCATATCTCCTTGTGTATAATGAGTTAGGAGATGAGTCTTATATCAAAAGAAAGCCTGGAAGTAAGCTCAACACAAAAATTTGAATCACCAGAAAATTCATTGTGGATTGTTCGTGGTGACTGTTTGAATGAAACTGGTCTGAAGGACTTATAGTCCGCTAAAATCAGAAAACTCAATTTTCTTAAGCTCTATTGCATGAGTTATAATTCTTAATCCGACCGTTGGATCGTTGTAATTTTGGGATATGTTATACATATATACGTTGAGTATATGTCCACAAATTTTGAACCATTAAAGATTTACGTATGATTTGTTATGAATTTCGTGAGGTGGCTGGTCTGGAATTTTTCAAAACAGAATTTTCAGCATCATGTTATAAGTTTCAAAAATGTATAACTTAATGATTTTAAATCTGATTTGGGTGATTCTTGAGGCTAAATTCGATTATTTGAAGTCTAGGTTCTGGTAAAATTATTTAAATTGATAGTTAAGTTTTGGTTAATGGTGATAATATCATAACAATTTATTGATATTTTAAAATAAATTGTCATTGTCGACGTCGGGAAAAAATCTTGTTGCTTTGGACATATCTTCCTCTTCCTAAATGTTGTTTTCTACCCTTATTTGTCTTATCTGTTTTATGAAGGGTGAAAAGTTTTTTAGGAAAAAGCCAACATGTATCATGTCGACGATTTGAAAGGTTTACAGAGTCGCCAGTTGGTATATTTTGAAATGATTGTACCAACTTAACCGAGTTTTATTTGATTTTGCAGCTAGGCTCAATTACTGAACACTATCAAAACTTGGCCTTGAAACCGAGATTCTTAAAGTTCGCGGGCTTGGTTAAGCGGGGGAAGGTGTTAGGCACCCCTCGACTCCTGTGAAACACGGTACCGCATCTTTTTAATATTTTCCTTTTAAATTGCAATGTGTGTGTATGTTGGAGGTAACTGAGCCTACGTTTGTCTGATTTGAAAGTAGTGGCTTGCTTTGTTAGACCTATATACGAAGGGTTTGATTTGTTTTGAAAAATCCTTTTGTTTATACAAGATATGAAAATGATGTTTTTAAAGATTGGTTTTCAAACCCTTACGCTCGCATAGGAATTGAAGCATATTGATACTTCCATTTTATTCTGTTCAGTCTTAGGCATGATTTAGATGTTTATTGTTGGGATGCAAAGCATCCTCGACCACAGAATGTATATACAAGTGTTGGTCTTCTTGTGGGCATAACAACCATCGAAGTGACTCTATCACTACAAACCATATTTCACTATATTCGAGACCTTAAATCCGGATAACCGCTTTAAGGTCCCTCGGATGTACATTTTACAGAAAAACTGGCAGGATATGTTTACAATATGAAGTTTGTCTATCGTGGGAATCAGATTTAGATCAGTTTGATCATCAATCCCACGATTCCTAGGCTCACAGAAAAGGGCCAGAAAATATGCATAGAACAGATATTCACATAGAAGGAGAATTGTAGTCTAGATGTCGTAAAATCGAAGGATTTATAAGTCAAATCCTTGCATGCGCGTAGCCAAAGCTTTTCGTTTCCGCTAGATATGGATCTAGGGTCGCAAGGTCGCTTTAATATTTACAAAACTAGAAAAAACTAGATTTAAATAAATCTTAGCCATTCTAGCTTCCCGGTTCCGGTTGGACCTATTTTGAACCGTTTGAAAGGTAGAAAGGGTTATATTTAGATAAATCTAATTCGCCAAATTTACATTAAAACAAATTCATATTAAATGAACATTTAAAATGGATAGTTAATCATAATAAATAATATATATATATATATATATATATATATATAAGCGATAAAGGGCCACGAATTTCCAATCCAGACCTGACTAAAATGTAAATATATATATATATATATATAAAAGCTGTAAAGGGCCACAGATTTTCAATCCAGGCCAGACAGGAATGTAAATATATATATAGATATAAAACCATTAAATAACCACGAATTTGCAATCCAGCCTCGACTAAATGTATATATATATATATTTATAAATGCTGTAAAGAGCCACGAATTGATCCAGGCTCAACTAGAATGTAAATATATATATATATATATATATATTTATTTATAAAAGCGGTAAAAGGCCACGGATTTCTAATCCAGGCCAAACTGAAATGTAAATGTTAATATATATATACAGTTAATATATATATATTAAAGTGAAAAAGGCCACGAATTAGCAATCCAGGCCAAAAAAAAGTTAGAAAAGTTATATATATATATATATATATATATATAGTTATATATATAAAAGTAGTTAAAGGGCCACGAATTAGTAATCCAGGCCCGACTGAATTGAAAGTTAGTATATATATAGTTAATTATATATATAATAAAGCTGAAAAGGCCACAAATCAGTGATCCATGCCGAACAAGTTCGTATATATATATATATATATATATATATATATATATACACATAAAAGTGAGTAAAAGCCACTGATCAACGATCCAGGTTGTGCAAACGAAGAAAAACGTATATATATATATACTTATATATACTAAAAATTAAGCTAAAAAGGCCACAGAACTGAGTTCTGGGCAAAACCAGAAGAAGAAACTTGATATGCACGTTCACATATACGTAAGGAAGTAAGAAATGACTTTTGATCGTAAAAAAAACTTACAATAGACTGCTCCACGGGTTTTTTGCCACTCGGTGAGCTTCAAATCTCCGTTTCCGCCTGTTAATTTTTGATATGTTGTAGAATATACGTATGCAAACGTATTGGACGAATAAAATTGAAGTTTGGAGTACTACAAGTAAGGCTAAGGGCTGAAATGGACAGAGTTTCAGAGCGTTTTTTATTTTTCTTTTCTTTTTTTGCAAGGGTAGGGGGTCTTATTTATAGACTAAAATGGTAGCGGTTGCACTCGCGATAGCTGTGAGTCTACCTGCAGCTCCCCAAGTGGGGCCCAATCTCGTGGGTTCCGTCGTTTTGAAGTACGTGCACTCCAAGCAACTCGATGCCAGGTTCGAACCTTCATAATTTTTGATCCGGGCATCCATTTGAGGCGTGCTATACCTTTCCAGAAATCCCTTTCCGAGAGCTTCACAATGACATGGGACTTAACCTTTTCTGAATCCAGAAAGATAGGTTTATAACCAGATCTTTATTTTTTCACAGTTCGTCCGTTGAGCAGTATTGTGCTGTTTTCACTCAGGATTGATGTTATGGCTCTTTCTGACCTTCATTACATCAATTTGGCTTGCTTTTGACTGAATTTGGCTTTAAGTCAGTAAAATGACCGTTTTACCCCTCCAGGGGGTTGTTTCATGTATTGGCATGATTTTTGATTATTTTCTCGGGGTTAGCTCCGAAGTTTTATCCCAGCCGACTCTGTTCTTCCTCAGGGTTGTCTCCGAGGTTGATTTGGCTCCCCAAGGTTGTCTCTGGGGTGATTGCATCTCCCGGGGTCGTCGTCGGGGTTGATTTGACATCCCGATGCTGCTCCAAGGTTGAGTTTGATCTTCTGGTGTTGTTGTCGGGGCTCCTGTACCTCACGGGTTGTTGCCAGGATTTGACTTGACATCTTGGTGTTATTTCCAGGGTTAAGTTTGATCTCTCGATGTTGTCACCGGGGCTCTTGTACCACCTGGGTTGTTGCCGGGGTTTGAGTTGATATCATGATGTTGTCTCTAGGGCTGAGTTTGATCTCCCGGTGTTGTCGCCGGGGCTCCTGTACCTCCCAGGTTGTTATCGGGGTTTGACTTAGCATCCTAGTGTTATCTCCATGGCTGAGTTTGATCTCCCGGTGTTGTCGCCAGGGCTTCGACTTTTGTTTGAACTTCTAAGGTTATCTCCAAAAAGTAAAAGACGGTTTTGCACTCCTGCAGGGTTAGTAACAGGAATGCAAAATTTTGAGTGTCCACAGATGCCCCTCTTTATCATGTTTATGTAATGCAATGAAATGAACAAGATAAAGACTGCTAGACACTGGAAATATGACACATACAAATGTAATGCCATGCATGATATGTCATATTACGAATGTTAGATGCCCTCGTGGTGTTAGTCGCCATGGGTAGGCTATCACTGGCTGTTCACGTCATTTTCTGCTGGGGATGACTACATCCGTGATAGCTTTTACTGAATTCTCTTGACGCCTACTCGAATGGTAGTCTGCAACGTCTAGACCATCATCGAATCTTTCTTGATGCTACACTGGGTTAAAGCCAATAGTTTACCATGTCCGTTGATAATCTCTGTGGGGAAGAGTTTCTTTTGGCTGATGCCATTGGACATTTCTGAACTCGACGTTGGGGTTATCACCAATATATCCTGTCTTCAGATAAGTTTTCTGACTTTTTTCTCCGATAGGGATACTCTTTTTATGACGAGTGACCTCATTGGGGATTCCTGATGCCTATCTGATGATAACTTACACCAGTTTACATCATCGAATCTTTCCCGACGCTACGTTGGAGTTGTCGCCAACGGTTTGGATTGTTGTTTGGCTGACGTAGACGTTTTAGTCGGAGGTAGAAGTCTCATGATTGATTCAAATAATAGTCAAAAATGAGTTAAAATTTATCAAACCTATTCGATGCCTACCCGAATGGTAGTTTACAACGGTCGATTGAACTTGATTTGATTCTTACTCGAACGGTAGTTTGCAGTGCCTGACCATCATCGAACCTTTTCGGTGCCTACTCGAACGGTAGTTTACAACGGTCGGCTGACTTGATTCCTACTCAAACGGTAGTTTACAAGGCTTGACTATCACCAAACCTTCTTAGTGCCTACTCGAACGGTAGTTTACAACGATCGGCTGATGTGATTCCTACTCGAACGGTAGTTTACAGGGCTTGACCATCACCGAACCTTCTCGGTGCCTACTCGAATGGTAGTTTACAACGGTCGACTGACTTGATTCCTACTCGAATGATAGTTTGCAGGGCTTGACCATCACCGAACCTTCTCGGTGCCTACTCGAACGGTAGTTTACAAAGGTCTGTTAAATCACCAATCCTTCCTGGTGCTCCTGCTGGGGACTTATATAACAGATTCCATCATCTGTCCTCCGTGGGGACAATTTGTATATGGTTCTCGTCACCGACTCATTCCTGATGATATGTTGGAGTTATCGCCAATGTCTTACAATGTCAGTCAATCTGACCCTCGCTGAAGTGGTTTTCAACGGCTTTCATCATCGACTCGTTCCCGATGCTTTGCTGGAGTTGTCGCCAATGGCTTGTCATATCAGACCTAATCGATCTTGACGTGGGGATTATCTTTTTGATAAGTCGTACCCTCGGACCAATTTGGACACTTTGAAGCATTTAAAACCCGCTGTTTGCCATGCCAGGACTTTCTCGATGCTCTGATAGAAGCAGTTTTCAACAGTTTTCATCATTGGCTTCCGAATATCACTTTTGGGCTTCTACCAATGGCTTACAAGAAATTCCTTTCTTCGTCAGAAATTGACGCTTAAAACCAGGGTTTCAGGCCATTCTGCTCAATCGCGTAGCAAATTTTTTTTTTCCTGATTTGACTTTTCAGCTTCTGTATACTCAGTTTCAATTCTAACTGGACCGAACCGAAGGGAGTGGGACCCACCTTAGGGAGCCGCAGGTCAACTTGCGGCTGCCGCAAGTGGAGCTGCTACTCCCTGCGAGTATAACTTGGGCACCCGAGGCTTTCAAAAATCATTTTTAACTTTAAAATCTTAGGAAAATATGAAATTTCTTCTTCAAATCTACAGAGTTTGGGCTACTTTTTTCAAATTCCGTCACTGTACAAATGTTCTTCACATCTCTGGTAACGTTTACATCCTTTCTTTTTCCAGTTTTGACCGTTAGAATGTTATATATCACATAGTATGCTTCTAAACACAATATAGCGAATAGGCGTGTCTATATGTCTTGACAAAAAATTTCAGACTTAGTAAATATGCATATTTTACTGTGCTGAACGTTCTAATGTAAAAAATTTTGATTTTTGAGATAGTCAATTGACGCCCTTTTTGATCAGTTTACTCCTCCTTTTTGAGACTAAATGAGTGTGGATTTTTAACTAAAAATACACATGGTAACTTAGCTGCCATGGGGAGTTTAATTTTTGATTTTTTTCCATAAATATGAACTGTTTATGTTTTTGGGTAGGTGTGCTACTGAATGGCCACCTAGTCATGCCTATGTGCTGCGGACAGGCCATTTTACAAAGTAGACTCTGTTGAAATTTTTCCAAAAGCTTGTGCATTTAATAAACATGCAATTTTGATTCTACTGGGGATTTTTGTTAACTAATGCATGATTTAGGACTTAAAAATTCATAAAGCAATGATTTAATTTAATAAGACGTAGGTTTAAGGCTTACATCACCCTTTCTGAGGTGATTTGGAGACTTTGTCCAGTTTATGGAGCCAGATAGACCCGGTAGTGCTAGCAGGGTCACTTCAGGTATGAGGCAGAGGGGAGCTTCTGATGTTCATCAGCCACGTCCAGCCCGACCGCCTCGCCGTTTGGCTGAGTCTGTGATTCGCCCGATCCGGGCTGAGGTACCAGATGATGTGGATGGCGAGGATGTCCCATTTGTAGATCATGCCCTACCTCGTGTTCCTCGTAAAGAGCTTCCAGCCATTATTGTGCAGATTCAGGAGCTTCTGGGCGATTTAAGAAGCCATCCATCGATATATCTCCACGCCAATGAGGTGATTAAAGTTTTTATTTTGGATTTTCTTTCTTTCTTTTGCCATTTTAGGGCACAGGTTTAATCTGGACTTGCTATTTGATGCAGGTTCCCAACTTTACATAGCCCAGGGGAACTGGTTCAGCATCCACTCTTTATACCATACTTTGCATCCGGAGTAATAGGCCATCGTCAACACTTAGGGTTCGAGGCCTTCTTTTCTATTCCTCCCCACCGTTGCCCCTAGGGTTTTATAAGGGCTTTGTCTGAGCGCTGGTTCCACCAGACCCAGTCTCTCCATCTATTGGATTACGAGGTGATGATGACGCCTATGAACTGGAGGTTCATCCCCAGGATAGAGTTTACAGGCGAGCTAGTGCCATTGGTGGCTGACATTTTACCTACTGCCGTTCGCTTCCTTTTGGGAGTTCCTGTGACGACCATCAAGGGTCGAACTGTCCGTTCTGGTCCCTTGAGTGTAGATGCCCAAAGCGGAGCTTTGACTGAGCCTTTACCTGATGATCAGAGGGTTAGAGATCGCATCCTTTGGCGACTATTTTTGGTGATCATCAGGGGTTGTTTCATTGTAGATGACAGAACCCGGCATCGCGGACCCCACCAGGGGAGTCGTACCTCTACCTGCTGCAACCACATGTAGAGTGGAGGCTCACTGGCCTATAAATAAACGTGTCCCCTTCATTTTCAAGAATTCTGAAACGCAGCGAAGCCCTACCAGTTCAATTTTCTGACTTTTACACCTCTTCCAAACCCAAATATTTTTACTCCAACACGTAGATATACCCATATACTACCACATATCAAAAAATAATCGGTACATTTGGACGTAAAGAGACTACGATTTGTCAAAAAGCCCGTGTAGCAGCCCATTGTAAGTATTTTCACGATCAGAAAGTGAATAATACTTCTTCGTACTTTTATACACTTGCACGTTAAGTTTCATTTTCTAAAAATGCCCAGAACTTAGTTATGTGGCCGTTTTTATCAAAATTTGGTATGCAGTTTGTACATAAACTGATTTTCAGGCATTTTTACAACTCGAATTGACAATCTGTCAGCTCCAGCAGCTTCAATGCACTAGCACACACGTTCTGGCAACTTTGCCTGACTAGGTTATCTTCCTAATCCAGATTTGGCCCTTTTTTGTATATATTTAACTGTATATGTACTAACATTTCAATTCTGTCAAGCTCGGATGTCAAATCTGAGATAGTTTACCGCTTTTATATATATTTATGCATATATAAGCGATTTTCACCATCACTGGTCCTTGTATCATTCTTGGTTGACTACATTTCTGTTGATATATATATATATATATATATATATATATATATATTAATTCCAGTCCGGGCACCTATGTGAAAACCCACCGCCCTTTATATTGTTTTTGCACTCTTTGCTATGCCGGGTGATCTCCCCAGTCACTGGTTGACTACTTTTCTGCAATTTACATTCCACTTTGGCCTGGAGTATTTCGCGGCCTTTATACTATTTTTGCACATTTTGCCATACTGGGTGATCTCCCCAGTCACTGGTTGACTACTTTTATGTACATTTATATTTCAGTTCGGCCTAGATCATTCTGTGGCCCTTTTACTGCTTTTATATAATATTTATGCATATATAAGCAGCCTTTACCACCACTGGGTTCTCTTCCCAGTCTTGGTTGATTACGTTTCTGTCAATATATATATATATATATATATATATATATATATATATATATATATATATTTCAATTCTAGTCCGGGCACAAGCGTGAAAACCCATCGCCCTTTTTATTATTTTTCTATATATATATATATATATTTCATTTCTGTCAAGCCTGGATAATTTTGTGGCTTTTATACAGTTTTTTATAAATATATATATTCTTCAATTCTAGTTCGGGCTTATGCATGAAAACCCATCGCCCTTTACAACTTTTATATATAATTATATATATATTGCTTTACTCGTTTTCTATTCAATTGCTAATGTAAATATTCATTTTATATGAAAAACCTCCGCATTCTTTAAAATATTCCGAACAAGACTTGTATCATTTGATGATGCCATGTGAATCGCTAGAACTCCATGTTTTGAGAAATATTTACCCATTTCCATTCAAGAGTTCTTATGTGTTTCCACGCCCCTTTGAGACCCCGAAAAGAATTTCACATTTGATTTATCTTAGAATTGAATCGAGGAACGGTATTAGACAACCGGCCCCTTTTCTTCGGTCTGCGGGTTCTTTTTCTTCTTGATTTCTATTCTTTGTAGCGGGTATAGTTTAGTGGTAAAAGTGTGATTCGTCACCCCAGAATGAAAGGGGTGAGATGAATAAAAAAGACTGATATAAGAGAAGATTTAGGTCTGGCGAACTGAAACATCTTAGTAGCCAGAGGATTGGCACTGACATATCTGCGGGCAGACTAGATTTATTTAAATCTCGCCAATTCTAGTTTTCAAACGGTTCAAAACCTCCAGACTGAACCGAAAAGCTAGAATGGTTGAGATTTCCTTAAATCTAGCTTTCTTTCTAGTTTCAGTTTCAAAAGCAACCTCGCATCCCTTAGATCGCTATCTAGTGGGAACAAGACGCTTCAGCCGTGCGGACCAGGATTTACTAAGTGAATCCTCTGTTATGGCAATATTGGGATATTTATCTGTTTTTGTGCAAATTTGAACTGTGCAGGTTTTGGCTACTCATATGTGAGCCTAGGAATCATGGGATTCATGATCAAATTGATCAGAATCTGATTCCCACGATGGAAAAACTCCGATTTACAAATGTACCCTGCCAGTTTTTCTGTAAAATGTACATACAAAAAGTCTTTAAAATGGTTGTTCGGATTTAAGGTCTCAACATAGTGGAAAAAATATTAATTATCGTGTCAGCGTCCTTCCGATGGTTTTCATACCCATGAGGAGATTGACACTTGTATATTTGTTGTGGTCGAGGATGCTTCGCAGCCCGACAAATCACCATTCGCATGCAGCCTTAAAGCTATTAAGATAAAATTGGAAGTATCAACAGGCTTTAATTCCTATGTTAGCGTAAGGGTTTGCTAAACCATCTTTCAAACATCATTTTCATTTAAATCAAAAGAAAAGCTTTTCAACCAAAGACTGGTTTTCAAAACAAATCAAACCCTTCGTGTATAGGTTCAACGAAGCAAAGCACTACTTTCAATCAATCAAATCAATAGACCCAATTTTTAAACAGCATTCACTCACGCATCCAGTTTTAAAGGGAAATATTGAAAAGATGCGGTACCGTGTTTACACGGGAGTCGTGGGGGTGCCTAACACCTTCCCCACACTTAACCAAGCCCTCGAGCTCAAAACTTTGTTTTCAATGATCTAGTTTCGACAA
This sequence comes from Panax stipuleanatus, assembly GCA_020205555.1. Lineage (NCBI taxonomy): Eukaryota > Viridiplantae > Streptophyta > Magnoliopsida > Apiales > Araliaceae > Panax > Panax stipuleanatus. The sequence goes on along the minus strand of CM035121.1, from coordinate 20,719,698 downwards.
TGTCCAGTAATTGGGCCTCTTTCAAACAAAACTCGGTTGAGTTGGTACAACCATTTTCAAATCTACCAACTGGCGACTCTGTAAAACGTTCAAATCGTCAACATGATACATGTTGGCCTTTTTCCTAAAAAAACCCATCAAAACCTTTTTCCTAAATAAAAATAGTGAGGGTAAAGAGAACTTAGGAAAAGAGATTAAAAGATCTGGGTTGTGATTCGACCCGCGGATTTTTTAAACCAACGTCAACAGGTGGCGACTCTGCTGGGGACAGTAGAGGGCTTAGGCCTCTTTCAAATCTTTTCAAACATTTCCCTTTTAAAACTATTGAATGCGTGAAATTCTGCGTCTCCATAGTCAATGAATGAGTGAATACTGCGTCTTTATTGAATGTATGAATATTGCATCTTTACATTGAATGAATGCGAATGTATGCCTTCCTACTTTTTAGTGCTTCGCACCCATATTTAGTGCTTCGCACCCATGTCATCATATACACAACGGTGAGGCACGATGTATGTGAATGTATGTTGTGTGTCCATCTCACATGGAGGAAAACCCGATCGGTGATAAGTAATGTCTCTGGGGACGACTAAGTCTCTGGGGCTCATGAAAATGCACCACCCAAATTCGCTCCAGTTGAAAGACCGAATTAATTTCCCCTCTAGTTGATTGCGATGATCTGGGAACCTTCATGCCGAAAACAAAGCCACAAGAACAACCTAGGATAGGTCAGCCTCTGATTAACCAAATCCGAAGGGAAGCTTCTTTATGCCTTCCCCTTTCAATTCCATGTTAAGTCTCCGATTACCGAGGAGCACAATGTAAATATTATAATGAAAGATTTATTTCCCCTGTCAAAATACCATATCATCCTGCCATCAAAACAACTAACCTCGATTTTGCAGGATAAAATCTAAAAAACACATCATGCATCCGGTCCTTACCTACATCAGGAAATTAACACACTTATGTTTTGTTGTAGGTAAAAATTGGTGCTCTTACTAGGTCTAAATCTAAAGCACCCAGTCCATCCACGGACATGGCTTCCAGTGCTCACCCAGAATCCACCCTGGTATCCAGGGAAGAGTTCGAAGGACTGAAAAATCAGATAGCCGAGTTAGCCGGTTTTCTTCGAGAACAAAGCAAGGTCCTTAAAGGGAAACAATCTCATGCTCACCCAGAACTAGAAACATCTGGTGGTAGTGCTGGCGATCATGAGACTGAAAAGGCCAAAACTCAATTCCTGGACCACAAAACCAGGACACGACCAACAAAACCCCTAAAATCACCCCCTTTGTCAAAGAACAGGAAGCTGGTGACATCATAAAAAAAGTACAACAGATGGAAGAAACCCTCCGGTCAATCAAAGGGATTGGGGCATTCGGTAGTGTCAATTACTTCGACCTCTGTATATTCCCCGGGGCTCGTTATCCCAAAAAAATTAAAACTCTTGACTTCGAGAAGTATGATGGAATGGGAGATCCTTACAAACACCTGAAAATGTTCATTGGAGAACTCAGATCCTATGCAGAGGATGAGAAGCTTCGAATGCAACTATTTCAAAAGAGTCTGACTGGAGAAGCCAGAACATGGTATGCCCATCTGGACAACTCCAAAATCCATAGCTGGGAAGAACTGGCCCATGCCTTCCTCGGTCAATACAATTTCCAATCCCAGCTGGCTCCAGACAGATACCAAAATCAAGAAAAAGAACACTGAATCATTTAGAGAATATGCCCAGCGATGGAGACGGGTTGCAACACAAGTCACCCCAGCCATGACTGAATCTGAAATAGTCATGACCTTCATCGACATCCAACAAGCTTCATATTATGAGAGGGTCCTAGCAGGTATAGAAAAACCATTCTCTAAAATGATTAAGCATGGCGAAATGGCAGAGATGGGGCTCAAATCTAAGAAGATAAAAGATCTAATCTCCCTCGAAGCTGTCGCTGAGCATATCCAGTCCGAATATTATGGGAGTAATCCCCGGAAGGTTCACAAAAAGAAAGACGAAGAAGTCTCCTTGGTCTTACCAGGACAAAATCAAAAGGGCGAGTCCAACAGTATGCCCATTCAAAGGAGGAACTATACCCCTTTTCAAAATCTAGCACAGCCTTCAAACCCTCCATTCCAGAAAAATATAGAGGTCAGGCGTCGAAGAAATTTCACCCCTCTAGGGGATTCACTTGAGAACGTATTCAAACTTCTGACAGCTCAGAAGATGGTTATTCAACTCCTTCCACCAAGCAACACTAATGCTCGAAACTTCGACCAAAGCAAGAAATGTGCTTATCACTCTGGATCTCCATGCCATGACACCCAAGACTGTTGGTCTCTCAAGCACAAAATACAGAACTTGATTAACAGCGGAGAGATTTTGGTCACAAAGCCTGAGCAACCTCATGTGCAGGACAATCCTCTGCCACAACATAAAGAGGAGAATGTTAACATGATCAGCACCACAAGTGGAGAAGGATCCAAGTACCTCCGTTATGTGGGAGAATCAACTCCATCCAACCATAGCACCCCAGATAGTTGGGAAATATCAGAAAGGCACTTTCTGATTGAGCAAGAGATCAAGTCTATCAAGGAGCAGATCGAATAATTGGCAGAACTGGTCATCTATCAGCATCAGATCACCAGAAAGATGATCAAGCGAGCCAACCGGTCTGACATCGATGGTCCTCCTACACCAGAAATCAATTCCAGGTAAGATCATAGCCAGTCTCATGAGCATGAACCCTGGACTGACAAGGGGGTTAAAGAAGCGAGTGTCCAAACTGATAAAAAATTCCTATTTCAGAGGAACTTCACCAACCTAAACCAGTCAATGGAAGAAATTTTCTAGATGTTATTCAACGAATGAATGGTTGCAGACTTATTACCTCTATTGAACCCTAAAGCCAGAAAATTCAAACCTGACCAAATATGTCAGTACCACTCCAATTCAATAGGCCATGATACTGAAGATTGCTGGGCACTTAGTAACCTACTTCAAGACATGATTGAAAATGGGGACCTGATAAGGGGAAATCAAATCCTTGATCTCCCAGACAATGACACCCTCTGGATCCCCACTGTATGGAACCAGAACACAGTAGCTGTCATATCCTGCGATAGGGAGTCGACTCTCAAACCCTTAGTACTACCTGGGAAAGGGATCCAAGAAATGCACCACCCTGTAAAGGTGGCTGCACCTGAGCCTTTGATATTGCCCTTCAGACCTAAATATCCCATTATCAGTTTGAAGAATGTCCCATGGAACTACGGGGATAATGAAGGCTCCATTTCAAACAACATTACCGTTGTGCTAAAGGATAATCCATTATACTTGCCACAGCGGGTGATCAAACCTGTCATTCGAATCAAAAAAAAGGTGGATGAAGAAAAAATCAACGAGTTCCTCAACAAGATGGGACACAATGAAATCAAAATAGTGTAAAGCTTAGAGAACGCACCCAAGCAATTGTCCATCATTGACTTGGTCCTATCCTTAGAGGATCATCGCAACATTCTAAGTGAAGGTACTAGAAGAAGCTCATTTGCCACATACAGTGGACACCGAGAAATTCCGTCACGTGATCGAACACATCTTCAACAATAATGTAATATCTTTCACGGACGATGATATCCTGGCAGAGGGAACGGGCCACCACAAGTCCTTGCATATAGCTGTAATGTCCTCAGAATATGTGATTGGAGGTTTGCTTATCGATGGCGGATCATCCCTCAACATCTGTCCATTTGACACTTTAGAAAGGATGAAGATCAATCTGAACCGGATCAAAACCAGTCATATGGTCATCCGGGCCTTCGATGGATCTCGCCGACAGGCTATGGGGGAAATAGAGCTTCCTCTAGAGATTGGTTCACACACTTTCTATGTATCTTTCCAGGTGCTTAATATCGCCACTGGATACAACTTATTGCTGGGCAGACCCTGGATCCACATGGCAGGGGCAGTGCCATCCACCCTCCATCAACAACTTAAGTACATTATCAATGGCAACCTAATCATAGTGAATGCCGAACCAGAATACCCTGCCTCTATACATGGGGACATGTCAGTGATCAGCCTAGATGCGGGGATTGAACCTGCAAGTTTTTAAGCTTTGGAAGTAAGAGATTCTCAGTATCTACCTATCGGGGCTCCAGCCCTAAAGCCTAAAGTCTCCATCGAAGTAATGAAAGTTGGGCAAGAAATGGTATCTTCGGGTTTCCAACCTGGAGAAGGGTTGGGAAAGAATAAGCAAGGTATCAAGAGCCTGATACAAATCCCAAGTCAGAATGGGAGAGCAGGATTGGGATATTCATCCGGGTCAAGCCGCCGGAACCCACATAAACATCCCAAGGCTCATACCTCCACAATTTTGCTGCCAAACCTCACAAATGTCGGATGGGTGAAACCTACGAGGAAAATCCCTATTGCGATATCAGCTATGCTATTTCTTCCAATCATACATGTCCATGAAAGAAAAGCCCTCAAGCTTGAGGCAAACAGTGAAAAGGGAAAGGAAAAGATCCTATATGAAGGATGAGACCCATTCGCCAACATGAGGGTCATTATCAACTACGAGGGCATGAATGAAGAACTCCTGGACAGTGATGACGAAGATCATGCCCAAATTCCTCCCATCAAGAAGAGGAACAATCCACAGAAAAGCCTCAGCCTTATTCTAAAGGATGTCTCAGTTATTATCCAAGATGAGGTAGACGAGCACAATTCCTCGATTCTCCCTGTTCATGAGAATCTGACCTTGGACAACTGAAGCAGTATCCCTTGCCTAAGTCGAAAAGGGTAAAGGGGCAGAGAGTACATCTGCCCTTATCCATGCTTTCATTTACTGCTTACTTTTGATTGCACAGCTATAGCAGTAACTTTGCTATGCTTTGCAAAATGCTATGTGTATTTAAGCAGTTATATATATTAATGAAAGTATTTTTGTTTTTAGGAACCAAGCATTGGATGTGTGTGTCTCTGCTGATGAGATGCCAACCTGTCAAAATAACTACAACTTTGATGTAGTACTGAACTTTGACTTGATGAATATTGATTAAGAGGAGGAAGATGACTATGAGGTGCCCGAGGAGATCAAAGAATGGGTCGAAGACAAACCCAAACCAAACCTCGACCAAACCACCACCATCAACATAGGAACCTCCAAAAACATCAAAGAAATCAAGATAGGTTCAGACCTCACACATAATCAAAAAAACTGACCTGATCGAACTCCTAATATAGTACCAGGATGTATTTGCATGGTCACATGAAGACATGATTGGCTTGTCCACGAACATTGTCATCCATCGAATGCTCATCAAGGATGGATTCAAACCAGTCAAGCAAAAGCTCAGGCGATTGAAACCTGAGTGGAGTCTGAAAGTCAAAGAAGAAGTCGTTAAACAATTCAAAGCCAGAATCATCATAGTATCAACATACCCCGAATGGCTGTCAAATATAGTCCCCGTACCTAAGCTCGGAGGGAAGGTACGAGTCTGCGTGGATTACCGGGATCTGAACAAAACCTGCCTCAAGGACAATTTCCCAGTACCTTTCATCCACATCCTAATTGACAATACGGCGCAGTATGGCATGTATTCCTTCATGGATTGCTTTACCGGGTATCATCAAATCATGGTTGCTAAAGAAGAACGGGAGAAAACAGCTTTCATCACTCCCTGGGGAACATTCTGCTACCGACGACTATCTTTTGGCCTCATTAATATCGGGGCCACGTATCAACGAGCCATGATGGCCCTTTTTCATGACATAGTGCATAAAAAGATAGAAGTTTATGTGGATGATATCATCATCAAATCCCGGAGGGAGAATGATCACATTGACCATCTTAGGAAGTTGTTTAACAGGTTACGTAAGTATAACCTCAAGTTGAATCCCGCCAAATGTGCTTTTGTCGTCAAAGAAGGAAAGCTGTTAGGATTCCTGGTGAGCAATCGGGGCATCGAGCTTGACCCTGCCAAGATCAAAGCCATTAATGAAATGCCCGTACCTCGTACAGAGAAGGAGATACGTGGATTTCTGGGAAGGATCAACTTCATAAGCCGATTCATCTCCCAACTCATAGAAACCTGTGAACCCATCTTTAAGCTGTTAAGGAAGAATTCCTCCACCAAATGAAATGAGGATTGTCAACAAGCCTTCCTTGCCATCAAGAAGCAGCTGACTAAAGCACCTGTTTTGGTACCCCTAAGGGATGGAGTTCCCTTATTCATGTACCTATCCGTCAATGCCAATGCAATGGGCTGCATGTTAGGACAATAGGATGATAGTAGTAAAGAAAGTGCCATCTACTACATCAGCAAAAGATTCAGCACTGGAGAGCATAAATACACCCTGATCGAAAAAACATGATGTGCGTTAGCATGGGCCACCATGAGGTTGCAACACTATTTGCATGGGCATACAACCTACCTCATATCCCGCATGGATCCACTCAAATACGCATTCGACAAGCCAATATTGAATTGTCGACTGTCTAAATGGAAGTTAATCCTAAAACAGTTCGACATTGTCTACGTGACTCAGAAGTCAATCAAGGGTCAAGGCATTGCAGATCAATTAGCTGAAGCACCTTCAGGAGGGTTCGAGCCCCTGAAGACATATTTCCTAGATGATGGGATCATGATAATTCAACAACTTCAGTCTGAGAATACAGTCCAACCATAGAAACTGTATTTTGACGGAGCGATAAATATGGAAGGTGCCGGAGCTAGGGCAGTCCTTATCTCTGGTACAGGTGAACAATATCCTTTGGCTACCAAAATTCAATTTGGAAACACCAACAACAAGGCCGAGTATGAAGGCTGTACAATGGGGTTAAAATTAGCCCAATCCATGTCTATCAAGCACTTACTCGTCTTCGAAGATTTCGAGCTGGTCATCAGACAAACCACCGACGCGTATCTCACCAAAGAACTGCATTTGCTGTCCTATCATCGGCAGGTCCTCAAAATATATACTAGGAATTTGAAGACATAACCTTCGTTCACATTCCTCGGGGTCGGAATGACTTCACTGATGCATTGGCAACGTTGGCTTCATTAATCCGCATATCCGATAAGAGTGGATTTCCCAACATCAAGTTCACAATTCAGAAAGCCCCTACATATAGGAGTTACGTTGGAGAAGTATCAGATAAAATACCTCATGTCAAGCATCCTTGGTATCAAGACATCAAGGAATATCTCCGTGATGGATCCACACCCGCTGGGGCAAGTCAATCAGAGCATAAACGGATTCACAGAATGGCTATGAAGTTTTATCTAAGCGGAGATGCACTATACAAAAGGGATGCTGAATAGGCCTGTTAAGATGCCTCGACAAAGAGCAAGCCCAAAGACTTATGGATGAAATCCACGGTGGAGTCTGTGGTCCACACATGAGCGGTCATCTGCTGGCCAAGAAAATATTTAGAACTGGACATTATTGGATCTCTCTTAAGGCTGACTGCGATGATCACGTTAAGAGATGTTTTCAATGTCAAATACATGGAAATGCCATCCACGCTCCTCCAAATAGGATGCATAACATGAGTTCACTATGGCCTTTCTCCATGTGGGGAATGGATGTGATAGGTCTAGTGGAGCCAAAAGCCAACAATAGTCATCAATTCATCTTCACCATGATCGATTACTTCACCAAATGGGTTGAAGCAGCCTCTTTTCCCAAAGTCACAAAAGAGGTCATCATTAGTTTCATCAAAAATAATATCGTCTGTCGATATGGACAATCGGAGGTGATCGTATTAGACATCGCTAAAAACCTAAACAATCAAACGATGAAAGAATTGTGCAGTAAGTTCCACATTAAGCATCTTAATTCCGTCATCTATCGGCCCAAGATGAACGGTGCGGTCGAAGCGGCCAATAAAAACATCAAGAAGATCATGCAAAAAATGTCCGCCAATCACAAGGAATGGCCTGACCTGCTGCCTCTAACCCTGTTAGCATACAGGACGTCAATGAACACCTCTACTAAGGCTACCCCTATTCATTGGTCTATGGCATAGAAGCAGTACTCCCCATAGAGGTAGAGATGGAATCCTTGCGAGTTATGATCGACGCTCAGGTAAACGAAGATTAGTGGTTGCAAGATCGATATCATCAACTGTCCCTGGTAGATGAAAAGAGGGCTACAACCATTTTCCACGGACAGTTATACCAGCAAAGGATCGCCAGATCTTACAACAAAAAGGTCTGAATTTGGAAATTCAAAGAAAATGACTTGGTGCTAAAGAAAGTCCTGGCCAATCAGGATGAAGCCAAAGGAAAATTCGCCCCAAATTGGGAAGGCCCTTTCATTGTCAAGGAGGTGTTGACAGGGGGAGCTATCAGACTACAAGAAATGGATGGGAGTGAATTTCCCCAACTCATCAATTAAGACACCATCAAAAGATACTACATCTAAGACACATGCATACCCGCATCCGGGTCCTACAAATCAAATCAGGTTCGCTTTTTTATTAGAAAGCTAGAACTACGAATGACCTGATCTCCCTACACCCGGGAGTACGTAGGCAGCCATTTCTGGTGCAGTCAAACCAAATAAAAACTCAAAAACCCAAGATAAATACTTTTCAAATTTCTCTCCAATTATACAAAGCCAGAACTACAAATGACCTGATCTCCCTCAACCCAGGAGTACATAGACATCCATTTACGGCGCTATTTAACCTTCAAGAAGAAACAAAAACCAATAAAAGACCAGTTCCAAGACACCAAAGACAACTAGAAGCTAAATCTTATCAAGCTATCCTGGTTAATAGGCCCATCTAAGATACTCCCTGACATCTCAACTGTCAGTCCATCAAGGAGAAGCTCAAGATACATCTATAACTGCGAGTCATGAATGAAGTGGTAATCACTCATTAAAGACAGTACATATCCAGTCAGGGAAGTGAATCAAAACTATATTTCTCTGATATATAACACTGTTTGATATATACATGATGTCCTGTACATGTCAAAAATGGCTGATCTAGTCTGTACAGGAAAAATAAAACTAGTCTATGGACCCAAGGACAAGCGGGTCAGCAATGCCAGCATGACATCTCTCTCTGAAGATGGAGGAGCAGCTGTGAGTGTGTAGTCCACTCAGCCTCCATGCGGCCCAAAACATCCACGACCATCTGCAATGTGGCACTGTGGTCATCAATGTATGCACTTATTTCGGTGACCAAACATTGAGTGTAAAATTGAAGAGCGGTACTATCAACAATGTGGAAATCCCGAGAAGCTATAGCCTCATCCCTCTCTGTAAATGCTGCATCCCGAGCAATCAAAGTCTCCTCGATCTCAACAAATTCTGCATCCCTAGCTGAGCTGATCTCATTTCGCTCTATAACAGCTGTGTCTCTGGCAGATCGAAGATCCTCCCCCTCAATCAATCCAGCATCTAGAGCAGCCCTGAGTCCATGTCTCTCAGCAAAAGCTAAATCTCTGCCAGACAAGGCAGCTAACATCTGCGTTCTGGATGAATCTCTCTCAAAGGTCATCCTAAATAGTGAGTCCGCCAAAGCCGGATCCATCCCTGCAGGAATAACTAGTGGATCACTCACTAGAGCTGCTGTCAAACCCGTAAATAGCTCATCCTTGGTAGGAGAATTCGAATCCTCCATAGGCTCCTCCTCGTCGGAGTCCACAATCAGAGATAAATGTGGCTGTGCTGTGGCAACTGCTGTCTCTGCCTCCAACCATGCAAAATACTCTAGAGAATGGCCTGGATGGCTACCAGAGAAATCTACCCTCTCTCGATGAGTCCAGCGCTCATATATTTTAACCAAGTCGACAAACGACATAGAAGAAGCTGACATCCTCTGATTAGTAGCCTGCTTAAAATGGTGCAAACTCTGCAGCTGGTCAAACTGACACATGACTACCAAAGGCTGATAGGTAGTCACTCCCCTCAAACCCGCTAGGGGAAAATAATCCAGGCCAGATGCATGGGTGATAAAGCTATATGAGGATGCTAGCCCTGAACATGGAAAAATCATAAACTAATGCTCAATATTAGCCATAAATGCCGACCATGACTCTGCATCAATACACTCCAAATGCTGAAAGGAGTAAACTGTGGATGTCTCATGAGTGAAGCAAAAACCCCAAGGCCTGAAGAATCAAATCGATCGTATATGGGACATCAACCATATATATAGCAAGACCGAGCTGCCCCTAAAAAACCCCTCTGGATGGGTACTACAATATATGGCGGATCTAAATGTCTCAGCCAATATCATCAGGATGATGGTGCTACCCTGTCTAAGGGCCCGAACCACAACTACTAATCCTACGTCCAAATGGTCTAAGCGAAGCTACATATAGACGTATGCCACAATACACATCAGCAGAATGTCTACTCTGTCCAGATACCATGCCTCTGCTAAAATAATAAAATCTCTGACATGGCGATCATAGCTATCGAGCTCGCCAAATCGATCGATCAGGAAATCAATCGAGACCACGTGCCTAGATACAATCTCATCCCTGATCACACTTTAACGGAGACCTGACATCTGGGTAAACGGTCTTCTCATATCACTAATAGCCGTCCGAGAACACGGAAAATCCAGAGCTAATCCAGTAAATCGCTTGTACTCCTCGAGAGTCGACGTCAGCTCATGTTGCCTGAAGCGGAACACCTGTCTCTCAGGTATCCAGAAGGGTAAAATGCCATCAACAAATCCAAATGGCACCTAAAACTCTGCGAGGGCCAACAAATGCCCCAGCATGTGGTCCACTGTCCCCCAGACTGGGTAGGGCAGGCTCTCATACCACAACCTCAATGATGTGGCCACCTCAGACGGTGATGAATGCTTAATACGGCTGACCACAGATGATGTCATCAGTAGCACCGTACCACAAAACCATCCAGAGGTCAAATCAAGTCGCACCTAGCTGAATGCATACATATGACATAATATATGCATGGTGACAAATATAAACACAATGCGATAGATAGAAAAGATCATAAATATCTACAACAATCTATCTATTGCTGGCATCATCCCTGCTTGATAATACAAAGAAGAAAGGAAAATATAGGGAAATAGGGCACCACCACCCAACTAATTAAGTGGTCTATCAAAATGATGGCACAACTGCCAAATAGCCAAAACAGTGGCTGACCAAAAAGTATACCTCCAATAGCTATCAGAGGAAGTCAAAGACATCAGTGTCAAAATGATCGACCTGCTTCATTTCCTCGGTGGATACAAAACCGCTGCTATCAAGCATGTCTAGGAGGTATAAGGGAGGATCTGCCCCTGCATAACTGCTGCTAAATGGACCTGTAGAGGGACCTGCTCCTGAGCTGGATGGGTCAATAAAAGATGCCTCTGACGGATCTCGGCCAAGATGCCTGATAAAGAAATGGGCCTGCTCCAACTCCCTGGTCAGATCTGCTATCTGGTCTGCATGAGTAGGCTCCCTAAGGCAAGCTATCCAGTTCATCATCATCACAGGACCAGGGCACCATGTCTGCCATAAACTGGGTGGCACGAGTCTGAGCTCCAATAGTGTGAGGACTCCACCAACTGCTAAAGGCCTCCTGGCTGTACGGGCCAGCTGATAAGGCAAAGCCATCTTTGCCCTCCAAAGGGATGTCTGTCAATGGCACGGTCAATGGCCAATGATGCCAAGTAGGAGGAGCAATGGGAATGCGAATCTCCCCCATAATGCTCGTAAGGGCATGCTCTCCAAGATAGAGCTCCCAGCCTCCCACCGTTAACAAAGGGACTCTACGGGTCGACAACTCAAACTCCCGGCCAGTAGGGACACCTCCCTCGAATTCGACGGTCAAAAACTCAGAGGTATACAGCATCTAGGTGATCAAACCCGTCGTTAAAAGCTCCAATTATAGACGGGCATGCGTGAATCCCTCAGCAACAGGGACCTCCATCAAAGTAGAGTGATGCCATCTCCATCCCCGAGGATAGGTCTCCAGACCTAGGGTAGAAGCGGGCCGTAGGCAAGGAAGCCTCTCAAATGCCCAAAGCTGATCATGTAAATATCAAAAGTCCTCAGTGACCAAGACTGATAAAAATGAATGCTGAAATCAAAAAGGTATAGAACGATGTACTCACCAGCAGAAATGGGTAAAATCCTAACCAAGATTCCATCACACCCTCCGAAAGCTTATGCATGCCACGGAGAAAATAGGCAAAGGTATAGGAGCCCCAATCATAGTCATTGAGGTGCTCTAGATGTCAAGTGGCGCTAATCAAGGCGAAGAACACAGTAGACGAGTTATCCGCCATAAAACAACCCTTGATGATCGACAAAAATAATCGCCTCAGAATGCGATCTCTAGCCCTCTGATCATCAGACGGAGGCTCCTGTAAAGTCCCATCCTGGGCATATATACTTAAGGGACCGAATCGGACTGCCCGACCCTTGAATGGAGTCGTCAGAAATCCCAGCAAGGACTGAACGACAGTGGGTGTAATTTCAGTCACAACAGGCACTGGCTCGCCCTCAAACTCAATGTCGGTGATAAATCTCCAATCCATAGGAGCCATCATCACCTCGGAATCCAACAGATGAAGGGACTGAGTCTGGTGGAACCAGCGCTCAGACAAAGCCCTCATATACCCCGAGGGGCAACGGCGGGGAAGGATCGAGAAGAATGCCTAAAAACCCCAGCCATCTACGATATCCCTGTAATCCTAGTGTAGAGTGTGATATAGGAAATGCACGCTAAACCAGTTCCCTCGAGGCTGCATAAAGCCAGAAATTTGCATCAAAAACCAACCCATGTCAAAAACCTGTGCCCCGAGAATGGAAAAAAGGGAAGAAAATAATCTAGAGGGAAGAAAAACTTCAAGTCACCTCGTTGGCATAAAGATATCTCGAAGGATGTCGACTCAAGTCACCCAACAACTCCTGCGTCTGCACAATAATACTAGGGACCTCCGTACGTGGAGCCTGAGAGGCAGGAGCAGCAAAAAGAGCCTCCTCATCGTCAATATCAAGTGGTTGCTCGTCTTGTGCTGGACAAATCACCGCCTCCACCAATCTATGAGGCGTTCGAGCTGGACAAGGCTGAGGAACATCAGACGCCCTCCTCTGTCTAATACATGAGGATACCCTGCTAGAACTGTCGGGTCTATCGCGATCCATCACATACACCAATACTCCAAATCACCTCACAAAGGGTGAGGTAAGCCTAAAACCTGTGGCTTATCATTTTTAATCAGTCCAGCATATATCTTTAGGTCCTAAGACATGCATGGGTCAGTTAGAAATACCTAGTAAAGTTAAAACTGCATGTTTTCAAAACTTAGAAGCTAAAAACATGTATGGGTCAGTCAAAAATCCCCAATAGAGTTAAAAATGCATGTTTTTCAATGCCTAAGATTTTGGAAAAATTTTGCTAGAGTCTCCTTTATAAAATGGACTGTCCACATGCACAAAGGCATATTTAGGTAGCCATTCAGTAGCACACCTACCCAAAAATAGAAATTGTTCATATTTATGAAAAAAATCAAAAGTCAACCTCACATGGTTGCCAAATTAGCATGGACATTTTTAGTTGAAAATCCAGGCTCACTAGGCCTCAAAAAGGATGACTAAACTGATCAAAAAATGCAAAATAGCACTGTCTCAGAACCTAAATTTTCTTACATCCAAACATGCATTACAGTAAGATATGCATACATATATAGTCAAAAAATTTTAGCAGGTCATATAGGCGTACATTTTTTATACATTGCGTCTAAAAGCACCCTAAGTGGTTCGCATGCTTTTGACGGTCAAAAACTGCAAAAAAAGCATGTAAAACGTTACCTGCACTGCACTAAACGCGTAGGAACTAACGGAATCAGAAAACAGCTGCCCGAACTCCGTAGATCTGAAAAAGAAGATCAAAAATCTATTCGGAACTCAAATGGGAAACTTAAAAAATGAAAATCTCGTAGCTCATTAAATAGCCCAGGTGACCGCACCTCCAGCTGCGGCTGCCGCACCTCCACCTGCTGCCGAGTCAAATTTGAAGAGAAATCGCTACGCGATTGAGCGGTTTGTCCTGAAATACTGTGTTTAAGCAGCGTAATCCTGACAAAAAGGAGAACATCTTGAAAACCCTTAGTATTAATCTCGGAGCCATATCTGGAGATCAACAGAACAAACTACGAAAAAAAACTACGTAAAGAATGCGCAAAACTGCCAAAAATTGTCATTTTTCTAAGCGTCGGGTACTGACCGATGACAATTCAGCTGTTGGCTCAACCCCAGCGAAGTTTGGCTACAGACCGAAGCAGTGTCAACCGTTGGCTCAACCCCAGCGAAGTTCGGGTATAGACCGAAGCAGATTCAGCCATTGGCACAACCCCAGCGAAGTTCGGGTACAGACTGAAGAAAATTCAGCCGTTGGCACAACCCCAGCGAAGCGTCGGGTACTGACCGATGAGAATTCAGCCGTTGGCTCAACCCCAGCAAAGTTTGGGTACAGACCGAAGCAAATTCAGCCATTGGCACAACCTCAATGAAGCGTCGGGTACTGACCGATGCCAATTCAGTCGTTGGCACAACCTCAGCAAAGTTCGGGTTCAGACCGAAGCAAATTCAGCCGTTGACACAACCCTAGCAAATCATCGGGTACTGACCGATGACAATTCAGCCGTTGGCACAACCCCAGCGAAGCGTCGGGTAGTGACCAATGACAATTCAGCCGTTGGCTCAACCCCAGTGAAGTTTGGATACAGACCGAAGCAGATTTAGCCGTTGGCACAACCCCATTGAAGTTTGGGTACAGACTGAAGCAAATTCAGCCCTTGGCACAACCCCAACGAAGCGTTGGGTTCTGACCGATGACAATTCAGCCGTTGGCACAACCCCAGGGAAGTTCGGGTACAGACTGAAGCAAATTCAACCATTGGCACAACCCTAGTGAAGCGTCGGGTACTAACCAATGATAATTTAGCTGTTGGCTTAACCCCAGCAAAGTTTGGGTACAGACCAAAGTAGTTTTAGCCGTTGGCTCAACCCCAGCAAAGTTCGGGCACAAATTGAAGCAGTTTCAGCCGTTGGCACAACCCCAGCGAAGCATCGGGTACTGACCGATGACAATTCAACCGTTGGTACAACCTTAGCAAAGTTCGGGTACAGAGCGAAGCAGATTCAATCGTTGGCACAACCCCAGCGAAATTCGGGTACAGATTGAAACAAATCCAGCCGTTGGCACAATCCCAACGAAGCGTCAGGTATTGACCGATGACAATTCAGTCGTTGGCACAACCCCAGCGAAGCGTCGAGTACTGACCGATGACATTTCAGCCGTTGGTTCAACTCCAGCGAAGTTCGGGTACAGACTGAAATCCAGTTTAACCAGTTACTCAGCCCCAGCTAAGCATTGGGAGTGATTCAGTGACGGAGGCAATTGTAGTAATCCATCGCTAATGATGGAATCTGTTATACACATCCTCAGAAGAGAATGAGGTAAAAGATTGGATATTCAGTTCCCTACTGCAAGCTGCCAAGTGAAACTATTATCCGGATAAGCATCGGAGGATCCTAACAAGGTGACTCAATACCTGAGGGATAACTCCATCAGAGGCGCCTTCCGAAACACACAAACGGCATTTGCCAAGGGAAAATTTTCCCCCTGATAATGCTGACAGATGCGGGAAGCCATGGGTTTCAAACCATAGTAGCATCAACATAATAGCATACCCATCATAGTTAAACAGGCTACTGTAAATAACGTCATTCCCAGGAGAAAATGACAAGAATAGGTCGCGATAACCTATCAATATTATCAGCGGCTGCCCATGACAACATCATCCGCAGCAGATAGATGACGTAAGCAGCCAGGAACAACCCCATTCCACTCAAAGACACCCAGCCTTCGTAGTGACTCTGGCATTTATCTTATTTCCAGTGTCTATTAATCTTTATCTTGTCCATTCCATTACATTACATGTATATGATAAAGAGGGGCATCTGTAGACACTCGAATATTTCCTTGCCCCAATACTAACACTGTAAGAGGCAAAGGCCGTCAATCAAATCTACCCCGATACCAATACTGGGCTTCCAATCTAAATTCGGCCACCAATGCTGGCCATCCAGTCCAAATCCGATCACCAATGTCGGTATTCCATCCAGCTTCGATCATCAATCGGACCGTCTATCCAGCTTTGATCATCAATCAGACCTTTAATCCAGCTTCAATTGTCAATCAGACCGTCAATCCAGCTCCAATCGTCAATCGGACCATCTATCCAGCTCTGATCATCAATCGGACCGTCAATCCAACCCCGATCTCAATATCGGGCTATCAACTCAACCCTGATATGCGATCAGGCCATCAAGTAAAACCCCGATCTCAATATTGGGACTTCAAAATGGCCTTGACGCCAATTCAAGAGGTATAAGGCAGCCCCGGCATCAACCCGGGAAGGTACCGATCAATCCCGATCTCAATATTGGCCTGTCAAGATAGCCCCGACATCAACTCGGGATGGATAGGTCAACATTGACATCAACCCAGAACATGTTAAGTCATCCCCGATCTCAGCCCGGGAAGTACAGATTAGCCCCGACGTCAATCCGGGTAGTGCAGTTCAGCCCCAGAGATAACCCTAGGATGCCAGATCCATCGAGGACCACCCCGAAAGGGGGAAAATGGTCATTTTGTCAACTCTCAACCTGATTCAGTCAAACTCAAGCTGAATTGATGCCATCAAAGTCAGAATGAACCATAACGACGATCCCGAGTGTAAACAATGCAAGACAGCTCAACGGACAAACTACGGGGAATCAAAGACCTGGTTATGAACCCATATTCTTGGACCTAGAAAATGTTTTATCCCATGTCATTGCGACAGTCTCTGTAAGGGCTTTTCGAAAAGGTATCGCACGCCTCAAACGGACGCTCTGATCAAAAGTTAGAAAGTTTCGACTTCGACTGCGCGTTATCCGGAGTGCACATACTTCGAGACGATGGAACCCGGCATCGCGGGCCCCATCAGGGGAGCCACACCTCTACCTGCGGAAACCGCAGGTAGAGTGGAGGCTCCCTGACCTATAAATAAACGTGCCCCCTTCATTTTCAAGAATTTCAAAACCCCGCGAAGCCTTGCCAGTTCGATTTTCTAACTTTTACACCTCGTCCAGACCCAAATATTTTCACTCCAACACGTAGATATACCCATATACTACCACATATCAGAAAATAACCGGTAGATTTGGACGTATAGAGCCTACGATTTGGCAAAAAGCCCGTGTAGCAGCCCATTGTAAGTATTTTCACCATCAAAAAGTGAATATTACTTCTTCGTACTTTTATACACTAGCACGTTAAGTTTCATTTTTTAAAAATGCTTAGAACTTAGTTCCGTGGCCGTTTTCATCAAAATTTGGTATATTTTTTTATATAAACTAATTTCTGGCATTTTTACAACTCGGATTGACGATCCGTCAGCTCCTAGCAGCTTTAATGCACTAGCACACACGTTCTGGCAACTTTGCCGGATTAGGGTTATCTTCCCAGTCTGGATTTGGCCATTTTTTGTATATATTTAACTGTATCTGTACTAACATTTTAATTCTATCAAGTCCGGATGTCAAATTCTAGGTAGTTTACCTCTTTTATATATATTTACGCATATATAAGCGATTTTCACCATCACTGGTCCTCGTATCAGTCTTGGTTGACTACATTTTTGTTGATATATATATATATAAATATATATATATATATTTCAATTCCAGTCCGGACACCGACGTGAAAACCCCCGCCCTTTATACTATTTTTGCACTCTTCGCCATACTGGGTGATCTCCCCAGTCACTAGTTGACTACTTTTCTGCAATCTACATTCCAGTCTGGCCTGGACTATTTCGTGGACTTTATACTGTTTTTGCACATTTTGCCATACTGGGTGATCTCCCCAGTCACTGGTTGACTATTTTTCTGTATATTTATATTTCAGTTTGGCCTGGATCATTCTGTGGCCCTTTTACTGCTTTTATTTATATTTATGCATATATAAGCTATTGACGTTGGAAAATTTAAGAAATACCGCAGGTCGGTTGTAACCCAGTTTTTCTCAAATCGATCTTCCTAAGTTATCTCTACCCTTATTCTTTTTATTGTAAAAAGGTTTCGAAGGGTTTTTAGGAAAGGAGGCCAACATGTATATATGTCGACAATTTGCATTTGATTTAAACAGAGTCGCCAGTTGGTAGTTTTGAAAATGGTTGTACCAACTCAACCGAATTTGATTTTAAAAGAGGCCCAATTGCTGGACATTATCGAAACTTGATCTTCTCAAGTCAGAGTTTTGAGTTCGGGGGCTTGGTTGAGTGTGGAGAAGGTGTTAGGCACCCCACGACTCCCGTGTAAACATGGTACCGCAATCTTTTCAATATTTCCCTTAAAGTTGGAATGCGTGAGTGAATGCTGTTTGAAAATTGGGCCTTTTGATTGATTGAAAGCTTTGACAGGCTTCGTTGAGCCTATATACGAAGGGTTTGATTTGAAAATCAATTTTTGATTTGATTTACGAAAGTATGTAATTTGATTTTTTGCAAAAAGCTTTTGAATTGAATTGATAGTGATGTTTTGAAAGCAAGTTTTATCAAACCCTTACGCTGACATAGGAATTGAAGCACGTCACCACTTTTAATTTTATCTTTATAGCCTTAAAGCTGCATTCAAGTGGTTATTTGTAGGGCTGCGAAGCATCCTCGACCACAAAAATATAAAGTGTCGGTCTCCTCATGGGTATGAAAACCATCGGAGGGACGCTGACACGACAATCCATATTTTCACTATATTGAGACCTTAAATCCGGATGACCGTTTTAAGGTCTGTGCATGTACTTTTTACAGAAAAACTGGCAGGGTACATCTGTAAATCGGAGTTTGTCCATCATGGGAATCTGATTCTGATCAGTTTGATTATGAATCCCATGATTCCTAGGCTCACATATGAGTGGCGAGAAAACTTGCACAGTTCAAATTTTTTGCAGAAGCAGATAAATATTCCAAGATAGCCAGAACTAGAGATTCAATCAGTAAATCCCGGTCCGCACGGTCGAAGCGCCTCGTTCCCACTAGATAGCGATCTAAGGGACGCGAGATTGCTTTTGAAGCTGAAACTATAAAAATAAATAGATTTAAAAAAATCTCAGCCATTATAGCTTCCAGGTTCTGTCGGGACCTGTTTGAACCGCTGAAAGCTAGAATTGGCGAGATTTAGATAAATCTAGTCCGCCTGCAGATATGTCAGTGCAAATTTATATACAAATGAATATTGAATGCAGTAGTTGAATAAATTGAATAAAGCAATATATTTAATTATATATATATAAGCTGTAAAGGGCGATAAGTTTACACTCGCAAGCCCGGACTAGAATTAAAATATATATATATATATATATATATATAAACCGTAAATAGCCACGAAATAATCCAGGTTATGACAGAAATAAAAAAAATATATATATAAACAGTAAAAAGGGCGATGGGTTTTCACGCCTGTGCCCGTATTGGAATTGAAAATGACAGAAAGTAGTCACCCAGTGACTGGGGAGAGCACCCAGTATGGGGAAGTGTGCAAAAGCAGTAAAATGGCCATGAAATAGTCCAGGCCGACTGAAAATATATATATATATATATATATATATATATATATATATATATATATATATATATTGACAGAAATGTAGTCAACCAGGACAGATATGAGTACCAGTGATGGTGAATGTTGCTCATATATGCGTAAATATATATAAAAGCGATAAACTACCTTGGATTTGAAATTCGGGCTTGACAGTACTGAAATGTTAGTACATTTGCAGTTAAATATGTACATAAAAAGGTCAAACCCAGACTGGGAAGATAACCCAGTCCGACGAAGTTGCTAGAATGTGCGTGCTAGTGCATTGAAGCTGCTGGAGCTGACGGATCGACAATCCGAGTTGTAGAAATGTTGAAAATGGAGTTTATGTACAAAAATATATCAATTTTTGATGAAAATGGCCATGGAACTAAGTTCCGGGCATATTTAGAAGATGAAACTTTGTGTGCAAGTGTAACACAGTGCAAAGTAGTAGTATTGACTAGCTGATCGTAAAAATACTTATAATGGGCTGCAATACGGGCTTTTTGCCAAATTATAGGCTTTAAACGTCCAAATCTACCGGTGGTTTTTTGATATGTGGCATTATATGGGTATATCTACATGTTAGAGTAAAAATATTTGGGTTTGGAAGAGATGTAAAAGTTAAAAAATTAAACTAGCAGAGCTTCGCTGCGTTCTATTTTTTTTCTTTAAATGAACGGGGAGGCACGTTTATTTATAGGCTAGGGAGCCTCCACTCTACCTGTGGTAGCTGCAGGTAGAGCTACGGCTCCCCTAGGTGGGGCCCACATACCCGACTTGGCGGCCTCAAAGTACGTGCACTCCGAGTAATACGATGTCCGGTTGGAAACTTTCTAACTTTTGATAGGAGCGTCCGTTTGAGGCGTGCGATACCTTTCCAGAAAGCTCTCGCCGAGAGTGTCGCAATGACATTGGAAAAAACATTTTCCAGATCTAGGAAGATGGGTTTATAACCAGGTCTTTGTTTCTCTGTAGTTTATCCGTTGAGTTATCTTGCGTAGTTCGCCACTCGGGATCGTCGTTAGGGTTCATTCTGACTTTGGTGACATCGATTTGGCTTGAATTTGACCAAGTCAGTTGAGAGTTGATGAAATAACCGTTGTACCCCTTCCGGGGCTGCCTGTAGTGTCAGCATGGTCGCTGGTTGACTTTTGGGAGCTGATTCCAAGACTTGGATCTCAGTCAAGTCTTTTGACCTCAGGGTTGTCTTTGAGGCTAATGTGATCATTCCAGGTTTTGCTTGGGATTTGTTGTGATGCTTCAGGTTGACGTCCAAAGTTAACCTGACGTCCCGGGTTAAGACCGGGGATGACCTGCACTTCTTGAGTTGAGACCGGGGTCGAATTTGACTTCCCGGGTTACTGCCGGGGATGAACCATATTACCCAGATTGAGATCGGAGATGGCTTGACATGTCCTCAGTTGATGTCGAGGTTGCCTTGACTTCCCATATTGAGACCAGGGTTGACTTTACGGCCCGATATTAAGATCGGGGTTGATTGGTACCTCTCGGGTTGAGATCGGGGTTGATTTTGACTTCCCGGGTTGAGACCGGGGTTGATTTTGACTTCCCGAGTTGAGACCGGGGTTGATTTTGACTTCCTGGGTTGAGACCGGGGCTGAGCTTGAGGATCCGATTGACTGTCGAAGCTTGATTGATGGTTCAATTGACTGTCAGAACTTAATTGATGGTCCGATTGATTTTCGAAACTTGATTGATAGTCCGATTGACTGTCAGAACTTGATTGATGGTTCGACTGTCGAAACTTGATTGATAGTCCGATTGACTGTAAAAACTTGGTTGATGGTCTGATTGACTGTCAGAACTTGATTGATAGTCTGATTAACTGTCAAAACTTGATTGATGGTCCAATTGACTGTCAGAACTTGATTTATGCTCCAATTGACTGTCGAAACTTGATTGATAGTCCGATTGACTGTCAAAATTTGATTGACGGTCTGATTGATTGTAGAAACTTAATTGATGGTCCGATTGACTGTCGAAACTTGATTAATGGTCCGATTGGCTGTCGAAACTTGATTGATGGTCTGAGTGACTGTCGGAGCTTGATAGATGGTATTGGGAATCAGCTTTAGGTTGAAGGACCGACTGTTAGTGGCCGGATTTGGATTAATTGACAGTTTTGCCCTCCTACTGGGTTAGTATTGGGGCAAGGAAAATTTTAAGTGTCTATAGATTCCCCTCTTTATTATGTCCATGTAACGTAGTGGAATGGACAGGATAAAGATTAGTAGACACTGGAAATAAAGAGTGCCAGAGCCATTTTGAAGCTGGGCGTCTTGGAGTAGAATGGGGCTACTTTTGGCTATGTGCGTTATCACTTTGCTGGGGATGACGCTATCCAGTATAGCCATTGATGGTGTTAGGAAGTTATTGCGAGCCAGTTTTGTCATTCTCGGCGGTGGATGACATTATTCACGATAATTTCTTTGACTCTGATGAGTTTGTTGAAGATGATTTATCACAGATTTTCCCGTCTTGACCTGCTGGGGATGACATCCTCTGCAATAGCTTCATAGATTCTGATGGAGTGAGCTATCCCAAATTTTCCCGTCTTGATCTGCTAGGGATGATGTCCACTGCGATAACTTTGTGGGTATTGAGGGAGTGGCCAAGATTGATACTACCTCAATGATCTTCTTTGAGGATGTGTATAACAGATTCCATCCTCTGCCCTTTTGTGAAGATGGATTATTATATGACTCTCAACCGTAGATCATCTTCTGACATCTAATGGGACTAATCTAAAGGTTAAAATTAACCTCGGCCGGCACCTGAACTTCGCTGGGGTTGCACCAACGGCTGAGTTGTCATCGGTCAGTACCCGATACTTCGCTGGACTAGAACCAATGGCTGAGTTGTCACCGGTGAGTACCCAATGCTTCGCTGGGCTGGAACCAACGGCTGAGTTGTCACCGGTCAGTACCCGATGTTTCGCTGGACTGGAACCAACAGTTGAGTTATCACCGGTCAGTACCCGATGTTTTGCTGGGGTTGAGCCAACGGCTGAGTTATCACCGGTTAGTACCCGATGCTTCGCTGGACTGGAACCAACGGCTGAGTTATCACCGTTCAGTACCCGATGCTTTGCTGGGCTGGAACCAACAGCTGAGTTATCACCGATTAATACCCAATGCTTCGCTGGACTGGAACCAACGGCTGAGTTGTCACCGGTCAGTACGCGATGCTTCGCTGGACTGGAACCAACGGCTGAGTTGTCACCGGTCAGTACCCGATGCTTCGCTGGGGTTGAGCCAATGGCTGAAACTGCTTTGGTCAGAACTCAAACTTTACTGGGGCTGAACCAAAGGCAGAACCTGCTTCGGTCAGAACCCGAACTTCGCTGGGGCTGAGCCAACAGCTGAACTTGCTTCGATCAGAACCCGAACTTCGCTGAGGCTGAGCCCACGGTTGAAACTGCTTCGGTCAGAACCCGAACTTCTCTTGGGCTGAGCCAACGGCTGAAATTGCTTTGGTCGGAACCCGAACTTCGCTGGGGCTTAGCCAATGGCTAAAACTTCTTTGGTCAGAACCCGAACTTCGCTGGGGCTGAGCCAACGGCTGAAACTGCTTCGATCAGAACCCGAACTTCGCTAGGGCTGAGCTAATGGCTGAAACTGCTTCGGTCAGAACCAGAACTTTGTTGGGGTTGAACCAACAGATGAAACTATTTCAGTCAGAACCCGAACTTCGCTGGGGCTGAGCCAATGGCTGAAACTGCTTCGGTCAGAACCCGAACTTCGCTGGGGCTGAGCCAACAGTTGAAACTGCTTCGGTCAGAACCCGAACTTCACTGGGGCTGAGCCAACAGCTGAAACTACTTTGGTCAGAACCCCAACTTTGATGGGGCTGAGCCAACGGCTGAAACTGCTTCGGTCAGAACCCGAACTTCGCTGGGGCTGAGCCAACGGCTGAAACTGCTTCGGTATGGCAGTTTTTGGCAATTTTGCCCAATTTTTGCGCAGTTCTTCTGCAGTTTGATTTGTTAATCCTCGAACATGGCTCCAGGATGAATGTCAAGGGTCTCTGTAGATCTTCCCATTTTTGTCAGGATTGCACTGCTTGAATGCAGGATTTCAGGATAAACCGCTCAATCGTGTAGCGATGTCTCTTTAAATTTGACTTGGCGGCCTGTTTAAACTCCGTTTTAACTTGAACCGAACCAGGCCCAGGGCAGGTGGGACCCACCTGGGTTGCCGCAGGTGGAGCTGCGGCCACCCTGGCTATTTAATGTGCTGCGGGATTTTCATTTTGCAAATTTCCTGTTTGAGCAGCGAAATGATTTTTGATCTTTTTTCAGATCTACGGAGTTCTGGCAGTCGAATTCTGAATCCGTCAGTTCCTACGTGTTCAGCGTGGCGCAGGTAACGTTTTCCATCCTTCTTTCACAGTTTTTGACCGTTAAAAGCATGTGAACCGCCTAGCGTGCTTTTAAATGCAATGTATGAAAAACGTATGTCTACATGACCTGTGAAAAATTTTCTGTCTACATATGTATGCATATTTTGCTGTAATGCATGTTTGGATGTAAGAAAATTTATGTTCTGAGACAGTCAATTTTTTCACTTTTTGATCACTTTAATCATCCTTTTCGAGGCCTAGTGAGCCTAGACTTTCAACTAAAAATGCCTATGGTATTTTGAAGACCATGTGAGGCTGGTTTTTTCCAGTAAATATGAATTGTTTCTATTTTTGGGTAGGTGTGCTACTGAATGGCCACCAAGACATGCATGTGTGCATGTGGACAGTCCATTTTACAAAGAAGACTCTGGCAAAATTTTTCCAAAATATTAGGTTTTGAAAAACATGCATTTTTTTGACTCTGTGGGGAGTTTTTTACTAACCTAATGCAGGTTTTGAGCTTTTGGGATTTTGAAAATATGCAGTTTTGACTGTGCGGGGTATTTTTAATGGACTCATGCATGTTTTAGGACTTAGATATGTATGCTGGATTGATTGATTAATAAGCCATAGGTTTTAGGCTTACCACACCATGTCTGAGGTGATTTTGAGTACTGGTGTATGCGATGGATCGCGATAGACCAGGCAGCTCTACTGGGGTTTCATCAGGCGTTAGACGGAGGAGGGCTTCTGCCGTCCCACAGGCCCGTCTAGCTAGGACGCCTCGCAGATTGGTAGAGAGCAGGATACGTCCAGCACACGACGAGCAACCCATTGACATTGATGACGAAGAGACTGCTTTTGTTGCTCCTGTTCCAGCTCAGGTTCCACGTGCGGAGGTCCCGGGCATTGCTGTGCAGACACAGGAGTTGCTGGGCAACTTGAGTCGCCATCCTTCGAGATATCTTCAGGCCAATGAGGTGACTTGATATCTTTCTTCTCTCTGGACTTTTTCATCTTCTGGCCATTCTTGGGGCACAGGTTTTTGACATGAGTTGGTTTTTGATGTAGGTCCCTGGCTTGACACATCCACGAGGGAACTGGTTTAGTGTTCACTCCCTCTATCAGACTCTGCACGAGGATTACAGGGAGATCGTGGATGGCTGGGGATTTCAGGCCTTCTTCTCGATCCTGCCCCGTCGTTGCCCTTGGGGGTATCTAAGGGCTTTGTCTGAGCGCTAGTTCCACCAGACTCAGTCCCTTCATTTACTTGATTTCGAGGTGATGATGACTCCTATGGATTGGAGATTTATCATCGACATTGAGTTTGAGGGCGAGACAGTGCTTGTCGTGTCTGACATTTTGCCCACGTCAGTTAGATCCCTGTTGGGAGTCCCTCAGTCAACATTCAAGGGTCGGGCAGTCCAATCTGGTCCCTTAAGTATAGATGCCCAGGACGGGACTTTACAGTTGCCTCCGCCTGATGATCGAAGGGCTAGAGATCGCATTCTGAGGCGATTATTTTTGTCGATCATTAAGGGTTATTTTGTGGCAGACAACTCGTCGATGGTGTCCTTTACTTTGATCAGCGCCACTCAGCATGTAGAGCACCTCAGTGACTTTGATTGGGGCTCCTATACCTTTGCCTATTTTCTCAGGGGCATGCGCCTGCTTTCGTAGGGTACGACGGAGGCTTGGTTAGGATTCCATCAATTTTTGCTGGTGAGTACATCTTTCAGTACCTTTTTGATTTTTGCACTTATTTTTGGCAGTCTTGGTCACTGAGGACTTTTGATATTTGCATGGATAGCTTTGGGCATTTGAGAGGCGTCCTTGCCTACGACCCGTTTCAGCATTAGGTCTGGAGACCTATCCACGTGGACGGAGATGGCAACACTCCATTTTGATGGAGGTTCCTGTTGCTAAGGGATTAACTCATGCCCGTCTGTAGTTGGAGCTTTTGATGGCGGGCTTGATCACCTGGACGCCGTATACATCCGAGTACTTGACCGTCGAATTTGATGGAGGTTTCCCCACTGGCCGGGAGTTTGTCTTATCAACCCGCAGAGTCCCTATATTGATAGAGGGAGGCTGGGAGCTCTATCTTGGAGAGCGTGCCATTTGGAGCATTATAGGGGAGATCCGCATTCCCATTGCTCCTCCTACTTGGCATCATTGGCCATTATTTGTGCCTTTGATAGACATCCCTGTGGAGGGTATAGACTGTTTTGATCTATCAGAGGGCCCATACAGCCAAACAGCCTTCTATAGTTGGTGGAGTCCTCTCACTATCGGGGCTCAGACTCATGCCACCTATTTTATGGCAATATGGTGCTTGGGTCTATGATGATGATGGACTAGATAGCTTGTATTAGAGAGCCTACTCATGCAGACCAGATAGCACATATAACCAGGGAGTTGGACCAGGCTCGTTTCTTTATTAGGCACCTTGGCCGAGATCCATCAGAGGCATCTTTATTTAACCCATCCAGCTCTGGAGCGGGCCCCTCTTTAGGTCCATTCAGTAGCAGTTATACAGGGGCAGATCCTCCTTTATACCGCCCAGATATGCCTGATCCCAGTAGCTTTGTGCAGACAGAGGATCTGGAGCAAGTCGATCGGTTTGATACCGAGGTCTTCAACTTCCTGTGATAGCTATGGCAGTTATATTTTTAGTCAGCCACTATTTTGGCTATTCGGCTTCTGTGCCATTATTTTGATGGACCACTGTATTAGCTGGGTGGTGGTGCCCCATTTCCTTGTATTCTTCCTTTCACTTTGTACCAGAATATAAGGATGATGTATGCAGTAGATAGCTTGTTGTAGATATTTCTATTTTCTTTATCAGCTGCATCATGTTTATATCATTGTCATCATGCATGTATCATGTGTATGCACTCAGACAGCTGCGATTTGACTTGACCTCTGGATGGTCTTGTGATACGGTGCTACAGATGACGACGTGTGTAGTTAGCCGTACAGAGCATTTGCCACGGTCAGAGGTGGCTGCATCTTTCTGGTCATGGTATGATAGTCTGCCCTTTCCAGCTAGGGGGACAGTTGACCAGATACTGGGGCATTCGATGGCCCTTATAGATTTCAGGGTTCCAGATGGCTATATTGATGGCGTCCTACCCTTATGGGTACCAGAGAGACAGGTATTTCGCATTGGGTGGTTTGAGCTTTCGCCTACTCTGGAGGAGTACCAGAGATTTACTGGCTTGGAATTAGAGTCACCGTGTGCTCGGACGGCTATCAGTGATATGCGGAGACTGTTTACTCGACTGTCCGGTCTTTGGCAGAGTATAGCCATGGATGAGATCGTTTCAGGGCATGTGATCTCCCTTGACTTCTTGATAGTGTGCTATGGCGAGCTTGATAGCTACGACTGTCACGTCGGAGATTTTATCATTTTTGTAGAGGATTGGCAGACAGCCAGAACAGATATATTGCTGATGTGCATTTTGGCGTATGTTTACATGCCATTGCGTTTAAATCACCTTGATGTGGGATTGGTTGTCGTAGTTAGAGCCCTTAGGCAGGGGAGTACCATTATCCCTATGATCTTGGCTGAGACTCTGAGGTCGCTCACTTATTGTAGTACCCATCCAGCGGGGTTTTTTTTAGGGTAGCTTGGTCATGCTGTATATGTGGTTGATGTCACACATACGACCGATTGGATCATTTAGACCTCATGCCTATTGTTTTAGCCATGAGATATCCTCAGTTTACTCCTTTCGTCTGCCTGATTGCCTCGACTTAGAGTCCTGGTTAGCATTTTTTCAGATATTGAGCATCCGTTCGTAGTTTTGCTATGCTCAGGGACGGCGACCCCGTTCAGCTTTATCACTCATGCATCTGGCATGAATTATTTGCCTTTGGTAGGATTGAGGGGTATGACTACTTATCATCCCTTGGCAGTTATGGAGCAGTTTGATCAGTGGCAGAGTATGCACCATTTTAAGGATTCTGCTGATCAGAGGATGTCGGCTTCATCTATGTCACCGGCCGACTTGGTTAGAGTCTATGAGTGTTGGACTCATAGGGGGAGGGCTGAGTTCTCTAGTAAACATCCGGGTCGTTCTCCGGAATATTCTGCATGGTTAGAGGCAGAGACTGCAGTCGCAGTAGCAGAGCTTCATTTACCTCTGCTTGCGGATTCTGACGAGGAGGAGCCCATGGAGGATCCCTATTCTCCTACTGAGGATGAGCTGTTCTCAGATTTGGCGGTAGCTTTGATTAGTGATCCCCCAGTTATTCCCACAGGGACAGATCCAGCTTTGTCAGATTCTCTATTTAGGATGACCTTTGAGAGAGATTCAGCTAGAGCGCAATAGTTGACTGCCCGGTTTGGCAGGGATTTAGCTTTTGCTGAGAGGGATGGTCTCAGGACCGCCTTGGATACTTGATTGATTGAGCGGGAGGAGCTTCGCTCTGCTTTGGATACCGCTATTGTGGAGCGAGACGAGGTTCGCTCAGCCAGAGATGCATCATATGTTGAGATTGAGGAGACTTTGATTTCTCGGGATGCAGCCTTTGTAGAGAGGGATGAGGCTATCGCTTCCCGTGATTTCCACATTGCTGATAGTACTGCTCTCCGATCTTACACCCATGGTTTGATTACCGAGATGAGTGCTTACATTAATGACCACAGTGCCACCATACAAATGACTATGGATGTTCTTAGCCGTATGGAGGCTGAGTGGACTACTCTTACAGATGCTCCTCCATCCTCAGAGAGAGATGTCATGCTTGCATTGCTAACCCGATTGTCCTTGGGTCCATAGACTAGTTTATTTTTCCTACACAGACTAGATCAGCCATTTTTATCATGTACAGGGCATTATGTATATAAAGCAGTTTATATATCAGAGAGATATATTTTTGAGATACTTCCCTGCTTAGATATGTATTATCATTGCTGAGTGATTACCACTTCTGTCATGACTCGTAGTTGTTGATGCATTTTGAGCTTCTCCTTGATGGACTGACAGTTGAGATGTCAAGGGAGTTCCTCAAATAGGTCTGGTAGCCGGACAGCTTGACAGCATTTAGCTTTTATTTGTCGTCGGTGTCTTAGAACTGGTCTTCCATTTTTTTTGTTTTTTCTTAAGGGTCAAACCGCGCCATAGAGGGCTTCCTACGTACTCCCGGGTTGAGGGAGATCAGGTCATTCGTAGTTCTGATTGTTGAATTGAAAAGGCTTGAACAGAGTTTATCTGGGGTTTGAATTTGGTTCAATGAGCTTTGGAATTTGATGCTGGAATTTGCAGGTTCTTTGAATTTTTTCTTGATTTGACCGCACCATAAATGGTTGGCTACGTACTCCCAGGTTGAAGGAGATCAGGTCATTCGTATTTCAGTTTGTTTTAGTGAAAAGTCGAACCTGATTTGATTTGTAGGACCCAAATGCGGGTATACATATGCTTCAGACGTAGTACTTTTTCACGGTGTCTGAATTGATGAGTTGGGGAAATTCATTCCCATCCATTTCTTGTAGCCTGATGGCTCCCCCTGTCAGCACTTCCTTGACAATGAAAGGGCCTTTCTAGTTTGGGGCAAATTTTCCTTTGGCTTCATCCTGATTGGCCAGGATTTTCTTTAGCACCAAATCATTTTCTTTGAATTGCCAAATTCGGACTTTCTTGTTGTAGGACCTGCCGATCCTTTGCTGGTATAACCGTCCGTAGAAAATGGCTGTGGCCCTTTTTTCGTCTATCAGGGACAGTTGATGATATCGGTCTTGCAACCATTGATCTTCGTCCATCTGAGCATCTATTAACACTCGTAAAGACTCCATCTCTACTTCTATGGGGAGGACTGCTTCCATGCCATAGACCAGTGAATAGGGGGTAGCCCCAGTAGAGGTGCGCATTAACGTCCTGTAGGCTAACAGGGTGAGAGGTAGCAGGTCAGGCCAGTCTTTGTGATTGGCAAACATTTTCTGCATGATTTTCTTGATGTTTTTGTTGGCCGCTTTGACAGCACCGTTCATCTTGGGCTGATAGATGACAGAGTTGAGATGCTTGATGTGGAACTTGGCACACAGTTCTACCATCATTTGATTGTTCAGGTTTTTGGCGTTATCTGATACGATCACTTCTGGTTGTCCATATCAACAAACGACATTATTTCTGATGAAACTGATGATGATCTCTTTTGTGACTTTAGGAAAAGATGCTGCTTCAACCCATTTGGTGAAGTAGTCGATCATGGTGAAGATGAACCGATAACCGTTACTGGCTTTGGGTTCGAATGGACCTATCACATCCATTCCCCACATAAAAAAAGGCTATGGTACACTCATATTGTGCAGCTCATTTAGAGGAGCATGGATGGCATTTCCATATATTTGGCATTGAAAGCATCTTTTGACGTGATCATCGCAATCAGCTTTGAGCGAGATCTGGTAGTGTCCTGTTCTGATTATCTTCTTGGCTAGCAAATGGCCGCTCATGTGTGGACCACAGATTCCACCATGGACTTCGTCCATTAGTCTTTGAGCTTGCTCCTTGTCAAGGCATCTTAACAGGCCTATTCCAGCATCCCTTTTATAAAGTGCATCTCTGCTCAGATAGAACTTCATGGCCATTCTGAGAATCCATTTCTGCTCTGATTGGCTTGCACCAGCGGGCGTAGATCCATCACAGAGATATTTATTGATGTCTTAAAACCAAGGTTGCTTGACAGGAGGTATTTCGTCTGATACTTCTCCAATGTAATTCCTATACGTTGGGGCTTTTTGATTTGTGAACTGGATGTTGGGAAACCCGCTCCTGGTGGATATGAAGATTAATGAAGCCAACGTTGCCAATGCATCAGCAAAGTCATTTCGACCCTGAGGAATGTGGACGAAGGTTATTGCTTCGAACTCCTGGGACATTTTGAGGACTTACTGATGATATGGCAGCAGATGCAGTTCTTTGGTGAGATACTTGCCGATGGTTTATCTGATGACCAACTCAGAATCTCCAAAGACCAATAAGTGTTTGATACCCATGGATTGGGCTAGTTTCAACCCCAGTATACAGCCTTCGTACTTGGCCGTGTTGTTGGTGTTGCCAAATTGAAGTTTGGTAGCCACAGGATATTGATCACCTGTACCAGAGATAAGGACTGCCCCAGCTTCGGAACCTTCCATGTTTACCGCTCCGTCGAAATACATTTTTTATGGTTGGACTATATTATCTGGCTGGAGTTGTTGAATTGTCATGATCCCATCATCTGGGAAATATGTCTCCAGGGGCTCTAACTCTCCTGAAGGTGCTTCTGCTAATTGATCTGCAATGACTTGGCCTTTGATAGACTTCTGAGTCACGTAGACAATGTCGAACTGCTGTAGAATCAACTGCCATTTAGACAGTTGGCAATTTAACATTGGTTTGTCGAAGACGTATTTGAGTGGATCCATACGGGATATGAGATGCGTCGTGTGCCCATGCAAATAATGTTGCAATTTCATGGTGGCCCATGCTAATGCACAGCATGTCTTTTCGATCAGGGTGTATTTCTGTTCCCCACTGCTGAGCCTTTCACTGATGTAGTAGATAGTTCTTTCTTTACTACTATTATCCTTCTGTCCTAGCATACAGCCCATGGACATTGGCATTGACGGACAGGTACATGAATAAGGGGACTCTATCCCTAAGAGGTACCAAAACAGGTGCTTCGACAAGCTGCTTTTTGATGGCAAGGAAGGCTTGCTGACAATCCTTATTCCATTTGATGGAGGAATTCTTCCTTAACAGCTTGAAGATGGGCTCACAGGTTGCTATGAGCCGGGAAATGAATCGACTTATGAAGTTGATCCTTCCTAGGAATCCTCGTATTTCCTTCTCTGTACGAGGCACGGGCATTTCAAAAATGGCTTTGATCTTGGTAGGGTCTAACTTAATGCCCCGATTGCTCACCAGGAATCCTAGTAGTTTGCCTGCCTTAACGCCAAAAGAGCATTTGGCGGGATTTAGCTTGAGGTTGTACTTGCGCAACCTGTTGAATAGCTTCCTGAGATGGTTTATGTGATCATCCTCCCTCCGGGACTTGATGATGATGTCATCAACATAGACTTCTATTTCTTTGTGCATCATATCATGAAAGAGGGCCATCATGGCTCGCTGATATGTTGCTCCGGTATTGATAAGGCCGAAGGATAGTCGTCGGTAGAAAAAAGTTCCCAGGGAGTGTTAAAGCTGTTTTCTCCTAGTCTTCTTCAGCAACCATGATTTGATGGTAACCAGCAAAGCAGTCTACAAAGGAATACACGCCGTACTGCGCCGTATTGTCAATTAGGATGTGGATGAAAGGTATTGGGAAATTATCCTTGAGGCAGGCTTTGTTTAGATCCCGGTAATCCACGCAGACTCGTACCTTCCCTCCTGGTTTAGGTACGGGGACTATGTTTAATAGCCATTCGGGATAGGTTGATACCATGATGATCCCGGCTTTGAATTGCTTAACGATTTCTTCTTTGACTTTGAGACTCCACTCAGGTTTCAATCGTCTGAGCTTTTGTTTGACTGGTTTGAACCCTTCTTTGATGGGCATCCGATGGATGATAATGTCTGTGGATAGACCGATCATGTCTTTATGCGACCATACAAATACATCCTGGTACTGTGTTAGGAGTTTGATCAAGTTGGTTTTTTGATCTGAGGTGAGGTCTAAACCTATTTGGGTTTCTTTGATGGTTTCGGAGGTTCCTATGTTTATTGTGGAGGTTTAGTCAAGGTTTGGTTTAGGTTTGTCTTCGACACATTCCTCGATCTCCTCTAGCATCTTATAGTCATCTTCCTCCTCTTGATCAAGATCCGTCAAGTCGAAGCTCAATCTTGCATCACGGTTGGAGTTATGTTAACAGGTTGGCATCTCATCAGCAGAGACATACATATCCAATGCTTGAGTCCTGAAAACAAAAATGCTTTCATTAATATATACAGCTGTTTAAATACACATAGCATTTGTAAAGCATGACAAAAGTAACTGCTACAGCTGTGCAATCAAAAGTAAGCAGTAAATGAAAGCATGATTAAGAGCAGATTGACTGTCTGCCCCTTTACCCTTTTCGATTGAGGCATAGGACACTGCTCCAATTATCTAGTGTTGGATCCTCATGGATAGGGAGGATGCTGGAAGTGTGCTCGTCCGTCTCGTCTTGAATAACAACTGAGACATCCTTTAGGATATGGCCGAGGCTTTTCTGTAAATTGTTCCTCTGTTTGCTGCGAGGAAAGTGAGCACGATCTTCGTTGTCACTATCTAGGAGTTCATCATTCATCCCCTCGTAATTGATAATGACTTTCATGTTAGCGAATGGGTCTCGTCCTCCGTACAAGATCTTTTCTTTTCCCTTTTTGCTATCTGCCTCAGGCTTGAGGACTTTCCTTTCATGGACAGGTAGGATTGAAGGAAATAGCATGGTTGATTCCCCCGTAGGGATCTTCCTCGTAGGTTTCACCCATCCGGCACTTGTAAGGTTTGGGAGCAGAATTGTGGAGGCATGAGCCTTGGGATGTTTGTATGGATTGCGGTGGTTTGACTAGGATGAAAATCCCAGTCCTGCTTTTCCCATCTGACTTGGGATTTGGATTGACATCTTAATGCCGTTCTTGTTATTTCCTAACCCTTCTCCAGGTTGGAAACTCGCAGCTACCATTACTTGGCCCACTGTCATTACTTCAGTGGAAATTTTACGCTTTAGGGCTGGTGCCCCAATCGGTAGATATTGAATATCACTTACTTCGAGAGCTTAAAAACTTGCAGGCTCAACCCCGGCGTCTAGGCTAATCACTGGCATATCCCCATGTATATATGTAGGGTATTCTGGCTCGGCATTAACTGTGATGAGGCTGCCGTTAATAACGTACTTGAGTTGCTGATGAAGGGTGGATGGAACAGCCCCGACCATATAGATCCATGGTCTGCCCAACAATAAGTTGTATCCAGTGGCTATGTTGAGCACTTGGAAAGATACATAGAAGGTGTGTGGACTAATTTCTAGAGGAAGCTCGATTTCCCCCATAGCCTGGCGGCGAGATCCATCGAAAGCCCGGATAACTATGTGACTGGCTTTGATCCGGTTTGGATTGATCTTCATTCTTTCCAACGTGTCATATGGACAAATGTTGAGGGAAGATCCTCCATCAATAAGCACTCCTCCGATCACGTATTCGGAGGACATAACGGCTATATGCAGGGACTTGTGGTGGCCCCTTCCCTCAGCTAGGAAATCATCATCTATGAAGGAAATCACATTGTTGTTGAAAATGTGTTCTATCACGTGACGAAATTTCTTTGTGTCTACCGTGTATGGCAGATGAGCTTCTTATAGTACCTTCACTAGGATGTTACGGTGATCCTCTGTTGATAGGACCAAGTCTAGGATGGATATTTGCTTGGGTGCGTCTTTTAAGCTTTGCACTATCTAGATTTCATTATGTCCCATCTTTTTGAGGAACTCTTTTATCTCTTCTTCAGCCACCTTTTCTTTTACTTTGGTAACTGGTTTAATCACCCGCTGAGGCAGGTACAATGGATTATCCTTTGACATGATGGAAATGTTATTTGAAGTAGAGCTTTCAATGTCCCCGTAGTTCCATGGGACCTTCTTCAGACTGGTAATCGGATACTGAGGCCTGAAGGGCAAAATTAAAGGCTGAGGTGCAGCCACCTTCACAAGATTTTGTTTGTCTTGGACCCCGTTACCTGTCAGTACCAGGGGTGTGATGATTGATTGTTTATCACAAGATATGACAGCCACTATGTCTTGATACCATGTATCGGGGATCCAGAGGCTATCTTTATTTGTCATGTCGAGGATTTGATCTCCTCTGATTAGGTCACCTTTCTCAATCAGTTCTTGAATTAGGTTACGAAGTGCCCAGCATTCTTTTGTATCATGGCCAGGAGAGTTGGAATAGTACTGACATATTTGGTCAGGTTTGAATTTTCTGGATTGAGGGTTCAACAGAGGTAGCAAGTCTGCAACCATTCCCTCGTTGATCATCATTTGCAGGATTTCTTCCATTAATTGGTTCAAATTAGTGAAATTCCTTTGAAATAGGAACTTCCTACCTGCTTGGACACTTGCTTCTTCAATCCCCTTGTCAGTCCAGGGTGTAAGCTCACAAGTCCGGCTATGATCTTGATTAGAATTAACTCCCGCTGGAAGAGAGCGATTGCTAATAGATTGATGGATTTGCTTCAACATCTTTCTGGTAAGTTGATGTTGGTGGACGACCAGTTCAGCCAACTGCTGGACTTGTTCCTCGATAGATTTTATTTCTTGCTCTATTAGGAATTGCTTTTCCAAAGCTTCCCAACTTATTGGGCTGATGTTGTTGGATTGAGTTGATTCTTCAACATAGCGGAGGTGTTTGGATCCTTCTCCACTTGAAGTGTTGATCATGTTGACATTCTCCTCCTTGTGCTATGGGAGAGGGTTATCTTGGACATGTGGTTGATTGGGCTTTGTGACCACAATTTCTCCATTATCAATCAAATCTTGGATCTTGTGTTTAAGGGACCAACAATCTTGGGTGTCATGGCCCAGTGATCCGTAATGATAAGCACATTTCTTGCTAGGGTCGAAGTTCCTTGCATTAGTGTTAGTTGGCGGAAGGAGTTGGCCAATCTTTTTCTGAGCTGTCAGAAGTTTGAATACATTCTCGAGTGAATCCCCTAGTGGGGTGTAAGTCCTTCTGCGTCTGACCTCCATATTTTTCTGGAATGAAGGATTTGAAGGCTATGCTGAAGCCTGGAAAGGGGTATAGTTCCTCCTTTGAATGGGTGTATTGTTTGAATTACTGCTTGAATTTTGTCCTTGTAACACCAAGGAAACTTCTTCATCTTTCTTTTTGTGGACCCTCAGGGGATTACTCCCGTAATTTTTGGATTAGATATGCTCAGCAACAGCTTCGAGTCCTGTTAGGTCTTTTATTTTTTCGGCCTTGAGTCCCATTTTGGCCATTTCGCCGTGTTTGATCATTTTAGAGAAAGGTTTTCCTATGCCTGCCAGGACCTTTCATAATAAGAAGCTTCTTGGATATCGATGAAAGTCATGACTATTTCAGATTCAGTCATGGCTGGGGTGACTTGTGCTACGACCCGTCTCCATCGCTGGGCATTTTCTCTGAATGATTAAGTGTTATTCTTCTTGATTTTGGTAATTTGATACCGATCTGGAGCTAACTGAGATTGAAAACTATACTGGCTGAGAAAGGCATGGGCCAATTCTTCCCAATTGTGGATTTTGGAGTTGTCCAAACGGGCATACTAGGCTCTGGCTTCTCCAGTTAAACTCTTCTGAAACAACTGCATTCGAAGTCTCTCGTCCTAAGCATAGGATCCGAGTTCTCCGATGAAAACTTTCAGATGTGTGTATGGATCTCCCAACCCATCATATTTCTTGAACTAGGGGGTTCTAAATTTCTCAGGATAACGAGCCCCGGGGAATATACAGAGGTCAGAATAATTCACACTGCCAAATGCCCCAGTCCCTTTGATAGACCGGAGAGTTTCTTCCATTTGTTGCATTTTCTTGAGAAGGTCACCAGCTTCCTGTTCTTTGCTTAGGATGTTAATTTCGGGAGTTTTGTTGATTGTATTATGGTTCTGGGGTCTATGGATCTGAGTTTTGGCCTTTTCTGTATCTTGACCGCCAGCACCACTACCAGATGCTCCTGGGTCTGGATGAGATTGAGATTATTTTTCTTTGAAAGCCTTGCTTTGCTCTCAAAGGAAACCGTCTAGATCGGCTATCTGATTATTTAACCCTTCGAATTCTTCCCTAGACACAGGGGTGGATTCTGGTGAAGCACTTAAAGCCATGTCCGTAGATGGACTGGGTGCTTTTCTGGCCTTTGATCTAGTGATAGGACCAATTTTTCCCTATCTACACCAAAACGTAGGAGTGTCAGTTCCCTGTGGTAGGTAATAACTAGATGCATTTATGATGTGTGTTTTTTAATTTTATCCTGCAAAACCGAGGTTAGTTGTTTTGATGGCAGGATGACAGGATATTTGACAAGAAAGTAAATCTTTCATTATTGTCATTTACATTGTGCTCCTCAATAATTGGAGACTTGACATAGAATTGAAAGAGGAATGCATGAAGAAGCATCCCATCGGATTAGGTTGATCAGAAGCTAACCTATCCTAGGTTACTCTCACGGCTTTTGTTTCGGCATGAAGGTTCCTAGATCATCTCAATCTACTAGAAGGGAAGTTAATCCGATCGTTCAACTGAAGCGAATCTTGGTGGTGCATTTTCAGGAGGCAGCCCCGGAGACTTAGTCGTCCCTAGAGTCCTTACTTATCACCGACTGGGTTATCCTCCTGGTGGAGGGACTCACAGCATGCATTCATATACATCGGCCTTACCGCTTATGCATGCAATGACAGTTTATGAGAAGCACTAATATGGGTGCGAAGCACTAATATGGGTGCGAAGCACTAAAGCATTCATTCTCATTCATTCAATGTAAAGGCATAGCATTCATATATTCAATGAAAGACGCAGCATTAACTCATCCATTGACTGTGGAGACGCAGGATTTCACGCATTCAATAGTTTTGAAAGGGGAATGTTTGAAAATATTGAAAGCGGCCTAAGCCCTCTACTATCCCCAGCAGAGTCGACACCTGTCGACATTGGAAAATTTAAGGAATACCGCGGGTCGGTTGTAACCCGGTTTTCCTCAAATCGATCTCCCTAAGTTATCTCTACCCTTATTCTTTTTATTGCAAAAAGGTTTTAAAGGGTTTTTAGGAAAGGAGGCTAACATGTATATATGTCGACGATTTGATTTGATTTAAACAGATTCGCCAGTTGGTAGTTTTAAAAATGGTTGTACCAACTCAACCAAATTTAATTTGAAAAGAGGCCCAATTGGTGGACACTGTCGAAACTTGATCTTTGAAATCGGAGTTTTGAGTTCGGGGTCTTGGTTGAGTGTGGGGAAGGTGTTAGGCACCCCACGACTCCCGTGTAAACACGGTACCACAATCTTTTCAATATTTCCCTTAAAGCTGAAATGCGTGAGTGAATGCTGTTTAAAAATTATTTCTTTTGATTGATTAAAAGCTTTGACAGGCTTCGTTGAGCCTATATACGAAGGGTTTGATTTGATTGAAAATCAGTCTTTGATTTGATTTGCAAAAGCATTTAATTTGATTTTTTGCAAAAAGCTTCTGAATTGAATTGATAGTGATGTTTTGAAAGCTGGTTTTATCAAACTCTTACGCTGACATAGGAATTGAAGCACATCGCCACTTTCAATTTTATCTTTATAGCCTAAAGGCTGCATGCAAGTGGTGATTTGTTGGGCTGCGAAGCATCCTCAACCACAGAAATATAAAGTGTCGGTCTCCTCATGGGTATGAAAACCATTGGAGGGACGCTGACACGATTATTTTCACTATGTTGAGACCTTAAATCCGGATGACCATTTTAAGGTCTGTGCATGTACATTTTACAAAAAAATTGGCAGGGTACATCTGTAAATCAGAGTTTGTCCATCATGGGAATCTGATTCTGATCAGTTTGATCATGAATCCCATGATTCCTAGGCTCACATATGAGTGGCTAGAAAACCTGCACAGTTCAAATTTTTTGCAGAAGCAGATAAATATTCCAAGATAGCCAGAACCAGGGATTCATTCAGTAAATCCCGGTCCGCACGGCAGAAGCGCCTCGTTCCCACTAGATAGCGATCTAAGGGACGCGAGGTTGCTTTTGAAGCTGAAACTATAAAAATAACTATATTTAAAGAAATCTCAGCCATTATAGCTTTCAAGTTCTGTCGGGACCTGTTTGAACCGCTGAAAGCTAGAATTGGCGAGATTTGGATAAATCTAGTCCGCCCGCAGATATGTTAGTGCAAATTCATATACAAATAAATGTTGAATGCAGTAGTTGAATAAATTGAATAAAGCAATATATATAATTATATATATAAAAGCTGTAAAGGGCGATGGATTTTCACTCGCAAGCCCGAACTGGAATTGAAATATATATATATATATATATATATATATATAAACTGTAAATAGCCACGAAATAATCCAGGTTATGACATAAATAAAATATATATATATATATATAAACAGTAAAAAGGGCGATGGGTTTTCACGCCTGTGCTCGTATTGAAATTGAAAATAACAAAAAGTAGTCACCCAGTGACTGGGGAAAGCACCCAGTATAGGGAAGTGTGCAAAAATAGTAAAATGACCACGAAATAGTCCAGGCCAACTGAATATATATATATATACAGAAATATAGTCAACCAGGACTGATATGAGTACCAGTGATGGTGAATGTCGCTCATATATGAGTAAATATATATAAAAGCGATAAACTACCTCGGATTTAAAATTCGGGCTTAACAAAATTGAAATGTTAGTACATTTGCAGTTAAATATGTACAGAAAAAGGCCAAACCCGGACTGGGAAGATAACCCACTTCGGCGAAGTTGCCAGAATGTGCATGCCAGTGCATTGAAGCTGCTGGAGCTAACGGATCGTCAATTTGAGTTGTAGAAATGTTAAAAATGGAGTTTATGTACAAAAATGTATCAATTTTTGACAAAAATGGCCACAGAACTAAGTTCCGGGAATATTTAGAAGATGAAACTTTGTGTGCAAGTGTAACACAGTGCAAAGTAGTAGTATTGACTAGCTGATCGTAAAAATACTTACAATGGGCTGCAATACGGGCTTTTTGCCAAATCGTAGGCATTAAACGTCCAAATCTACTGGTGGTTTTTTGATATGTGGTAGTATATGGGTATATCTACGTGTTGGAGTAAAAATATTTGGGTTTAGAAGAGGTGTAAAAGTCAAAAAATCAAACTAGCAGAGCTTCGCTGTGTTCCAGATTTTTTTGAAATGAGCGGGGGGGGGGGGGGGGCACATTTATTTATAGGCCAGGGAGCCTCCACTCTACTTGCGGCAGCTATAGGTAGAGCTGCGGCTCCCCTAGGTGGGGCCCACGTGCCCGTCTTGGTCGTCTCGAAGTACGTGCACTATGAGCAATGCGATGTTTGGTTGGAAATTTTCTAACTTTTGATAGGAGCGTCCGTTTGACGCGTGCGATACCTTTTCGGAAAGCTCTCACCGAGAGTGTCGCATTGACATGGGAAAAAACATTTTTTGGATCCAGGAAGACGGGTTCATAACCAGGTCTTCGTTTCCGTTGAGCTGTTTTGCGTAGTTGCCACTCAGGATCGTCGTTAGGGTTCATTCTAACTTTGGCAGCATCGATTTGGCTTGAATTTGACCAAGTCAATTGAGAGTTGATGAAATAACTATTGTACCCCTCCCGGGGCTGCCTGTAGTGTCAGCATGGTCACTGGTTGACTTTCGGGAGCTGATTCCAAAACTAGGATCTCAGTCGAGTCTTTTGACCTCAAGGTTGTCTCTGAGGCTGACGTGGTTGTTCCAGGTTTTGCTCTGGATTTGTTGTGATGCTTCAGGTTGACGTTCGAAGTTGACCTGACGTCCCGGGTTAAGACCGGGGATGACCAGCACTTCCCGGGTTGAGACCGGGGTCGAATTTAACTTCCCGGGTTGCTGCTGGGAATGAACTATGATACCCAAATTGAGACCGGAGATGGCTTGACATGTCCTTGATTGATATCGAGGTTGCCCTGACTTCTCGAATTGAGACCAGGGTTGACTTTACGGCCTGACATTGTGATCGGGGTTGATTGGTACCTCCCGGGTTGAGACCGGGGTTAATTTTGACTTCCCGGGTTGAGACCGGGGTTGATTTTGACTTCTCGAGTTGAGACCGGGGTTGATTTTAACTTCTCAAGTTGAGACTGGGGCTGAGCTTGAGGATCCAATTGACTGTCGGAGCTTGGTTAATGGTCCGATTGACTGTCAGAACTTGATCGATGGTCCGATTGACTGTCGAAACTTGATTGATAGTCCGATTGACTGTCGGAACTTGATTGATGGTCCGATTGACTGTCGAAACTTGATTAATGGTCCGATTGACTGTCGAAACTTGATTGATGGTCTGATTTACTGTCGAAACTTGATTGATGGTCCGATTGACTGTCGAAACTTGATTGATGGTCCGATTGACTGTCGAAACTTGATTGATGGTCCGATTGACTATCGAAACTTGATTAATGGTCCGATTGACTGTCAGAACTTGATTGATGGTCTGAGTGACTGTCGGAGCTTGATAGCTAGTATGGGAATCAACTTTAGGTTGAAGGACCGACGTTGGTGGCTGGATTTGGATTGATTGATAGTTTTGCCCTCCTACCGGGTTAGTATTGGGGCAAGGAAAATTTTAAGTCTCTACATAAGCAGGCTTCACCACCACTGGGTTTTCTTCCCAGTCTTGGTTGACTACGTTTCTGTCAGTATATATATATATATATATATATATTTCTATTCTAGTCCGGGCACAAGCGTGAAAACCCATCGCCCTTTTTACTGTTTTTCGATATATATATATATATATATATATATATATTTATATTTCAATTCAAGTTCGGGCTTGTGCATGAAAACCCATTGCCCTTGACAACTTTTATATATAATTATATATATATATATTGCTTTACTCGTTTTCTTTTCAATTGCTACTGTAAATATTCATTTTATATGAATTGGCACTGACATATCTGCGGGCGGACTAGATTTATTTAAATCTCGCCATTTTTAGTTTTCAAACGGTTCAAAACCTCCAGACTGAACCGGGAAGCTAGAATGGCTGAGATTTCCTTAAATCTAGCTTTCTTTCTAGTTTCAGTTTCAAAAGCAACCTCGCGTCCCTTAGATCGCTATCTAGTGGGAATGAGACGCTTCAGCCGTGCGGACCAGGATTTACTGAATGAATCCTCTGTTCTGACAATATTGGGATATTTATCTGTTTTTATGCAAATTTGAACTGTGCAGGTTTTGGCTACTCATATGTGAACCTAGGAATCGTGGGATTCATGATCAAATTGATCAGAATCTGATTCCCATGATGGACAAACTCTGATTTACAAATGTACCCTGCCAGTTTTTCTGTAAAATGTACATACAAAAAGACTTTAAAACGGTTATCCGGATTTAAGGTCTCAACATAGTGGAAAAAATATTAATTTCCATGTTAGCGTCCCTCCGATGGTTTTCATACACATGAAGAAACCGATACTTGTATATTTGTTGTGGTCGAGGATGCTTCGCAGCCCGACAAATCACCATTCGCATGCAGACTTGAGGCTATAAAGACAAAATTTGAAGTATCAACAGGCTTCAATTCCTATGTTAGTGTAAGGGTTTGATAAAACATCATTTTCAATTAAATCAAAAAGAAAAGCTTTTCAATTAAAGACTGATTTTCAAAACAAATTAAACTCTTCGTATATAGGTTCAACAAAGCAAAGCACTACTTTCAATCAACCAAATCAATAGGCCCAATTTTCAAACAACATTCACTCATGCATTCCAGTTTTAAAGGGAAATATTAAAAAGATGCGGTACCGTGTTTACACGGGAGTCGTGGGGTGTCTAACACCTTCCCCACACTTAACCAAGCCCCCGAGCACAAAACTTTGTTTTCAATGATCTAGTTTCGACAGTGTCCAGCAATTGGGCCTTTTTCAAACAAAACTCGATTGAGTTGGTACTACCATTTTCAAATCTACCAACTGGCGACTCTATAAACGTTCAAATAGACGACATGATACATGTTGGCCATTTTCTTAAATAAACTCTTCAAAACCCTTTCCCTAAATAAAAATAGTGAGGGTGGAGATAACTTAGGAAAAGAGATTAAAAGATCTGGGTTGTGACCTGACCCGCGGATTTATTAAACCAGCGTCGACAATACTAACATCTCATGCAACGGAATAATAGAATACTTTATATTTATTTAATATAAATATTTGGGTCCCGCGGTCTCGTAACTTAAACAAAACTTAAACAGATCTTAATCATAACTAATACATAATATGAAATAAGTCTTATTACAATCACCATAATATTTCTAAAAGAGTTCAAAGCTACGCTGTAGCCTTGCCCTTGCCCTTGCCTTTATCTGTGCCAGAGGGTCCACACTGCTCTGCCTTAACTGAAATGTTTTAGGAAAAGCAAGAATGAACAACGAGTTTGCTCAGCAAGTAATATAGCAATAAGGGTGAATAATATAAATTTCGAATCTCAAGGGTACAACAGTAAATGATAGTTCGAGAATAACATGAAGTATCAATAGTTTTCAATAAATGTCACTATGGACATAAAGATATCAACAAGATTCAAGGTTTAACCGTTTCAAGGTTCAAGAATAATGAACACTGAGCAGTCGCTAAGGACTATGAACTCTTACTAGAATTAATAGTAATATGCTGATAGTCTAATGAAACAAGTACATCAGGTGATCGGCCTAAAGTACCCTACGTTATGCATAACATTTAATCATACTTAGGTGCGCACGTCGGTTCCCCAACAGTTGTATATGATTTTCCCCTCCATGAGGGTTGTTCATCTCAATAGATTTATAAGATCCCGCACCAAGTCAATTGGTTTGGATACCTTTCTAACATACGATATTAGTCTAGTCGAATCAAATGGCTAAGAAAACTTTTGTAATGCATTTAGGAACGATAAGTTCAAATGCTTGCAACAACATCAAGATACAAAATTAATTTTCGAATAGCAACAAATATTTGTTTGATGTAAATACGATTGATATGGCAACAATTCATTAGTTACGTACGTTGAATACATATACTTAATATGTTGGTCAAACACATATATTAGGTTCTAACTTAGTTACATAATCAGATTTCACGTTACTACAAAACCAACTTCCTAGTTTTGTAATCCCGTTAACTTAGCTTTTGAAAGTTCTTAAAAACACTTATCCATATATAGTCAACACATGTTGTATATTTAGAACATCACTTGAGTCATGTACTATAGCTTAAACATCCATACACACATGCGTTAAGTTTCAGATCACAAGCAGAATAAGTCAGACGAGAATGCAGGAAGGCGCAGTTACGCTCTGGTTAGGCCTGTCCCCTGGCCAGACCAGAGTTGAGCTTTTGCTCTCCTGGTTCTGTCTCCTTGCTTAACCTATGTAACGAATGAGATTTTGTATATTTAATTGTAAATATTTATTGAATTAAATATATATTTTAATTGATTTATTTATTAAGTTAAATAAATAATTTATATGATTATGTTATGGAATAATTTAATTAAGTGTAATATGATTAATTAAATTGATGTGTAAGTAATTGTGTAGTATAATTCTAATTTAATTGAGAATAATTAAATTAGATGAATATTATGTGCTAAGTGTTTATAAAGATTTACTAATTTATTACATGAATTATGATTAATAAGTACATTACAATTGTGTAGCAATTTAGTATTATGTGGCAATTTTAATTAAGTAATGAATGTTAGCTTGTATTTAATTAAATTAGAAGGTTGGGCTTTAATTAAATAAAGTGTAGTATTTAAAGTATTTATTAAAATAAAATAAAAAGGCTTTAAATTAGTTTTTTCAAACAAGGCCCTTAAATCTATTTTAATCCTGTTTTACCAAACATGGCCTTAACTACAAAAAATCTATTTTTAAACAAATAACGAGTTTTGCCAAACAAGCCCTAGTGGCTTTTGATTTTCAAAAAACAAGTAACTAATATATATTAAGTAGGGATATAATGTATATGTCAGTTACATTGTTATGTAATAATATGTATATTTAATCTATATTATC
Source organism: Panax stipuleanatus (assembly GCA_020205555.1). Classification (NCBI taxonomy): domain Eukaryota; kingdom Viridiplantae; phylum Streptophyta; class Magnoliopsida; order Apiales; family Araliaceae; genus Panax; species Panax stipuleanatus. Next base: position 20,674,975 of record CM035121.1, on the reverse strand, counting down.
AGTTATAATATATCTGAACTACGTTAGAAAAACTAGAGTTAGAATATCAGTTTAAGGGAAGAGAGGAAGTACAGAAAGAAAAGAATAAGAAGAAGAAAGAAGTAGAAAGAGGAAACTTTGTTAATCAAAACCTATATCACCATCATATTCTTCTTCCAAGTAACATAAGGGTATAATCTAATCTCTTAACAATTAAAATTATGTTTTTACTGTTCTTCAAGTTTTGCTTCTCTGTAAAATAGTTTTCAAAAGAATTTATGTAAATATGATCTATATGTGTAAGATTATGTATATAAACTGTTAGATGTGGATTATATGATTGTTTAAGTGATTAATTTCATGTAAATATTATGAACATAAAGAAATCATGTTCATAGCAATTTACAGTGAACTTACTTTAAAAAATAGTTCATTAATTATCAAAATTCATGTTTGATTTTGATATATTATGTAAATTGATCATAGATTATGATAATATATCAAGAAACAAAATTAACATGCTTTGAATTATTTGATTTGGTTTAAAAATAAAGTCACAGTGTTAATTTTCTTCAAGAACGCTTAAAAATGGTGTTTTCTTCAAAATTATGAAATTAAGTGTTTTGATTATGTGTTGTAGTGTTATTGTATGTTAAAAATATGTTAGAAGTTTAAGATTTTATTTTTATAAAGTTTCATATGCATTGTGTTAGTTAAAATTGGACTTTGGTGCGAAGAAATAGCCAAATTGGCTTTTTCTCTGCACAGTTCGCGTGTCAGGGAACCCACCAGCAGGGGAACCCGCCCCAGCGGGTCTTTTGGTCTAGGAACACCCGCCCCAGCGGGTGTGTTGTCTTTCCGGAAATTTTAATTATGCTTCGTGTAGTTTTTGTACAGTACATAATTAGCTAACTTAATGTGATGACATGTTAAGTGTTTTAAACAATAAGATAACATATTGTGGACATGTTTAAGACAATTTGAAGTCTCATATTAATATGTTATATGTGTACATAGATATTGTTATCATAGGGTATGATTTTGATAGTTTAAAGTGTTATACATGTATGATATGCATGTTGTGAGTTTAGACTCACGTATGTGGTTAGTTAAGCGAGTTGAGTTTACAAACCATGTTATTAAGTTGAACTTAAGTAAGAAGTTCAACGATTTAACGTAGTGGTTATAAAACTAATTGGTATTGTAAACGTAATGTAATGTGTAGGACTATTGAGAAAGTGATTTATAAATTGAAAAGTGTAGTTTGCGCTTGAGGTAAGTTTTATAAACTCAAACTTTACTTGAGCAAGTTTTCCTAAACTTTTCTTTTTACGTTTATGCAAGTCTTCTAATTATACTCTTTCGTTGAGCAAGTTTAATACTTATCTTATTGAACAAGTTTATTATTGAATTGTGGTGACCTTGACTTAATTGTTCAAGCAAGGTCCACATTGTCTTTCAAATGCTTTAAGTTTGTTTCTAAAGCATGATTATTAAATATGATGTCTATTATTATGACTCATAGTTATTTCTTAATTCTTATATTATCGAATTCTAAATTATTGTAAGTCGATTCAACTACTCCTTAGTTGATGATAGCTGAACTCTAAATTTCCCTTGAAGCTTATCCAAACCAAACTTTCTTTGCTGCGGACTTGTTATTAAAATACTGAGATGAACAACCTTATTTAACAGGGGATTACCATGAAAAAATGTTAAGATGTTTGTGCACAATATATGGTACGAAGGGCTGATCCCCCTAAGTACGAGTTAAGAGTCCATATAGTCTAAAAGACTGTTAAAGGTTTTAAATAGAAAATTTTATAATCTAGGACATAGTTCAAGGTCTTATGACCCTCAGATGATTTCTATATTCGAATTCTAAACATTGATGAAAGAATTATTATTCAATTCTTTATTATTGATGAAAGAAAAGTTATTCAAATCTGTTGAAGTTATTCAGTTTATGTGACCACTATTATTGTTATTATTCCAAGTGAGCTTTGCTTGCTCACTCTTACAATTAAATAACCTTTGCAGCTAAGGTTGAAAGCGTTGACGTACCGTCAACAAGAAAAGGCAAGAGCAAGATGAACAAGTGAAGACTTGTTATATTTGTGATATGATTGTAATAAGACATAAGACTTTTTATGTGTTGTTTATTTTCGCACTTATTATTTATGTTAAGGTTAGATAAACCCTGGGATGTTTTGAGCAAAGTTGTAATCCTTTTATGGGGAAGATTATTATATTTATTTAAGGTTGTAATTTATTTTACATTCCTTATTATAGGCAGTAGTTGTATTTTATTTAGATAGTGAGCACTAAATCCCGTGGATTTGAAGTACCCGGATTTGGGGGTGTCACAGCCTATATACACATTAGCATATATAGCACATACACATGTTTAAGGGTACATAATCGTTTCAAGTTCAACTTTACATGTTATAGTTTTAGGTTAGTATTTCTAATGAATTAAGGCCAAATAAAGCCATGAAATCACAAGGTTAACTATTTTAACAATCTATTCATATAAGAAGGTCATACAATATGAAATATGTATGCTTGCATGTATTCACATCATTGACTCATAGCTAACATAATTCATAACTTGGAAACTTACTTAAATTCATACTTAAACGACCCTATGTTATGTTCTACTAAATGAACGCACATATAGGTTATGTTTAGGGATATAAGAGTACTAACATGCATGTCCAGATATCAGAATGTAAACATCATCATGTCCACGAACATAGTTGCAAAAATTTTAGGTTTTCCTTTTTAAAAGTTGGTTTAAACGAAGTCAAAGAATTTTTAGCATCTATGAAGCAACTTTGAATTATATTTCATTTGTATTAAGGTCATGTGTGCATGCTAATAAGGTCAGTACCTTAACATCACAAGTCATCATCAATGTTCATCATTAAAACTTGGTTTTCTTTAGAAAGAACATGCTAATGCAAGCTATGACACCCATGCTATGCAAAGGAACCTAAGTCCACAAGTCAAGCCTATTTTCATGCATGTCTAAGTCATACCAACATGTTAGAACTTATCAAATTATAACAGAAGTCAAGATTCAAGATTGGTGCACGGCGCAGCTGCGCTGGTATGTACTACAGGACGGGGGCAGCTGCGCTCTTCCTGGACATAACCAGAAACAATTCTGCATCGGCAGAAACCAAAACCCATACACGAAATTCTTCACGTAAAATGCTCAATTCTAATCACATTATATTTATAACATGCATACAAGCTTAGATAACAAGTTGACAACATTCCTTAATCCAATTAACAGAGAATTCATGCACTTCCAAGAATTTATCAAACTCAAAATTAATAACATAATTTAAGAGTTATACCTCTGTTGAATTTAAATTATCAAAGCTTCCAAGTTTTAGACAACTTCCTAATCTTAGTATACTCACACTCCACGTTTAACTTAACAGAGAATGTAGCAAAACATTTGTTAAGAGAAGGGACTCCAATTTATGGACAATTGATTACACAGACAATGGTTTTGCCTCTCATTTCAAACCAACGAGAAGGAGAAGAAGATGATGGTTAATTGCTTGGTTTGGTGGAGCAGTTGAAATACACTGTAGAGGCCACTCCCCCCCCCCCCCCCCTTCATCATTAGCTAGTTTGCTGAGTTTAAAATTGCAAGGAATAAGCTTAGGCCATTGGGCTATACACGTGAGGAAGGAAAAAGACACTAATTATGTGGCACTCCCTCCTAATACTCAATATTTGTGAAATAACACATGTATACTTAGGTTTTAATCCCATTTGAGTGTACACATGGACTTTTAATGAGATAATATTATTACATTGTAGTAAATTGGGGGTACTTGTATACATATCGTTATATAATCCATGTACATTTAATTGGTCCAGATAATACTGAAATATAATTTAACTGAGTACTATCATTTCGTATTATCATAAGACTCTATTATTTGAATTATACTTACATATTGAAATAATTATTAAATAACAATCATTTATTTATTCTCATTAAAGTACACATTTAATGTATCCACACATAACATGTTGTCACATAGGCCCATTTATGTAACTTATATGATTCATTTAATTTTACCATATAGTTTCCTATATTATATAGTTACCTTGCAATGTCACACCTTATTTTATATTAAATAGATGTAGGTACTATATAACATATGATTAATCATTACATATTATTGTACATAGCAATTAATTGAAGAAACATTAATCTATTATATTAATTAATTATTTACTCATTAATATGCTCTTACTCATAATAACAATTAATTAACAATATAATATTAATTAATCCTTCACTTATTAATTCATTCATTCTTTAATTTAATTAGATCATCATAAATTCCATCATCGTGCCACACAAGGCATTTCACGAGCTTATCATAAATTCTCCACATTTCTCAATTATCATAAATTAAATTTAATCTAATTGAGTTACTCATCTCATGCTTCATAAACGTTTATATTAAAATAAATATTCACACGTTTATTAATATCAATATTAATATTATTTATAAAATTCACAGGTATTACATCCTCCCCCCTTATAAAAATGCCGTCCTCGGAATTAGTACAAGGTTACACAAAAAGATGAGGATAGTCTCTCCTCATCTTATCTTCTAATTCCCACGTGGCCTCCTCGACATCGTGGTTTCACCAAACTACTTTTACAGAAGATATAACTTTATTTCTTAGTGTTTGTTCTCTCCTATCTAGTATTTGGACATGAATTTCTTCATATGCCAAATTCTTCTCTACTTGAATGCGCTCGTAGGAAATCATGTGCTTATAGTCGGGCTTATACGGACGCAACACGGAAATGTGAAACACGTTGTGGATGTGTTCCAATTCGGGTGGTAATGCTACTTTGTATGCCACTTCGCCCACTCGCTTTAATATATCGAATGGTCCTATGAACCTCGGGCTCAACTTTCCCTTCTTGCTGAATCGTATCTTCCCTTTTCCAGGGAGATACCTTCAAGAATACGAAACTACTGACTTTAAAGTCCCGATATTGTCGATGCAAATTTGCGTACTTTTTCTGGCGATCTTGGGTTGCTACTAATCTGGCTCTTATTATTATCACCATATCTGCTGTTTGTTGCACTAATTTCGGTCCCAAAATTCGTCGTTCTCCGACTTCGTCTCAACATAACGGCGTTCTGCATTTCCTCTCGTAAAGAGCTTCGTACGGTGGCATGCCGATACTCTCATGATAAATATTGCTATAAGCAAATTCTACTAGGGTTAGGTGATCGTCCCAATTTCCCTTGAAGTCCATCACGCAAGTTCTAAGAATGTCCTCCAGTGTTTGTATTGTTCGCTTACTATGTCCGTCTGTCTAAGGATGATACACGGTACTCAATCTTAACTGGGTTCCCATCCTCTCCTGCAAGATTTTCCAAAAATTTAACATGAAGAGCGGATCATGATCAGAGACAATTGACACTTGCACTCCATGTCGTGAAACAATTTCCTTTACGTACAGACTTGCTAGCTGATTAAAATTATATCGGATCTTAATCGGTAGAAAATGAGTTGTCTTCGTTAGTCGATCCACGATAACCTAAATGGCATCATAACCTTTCTGCATGACTGGAAGTCCCACCATAAAGTCCATCGTAATGTGCTCCCATTTCCATTCTGGTATCTACAACGGTTGAAGTAAACCACTAGTTCTTTGGTGCTTCGCTTTAACTCGTTGACAAGTGAGACATCTACTGACGTACTCTGCGACTTCTTATTTTAGATTGGGCCACCAAAAATGTTGCCTCAGATCTCGGTACATCTTTGTACCTCCTGGATGAAAAGAATATATCGTATTGTGTGCCTCGTGCAAGATTTCCTCTCTTAATTTGGTTACCGTTGGTACCCATACTCTTCCTTCGAATCTCAAGATACCGTCTTTATCCATTCTGAATCTTTCCTCTTCATTTTCTACTATCCTCTTTCTTATTTTCTCACATTCCTCATCCTTTTCTTGTGATTCCTTTTCTCTATCCAATAGTGTTGGACGAGCTTCTATTACAAATATTTTCTCTTTAGACCTCCCCGGTCCCTTTACCTCTATTTCAAATTTCTCCATCTCTCTTATTAACTCCTCCTGAGTCATCAATTGGAACAATTTTTCCGTTCCTTTTCTAATCAGCGCATCTGCTACTACGTTTGCCTTTCTCGGGTGATAAAGAATCTCGCAGTCATAATCTTTGATCAATTCTAACCACCTTCTCTGACGTATGTTCAACTCCTTCTGTGTGAAGATATATTTCAAACTTTTTGTGTTCAGTGTATATCTCACATTTCTATCCGTACAGATAATACCTCCAAATCTTTAACGCAAAAACTACTGTTGCTAACTCTAAGTCGTGAGTAGGGTATTATTTTTCGTAATCCTTCAATTGTCGGGATGCATACGCAATGACCTTGCCATGTTGCATGAGCGCACAACCAAGTCCCTTGTGCGACTCATCACTATACACCACGAAACCTCCTGCATCGTCTGGTACTGATAATGCAGGCGCCTCACTTAATCTCTTCTTTAACTCCTGAAAACTTTCCTCACATTTTTCCGTCCATACAAATTTTACCATCTTCCATGTTAAATTGGTCAATGGGGTTGCTATCTTAGAAAAATCCTAGATGAATCTTCGATACTACCCAGCTAACCCTAAGAAACTTTTTACCTCCGTTGGCGTCTTCGGTTGTTCCCAATTACTCACTGCCTCTACCTTTGCAGGGTCTACTAAAATTCCATCCTTATCTACCACGTGTTCTAAGAATTGAACCTTCTCCATCCAAAATTCACACTTTGAAAACTTCGCATACATTTTCTCTTTCCTTAACGCTTCCAAAACCATCTTCAGATGTTCGGCGTGCTCTTCCTTCGCCTTCGAGTAGATCAAGACGTCGTCGATGAAAACTACCACGAACTTATCCAAGTATCGCTTGAAGACTCGGTTCATCAAGTCCACGAATGTTTTCAGAGCATTAGTCAATCCGAATGACATTACCAAAAACTCGTAGTGCTCATAACGGGTTCAAAACGCCGTCTTTGGTATGTCATCCTCCCGTACCATCAACTGGTGATAACCTGTTCGCAGATCTATCTTTGAGAAACACTTCTCTCCCTTTAATTGGTCGAAAAGGTCGTCTATCCTCAGTAATGGATATTTATTCTTGATCGTTACTCTTTTCAATTCTCGATAATCGATACAGAGCCTCATCGATCCGTCCTTCTTCTTAACAAACAATACTGGTGCTCCCCAAGGAGACACACTCGATCGCACGTAACCCTTATCCAGCAACTCTTGCAATTGTATCATCAATTCCTTCATTTCTACTGGCTCCATACGATATGAAGATTTCGAAATCGGTGCTGTTCCCGGTGCTGGGTCTATTACGAATTCAATTTCTCTGTCTGGCGGTAGACCAGGCAGATCGTTTGAAAACACGTCTTGGAATTCTCTTACTACAGATATATCCTTAATCTCTACTCCCTTCTTCCGAGTATCTACTATGTAAGCTAAGTAACATACACATCCTTTTCTTAACAATTTCTTGGCCTGCATTATCGTAAGACAACATAATTGCTTAAGCGATGAGCTACCATAAAACACTACCTTAGACTGATTCAGAGTTTCAAGGTTCACACTTTTATTCTGACAGTCAATTATCGCAGCATGGTTATACAACCAATCTATTCCCAGTATTACGTCAAATTCTCCCAATCTAATCGGGATTAAGACTATGCTTAGTTCATGGTCTCTAATGTTTGCCTGACAATTTCAGTATATGAATTCTACAGGGATTACTTCCTTATTTGCAACTTCTATGTTCAAAGAATTTTCTAAGCGTTCTCGGGGTAAGTTTAACAGACTAGTAAATTCTTCAGACACAAATGAACAGGTAGCACCCAAATCGAATAATATATAAGCATTCATATTATTGATTGGGATAATACCTGACACCACGTCCTTTGCAGTGACTGCATCTTGGACTGTCATGTTAAAGGTTTTGGCAGCTGGACGGTTGGATTACATTGGTTTGTCGATCATTAGCTTGCTGCCTCCCTCTTGTTGGCCACTTCCTCCGTTGTTCCCCTTCTTTGGGCAATCCTTGATCTAGTGCTCGGTTGAGCCACAAGCGAAACACCCCTTGATCTTCTTTGGCTTCGGGCAGTTGGGTGAAATGTGTCCCTCTTGGCCACAGTTATAATAGGTACTGCGCCTCTTCCAGCACTCACCCTGGTGATGTTTTCCAAACTTCGGGCATCCCTCAACCCTCTTTTTAAACCCTCCATGAAAACTTCCCGCTTGATTGTTATTCTTGTTGTTGTTGTTATTATCCCATTTTCTCTTCCCTAGATTACTTCCCCCACTGCTGCTTCCTCCACGGCTTTCTCCCCCAATGTTCTTACCATTCTTCTCTTTGTTATACTGACTTAGGGCTTCACTACCTCCCTCTGCAATAATAGCCTTCACCAACAACGTGGCAAGAGAATCAATCTAGAGAACCGACACCTTGTTGAACAACCAAGGTTTCAGTCCTTGCTCAAAACGTCTGACCTTCCTTTCCTCATCCCCTACATGTTGTTCTACAAACCGGGCTAGCTCGTTGAACTTAGCCACGTATTTCACCACCGTCATATCTCCTTGCCTAAGTTCTAGGAATTTTACCTCCGTTCTATTCTTCATGCTCTTCGGGAAATAATTCTCAAAGAAGAAAGTCTTAAATCTATCCCATGCTACAGTCCCTTCTCTCGCTCTTTTCTGATTTGCCTCCCACCAGTAGTTTGCTTCGCCCCTCATCATATACGTAGCGAATACAGTCTTTTGATCCTCTCCCACATGAGCAATGGTGAAAGCCTTCTCTATCTTATTTATCCATGTTTGTGCCATGATAGGATCGGTAGTACCTTCAAACTCTGGAGGTCCTACGCTTCTAAAGTCCTTGGAGTTCGTAACTGGAATCGGTTAAGGATTGGGCTAAACGGGTTCATTGTTCCTTCCTCGAAGGGCTTCTCCTAACAGATCAACTAGTTTTTGTATTGGGTCTACTTGCTCCCTCTCATTGTTAACCGACTCTTCTGGTGCAGCTAGTCTAAGTCTGGGTGCCATTATCTGCATCACAAAATTTCATTTTTATTATATAATTATATTACTTAAATATTTCTCATAGCAAAGGAATAAAATTTTATAACACGTTTCTGAAATAAGATCAATTATATTCATATGCCAAATCATTACATTAATATGAACATCCCTAGCATACTTCTATAAATGTCAACATATATCCCCTAATATCACAAAAGACGGGGAATTTTCTATCATACTACCCCTCTAACATAAGCCTACTCTGGGTTTACAACTATCCCATATCTTACACAAAAGATTAGGATTACATCACAATATATACATCACATAAAAGGAACTACTACAGATGCTACCACTAGACTAATGGGTCTCATCCCAACATTTCGCGCTCCACTGCGCTCTTATACTCGACCTGTTATATGTATACCATCAAGTCCCTGCTCATAGTGTGCCGAGTCTGCCCCTGCTCCGCCGGATAGTGATGTACACCATCGATCATTCTCTCTATGGCCGAGCAAAAAATATAACCCATCTTGTTCATCTTCCTCTTCTTACATCTCACCTCATCTTCTAAATCTTCGGCTCTATCATTAGCTCCTTTCCACTTCTCCTCGAAGTGGATCCTTTCCATCACTTCCAACTCGAGCTAAGTACGGAGAGCCTCCTTTTCCGCCTTCTCGCTCAACTCTCTCTGCTCAACCTCCTCTAGTTTTCCTGCCAGGTCCACATTCCTAGATACCGATCTGTGGAAAAAGTCCCCATCTGAATTTCTTCCTCTTTTTGTTAAGCAATTTCCACCTCTATATCCTGCCTCACTAACTTCCTTTGGTGATCTTCGTCCCTCAGTTTCTGGAACTAGATCTCTCTCTCCTAATCCTCTGCCTCTAGCTCCTGAACTCGGAAGTCTAACTCCAAGACCCACTCCTCGTACTCTCCTAACATCCTCTCCTCGATCGTAGCCTCGTCAGAGTCCTCTATAGGCTCGTCCTCCATGGGTTCCTCCTCTGGATCAGACTCTACCTCTATCTCGTCCTCGTCGTCAAACTCGGACGGTGCTACTGCTTGCACAGGCTCAGCTACTAAAGGTGCCTCATAGACTACATATATATATCCCGGGACTCCTCCTCTGCCACTCTACTAGGTCCTCCCATTTCTATAATCCTACAACCACAAACACAAAACAACAAACAACAAACTCCATTAGAATGTTAAATAAAACATATGTTCATTGTATAAAATGAAATTATATTTCATAACACACTAAGCCTCTCTAAGAAAACTCTACATGTATTTGTATCCCCTTCTATCTTCTAAGTTCTCCTAAGTAATAATCTAAGGACTCTCGCACCTAAGGTTTATAACTAAAGCTCTGATACCAACCTGTGACGCCCCCAAATTCAGCCACTCGCATCTCGAATTCGTTGCATCACTTGCTAAATTCTAATAACATACTAACATCTTATGCAACGGAATAATAGAATAATTTACATTTATTTAATATAAATATTCGGGTCCCACGGTCTCGTAACTTAAACATAACTTAAATAGATCTTGATCATAACTAATACATAATATGAAATAAGTCTTATTACAATCACCATAATATTTCTAAAAGAGTACAAAGCTACGCCGTAGCCTTGACCTTGCCCTTATCTGTGCCAGAGGGTCCACACTGCTCTACCTTAACTGAAATATTTTAGGAAAAGCAAGAATGAGCAACGAGTTTGCTCAACAAGTAATATAGTAATAAAGGTGAATAATATAAATTTCGAATCTCAAGGGTGCAACAGTAAATGATAGCTCGAGAATAACAAGAAGTATCAATAGTTTTCAATAAATGTCACTATAGACAGAATAATATCAAGAAGATTCAAGGCTTAACCATTTCAAGGTTCAAGAATAATGAACATTACAGTCGCTAACGACTATAAACGCTTACTAGAATTAAAAGTAATATGCTAATAATCCAGTGAAATAAGTACAACAGGTGATCAACCTAAAGTACCCTACGTTATGCATAACATTTAATCATACTCATGTGCGCACGTTGGTTCCCCGACAATTGTATATAATTTTCCCCTCTATGAGGCTTGTTCATCTCAGTAGAATTATAAGAGTCCGCACCAAGGCAATTGGTTTGGATAGCTTTCTAACATACGATATTAGTCTAGCCGAATCAAATGGCTTAGACAACTTTTGTAATGCATTTAGGAACGATAAATTCAAATGCTTGCAACAACATAAAGATACAAAATTGATTTTCGAATAGCAACAGATATTTGTTTGATGTAAATATGATTGATATGACAACAATTCGGATTTATACAATATGTAAAGTGAAAAGACTTAGGGAACTTGCCTTAAGCGTAGTTTACCAACCTATATCTTATCAACACTTTGAAATCCTAATGTAACATAGTTACGTATATAGGGTATTCATTAGTTATGTACGTTGAATACATATACTTGATATATAGGTCAAATACATATATTAGGTTCTAACTTAGTTACATAATCAGATTACACATTACTACAAAACCAACTTCCTAGTTTTGTAATCCCGTTAACTTAGCTTTTGAAAGTTCTTAGAAACACTTATCCATATATAGTCAACACATATTATTTATTTAGAACATCATTTGAGTCATGTACTATAGCTTAAACATCCATACACACATGCATCAAGTTTCAGATCACAAGCAGAATAAGTCAGACAAGAATACAAGAAGGCGCAGCTGCGCTCTGGTTAGGCTTAGGGATGGCGCAGCTGCGCTGTCCCCTAGCCAGACCAGAGTTGAGTTTTTGCTCTCCTAGTTCTGTCTCCTTGCTTAGCCTATATACACATTAACATATAGCACATACACATGTTTAAGGGTCTTGCATGCTTACATAATCGTTTCAAGTTCAATTTTACATGTTATAGTTTTAGGCTAATATTTCTAATAAATTAAGACCAAATAAAGTCATGAAATCACAAGGTCAACTATGTTAACAATCTATTAATATGAGAAGGTCATATAATCTGAAATATGCATGCTTGCATGTATTCACATTATTGACTCATAGCTAACATAATTCATAACTTGGAAACTTACTTAAATTCATACTTGAACGACCCTATGTTATGTTCTACTAAATGGACGCACATATAGGTTATGTTTAGGGATATAAAAGTTCTAACATGCATGTCCAAATATCAGAATGTAAACATCAACATGTCCACGAACATAGTTGTAACACTTTCAGGTTTTCCTTTTTAAAAGTTGGTTTAAACCAAGTCAAAGCAATTTTAGCATCTATGAAGCAACTTTGAATTATATTTCATTTGTATTAAGGTCATGTGTGCATGCTAATAAGGTCAGAACCTTAACATCACAAGTCATTGTCGACGTCGGAAAAAAATCTGATGGTCGGGTCACAACCTGGATCTTTCTCTCTTCCTAAGTTATCTCTACCCTTACTCTTTTTATTGTGAAAAAAGGTTTTGAAGGATTTTTTAGGAAAAGGCCAACATGTATCATGTCGACGATTTGAACGTTTTACAAAGTTGCCAGTTGGTAGATTTGAAATGATTGCACCAACTTAACCGAGTTTTGTTTAAAAGAGGCCCAATTGCTGGACATTATCAAAACTTTATCTTTGAAAATAAAGTTTTTGAGTTCGGGGGCTTGGTTAAGTGTGGGGAAGGTGTTAGGCACCCCACAACTCCCGTGTAAATATGGTACCACATCTTTTTAATATTTTTCTTAAAAACTAAATGCGTGTGTGAATGCTGTTTGAAAATTGGGCCTATATTTGTTTGATTGAAAGCAAGGAAATACCTCGTTGAGCCTATATACGAAAGGTTTGATTTGATTTGCAAAAGTCTTTTGATTTGATTTGTATAAGCATTTGATTTGATTTGCAAAAGCTTTTCTTTTGATTGAATTTGAAATGATGTTTTGAAAGCTGGTTTTCAAACCCTTACGCTAACATAGAAATTGAAGCATATCGATATTTTTAATTTTTATCTTTTTAGCCATAAGGCTCAAATTGAATACGAAGCATCCTCGACCACAACATATATACAAGTGTCGGTCTCCTCAAGGGCGTGATAGCCATCGGAGGGACTGTGACACGATAAACTATATTTTCACTATGTTGAGACCTTAAATCCGGATAACCGTTTAAAGGTGTTTGCATGTACATTGTACAGAAAAACTGGCAGGGTACATTCGTAAAATAGAGTTTGTCCATCGTGGGTATCAGATTCTGATCGGTTTGGTCATGAATCCCACGATTCCTAGGCTCACATATGAGTAGCCAATAAACCTGCACAGTTCAAATTTGTACAGAAATAGATATATATCCCAATATTGCCAGAACTGAGGATTCATTCAGTAAATCCGGGTTCGTACGGACGAAGCGTCTCGTTCCCACTAGATAGCGATCCAAGGGACACGAGGTTGCTTTTGACAGAAAAATATCAATTCATATTAAATGAATATTTAAAGCATCAATTTAATAAAAAGCAAATAAAGCAATATATATACACAGTTATATATATAAAAGCTGTAAAGGGCGATGGGTTTTCACACCGGTGCCCGAATTGGAATTGATATATATATATATATATATATATATATATATATATATATATATATTGACAGAAAAGTAGTGAACCAAGACTGGGAAGAGAACCCAGTGGCGGTGAAGGCTGCTTATATATGCATATTTATATATAAAAGCAGTAAAAAGGCCACAGAATAATCCAGGCCGAACTGAAATGTAAATGTACATAAATGTAGTCAACTAGGGACTGGGAAGATAACCCAGTAATGGTGAAGTATGCAAAAATAGTATAAAGGCCATAGAATGATCCAGACCAGACTAAAATATAAATGTATATAAAAGTAGTCAACCAGGGACTGGGAAGATAACCCAGTAATGGTGAAGGGTGCAAAAATAATATAAAGGCCACAGAATAATCCAGGCTGGACATAAATATATAAATATATATAGAGAGATAGAAACTACCTCGGATTTGACATCCGGGCTTGACAGAATTGAAAAGTTAGTATATATACAGTTGAATAAACACACACAAAAAAGTCAAACCCAGACTGGGAAGATAACCCAGTCCGACGAAGTTGCTTAAAATGAAGGTGCTAGTGCAGTGAAGCTGTTAGAGCTGACGGATCGTCAATTCGAGTTGTAGAACCAAAAATTAAGTTTATGTACAAAAATATAGCAAATTTTGACGAAAACGGCCACGGAACTAAGTTCCGGGCATTTTTAGAAAACGAAACTTGATATGCAAGTGCAAAATAGTTCAAAGAAGTAGGAATCACTTTCTGATCATAAAAAAATTTACAACGGACTGCTACATGGGCTTTTTGCCAAATCGTAAGCTCTAAACGTCCAAATCTGCCGGTTATTTTCTTATATGTGGTAGTATGTGGTATATCTACGTGTTGGAGTAAAAATATTTGGGTTTGGAAGAGGTGTAAAAGTCAGAAAATCGAACTGGAAGAGCTTCGCTACGTTTCAGAATTCTTAAAAATGAAGGGGGGCACGTTTATTTATAGGCCGGGAAGCCTCCACCTCTACCTGCGGCAGCAGCAGGTAGAGCTGAGGCTCCCTGGCCTATATATATGAGGTGACCCCCCCCCCCCTCATTTTCAAGAATTCCAAAACGTAGCGAACCTCTGCCTGTTTGATTTTTTAACTTTTTCACCTCTTTCAAACCCAAATTTTTTCATTCTAACACGTAGATATACTCACATACTACCACATATCAGAAAATAACCGGTAGATTTGGACGTTTAGAGCCTACGATTTGGCAAAAAGCCCGTGTAGCAGTCCGTTGTAAGTATTTTTACGATCAGAAAGTGGTTCCTACTTCTTTGCACTATTTTGCACTTGCATATCAAGTTTAGTTTTCTAAAAATGCCTGGAACTTAGTATTCTCGAAGTATACCCACACACCAAGTTTAACTTAATAGAGAATGTAGCAAAACATTTGTGAAGATAAGGGACTCCAATTTATAGACAATTGATTACACAGACTATGGTTTTGCCTCTCATTTCAAACCAACGGGAAGGAGAAGAAGATGATGGTTAATTTCTTGGTTTGGTAGAGCAGTTGAAATACACTGTGGAGGCCACTCCCCCCTTCATCATTAGCTAGTTTACTAAGTTTAAAATTGCAAGGAATAGGCTTAGGCCATTGGGCTATACACGTGAGGAAGGAAAGAGACACTAATTATGTGACACTCCCTCCTAATACTCAGCATTTGTGAAATAACACATGTATACTTAGGTTTTAATCCCATTTGAGTGTACACATGGACTTTTAATGAGATAATATTATTACATTGTAGTAAATAGGGGGTACATGTATACATATCGTTATATAATCCATGTACATTTAATTAGTCCAGATAATACCGAAATATAATTTAACTGAGTACTATTATTTTGTATTATCATAAGACTTTATTATTTCAATTATACTTATTGAAATAATTATTAAATAACAATCATTTATTTATTCTAATTTAATTCTTCTCATTAAAGTACACATTTAATGTATCCACACATAACATGTTGTAACATAAGCCCATTTATGTAACTTATATAACTCATTTAATTTTACCATATAATTTCCTATATTATATAGTTACCTTGCAATATCACACCTTATTTTATATTAAATAGATGTAGGTACTATATAACATATGATTAATCATTACATATTATTGTACATAGCAATTAATTGAATAAACATTAATCTATTATATTAATTAATTATTTACTCATTAATATGCTCTTACTCATAATAACAATTAATTAACAATATAATATTAATTAATCCTTCACTTATTAATTCATTCATTCTTTAATTTAATTAGATCATCGTAAATTCCATTATCGTGCCACACAAGGCATTTCGCGAGCTTATCATAAATTCTCCACATTTCTCAATTATCATAAATTCAATTTAATCTAATTGAGTTACTCATCTCATTCTTCATAAAAATTATATTAAAATAAATATTCACACGTTTATTAATATCAATATTAATATTATTTATAAAATTCACGTGTATTATAGGGGTGAACATTTTTCGACGTCTGACTTCTCCCATTTTTTGGAAGGGAGGGTTAGAAGGTTGTGCAGGAGCTTGAAAAAGGGGGATAGTTTCTCCTTTGAATAGGCAGACTACTTGAACTGCCTCATTGATTTTGTCCTTGTAGTACTAAGGACACTTCTTCTTCTCTCTTCTTGTGTGCTTTCCTAGGATTACTCCCATAACTCCCAGATTGGATATGCTCAACCACGACTTCCAAGGCAGTAAGATCTTTTATCTTTCTAGACTTTAGACCCATTTCGGCCATTTCTCCATGTTTGATCATCTCCGAGAATGGTTTTCCTATACCTGCTAGGACCCTCTCGTAATTCAGAGCTTATTGAATGTCGATGAAGGTCAAGACTATCTCAGTCTCTGTCATGGGCGAAGTGACTTGTGCCGCCATCCGTCTCCATCGTTGGGCATACTCTTTGAATAACTCAGAGCTCTACTTCTTGACTTCGGTGATTTGATATATGTCTGGAGCCATCTGAGACTGGAAATTATATTAATTGAGGAAGGCATGTTCTAACTCTTTCCAGCTGTGAATTTTTGAATTGTCCTCGGGCGTACCAGGCTCTAGCCTCTCCGGTCAGACTCTTCTGGAATAATTACATTCTGAACTTCTCGTCCTCTGCATAGGATCCGAGTTCTCCAATGAATACCTTCAAATGGATATAGGGATCTCCTAATCCATCATATTTCTCAAAATCAGGGACTTAAAACTTATCGGGATATCGAGCCCCTGGAAATATACATAAATCTGAGTAATTTACACTCCCAAATGCCCCAGTCCCTTTTATGGACCAGATTGTTTCTTCCATTTGTTGGACCTTTTTCATAATATCATCAGCCTCTTGCTTTTTGTTAAGGTTGATGATTTTAGGGGTTTTGTTGGTTGGGTCCTTGTTCTGAGACTCATGGGTCTGAGGATCTTTCTTACCGGTATCCTGACTGCCACCGGGTGTGGATGATTCTGCTTGACCGAGGGTTTGTTTTCCCTGTAGACCTTTGCTTTGTTCTTTGAGGAAAATAGCTAATTCTGCTATATGGTTCTTTAATCCTTCAAATTCCTCCCTAGATACAGAGGTGGATTCGGGTCTAACACTTGAAGCTGTTGGGTTTGTATGAAATCGTTACGCAATCAAATTGCAAAGATTAGCGGCAGTATGGTATATCAGAGTTTAAAAAATTTCTACAAAATCATTACCCAGATCATCCTTTATGCAAATTTTTAATTTAAAACGATAAATAAGAAGTTATGGAATCATACCCTTGTAGAACGAAGCTTCCATAGGTACGAGTTTAACTCCTTGTTCTTCGTGATCTCCCTGAATTTTCGGGTTAGATTCCTTCCTTTGATCAATGTTAGCCACCCAAGTGTTTGGCCTCTAGAGGTGATCCACCAAGGAAGATGAATTATCAAGAAGGAGGGTGGTTGGCTTAGTTTTCTATCCTCTATAGAAAAGGAGTACTCTCCAACAATTAGAATTGCATCAACTGATATCTATTATAAGACTCCTCTTATATAGATATTGGTCAACCCTTCTAATCCTATTAGACATGAGATTTCATTTAATTAATTAAACTCCTTTAATTAATTTAGGCTTCCCACCACATTGGGAATAATTAATTAAATTCATTTAATAAATTTGTCTCCTAATCTTATTAAGAATAAATAAGAGTACTAATATTAAATTATTTACTAAACCCCTTTAGAAATTAAAATAATAATAATTGTAATAATATTAATAAGACATCTCTTATTAATTTATATTTAATATTTTCAAAATATTAAATAATAAACATCAAGCTATTTAATTTATTCTATCACCATAGATTAAATTAATTACACTTAATGCATTATTACGATTATGCCATTACCTTCTTAAATAATTATTCTTCCTTTTATGGTGTGACCCTTTAGGTTCTCCATATTAAACCGGTTGTGAATAAATCAATTAGAACAATTCTAATCTTATTTAAATAAATAAATTAAACTAATAACCTATTTAAATACATAATATTTATTCTACAATAGGGATAAGCCTCCCTAGCGATCAACGACTTTCCAGATAATATAGATTTCAACATTAATCATAAAAAAACCTGTGAGTAAATAGTTACCATACAATTCAATCCTTCCACCATACAATGTCCCAATTAAATATAAGACATGGATTTACTGTCAAGTCTTATTTTATTTAATTATATGTATTTCGATTAGAAAATGTACAAGGAAGAGAATGTATGTATGATACAACCAGATGAATTTGTTTCAATAATTGAAGGAAATCATGTATATTAGCTACAAAAATCCATTTATGGATTGAATCAAGTTTCTCTAAAATGGAACATTCGTTTTGATAAGAAAATCAAAAGAGTTTGATCTTATCAAAAACGAGAATGAACCTAATGTGTACAAAAGGGTCAGTGGAAGCGCTGTGACATTTCTAGTATTATATGTTGATATACTACTGATAAGGAATGACATACCAGTACTATAATCAGTAAAGATAAAGTTGTCTAAATATTCCTCCATGAATGATTTGGGTGGAGCATCCTATAATTTTGGGGATAAAGATCTATATAGATAAATTTAAAAGGATGCTCAGCTTAACCCAATGAACATATATTCATTTGATGCTAAAGACGTTTAGCATGGCAAACTCATAGAGATGTCTAATGATGATAAGCCATGGAGTGTATCTCTCTAAAATTATCCTCAATAAAAGAGAGATCGCATGAGTTACTATCATGTATGCAATAAAATGTACGAGACTTGATGTTGATCAGTTATATTTTGGAGAAGATCACTGTAAGACAATGACAAACATGTTAAAGTACTTAACCGACACTAACGATGTAATCATGATTCATGATGGGTCTAAACTAAAACTAGAGGACTAAACAGACTCAAGTTTTTTCAGACTGACCAAGACGACAACAAATCCACTTTAGGGTAAGTCGTTACCTTGAACGATGGTACAGTGAATTGGAAATGTTTCAAACGGCAAAGAGTTGCTGGTTTAGTGAGAAAGACAAAGTATATAACTGTAAATAAAGCTCCAAGTTGATGTTTCGGATGAAAAGTTCATTACAGAACTATGAATAGTTCCTAACTCTCATCTTGGATCCAAACATGTGTTGTGGCACTTTCATTTGATTAAAGGAATTATTGAAAAGGAGAAGTCACTACAGAGATAATGAACTCTTAAGAACAACAATACATATCCATTTACTGAAGCTTATCCAACAGCATGATACACTTAGAGAAGAAAGTATTAGATACCATGGCGATTGACTTTAGTGCAAGTGGGAGATTGAAAGTAGTATGCATACAAGCCAATCATGTTTGATGATAAAGCATATACTTTGTAACAATCATATTCATTTATTAATAAAAGTATTATTTAATTAAATTCATTTCATTATCTACATGATGTTATTATTATAATATGTGATAAACCCATAGTTTTAAGCAATGCTTTTAGAATCATGATGATGAACATGCTAATGAGATCTAAATTCTTAGATAGCTTAAAACTAAAATTATTCCCAATCATTGAATTACTAAAAGGGGATTAGTGATCCGGATATTTTGGTACATATGTTGCTTGCTCACTGGATGAGGATGATTGATCTCATGATCATTTGCGTGGAGACACTAAAGTAAGTATGTAGGTGCTTATTGGTGAAAAAGTTTGTTGGGAATTGCATATTCAAATTTGATGTTGAAAGTAAATAAATGTGCATGTATTATCCAATGCTGTACAGTCCTTATTAGATCATATATACAATGACTTGGATTAAAGATCAAGAATGTTAAGTTGATCTGAGCTGAACGATTATCATTCTGTAAAATAATGTATAGTAGAAAGATTAAGCTTGTTAGGATGATCTCTTTAATTGTAATAGATAGGCCTAAAAATATTCTAGTCTGTCTAGCCAGCCAAGAGATTGCAGAAGCCAAGGAAGAATCGTAGTCTGTCAAGGAAGCCACTTTGGAAATTATAGAGACAGTCTGCCGAGCGCCTGCTGAGCCAAGTCAAGAATTGCAGTCTTCTCTCGGAATCGTGGAGTCTGCAAGTCGTCGCAAGAAACGATCGTAATCAGTCTAGTCCTTCAAAGCTAAAGCAGAATCGTAGAGTACTCTAAGATTCTCATCAGTTAAGCAATCCAAACTGAATTGCTTACAAGCACTCTCCAACACGCAATGATCATAGTGTGAAGGCAACGATCGTGGTACTTCTCAGTTAGCATCAGAAGTATCAAGATTCGTCTATCTGATGAAAGAGAATGTCTAACAGTGAAGAATGACATATGAACGTTGACATTTTGGGAATCCTAATGCTCTAACATATATCCTTAGTTTGAATCAAGGAAACGTGAGGGAAAAGAAAAGATGACTTCCAACTGTCTATTGAAAGCAACTTTTTAGGCGTTAGGTGAGAAAGTAGTCTGCAGTGTCAGGCGAGTCAGAAAGACGTGCACCATATTCCCAAGAAGTCAACATCAAGTGCTCAGAACGTCTGGAACATTAAATGCTCAAACGAAAGCCTTTCAACAAGAAGATTTCAAAGGCTCCTACATAAGGCAAACAGATTGAAGATTTCAGACAAGCAAGAACGCATAAATCTCAAGAACGTCTCAAAGCCAAACTCTACGATCCAAAAAGAAATATCTTGCTTCGCTACTCAATTCTTTAGAACTTATGCTTAAAGACAACTGAGTAGCACCACGACGAACAAAACTCTCATTACAGTGTATTCCAAGTCTGTTGGGCTTGAAGAGTTCTTAGTGAACTAGAAGTTCCAAGTCTGCTGGACTTGAAGAGTTCTTAGTGAACTAGAAGTTCCAAGGCTGCTGGTCTTGAAGGAATCTTAGTGATTCAAAGTTGTACCGATATCCTTAGTGGATTTTCTATTCATGGAGTAGAAGAGTGGAGTAGGAGTCTTTAGTGCTCTGAACCACTTAAAACAACTGTGTCATTTACATTCTGTAATTCACTAACTGCCATATCTGCCAGAACTCCTATAACTGTTATTCAAACTATAAACTAGATTTTATCTTAAGGGGAACAACCAAATCATATATTCCAATGTGGTTAATTAATTATTTAATTAACAAATCTGATAAGTTATTTTTGAAAAGTAAAAGTTTTAAAATATCTATTCAACCCCCCCTTCTAGATAACTATTGTGCCTCTGGGAACTAACAAAGTTCACTAAACGTGGCTCGCTAAGGAATACCTAATGGAGTTTTACTTGTCTGTCAATAGGAATTCCTGTAGTCATAGTAGTACAAGTGATCCTTAGACTTGAGATCATCATAGTATCTTGTGTATGATAAGTTATACTTTGACATACCCCTTAAGACCTTTAGGGTATATCAAAGGGTATGATTGGGTGAAATAAGTTATATATGAAGATAATGAATGATCAATAAAGAATCTACCACTTCTAGTAAAAGAAGAGATATGTTCTATGTGATTCGATAAATGACAACCCAGGAATCCTTGGCCAAGATGGAATAAAATTAGAAAGGAGTTTCTAATTTGCATTATTTAGAGTTGTGCATTTTGGAATCGAAATACATATAATTAAATAAAATAAGACTTGACAGTAATTCCATTTCTTATATTTAATTGGGACATTGTATGGTGGAAGGATTGAATTGTACGATAACTATTTACTCAAAGGTTCTTTTATGATTAATGTTCAAATCTATATTATCTGAAAAGTCGTTGATCGCTAAGGAGGCTTATCTTTATTGTAGAATAAATTTTATTTATTTAAATAAATTATTAGTTTAATTTATTTATTTAAATAAGATTAGAATTGTTCTAATTGATTTATTCACAATCGGTTTAATATGGAGAACCTAAAGGGTCACACCATAAAAGAAAGAATATTTATTATAGAAGCAAATGTCATAATCGTAATAATAAGTTAAGTATATTTAATTTAATCTATGGTGATAGAATAAATTAAATAGCTTAATATTTATTATTTAATATTTTAAAAATATTAAATATAAATTAATAAGAGGAGTCTTATTATTATTATTACTATTATTATTATTAATATTATTTAATTCCTAAAGGAGTTTGATAATTAATTAATAAGATACTCTCTCATATATATATATATATTCCTAATAAGATTAGGAGACTAATTAATTAAAGAGTTTAATTAGTTATTCCCAATAGGATTGGGAAGTTTAATTAATTAAAGAAAATTAATTAATTAATATGAAACCCTAATACCAAATTATTTAAGATGGTTATCTACATCTATAAATAAGAGGAGTCTTATTTTAATTTGGGGTTAATGATCTTTTCAAGAGTTGGGAGAGTACACATAATTCTATAGAGATAGAAACTAGGGTTTAGCCAAATACCCTTCTTTCTTGATTTTTTTGTTGTTTCTTGGTGGATCACCTCTAGAGGCCAAACACTTGGGTGGCTAACGTTGATCAAAGAAAGGAATCAACACGGTGAATTCAAGTAGAACGCGAAAAGGATTTGGAGTTGAACTCATACTTGAGGAAGCTAGAATCTTCAAGGGTATGAATCTTATTCTTAGTCTTTTGTTTAATTAATTAATAATTGTGCATAAAGGATGATCCGGGTATATGGTTTGTAAAATTTTAAAACTTTGATTTACCATGCTTCCGCTTATTTTATGCAATTTGATTGCGTTCACAAATTTTACAAATCTAACACTTCATTGTGTTGGACTATGAAGAAGATAAAGACATACCAATTATCCTTGGAAGACCATTTTTAGCCACAGGAAGGACGCTGATTGATGTGCAAAAGGGAGAGTTAACGATGAGAGTCCAAGATGAAGAGGTAACTTTTAATGTTTTTAAAGCTATGGAATTTCCAAAGGAAGAGGAGGAGTGCTTTAGAGTTAATCTGATTAAAGGAGCAGTTAGGGAGGTATTTATTGAATCAGTGAATGAAGACCCTTTCGAAGCAGCATTGGTAAATGAAAATATATCTGATGATTCAACTGTGGTAGAATTGGCTCAGATGTTAGATTCAGCTCCGAAGGTCACACGAGTCATGCAAAAATTTGAACCTTTTGGATTACTTGGGAAAGCCATTAGAAAAGGTGAAATCATCCTTGGAAGAACCGCCTACCTTGGAACTTAAGCCACTTCCTAACCATCTACGGTATGCCTACCTTGGTTCTTCTTTTACATTGCCAGTCATTATTTTTGCATCACTCGATGAGGTTCAAGAGGAAAAGTTGTTAAGGGTACTTCGACAGTATAAGAAAGCTCTTGGGTGGACTCTGGCTGATATTAAGGGGATAAACCCATCAATTTGTATGCACAAAATTCTGTTGGAAGATGAAGCAAAACAGTCTATTGAATAACAATGGAGACTCAACCCCATAATGAAAGAAGTTTTCAAAAAGGAAATCATTAAATGGTTGGATGCGGGAATTGTCTAACCTATCTCAGATAGCTCATAGGTAAGTCCGGTTCAATGTCTGCCGAAGAAAGGGGGAATGGTGAAAGTAGTATGCATACAAGCCAATTATGTATGATGCTAAAGCATATACTTTGGAGACAATCTTATTTATTTATTAATAAAAAATTTAATTTATTAAAGGCATTTAATTATCTACATGGTGCTATTTTTATAATATATAAATAACTCATAGTTTTAAGCAATGTTTTTAGAATCATGATGATGATCATGCTAATGAGATCTAAATTCTTAGAAAGCTCTAAAACTAAAATAGTTCCCAATCGTGGGATTACTAAAAAGGGGATTAGTAAATTCGGATAGATTGGTACATATGTTGCTTGCTCATTGGATAAGGATGATTGATCTCATGATCATTTGTGTGGAGACACTAAAGCAAGTATGTAGGTGCGTATTGGAGACTAAGTTCACTGAATGTGACTCGCTATGGAATACCTAATGGAGTTTTACTCGCCTGTCAATAGGAATTCCTAATATGATAGTAATACAAGTGATCCTTGGACTTGAGATCATCATAGTATCTTGTATGTAATGAATTATACTTTGACTTATTCCTTAAAGTCCTTTAGGGTATATAAAAGGGTATGCTTGGGTATAATGAGTTACATATGGAGATAATGAATGATCAATAAAGAATCTACCACCTTTAGTAAAAGAGGAGATATGTCCTATGTGATTCGTTAAATAACAACCCAGGAATCTTTGGCCAAGGTGGAATGAAATTAGAAAGGAGTTTCTAATTTGCATTAAATGGAGTTGTGCATTTTCTAATCGAAATACATATAATTAAATAAAATAAGACTTGACAGTAATTCCATGTCTTATATTTAATTGGGATATTGTATGGTGGAAAGATTGAATTGTACGTTAACTATTTACTCACAGGTTCTTTTATGATTAATGTCAAAATCTATATTATCTGAAAAGTCGTTGATCACTAGGGAGGCTTATCCCTATTGTAGAATAAATATTATTTATTTAAATAGATTATTAGTTTAATTTATTTATTTAAATAAGATTATAATTATTCTAATTGATTTATTCACAACCGGTTTAGTATGGAGAACCTAAAGGGTCACACCATAAAAGGAAAAATAATTATTTAAGAAGGTAATGACATAATCGTAATAATGTATTAAGTGTAATTAATTTAATCTATTATGATAGAACCAATTAAATAGCTTAATGTTTATTATTTAATATTTTGGAAATATTAAATATAAATTAATAAGAGGAGTCTTATTAATATTATTGCAATTATTATTATTTTAATTTCTAAAGGGATTTAGTAATTAATTTAATATTAATACTCTCATTTATTCCTAAAAATATTAGGAGACAAATTAATTAAATAAATTTAATTAATTATTCCCAATTGTTGTGGGAAGCCTAAATTAATTAAAGGAGTTTAATTAATTAAATGAAATCCCATGTCTAATAGGATTAGAAGGGTTGACCAATATCTATATAAGAGGAGTCTTATAATAGATATCAGTTGATGCAATTCCAATTGTTGGAGAGTACTCCTTTTCTATAGAGGATAGAAAACTAAGCCAACCACCCTCCTTCTTGATAATTCATCTTCCTTGGTGGATCACCTCAAGAGGCCAAACACTTGGGTGGCTAACATTGATCAAAGGAAGGAATCTAATCCAAAAATTGAAGGAGATCACGAAGAACAAAGAGTTGAACTCGTACCTGTGGAAGTTTTGTTCTACAAGGTTATGATTCTATAACTTCTTATTTATCGTTTTAAATTAACAATTTGCATAAAGGATGATCCGGGTAATAGTTTTGTAGAAAATTTTAAACTCTGATATACCATGCTTCCGCTAATTTTTGTAATTTGATTGCGTCACGATTTCGTACAAACCTAACAGTGGCATCAGAGCCAAATTTTTATACAATTATTAATTATTTTGATTTTATATACATATAGGTATGTATTTAGAATAATTTATTGTGTATAATTAATTGTATAAAATTATTAATATTATTATTTTAATTTTTTTTTGAAAGAAAAGAAAAGAAAATAAATCGAAAAGCTTCGGAATCACCGATCTTTTTTTTCCGGTGGCTGTGATCTGTTTTAAAACGGGCGAATTGTTCGTTGGCTTGTAAAACAAAAGGCGAATTGACTTTGTTTTATAAAATGAATCCAAACTTCCATTAAAAGTGATATATAAAGCCACGTGATATCACTTATGATTCATGCCGGAAGGTTTTTTAGAAAGGGGCTACTGAAGTTTTTTTTTATTTAAAAAAAAAAGTGACTTGATCACCCAAGGATTCCAAAAAGAAAGTTTTAATAAAAAGGACACAGGATTGAGGTAATGTTACTATATATATACATATATATTAAGCTACAGTTTATATATATATATATATATATATATATATAAGATATATTATATATATAATATTCTTAATAATTTTATAATTACAATAAAGAGTTTATTTTAATCTTTAAATTGGATTTTATGCAATTTAAAATTGCCCATTAAATGATACTCATATATATATATGGAATGTTTTAATTCATGAGATGAATATTTATTTATTGATACATATGGTGACATGTATGATTATAAATGGGGTTGATTATGGACTATTGATCAATGTAATTGGATTTTATTTTAGTTGAATGCTTGAATGAATGGGTTTTATTAAATGGGGTCTGCGTACCTCGTCTTCTCTAATTTTTCTTGATGTGTAAAATTCTATCTTCCTCCTATGTACTTCCTATTGACTGCTGATCAAGGTTTCTATTTAAATTAAATAGTTTAATGTAATAGAAATAGTTAAAATTATCCTGAAGAAATTGGAGACCAAGGAGCAAGGAGCGCGTGAAGACCAGTTTGTATGGAGCCCGGGTTTAAATGTAATAGTTACTGTTTAAATTTAAATTCTTGCACTCCTATGTTTGACCTTCTGGTTCACTTGGTGGCTCTAGTGAACCAAACTAGAATAAAAGTCCATAATCAATCCAGGTAAAATATAGTATTCTATATGTGCATGCTAAATATTATATATATATATTATATTTTATGCAAACATGCTTCGCAAGTTTATTAAAATGACGCGTATTTTATATATATATATATGTGCATGCGCGCTAAACAAGATGAGACAAATAAAATAACAAACTCCTCAATAAAATTATATTAAGTCGAAAGCATTCAAGTGATATTTGGAATATCGAATGTCGCCTTCTAGCATGATAAATTAATAGAGTATTAAATATTTAATATGAGCTTGTTGTGCTATCCACAAGGCGAGTATTACGTATTTAAGATATTAATTAATCACATTTGATGCTTATCAAGAAAATTGAACGATCTAGTCTTGTTGTGCTATCCACAAGGACGAACATTTTTCTTTTTTGAATTTATGGAAGTGCTAGGCTGGACTTAACTTAAATCATTTTAGTTCGGATGTGCACACACGTGACCATTATGATTTAAGAGGCAAAATAAAAGTTATTACATGGTGATGTAATTGACAAAAGTTGTCTACCTATTTATTTGTATATCGCTTGTTGTGCTATCCACAAGGTTATATACATTTGAAATAGGATCCTTATTCTCACTAGCAAATCTTTAATTAGATATTGCCGAACTATATAAGTGAGGGTAATATAGTTTGATGAAAATAGTGGGAGATACCAATTTAAAATAAAGACCTAAATTTATTTTGGTATGCAAAAATTAATAAAAATGAATGTTTGCTAAAATGTTTTCTTTTCACATGCAGAATTTTGAAAATGTCAAAATCACTAATCTCACTACGAAGCATACTTGATGCTAATAAGCTTACCGGGCCGAAATATACGGACTAGCTAAGAAATCTGAGAATAGTTCTCACTGCTGAAAAGATTTCTTATATCCTAAATTCACATGTCCCTGGAACTGTTCCAGAAACAGCCTCTGAGGAAGAGATTGCCACCTTTGTAAAGTGGCAAGATGATGCATCTGTGGCTCAATGCATCATGCTCGCATCCATGAATAACAAGCTTGAGCGTCAACACGAAAACATGGATGCTACTACTATGCTGCTTCACCTCAAGGAGTTGTATGGTGAATAGAGTAGGACTGCTAGATATGAGATATCTAAAGAGCTCTTCTGTTCTCGGATGACCGAGGGTACTGCCGTCGAGACTTATATCCTGAAAGTGATCAATTTGATTGAACGCCTTGGACAGCTTGGGTTCGTCATGGATGGGGAGTTCAGTCAAGACTTGGTCTTGCAGTCACGCCCTGAGACCTTCTCGCAGTTTGTGGTTAATTTTCACATGAATAAGCTAGATGTCAGCTTGCCTGAGCTGCTTAACATGCTGAAAAATGAAGAAGGTCATTTCCCATCCAAAAAGAACCATGTCTTGTTGGTGGATTCTTTCAATAAAAGGAAGAGGCTTAAGGTATCTCTTGAAAAGAAGAAATTCAAGAAGGCTAAGGGAAAGGGGAAAGGGGAAAGAAAAAGAACAAAAGAAACCTGATCCAGCTAAAGGAATGTGCTTTCATTGTAATGAGCCGGGACATTGGAAAAGGAACTGCAAGAAATTTCTAGTAGAGAAGAAGCTTGGAGAAGCTTCGACTTCCAATCAAGGTTTGTTTATGATTGAAATTAATTTTTCTGAAAGTCATAATTCTACTTAGGTATTGGATACCGGCTGTGGTTCTCAATATGTAATACTGTGCAAGGACTGGTCAGAAGTAGGAAGCTGAGCAATGATGAGGTCATCCTACGAGTGGGGAATGGAGCAAAGGTTGCTGCATTAGCTGTAGGGACTTATTGTTTAGCGATATCTTCGGGCAAGTCCATTTATCTAAATAATTGTTATTTTGTTTCGAATATTATTAGAAACATTATTTCTATTTCTTTATTGGATATGGAAGGATTTAACGTTATTATAAAGAACAATGGTTGTTCTATTTATAAAGATGATGTTTTATATGTTATTGAAAATTTGCGAAATGGACTTTATATACTTGACTTGCAAGAAAATATATTTGAAATTGAACAAACTAAGAAGAAAAAAAATAGATGATATTAATTATACCTATATGTGGCATTGTAGACTCGGTCATATCAATGAAACAAGATTATCCAAGTTGCATAAGGATGAGCACTTAGATCTATCTGATTATGAATCATATCCAACTTGTGAATCTTGTCTCATGGGTAAAATGACTAAATCTCCTTTTAGTGAAAAAGGAGAAAGAGTTACAGAGCTGTTAGCGTTGATTCACACAGACGTTTGTGGACCTATGACAACAAGTGCACGGGGTGGTATTCTTATTTTATTACTTTCACTGATGATCACTCAAGATTTGGATATGTGTATTTAATGAAATACAAATAAGAATCATTTGAAAAGTTCAAAGAGTTCATAAGTGAAATATAGAAACAAACGGGCAAGAGTATTAAGATTCTTCGATCAGATCGAGGTGGTGAATACTTAAGCGATAAGTTTCTCGATTGTCTCAAAGAAAATGGTATAATCTCACTAATGGACTCCACCAGGTACACCACAGTTAAATGGATTATCTAAAAGGAGAAATCGAACATTGTTGAACATGGTTCGATCCATGATGAGTTTTACCAATCTTCCAATATCATTTTGGGGTTATGCCCTAGAAGCGGCTGCATATCTACTAAATAAGGTCTCCTCAAAATCCATCCCCAAGACTCCATATAAGATGTGGACAGGGAGGAACCTGGTCTTAAGCATGTTAAGATTTGGGGATGTCCAGCTTATGTAAAAATGTTTCAATATGATAAGCTTGGGACAAGATCAGATAAGTGCACGTTTTGTGGAATATCCTAAAAAAAGTTTGGGATACTATTTCTACAATCCTACTGAGTAAAAGGTGTTTGTTGTGAAACACGTTGCCTTTTTGGAAAATGAGTTTATCCTTGAAGGGGCTAGTGGGAGGAAATTAGATCTTGAAGAAATTTAATAAACACAAACCACTACAGATCAAGTGGATGAACCTGTCCAAGTAGAGACACCTACTGTACAACACCCTATTCGTAAATATGGAAAGGTACCGAAGATACCTGAGAGGTATGGATTCGTCATAGAGGATGTCGATGAGGTACACGTCATGAATGATGATGATCCATTGAATTACGAACAGGCTATGAGTAATAAAGACTCAGGAAAATGGTAGATAACTATAAAATTAAAATGGATCTTAGAAGTAATGCTCAAGTTCATTTGAATTTTACTTGCGGTTGCAGCTTATTAATAGTAAATCTGGCAAAATGGACGTGGAGACTCCCTTCCTCAAATATACAATATTAGACGAGAATGTATGTATGATACAGCCAGATGGATTTGTATCAATAGTTGAAGCGAATCATGTATATAAGCTACAACAATCCACTTATGGATTGAAGTAAGCTTCTTGTAGATGAAACATTCGTTTTGATAAGACAATCAAAGAGTTTGATTTTATCAAAAACGAGGTCGAACCATGTGTGTACAAGAAGTTTAGTGGGAGAATTGTCTCAATCCATATATTATATGTTGATGATATATTACTGATAGGGAATGAAATTCCTATGGTACAATCGATCAAAATAAAGTTGTCTAAACATTCCTCCATAAATGATTTGGGTAGAACATCCCGCATTGGGGATATAAATCTGTATTAATAGATTTAAAAAGGTTGTTCGGCTTAACCCAAGGAAACGTATATTCATTAGATGCTAAAGGTGTTTAGCATGTCAAACTCCAAAAGGTGTCTTATGATGATGAGCCATGGAGTGAATCTCTCTAAAATTATCCTCAATAAAAGAGAGATCACATGAGCTACTATCATGTATGCAATGAAATATATGAGACTTGATGTTGATCAGTCATATTCTAGAGAAGATCACTGTGAGACAGTGATAAACATCTTAAAGTACTTAACTGACACTACGGATGTCATCATATCACATGATGAGTCTGAATTAAACTAGAGTGCTAAACAGACTCAAGTTTTTAGACTGACCAAGACGATAGCAAATCCACTTTAGGGTAAGTCGTTACCTTAAAAGATGGTGCAGTGAATTGAAAAGGTTCCAAACAACAAAAGGTTGTTGGTTTAGTGACAAAGACAATGTATATAACTGTAAGTGAAGCTGCAAGTTGATGTTTCGGATGAAAAGTTCATTACAGAACTAGGAATAGTCTCATCTTGAATCTAAACATGTGTTGCGGCACTTTGATTGAAGAAATCATTGAAAAAGGAGCATACAGACTCTCAAGATAACATTGCAGATCCATTACTAAAGCTTTAACATAACGACAGTTTGATCGTCACTTAGAGAAGAAGGGTATGAGATACAATGGCAATTGGCTTTAGTGCAAGTGGGAGATTGAAAGTAGTATGCATACAAGCCAATCATGTATGATGATAAAGCATATACTTTGGAGACAATCTTATTTATTTATTAATAAAAATATTCATTTATTAAAGGCATTTAATTATCTACATGGTGCTATTTTTATAATATGTAAATAACCCATAGTTTTAAGAAATACTTTTAGAATCATGATGATGATCATGCTAATGAGATCTAAATTCTTAGAAAGCTCTAAAACTAAATAAGTTCCCAATCGTGGGATTACTAAAAAGAGGATTAGTAAATCCGGATAGATTGGTACATATGTTGCTCGCTAATTGGATGAGGATGATTGATCTCATGATCATTTATGTGGAAACACTAAAGCAAGTATGTAGGTGCTTATTGGAGAATAATTTCACTGAACGTGACTCGCTATGGAATACCTAATGGAGTTTTACTCGCCTGTCAATAGGAATTCCTAATGTGATAGTAGTACAAGTGATCCTTGGACTTGAGATCATCATAGTATCTTGTATGTAATGAATTATACTTTGACTTATTACTTAAAGTCCTTTAGAGTATATCAAAGGGTATGCTTGGGTATAATGAGTTATATATGGAGATAATGAATGATCAATAAAGAATCTACCACCTCTAGTAAAAGAGGATATATGCCCTATGTGATTCGTTAAATGACAACCCAAGAATCTTTGGCCAATGTGGAATAAAATTAGAAAGGAGTTTCTAATTTGCATTAAATGGAGTTATACATTTTCTAATCGAAATACATATAATTAAATAAAATAAGACTTGACAGTAATTCCATGTCTTATATTTAATTGAGACATTGTATGGTGGAAGGATTGAATTGTATGTTAACTATTTACTCACATGTTCTTTTATGATTAATGTTAAAATCTATATTATCTAGAAAGTCGTTGATCGCTAGGGAGGCTTATCCCTATTGTAGAATAAATATTATTTATTTAAATAGATTATTAGTTTAATTTATTTTATTTAAATAAGATTAGAATTGTTATAATTGATTTATTCACAACCGGTTTAATATGGAGAACCTAAAGGGTAACACCATAAAAGGAAAAATAATTATTTAAGAAGGTAATGACATAATCGTAATAATGTATTAAGTGTAATTAATTTAATCTATTATTATAGAATAAATTAAATAGCTTAATATTTATTATTTAATATTTTGGAAATATTAAATATAAATTAATAAGAGGAGTCTTATTAATATTATTACAATTATTATTATTTTAATTTCTAAAGGGGTTTAGTAATTAATTTAATATTAGTACTCTCTTTTATTCATAATAAGATTAGGAGACAAATTAATTAAATAAATTTAATTAATTATTCCCAATGTGGTGGGAAGTCTAAATTAATTAAATAAGTTTAATTAATTAAATAAAATCCCATGTCTAATAGGATTAGAAGGGTTGACCAATATCTATATAAGAGGAGTCTTATAATAGATATCAGTTGATGCAATTCTAATTGTTGGAGAGTACTCATTTTCTATAGAGGATAGAAAACTAAGTGAACTACCCTCCTTCTTGATAATTCATCTTCCTTGGTGGATCACCTCTAGAGACCAAACACTTGGGTGGCTAACGTTGATCAAAGGAAGGAATCTAACCCGAAAATTCAAGGAGATCATGAAGAACAAGGAGTTGAACTCGTACCTGTGGAAGCTTCGTTCTACAAGGGTATGATTCCATAACTTCTTATTTATCGTTTTAAATTAATAATTTGCATAAAGGATGATCCGGGTAATGGTTTTGTAGAAATTTTTAAACTCTGATATACACACTTCAGCTAATTTTTGCAATTTGATTGCGTCACAATTTCGTACAAACCCAACAAATGACAGTAGTTGCGAATGAGCATAATGAATTGATCCCTACTCGGACAGTTATGGGTTGGCGGGTTTGTATGGACTACAGAAAGTTGAAAAAGGCCACTTGTAAGGACCATTTTCCCTGACCATTCATATATCAAATGTTGGACAAGCTTACAAGAGATGAATATTATTGCCTCTTGGATGGATACTCAGGTTACAACCAGATTGCCACAGCACCTGAGGATCAGGAAAAATCGACGTTCACTTGCCCTTATGGTACTTTTTGTGACGAACGAGATTTTTGTAAATTATTTTAAATATTTATTAAGTTAAATATTTATTTTTGTTGATTTATTTTTAGAGTTAAATAAATATTTGATGGAATTGTGATAGATTAATTTAATTAAATGTGTTACATTGATTATGTGACACCCCCAAATTCGGGTACTTCAATTTTCACGGGATTTGGTATTCACTTGTACAAATATCATATGTCTATCTACACATAAAAATGGAAACCAATAAATAGATATAAATAAATTCTCCCCTTATGGGGTTACAACATCTGAATATAAATACATCAATCCTAGGTCAAACTAACCTTAAACGTCTGTGCGAAAACATAAACAAAAAAATAAGTCTTACACAACAGTAACATAAGTCTTAATAAACATTATAAATAAAACAACAAGTCTTCAACACTTGTTGACTTTGCCTTTGCCTTTGCTAGTGGAAGGCTCATCAGATCTTTCGTTCTTAACTGCAATGTTATTATTATACAAGAGTGAGCACGATTACCCACAAGTATAACAATATAACAATAATATAATAACATGCGAGTGAATCAAAGACTTCTAAATAAGAAAACTCGGCTTTTGAATCAAGAATTAATAACAAGAATCAAAAGAACTTCTGAGGGTCATAAGACCTTGAACTATGTCCTATGTTGTCAAGTGTTTATACTTGAAACCTTTAACAGTCATAAGACTATGGACTCTACTTCTCGTACTTAGGGGGATCAGCCTTTAGTGCCATACTGTGCACAATATCTCAACGCTAAAGCGTAAATAATCCCCTATACAGGGTTGTTCATCTTAGTTTGACATCAGAGTTCGCACCAAAGGAAGTTTGGTTTGGATAAGCTCAATAATAGTTCTAGAATTTAGAACGCTCATCAACTATGGACTAGTCGAATCAATCAGGGTTCCCTAGTCTTACAAGGTTCAACAATAAACTGATAATCAATTCGAATAATAATTCTCAAGAGGTATACAATCGAATAAATATTGTATAACTGGAACCATGCTTTAAAAGAATTATAACATCTAATATGAAATCTTGAACTTGAACAATTAAGAACAAGAACTTACTCGATATAGAATACAAGTCTAAGACTTAATCAATGAATAATTTAGAATTTAAGGAACTTGCTTAATAAAGTAAAGTTTAAAAACTTGCTCAATTTAAAGGTTTGAATTTAAAAAACTTGCCCCTTGCACAAGCTACAACTAATTCACGTTCCTTATTAAATCCTACGTATCAATACATTCATAATACCCATTAATTATAAGTTTGATATACTCATCGAATCACAACATTGGTCTTTGAAAACGTTATTAGACTTTACAAATAACGATTTAAGTTATGAAATTAACTTATTAATTATTCATATAATGTAAGTTGTTATCATCTTATTATATGCTTAACATGTCTTCATGTTCATTACATTAGGTTTTTAAACACATCTTTGAAAACTTGAACACTTATATAAATTCTAAAATTCTGCAGGTAGGGTGCGACCGTGCTCCATTTGTTCTTTGGAGCGGCGCTGGCGCGGGCGCGCTGCACGGCGTGGGCGCGCTCTATTTGTTCCTTGGATCGGTGCAGCCGCGCTGCGACACAGACTCCGATTCTGCAATTCGTAAAGAACACACAGAACAGCCCAAAACACCAATTTATACAAATATAACGATTTAAAATGTTACCCATGAAGTATAAACTTCACAGAAATATTATAAATCGATTCTAGCATGCTTCTAACACTTTAAATCACATACTTACACAATTTAAAGCATTTAATTTCACTGTTTTCAATATTTGTCAAGTTTTGATGAAAATATATGAAATTCAACGCCACAGATTCGTTATAATACCGAATCTGTCCGTTAAATTTCTATTTTGTTCGTTTAAACATGCATCACCATATTTGAGTATCAATTTAGAGTTTAATAAACAATTAAAGCATGTAAATTTGTACTTAAGGGCTATATATACAACTTTTATACTCTAACTTTTGAAAACCTAATTAAGGCATAATTGCATGAATTTAATTACTGTAAATCATGCATACATAATGTAGAACATGTTATGAACAATTAGTAACACATATATGGTCATATAATCAACAATCACCAAATTTCCCATTCATAGAGAACCTTTAAAACACGTAAATAGAAAAATAAAAACTCAGAAAACTTTTGAAAACTTAATTAAAACATAATTACATAGTTGCAATCACTGTAATTCATGTATACATGATATATAACATGTTATTAACATATACTAACACATATATGATTACATCTTAAGTATTCATCACCAAAATTATACACAGAGAGTTTGAAATTGGGTTAGTTGGAAAAATAAACTAACGTAATTAAAACTTGGGATGAAAATTTATACCCTTGCTGACTCTGTTTGATGACGATATGGGCTTTAGAATCTACAACACTTTTTCTTCCAACTCTGAATTTACTCTCAAATTTCTTTCTTAAAAATCTCTGAGTTTTCTCTCTGAAGTATATGATATATGATATAATATATGAACTGATGCAGATATAAGTTAATATATTATACGTATAGTTAATAGTCGTGGGTTATGGGTCGTCAGTTAATCCCACAATGGGTTAACTGGCTCCAACCCCCACTAAGGCCTTGTTTGTTTGCCCCTTATATTCATCCTTTCCTCTATTTTAATAAAACTCTTATTATATAGTTAATCGTCACACTTCTAATCAATCAATTAATTTTATTTAAATTAATTAAATAAAATAGAATAGTTTCACATTAAATCACATTGTCACATAATTAAAATTCACATTTATTAATTATGTCAACTCATTAAATCTCTAATTAATATTAAATTAATTAGATTAACATTATGTTTATTTAAATAATTCATTTAATCAAATAAGCTCAATTAAATACATACTTTGAACATAAAAATTCTCTACATTAATTTAACTAATGTAACACATATAATTAAATTAATCTACCACAATTCTTTTAATTAATTATTCAACTCAATAATTAAATCATCGAAAAATATTTATTTATTTTAATAAATATTTAAATTAAATTACAAAATTCTTGTTTGTCACATATTTCTCCCATGAAAGGATTCTGTCCCCAGAATCACGGTTCAATTAAAAATTTAGTCCCGTTACATTCTCCCCCCTTACAAAGATTCTGTTCCCAAAATCGCTTACACATAAATTAAGCAAATAAATGCGGGTAATTCTTCATCATATGCTCTTCGAGTTCCCATGTAGCTTCTTCAGCGTTGTGGTTCCTCCAAATTACCTTAACAGAAGGTATAACTTTATTTCTGAGAACTTGCTCTTTCCTGTCAACAATCTGAACAGGAATTTCTTTATAGGATAAATCTTTCTCAAATTGTAGGGGTTCATACTCAATCACATATTTGTAATCGGGTTTATAGGGTCGTAAAACTGAAACATGGAAGACGTTGTGGACATTCTCTAGTGCCGGAGGTAAGACTACCTCATATGCGACTTTTCCAATCCTTTGCAGCACCTCAAAGGGTCCAATGAACCTCGAGCTTAATTTCCCCTTCTTACCAAATCTGATATTTCCCTTCCAGGGAGAGACTTTCAAAAACACAAAGCTTCCCGATTCAAATTCTACGTTCTTATAGTGTGGATCGGTGTATTTCTTCTGCCTATCCTGAGCTGCTACCAGTCTTGTCCGGATCACTTTGACTATCTCTATTGTCTGGTATACCAGTTCTGGACGTAGCAATTGCCTCACGCCAACTTCATCCCAATATAGTGGAGTTCTACACTTTCTGCAGTACAACGCTTCGTAAGGCGTCATGCCAATACTAGCGTGGTAACTGTTGTTGTAACCGAATTCAACGAGCGATAGGTGATCATCCCAATTTCTTTTGAAATCCATGTTGCACGCTCTCAACATATCCTCCAATGTCTGGATCATTCTTTCACTCTGCCTGTCTGTCTGAGGGTGATAGGCTGTATTCATTCTCAACTGTGTTCCCATGCATTCCTGTAGTCGCTTCCAAAAGTTCGATGTAAAGCACGGATCCCTATCGAAAACAATTGACACTGGAACTCCGTGCCTCAAAATAATCTCTTTCACATATAACCTTGCCAACTGGTCTAAGTTGAATCTGATTCTGATCGGAAGAAAATATGCGGATTTCGTCAATCGATCAACGATAACCCATACTGCGTCGTAGCCTTTTTAAGTTGTCGGAAGGCCAACCACGAAATCCATCGTAATATGTTCCCATTTCCATTCTGGGATCTCTAAAGGTTGTAGCAAACCACTCGGCCTCTGATGTTTTGCTTTCACTTTCTGATATGTCAGACACTTGGCAACACACTCTGCAACATCTCGTTTTAAATTCGGCCACCAAAAATGCTGTCGAAGATCTTAGTACATCTTGGTACTACCAGGGTGAGTTGAATAGTGTGAGCTATGAGCCTCGCCCAAAATGTATTCCTTAATCTCTGGCGCTGGCGGTACCCAAACTCTGCTCTCAAATCTCAGTAGTCCCTCACTGTCTATCTTGAATCTCTATTCGGTTCCTTCAGATATCTTCTTCCTTACCTTCTCACGTTCTTCATCCTGAAGTTGAGCTTCTTTAACTTTATCCAGGAAAGTTGTACCAGCTTCCATCTGGAACAGCTTTTCCTCAATCTCCATCGGATACTTCACTTCCAATTCTAGCTTCTCCATCGCTGAAATTAGCTCCTCCTGAGCGGTCAACATCATCAATTTCTCCAGACCCTTTCTGCTTCAGGCGTCGGCAACCACATTTTCCTTACCCGGATGGTATAAAATCTCGCAGTCATAGCCCTTTATTAACTCCAACCACCTTCTCTGGCGCATATTCAAGTCCTTCTATGTAAAAATATATTTTAGACTCTCGTGGTCTGTATATACTTCACACTTCTCCCTATAGAGGTAGTGTCTCTAGATCTTCAAAGAAAATACCACTGCAGCTAACTCCAAGTAATGGGTCGGATACCCCTTCTCATAGTCCTTCAATTGTCATGACGCATACGGAATGAATCTGCAGTTTTGCATTAAGCACAAAGCCAAGTCCTTTATGCGACGCATCACTATAAACCACAAAATTTCCCGTGTCATCCGAAAGAGATAACACAGGTGCTGTACTTAACCTCTTCTTAAGTTCTTGGAAGCTTTCCTCACACTTCTCTGCCCAAACGAATTTTATCGATTTTTAGTCAAATTCGTGAGCGGAGTTGCGATCTTGGAAAAGTGCTGAATGAATCTTCTATAATAGCTTGCCAATCCAAGAAAACTTCTCACTTCCGACGGTGTTTTCGGCTGATCCCAGTTCATCACAGCTTCAAATTTGGAGGGATCTACCTAAATTCCGTCCTTATCAATCACATGTCCAAAAAATTGCATCCTTTCAATCTAGAATTCATATTTCAAAAATTTGGCGTTCAACTTCTCTTTTCTCAACGCCTCTAATGTTACTTTCAAATGCTCTACATGTTCCTCCTTGGTCTTTGAATATACCAAAATATCGTCGATAAAGACCACCACAAACTTGTCCAAAAACGACTTGAACACTCCGTTCATTAGGCCCATAAATGCTGCAAGAGCAATCGTTAGACCGAATGACATCACCAAAAATTCGTAGTGACTATATCGAGTCCTAAATACTGTCTTCGGAACATCCTCTGGCCTCACCTTTAGTTGATGATAACCACTCCTCAGGTCTATTTTTGAAAAGTATCTCGCTCCCTTCAATTGATCAAACAGATCACCGATCCTCGGTAATGGATATCTATTCTTAATGGTGACCTTATTTAGTTCTCTGTAGTCGATGCAGAGCCGCATTGTCCCATCCTTCTTCTTCACAAATAACATCGGAGCTCCCCACGGCGATACGCTCGGTTGTATGTACTTCTTGTCCGGTAGCTCTTGCAGCTATACCATCAATTCTTTCATCTCTAAAGGAGCCATCCGGTACGGTGCCTTCGATATTGGACCCGTTCTTGGCGCCAAATCGATCACAAATTTAACCTCTCTGTGGGCGGAAGTCATGGCAGATCATCCAGAAATACTTCTACGAAGTCCCTCACGACTGGTACATCTTCCAATTTTGGGTTTTCTTTACGACTGTCAACTATGTAGGCCATAAAACACAACCTTTGACGAAGTCATAAGGTTAATACATTTCTTTTGGAAATCAATTACAGCCCCATAATTGAATAGCCAATCCATTCCCAAAATAACATCGAACTCACCAAGTCTAATAGGGATAAGATCTACGGTCATAACGTTACCCTTAATATCCACTCTACAGTTCTTGTGTACGTACTTAACTAGGATCAGTTCTCTATTCAAAATTTCTATATTCGTAGGGTATTCTAACTCATCCTTAGGCAATTCTAAGTTCTTAGCAAAGTCATTAAATATAAATGAACAAGTAGCACCCCAATTAAATAATACATAAGCATTAACTTTATTGATCAGAATGATACCTTGACACCACATCGCGAGACTGCAGAGCATCCTGCACTATCATGTTGAACGTCCTGACAGTCGGTCGGTTGGTTACAGTTGGTCCCGTGATAGTTAGAACATTGTCACCGATGTTTCCCTTGTTCCCTCCTGATCCTGCCCCTCCAGATGCCTTTTTAGGATAGTCCCTTGCCAAGTGGTCCTTCGACCCACATGTGAAGCAGGCGCCCTTCTTTGGGTTAGGACAGTTAGGTGCTATGTGGCCCTCTTGACCACAATTGTTGCACACCCATTTTCCTTTCATACAAACCCCCAGGTGAGCTTTCCCGTAGGTCGGACATGCTTCGATTCTCTTCTTCTGACCTCCTTGCTGATTTCCAGTTAACGAGTTGTCAGTCCACCTCCTCTTCTGATTGTTACTTCCTTCCGTGTTACTGCCACTAGCCTTGTTATTTCCTTCGCTTTCACTCTTCTTCTTTTTCTGATCCTGATTTTACTTAGTCATCGCATCGCTTCCACCTTCAGCGAGTATGGCCTTCTCCAGCACCCCAACAAAAGTGTTCAATTGGAACATTGACACTTTGCTATACAGCCAGGGCTTCAGTCCCTGCTGAAATCGCCTAGCCTTCCTCTCGTCAGTGTGCACTTGATACGTGGCAAACCTAGCCAATTCATTGAACTTTGTAGCGTAATCTGGTACAAACATGTTGCCTTGCTTGAGCTCCAGAAATTGAACTTACATCTGATTTTACGAGCTGGTTGGAAAGTACATCTCAAAAAACATCTCCTTAAACCTCTCCCAGGTGATCACACCTTCTCCTCCACGGACCTTGGTTGCCTGCCACCAATAGCTGGCCTCTAATTTCAGCATGAACATAGCATAAGCTACTTTCTAGTCCTCACTGACTCTAGAGACTTTAAAAACCTTTTCCATCTCCATAACCCAAGTTTGAGCTTCTATCGGGTTCATGGATCCTTTAAACTCTGGCAGTCCCACCGCCTTGAAGTCCTTAAATGAGGTATTTGGTGAAGCTTGAGGCTGATTGTTCATCGCTCCCGTTAGAAGATTTACCAACTGTTGAACAGGGTTTGCATTGGAATTAGCATCATTATTGTTTGTTAACCCTTCTTGGGCTGGTCGACGGTTTGGTTTTCTTCTCGGCGGCATATTTCTGTTAAGATATACGTTTATTCGATCTTATTCAATCCTTTAAACATTTAAGGCCTAACTTAAACATTTTAACATAATCACTTAACACATAATCATCTCAAATAACTATGATATTTTATTTAATCAAAAGTTTTAACATAATACGATAGCATCACTGCTATTTACATCAACTATCCCGAGATAAAGAATCTACAGGATTTAAATCATCAAAATATTCCTCTGTTTATAAGCACATCAGAATTTACATTATTAACTACCAGATAGGTTTGCACATAATCAAACTGTTCCTATCACTGCCTTTTAAGGCGTCGAACAGCTTTGCTACGCTCTTCTTCCATAATACTGGACAACGTCCTGCGATCTAGCATGTACCACGGTAGACCTTCGAACTGAATAAGATATCTCATAACCCGAATAAGATATCTCATAACCCGATCCTGGGACTCATCAATAACATTTTGAAGCGTATAGTGCGTTTCCTCAAGCTTGGCCTTCTTCTTCCGACAGTTATCTTCTTCAAGATCTGCACGTCGTGAATCCCTCACCTAGGCCTCTTCTACTATGGAAAGCCTTGCTGATTTCTCTTTCAATTCTTTCTTCAATTTCCTTATCTCCTCTGACTTCTGCTCAACTTGGCCCTTCTCATGAACTAACTCCCACTCTACGTTTCCAAGACGTGTGTGAGAGTCTCAACTTCAACATCCTTCTACTCGTGAACAGTATCTAGTAACTCTATGTTACAGTCATACAGCTCGTCGTACATGTTAGCACTGATAGAATTTGGTGGGAACTCTTCAGGGTCTTCATCATCCTCCTCTGCTGCATCAGCCTGAATTTATATCTCCTCAAAGTCCTCCTCTGAATCGAACACCGGCTCATGCTCTCGACCAACGACTGTAATCAAGGGAGATGGCTCTCATCGAAATAACTGCTCCCAGACTGTGTGGATGTCTCTGGACTCCTCCTCTCTAGCCTCTCGGGGTACAACGTCCCTAGGCTGACTAGGTTCTCCAGCATCCGTCATCCTGATAAAACAAATTTTATGTCTTAGTTATTACGTGATGCTAATCGATACTTGAGTACATAAGTATAAACACATAGCACATAAGGTAAATTATTATCTTTCTTAGAACTCGATAAGAGTTTATCCTTACTATGTTCTCGATCTCTTAAAAGGCTACTACCCTAAGGTTTTCCCCCACCTAAGGTTCATAACCTACTGCTCTGATACCAACCTGTGACACCCCCAAATTCGGGTACTTCAATTTTCACGGGATTTGGTGTTCACTTGTACAAATATCATACGTCTATCTACCCATAAAAAACCAATAAATAGATAGAAATAAATCCTCCCCTTATGGGGTTGCAACATCTGAATATAAATACATCAATCCCAGGTTAAACTAACCTTAAACGTCTGTGAGGAAATATAAACAAATAAATAAGTCTTACACAACAGTAACATAAGTCTTAATAAACATTATCAATAAAACAACAAGTCTTCAACACTTGTTGACTTTGCCCTTGCCTTTGCTAGTGGAAGGCTTGTCAAGATCTTTCGTTCTTAACTGCAATGTTATTATTACTCAAGAGTGAGCAGGATTGCCGACAAGTAGAACAATTTAACAACAATATAATAACATGCGAGTGAATCAAAGAATTCTGAATAAGAAAACTCTAATTTTGAATCAAGAATTAATAACAAGAATCAAAAGAACTTCTGAGGGTCATAAGACCTTAAACTATGTACTAGGTTGTCAAGTGTTTACACTTGAAACTTTTAACAGTCATAAGACTATGGACTCTACTTCTCGTACTTAAGGGGATCAACCCTTAGTACCATTATGACACCCCCAAATTCGGGTACTTCAATTTCCACGGGAATTGGTGTTCACTGTGCAAATATCATCTATCTATCTACCCATAATAAATACAAACCATGTAATAGATAAAAATAAATCTTCCCTTTATGGGGTTACAACATCTGAATAATAAATACAATCCCAGGTCAAACTAACCTTAAACATCTGTGCGGAAACATAAATAAATAAATAAGTCTTAAACAACATCAAGTCTTAACAATGAACATTCTTAAATTAAATAACAAGTCTTCAACACTTGTTAACTTTCCCCTTGCCTTTGCTAGTGGAAGGCTCGTTAGTTCTTTCGTTCTTAACTGCAATGTTATTATTACGCAAGAGTGAGCACAATTGCCCAAAAGTATAACAATATAACAATAATATAATAACATGCGAGTGAATCAAAGATTTCTGAATAAGAAAACTCGACTTTTGAATCAAGAATGAATAACAAGAATCAAAAGAACTTCTGAGGGTCATAAGACCTTGAACTATGTCCTAGGTTGTAAAGTGTTTATACTTTTAAACTTTAACAGTCATAAGACTATGGACTCTACTTCTCGTACTTAGGGGGACCAGCCCTTAGTACCATACTGTGCACAATATCTCAACGCTAAAGCATAAATAATCCCCTATACAGGGTTGTTCATATCAGTTTAACATCAGAGTCCGCACCAAAGGGAGTTTGGTTTGGATAAGCTCAATAACAGTTCTGGAATTTAGAACGCTCATCAACTATGGACTAGTCGAATCAATAAGGGTTCGCTAGTCTTACAAGGTTCAACAATAAACTGATAATCAATTCGAATAAAAATTCTCAAGAGGTATACAATCGAATGAGTATTGTATAACTGGAATCATGCTTTAAAAGAATTATAACATCTAATATGAAATCTTGAACTTGAACAATTAAGAACAAGAACTTACTTGATATAGAATACAAGTCTAAGACTTGATAAACGAATAATTTAGAATTTAAGGAACTTGCTCGATAAAAGTAGAGTTTAACAAATTACTCAATTTAAATGTTTAAGTTTAGAAAACTTGCCTCTTGCACAAGCTATAACTAATTCACGTTTCTTATTAAATCCTATATATCAATATATTCATAATACCCATTAATCGTAAGTTCGATATACTCATCGAATCACAACATTAGTCTTTGAACACGTTGTTAAACTTTACAAATAACGGTTTAAGTTATGAAATTAACTTACTAATTATTCACGTAATGCAAGTTATTAACATGTTATTATATGCTTAACATGTCTTCATGTTCATTACATTAGATTTTAAAAGACATCTTTGAAACTTGAACACTTAGAAAAATTTCTAAAATTCTGCAGGTAGGGCGCGGCTGCGCTCCAATTACTCTTTGGAGAGGCGCGGGGGCGCTCCAAGTGTGCCTTGAAGCGGTGCGGCCGCGCTGCGACGCAGACCCAGATTCTGCTAATCGCGAAGAACACACAGAACAGTCCAATTAACTCCAATTTATACCTATATAACGATTTGTAATATCACCCATGAAGTATAAACTTCACAAGAATATCATAAATCGATTCTAGCATGCTTTTAACGCTTTAAATCACATAATTCCACAAATTAAATCATTTAATTTTACTGTTTTCAATATTTTGTGAAACTTTGAGAAAAGACATGAATTTCAACGTTACAGGCTCGTTAATACATCTAATTCGTCCGT
This sequence comes from Panax stipuleanatus, assembly GCA_020205555.1. NCBI lineage: Eukaryota > Viridiplantae > Streptophyta > Magnoliopsida > Apiales > Araliaceae > Panax > Panax stipuleanatus. The sequence continues at coordinate 20,630,559 of CM035121.1, read as the reverse complement.
TGAAATTTTGTTTTGTTCGTTTAAACATGTATAATCATAATCAAGTGTTAATTTTAATTCAAACATATGATTAAAGCATTTAATTTACCCATATGGGTTATTCATACAACATTTATACTCTGTAATCCATGAAATCCCAATTTAATCAAAATTCTATAGTATGATCACTGTAAATTCATGTATACATGATATTAACATATACCGATATCTATATGATCATATCTTACATTAATTATCAAAATAGTTCTTTGACAGAGAATTTTTGAAAATACATAATTGAAAACTCTGTAACTTTTGAAAACTCAATTACAACATATTCACATGGATTTGATTGTTTTAAACATACATAGATGGTAATCATGTTCTAATCATTTAGTAACACATACACGGTCATATAATCAACAATCATCAAACTTTGCATTCATAGAGAACTTTTAGAATACGTAAATGGAAAATATAAGAACATGAATTTAAATTAAAGATAAAGGGATTACCCTTGCTAGTTTATGAAGATGATTCAAATATGATGAAAATCTTCCCTACTTCTTCTTCAATTCACAGCGCTCTTTCAATTTTTCTCTCTTTTCTCTCTAAAGTTCTCTGATATTTTCTCTGAATTGTGTGATATAAGAACTGATATATGATATATGTATATTACGTATAGTTATAACACGTATAAGTTAGTGGTCAGTCAATCCGTAATGGGTTAACTGCTAAAACCTCTCTTAGGGCTTTGTTTGTTTGTCCATTATTCTTCCTTTCCATTTATTTTGATTAACTTACTATAATATAGTTTAATAATGTCACACCCCATTAATCAAATATCTTATTTAAATCAATTAAATAAAATAACATAATTCTACATTAAATCACAGTCACATATTTAAAATTCTTATTTATTAATTATGTCAAATCATTAAATCTTTAATTAATTATTAAATTAATTAGAATAACATTATGCTTATTTAAATAATTCATTAAATCAAATAAGCTTAATTAAATACATACTTTGAACAATAAAATTTTTCACATTAATTTAACTAATGTAACACATATAATTAAATTAATCTACCACAATTTCATCAATTAATTAATTGACTCAATAATTAAATCATCAAAAAATATTTATTTAATTTAATAAATATTCAAATTAAATTAAAAAAATCTCGTTCGTCACACATCTTTCCCCGTTAAAAGGATTCTGTCCCCAAAATCACGATTCAATAAAAATTTCATCCCGTTACATTCTCCCCCCCCCCCTTACAAAGATTTTGTCCCAAAAAAAACTTACACATAAATTAAGTAAATAATTGCGGGCAATTCTTCATATGCTCTTCGAGTTCCCACGTAGCTTCTTCAGCGTTGTGGTTGTAATACCTGAGAATTTTCGAATATTATTAAAGGAATATATAAATAGAAATGAATATTTATTCTAATATAAATGTTTATGTGATGGGTTAACTCAATTGTTTCAAATTGAATATATAATAATTGAGGAAGAATGTGGAGTTTCAGTTAAATTCGTTAAAATGCCTTGTGTGGTACGAAAATAGAAACAATAATGAGCTTAATTAAGCTTAAGTGATAAGCCTTGTGTGGCCTAATTAATTTCTAATCTAGTTGGATCATTGAATTAATAATGTATTGGACTTAAGATATATCCAAGCCCAACCACATTAATGTGATATGATAAAAATTAAGAGATGTGGCTCAATCAATTTATGTGCTAGATTAAATACTAGGGTCCATGTGCTTTAGTATTCTTAGCCCAATTGATATAATTGATGTGGCCCAATGCGTAATGTATGATGATAGGAATATGTATATATATACATGTAGACATATATGTATGTAGTTGTATAATAGGGGTTGTAAAATGAGGTGTGACATTGGAATGTGAATAATTATTATATAAAACTATATGATAAAAGTGAGCTTAATTTATGTAAATTACTAAGTGGTATGAAAGAGTTTTATGTGACCCCATGATGTGTGTGGGAGTAATTAAATGGGTATTTTAAACCTATGAGGGAAAATGACCTTTGACTAAATAAATAATTAATATTAAATGACTATTTTAATAGAATTTGAAATAATGAGTTTTATGAAAAATAATACCCAACTAAATTATTCTAGTCTAATGTGAATATTATTTGCACTAAACCAATGTACATGGATTATATAATTCTATGTGTATTATATGAGTGGGTGGATATGTATGCTCATTTGTGGGCAAATATCAAATAAACTCTTGTATGCTAATAATATGGAATGCAGAGTATTGTGTCCCATATTGAGTGCCTAATTGCCCCCCATTTCTCATTTTCGTGTGTCTCACAAAGGCTAGAAGCTACTCCCTCTTTTTCTCCCAAGCTCCATCCTAGCTACTGATCAATGGGGGAGTGGCCTTCATAATTCAATTCACCAACTATCAATTACCCATTGATTTCTTCTTTTGATTCATGGTGTAAAGCTTTGGTATGAGTTTTCAGTTTTCCTATAAATGGGAGTTTTCTCTTCTCAATTTGGTTGTTAAAAATCTGAAATTAGTTCAAGAGGAGTGAGAGTATTGTTGAGTAATCTGCAAATTGAAGCTAGAGTAGCATTTCAACTTCACAAGAGGTAATACCCCTTTATATGTTCATAGAATTCAAGTCTTACAAGTTTTTAGAAATATCTTGAAATACTTGCTTTAATGTTCAAATTGATGAGCTAAGTTTGTTAGAATCATGCTATGTATGTTATGTAGCAAGTTTATGGAGTTTATACATATTGGGTATGCTTAAATTTGCTGTTGGATTGTGATTTGGGGTATTGGTTCGCAGCAGGTGAAAGAAATTTTTGAACTAGTATGGCTATACCCGCCCCGGCGGGCCTCCTATAAGCCAAAGTGCCGCCCCCGGGGGGGGGGGGTGGCTAGAGGAATTCTTTTAGCCAATGCCACCCCGGCGGGCCTCCTATGGTTCATTTACACGCCCCGATGGGGGGTGACCAGGAAACCAAGATTTGTGCTGTTATGTTATAAAGCCTTACGACTTTTTGAAATCTAATTTTTAGCATGTATTCGCAACTTAGTTAGTTTTATGAATACATATGAAATGTGGTTTCGAAACGCTTTGCATACTTAGTTTGTTATAACATGAGATTTCTTAACACAAATATATATACTATTCAATGTTGCTTAAAACAAGTTTTCAAAGAGTAAAGTTATGTTGACTTGGAATACATGAATCAAATACATGCAAGCATGCGTAGTAAAGATTCTTTGGCATTATTATATGATTTAATGAGTACTATGGTTAGTCGTTGACATAACAAGTTTTATTGGCTTTGTAAAACGAAGATTTATGAATAGAACTACCCATTGTTGACAGTAAATAGAAAAGACCCAACCTAATTCCTCAACATTCATGTATTAATACATGGCACAAGCAATGTTTTAAGTGTTCAAGCATATAGTGACTTTATGGAACTAAGTTTTGCCAAGGTGTTTCTAAGGATTTCAAAACAATGTGGATTATACATCTATGATTTTAAATGTGTGTCGAATACATGGATAAACATATTTGTAATAAAAGTATGTTGATATATGTTTATAAACTTTTGAATGTTAAGTCCAAAAGGTATTTGCAAACTATAAAGCAATGATTAGAGACTATGTTATTTAACTTCATAGTGATTTATAAACTACACTTTTGTGCTATAAGTACGCAAAATGTATAATGGAGTATGTAAAGAATGTACAACTAAGTTAGACGTTTATGTATGCGTTTAAACTTACATATCATGTATGAGTACACGTAACTAATAAATATCCTATACGCATAACTATATTACGATAGGGATTTGAAAAGTGTTGATTTATTTAGCGTGGATAAACTACGCATAAGGCAAGTTTCCTGACTTACACTCATTTATTGTGCAAGTAACCTATCTTTATGTTTACTTTATTCGAGGAACGTTGTAAGCAAGTTCCTAACCCTACTCTTTATTGAGCGTTCATTAAGCTTGTGCTATTATTGTCGTACAAGTAAACTTTTGAGATTGCAAGTCATGTATTATAAACTATATACTTCATGGATAAGATAAAAGTCGATTCATATTCTTCGAGCTTTAAATCTTGAGATTGAACTTATAATTGTTGTGATCTATGCCATTTGATTCGGCTATACTTATATTGTTGAAAGGCGACCCAAACCAATTGATTGGTGCAGGATCTTGTGTTTGACTAAGATGAACAACCTTCTTTGAAGGGAAATTATATTTGTTAGCAGACCGACGTGCGCACACTTTAGTACAATTGAACAATATGCATACCGTAGGGTACTTTAGGCTGATCACCTGTTGTACTTGCTTTTGATTGGGTTAACAGTATATTACTGCTAATTCTAGTAGAAGTTCATAGTCCTTAGTGACTGCTCAGTACTCAGTTATCTTGAATTCTTAAATTGATTTATTGTTGAATCATATTGATATTATTCTATCCTTAGTGACTGTTATTGAAAACTGTTGATATTCTTGTTATCCTTGAACTATCATACCTTGCTACACACTGTTGGATTTGAGAACTAAAATACTCACCCTTGCTGTTATATTACTTGCTGAGCAAACTCGTTGCTCATTCTTGCTTTTCCTAAAATATTTCAGTTAAGGTAGAGCAGTGCGGATCTTCGGGCACCGACAAGGGCAAGGGAAAGGCTACAGAGTAGCTGTTAATTATGTAGAACTTATGTTTGTAATAAGAACTTATGCTATTATGTAGTAGTTAGGTTTATATATGCTTATGGTATGTTTAAGCTATGTAATCGATGTTTAAGTTACGAGATCTTGGGACGCGAATAAATTATGTTAATGAAGTGTAATTCTATTTGGTAGTAGTTGTGTATTTATTCTTCTGTGCGATGCAACATTTAGTCGTATTATTACTATTGTATGAGATTGTTGAACGTGACAAACCGAATTCGAATGACAAAGTGGCGATCTGAATTTGGGGCGACACCATTATTTTTAGAACGTGATACACCGGATTCATGGCATTGGGGCCTGAATTTGAGGGCGTCACAGGTTGGTATCAGAGCTGTAGTTATAAACCTTAGGAGCGAGTGTCCTTAGATTATAACTTAGGAGAATTTAGAAGTTAGAAAGGGATAGAACTCACATAGAGTTTTCCCTAGAGCGGGACTTAGCGTGTTATGAAATGTAACTTCATTCTATATATTGAACTTAAGTTTTATTTAACATTCTAATGGAGTTGCTGCTTGGTTGTCTGGTGTTTATGATTATAGGATGGCAGATATAGGAGTACCCAGTAGAGTGGCTGAGGAGGAGCCCAGGGATATTCATGTAGTGTACGAGGCACCCATCGAGGCTGTGCCAGTACAGGCTGTTGCACCATCCGAGTCTGATGACGAGGATGAGATAAAGGTGGAGTTCGACCCCGAGGAGGAGCCGATGGAGGATGAGCCTGTTTAGGACGAGCCTTCAGAGGAGGAGCCCATGGAGGACTCCTACGAGCCCAATCTTGATGGGCATATGTTAGGCGAGTATGAGGAGCGGATCCTAGAGTTGGACTGCAAAGTCTAGGAGTTTGAGGCAGAGGCCCAGGAGAGAGAGTCTGAGTTCCAGAAGCTGAGGGACGAGGACCATCACAGGAAGTTGGACATGCAGGAGTTTGAGGTGGAGATTATATACCGCAGGGAGGCAGGGATCCAGATGGAAACCTTATTCCACAGGTCGGTATCCAAAAATATAGCAGGAAAGTTAGAAGAGGTAAAACAGAGAGAGTTAAGTGAGAAGACAGAGAATGAAGCACTCCGTACTTAGCTAGAGTTGGAGGTGATGGATAGGATACACTTCGAGGAGAAGTGGGAGGCGGCTAATGAGAGGGCTGACGACCTGGAGGATGAGGTCAGATGTAAGAAAAGGAAGATGAACAAGATGGGGTATGTGTTCCGTTTAGCTTTTGAGAGGGTGATTGATGGTGTATACCACTACCCAGCGGAGCAGGGATAGACCCTACATACTTTGAGCCGAGAGCTGGTAGCGTACATAGCACAGATCGAGTATAAAAGAGGTGTGGAGTGTGGGATGATGGGATGAGACCCTTATCTAGACTAGTAGTAGTTGTAGTATTTATCTTATGTGATGTATATACTATGTTGTAATCCCAACTTTTTGTGTAAAGTGTGGGATAGTGATGTAAACCCCGAGTAAGCATTTGTTAGAGGGGTAGTATGGTAGCATGTTTTTATATTCCCGTCTTTTGTGATATTAGGGGATATGTGATACCATTTATAAAAATATGCTAGGAAAAATCATGTAATGAAACGATTTGGCATATGAATATAAATGAAGTTTATTTCAGAAACATGTTATAAATTTATTCTTTTAGTATTAAAATAAATACTTAAGTAATATATTTGAATAATAATAGAATGAAAATTTATGATGCAGATAATGGCACCAAGACGTAGATTGACTGCACCCGAGGAATCAGTTAATAATGAGAGGGAACAAGTAGACCCGATCCCAAAGCTAGCTGATCTGTTAGGAGAAGCTCTTAGTAGAAGGAACAACAAACCCGTTCATCCAAACCCTCAGGCTGTGCCAGTAACAACTTTCATAGACTTTAGAAGTGTAGGACCCCCAGAGTTCGAGGGAACTACTGACCCAATAGTTGTGCATACCTGGATCAAGGAGATCGAGAAGGCTTTCACTATAGCTCGCGTGGGTGAAGATCAGAAGACAGTATTTGCTACGTACATGATGAGGGGCGAAGCGAACTATTGGTGGCAGGCGAATCAGCAAAGACCTGGAGAAGAGACAATAACATAGGATAGATTTAAGACGCTATTCTTCGAGAACTATTTCCCGAAGAGTATGAAGAACCGAATGGAAGTGAAATTCTTAGAGTTAAAACAAGGTGACATGACGGTGGCGCAGTACGCAGCTAAGTTTAATGAACTAGCGCAATTTGCGGAACACCAAGTTGGAGATGAGGAAAGAAAGGCGAGACGATTCGAACAAGGGCTGAAGCCGTGGTTGTTCAATAAGGTATTAGTTCTTCAAATTGATTCCTTTGCTACATTGCTAGAGAAGCCAATCATTGTGGAAGGTGGCAGTGAGGCCTTAAGTCTGTATAACAAGAGAAGAAAGGAAAGAGCGCTGGAGGAGAGGACCGTACTAGAGGAAGCAGCAGTGGAGGAAGTAATTTGGGAAAAAGAAAGTGGGAGAACAATAACAACAAAAACAACAACAATCAATCGGGGAGTTTTCGTGGAGGTTTCAAGAAGAAGGCTGAAGGATGCCCGAAGTGTGGGAAGAATCACCAGGGCGAGTGCTGGAAGGGACATGGCACTTGCTACAACTGCAGACAGGAAGGGTACATCTCACCCAACTACCCAAAATTAAAAAAGATACAAGGATACTTTGCATATGGCTCGACGGAGCGTCGGATTAAGGACTGCCCGAAGAAGATAAGTGGCGGAGGTAGCAGCCAACAAGGAGGGAACAAACTGATAATCGGCGGACCGGCACAATCCAACCGCCCAACCTCCAGAACCTTTAACATGACCGTCCAGGACGCAGTGGCTGCAAAGGACGTAGTGTCAGGTATAATCCCAATCAATGATATAAATGCTTATGTATTATTTGATTCAGGTGCCACCTGTTCTTTTGTATCTGAAGAATTTGCTAGTAGACTTAAAACACCCCAAGAACGATTAGAAAATCCCTTGAACATAGAAGTTGCGAATAAGGAAGTAATCCCTGTAGAATTCGTTTATCAAAATTGTCGCGCAAATATTAGAGAACATGAACTGAGCATAGACTTGATTCCTATTAGATTAGGAGAATTTGACGTAATACTGAGAATGGATTGGTTGTATAACCATGCTACAATAATTGACTGTCATAATAAATGTGTGAACCTTCAGACTCCGAGTAAGTCTAAGGTAGTGTTTTATGGTAGCTCATCTCTTAAGCAATCGTGTTGCGTTACGATGATGCAGGCCAAGAAATTGTTAAGGAAAGATGTGTAGGTTATTTAGCTTACATTGTAGATACTCAAAAAAAGGGAGTAAAAATTAAGGATATATCCATAGTGAATGAATTTCGAGATGTATTTCAGGACGATCTGCCTGGTCTTCCGCCAGACAGAGAAATTGAATTTATAATAGAATTAGCATCGGGAATGGCACCGATTTCGAAAGCTCCATACCGTATGGCGCCAGTAGAAATGAAGGAATTGATGATACAACTGCAAGAGTTATTGGATAAGGGTTACAAACGACCGAGTGTGTCTCCTTGGGGAGCACCAATGTTATTCATTAAGAAAAAGGACGGATCGATGAGGCTCTGTATTGATTATCAGGAATTGAACAGAGTAACGATCAAGAACAAATATCCATTGTCAAGGATAAATGACTTATTTGATCAACTGAAGGGAGCAAAATGTTTCTCGAAGATCAACCTACGGACATGTTATCACCAACTGAAGGTACGGGATGAGGACATACCAAAGACTACGTTTCGAACCCGTTACGGACATTACGAGTTTTTGGTAATGTCATTCGGATTGACTAATGCTCCGGCAGTATTTATGGACTTGATGAACTGAGTTTTCAAGCCATACTTGGATAAATTTGTAGTAGTTTTCATCGATGATATTTTGATCTACTCGAAGACAGAGGAAGAACATGCAGAACATCTGAAGATAGTTTTGGAAGCTCTAAGGAAGGAGAAGATGTATGCGAAGTTTTCAAAGTGTGAATTTTGGATGGAGAAGGTTCAATTCTTAGGTCACGTAGTGGATAAGAATGGAATCTCAGTGGTCCCTGTAAAGGTCGAGGCAGTAAGTAATTGGGAGCAACCAAGAACACCGACGGAGGTGAGAAGTTTCTTAGGGTTAGCTGGGTACTATCGAAGATTCATCCAAGATTTTTCTAAGATAGCAACCCCGTTGACAAACTTAACGAGGAAGACAGTGAAATTTGTATCGACCGACAAATGCGAAGAGAGTTTTTAGGAGTTGAAGAAAAGATTGAGCGAAGCGCCTGTGTTATCATTACCAGATGATGCGGGAAATTTTGTGGTGTATAGTGACGCATCGCATAAGGGACTTGGTTGTGTGCTTATGCAGCACGGCAAGGTCATTGCGTATGCATCACGACAATTAAAGGACTACGAAAAACGATACCCTACTCACGACTTAGAGTTAGCGGCAGTGGTTTTTGCATTGAAGATTTGGAGGCATTATTTGTACGGAGAGAAATATGAGATATACAAGGACCACAAAAGTCTAAAATATATCTTCATACAGAAGGAGTTAAATATGCGTCAGAGGAGGTGGTTAGAATTGATCAAGGATTATGATTATGATATTCTTTATCACCTGGGTAAGGCAAACGTGGTTGCCGATGCTCTGAGCAGAAAAGGAAGGGAGAAGTTGTTTAATTTGATGACTCAGGAAGAATTGGTGAGAGAAATGGAAAGATTAGAGATAGAGGTAAGAGGACCGAAAAGGTCGAAAGAGAAGTCGTTCGTAATGGAAGCTCTTCCGACATTGTTGGATAGAGTGAAAGAAGCATAAGAGAAAGATGAGGAGTGCGAGAAAATCATAAAGAGGATCGCCGAAAATAAAAAAGAAAGATTCCGAAGGGATAAAGATAGTATTTTGAGATTTAAAGAAAGAGTGTGGGTACCAGCAGTAACCGAGTTAAGGGAAGAGATTTTGCACGAGGAACACAACACGACATATTTCGTTCATCCGGGAGGCACAAAAATGTACCAGGATTTGAGGCAACATTTTTGGTGGCCCAATCTGAAACGGGAAGTTGCAGAGTGCGTTAGTAGATATTTGACTTTTCAACGCATTAAAGCAGAGCACTAGCGGCCGAGTGGTTTACTACAACCGTTAGAAATATCAGAGTGGAAATGGGAGCATATTACGATGGACTTCGTGGTAGGACTTTCAGTCACACAGAAGGGATATGATGCCATTTGGGTTATTGTGGATCGATTAACGAAGACCGCACATTATCTATCGATCAAGATCCGCAACAATTCGAATCAATTAGCGAGTCTGTACGTAAAGGAGATTGTTTCGCGACATGGAGTGCCGGTATCAATTGTCTCTTATTGAGATATGCGCTTCACGTCAACCTTTTGGAAGATCTTGCAAGAAAGAATGGGAACGCAGTTGAGGTTGAGTACCCCTTATCATCCTCAGACGGACAGATAGAGTGAGTGAACTATATAAACGCTGGAAGACATGCTTAGGACTTGCGTGATGGACTTCAAAGGGAATTGGGACGACCACCTACCCTTAATCGAATTTGCGTATAACAATAGTTACCATGCGAGTATCGGCATGCCACCGTACGAAGCTCTTTACGGAAGAAAGTACAGAACACCATTATGTTGGGATGAAGTCGGAGAGCGACGAATACTCGAACCAGAGCTAGTACAACAAACCGCAGACGTGGTGACAGTGATAAGAGTCAGACTAGTAGCAGCTCAAGACCGCCAGAAAAAGTATGCAGATTTGCATCGGCAGGACCGGGATTTTAAATTCTGCAGTTTCGTATTCTTGAAGGTATCTCCTTGGAAAGGAAAAATCCATTTCGGCAAGAAGGGAAAATTGAGTCCAAGATTCATAGGACCGTTCGAGATACTGAAACGAGTGGGCGAAGTGGCATACAAAGTTGCATTACCACCCGAGTTGGAGCACATCCACAACGTGTTCCATATTTCCGTGTTGCGACCGTACAAGGCCGACTACAAGCACGTGATTTCTTACGAGCCCATTCAAGTGGAGAAGAACTTGTCATACGAAGAAATTCCTGTCCAGATATTAGATAGGAAGGAGAAAACCTTAAGAAATAAAATTATTTCATCTGTAAAAGTACTTTGGCATAACCACGATGTCGAGGAGGCTACGTGGGAGTTAGAAGATAGGATGATGAGAGACTATCCCCATCTATTTGTGTAACCTTGTAGCAATTCCGAGGACGAAATTTTTATAAGGGGGAGAGGATGTAATACACGAGAATTTCTGAATATTATTAAATGAATATATAAATAGAAATGAATATTTATTCTAATATAAATGTTTATGTGATGGGTTAACTCAATTGTTTCAAATTGAATATATAATAATTGAGGAAGAATGTGGAGTTTCAGTTAAATTCGTTAAAATGCCTTGTGTGGTACGAAAATAGAAACAATATTGAGCTTAATTAAGCTTAAGTGATAAGCCTTGTGTGACCTAATTAATTTCCTAATCTAGTTGGATCATTGAATTAATAATGTATTGGACTTAAGATATATCCAAGCCCAACCACATTAATGTGATATGATAAAAATTAAGAGATGTGGCCCAATCAATTTATGTGCTAGATTAAATACTAGGGTCCATGTGCTTTAGTATTCTTAGCCCAATTAATATAATTGATGTGGCCCAATGCATAATGTATGATGATAGGAATATGTATATATATACATGTAGACATATATGTATGTAGTTGTATAATAGGGGTTGTAAAATGAGGTGTGACATTGGAATGTGAATAATTATTATATAAAACTATATGATAAAAGTGAGCTTAATTTATGTAAATTACTAAGTGGTATGAAAGAGTTTTATGTGACCCCATGATGTGTGTGGGAGTAATTAAATGGGTATTTTAAACCTATGAGGGAAAATGACCTTGACTAAATAAATAATTAATATTAAATGACTATTTTAATAGAATTTGAAATAATGAGTTTTATGAAAAATAATACCCAACTAAATTATTCTAGTCTAATGTGAATATTATTTGCACTAAACCAATGTACATGGATTATATAGTTCTATGTGTATTATATGAGTGGGTGGATATGTATGCTCATTTGTGGGCAAATATCAAATAAACTCGTGTATGCTAATAATATGGAATGCAGAGTATTGTGTCCCATATTGAGTGCCTAATTGCCCCCCATTTCTCATTTTCGTGTGTCTCACAAAGGCTAGAAGCTACTCCCTCTTTTTCTCCCAAGCTCCATCCTAGCTACTAATCAATGGGGGAGTGGCCTTCATGATTCAATTCACCAACTATCTATTGCCCATTGATTTCTTCTTTTGATTCATGGTGTAAAGCTTTGGTATGAGTTTTCAGTTTTCCTATAAATGGGAGCTTTCTCTTCTCAATTTGGTTGTTAAAAATCTGAAATTAGTTCAAGAGGAGTGAGAGTATTGTTGAGTAATCTGCAAATTGAAGCTAGAGTAGCATTTCAACTTCACAAGAGGTAATACCCCTTTATATGTTCATAGAATTCAAGTCTTACAAGTTTTTAGAAATATCTTGAAATACTTGCTTTAATGTTCAAATTGATGAGCTAAGTTTGTTAGAATCATGCTATGTATGTTGTGTAGCAAGTTTATGGAGTTTATACATATTGGGTATGCTTAAATTTGCTGTTGGATTGTGATTTGGGGTATTGGTTCGCAGCAGGGGAAAGAAATTTTTGAACTAGTAAGGCTATGCCCGCCCAGGCGGGCCTCCTATAAGCCAAAGTGCCGCCCCAGTGGGGGGGTGGCTAGAGGAATTTTTTTAGCAAATGCCGCCCCGTTGGGCCTTTTATGGTTCATTTACACGCCCCGATGGTGGGTGACCAGGAAACCAAGATTTGTGCTATTATGTTATAAAGCCTTACCACTTTTTGAAATCTAATTTTTAGCATGTATTCGCAACTTAGTTAGTTTTATGAATACATATGAAATGTGGTTTCGAAACGCTTTGCATACTTAGTTTGTTATAACATGAGATTTCTTAACACAAATATATATACTATTCAATGTTGCTTAAAACAAGTTTTCAAAGAGTAAAGTTATGTTGACTTGGAATACATGAATCAAATACATGCAAGCATGCGTAGTAAAGATTCTTTGGCATTATTATATGGTTTAATGAGTACTATGGTTAGTCATTGACATAACAAGTTTTATTGGCTTTGTAAAACGAAGATTTATGAATAGAACTACCCATTGTTGACAGTAAATAGAAAAGACCCAACCTAATTCCTCAACATACATGTATAAATGCCTTAAGCTATATAATACATGGCTCAAGCAATGTTTTAAGTGTTCTAGCATATAGTGACTTTATGGAACTAAGTTTTGCCAAGGTGTTTCTAAGGATTTCAAAACAATGTGGATTATACATCTATGATTTTAAATGTGTGTCGAATACATGGATAAACATATTTGTAATAAAAGTATGTTAATATATGTTTATAAACTTTTGAATGTTAAGTCCAAAAGGTATTTGCAAACTATAAAGCAATGATTAGAGACTATGTTATTTGACTTCATAGTGATTTATAAACTACACTTTTGTGCTATAAGTACGCAAAATGTATAATGGAGTATGTAAAGAATGTACAACTAAGTTAGACGTTTATGTATGCGTTTAAACTTACATATCATGTATGAATACACGTAACTAATAAATATCCTATACGCATAACTATATTACGATAGGGATTTGAAAAGTGTTGATTTATTTAGCGTGGATAAACTACGCATAAGGCAAGTTTCCTGAATTACACTCATTTATTGTGCAAGTAACCTATCTTTATGTTTACTTTATTCGAGGAACGTTGTAAGCAAGTTCCTAACCCTACTCTTTATTGAGCGTTCATTAAGCTTGTGCTATTATTGTCGTACAAGTAAACTTTTGAGATTGCAAGTCATGTATTATAAACTATATACTTTATGGATAAGATAAAAGTCGATTCATATTCTTCGAGCTTTAAATCTTGAGATTGAACTTATAATTGTTGTGATCTATGTCATTTGATTCGGCTAGACTTATATTGTTGAAAGGCGACCCAAACCAATTAATTGGTGCGGGATCTTGTGTTTGACTAAGATGAACAACCTTCTTTGAAGGGAAATTATATTTGTCGGGAGACCGACGTGCGCACACTTTAGTACGATTGAACAATATGCATACCGTAGGGTACTTTAGGCTGATCACCTGTTGTACTTGCTTTTGATTGGGTTAACAGTATATTACTGCTAATTCTAGTAGAAGTTCATAGTCCTTAGTGACTGCTCAGTACTCAGTTATCTTGAATTCTTAAATTGATTTATCGTTGAATCATATTGATATTATTCTATCCTTAGTGACTGTTATTGAAAACTGTTGATATTCTTGTTATCCTTGAACTATCATACCTTGCTACACACTGTTGGATTCGAGAACTAAAATACTCACCCTTGCTGTTATATTACTTGCTGAGAAAACTCGTTGCTCATTCTTGCTTTTCCTAAAATATTTCAGTTAAGGCAGAGCAGTGCGGACCTTCGGGCACCGACAAGGGCAAGGGAAAGGCTACAGAGTAGCTGTTAATTATGTCAAACTTATGTTTGTAATAAGAACTTATGCTATTATGTAGTACTTAGGTTTATATATGCTTAAGGTATGTTTAAGCTATGTAATCGATGTTTAAGTTACGAGATCTTGGGACGCGAATAAATTATGTTAATTAAATGTAATTCTATTCGGTAGTAGTTGTGTATTTATTCGGCTGTGCGATGCGACATTTAGTCGCATTATTACTATTGTATAAGATTGTTGAGCGTGACAAACTGAATTCGATTAACCTAGTGGCGATCCGAATTTGGGGCTACACCATTATTGTTAGAACGTGATACACCGAATTCGAGGGATTGGGGCCCGAATTTGGGGTCGTCACAATGGTTCCTCCAAATTACCTTAACAGAATGTATTACTTTATTTCTGAGAACTTGCTCTTTCCTGTCAATAATCTATGCAGGAATTTCTTTATAGTATAAATCTTTCTCAAATTGTAGGGGTTCATATACTCAATCACATGTTTATAATCGGGTTTGTAGGGTCATAAAACTGAAACATGGAAGAGGTTGTGGATATTCTCTAGTGCCAGAGGTAAAGCTACTTCATATTCGACTTATCCAATCCTTCGCAGCACCTCAAAGGGTCCAATGAACCTTGGGCTTAATTTCCATTTCTTACCGAATCTGATCTTCCCCTGTCAGGGAGAGACTTTCTGTGACACCCCCGAATCCGGGTCTTCTGACCCCGGTCCGGTCGCCACGATCTAATACAAACATTCACCTCTAAACAACATACGATAACTTAAATGCGAAAAATAATAAACATACGTCGTAAATTCAAAAGGTGTTACTAGTCCTAAGATTTAATAACCTTAATACATTATTACTAACATACCCTAGAATAATCATTAGGGTTCATATTACATTAACAGTAATTAAACTAGACATAAAGATAAAGTCTGCTCCTTGTAAACTAATCCTACATCTTCCCTTTACCCTTGTCCTTCCCTGAAGTCTCGGGTTTAACTGCAATATAAGTCATGATATAGCAAGAATGAGCAACAAGTTTGCTCAGCAAGTTTAAATACAACAATAAAGGATATATCATGATGAATGGAAAAATATCTGACAATGAATTCAACAATATAAATATCTTAAGGATTCAACAATATGAATATTAGAACGATTTAATAATATTAATATCTGAACGATTCAACAATATGAATATTAGAACGATTCAATAATATAAATAACTGAACGATTCAACAATATGAATATTAAAATGATTCAATAATTTGAATATTAGATAGATTCAACGATATGAACATCTGAACAATTCAACAATATGAATATTAAAAGCAAAGATAATAATTGCCTTTAGAATGACTGATAGTCGAGTTGACTCTGAACTATAACTTTCCAATGGGTTCAATATCTAATTGACCCTTTGGATTACTGTCTATTGGCTACAGAAACTTAGTACCTCGAGGAGATCAGCCTCGGGCGTAACATGAATATGCATAACACCTATATCTGCTTACTCGTTTCATATATTAGATACCTGGGCACACTCCTACATATGAGGGGTGTTCTGTTCTGTCTAAGAATTCTTACCATTAATTGGTTTGGATAGCTTTAAAGAAAACTTCATACACTTGTCTGACCGAGCAAAGGTTCAGACTCTAACTGACACGGTTCAAGAAATTTAGAACCTTGAATAATGTACAAGTCCAAGACTGTACGAGCTCAACTGCACTAAGTGCGGATATCAATAATATCGATGTGGAATAATTGATAAGTAATTAAACCACTAAATAACATGCTTGAAATAAAGTTCAAGCAATTAAGTAAACAACTTTCGATTTAACAATAACCTACTCAATACAATATGAGAAGGATAGGGAAGTTGCACAATAAAAGTGAAGTTTAGAATTTTGCACAATATATGAATTGGTGTAAGTTCGGGGAACTTGCACAATAACCAAAGTTGTGTAGTTCGGGGAACTTGCACAATAACCAAAGTTGTGTAGTTTGGGGAACTTGAACAATAACCAAAATTGTGTAGTTCGGGGAACTTGCACAATAATAGACCCCTTGCATAAGATACATGCATGGGTTAGGACACTTGCTCAAATAATTAAAGTGTGAAATTCGGAGAACTTGCACGGTAATAGATTCCTTGCATACAATAAATGCATAGGTTAGGACATTTGCTTACAACGTTCTTTGAGTAAAGTAAACACAAAGATAAGATACTTGCACAATATACGAGTTTGTATAAGTTTAGAGAACTTGTATAATCAAAGAAATAAAGTTCGGGAACTTGCAAAATCAAAGAGTGAAGTTCGGGAAACTTTCACAATACTCAAAGTGTGAAGTTCGGGGAACTTGCACAATAATCAAAATGTGAAGTTTGAGAAACTTGCACAATACAATAATAACCTGCTCAATACAATATGAGAAGGATAGGAAACTTTCACCAAAAACAAGTGAAGTTTAGAAACTTGCTTACACGGTTCATTGAATAAAGTAGTACAAGAATTTAGAATACTTGCACAATAAAAAAAATGTAAGTCAAGAAAAAAACTTGCTCAATATAAATTTGAGTAAAGTTAGGGAGACTTGCAAATAATACAAGAACGAGTTCAAAAGAACTTGCACAATCAATAAGTGTAAGTCAAGAAAAACTTGCCTTTTTGCTCAGCTACCATAAGTTCTTGCTTTAATTTAAACGGCATTAGAATGACCTAATATTAACAAGTTGGTCTCTCCAATTAGTATATATAAACTAATATAAGTTCACACATACTAGAATCTAGTCGTTATATAAATCTATCACGTAAGATCACGTTCAGTATCAAAGATACCATTTATAGCATCATAATATGATAACTGTTAAAATCAGACTTTAAGCAAATAGTTCGGACCTGAAAGTGTTCCGGTACAAACCTAGCATGCAACTACTTACATTAAGCCAATACACATGCTTATCAAGTTATAATCTCTCATTCGAACTAGCATGCTCATCCTAATTTAATTTCAAAGTCATATGTTTTCATGCCGGTAAACCTTAAGTTAACAAGTTATACATCAAGTTCATTTTCTATGATTAAGCATGCATATGTGAAATCTGTATATAAACAAATGAGGTTCATGTCAACCCGACTATAGGCATAATGAAATCTTAATACTTATACTTATATGCTCACAACATGTCTCACATGGTATTTAACTTTTAAATCTTAAGTTCTCCTTCAAAAGTATACTAAGTCGACAAAGATCGTTTTAGTATAATCAAAGTATTTTGTAACTATGACTCACTTGCATTAGAAACACATACCAAAGCCACATGAATGCTCTTATATCACAAGACAAAATTATTGGTCAAGTTTACTTTGAAAGTTCTTAAGTTTACCTTGAAAACTCCTTAAATCCATCAATCTCGAATGCTAGTGTGTACAACACTTTAAACATGCATTTCATGTCAATGTAAACATACTATTATGCTCATAATATCAAAATATACACATGCTACTTATATGACAAAGTTCGCATTCAAAACTATAAGCTTCATTTTCAAAACATAAGTTTTTCTTTGTAAACCTTTGAGTCTTTCAAACACGTATGCTAGTGCGTTTAATACTCTAATCATGCATTCTAGGTTCATATTAACATGCTTGCCAAATTAGAATGTATATACAATACATTCATGCTAACGTTCACCTTTAAAACTTATATGTTTCGTTAGAAATGTTCAATAGTGGGGTTCACATGCTCATATTCTATTATGAAACCCGTATACCTAAGTCAACATGTCTCCCATACAATTCTAAGTCATGCTATCATGCTTGCAAGGTCAGAATACTATTATGGCAAGTATACATATCGAGTTTGTTTCCATATTCGACGTTAGTTTATGAAACGCTAAGTTTATTTCAAACTATAATTACTTGTGCAACTATTAGTGAAACATGCTTACATTGCCGCAATACATCCATATATATATATATCACTCATGCTAGTATGCTTAATCCTAACTAGTACTATAAGTTAGCATGAACAGATTGCAAAAAGGAAAATTTTCCTGCAGACAGGCACTGGCGCAGCTGCGCCGCTGGCCAGTGCAATACTGGCGCAGCTGCGCAGGCTGGCGGCCAGACCAGAAGCTGTGCAGTTTTCGGCAGACTCTTCAGCCCATTTCAGAAATCCTACGAATTTCATTCATGTCCCAGACATAAAACAGTTCTAGCATGATTACTATCTCATTTAATACTTAAACAACATACGTCCTAATCCAATTAACATCTAAATAGCATAATCAAGGAATTAACATGGAAGAACAAGAATTTAGAATTCTCAAAAATAAAAAAATGAAGAACATAAATGGAAGCAATAGGAATTATACCTTGTATTTACTTTGCTGCTAAATCTCTCACTCACTATAACTCACAATAACTCACTAGCAATTCTACTAATTCTATACTTGTATGGAAATCTCAACAATTGCAATAGAGATGGAAGAGAGCTAATTTATAGGCAATTTCAATATCCGGTTCTTGACTTTGTTCATCAAATCAAAACAAAGGATTGTATGATTACATAATGGATTACAAGAAGTTGGTAAGGGTTGGTGCAATCCATCATCATCTCCACTCCCCATCTCATGATTATCTAAGTTTTGTGAAGAAATTGAGGAAGATATAGAGTAGCATAGCGTGTGGGTGTTTCACGTGAATGAGAGAATAGGACTCTCATATTGGGACAAGAATACTCAGCATAGTATTAGCTAGCAAGTGTAGTAGTAAACACTTAGGTTATAATATATACACATAGTATACATACTTATGTTACACATTTCATTTTATATAAATTAGGTTATAATGAATAAAAAGGGTGTACAATGAATTGGTTGTTACCATGTTATTCCAATTAGAAATCAATAATACAATGTATCCATTAAGGACACACATATAATCCATGTACATTATATAAACACCGAATATCAAGCACTTGGGTATTATTACTATCACAATGGTTATTATTATAATAACTTATTAAAAATCATTATCAAATAACAATAGTTAATTGATATTAATATAGTGTAATAGGGTATACATATTAATGTCTTTTCATACATAACATGTAACTCACATAATGTCATTAATCATACTATATAGTCTATATGCATAATATAGAGACATATTAATGTGTCACCTTGCACCTTATACAATATAAAGTTGACTACCATATACTAAAGGTTTAATATAACATATACTTGCATATAACAATTAATCAATTAACCAAGTAAATATAATATTATTATATTTATTAATCTCTTACTCATTAATTATTATTTATTCATAATAATAATTAATCAACACATTATCAATTAATTACTCCCAATTAAAATTAATCAAACACAATTAAATCTCTACACTATATTCAAGAAATTTAAATATATAATTTTCTAACACTTTTTATCAATATTCTTATATAAAAGTTTCAGGGTTAATCTACTAATTTAAATAACCATTAGTGATTCCCTTTAAATAAATCCTAACATTTATTCGCAGAGGTTAAATCACATAAGCACATAACTACATAAGGTTTAAATAAGTTTGAAAAATTAACTCTCAAAATTTTTAAATCACAGATCAAATTAATAAGAAGTTTAAAATTCCTTGTTATTACATCCCTCCCCCCTTATAAAAATTCCGTCCTCTGAATTGTAAAAATAAGGTTACTCAAATAAAAACGGAAAATTTGTCCTTATCACTTAGATAATCTCTATCGTCTGCTGTACCACTTCTGGTCCCAACAGTCGACGTTCACCTATCTCGTCTCAACATAACGGTGCTCGACACTTTCCTTCCATAAAAATGCTTCTAGCAAAATCTCTTCTCTTTGTTCTAGTACTAACGGTACCCAAATTTGTCCTTCAAATCATAGCAGTTCAGTGCTATCAATCTTAAATTTTAACTCATCACCTTTAGCTAATCGCTTCATGATGTTATCACAAACTTCGTCCTTCTCTTGTGCCTCCTTAACCTTATCTGATAAAGTCGGGCTTACTGACACTGTAAATAATTTCTCGTTGATCTCCATCGGATACTTAACCTCTAAGTCTAGTCGTTCAAAAATTCTCACTAATTCCTCTTGAATGGTCAACCTCAATAATTTCTCTCTGCCTTTCCTACTTAAGGC
The DNA here is from genome assembly GCA_020205555.1 of Panax stipuleanatus. Lineage (NCBI taxonomy): Eukaryota > Viridiplantae > Streptophyta > Magnoliopsida > Apiales > Araliaceae > Panax > Panax stipuleanatus. Next base: position 20,609,993 of record CM035121.1, on the reverse strand, counting down.
ATCTGCCGCTACATTTGCTTTGCCTGGATGGTACAGAATTTCACAATCATAATCTTTGATCAATTCTAGCAATCGGCGCTTCCTCATGTTTAATTCCTTCTGCGTGAAGATATACTTAAGACTGTGTATATCTCACACTTCTCGCCATACAAATAATGCTTCCAAAACTCCAAGGAAAAAACTATTGCTGCTAAATCTCGTTTGGGAAGACATCCTCGAATTCCCTTCAAATCGATATAATAATTCCTATGAATGTATTCTACGGGGATAACTTCCTTGTTTGCTACTCCTATGTTCATAGGGTGTTCTAATTCCTTACGAGGTAAGTCTAAATGTTTAACAAATTCTTCAAAAACAAAAGAGCAGGTGGCACCCGAATTGAATAACACATATGCATCTATATAATTGATCGGGATAATACCTGACACTACGTCCTTGTTGTTGCGGTTGCCGCTAGCTGCAACGCCCTTTCTCTTCGGGCAGTCCTTGATTTGAAGGTTTGTGGCTCTACAAGCAAAACATACTCCTTCTGACTTATTCGGACATTGAGGAGCCATGTGCCCCGGTTGTCCACAATGATAACATGCGTTCTTCCCCTTCAAGCATTCCCCCGAGTGGTTCCTTCCACAGTTACTGCACTTTAAACTTTTCTTAGCCTTTCCCCCGGATTTGCCACCTCCGGATGATTGGCTCTCCATCTATTTTTGTTTGTTGGGGTTGCTGTCTCCGCTGTTTCCCCCTTTCGGTCCTTCCTAGCCGGTCTTCTTATCTTATTTAAATTGCGCTATGGCTTCAATGCCTCCTTCGGCAATGATAGCCCTTTCCAAAAGTTCAGAAAAAGTCCTAATCTTCAATACATCTACTGCCTCCTGTACCCATGGTTTCAATCCTAATTCAAATCTCTTTGCTTTCCTGGCCTCCGTGTCCACCTGGCGTGACGCGAATCGAGCCAACTCGTTAAATCTTGCCGCGTATTCTGCGATTGACATGCCTCCTTGTCTCAGCTCCAGAAACTTAACTTCCATATCTTGCTGCGTATTCTCTGAGAAGAAATTCTTAAATTTGTCCCATATAATAACTCCTTCACCTGCTAGTCCTTCATTAGCTTCCCACCAATAATTAGCTTCGCCCGTCATCATGAAAGTGGCAAAACTCGTCTTCTATGCTTCGACCACCCATGCGACCTCAAACACCTTCTCCATTTCTTCTATCCATGTCTGGGCTTCGATTGGGTCTAAGGTTTCCCGAAATTCTGGTGGTCCTACCAATTTAAAGTCCTTAAAGCTAGCCAAGTGATGTTCTAGGCTGCCCTGTTGTTAGCTGGGGTCTGTTCTGCATTGCTTCTGTTAACAGGTTAACGAAGCTCTGCATTGGGTCGACATTTCCCCCTCCACCATTGCTAACAGATCCTTCCTCCCTCTGGTTCTGTGAAAATCTCCTAGGCGACATGATCCTGAGGAAAGGAAGAAAACTTTAGTCGTTACGTGATATGCTATTCAAGTTAGCATTAAGAAGTTTAGGACGTCTATCAATCATAGCTGATTTAAATAAACAACTTCAGCATCATAATAAGACTCGATGGGTCTCCTCAATCCATCACCTACAAACTCTACTTGAGTTTTATACTAAGGTTATAACTTAGGTTTCGCATTCCGAACGTTTATAACCTAAAGCTTTGATACCAACCTGTGACACCCCCGAATCCGGGTCTTCTGACCCCGGTCCGGTCGCCACGATCTAATACAAACATTCACCTCTAAACAACATACGATAACTTAAATGCGAAAAATAATAAACATACGTCGTAAATTCAAAAGGTGTTACTAGTCCCAAGATTTAATAACCTTAATACATTATTACTAACATACCCTAGAATAATCATTAGGGTTCATATTACATTAACAGTAATTAAACTAGACATAAAGATAAAGTCTGCTCCTTGTAAACTAATCCTACATCTTCCCTTTACCCTTGTCCTTCCTTGAAGTCTCGGGTTTAACTGCAATATAAGTCATGATATAGCAAGAATGAGCAACAAGTTTGCTCAGCAAGTTTAAATACAACAATAAAGGATATATCATGATGAATGGAAAAATATCTGACAATGAATTCAACAATATAAATATCTTAAGGATTCAACAATATGAATATTAGAACGATTTAATAATATTAATATCTGAACGATTCAACAATATGAATATTAGAACGATTCAATAATATGAATAACTGAACGATTCAACAATATGAATATTAAAATGATTCAATAATTTGAATATTAGATAGATTCAACGATATGAACATCTGAACAATTCAACAATATGAATATTAAAAGCAAAGATAATAATTGCCTTTAGAATGACTGATAGTCGAGTTGACTCTGAACTATAACTTTCCAATGGGTTCAATAGCTAATTGACCCTTTGGATTACTGTCTACTGGCTACAGAAACTTAGTACCTCGAGGAGATCAGCCTCGGGCGTAACATGAATATGCATAACACCTATATCTGCTTACTCGTTTCATATATTAGATACCTGGGCACACTCCTACATATGAGGGGTGTTCTGTTCTGTCTAAGAATTCTTACCATTAATTGGTTTGGATAGCTTTAAAGAAAACTTCATACACTTGTCTGACCGAGCAAAGGTTCAGACTCTAACTGACACGGTTCAAGAAATTTAGAACCTTGAATAATGTACAAGTCCAAGACTGTACGAGCTCAACTGCACTAAGTGCGGATATCAATAATATCGATGTGGAATAATTGATAAGTAATTAAACCACTAAATAACATGCTTGAAATAAAGTTCAAGCAATTAAGTAAACAACTTTCGATTTAACAATAACCTACTCAATACAATATGAGAAGGATAGGGAAGTTGCACAATAAAAGTGAAGTTTAGAATTTTGCACAATATATGAATTGGTGTAAGTTCGGGGAACTTGCACAATAACCAAAGTTGTGTAGTTCGGGGAACTTGCACAATAACCAAAGTTGTGTAGTTTGGGGAACTTGAACAATAACCAAAATTGTGTAGTTCGGGGAACTTGCACAATAATAGACCCCTTGCATAAGATACATGCATGGGTTAGGACACTTGCTCAAATAATTAAAGTGTGAAATTCGGAGAACTTGCACGGTAATAGATTCCTTGCATACAATAAATGCATAGGTTAGGACATTTGCTTACAACATTTTTTGAGTAAAGTAAACACAAAGATAAGATACTTGCACAATATACGAGTTTGTATAAGTTTAGAGAACTTGCATAATCAAAGAAATAAAGTTCGGGAACTTGCAAAATCAAAGAGTGAAGTTCGGGAAACTTTCACAATACTCAAAGTGTGAAGTTCGGGAAACTTGCACAATAATCAAAATGTGAAGTTAGGGAACTTGCACAATACAATAATAACCTGCTCAATACAATATAAGAAGGATAGGAAACTTTCACCAAAAATAAGTGAAGTTTAGAAACTTGCTTACACGGTTCATTGAATAAAGTAGTACAAGAATTTAGAATACTTGCACAATAAAAAAATGTAAGTCAAGAAAAAAACTTGCTCAATATAAATTTGAGTAAAGTTAGGGAGACTTGCAAATAATACAAGAACGGTTCAAAAGAACTTGCACAATCAATAAGTGTAAGTCAAGAAAAACTTGTATGTTTGCTCAGCTACCATAAGTTCTTGCTTTAATTTAAACGGCATTGGAATGACCTAATATTAACAAGTTGGTCTCTCCAATTAGTATATATAAACTAATATAAGTTCACATATACTACAATCTAGTCGTTATATAAATCCATCACATAAGATCACGTTCAGTATCAAAGATACCATTTATAGCATCATAATATGATAACTGTTAAAATCAGACTTTAAGCAAATCGTCCGGACCTGAAAGTGTTCCGGTACAAACCTAGCATGCAACTACTAACATTAAACCAATACACATGCTTATCAAGTTATAATCTCTCATTCGAAATTAGCATGCTCATCCTAATTTAATTTCAAAGTCAAATGTTTTCATGCCGATAAACCTTAAGTTAACAAGTTCATACATCAAGTTCATTTTCTATGATTAAGCATGCATATGAGAAATCTGTATATAAACAAATAAGGTTCATGTCAACCCGTCTATAGGCATAATGAAATCTTAATACTTATACTTATATGCTGATAACATGTCTCACATAGTACTTAACTTTCAAATCTTAGGTTCTCCTTCAAAAGTATACTAAGTGGACAAAGATCGTTTTAGTATAATCAAAGTATTTTGTAACTATGACTCACTTGCATTAGAAACACATACCAAAGCCACATGAATGCTCTTATATCACAAGACAAAATTATTGGTCAAGTTTACTTTGAAAGTTCTTAAGTTTACCTTGAAAACTCCTTAAATCCATCAATCTCGAATGCTAGTGTGTACAACACTTTAAACATGCATTTCATGTCAATGTAAACATACTATTATGCTCATAATATCAAAATATACACATGCTACTTATATGACAAAGTTCGCATTCAAAACTATAAGCTTCATTTTCAAAACATAAGTTTTTCTTTGTAAACCTTTGAGTCTTTCAAACACGTATGCTAGTGCGTTTAATACTCTAATCATGCATTCTAGGTTCATATTAACATGCTTGCCAAATTAGAATGTATATACAATACTTTCATGCTAACGTTCACCTTTAAAACTTATATGTTTCGTTAGAAATGTTCAATAGTGGGGTTCCCATGCTCATATTCTATTATAAAACCCATATACCTAAGTCAACATGTCTCCCATACAATTCTAAGTCATGCTATCATGCTTGCAAGGTCAGAATACTATTATGGCAAGTATACATATCGAGTTTGTTTCCATATTCGACGTTAGTTTATGAAACGCTAAGTTTATTTCAAACTATAATTACTTGTGCAACTATTAGTGAAACATGCTTACATTGCCACAATACATCCATATATATATATATATATATATATATATATCACTCATGCTAGTATGCTTAATCCTAACTAGTACCATAAGTTAGCATGAACAGATTGCAAAAAGGAAAAATTTTCTGCAGACAGGCACTGGCGCAGCTGCGCCGCTGGCCAGTGCAATACTGGCGCAGCTGCGTAGGCTGGCGGCCAGGCCAGAAGCTGTGCAGTTTTCGACAGACTCTTCAGCCCATTTCAAAAATCCTACGAATTTCAATCATGTCGCAGACATAAAACAGTTCTAGCATGATTACTATCTCATTTAATACTTAAACAACATACTTCCTAATCCAATTAACGTCTAAATAGCTTAATCAAGGAATTAACATGGAAGAACAAGAATTTAGAAATCTCAAAAATAAAAAAATGAAGAACATAAATGGAAGCAATAGGAATTATACCTCTGTATTTACTTTGCTGCTAAATCTCTTACTCACTATAACTCACAATAACTCACTAGCAATTCTACGAATTCTATACTTGTATGGAAATCTCAACAATTGCAATAGAGATGGAAGAGAGCTAATTTATAGGCAATTTCAATATCCGGTTCTTGACTTTGTTCATCAAATCAAAACAAAGGATTGTATGATTACATAATGGATTACAAGAAGTTGGTAAGGGTTGGTGCAATCCATCATCATCTCCACTCCCCATCTCATGATTAGCTAAGCTTTGTGAAGAAATTGAGGAAGATATAGAGTAGCATAGCGTGTGGGTGTTTCACGTGAATGAGAGAATAGGACTCTCATATTGGGACAAGAATACTCAGCATAGTATTAGCTAGCAAGTGTAGTAGTAAACACTTAGGTTATAATATATACACATAGTATACATACTTATGTTACACATTTCATTTTATATAGCTTAGGTTATAATGAATAAAAAGGGTATACAATGAATTGGTTGTGACCATGTTATTCCAATTAGAAATCAATAATACAATGTATCCACTAAGGACACACATATAATCCATGTACATTATATAAACACCGAATATCAAGCACTTGGGTATTATTACTATCACAATGGTTATTATTATAATAACTTATTAAAAATCATTATCAAATAACAATAGTTAATTGATATTAATATAGTGTAATAGGGTATACATATTAATGTCTTTTCATACATAACATGTAACTCGCATAATGTCATTAATCATACTATATAGTCTATATTGATAATATAGAGACATATTAATGTGTCACCTTGCACCTTATACAATATAAAGTTGACTACCATATACTAAAGGTTTAATATAACATATACTTACATATAACAATTAATCAATTAACCAAGTAAATATAATATTATTATATTTATTAATCTCTTACTCATTAATTATTATTTATTCATAATAATAATTAATCAACACATTATCAATTAATTACTCCCAATTGAAATTAATCAAACACAATTAAATCTCTACACTATATTCAAGAAATTTAAATATATAATTTACTAACACTTTTTATCAATATTCTAATATAAAAGTCTCATAGTTAATCTACTAATTTAAATAACCATTAGTGATTCCCTTTAAATAAATCATAGCATTTATTCGCATAGGTTAAATCACAGAACCACATAAGGTTTAAATAAGTTTGAAAAATTAACTCTCAAAATTTTTAAATCACAGATCAAATTAATTAGAAGTTTAAAATTCCTGGTTGTTACACTTTCAAAAACATAAAGCTTTCCGATTCAAATTCTACGTTCTTACGGTGTGGATCAGCGTATTTCTTCTGCCTATCGTGAGCTGCTACCAGTCTTGTTCGGATCACTTTGACAATCGCTGCTGTATGCTATACCAGTTTTGGACCTAGCAATTGTCTCTCGCCAATTTTATCCCAGTATAGTGGAGTTCTACACTTTCTGTCGTACAACGCTTCGTAAGGCGGCATGCCAATACTAGCGTGGCAACTGTTGTTGTAACCGAATTCAACGAGCGGTAGGTGATCATCCCAATTTCCTTTGAAATCCATGATGCACGCTCTCAACATATCCTCTAATGTCTAGATCGTTCTTTCACTCTGGCCATCTGTTTGAGGGTGATAAGCTGTACGCATTCTTAACTGTGTCCCTATGCACTCCTGTAGTCGCTTCCAGAAGTTTGAGGAAAAGCGCGGATCCCTATCAGAAATAATTAACTCCAAAACTCTGTGCCTCGAAACAATCTCTTTCATATAAAACCTTGCCAACTGGTCTAAGTTGAATCTAATTCTGATCGAAAGGAAGTGTGCAGATTTCGTGAATCGGTCAACGATAACCCATACTGCGTCGTAGCCTTTTTGAGGTGTCAGATGGCCAACCACAAAATCCATCGTAATATGTTCCCATTTCCATTCTGGGGTATCTAAAGGTTGTAGCAAACCACTCGGCCACTGATGTTCTGCTTTTACTTTCTAAAATTTCAGACACTTGGCAACACACTCTGCAACATCTCATTTCAAATTTAGCCACCAGTAATGTTGTCGAAGATCCTGGTACATCTTGGTACTACCTGTGGTGAATCGAATACCGTGAACTATGGGCCTCACTCAAAATGTCCTCCTTAATCTCTAGCAATGACGGTACCCAAACTATGCCCTCAAATCTTAGTAGTCCCTCACTGTCTATCTTGAATCTCGACTCAGTTCCTTTAGATATCTTCTTCTTCACCTTCTCACATTCTTCGTCCTGAAGTTGAGCTTCCTTAACTTTATCCGGTAAGGCTGTACCAGCTTGCACCTGGAACAGCTTTTCGTCAATCTTCATCGGATACTTCACTTCCAATTCCAGCTTTTCCATTACTAAAATTAGCTTTTCCTGAGCGGTCAACATCATCAATTTCTCCTGCCCCTTTATGCTTAAGGCGTAGGCAACAACGTTTGCTTTACCCGGATGGTATAAAATCTCCCAGTCATAGTCTTTAATTAACTCCAGCCATCTTCTCTGGCGCATATTTAAGTCCTTCTATATAAAAATATATTTTAGACTCTTGTGGTCTGTATATACTTCACACTTCATCCCATAGAGATAATGTCTCCAGATATTCAAAGAAAATACCACTGCAGCTAACTCCAAGTCATGGGTTGGATACCCCTTGTTATAGTCCTTCAATTGTCGTGATGCATACGCAATGACCCTGCCGTTTTGCATAAGCACACAGCCTAGTCCTTTATGTGACGCATCACTATAAAACACAAAATTTCCTATGTCATCCGGAAGAGATAACACAGGTGTTGAACTCAACCTTTTCTTAAGCTCTTGGAAGTTTTCCTCACACTTCTCCGTCCAAACGAATTTCACTGATTTTCTAGTCAAATTCGTCAGCGGAGTTGCGATCTTGGAAAAGTCCTGAATGAATCTTCTATAATAACCAGCCAATCCAAGAAAATTTCTTACTTCTGACGGCATTTTCGGCTGATCCCAGTTCATCACAGCTTCGACTTTAGAGGGATCTATCGAAATTCAATCCTTATCGATCACATGTCCAAGAAATTGCGCCCTTTCAATCCAAAATTCACACTTCAAAAATTTGGGGTACAACTTCTCTCTTCTTAACACTTCTAACGTTACTTTCAAATGTTCTACATGTTCTTCCTTGGTCTTTGAGTACACCAAAATGTCGTCGATAAAGACCACCACGAATTTGTCTAAAAACGGCTTGAACACTCCATTCATTAGGCCCATAAATGCTGCAGGATCATTCGTTAGACCAAATGACATGACCAAAAATTCGTAGTGACTATATCGAGTCCTGAATGCTGCCTTCGGAACATTTTCTGGCTTCACCTTCAGCTGATAATAACCACTTCTCAGGTTAATCTTCAAAAAGTATCTTGCTCCCTTCAATTGATCAAACGAGTCGTCGATCCTCGGTAATGGATATCTTTTCTTAATCTTGACCTTATTCAATTCTCTATAATCGATGCAAAGCCGCATTGTCCCGTCCTTCTTCTTCACGAATAACACCGGCACTCCCCACGACGATACGCTCGATTAGATGTACTTCTTATCCAGTAGCTCTTGCAGTTGTACCATCAATTCTTTCATCTCTATCGGAGCCATCTGGTACGGTGCCTTGGATATTAGAGCCGTTCCTGGCGCCAAATCGATCACAAATTCAACCTCTCTGTCTGGTAGAAGTCCTGGTAGATCATCTGGAAATACGCTTATGAAGTCCCTCATAACTGGTATATCTTCCAATTTTGGATTCCCTTTACAAATATCGACTATGTAGGCTAAATATCCTACACAGCCTTATCTTAACAACTTCCTGGCCTGCATCATCATCAGAAAACTCACTTGTCTAGGTGACTTGCTGCCATAAAACACAACCTTTGACGGAGTCATAAGGTTAATACATTTCTTCTGGCAATTAATTACAGCCCCATAATTGAATAGCCAATCCATACCCAGAATAACATCGAATTCCCCAAGTATAATCGGGATAAGATCTACATTCATAATGTTACCCTTAATATCCACCCTACAGTTCTTGTGTATGTACTTAACAGAGATCACTTCTCTATTCGCAATCTCTATGTTTAAGGGGTATTCTAACTCGTCCATAGGCAATTCTAAGTTCTTAGCAAAGTCATCGGATATAAATGAACAAGTAGCCCCCGAATCAAATAGTACATAAGCATTAACTTTATTGATGGGAATGATACCTGACACCGCATCGCGAGACTGCACAGCATCTTGTACTGTTATGTTGAAGGTCCTGGCGGTTGGTCGGTTGGTTGCGGTTGGTCCCGTGATAGTTATAGCATTGCCACCACTACCTCCTCTGTTCCCTTCTGGTCCTGCCCCTCTAGATCCCTTCTTGGGACAGTCCTTTGCCATATGGTCCTTCGACCCACATGTGAAACAGGCGCCCTTCTTTGGGTTAGGACAGTTGGGTGCTATGTGGCCTTCCTAACCACAATTGTATCACACCCGTTTTCCCTTTATACAGACCCCCAGGTGAGCTTTTCTGCAGGTCGAACATGCTTTGATTCTATTCTTCTGACCTCCTTGCTGATTTCCAGTTGATGAGATGTCAGTCCACCTCCTCTTCTGATTGTTATTTCCTCCCGTGTTGCTGCCACTAACCTTGGTATTTCCTTTACTCTCATTCTTCTTCTTCTTCTGATCTTAATTATACTTGGTCACCGCATCGCTTCCACCTTCAGCGAGTATGGCCTTCTCCAGCACCCCAGTAAAAGTGTTTAATTGAAACATTGACACTTTGCTATACAACCAGGGCTTCAGGCCCTACTCAAACCTCGCTGCCTTCCTCTCATCGGTGTGCACTTGATACGTGGCAAACCTAGCCAACTCGTTGAATTTCGCTGCATAGTCAGGTACGAACATATTCCCCTACTTCAGCTCCAGAAATTGGACCTCCATTTGGTTCTGCAAGCTTGTCGGGAAATATATCTTGAAGAACATCTCCTTGAATCTTTCCTATGTGATCACACCTTCTCCTCCACGGACCTTAACATGAACGTTGCGTAGGCGGTCTTCTGGCCCTCACTGACTCTGGTGACATCAAACACCTTTTCCATCTCCATAACCCAAGTTTGAGCTTCTATCAGGTTCATGGATCCTTTAAACTCTAGAGGTCCCACCGCCTTGAAGTCCTTAAATGAGGTATTTAGTGGAGCTTGAGGCTGATTGTTCATCGCTCCGGTTAGAAGATTTACCAACTGTTGAACGGGGTTAGCATTGGCGTCGTTGTTGTTGTTCGTTGACCCTTCCTAGGCTGGTTAACGGTTTGGTCGTCTTCTTGGCGGCGTTTTTTTGTTAAGAAATACGCTTATTAGATCTTTATTCAATTCTCTAAATATTTAAGACTTAACTTAAACATTTAGTTATAATCACTTAACACATTATCTCAAATAAGTCTGATATTTTATTTAATCAAAAGTTTTAACAAAATACGATAGCATCACTGCTATTTATATTAACTATCCCGAGATAAAGAATCTACAGGATTTAAAACATCAAAATATTCCTTTATTTATAAGTACATCGGAATTTACATTATTAACTACCAACAGGTTTTCATATAATCAAAATGTTCCTATCACTGCCTACTAAGGCGACGAACAACTTTGCCTCGCTCTTCTTCTATAATACGAGACATCGTCCTACGATCTAGCATGTACCACGGTAGACCTTTGAACAGAATTAGATATCTCATAACCCGATCTTGGGCCTCATCAATAGCATTCTGAAGCGTATAGTGCGTTTCCTCAAGCTTGGCCTTCTTCGCCCGACAGTTATCTTCTGCAAGATCTGCACGTCGTGAATCCCTCACCCAGGCCTCCTTCGCTATGGCAAGCCTTGCTGATTTCTCTTTCAATTCATTCTTCAATTCCTTTATTTCCTCTGACTTCTGTTCGTTTTGGCCCTTCTCATGAACCAAATCCTACTCTTCATTTCCCAGACGTGTGTGAAGAGCCTCAACCTCCCCATCTTTCTGTTCGATGGTAGACTGTTGAGTAACCGTTCTCTCCCTCAGCTCCTGAAAAGTATCTCGTAACTCTATGTTATGGTCATACAGCTCTTCTTACATCTCGGCACTGATAAAGTTCGGTGGGAACTCTTCAGGGTCTTCCTCCTCCTCTTCAGCTGCCTCAGCCTGAACCTCAACCTCCTCAGGGTCTTCCTCAGAGTCCTCCTCTGAGTCAAACACCGGAACATGCTCCTGACCCACGATGATGATGAAAGGAAATGGCTCTCATCGAACTAACTGCTCCCAGACTGTGTGGATGTCTCAGGGCTCCTCCTCTCTAGCCTCTCGGGGTACAATGTCCCTAGGCTGACTAGGTTCTCTAGCATCCGTCATCCTGACAAATCAAATTTTAAGTCTTAGTTATTACATGATGCTAATCGATACTCGAGTACATAAGTATAAACACATAGCACATAAGGTAAGTTATTATCTTCCTTAGAACTCGATAAGAGTTATCATTACTACATTCTCGAAGGCTACTATCCAAAGGTTTTCCCCCACCTAAGGTTCATAACCTATAGCTTTGATACCAACTTGTGACACCCCCAAATCCGGGTACTTCAATTTTCACGGGATTTGGTGTTTACTGTGCAAATATCATCTATTTATCTACCTATAATAAATACAAACATGCAATAGATAGAAATAAATTCTCCCCTTATGGGGTTACAACATCTGAATAATAAATACAATCCCAGGTCAAACTAACCTTAAACATCTGTGCGGAAAGATAAACAAATAAATAAGTCTAAAACAACATCAAGTCTTAACAATGAACATTCTTAAATTAAATAACAAGTCTTCAACACTTGTTAACTTTTCCCTTGCCTTTGCTAGTGGAAGGCTCGTCAGTTCTTTTGTTCTTAACTGCAATGTTATTATTACGCAAGAATGAGCACAATTGCCCACAAGTATAACAATATAATAACATGTGAGTGAATCAAAGACTTCTGAATAAGAAAACTCAACTTTTGAATCAAGAATGAATAACAAAAATTAAAAGAACTTCTGAGGGTCATAAGACCTTGAACTATGTCCTAGGTTGTAAAGTTTTTATACTTTAAACCTTTAACAGTCATAAGACTATGGACTCTACTTCTCGTACTTAGGGGGATCAGCCCTTAGTATCATTCTGTGCACAATATCGCAACGCTTAAAGCGTAAATATTCCCCTATACAGGGTTGTTCATCTCAGTTTGACATCAGAGTCCGCACCAAAGGAAGTTTGATTTGGATAAGCTCAATAACAGTTCTAGAATTTAGAACGCTCATCAACTATGGACTAGTCGAGTCAATAAGGGTTCTCTAGTCTTACAAGATTCAACAATAAACTGATAATCAATTCGAATAAAAATTCTCAAGAGGTATACAATCGAATGAGTATTGTATAACTGGAATTATGTTTTAAAAGAATTATAACATCTAATATAAAATCTTGAACTTGAACAATTAAGAACAAGAACTTACTCGATATAGAATACAAGTCTAAGACTTGATAAACGAATAATTTAGAATTTAAGTAACTTGCTCAATAAAAGTAGAGTTTAGAAAATTGCTCAATTTAAAGGTTTGAGTTTAGGAAACTTGTCTCTTGCACAAGCTACAACTAATTCACGTTCCTTATTAAATCCTACATATCAATATATTCATAATACCCATTAATCATAAGTTCGATATACTCATCGAATCACAACATTAGTCTTTGAACACATTATTAGACTTTACAAATAACGGTTTAAGTTATGAAATTAACTTACTAATTATTCACATAATGTAAGTTATTAACATCTTATTATATGCTTAATATGTCTACATGTTCATTACATTAGGTTTTAAGACACATCTTTGAAACTTGAACACTTAGAAAATTTTCTAAAATTCTGCAAGTAGGGTGCGGCCGCTCTCCAATTACTCTTTGGAGAGGCGCGGGAGCGCTCCAAGTGTGCCTTAAAGCGGCGCGACCGCGCTGTGACGCAGACCCAGATTCTGTCGTTCTCGAAGAACACACAGAACAGCCCAATTAACTCTAATTTATACCTATATAACGATTTGTAATGTTACCCATGAAGTATAAACTTCACAGGAACATCATAAATTGATTCTAGCATGCTTCTAACACTTTAAATCACATAATTCCACAAATTAAATCATTTAATTTCACTGTTTTCAATATTTTGTGAAACTTTGAGAAATGACATGAATTTCAACGTTATAGGCTCGTTAATACACCAAATTCGTCCGTTGAAATTCTGTTTTGTTCGTTTAGACATGTATAATCATAATCAAGTGTCAATTTTAATTCAAACATATGATTAAAGCATTTAACTTACCCATATGGGTTATTCATACAACATTTATACTCTATAATCCATGAAATCATAATTTAATCAAAATTCGGTGGTATGATCACTGTAAATTCATGTATACATGATATAACACATGATATTAACATATACCGATATCTATATGATCATATCTTACTTTAATTATCAAAATAGTTCTTTGACAGAGAATTTTTGAAAAGACGTAATTGAAAACTCTATAACTTTTGAAAACTCAATTACAGCATATTCACATGGATTTGATTGTTTTAAACATACATAGATGGTAGAAATCATGTTCTAATCATTTAGTAACAAATACACGGTCATACAATCAACAATCATCAAACTTTGCATTCACAGAGAACTTTTAGAATACGTAAATGGAAAATATAAGAACATGAATTTAAATTAAAGATGAAGGGACTATCCTTGCTATTTTATGAAGATGATTCAAATATGATGAAAATCTTCTCTACTTCTTCTTCAATTCATAATGCTCTCTCAATTTTTCTCTCTTTTCTCTCTAAAGTTCTCTGATATTTTCTCTTAATTGTGTGATATAAGAACTGATATATGATATATGTATATTACGTATAGTTATAACACATAAGTTTATGGTCAGTTAATCCGTAATGGGTTAACTGCTAAAACCTCCCTTAGGGCTTTGTTTGTTTGTCCATTATTCTTCCTTTCCATTTATTTTGATTAACTTACTATAACATAGTTTAATAATGTCACACCCCATTAATCAAACATCTTATTTAAATTAATTAAATAAAATAGCATAATTTCACATTAAATCACATAGTCACATAATTAAAATTCTTATTTATTAATTATGTCAAACTATTAAATCTCTAATTAATTAGAATAACATTATGCTTATTTAAATAATTCATTAAATCAAATAAGCTCAATTAAATACATACTTTGAACAATAAAATTCTCCACATTAATTTAGCTAATGTAACACATATAATTAAATTAATCTACCACAATTCTATCAATTAATTAATTGACTCAATAATTAAATCATCGAAAAATATTTATTTAATTCAATAAATATTCAAATTAAATTATAAAAATCTAGTTCGTCACAACCACACTGTGCACAATATCTCAACGCTAAAGCGTAAATAATCCCCTATACAGGTTTGTTCATCTCAGTTTTACATCAGAGTCCGCACCAAAGGAAGTTTGGTTTGGATAAGCTCAATAATAGTTCTAGAATTTAGAACGCTCATCAACTATGGACTAATCGAATCAATAAGGGTTCGCTAGTCTTAAAAGGTTAAACAATAAACTGATAATCAATTTGAATATTAATTCTCAAGAGGTATACAATCGAATAAGTATTGTATAACTGGAATCATGCTTTAAAAGAATTTTAACATCTAATATGAAATCTTGAACTTGAACAATTAAGAACAAGAACTTACTCGATATAGAATACAAATCTAAGACTTAATCAATGAATAATTTAGAATTTAAGGAACTTGCTCAATAAAGTTTGCTCAATTTAAAGGTTTGAATTTAGCAAGCTTGCCTCTTGCACAAGCTATAATTAATTCATGTTCCTTATTAAATCCTACATATCAATACATTCATAATACCCATTAATCATAAGTTTGATATGCTCATCGAATCACAAATAACGATTTAAGTTATGAAATTAACTTACTAATTATTCACATAATGTAAGATGTTACCATCTTATTATATGCTTAACATTTTTCATGTTCATTACATTAGGTTTTTAAACACATCATTGAAAACTTGAACACTTAGAAAAAATTTGAAATTTTGCAGGTAGGGCGCGGCAGCGCTCCAATTACTCTTTGGAGCATCGCGGGCGCGCTGCACGGCGCAGGCGCGATGCACGGCGTGCCTGCGCTCCATTTGTTCCTTGGAGCGGCGCGACCGTGCTGCGACGCAGACCCAGATTCTGCAGTTCGCGAAGAACACATAGAACAGCCCAATTAACACCAATTTATACAAATATAACGATTTGTAATGTTACCCATGAAGTATAAACTTCACGGAAATATTATAAATCAATTCTAGCATGCTTCTAACACTTTAAATCACATACTTACACAATTTAAAGCATTTAATTTCACTGTTTTCAATATTTGTCAAGTTTTGATGAAAATATATGACATTCAACGTCACAGATTTGTTATAACACAGAATCCATTCGTTAAATTTCTATTTTTTTTTCGTTTAAACATGCATCACCATATTCGAGTTTCAATTTAGAGTTTAAATAACGATTAAAGCATGTAAATTTGTACGTAAGGGCCATATATACAACTTTTATATTCTATAACTTTTGAAAACTCAATTAAGGCATAATTGCATGAATTTAATTACTGTAAATCCTGCATACATAATGTAGAACATGTTATGAACAATTAGTAATGTAGAACATGTTATGAACAATCACCAAATTCCCCATTCACAGAGAACCTTTAAAACACGTAAATGGAAAAATAAAAACTCTGAAAACTTTTGAAAACTTAATTAAAACATAATTACATAGTTTCAATCACTGTAATTCATGTATACATGATATATAACATGTTATTAACATATACTAACACATATATAATTACATCTTAAGTATTCATCACCAAAATTATACACAGAGAGTTTGAAATTGGGTTTGTTGGAAAAATAAACTAACGTAATTATAACTTGGGATGAAGAATTATACCCTTGCTAACTCTGTTTTATGACGATATGGGCTTTAGAATCTACAACACTTCTTCTTCAACTCTCAATTTACTCTCAAATTTCTTTCTTAAAAATCTCTCTGAGTTTTCTCTCTGAAGTATACGATATATGATATAATATATGAACTAATGCAGATATAAGTTAATATATTATACGTATAGTTAATAGTCGTGGGTTATGGGTCGTCAGTTAATCCCATAATGGGTTACTGGCTCCAACCCCCACTAAGGCCTTGTTTGCTTGCCCCTTATATTCATCATTTTCTCTTATTTTAATAAAACTCTTATTATATAGTTAATCGTCACACTTCTAATTAATCAATTAATTTTATTTAAATCAATTAAATCAAATAGAATAATTTCATATTAAATCAAATAGTCACATAATTAAAATTCACATTTATTAATTATGTCAACTCATTAAATCTCTAATTAATTATTAAATTAATTTGATTAACATTATGCTTATTTAAATAATTTATTTAAACAAATATGTTCAATTAAATACATACTTTGAACACAAAAATTCTCCACATTAATTTAACTAATGTAACACATATAAATAAATTAATCTACCATAATTCTATTAATTAAATATTCAACTCAATAATTAAATTATCAAAAAACATTTATTTATTTTAATAAATATTTAAATTAAATTATAAAATTCTTGTTTGTCACAGATTAAATTAATGTGGAATAATTTTATAATTCAAAGTGTGAATTTAATTGAGATTATTAAATTAAATGAGTTGTTTAATAATTGTAATATTATTCTAATTAATTTAATAATTAATTAGGGATTTAATGATTTGTCATAATTAAAAAATGAGAATTTTAATTATGTGATGATTTGATTTAATGTGTAATATTGCTGTTAACGCCAAGTTTTCCGGCGCGTCCAATCACCAAATCCACACGCTTAAACCTGCACAATAACACGTCACAAACGAAGCTTGACGGCTTGGGCCGTCGGTTGATAGCTCCGGTATGAGAATAAGTACAGGCTGGTCACAATGTTAACGATGGAGGCAATAATATATAGTGCTCAAGTGAATATTACCTGTTACCATTAGGTCAAGCCTTATATTTATAACTATTCTCACCGCCTTTAGAGTCCATATCCCAGTTAGATTAGGACTCCTAAACATGGTAATTACCATTGTCTAGGTCCAACGCAATCTCCTTTAAAAGTGCAAGTTGGTAGTTATCCAACCACTAGCCTTATAGGAGTTGGTATGTAGCTATGATTAGGGTTTGAGTCCTTAATCATTTAGACTCTTTATTGCTCCAGACTTCATTCGAGGAATAGCCTTCAATATGGGCCTTATAAACTGGTCTGGACACTGGCCTGAAGGGCTCGGTAGCCCGATCCCGATCCTCATCAATCTGGTATAGACTCCGATCCGAAGGGCTCGGTAGTCCGACCCTGAACACCATCATGTTGGTCTGGACTCCGGCCCAAAGAACTCGGATACCCCATCCCGAACACCGCTACTCTATATTTGACTTTGGCCCATTAGGCTCGAAGATCCCTTCTCGGCCCAGGCCTTCAATCCATGTAGGGGTCGGTGGATTATATCCAAACATTGCCCCCAAGTCTCTCATTATGATAAGCCTTCAATGAGATATTTAATGAGAGATTTATAGAGACGCCTGGGTAATCCAACTAACCTATTTAATGCTGTACACACTACCCTAGAAACGAATAGCCCAACATCATCATTGGTCGCCTCTTGAGATTCGTGCAACAACAGTATAAATACCCCCTTTCTACCACAACCGTCATTTTTTACCAACTCTCTCCCCTCCAAGCTATATTCAAAAAATATTCTGGCAAGTGCGCTTTCCGGCAAACAGCGTTCCCCTTACCTCCATTTCTCCGATTTGAGCTTTTGATTCCTCAAACTCTTCATATTTTTGGCCATTTTTTGTTCTAATTGTCGATTCTAGCATTGTTCTAGCTTCTTCCACCACTGATTTGACCCCCACTATTGATGTCACTCTTGTTTCTGCTGAAATGGCCACCCCCGTTACCATCTCCAGCACCGATTTGGTGTCGGTCGATTTATCGGAAGCTCCCACCAGTGACACTGCTGATGGAATCGAGGCACGGATACTGTCTATTTACCATTCTGAGGCAGAATATTCTCACATCAACACCATGTCCACCATTACTCTGTCCCAGATTTTTGACGCCCGAGCCCTTTTCAATATCCCTCAAGAGTATAAGCTTCGAGTACCCAGGGCCGAAGAGAGAATGTTCTGGCGGCCCGAAGGAAAATGGGTGGCCATGCCCACCTATGCTCTGAGGTACGGTGTCTGCTTCCCCCTTCACGAGTTTATCGTGTCTTTTCTCTGCTTTGTAGGGATCGGGTTCACACAACTTGTATCGAACTCATATATCCACTTGGTAAGCTTTATAGCTATCTGCCAAGAACTAGGGATCACCCCTGGTCTTGATTTCTTGTTCGTCTTATTTTCGATCACCAAATCCATGGAGCCCGACTTTAGTTAGCTGAACCGTGTCTCCGGCCGAGCCACCTTCTCCAAAACTCCCTCTAGAAACAAGGGTTGGCACAATCAGTGGATCTTCGTCAAGGGGACCAACCTTTAACTTCTCCCGAACTGGGCCACCCTCGAAGATCCGATCGTGAAAGTGACCACCTTCCCAACCAACCGAAGGGACGAGTTTTGAGTCTTCTATCAAAAGGTGAAGAAGACCTTGTACAGTCTGGGTGACTTGGAGAGTGAGACCTAGCTGTATAGGCACGAACATAAGTATTCTATCCCGAACTGCTTCCTCTTAGTCAATAATTTATGGTATGAAATGTGATTTTTGATGCGTGTACTTCTTTTTTACATTGACCATCTTCAAGCCGAAGGGGACAGATGAGTCTCTTACCCCCCTCCCCACTTGGTCCAGCCCGATCCGCCTACCACTCGGGGAGGATACGGCCGAAGGGGAGAAAATTCTTATTTCTAAGCTCTCTGCCGACTCCTCCCCTACCCACCCGAAGAATGTCCTGAAGATGTCTGCGGTTGAGAAGGTATCTATGCTGAAGAGGGGCAAGAAGAAGGCTCAGGCCAAGGGCCCCCCCAAACCGTCTACCCCGAAGCCGAAGGTTGTGAAGTCGACTCCTTCTCCACCACCTCCGGAAGTGTCCATCCTTGAGGATCTCGAGGAAAGCAAAGAGGAAACTCTCGAACCTCATCCCAAGAGATTGAGGCTAAAGTTAGTTGATGAACCGAACTTCCAAATTACTCTAGCCGCCGAAGCCATCGTTCACACCCCTCTCTGTCAACCATATACCGAGGTCGGTCCTTCTACAGAAGTCGGTCCTTCCATCGGGGCTGGTTCGTCAAAGGGATCACCTCCGTCCACCTTCTGGCCGAAGAGCCCTTCTGAAGTATTCCCTTTTGAACAACTGGAGCACTTCAAACTTCCAAGAGATGACGCTCGGTTCAAAGGGCATACTTCTGAGGGCTTTCTGGTGGCCTATATCAAAGCCCAGTGTCAGGTATTCCCGAAAGCCATAACTCATGTACTTTGATCATCCTGTTATATTGTAAATAACACACCCGTCTCCTTTACTGCAGGCTAATGATATCCTTGCTTGAGCCATCCCACCTCTTACCAAAGCCACATGAAATGAAGTCTAGCTTTGATCCGAAGTGGAATTGCTCGGGGCTGAGGTTCGAGATCTATCTTCTGCACTGGCAAAGGAAAAAGATCTACATGCCGACACCCACAGCGAGGCTGGTCGTCAGGCCAGCGAACTCCAGAAGTAGCTTTACAAATTGTAAAGGGAGTTCGTGGGTCTTGATGACTATAATAAGCAGCTCCTCAAAGAGAGGAATCTTCTGAAGGAGAGAGATCTAGATCAGCAGAATGCCCTTCTAATCCTCTAGAGCAAGATATATTTAAAATACATGCCCAACAGATGGTGCTAATGAGGGAGAATTCAGCTTTGAGGTTAGAATGTGCTGAAGCTGGGTGGCAAGCTGTCAAAGAATATGAAGAGTCCTCCGAACTTCATGATACTATCATGGCCCAGTTTGCTGAAGGCTATGGAACTCATCGGGAGAGGGCTCAAGCTAAGTTGACAACTTCCGGTCTGGATTCTTCTATCCTTAATTCTTCGGACGAAGAGTCTGATGCTGAAGAGAGAGCTAATGCCGAGGACGACACTCCCGATGTTATAGATGAAGGTCCTCCGGCCGAGGACAAAGCCCCTGACCCTTAGTTATTTTTTTAGGATTTTCCCTTGTAATTTTTTGTCTTTTTTATTTCTGTTGTAACTTGCCCGATCGGATCTGTGTGTAACTTGTCCGACCAGTTAAATTGTTCATAACTTTTTTGATCGACTCTGTTCATCGCTAGTCCGATGGGTTTTGTAAAAATTCAGAATATAGATGAAGTACAACAAATTTTTCGAAGAGAAATCCATAGTGTTTTATTGATGTATGAAGTAATTTGCATAAGTCAAAAAAAAAGAATTACATAACTTCTCACTAATAATATTTTCTAAGTCTTCCAGCATGACATGTATTCTTTACTTATGTACCATCTACTGCTCGAAGCCGATAAGTCCCAGGCTTTGGTACTTCAGTTACTTCATAAGGACCCTCCCAGTTCGGCATTAACTTGCCCGTGTTCTGGGGGGTAGATGCCTCCGCTTCCCGAAGTACCAAGTCCCCGACCTCAAACCTCCTTTGCTTCACATTCTGGTTGTAGTGTCAGGCAGTTCATTTTTGGTAGATAGCTAACCTTACCGACGTCGAATCCCAAACTTCCTCCAATAGATCTAGGTTCAGTCGTAAACCATCATCATTGTATAGTCCTTGGTATTGACTGACCCAAAGTGTTGGTGATCCGATCTCAATGGGTATTAGTGCATCGGTCCCATAGGCCAATCTAAAAGGTGAGTCCCCTGTTGTTGTCCTCGGGGTGGTCCGATATGCCCACAAGACACTAGGTAGTTCTTCGGGCCACCGTCCTTTCAGTCCATCCAACCTTCGCTTAATTTCGCTGAGTAGAGTCCTATTGGTAACTTCTACTTGCCCATTCGACTGAGGGTGGGCAACTGAAGTTTTTCTGTGTTGGATGCCTAACTCTTTTAGGAAAAATTCAAATTTTGACCCCATAAATTGTCTGCCATTGTCCGAGATCAGGACCATCGGAATGCCGAACCGGTATACAACATACTCCTTGAAGAACTTAAGACATTCCTGTTCGGTAATCTTTTGTAACGGTTTGGATTCTACCCACTTTGTCATGTAGTCGATTGCGACGATCACAAAAGTGACATGTCCCTTGGCCTTCGGTAATGGTTCCAAGATATCAATTCCCCACATAGCAAATGGAACCGGGGATAGGACCGAATACAACTTCTCGGGAGGCTGATGCAGGATAGAACTATTTAACTGGCACTTAGGACATTTTTTGACATAGTCCTTTGCTTCCTGGAAGATGGTCGGCCAATAGTACCCCTGCCTCAGAATTTTGTAAGACAACGACTTAGCCCCTATGTGATCACCACATATTCTTTCATGCACTTCCCTAAGTGCGTACTCGGCTTCCGAAGGTGTCAGACACTTAAGCAATAGAGAAGTGAACGCCCTTCGGTACAGATCCCCGTCAATGAGAACAAAGTTGGAACTCTTGTGTCTGATTTGCTGGCATACATACGATCCAAAGGTAAAACCCCATCTTCCAGGTATGAGATATACGGTGTAAGCCAACAGTCGAGCCGATCCAAGGCTAGTACGTCCACCCTCTGAACACTAGGTTTGTCCAATACTTCTAAATATATCAATCCAGTGAAAGAGCTTGCTTCGGTTGTAGCTAGTCGGGCTAGGGAGTCTGCTATTGTGTTATCCAACCGATCAATCCCTAGACAGCTGTACGAACCGAAGTATAAGAGTCTATCTTTTACCTCTGTCAGGTATTTTGCCATTCGGGCCCCCCTGGGCTTCATATTCCTCCGATATCTGTGTTGACCACCACTTGAGAGTCACTGTACACCACTATCCTCTGTACCTCCAGGCTTCAGGCCAATCTAAGTCCAGCAAGAATAGCTTCATACTCGGCCTTATTGTTGGTGGCCTTAAATCGAAACTTGATGGCTTGTTGGACCCGAAACCCTTCGGGACTTGTCAGAATAACCCCGCTCCGCTGATGTTCGAAGTAGATGACCCATCCACATAGAGAGTCCATGCTATTTGCTGTGCTTGTGCTTCGGTTACCGAAGCTACATCTGGTTCCGAGAAGGAGCACTCTACAACAAAGTCTGCCAAGGCCTGTCCCTTAATTTCCGTTCGAGGATGGTATTCTAGAGCAAATTGAGTTAGTTCCATTGCCCATGCGGCAAGCCTTCCCGAGACTTCTGGCCTGTGCAGTACTTTCTTCAACAGCTGATCCGTGTATACTATTATCAACCGACCCTAGAAATAGTGTCGAAGCTTCTGACTTGCAATGATCAGAGCGTAAGAAAACTTTTCCAGGTTCAGGTATCTAGTTTCTGCGTCTCGAAGGACATGGCTGATATAATAGACTGGGAATTACCTTCCCCCCTTTTCCTATACTAAAGCTGCCCCTACTGCCATCGAGCTTGCTGCTAGGTATAGGTATAACGGTTCCGAAGGGATCGATTTCATCAATAGAGATGTCAAAGATAAGTATAGCTTGATCCCCTAGAAGGCATCTTCGCACTCAGAGGTCCATTGGAAACTTTTCTTATTTTTTGGCCCTTTTAGAGTGTCGAAGAATGGCAAACACCTTTCTGCTGATTTTGACACGAACCACCAAAGAGCCGCTATCCGACCTGTCAACCTCTGCACATCCTTGTATGACCTCAAAAATTTCATATCTAGTATGGCTTGGATTTTTTCTGGATTTTCCTCGATGCCTCTTTTCCTGATTAGATAACCCAGAAACTTTCCTGACCCCAAACCGAAGATACACTTTGTTGGATTTAGACGTAGCTTATGTTTCTGAACTGTTTCAAAGCAGTTTTCCAGGTCCGCTAAATGATCTCTGGCTTACACGCTTTTTACACTCATGTCGTCCACGTAGACCTCCATGCTTCGGCCTAGCTGTTTTGTAAACACAAAGTTCATGATCCGCTGATAACTGGCCCCCGCATTGAGTAGTCCGAAGGTCATCTTCCAGTATGCATAAATGGCTCGATGTGTGATAAATCTTGTCTTCGGGATATCCTCTTTGTTCATCGAGATCTGATGATACCCCGAGAAAGCATCCATAAAACTCAACATGACGTACCCCAAAGTGGCATCAATCAATTGGTCGTTGTTGGGTAATGGGTAGAAATCCTTCGGGCAAGCCTTGTTCAGATCCGTGTAGTCGATGCATATCCTCCACTTCCCATTATGTTTCTGAACCAATACCACATTCGCCAGCCACTCTGGACAGTCAATCTCGAAGATGAAGTCCGCCTCCAAAAGCGTGGAAATTTCCTCGTCGATGATCTTCTGTCTTTTTGGGGCAAAAATTCTCCTCTTCTGTATAACGGACTTCTTACTGGGATCCACTTCCAGCCGGTGTACTGCTACTGACTTGTCCACCCCGGGCATATCAATAGTTACCCAGGCAAAGATATCCGCGTATGCCCGAAGGAGATCAATCAGCCTGGTCCGAAAGGGTTCTGATAGTCCTGAACCAATCTTTATCAATTTCTCCTTGTTCCCCGGGATCAATTATATATCCTCTGTTTCCTCTGCTGGTAGGGCAAGTGGCTCTATACTGCCTTCTGTGAATGGTTCCATCTCGATAGCCATTATCTGCTTTTGTTTACTTACCCCGACTCCCGAAGAGATTAATGTGTTCCGATAGCACCTTCGGGCAAGTCTAAATCCCCTTTTACCTCCCCAATCCTGTTAGGCGTCAGAAAATTGATTTTGAAGTGGGGTATGGACGTGACTGCTTGCAATGCTGCCAGGGTCGGTCTTCCCAATATTGCGTTGTAAGCCGAATCCACCTGGACGACGAAGAATTTGACCATGACTTCCACCTACTAAGGAGCTGTGCCGAACCTGACCAACAGTTCAATGGTGCCCGATACATGCACCGGGTCGCCACTGAATCCATACAAAGGTCCTTTCCCTCCCAGCTCCATCTTCTTTCTCTCTAGATCTATCCTTTGGTAGGCATGTGTATACAGTATGTCGATCGAAGACCCGTTGTCAATCATCATCCGCTTCATGTCCACTGGTCCGACCTGAGCTATTATTACCAATGCCCCATCATGTGATTCTATGGGATTTGTGGGGTAATCTTCATCTGAGAAGGAGATAACTGTCCCCGGGTGTTGGGTTTGTACGAAATCGTGATGCAATCAAATTGCAAAAATTAGCGGAAGCATGGTATATCAGAGTTTAAAATTTTTGTACAAAACCATTACCCGGATCATCCTTTATGCAAATTATTAATTTAAAATGATAAATCAGAAGTTATGGAATCATACCCTTGTAAAACGAAGCTTTCACAGGTACGAGTTCAACTCCTTGTTCTTCGTGATCTCCTTAAATTTCCGGGTTAGATTCCTTCCTTTGATCAACGTTAGCCACCCAAGTGTTTGGCCTCTAGAGGTGATCCACCAAGGAAGATGAATTATCAAGAAGGAGGGTGGTTGGCTTAGTTTTCTATCCTTTATAGAAAAGGAGTACTCTCCAACAATTGGAATTGTCCTCAACTGATATCTATTATAAGACTCCTCTTATATAGATATTGGTCAACCCTTCTAATCCTATTAGACATAGGATTTCTATTAATTAATTAAACTCCTTTAATTAATTTAGGCTTCCCATCACATGGGGAATAATTAATTAATTAATTTAATTAATTTGTCTCCTAATCTTATTAGGAATAAATGAGAGTACTAATATTAAATTAATTACTAAACTCCTTTAGAAATTAAAATAATAATAATTGTAATAAAATTAATAAGACTCCTCTTATTAATTTATATTTAATATTTCCAAAATATTAAATAATAAACATTAAGCTATTTAATTTATTCTATCACTACAGATTAAATTAATTACACTTAATGTATTATTACGATTATGCCATTACCTTCTTAAATAAATATTCTTCTTTTTATGGTGTGACCCTTTAGGTTCTCTATATTAAACCGGTTGTGAATAAATCAATTAGAACAATTCTAATCTTATTTAAATAAATAAATTAAACTAATAATCTATTTAAATATATAATATTTATTCTACAATAGGGATAAGCCTCCCTAGCGATCAACGACTTTCCAGATAATATAGATGTCAACATTAATCATAAAAGAACCTGTGAGTAAATAGTTACCATACAATTCAATCCTTCCACCATACAATGTCCCAATTAAATATAAGACATGAATTTACTGTCAAGTCTTATTTTATTTAATTATATGTATTTCGATTAGAAAATGCACAACTCCAAATAATGCAAATTAGAAACTCCTTTCTAATTTCATTTTACCTTGGCCAAGGATTCTTGGGTTGTCATTTAACGAATCACATATGACATATCTCCTCTTTTACTAGAGGTGGTAGATTCTTTATTGATCATTCATTATCTCCATATATAACTCATTATACCCAAGCATACCCTTTTATATACCCTAAAGGACTTTAAGGAATAAGTCAAAGTATAATTCATTATATACAAGATACTATGATGATCTCAAGTCCAAGGATCACTTGTACTACTATCACATTAGGAATTCCTATTGACAGGCGAGTAAAACTCCATTAGGTATTCCATAGCGAGTCACGTTCAGTGAACTTATTCTCCAATAAGCACCTACATACTTGCTTTAGTGTCTCCACACAAATGATCATGAGATCAATCATCCTCATCCAATGAGCAAGCAACATATGTACCAATCTATCCGGATTTACTAATCCCCTTTTTAGTAATCCCACGATTGGGAACTATTTTAGTTTTAGAGCTTTCTAAGAATTTAGATCTCATTAGCATGATCATCATCATGATTCTAAAAGCATTGCTTAAAACTATGGGTTATTTACATATTATAAAAATAGCACCATGTAGATAATTAAATGCCTTTAATAAATGAATATTTTATTAATAAATAAATAAGATTATTTACAAAGTACGTGCTTTATCATCATACATGATTGGCTTGTATGCACACTACTATCAATCTCCCACTTGTACTAAAGACAATCGCCATGGTATCTCATACCCATCTTCTCTAAGTGACGATCAAACTGCTGTTGTGTTAAAGCTTTAGTAAATGGATCTGCAATGTTGTCTTGAGAGTCTACACACTCCAAGGTGACGTCTCCTCTTTTAATGATCTCCCTGATCAAGTGAAATCGCCGCAACACGTGTTTAGATTTTTGATGAGACCTTGGTTCCTTAGCCTGTGCAACTGCTCCTGTGTTGTCACAGTAAACTGGAACTGCTCTCCAATGCTAGGAACCATACCAAGTTCAGTTATGAACTTCTTCATCCAAACAGCTTCCTTTGCAGCTTCACTTGCAGCTATATACTCTGCCTCTGTCACTAAATCAGCAACTGTTTGCTGCTTGGAACTCTTCCAACTCACTGCGCCTCCGTTCAAGGTAAAAATATACCCCGAAACAGATTTACTGTCATCTTGGTCCGTTTGAAAACTTGAGTCTGTGAAGCCCTCGAGTTTTAATTCAGACCCACCGTAGAGAAGAAAAATATCCTTAGTCCTTCTCAAGTATTTTAGGATATTCTTTACTGCCTTCCAGTGCTCTTCTCCTGGATTCGACTGGTATCTGCTCGTTACACTAAGTGCATGAGCAACATCCGGTCTAGTACATATCATACCGTACATGATAGATCCTATTGCAGAAGCATAAGGGATCTTACTCATACAGGCTCTCTCCTCAGGTGTCTTTGGGGCCTGTTTCTTGGAGAGATGTATTCCATGGCTCATCGGCATGAGACCTCTTTTGGAATCTTCCATGCTAAATCTCTTTAGCATTGCATCAATGTACATTCCTTGGGATAAACCAAGCCTCCTTTTAGATCTATCTCTATAGATCTTTATCCCCAAAATATAGGATGCTTCTCCCAAGTCCTTCATGGAGAAGTGTTTAGATAACCAGATTTTAATCGATTGTAGCATAGGAATGTCATTCCCTATCAGTAATATATCATCAACATATAATACAAGGAATGAGACTGCGCTCCCACTAACCTTCTTGTACACACATGGTTCATCGTCGTTTTTGATAAAATCAAACTCTTTGATTGTCTCATCAAAACGAATGTTCCATCTACGAGAAGCTTGCTTCAATCCATAAATGGATCGTTGCAGCTTACAGACTTGATTTGTTCCAACCTTTGAAACAAATCCCTCTGGCTGTGTCATATACACATCCTCCTCAAGTTTCCCATTGAGGAAGGCCGTTTTCACGTCCATCTGCCAGATCTCATAGTCGTTATAAGCTGCAATCGCAAGCAAAATCCGAATGGACTTGAGCATCGCTACTGGTGAAAAGGTTTCATCATAGTCAACTCCTTGTCTTTGTTTGAAACCTTTTGCAACCAGTCGGGCCTTATAGGTCTCTACCTTACCGTCCGCTCCAGTCTTTCTTTTAAAAAACCATTTACACCCAATAGGCTTAATGCCTTCAGGTGGTGAAACCAAAGTCCATACTTTGTTTTCATACATGGAGTCCATTTCGGATTTCATGGCTTCAAGCCATTTTCCTGAGTATTTATTACTCATAGCCTGTTCGTAATTCAATGGATTATCATCATTCATGATGTGTACCTCATCGTCATCCTCTATAACGAATCCATACCTCTCAGGTATCTTCGGTACTCTTCCAGATTTACGAACAGGGTGTGGTATAGTAGGTTCTTCTACTTGGTCAGGTACCTGACTTTGATCCGTGGTAATTTGTGGTTCTTGAACTTCTTCAAGATATATCTTACTCCCACTGACCCCTTCATGGATAAACTCTTTTTCCAAGAAGGCAGCATGTTTCGCAACAAACACCTTTTGATCAGTTGGATGATAGAAATAATACCCTAAAGTTTCTTTAGGGTATCCCACAAATCTACACTTATCGGATTTAGTCTGTAGCTTATCATTTTCAAACTTTTTGACATAAGATGGGCAACCCCAAGTCTTAACATGCTTAAGATTTGGTTTCCTCCCCTTCCACATCTCATATAGAGTCTTTGGAGCGGATTTGGTAGGTACCTTGTTAAGTAGGTATGCAGCCGTTTCTAAGGGATATCCCCAGAAAGAAATTGGAAGGTCGATAAAACACATCATGGATCGAACCATGTCCAACAGTGTTCGATTTCTCCTTTCAGATACTCCATTTAACTGTGGTGTACCTGGAGGAGTCCATTGTGAGATTATACCATTTTCTTTAAGACAATTGAGAAACTCACCGCTTAAGTATTCTCCACCTCGATCTGATCGAAGTATCTTTATACTCTTGCCCGTTTGTTTCTCTACTTTACTTCTGAACTCTTTGAACTTTTCAAATGATTCTAACTTGTATTTCATTAAATACATATATCCAAATCTTGAGTGATCATCAGTGAAAGTAATAAAATAAGAATACCCACCCCGTGCACTTGTTGTCATAGGTCCACAAACGTCTGTGTGAATCAATGCCAACAACTTTGTAGCACTTTCTCCTTTTCCACTAAAAGGAGATTTAGTCATTTTACCCATGAGACAAGATTCACAAGTTGGATATGATTCATAATCAGATAACTCAAGGAGCCCATCTTTTTGCAACTTGGATAATCTTGTTTCATTGATATGACCGAGTCTACAGTGCTATATGTAGGTATAATTAATATCATCTCTTTTTCTTTTCTTAGTTTGTTCAATTTGAAAAAAAATTCTTGTAAGTCAAGTGTATAAAGTCCATTTCGCAAATTTCCAACACCATATAAAACATCGCCTTTATAAATAGAACAACTATTGTTCTTTATAACAACGTTAAATCCTTCCATATCCAATACAGAAATTGAAATAATGTTTTTAATAATATTCGGAACATAATAACAATTATTAAGATAAATGGACTTGCCCGAAGGCAATGCTAAATAATAAGTTCCTACAGCTAATGCAGCAACCTTTGCTCCATTCCCCACTCATAGGATCACCTCATCATTGTTCAGCTTTCTACTTCTGACCAGTCCCTTCACATTATTACATATGTGAGAACCACAGCCGGTATCCAATACCCAAGTAAAATTTTGACTTTTTGAAAAATTAATTTCAATCATGAACAAACCTTGATTGGAAGTCGAAGCTTCTCCAAGCTTCTTCTTTGCCAGAAACTTCTTGCAGTTCCTCTTCCAATGACCCGGCTCGTTGCAATGGAAGCACATTCCTTTGCTAGCTAGATCAGATTTCTTTTGTTCCTTTATGTTCACTTTGCCCTTGGTCATCCGAGATCGGAAGAGCTCCTTAGATATCTCATATCTAGCAGTCCTACTTTGTTCACCATACAACTCCTTGAGGTGAATCAACATAGTAGGAGCATCCATGTTTTCGTGCTGACGCTAAAGCTCGTTATTCATGGATGCGAGCATGATGCATTGAGCCACAGATGCATCATTTTGCCACTTTACAATGGTGGCAATCTCTTCCTCAGAGGCTGTTTCTGGAACAGTTCCAGGGACAGGTGAGTTTAGGACATAAGAAATCTTTTCAGCAGTGAGAACTATTCTCAGATTTCTTAGCCAGTCCGTATAATTCGGCCCGGTAAGCTTATTAGCATCAAGTATGCTTCGCAGTGAAATTAGTGATTTTGACATTTTTAAAATTCTGCATGTGAAAAACAACATTTTAGCAAACATTCATTTTATTAATTTTGCATACCAAAATAAATTTAGGTCTTTATTTTAAATTGGTATCTCCCACTATTTTTATCAAACTATATTACCCTCACTTATATAGTTCGGCAACATCTAATTAAAGATTTGCTATTGAGAATAAGGATCCCATTTCAAATGTATATAACCTTGTGGATAGCACAACAAGCGATATACAAATAAATAGGTAGACAACTCTTGTCAATTACATCACTATATAACTCCTTTTATTTTGCCTCTTAAATCATAATGGTCAAGTGTGTGCACATCCGAACTAAAATGATTTAAGTTAAGTCCAGCCTAGCACTTCCATAAATTCAAAAAAGAAAAATGTTCGTCCTTGGGGATAGCACAACAAGACTAGATAGTTCAATTTTCTTGATAAGCATCAAATGTGATTAATTAACATCTTAAATACGCAATACTCGCCTTATGGATAGCACAACAAGCTCATATTAAATATTTAATACTCTATTAATTTATCATGCTAGAAGGCGACGTTCGATATTCCAAATATCATTTGAACGCTTCGGACTTAATATTATTTCTTTGAGGGGTTTGTTATTATTTATCTCATCTTGTTTAGCGCGCATGAACATATATATATATATATATATATATATATATATATATATATATATATATATATATATATAAAATACGCGTCACTTTATTAAACATGCGAAGCATGTTTGCATAAAATATAATATATATAATATTTAGCATGCAATATAGAATATTATATTCTACCCGGATTGATTATGGACTTTTATTCTAGTTTGGTTCACTAGAGCCACCAAGTGAACCAAAAGGTCAAACCTAGGAGTGCAAGAATTTAAATTTAAATATAACTATTACATTTAAACCCTGGCTCCATACAAATGGGTCTTCACGCGCTCCTTGTTCCTTGGTCTCCAATTTCTTCAAGATAATTCTAACTATTTCTATTACATTAAACTATTTAATTTAAATAGAAACCTTGATCAGCAGTCAAGGGGATGTACATAGGAGGGAGATAGAATTTTACATCAAGAAAAAAATTTAGAGAAGACGAGGTACACATACCCCATTTAATAAAAAACCCATTCATTCAAGCATTCAACTAAAATAAAATCCAATCACATTGGTCAAATAGTCCATAATCAATCCTCATTTATTATCATACATATCACCATATATATCAATAAATAAATATTCATTTCATGAATTAAAACATTCCATATATATATGAGTATCATTTAATGGGCAATTTTAAATTGCATGAAATCCAATTTCAAGATTAAAATAAACTCTTTATTTTAATTATAAAATTATTTAGAATATAATATATAAATATATCATATATATATATATATATATATATATATATATATATATATATATATATATATAATATAAATTCACATTTATTTTTTAAAAAGAAGTCACCTTCTTTTATTAAAAGAGTCCTGTAGGTTTATTAAAAGAGTCCTTTCCTGATGGGCCACCTTCTTTTTGGAGTAAGAAAGAGACAACACCTTTTCTTTGCAGAATTCAAGATTAGCACCCAAAAAAAAAATTGTGATTCGACCAAAAAAAAAACGTCATTTTTTTTTCTTAAAAAAAATAATTTTATTAAAAAAAATAATTTTATACAATAAAATTATGCCCAATAAATTATTTTAAATATATACCCATATGTATATGAAATCAAAAATAAATTAATAATTGCATAAAGGTTTGGCTCTGATGCCACTGTTGGGTTTGTACGAAATCATGATGCAATCAAATTGCAAAAATTAGCGGAAGCATGGTATATCAAGTTTAAAAAATTTTGTACAAAACCATTACCCGGATCATCCTTTATGCAAATTATTAATTTAAAACGATAAATCAGAAGTTATGGAATCATACTCTTGTAAAACGAAGCTTTCACAGGTACGAGTTCAACTCCTTGTTCTTCGTGATCTCCTTGAATTTCCGGGTTAGATTCCTTCCTTTGATCAACGTTAGCCACCCAAGTGTTTGGCCTCTAAAGGTGATCCACCAAGGAAGATGAATTATCAAGAAAGAGGGAGGTTGGTTTAGTTTTCTATCCTCTATAGAAAAGGAGTACTCTCCAACAATTGAAATTGCCTCAACTGATATCTATTATAAGACTCCTCTTATATAGATATTGGTTAACCCTTCTAATCCTATTGGACATGAGATTTCTTTTAATTAATTAAACTCCTTTAATTAATTTAGGCTTCCCACCACATGGGGAATAATTAATTTAATTAATTTGTCTCCTAATCTTATTAGGAATAAATGAGAGTACTAATATTAAATTAATTACTAAACTCCTTTAGAAATTAAAATAATAATAATTGTAATAATATTAATAAGACTCCTCTTATTAATTTATATTTAATATTTCCAAAATATTAAATAATAAACATTAAGCTATTTAATTTATTCTATCACTATAGATTAAATTAATTACACTTAATGCATTATTACGATTATGTCATTACCTTCTTAAATAATTATTCTTCCTTTTATGGTGTGACCCTTTAGGTTCTCTATATTAAACCGGTTGTGAATAAATTAATTAGAACAATTCTAATCTTATTTAAATAATTAAATTAAACTAATAATCTATTTAAATAAATAATATTTATTCTACAATAGGGATAAGTCTCCCTAGCGATCAACGACTTTCCAGATAATATAGATTTCAACATTAATCATAAAAGAACCTATGAGTAAATAGTTACCATACAATTCAATCCTTCCACCATACAATGTCCCAATTAAATATAAGACATGAATTTACTGTCAAGTCTTATTTTATTTAATTATATGTATTTCGATTAGAAAATGCACAACTCCAAATAATGCAAATTAGAAACTCCTTTCTAATTTCATTTTACCTTGGCCAAGGATTCCTGGGTTGTCGTTTAACGAATCACATAGGACATATCTCCTCTTTTACTAGAGGTGGTAGATTCTTTATTGATCATTCATTATCTCCATGTGTAACTCATTATACCCAAGCATACCCTTTTATATACCCTAAAGGACTTTAAGGAATAAGTCAAAGTATAATTCATTACATACAAGATACTATGATGATCTCAAGTCCAAGGATCACTTGTACTACTATCACATTAGGAATTCCTATTGACAGGCGAGTAAAACTCCATTAGGTATTCCATAGCGAGTCACGTTCAGTGAACTTATTCTCCAATAAGCACCTACATACTTGCTTTAGTGTCTCCACACAAATGATCATGAGATCAATCATCCTCATCCAATGAGCAAGCAACATATGTACCAATCTATCCGGATTTACTAATCCCCTTTTTAGTAATCCCACGATTGGGAACTATTTTAGTTTTAGAGCTTTCTAAGAATTTAGATCTCATTAGCATGATCATCATCATGATTCTAAAAGCATTGCTTAAAACTATGGGTTATTTACATATTATAAAAATAGCACCATGTAGATAATTAAATGCCTTTAATAAATGAATATTTTATTAATAGATAAATAAGATTATTTACAAAGTACGTACTTTATCATCATACATGATTGGCTTGTATGCACACTACTATCACCGGGAAGGTCCTGTCCTTCTTTCCTGAGGACCCTGCAACTGATAGGACTGCGTCCAGGTGCTTGCTTCTTTTCCTCCCGGTTACACGACCCACCGAACCGCCTGAAATAACATCGATCACCCCCCTAGCAGGCTGGTTCTGACTCGGCTGTGTTTCTCAAGCTTGAGACCTGTCTTCCTCTCTTGGCTGGGTTCCGGTATTTTCCCTACCTGACCACGTACTGAATCAGCTTCCCGTTCTGTATGTTTTTCTCGATTAGATCACCCAGGTCAAGGCACTCCTTTGTCGTATAGCCTGCATTTTGATGGTACTGGTAATACTTATCTCTGCTTCGACTGCCAGGCTTCTGCCTCGTCTTGCATGGCTCATAGAAGGGTTTTTCCTTGATGTCTTCCAATATTCTAGCTCGATCGGTGTTGAGTGGGGTGAAAACCTTATTGACACTCCTACTTGGGAAGGGTGGTCGGCCACTGCCCGATCCCCCACTGTTGTAGTTTTTCCTCCCCTAATTATCTGATCTCCTATGATGATTGTCCGACCGTTGATTGTTCTGCTTATCTCTGTCCTTGGACTTATCGTGTGAGTGGGGTCTGAAATTTCCCATGGCCTCTTCGATAGCAATGAACCCCTGGGCCCGATGAAAGGATTCAGTCAAGTTCGAGGGGGGGTTAATCACCAGGTCTTTCATTAGCTTCTTTGATCAGCCTATGTCCAGACCAGTGGTGAAGAATCCCAAAGCCTGTGGTGAATTCAATTCTGCCACCGATCCCACAGCTTCTCGAAACCTCCTGACATATTTGTCGAGAGTCTTGTCAGAACGTTGTCTCACCTGCATGAGAGAAGTAGTGATCTTTCCCCTTCTCCTGTTGCTCCTGGAACCTGGCACGGAATTTCTCCCGCAGGTCGCTCCACGAACTAATTGTTCTCGATGCCAAAGTTCCCATCCACTCTCTGGCACTCTTCTTCAGGGTGGTTGCAAACATATGACACTTCTCTGCGTTTGAATGTCCGTAATATGTCATTAGCCTGTGATATCCATCTAAATGATCATACGGGTCTCTGATTCCATCATAGGTATCCATCGGGGGTATTTTCCTCTTTGGGTCAGCAGTGACCTGATTAATCTCGGGTGAGAAGGGCGAGCTGTGGCAGCTCGATGGTATTCCTAACTGATTCTTTGCAGCCAAAAGCTTCTCCAAATCCGCGACTCGTCAAGCGAGGGGGTCGGTCTCCTCTTTACGGGGGAAGGCCAACACCTGTCCCTCTTATATTCGGGAGATCCGATCCTCGTCCTCTATCCCAATCGGCCCTGGTGAAAATATTTTTGTTCAGGGGAACGACTCCTTCTTCAGCTCCTCCTTTCCCGAGAGTGACTTCTGTGTTGGCTTCTATTCTTTCCAGCCTCCTCTCATCGTGGTGATCTGGATCAGCTCCGATGCCTACGCCACTTCAAAGAGGCTTCCTGTTCTCCAGCCACCTTGGCCATCTGCAGTTCCAGTTCCTCTTGTTGGAGATGTAAGGCCAGCATGGCATCTTTATTCTGTCGTATTTATGTCATCAGAATGAAATGATGCTGGTCCTGGCTGTTCTCCACCCAATCCTTATCCCTTCGTTGGTATGCATGGGACTGGTTGTCCTCAATGTGGGTGTGCTGGCTGGGAGCAAACATGTGCCATCGTGCCAACTGGGCCTGAACCGAATTGCCCTCCTGGTTGATCGGTCCCAATCGATCCTTCACTGAAGCCCTGGCCAGGGTCGTCATGTGAGTCTTAGCCTTCTCCTGGTTCGAAGCCGCCCTGTCCTTACTGGCCATGTCTTCCAACCAAAAAAGTATAAAGTGATTGCTAAAGCACTAAAAGCCCCTCTTTCTAGCTGCAATGTTAATGCCAAGTTTTGCCAGCGCGTCCAATCACTAAATCCACGCGCTTAAACCTGCACAATAACACGTCACAAATGAAGCTTGACGGCTTGGGCCGCCGGGTGATAGCTCCGGTGTGAGAATAAGTACAAGCTGGACACAAGGTTAATGATGGAGGCAATAGTATATAGTGCTAAAGTGAATATTACCTGTTACCATTAGGTCAAGCCTTGTATTTATAACCATTCTCACCGCCTTTAGAGTCCATGTCACAGTTGGATTAGGACTCCTAAATATGGCAATTACCATTGTCTGGGTCAACCGCAATCTCCTTTAAAAGTGCAAGTTGGTAGTTATCCAACCACTTGCCTTATAGGAGTTGGTATGTAGATATGATTAGGGTTTGTGTCCTTAATCATTTAGACTCCTTATTGCTCTGGACTCCGTCCGAGGAATAGCCTTCGGTATGGGCCTTATAAACTGGTCTGGACACCGGCTTGAAGGGCTCGGTAGCCTGATCCTAATCCTCACCAATCTGGTATAGACTCCAGCCGAAATGGCTCGGTAGTCCGACCCCGAACACCATCATGTTGGTCTGGACTCCGGCCTGAAGAACTCGAATACCCCACCCCGAACGTCGCTACTCCAAATTTAACTTCGGCCCAAGCCTTCAATCCATGTAGGGGTCGGTGGATTATATCCGAACAATTGCCTTGAATTTAAATAATATTATTTGATTAATTAAAGTGTGACAAATAAACTATATAATAAAAAAAGTTAATTAAATTAAACTAAAAAAGATTTATTTTAAACTAAACCAAACATGGACTAAAGAACATAGGAGCAGTTATGGCCATATTGCACTTAACCGCTACCCATGATTGTACCAGTTAAGTCTTATACGTATAATATATATCAGTATTATATCATATAGTCAGACATAATACAGAGCGAAAAGAGAGATAGTTTTGAGAGATTTTATGAATTGAAGAAAAAGTTGGAGAATTAAATAGGTTTCCTATCATCTTGCTTAATCAAAATAGAGTTATCAAGGTTAAATTCTTGTATTCAAACTTTATATTTACGTTCTTGGGTTTTCTCTATAAAAAGTGATTTGAGTTCTCTGTAAATTGATTTTATGGCCAAAATGTTAACAACTTGATGTTAGATGTTTATTAGCATGCATAATTCAATTCTATATGATTTATATGTGATTTAGAATAATCAAATCCATGAAATTGTTTTTAAATTAGAGTTTTGAAGTTAAAGAGAAATATGTTTGAATATGGCCTAAATGTATGAAATTTGATGCCTTAATTGCATGTTAAACTATAAATTGATGATTGAGTATGTTTATACATGTAAAAATGAAAAGAACGAAACTTAAACAGACTGGTTTAGTTGAAAAACGATTTCATGGTAGTTGATTTCGTTAAGAATGTCAAAAATGGAGTTTTCTCAAAAACATTGAATTTAAGGGTTTTTAATTTGGTTGTTTAAGTTGCCTAAGTTGTTAAAATAATGCCATGATTGTTGTAAAATGTTTCCGTTAAGTTCATAACTTATGGATAATGTTAAATTTGTTGTTTGAGCGAAGTTTTGGTCGAATTTGTCTTTTTTTGTGTTCTTCGTGAGCTCTTTCTGCGTCCCACTGTGTCGTGGCGTCGCATCACCGATTCTATGAAGAACCCGAGCACTGCAGTGCCAGGCCAGTGACCGACTGACGTGTCACGGCACCGCAACACCTGTTCTGTGAAGAAACAGAGCGCTGCAGTGCCAGACAATAGAACCTGCTGACGTGTCTCAACGCCGCAGCGCCGGTCTCTAGTTCAAACTGGGCGCTGCAGCGCCGGTTAGCAGAATGGCCCAGAAATTTTTATTTAAGTGGTCAAGTCCAGAAATGTAATTTAAAACCTAATTTAATGAACATGAAAATGTGTTAATCACATATTGAGATGTTAAAACAGATTATTAACATGTTAATGATGTTTTTACGCGATTAATTGATAAGTCGAATACGTGTTTAAACTCGTTATTCGTGAAGTCTAATAATATATTTAAGAGTTAATATTTGTGGATCTTATTAATATAATCAGATTCAGAGTTAAGATAGTATACTTATGATGATAGTTGAGTTACGATTAATTCGTATTTTGAATGTAATGGTATGTAGGATTAATTGTAGAACATGAATTATAATTTGTAGCTTACGCTCGAGGCAAGTTTCCTTACCCTATCTTGATTATGATTAAACAAGTTTTATATCCCTGACTTGTTATCGTTACGCAAGTTTCTTAACCTTACTTTTAATTGAGCAAGTTCTTAAATCCTATTCTTATATTGAGCAAAGTCTTACTCTTGTTTATTCAAGTTAATGATTTCAATTGAGATGTTCTGGTTCTTCTAAAAGTAATACTTCGTTATACAATGCTTATTCAATTGTATACCTTTGAAATTCATTATTTGATTTGAGTATCAATTGTATTATTGAACCTTGAAAGACTAGCAAACCCTTATTGATTCGACTAGTCCATAGTTGATGAGCGTTCTAAACTCTAGAATTATTATTTAAGCTTATCCAAACCAAACTTCCTTTGGTGTAGACTCTGATGTCAAATTAAGAGTACCAACCCTCTATAGGGGATTATTTATGCGTTAGATGTGACGCCCCCAAAATAGATCCACACAATCCATTCTGAGTCGCCAGAAATACACACCACAAAATCCAAATAAAAATCTTACTATTTATAACTATTACCATGTCGTATATAGTACAACAGTATTCGCACCTAAATTATTATAATGTCGTATCAAATAAAGCAAAAAATATTTCAAGTCCTCAAAGGAACCCGAGAAGATTTATGTTCTCATCATTCTAATGGGGTGCATTTTTGACGCTTCCAAATTCGGGTTCACATCACCCTATTTGATTCACCAAAATTAGCTGTTAAAGGACGTATAAAATACGACACACATATTTTAAGTTCTCAGTACAGTTATTATGCCACCTTGTTCTATAACTTGATGAG
Source organism: Panax stipuleanatus (assembly GCA_020205555.1). NCBI lineage: Eukaryota > Viridiplantae > Streptophyta > Magnoliopsida > Apiales > Araliaceae > Panax > Panax stipuleanatus. The sequence goes on along the minus strand of CM035121.1, from coordinate 20,571,110 downwards.
GACCGCGACTAATTCGAAACACCACTTTATACCCATGTTCTCTCTGCTAGTTCTAGCTACACTTTTATTTTCTGAAAGGAATTGTGAAGCAAAAGGGGTGAGCACAAATAGCCCAGTAAAGATTATCATGACTAAGATAATTAAATTTATTAGTAGCATTCATTAGTAATAAATCAGATATTTAAAACATATGGTAGATGATAAAAATTTTCAACCATAATTGCAGCGAAATCAACTATCCATTAGAAGTGTCAAGTAGAACATAATGTCCACTATCTTCTCCAAATTAAAAGTCCATCATCAATATTTTATTCCTGTAACACCAATCAACAGTTCTTCATTGTACCCAAGACAAAGAGAACTTTTATCACCTGTCTTTACCTGAAACACCAAAGATTATGGTTATACCAATTCACAGTTCATGTTCATAATCATGCTAATAAATTCATCTTTGCACTCCAGGCCAAAGATATTAAACTGTAACACCACTGGTCATACCAACCAATAATCCATCTTTGCACTACGGGCCAAAGACATACAACTATAAAACCAATGGTCATGTCAATCAACAGTCCATCTTTGCACTATGGGCCAAAGACATACAACTTTAAAAGCAATGGTCATAATCATACCAATCAACATTTCATCTTTGCACTACGGGCCAAAGAGAAATTTCACCACAATGATTATAGCAATGATATATAATCAAAATAATAAGATAAAAATAGATCTTAGTGATTTTCAACTTAATTATCTAGAGTCCAAATTTCCAACACGATATCCAAAAAATCAATTATAGTTCTTGATAGAATATAAAGTTGAAGTAAATGTAAAGTTACCGGATCAAATATAATAACTTAAAACTGAATAGAAAGATTCAGGTCAAGATATTAGATGAATCACAAACCATTAATGATATTCTAATCATTTTAAGACTTTTCACCATTTAACAATAAGCTGAAGAACGAATAATAATCTATTACAATAATATGGAGTATGAAAAAAAATGATATCCCTTTAGCATATTGTGAAAAAGTGATACCCCTTACCTTAGCACGCAATTAGATGATGCTTTCTGTGACGCCCCCAGAATAGGTCCATTCAACCCAACCCATTCTGAGTCGCCAAATACATGGTACAGAATTTAAATACAAACTTTATATCATACGGTCGTGCAAAATACGACCACACAACTGTGAGTGTCAATACAAATATGTAGAAAATATTAAGATTCAAACTAAGTCCTCATTACAATTATTATCACACTATTTGTCAGAAATAGTGAGGACTACTACTGCTCTAACTCGGACCATCACTCTGTCCCCCGACTAGTTCCCGCAACATTCTCATTTCCTGAAGAGGACAACAGATGAAAAGGGTGAGCTCAACTAGCTCAGTAAAGAATATTATGACTAAGATAATGGAAAATAAATCATCGTTAGCCTTCAATAAATCAGATAAAATATAATGGAAAATCAATCTTAGATCAATATTCGCAGCGGAAATAACAAATCATTAGAAGAGTTAAGCAGAGAATGAGGTCTACTATCTTCTATGATTTAAAAGTCCATCATCAATATTTTATCCCTGTAACATCAATCAATATACATCTCGAGTCAATATTCATCTTTGCACTACAGGCCAAAGATATTCATTTGTATCATCAGTGGTCATGTTCATCTCAACACCTGTCATCTTTGCACTACAGGCCAAAGATATTCATCAGGTAATCATTCATCTTTGCTCTACAGGCCAAAGATATTCATCAAGTAATCATTCATCTTTGCTCTACAGGCCAAAGATATTCAGTTACATCACCTTTTAGGACTGAGAATGTTAAAAAAATATTTTAAAGAACGAATTCAGTGAGATAAAAGACAAAGATTAGGGATTCGTCATTTAGTTTATCCAAATTCAAGAATAATCCATAATAATACTTTGTGGAGCAAAATTCAAGAATAAAGCTCAAAACTTGGATACAATCAAAGATAGTAACCTTAACAGACAATTTGGACAAATAGAAGAAAAATAAATTTTCCCGTGAATAGTGTCGTATACGTGAATAGTGCCGTATACGTGAATAGTAACCCCGACGGAAAAAGTAAGAATTTCAACATAAAATCCATGACAATATTTTTGTATAATGATATTGAGAAGAATAACATCATTTACGAAAGAAATAACATCCCTTACCTCAAAAGAACAGTATCTCTGACTGAAATATCGGATATAATACCGACGGAAGCTTGTACTGAATAGTAATACTCAAAGTATTGAAATACTCACAAAAATACGCTCGATATTATAGAGAGAGAAAACTTCTGATTCTGGTGTGATTTTCAATTCTAACCTAAGCACCCTATTTATAGGAAAAACTTAGGATGCCAAAGGAGACTAAAATAATAAAATAATATATTTTAAAAAAAAAATTCCGCCGCCTGGCGGCTAAAAATTTCAGATTTTTCAACAACAAAAGTGGGGCCCACCATTTTATTTAAAAAAAATATTTATTTTCTGAAACTTCAATAATTCATAACAAATAGCCCCTTTGTCAGAAAAATACAAATTCTATGTCCTTCCATAGGAAATTTAATTCTCTACAACTTTGCAGAAGAAAGTTTTTCCAAATTCTAAACATAAATTATCCGAAATCCATAAACAGATGATTTTCCACACCAAAATACTGATAAAAACACATCAGCACTAATTCCTTCTTTAATATCCACAAAATAAATATTTCCTTATCATATAAATCAATAATTAATTATTCACAAATAATATTATAGAACTACAATATTAACAACCAGGTCGTTCCCAGGAAAGAGGGGGCCTTCCGATAAGGACTTCTCCCTACTGGCGCGCAATTAAATAACCCCTCCTAGACAGAACTTCCTTAGACATTGTCAATAATGCTATCTAATAATATTATTCAAATAATATGAATTATTGAGTAGATAACGTGAAATACTGTGCAACGACAATTATTGAATCAATACTACAAAATATCAACTGTAGCCATTATTGAATCAATCATTAAAAATAGCAACGTAGCAATTATTGAGTCAATAAAATATCAATGCAGCAATTATTGAGTCAATAATATAAAATATCAACGTAGCAATTATTGAGTCAATAATATAAAATATCAACGTAGCAATTATTGAGTCAATAATATAAAATATTGAACAGTAAATACTGTAACAATAATTGAGTAGGTTCCTTCTCACGTAAGACTCAATAATTCGAAATACTGTGCAATACCGTGTGCTACTGCGCAACACCGCGTACTGTATTTTAACCACCGGGTATTTCAACAGTACTAACGGTAACAACTACGCCGTTATTTTGTACAAAGTTATTTCTGTCGCTTTCTATATCCGACAGTTATTCCGTTGTGGGGGCCCACAAATAGCTGCGCCGTCGTACGAATATTCCCCGACAACAAGAATATTCCACGACCAAACGAATATTCCCCGACAACAAGAATATTTTATAACCACTTGCTCATTTTAAAAATATTTGCACATTTCACCCATAACTTTCATATTTATCAAATCAACACCTTACTATTTCGAAATAATATATAAAGAAAATTAAATCTTTATTCATAAAAGTTGGGGTCTTACAACCTCCCCTCCTTATGAAATTTCGTCCTCGAAATTGACGTACGTACCTGGTATGTCGAAAAGGTGAGGATATCTCGCTTTCATTTCCGATTCCAACTCCCAGGTCATTTCCTCAATTGCATGGTTTCTCCACAAAACTATAACTTGAGGTATAATTTTCGAGCGTAGGACATGCTCCTTCCTATCCAAGATCTTGACAGGTACCTCCTCGTACGTTAAATCTTCAGCTATCTCGTCTGGTTCTAACTCAATAATGCGGTTTGGATCCTTCACATATTTACGTAACACGGATATGTGAAACACGTTATGAACACGAGACATGGTTGGAGGTAAAGCAAGTCTATAGGCCACATTTCCTACTCGGTCAAGAATCTCAAATGGACCAATGAATCGTGGGTTGAGCTTTTCTCTCTTCCCAAACCTTGTAACTCCTTTCCATGGAGCAACACGTAATAACACATGGTCTCCAACATTAAATTCCACGTCCTTTCGATGAAGATCTGCATAACTCTTTTGTCGATCCTGTGCCGTCTGTATACGTTGTCGGATTATTTGGATCTTTTCTGTAGTCATACGTACTAACTCTGGTCCCAACAATGTTGCTTCACCCACCTCATCCCAACATACTGGAGAATGACATTTTCTCCCATACAACGCTTCGAATGGAGCTACGCCTATACTTGCCTGATAACTGTTGTTGTAGGAGAATTCCACCAGTGGTAAGTACTTATCCCAACTCCCTTTGAAGTCTAGAACACAGAGTCTCAATAGATCTTCAAGAGTTTGGATAGTCCTTTCCGACTGTCCGTCTGTTTGAGGATGATAAGCCGAACTGAATCGTAAATTCGTGCCCATAGCTTTCTGCAAACTGATCCAAAATCGTGAAGTAAATCTGGGATCACGATCCGAAACTATGGATACTGGCATGCCATGCAATCTCACAATCTCATTCACGTACATATGAGCAAGACGTTCAAGGGAATAAGTCTCTCGTATCGGCAAGAAATGAGCAGACTTGGTTAATCTATCAATAATAACCCAAATCGCATCTAAGCCTTGAGAAACCTTGGGAAGACCCGTAACGAAATCCATCGTAATGTGTTCCCACTTCCATTTTAGAATCTCCAGTGGTTGCAATGGACCCTTCGGCACTTGATGCTCCGCCTTTACACGTTGACAAGTTAAACATCTTGAGATGAACTCCGCGATCTCTCTCTTCATATTACTCCACCAAAATGTATGTCGAAGATCACGATACATTTTAGTACTCCCAGGATGGATTGCAAACGGTGTGTTGTGTGCCTCCATCATGATTCTATACTTCAAGTCAAAATCGTTAGGAACACAAAGTCTGGAGTTGACTCGAAGTATTCCCTCTTCATCGATTCTTGCTTCTGGAATTGCACCTTCTTGCACCTTCTTCTTCATCTTCATCAGTTCCGCATCCGTAGCTTGAGCAGCTTCAACTTTATCAATCAAAGCTGGTTCTACGCGTATACTTGACATCATCGCACTCGTTCCCACATATGATCTTCTACTCAACGCGTCAGCTACCACGTTCGCTTTTCCAGGATGGTATTGGATGGTATGATCGTAATCTTTCAACAACTCAAGCCAACGTCGTTGCCGCATGTTGAGTTCCTTTTGAGTGAAGAAATATTTAAGGCTCTTATGATCCGTATAAATCTCCACTTTCTCTCCGTACAAGTAATGTCTCCAGATCTTCAACGCGAATACGACTGCTGCCAACTCTAGATCATGAGTAGGATAATTCCTCTCATATTCTTTGATTTATCGCGAGGCATAGGCTATGACTTTCCCATGTTGCATGAGAACACATCCTAACCCTTTGCCCGAAGCATCGCTGTAAATAACAAATCCATCCGAACCAGATGGTATTGTCAGAACAGGTGCCGAAATAAGTCTCCTCTTGAGCTCTTGGAAGCTCTTCTCGCATTCCTCGCTCCAAACGAATTTTGTATCTTTCCTAGTCAACTGAGTTAATGGAGTAGCGATTCGAGAAAATCCCTCTATGAACCTCCGATAGTAACCAGCTAAGCCCAGAAAGCTTCGTACTTTGGTCACCGACTTAGGTTGCTCCCAGCTTTGTATTGCTTCAATCTTCGCCGGGTCCACAGATACTCCACGTTTCGATACCACGTGCCCAAGGAATGCTACTTCCTCAAGCCAAAACTCGCATTTCTTCAGCTTAGCATATAGCTTGTTCTCACGAAGCTTTTGAAGTACCAACTTCAAATGGTGATCATGATCTTCACGGCTTTTATAATAGATGAGAATGTCATCAATAAAGACAACAACGAATTGATCTAAATACTCCTTAAATACACGGTTAATCATATCCATGAAATCAGCAGGAGTATTAGTCAATCCAAAAGACATGACTAAGAACTCATAATGCCCGTACCGTGTTCTGAAAGCAGTCTTTGGAATATCCTCAGTTTTAATCTTCAACTGATGATATCCAGAACGAAGATCGATCTTTGAAAAGAATTGCGCTCCTTGCAACTGGTCGAATAGGTCATCAATACGAGGTAACGGATACCTATTCTTGATGGTGACATGGTTCAACTCCCGATAGTCAATACAAAGTCGCATACTCCCGTCTTTCTTCTTTACGAATAAAATAGGAGCACCCCAAGGAGACGTACTAGGATGAATAAAACTGATGTCCAACAATTCTTGTAATTGAATCTTTAACTCCTGAAGTTTAATAGGAGCCATTCGATATGGGGTTTTAGAAATGGGCTTTGTACCGGGCTCAAGGTCAATAAAGAATTCAACTTCACGTTCTGGGGGTAGACCGGGAAGTTCTTCGGGAAATACATCAGGAAACTCATTAACAACGGAAATATCATTCAAACCTGACGTATTCTGATTTAGATCAGTGACATGAGCTAAGAAAGCTTGACATCCGTTTTTCAATAAACGAATAGCTTTATGACTTGAAATGATATTGACTGATTTTAGTGGTTTGGTGATTTGGATTCGCACAACAGGTTGATTAGGAATATGAAAACTAACAACCTTACGAAAACAATCAATTTTGGCATGGTAAGTGGTTAACCAGTCAATTCCTAAAATCACGTCAAATGCAAGTATTTTCAAAGATATAAGATCAACAGGTAAGGTAAGGGTACCAATCTGAATCAAGCAAGATTTTTGAACTGTAGATGTAACAAAGGTTTCTCCTAACGGAGTTTCAACAGATAAGTCAAAGTCTAATTTATCAGAAGTCAAGTTCAAACGTTGAGCACAAGCAGGTGAAATAAAGGAATGGGTAGCACCGGTATCTAACAAGGTGTAAACTTCGCAAGAGTTTATGATCAGCTTACCCGTAATCACCTCGTGTGGATTCCTCGCGTTTTGGGTTGTCACGATAAACGCTCTTCCAGGAATCACCGACTTTGACTTGTCTGCAACCGCCTTTGGAATCACCACCCCCGCTGAATTTGGTTTCGCAACAGGACAATCTCGAGCTATATGTCCTTCTTTTCCACAGTTATAGCATCCTTTGAATTGTTGTGGGCAGTTTGGGCTGATATGTCCCTCTTTCCCGCATTTATAGCATACGACCGGTGGTCGTTCTCCTCCCCTCGAAACAGTTGATGCTGGTGCTGATGTTGACATCTTCGCGTTCTCATTGTTATACCTTCTCTTTTTGAAATCTCCTCCCGATTCGTTTCTTCTACTATCATGGCCACGATAACCACCGGAGTGGTTATCGCTTCTGTCATACTTTCCTCCTCGCTGGTTGTCATTGCTCCGATGACTGCTGCCACCGGTACGACCTTGGTTGTGGTCCCTCGGTTGAACATAATCATTATCTCGTTCTAACAACTGGGCCCTGTTCACTACATCTGAATATAGAGAAAATTTATGAGAAATGAGGTATTGACGTATTTTGGGTTTCAAACCTCTTAGAAACATCCGCGTCATACGTTCCTCATTCTCCACCAAATGAGGTGCAAACCTAGACAGCTCCGCGAACTTAGCTTCGTATTGGGATACCGTCATGTTATTCTGTTCCAGTCGGATAAACTCTACCTCCTTCATATGACGAATACTTTCAGGAAAGTACTTGTCATTGAACAGTTTCTGGAACGCTTCCCAAGACATCTGGAGTGCGGCAGGCTGGGTACGCTTCACGGATTCCCACTAGTAATCTGCCTCTCCACGAAACATAAATGTGGCGAATGGAACCTTCTGTTCCTCTGTACATCCCAAGACATCAAATATCTTGGTAATTTGTTTAATCCACGTCTCCGCCTTGATCGGATCTGGCTTTCCCAGAAACTCTGGTGGTCCCAATTCTTTGAACTGCTTGGCAGTGATAGCTCGCGTGTTGTTATTATCTCCACCTGTATGTTGCACACGAGTCTCCCTCGTCTGATTTTGCATAAACTGCAAAAAACTTCTAAACATATTATCGTTTATCGTCTGACCAGCGTTATTTTCAGGATGAACATTGCCTTCTTGTTGCACGTTCTCCTGGTTAACGATTAAAGGTGTCTCCACGGTCTCATTCACTTCGTTGTTAACATTCTCAGCTGCCATTCTCAAATACTGCCATAAAACAAGGGTTAATTAAACAAGTCAACATATCACATATTAACCCTATGCTCCGACTGACCAATTAAATACCACATAAGCTTAGGTAGGACACACTAGCGAAGGATTTACTCGTCTCTCCCCTCCTAGTTCTATTCCCCGATCTCCGCCAGAGATCATATCCCTAAGCTCTGATACCAACTGTGACGCCCCCAGAATAGGTCCATTCAACCCAACCCATTCTGAGTCGCCAAATACATGGTACAGAATTCAAATACAAACTTTATATCATACGGTCGTGCAAAATACGACCACACAACTGTGAGTGTCAATACAAATATGTAGAAAATATTAAGATTCAAACTAAGTCCTCATTATAATTATTATCACACTATTTGTCAGAAATAGTGAGGACTACTACTGCTCTAACTCGGACCATCACTCTGTCCCCCGACTAGTTCCCACAACATTCTCATTTCCTGAAGAGGACAACAGATGAAAAGGGTGAGCTCAACTAGCTCAGTAAAGAATATTATGACTAAGATAATGGAAAATAAATCATCGTTAGCCTTCAATAAATCAGATAAAATATAATGGACAACCAATCTTAGATCAATATTCGCAGCGAAAATAACAAATCATTAGAAGAGTTAAGCAGAGAATGAGGTCTACTATCTTCTATGATTTAAAAGTCCATCATCAATATTTTATCCCTGTAACATCAATCAATATACATCTCGAGTCAATATTCATCTTTGCACTACAGGCCAAAGATATTCATTTGTATCATCAGTGGTCATGTTCATCTCAACACCTGTCATCTTTGCACTACAGGCCAAAGATATTCATCAGGTAATCATTCATCTTTGCTCTACAGGCCAAAGATATTCATCAAGTAATCATTCATCTTTGCTCTACAGGCCAAAGATATTCAGTTACATCACCTTTTAGGACTGAGAATGATAAAAAAATATTTTAAAGAACGAATTCAGTGAGATAAAAGACAAAGATTAGGGATTCGTCATTTAGTTTATCCAAATTCAAGAATAATCCATAATAATACTTTGTGGAGCAAAATTCAAGAATAAAGATCAAAACTTGGATACAATCAAAGATAGTAACCTTAACAGACAATTTGGACAAATAGAAGAAAAATACATTTTCCCGTGAATAGTGCCGTATACGTGAATAGTGTCGTATACGTGAATAGTAACCCCGACGGAAAAAGTAAGAATTTCAACATAAAATTCATGACAATATTTTTGTATAATGATATTGAGAAGAATAACATCATTTACGAAAGAAATAACATCCCTTACCTCAAAAGAACAGTATCTCTGACTGAAATATCGGATATAATACCGACGGAAGCTTGTACTGAATAGTAATACTCAAAGTATTGAAATACTCACAAAAATACGCTCGATATTATAGAGAGAGAAAACTTCTGATTCTGGTGTGATTTTCAATTCTAACCTAAGCACCCTATTTATAGGAAAAACTTAGGATGCCAAAGGAGACTAAAATAATAAAATAATATATTTTTAAAAAAGAAATCCGCCGCCTGGCGGCTAAAAATTTCAGATTTTTCAACAACAAAAGTGGGGCCCACCATTTTATTTAAAAAAAATATTTATTTTTCGAAACTTCAATAATTCATAACAAATAGCCCCTTTGTCAGAAAAATACAAATTCTATGTCCTTCCATAGGAAATTTAATTCTCTACAACTTTGCAGAAGAAAGTTTTTCCAAATTCTAAACATAAATTATCCGAAATCCATAAACAGATGATTTTCCACACCAAAATACTGATAAAAACACATCAGCACTAATTCCTTCTTTAATATCCACAAAATAAATATTTCCTTATCATATAAATCAATAATTAATTATTCACAAATAATATTATAGAACTACAATATTAACAACCAGGTCGTTCCCAGGAAAGAGGGGGCCTTCCGATAAGGACTTCTCCCTACTGGCGCGCAATTAAATAACCCCTCCTAGACAGAACTTCCTTAGACATTGTCAATAATGCTATCTAATAATATTATTCAAATAATATGAATTATTGAGTAGATAACGTGAAATACTGTGCAACGACAATTATTGAATCAATACTACAAAATATCAACTGTAGCCATTATTGAATCAATCATTAAAAATAGCAACGTAGCAATTATTGAGTCAATAAAATATCAATGCAGCAATTATTGAGTCAATAATATAAAATATCAACGTAGCAATTATTGAGTCAATAATATAAAATATCAACGTAGCAATTATTGAGTCAATAATATAAAATATTGAACAGTAAATACTGTAACAATAATTGAGTAGGTTCCTTCTCACGTAAGACTCAATAATTCGAAATATTGTGCAATACCGTGTGCTACTGCGCAACACCGCGTACTGTATTTTAACCACCGGGTATTTCAACAGTACTAACGGTAACAACTACGCCGTTATTTTGTACAAAGTTATTTCTGTCGCTTTCTATATCCGACAGTTATTCCGTTGTGGGGGCCCACAAATAGCTGCGCCGTCGTACGAATATTCCCCGACAACAAGAATATTCCACGACCAAACGAATATTCCCCGACAACAAGAATATTTTATAACCACTTGCTCATTTTAAAAATGTTTGCACATTTCACCCATAACTTTCATATTTATCAAATCAACACCATACTATTTCGAAATAATATATAAAAAAAATTAAATCTTTATTCATAAAAGTTGGGGTCTTACACTTTCTATGAAAGTGATCAACCTAAAAAATGCTTGAACTCTTTATGAACACTTGGAGTAACCTTACACTCAAAAGAAATACTCATAATATTGTAATAAAAGAATTTTATACTTTAGGTGTAGTCACGGTGTATGTTTAGTTACTCAACCGAGCAACCTATTTATACTGAAAATTGAGAAAACAACTAGCACACACGCTTTGACAAAATAACCAAATGAGCTATATAAAATAATGGTAGTGGAATTTATGGTCCCACAGAGAAAATAAAATCAATTTGTACACTTTTTAACAAAATTTGTTCAATAATAGAGTTGTGGTCCATACTACTTTAGGAAAAATAAAGTGTCGGCAAGTCCTGCTAAACTTACTCTTGTAAAAAGAAAATAATTGAACAAGCATTTGCATATCATATTTATCTTTAATCAACACATTTTAATCATCAATTATTTACACCTTTTTAATCTTTCAACAATTATTAACATAATTACACAATACTGCCAACCAGTCTAATTATATCATATCAAAAAATATGAGTTACTGTGTCGTGAAAATTATTGATTTAATAATGTGACATACTTTGCAGTTGTTACTGTGACAATTATTGAATCAATAATATGGAATACTATGCAATTATTGTTGTAGCAATTATTGAATGAAATACTGAGTGACTTCTCACGTAAGAATCAATAATCAGAGATACTGTGCAATACTGTGTACTACTATAGAATAACGTGTATTATTGTACTTTTATCACCAGTTATTTAAAAGTTAACGATAAAAGTTTTGCTGTCAATTTTTAAAAAGGTTATTTCTATCGCTTTCAATATCCGACAGTTATTCCGTTGTGGAGTCACCAATGATTGGTTATTTCGACGCCGTAGTACAAATATTCCCCGATAAAAAGAATATTTTCCGACTAAACGAATATTCGTAATAAATAATTACATGCATGATAGGGAGAAAATTAGTGCATGATAAAAAAAATTGGAGGCCTCAGTGGTGTCTTCATCGGCATAAATCAGCTTTCCCATAAATAAATCTAGGGCTTAACTTACCCCCGAATAAATCCAGGGCGTGAGACCACTTGAGCATAGAGGAATTTACCAAGACTCGAACCCACTTTAATTGGGACTTATGTCCGGCTTCCCACCACTAAGCCACCATCTCAAGTGTTGATAAAATACAATAATATAAATATATAAACATTTATTAAATCAACACCTTACTATAAAAAAATTAAATTCTACTAAAATTCGGGGTCACCAACATATATTTACCTAAAATATAAATCAACTAATAATTCATAATTCATTCAAGGTGTCTTTATTTATCGCATTAAATGATTATTCATATTCCAAAACTTATAAATGAATAACAAAACTTAAGAAACCCATATATGACTGTAGACACTCAAAATTTTGCATTCTTGTTACTAACCTTGTAGGAGGGCCAAACTATCTTTTACCTTCCGGAGACAACCCTGGAAGTTCAAACTAAAGTCGAAGCCTCAGCGACAATACCGGGAGATCAAACTCAGCCCTGAAGATAATACCAGGATGTCAAGTCAAGCTGCGGAAACAACCCGGGAGGTACAAGAGCCCGTCGGCAACACCGGGAGATCAAACTCAGCCCTGGAGACAACACCAGGATGTCAAGTCAAGCCCCAGCAACAACCCAAGAGGTACAGGAGCCCCGACAAAAATACCAGGAGATCAAACTCAGCCTTGGAAATAACACCAGGATGTCAAGTCAAACCCTGGAAATAACCCGGGAGGTATAGGAGCCCCGACGACAACACCTGGAGATCAAACTCAACCTTGGAGACAGCACTGGAATGTCAAGTCAACCCCGACGACGACCCCAGGAGATACAATCACCCCAGAGACAACTCTGGGGAGCCAAATTAACCTCAGAGGCAACTCTGAGGAAGAACAGAGTTGGCTGGGATAAAACCTCAGAGTCAACCCTGAGAAAACAGTCGAAAATCGTGCCAATACAGAAGACAACCCCTGGAGGGGCAAAACGGTCATTTTATTAACTTGAAGCCAAATTCAATTAAAAGTAAGACAAATTGATGTAATGAAGGTCTGAAAGAGCCATAACATCAATCCCGAGTGAAAACAGCACAATACAGCTCAACGGACGAACTACGAAAAAATGAAGATCTGATTATAAACCCATCTTTCGAGATTCGGAAAGGGTTAAGTCCTATGTCATTGTATAGCTCTCAGAAAAGGCTTTCCAGAAAGGTATAGCACGCCTCAAACGGATGCCCGGATCAAAAGTTATGAAGGTTCAATCGAACATCGCGTTGCTCGGAGTGCACGCACTTCAAGACGACGGGACCCACGGGAGTGGGCCCCACTCGAGTTGCCACAGGTAGACTACCGGCTGCCGCAAGTGCAACCGCTACCATTTTGGTCTATAAATAAGACCCCCCACCTTGCAAAAAAAGAAAATAAAAAATAGAAAACACTCTAAAATTCCATCTATTTTGACCCTTAGCCTTACTTCTAGTACTCCAAACTTCAATTTTATTCTTTCAATACATTTGCATACGTATACTCTATAACATATCGAAAATTAATAGGTGGAAACAGAGATTTGAAGCCCATCGAGTGGCAAAAAACCCGTAAAGCAGTCCATTGTAAGTTTTTTTATAATTAGAAGTCATTTCTTACTTCCTTATGTATATGTGAACGTGCATATGAAGTTTCATCTTCTAGTTTTGCCCGGAACTCAGTTCTGTGGCCTTTTTAGCTTACTTTTTTGTAAATATAAGTATATATATATATATATATATATATACATTTTTCATCGTTTGCACAGTCTGGATCGTTGATCCGTCTCTTTTACTCGCTTATATATTAATATATTCTAACTTGTTCGGCCTAGATCGCTGATTCGTGGTCTTTTCAGCTTTATTATATATATAATTGACTATATATATAATTTTTCTAACTTTGTTTAGCCTGGATTGCTAATTCGTGGCCTTTTTTGCTTATATATATATATATATATATATATATATATATATATATATATATATATATATATTAACATTTACATTTCAGCTTGGCCAGGATTGGAAATATGTGGCCTTTTACAGCTTTTATAAATATATATCTATATATATATATTATCGACGTCGGGAAAAAATCCAAGGGTCGAGTCATAACCCAGATATTTCTCTCTTCCTAAGTTATCTCTACCCTCACTCTTTTTATTGCGAAAAAGATTTTGAAAGGTTTTTTAGGAAAAGGCCAACATGTATCATGTCGACGATATGAACGTTTTACAGAGTCGCCAGATAGTAGATTTGAAATGGTTGTATCAACTCAACCGAGTTTTGTTTGAAAAGAGGCCCAATTACTGGACACTGTCGAAACTTGATCTTTGAAAACAAAGTTTTGAGCTTGGGGGCTTGGTTAAGTGTGGGGAAGGTGTTAGGCACCCCACAACTCCCGTGTAAACACGATACTGCATCTTTTCAATATTTCCCTTAAAAAACTGAAATATGTGTGTGAATACTGTTTGAAAATTTGGCCTATGTTTAATTGAAAAGTATGTCTTATGCATCGTTGAACCTATATACGAAGGGTTTGATTTGATTTGCAAAAATCTTTGATTTGATTTGAAAAGTGTTTGATTTGATTTGCAAAAGCTTATCTTTTCGAAAAGATTTAAAATAATGCTTTAAAAAGAAGGTTTTCAAACCCTTACGCTGACATAGGAATTGAAGCATATCGATACTTCAATTTATTTATTAGCCTTAAGGCTCAATTTGAATGGTGATTATCGGGCTGCGAAACATCCTCGACCACAACATATATACAAATGTCGGTCTCCTCATGGGCATAATAGCTATTGGAGGGACTTTGACACGACAAACTATATTTTCACTATATTGAGACCTTAAATCCGGATAATCGTTTTAAGATCTTTTGTATGTACATTTTTTTACAAAAAACCTAGCAGGGTACATATGTAAAGTGGAGTTTGTCCATCGTGAAAATCAGATTCTGATCAATTTGATCATAAATCCCATGATTCTTAGGCTCACATATGAGTAGCCAATAAACCTGCACAGCTCAAATTTGTACAGAAAAATAAATATATCCCAAATTTCGTCAGAACCGAGGATTCATTCAGTAAATCTTGGTTCGTATCTCACCGAAGCATCTCATTCCCACTAGATAGCGATCTAAGGGTCGCGAGGTTGCTTTTATAACTGAAAAATGCTGAATTTGTTAATGCTGATTCATATCAAATGAATATTTAAAGCGGCAATTTAATATAAGCGAGTAAAGCAATATATATATATATATATATATAATTATATATACGAAAGCTGTAAAGGGTTGTGGGTTTTCACACCGGTGCGCGGACTTGAATTGAAATATATATATATATATATATATATATATATATATATATATATATATATATATTTATAAAAGCTGTATAAAAGCCACGGAATGATCCAGGCTGGACAGAATTGAAATATATATAGAAAAATGGTAAAAAGGGCGATGAGTTTTCACGCTTGTGCCCGGACTTAAATATAAATATATATACAGAAACGTAGTCAACCAAGACTGGAAATATAACCAGTGTGGTGAAGGCTGCTTATATATGTATAAATATATATAAAAGCAGTAAAAATGTCACAGAATAATTCAGGCCGAACTGAAATGTAAATGTACAGAAAAATAGTCAACCAAAACTGGAAAGATAACTTAGTGGTGGTGAAAGTTGCTTATATGTGCATAAATATATATAAAAGCAATAAAAGGCCACAGAATAATCCAGGCCGAACTGAATATATATAAATATATATATAAGGACAGAAACATAGTCAATCAAGACTAGAAAGATAACCTAGTGGTGGTGAAAGCTGCTTATATATGCATATTTATATATAAAAGCAGTAAACTACCGCGGATTTGACATCCGGGCTTGGCAAAATTGAAAAGTTAGTATATACATAGTTAAATATATACAAAAAAGCCAGACCTGGACTGGAAAGATAACCCAGTCCGGAAAAGTTGCTCAGTATGAAGATGCAAGTATTTAAAAGCTGCTGGAAGCGACGGATCGTTAATCCGAGTTGTAGAAATCCAGAAAATACGTTTATGTACAAAAATGTACCAAAAGTTGACGAAAACGACCACGAAACTGAGTTCCGGACATATTTCAAAAATTAAACTTAACGTGCAGGTGTATAAAAGTGTGAAGTAGTAGTATTAACTTGCTGATCGTAAAAACACTCACAATGGACAGCTACATGGGCTTTTTGCCAAATCGTAGGCTTTAAACGTCCCAATCTATAGGTTATTTTTTGATATGTGATAGTATGTGGATATATCTACGTGTTAGAGTGAAATATTTTGGGTTTGGAAGACAAGAAATTGTACAGAAAACCAAACGGGCAGAGGTTCGGAGTTTTTTTGAATTCTTCTAATGAGAGGGGGGTGGCCTCTTATTTATAGGCCAGGGAGCCTCCACTCTACCTGCTGCTGCCGCAGGTAGAGGTACGGCTCCACGTGGTGGGGCCCACTGGCGGGGTTCATCATCTCGAAGTACGTGCACTCCGAGCAACGCGAGGTCGAAGTCAAAACTTTCTAACTTTTGATCGGAGCGTCCGTTTAAAGGTGTACTGTACCTTTCCAGAAAGCCCTCGCCGAGAGTGTCACAATGTAAAGGGATAAAACATTTTCCGGGTCCAAGAAGACATGTTCATAACCAGGTCTTCGATTCCCCGCAGTTTGTCCGTTGAGCTGTCTTGCGCTGTCTGCACTCGGGATCATAGTTATGGTTTGTTCTGATCTTGGTGGCATCAATTCAACTTGAGTTTAATCGAATCGGCTTAGAGTTGCTAAAATGACCATTTTACCCCTCCCGGGGGTTGCCCTTAGTGTCGGCATGACCTTTGGTTGACTTCCTGGAGTTGTTTCTAAGACTTGGATCCCATTCGAGTCTGTTTATCCTCAGTGTTGTCTCTGAGGCTGACTTGGTCACTCTAGGTTTTCCTCTGGAGATGTGGTGAGGCTTCAAGTTTGTTCCTAAGGTTGACCTGACTTCTCGGGTTGAGATCGGGGCTGACCTGTTCTTCCTGGGTTGAGATCGAGGCTGATCTGTACCTCCCGAGTTGAGACTGAGGCTGACCTGTACCTTCCAGGTTGAGACCGGGGCTGACATATACTTCTTATGTTGAGAGCGAGGCTGACCTGTATATCCCGAGTTGAGACCGGGGCTGACCTATACCTCCCGGGTTGAGATCGGGGCTGACCTGATAGTCCAATATTGAGATCGGGGTTAATCTGATGGCCCGATATTGAGATTGGAGTTGATTTGATGGCCCGATAATGAGATCGGGGTTGATCTGATGGCCCAATATTCATATCGGGGCTGATCTGATGGCCCGATATTGAGATCAGGGCTAATCTGATGTCCCGATATTAAGATCGGGGCTGATTTGATAGCCCGATATTGAGATCGAGGTTGATCTGATGGCCCAATATTGAGATCAGGGTTGATCTGATGGCCCGATATTGAGATCGGGGTTGATCTGATGGCCCGATATTGAGATCGGGGTTGAACTGATGGTCCGATATTGAGATCGAGGTTGATTTGATGGCCCGATATTGAGACCGGGGTTGATGTGATGGCCCAATATTGAGATCGGGGTTGATCTGATGGCTCGATATTGAGATCGGGGTTGAACTGATGGCCCGATATTGAGACCAGGGTTGATCTGATGGCCCGATATTGAGATCAGGGTTGATCTGATGGCTCAATATTTAGAACGGGGTTGAACTAATGGCCTGGTATTGAGACCGGGGTTGATTTAATGACCTAGTACTGAGATCGGGGTTGATTTAATGGCTCGATATTGAGACCGGGGTTGATTTGATGGCCCGATATTGAGATCGGGGTTGATCTGATGGCCCAATATTGAGATCGGGGTTGATCTGATGGCCCGATATTGGGATTGGGGTTGATCTGATGGCCCTATATTGAGATCAGAGTTGATTTGATGTCCCAGTATTGAGACCGGGGTTGAACTGATTACCCGAGATTGGGATTGATCTGATGACCCAATATTGAGATTAGGGTTGATTTGATGCTGGTATTGAGACCGGGGTTGATCTAATTACCTGGTATTGAGACCGCGGTTGATCTGATGGTCCGATATTAAGATCGGGGTTGAAGTGATGACCCGGTATTGTTCTTTTGCTTGATATTGGCTATCTAGTATCTGTCTAGAGCCAGCTGAGATTGGAAGCTATACTGACTGAGGAAGGAATGGGCTAACTCTTCCCAACTGTGAATCTTAGAGTTGTCCAAACGAGCATACTAGGCTCTGGCCTCTCCAAGACTCTTCTGGAATAATTGTATTCGAAGCTTCTCGTCCTCTACATAGGATCCGAGTTCTCCAATGAATACCTTCAGGTGGGTATAGGGGTCTCCCAATCCATCGTATTTCTCAAAATCAGGAGTTCTAAATTTTTTGAGATAACGAGCCCCGGGAAAAATACAGAGGTCAGGAGTAATTAACACTGCCGAATGCCACAGTCCCTTTAATAGATCGAAGAGTTTCTTCCATCTGCTGTATTTTCTTCACAATGTCACCAGCTTCCTGTTCTTTGTTGAGGGTGGTGATTTCAAGGGTTTAGTTGGTTGTGTCCTGGTTCTGTGGTCCAGGAATCTGAGTCTCAGCTTTTTTAGTCTCTTGACTGCTACCACTACCACCAGGTATTCCCAGTTCTGCGTGAGTTTGGGCTTACTTCCATTTAAAGGCCTTGCTTTGTTCTCTCAGAAAATTGGCCAATTCGGCTATCTGATTCTTCAGTCCTTCAAACTCTTCCCTAGATACAGGGGTGGATTCTGGTTGAGCACTAGAAGTCATGTCCGTGGATCGACTTAGTGCCTTTTTAGACTTAGATCTAGTGACAGGACCAAATTTTCACCTACAACAAAAAGTAGGTGTGTCAATTTCCTGATGTAGGTAGGGATAAGATGCATACCATGATGTGTTTTTGTAGTTTTTAATCTTATCCTGCAAAAGAGAGGTTAGTTTTTTTGATGATAGGATGACAAAATGTATATGACAGGAAATGTAAATCTTTTATTATGATATTTACATTGTGCTCCTTTACATTTGGAATAGAAAACTTGACATTGAATTGAAAGAGGAAGGCATGAAGAAGCTCCCCATCGGATTTGGTTAATCAGAGGCTGGCCTATCTTAAGCTACTCTCGCAGCTTTTTGGCATGAAGGTCCCCAGATCATCACAATCTACTAGAGGGGAAATTAATCCGATCTTTCAACTAGAGCGAATCTGGGTGGTGCATTTTCATGAGCCCCAGAGACTAAGCTATCCCTAGAGACATTACTTATCACTGACGGGTTTTACCTCCCGAAGGAGGAATCACACAACATACATTCACATACATCATACCTCACTGTTATGCATATGATGACATGGGTGCAAAGCACTAAAAAAATAGTTAAGCATTCATTCACATTCATTCAATGTAAATACACAGCAATCATTCATTCATTCAATGGAAAGACGCAGCATTCACACCTACGTAGTTTTTGAAATGGAAAAGTTTGAAAAGATTTGAACGCGGCCTAAGCCCTCTACTGTCCCCAGCAGAGTCGTCACTTATCGTCGGGAAAAAATCTGCGGGTCGGGTCACAACCCGGATCTTTCTCTCTTCCTTATCTCTACCCTCACTCTTTTTATTGCAAAAAAGGTTTTGAAGGGGTTTTTTAGGAAAAGTCCAACATATATCATGTCGACTATTTGAACGTTTTACAGAGTTGCCAATTGGTATATTTGAAATAGTTGTACCAACTCAACCGAGTTTTATTTGAAAAGAGGCCCAATTGGTGGACACTGTCGAAACTTGATCTTTGAAAACAAAGTTTTGAGCTCGGGGGCTTGGTTAAGTGTGGGGAAGGTGTTAGGCACCCCACAACTACCGTGTAAACACGGTACTGCATCTTTTCAATATCTCCCTTAAAAAATTAAAATGTATGTGTGAATGCTGTTTGAAAATTTGGCCTATATTTAATTGAAAAGTATGTCTTATGCATCGTTGAACCTATATACGAAGTGTTTGATTTGATTTGCAAAAGTCTTTGATTTGATTTGAAAAAGTGTTTGATTTGATTTGGAAAAGCTTATTTTTTGAAAAGATTTAAAATGATATTTTGAAAAGAAGGTTTTCAAACCCTTACGTTGACATAGGAATTGAAGCATATCGATACTTAAGTTTTATCTTTTTAGTCTTAAGGCTCAATTTGAATGGTGATTATCGGGCTGCAAAACATCCTCGACCACAACATATATACAAATGTCGGTCTCCTCATGGGCATAATAGCCATTGGAGGGACTCTGACACGACAAACCATATTTTCACTATGTTGAGACCTTAAATTCGGATAACCGTTTTAAGATCTTTTGTATATACATTTTTTACAGAAAAACTGGCAGGGTACATCTGTAAAGTGGAGTTCGTCCATCGTGGGAATCAGATTCTGATCAGTTTGATCATGAATCCCACGATTCCTAGGCTCACATATGAGTAGCCAATAAACCTGCACAACTTAAATTTGTACAGGAAAAGAAATATATCCCAAATATTGTCAGAACCGAGGATTCATTCAGTAAATCCTGGTTCGCACCTGATCGAAGCATCTCGTTCCCAGTAGATAGCGATCTAAGGGTCGCGAGGTTGCTTTTATAACTGAAAAAATGCTGAATTTGTTAATGCCAATTCATATCAAATGAATATTTAAAGCAGCAATTTAATATAAGCGAGTAAAGTAATATATATATATATATATATATATATAATTATATATACAAAAGCTGTAAAGGGCGATGGGTTTTCACACTGGTGCCCGGACTGGAATTGAAATATATATATTTATAAAAGCTGTATAAAAGCCACGGAATGATCCAGGCTGGATAGAATTAAAATATATATATAAAAATAGTAAAAAGGGTGATGGATTTTCACGCCTGTGCCCGGACTAAAATATAAATATATATACAAAAACGTTGTCAACCAAGACTGGAAAGATAACCCAGTGTGGTGAAGGCTGCTTATATATGCATAAATATATATAACAGCAGTAAAAAGGCCATAGAATTATCCATGCCGAACTGAAATACATAAATATATATATAAGGACAGAAACGTAGTCAACCAAGACTGGGAAGATAACCCAGTGGTGGTGAAAGCTTCTTATATATGCATATTTATATAAAAAAGTAGTAACTACTGCGGATTTGACATCCGGGCTTGATAGAATTGAAAAGTTAGTATATATACAGTTAAATATATACAAAAAAGCCAAACCCGTACTGGGAAGATAACCTTGTCTGGCGAAGTTGCTCAGTATAAAGATGCAAGTATTTAAAAGCTGCTGGAAGCAACGGATCGTCAATCCGAGTTGTAGAAATGTTAGAAAATGCGTTTATGTACAAAAATGTGCCAAAAGTTGATGAAAACGGCCACGGAACTGAGTTTCAGGCATATTTAGAAAACGAAACTTAACGTGCAAGTGTATAAAAGTGCGAAGTAGTAGTATTGACTTGGTGATCATAAAAATACTCATAATGGACTGCTACACGGGCTTTTTGCCATATCGTAGGCTTTAAACGTCAGAATCTACCGGTTATTTTTTGATATGTGGTAGTATGTGCGTATATCTACGTGTTAGAGTGAAAAATTTTGGGTTTTGAAGACAAGAAATTGTATAGAAAACCAAACAGACAGAGGTTTGGAACGTTTTTGAAATTTTCTAATGAGAGGGGGTGGACTCTTATTTATAGGCTAGGGAGCCTCCACTCTACCTGCTGCTGCCATAGGTAGATGTGCGGCTCCACATGTTAGGGCCCACGTGATAGGCTTTGTCATCTCAAAGTACGTGCACTTCGAGCAACGTGAGGTCGAAGTCGAAACTTTCAAACTTTTGATCGGAGCGTCCGTTTGAGGCGTGCTGTACCTTTCCATAAATCCCTCGCCGAAAGTGTCATAATGACATGGGATAAAACATTTTTTGGGTCCAAGAAGACGGGTTCATAACCAGGTCTTCGATTCCCCGTAGTTTATCCGTTGAGCTGTCTTGCGCTGTTTGTACTCAGGATCATTGTTATGGTTTATTCTAACCTTGGTGGCATCAATTCAGCTTGAGTTTGGCCAAATCAGCTTAGAGTTGCTAAAATAATCGTTTTGCCCCTCCCGGGGTTGCTCTTAGTGTCGGCATGGCCTTTGGTTGACTTCCTGGAGTTATTTCCAAGACTTGGATCCCATTCGAGTCCGTTTGTCCTCAATGTTGTCTCTAAGGCTGACTTGGTTGCTCCAGGTATTCCTCTAGAGATGTTGTGAGGCTTCAGGTTTGTTCCTGAGGTTGACCTGACTTCCCGGGTTAAGACCGGGGCTGACCTGTACTTCCCGGGTTGAGACCGGGGCTGATTTGGACCTCCCTGGTTAAGACCGGGGCTGACTTGTACCTCCCGAGTTGAGACCGAGGTTGACCTGTACTTCTCGGGTTGAGACCGGGGCTGACCTGTACCTCTCGGGTTGAGATCGGGGCTGACCTGTACCTCCCGGGTTGAGACCAGGGCTGACCTATATCTCCCGGGTAGAGACCGGAGCTGAACTAATGGCCCGATATTGGGATCAGAGTTAATTTAATGGCCCGATATTGAGATCGGGGTTGATCTGATGGCCCGATATTGAGATCGGGGTTGATCTGATGGCCCAATATTGAGATTGAGGTTGATCTGATGGCCAGATATTGAGATCGGGGTTGATCTGATGGCTTGATTTGAGATAAGGGTTGAACAGATGACCCGGTATTGAGACTGGGGTTGATTTGATGACCCGAGGTTAAGACTGGGGTTGATTTGATGGCCCGATATTGAGATCGAAGTTGATAAGATGGCCCGATATTAATATCCGGGTTAAACTGATGGCCCGATATTGAGATCGGGATTAATCTGATCCCCCGATATTGAGATCGGGGTTGAATTGATGGCCCGATATTGAGATCGGGGTTAATCTGATGGCCCGATATTGATATCGGGTGATTTGTTGTCCCGATATTGAGATCAGGGTTGATCTGATGGCCCTGATATTGAGATCGGGGTTGAACTGATGGCCTGGTATTGAGATCGGGGTTGATTTGATGACCCGGTATTAAGACCGAGGATAATTTAATGGCTCGATATTAAGATCAGGGTTGATATGATGGCCCGATATTAAGATCTGGGTTCAACTGATGGCCCGATATTGAGATCGGGGTTGATCTGATGGCCCGATTTTGAGATCGGGGTTAAACTGATGGCCCGATATTGAGACCGGGGTTGGTCTGATAGCCCGATATTGACATCGAGGTTGATCTGATGGCCCGATATTGAGATCAGGGTTGAACTGATGACCCGGTATTGAGACCGGGGTTGATTTGATGGCCTAGTATTAAGACTGGGGTTGATTTGATGGCCCGATATTGAGATCGGGGTTGATTTAGTGGCCTGATATTGAAATCGGGGTTGATCTAATGGCCTGATATTGAGATCGGGGTTGATTTGATGGCCCGGTATTGAGATCGGGGTTGAACTAATTGCTCGGTATTGAGATCGGGGTTGAATTGATGGCCCGATATTAAGATCGGGGTTGATTTGATGGAGCGGTATTGAGACCGGTATTGAGACCAGGGTTGATGTGATGGCCCGATATTGAGATAAGGATTGAACTGATGGCCCGATATTGAGATCGGGGTTGATCTGATGGCCCGATATTGTGACCGGGGTTGATTTGATGGGCCGGTGTTAAAATTGGGGTTGATTTGATTACCCGATATTTAGACCGGGGATGATTTGACTGCCCAGTATTGAGATCGGGGTTGATTTGATGGCCCGATATTGATACCGGGGATGATTTGATGACCTGGTATTGAGACCGGGGGTTGATTTGATGGGCCGGTATTGAGACCGGGGTTGATTTGATGACCCGGTATTGAAACCGAGGGTTAATTTGTTGGCCCGATATTGAGACCGGGGTAGAACTGATTACCCGGTATTGAGACCGGGGGTTGATTTGATGGCCCGGTATTGAGATCGGGGTTGAACTGATTGCCCGGTATTGAGACCGGGGTTGATTTGATGACATTCTTGCCTTTTTACTGTGTTAGTAACAGGGAAAGAAAATTTCGAGTGTCTACATATATATATTTACATTCCAGTTGAGTCTGGATCAATTTGTGGCTCTTTACAGTTATTATATATATATATATATATATATTTACATTCAGTCGAGTCTGGATTGCAAATTCGTGGCTATTTACTACTTTTATATATATATATATATATATATATATATATATTTACATTCCTGTCTGGCCTGGATTGGAAATTCGTTGCCCTTTACAACTTATATATATATATATATATATATATATAGAAATGATAACAGCAGTTCATATGAATTAATAACAGTTTTAAATAAATAAACTTTTATTGAATGAAAATATTTACAAACAAATTGATAGTAGTGTGCATACAAGCCAATCATGTATGATGATAAAGCACATACTTTGTAAACAATCTTATTTATTTATTAATAAAATATTCATTTAAGACATATAATTATCTACATGGTGCTGTTTTTATAATATGTAAATAACCCATAGTTTTAAGCAATGCTTTTAGAATCATGATGAGATCATGATAATGAGATCTAAATTCTTAGAAAGCTTAAAAACTAAAATAGTTCCCAATTGTGGGATTACTAAAATGGGGATTAGTAAATCCGGATAGATTGGTACATATATTGCTTGCTCATTGGATGAGGATGACTGATCTCATGGTCATTTGTGTGGAGACACTAAAGCAAGTATGTAGGTGCTTATTAGAGAATAAGTTCACTGAACGTGACTCGCTATGGAATACCTAATGAAGTTTTACTCGCCTGTCAATAAGAATTCCTAATGTGATAGTAGTACATGTGATCCTTGGACTTGAGATCATCATAGTATCTTGTATGTAACAAATTATACTTTGACTAATTCCTTAAGGCCTTTTAAGGCATATATAGGGTATGCTTGGGTATAATGAGTTACATATGGAGATAATGAATGATCAATAAAGAATCTACCACCTCTAGTAAAAGAGGAGATATGTCCTATGTGATTCGTTAAATGACAACCCAGGAATCCTTGGCCAAGGTAGAATGAAATTAGAAAGAGGTTTCTAATTTGCATTATTTGGAGTTGTGCATTTTCTAATCGAAATACATATGATTAAATAAATTAAGACTTGATAGTAAATCCATGTCTTATATTTAATTGGGACATTGTATGGTGGAAGGATTGAATTGTACGGTAACTATTAACTCACAGGTTCTTTTATGATTAATGTTGAAATCTATATTATCTGGAAAGTCGTTGATCGCTAGGGAGACTTATCCCTATTGTAGAATAAATGTTATTTATTTAAATAGATTATTAGTTTAATTTGTTTATTTAAATAAGATTAGAATTGTTCTAATTGATTTATTCACAACCGGTTTAATATGGAGAACCTAAAGGGTCATACCATAAAAAGAAGAAGAATTATTTAAGAAGAAAATGGCATGATAGTAATAATGCATTAAGTATAATTAATTTAATCTATGATGATAGAATAAATTAAATAGCTTAATGTTTATTATTTAATATTTTAGAAATATTAAATATAAATTAATAAAAGGAGTCTTATTAATATTATTATTATTATTATTATTTTAATTCTAAAGGAGTTTAGGAATTAATATAATATCAGTACTCTCTCTCAATCCTAATAAAAATTAGGATATAAATTAATTAAAAGTATTTAATTAATTAATTAAATAAAACCCTATTCTAATTGGATTAGGATGGTTAACCTAATATCTATATAAGAGAGTCTTATATCAGAAATAAGGTACGTGAATTTTTTCAAGAGTTGGGAGTACACATATTCTATAGAGATAGAAACAAGGGTTAAGCCAATAACCCATCTTACTGAGTTCTTCATCTTCCTTGGTGGATCACCGTTAGAGGCCAAACATTTGGGTGGCTGACATTGATCAAGGGAAGGAGCCACTACAGAGGAATCAAAGGAATCAAAGGAGTAGAACTTGTACCTGAGGAAGCTTGGATCTTCAAAGGTATAATTCTGTTTTTCTCCTTCTTCATTCACTGATAATTGATGCACAAGAATGATCATGGTAATGGGTTTGTATAAATTTTTGAAAACCTAGTTTTTATGCTTCCGCCCTATTTATGTGATTTGATTGCATGATTGCGTTACGTACAAACCCAACAGTGGTATCAGAGCCAATCTTGTGCTAATTATCAGTCTATGTGATTACATACATGTATGATATGCGATTGGATCGAGTTCTGGGCAACAAAAATTTTTTTTCAGGTTCTGCGCAGCTGCGCCGGTATAAGGCAATATTGCTGCGCAGCTGCGCCGGGTGCTGTTCCTGGTTTTTATGCTGCGCAGCTGCGCAGCTTCCCTTTACATTCTTGGCGCAGCTGCGCCACTGGACAGGAACTGTAATTTTTTTTTGTTTTATTTAATTAAATGAATGGTTTATTTAATTAATAAAGGTTTAAAATAAAGATGTTTATTTTATATGAAATGAGATTTCAGAGTTGCTAAAATTAAAGAGTTTAATTTGAAATTATTTTTGAATGAAATACAGGAGTTTATTTTTCCAAAAACAAAGTTTAGCAAACTTTTGCCCATTAACTGATATTAATACATATATGGAATGAATTTATTTTCATGAGATGAATAAGTTTTATTGATACATATGATGATATGTATGGTAATAAAAGGGATTGATTATGAACTATGACCAATGTGATTGGATTTTATTTTGGTTGAATGCTTGAATGAATGGGTTTTATAAAATGGGGTCTGCGTACCTCGTCTTCTCTAGTTTTATTCTCGATGTAAATTCTATCTCCTTCCTATGTACTTCCCCTTGACTGCTGATCAAGGTTTCTATTTAATTTTAAATAGTTAATGTAATAGAGATAGTTAGAATTATTTTGAAAAAATTAGAGACCAAGGAGCAAGGAACGCGTGAAGACTCATTTGTATGGAGCCAGGGTTTAAATGTAATAGTTATATTTAAATTTAAATTCTTGCACTCCTAGGTTTGACCTTTTGGTTCACTTGGTGGCTCTAGTGAACCAAACTAGAATAAAAGTCCATAATCAATCCGGGTAGAATATAGTATTCTATATTGCATGCTAAATATTATATATATTATATTTTATACAAACATACTTCACATGTTTAATAAAATGACGCGTATTTTTTATATATATATGTGCATGCACGCTTAAAAAGATGAGACAAATAATAACAAACCCCTCAAAGAAATATTATTAAGTCCGAAACGTTCAAATGATATTTGGAATATTGAACGTCGCCTTCTAGCATGATTAGTTAATAGAGTATTAAATATTTAATATGAGTTTGTTGTGCTATCCACAAGGCGAGTATTGAATATTTAAGATGTTAATTAATCACATTTGATGCTTATCAAGAAAATTGAACGATCTAGTCTTGTTGTGCTATCCACAAGGACGAAAATTTTTCTTTTTTTAATTTATGGAAGTGCTAGGCTGGACTTAACTTAAATCATTTTAGTTCGAATGTGCACACACATGACCATTATGATTTAAGAGGCAAAATAAAAGGAGTTACATGGTGATGTAATTGACAAGAGTTGTCTACCTATTTATTTGTATATCGCTTGTTGTGCTATCCACAAGGTTATATACATTTGAAATGGGATCCTTAATCTCACTAGCAAATCTTTAATTAGATGTTGCTGAACTATATGAGTGAGGGTAATATAGTTTGATGAAAATAGTGGA
This sequence comes from Panax stipuleanatus, assembly GCA_020205555.1. Taxonomy (NCBI): domain Eukaryota; kingdom Viridiplantae; phylum Streptophyta; class Magnoliopsida; order Apiales; family Araliaceae; genus Panax; species Panax stipuleanatus. The sequence continues at coordinate 20,543,217 of CM035121.1, read as the reverse complement.
AGATACCAATTTAAAATAAAGACCTAAATTTATTTTGGTATGCAAAGTTAATAAAATGAATGTTTGCTAAAATATTGACTTTTCACATGCAGAATTTTAAAAATGTCAAAATCACTAATCTCACTACGAAGCATACTTGATGCAAATAAGCTTACCAGCCCGAATTATGTGGACTGGCTAAGAAATATGAGAATTATTCTCACTGTTGAAAAGATTTCTTATGTCCTAAATTCCACTATCCCTGAATCTGTTTCAGAAACAGCCTCTGAGGAAGAGATTGCTACTTTCAATAAGTGGCAAGATGATACATCTGTGGCTCAATGCATCATGCTCGCATCCATGAATAACGAGCTTCAGCGTCAGCACGAAAAAATGGATGCTCCTGCTATGCTGCTTCACCTCAAGGAGTTGTATGGTGAACAGAGTAGGACTGCTAGATATGAGATATCTAAAGAGCTCTTCCGATCTCGGATGACCGAGGGCACTGCCGTCGAGACTCATGTTCTGAAGGTAATTAATTTGATTGAACGCCTTGGACAGCTTGGGTTCGTCATGGATGGGGAGTTGAGTCAAGACTTGGTCTTGCAGTCACTCCCTGAGACCTTCTCGCCGTTTGTGGTTAATTTTCACATGAATAAGCTAGATGTCAGCTTACCTGAGCTGCTTAACATGCTAAAAACTGCAGAAGGTCACTTCTCATCCAAGAAGAACCATGTCTTGATGGTGGATTCTTCCAATAAAAGGAAGAGGCCCAAGGTGTCTTCTGAAAAGAAGAAATCTAAGAAGGCTAAGGGAAAAGGGAAAGAAAAGGAGCACAAGAAACCTGAACCAGCTAAAGGAATGTGCTTTCATTGCAATGAGCCGGGACATTGGAAGAGGAACTGCAAGAAGTTTCTAGCAGAGAAGAAGCTTGGAGAAGCTTCGATTTCCAATCAAGGTTTGTTTATGATTGAAATTAATTTTTCTGAAAGTCATAATTCTACTTGGGTATTGGATACCGGCTGTGGTTCTCACATATGTAATACTGTGAAGGGACTGGTCAGAAGTAGAAAGCTGAACAAAGATGAGGTGATTCTACGAGTGGGAAATGGAGCAAAAGTTGCTGCATTAGCTGTAGGAACTTATTGTTTAGCAATGCCTTCGGGCAAATCCATTTATCTTAATAATTGTTATTATGTTTCGAATATTATTAAAAATATTATTTCAATTTCTGTATTGGATATGGAAGGTTTTGACGTTATTATAAAGAACAATGGTTGTTCTATTTATAAAGACGATGTTTTATATGGTATTGGAAATTTGCGAAATGGACTTTATACACTTGACTTACAGGAAAATATATTTCAAATTGAACAAATTAAGAAAAGGAAAAGAGATGATATTAATTATACCTATATGTGGCACTGTAGACTCGGTCATATCAATGAAACAAGATTATCCAAGTTATATAAAGATGGGCTCCTCGAGCTATCTGATTATGAATCATATCTAACTTGTGAATCTTGTCTCATGGGTAAAATGACTAAATCTCCTTTTAGTGGAAAAGGAGAGAGAGTTACAGAGTTGTTGGCATTGATTCACACAGACGTTTGTGGACCTATGACAACAAGTGCACGGGGTGGGTATTCTTATTTTATTACTTTCACTGATGATCACTCAAGATTTGGATATGTGTATTTAATGAAATACAAATCAGAATCATTTGAAAAGTTCAAAGAGTTTAGAAGTGAAGTAGAGAAACAAACGGGCAAGAGTATTAAGATACTTCGATCAGATCGAGGTGGAGAATACTTAAGCAGTGAGTTTCTCAATTATCTCAAAGAAAATGGTATAATCTCACAATGGACTCCTCCAGGTACACCACAGTTAAATGGAGTATCTGAAAGGAGAAATCGAACACTGTTGGTCATGGTTCGATCCATGATGAGTTTTACCGACCTTCCAATTTCCTTCTGGGGATATGCCTTAGAAACAGCTGCATACCTACTTAACAAGGTACCTACCAAATCCGCCCCAAAGACTCCATATGAGATGTGGAAAGGGAGGAAACCAAATCTTAAGCATGTTAAGACTTGGGGTTGTCCAGCTTATGTCAAAAAGTTTGAAAATGATAAGCTACAGACTAAATTCGATAAGTGTAGATTTGTGGGATACCCTAAAGAAACCGTAGGGTATTATTTCTATCATCCAACTGATCAAAAGGTGTTTGTTGCGAAACATGCTACCTTCTTGGAGAAAGAGTTTATCCATGAAGGGGTCAGTGGGAGCAAGGTATATCTTGAAGAAGTTCAAGAACCACAAGTTACCACGGACCAAAGTCAGGTACCTAACCAAGTAGAATAACCTACTGTACCACACCCTGTTCGTAAATCTGGAAGAGTACCGAAAATACCTGAGAGGTATGGATTCGTTATAAAGGATGACGATGAGGTACACATCATGAATGATGATGATCCATTGAATTACGAACAGGCTATGAGTAATAAAGACTAAGGGAAATGGCTTGAAGCCATGAAATCCGAAATGGACACCATGTATGAAAACAAAGTATGGTCTTTGGTTTCACCACCTGAAGGCATTAAACCTATTGGGTGTAAATGGGTTTTTAAGAAAAAGACTGGAGCAGACGGAAAGGTAGAGACCTATAAGGCCCGACTGGTTGCAAAAGGTTTCAAACAAAGACAAGGAGTTGACTATGATGAAACCTTCTCACCAGTAGCCATGCTCAAGTCCATTCGGATTTTGCTTGCGATTACAGCTTACAACGACTATGAGATCTGGCAGATGGATGTGAAAACGGCCTTCCTCAATGGGAAACTTGAGGAGGATGTGTATATGACACAGCTAGAGGGATTTATTTCAAAAGTTGGAACAAATCAAGTCTGTAAGCTACAACGATCCATTTATGGGTTGAAGCAAGCTTCTCGTAGATGGAACATTCATTTTGATGAGACAATCAAAGAGTTTGATTTTATCAAAAATGAGGATGAACCATGTGTATACAAGAAGGTTAGTGGGAGCGCAGTATCATTCCTTGTATTATATGTTGATGATATATTACTGATAGGGAATGACATTCCTATGTTACAATCCATTAAAATCTAGTTATCTAAAAACTTCTCCATGAAGGACTTGGGTGAAGCATCCTATATTTTGGGGATAAAGATCTATAGAGATAGATCTAAAAGGATGCTCGGCTTATCCCAAGGAACGTACATTGATAGGATGCTAAAGAGGTTTAGCATGGAAGATTCCAAAAGAGGTCTCATGCCGATGAGCCATGGGATAAATCTCTCCAAGAAATAGGCCCCAAAGACACCTGAGGAGAGAGACCGTATGAGTAAGATCCCTTATGCTTCTGCAATAGGGTCTATCAAGTACGGTATGATATGTACTAGACCGGATGTTGCTCACGCACTTAGTGTAACAAGCAGATACCAGTCGAATCCAGGAGAAGAGCACTGGAAGGCAGTGAAAAATATTCTAAAGTACTTGAGAAGAACTAAAGATATTTTTCTTGTCTACAGTGGGTCTGAATTAAAACTCGAGGGATTCACGGACTCAAGTTTTCAAACAGACCAAGATGACAGTAAATCTGTTTCAGGGTATGTGTTTACCTTGAACGGAGGTGCAGTGAGTTGGAAGAGTTCCAAGCAGCAAACAGTTGCTGATTCAGTGATAGAGGCAGAGTATATAACTGTAAGTGAAGCTGCAAGTTGATGTTTCGGATGAAAAGTTCATTACAGAACTAGGAATAGTTTCTAAGTCTCATCTTGAATCTAAACATGTGTTGCGGCACTTTGATTAAAGAAATTATTGAAAGAGGAGAGTGTAGACTCTAAAGACAACATTGCAGATCCATTTACTAAAGCTTTAACACAACAGCAGTTTGATCGTCACTTAGAGAAGATGGGTATGAGATACCATGGCGATTGGCTTTAGTGCAAGTGGGAGATTGATAGTAGTGTGCATACAAGCCAATCATGTATGATGATAAAGCACATGCTTTGTAAACAATCTTATTTATTTATTAATAAAATATTCATTTAAGGCATATAATTATCTACATGGTGCTGTTTTTATAATATGTAAATAACCCATAGTTTTAAGCAATGCTTTTAGAATCATGATGAGATCATGATAATGAGATCTAAATTCTTAGAAAGCTTAAAAACTAAAATAGTTCCCAATTGTGGGATTACTAAAATGGGGATTAGTAAATCCGGATAGATTGGTACATATGTTGCTTGCTCATTGGATGAGGATGACTGATCTCATGGTCATTTGTGTGGAGACACTAAAGCAAGTATGTAGGTGCTTATTGGAGAATAAGTTCAATGAACGTGACTCGCTATGGAATACCTAATGGAGTTTTACTCGCCTGTCAATAGGAATTCCTAATGTGATAGTAGTACATGTGATCCTTGGACTTGAGATCATCATAGTATCTTGTATGTAACAAATTATACTTTGACTAATTCCTTAAGGCCTTTTAAGGCATATATAGGGTATGCTTGGGTATAATGAGTTACATATGGAGATAATGAATGATCAATAAAGAATCTACCACCTCTAGTAAAAGAGGAGATATGTCCTATGTGATTCGTTAAATGACAACCCAGGAATCCTTGGCCAAGGTAGAATGAAATTAGAAAGAGGTTTCTAATTTGCATTATTTGGAGTTGTGCATTTTCTAATCGAAATACATATGATTAAATAAATTAAGACTTGACAGCAAATCCATGTCTTATATTTAATTGGGACATTGTATGGTGGAAGGATTGAATTGTATGGTAACTATTAACTCACAGGTTCTTTTATGATTAATGTTGAAATCTATATTATCTGGAAAGTCGTTGATCGCTAGGGAGGCTTATCCCTATTATAGAATAAATGTTATTTATTTAAATAGATTATTAGTTTAATTTGTTTATTTAAATAAGATTAGAATTGTTCTAATTGATTTATTCACAACCGGTTTAATATGGAGAACCTAAAGGGTCACACCATAAAAGGAAGAAGAATTATTTAAGAAGAAAATGGCATGATAGTAATAATGCATTAAGTATAATTAATTCTATGATGATAGAATAAATTAAATAGCTTAATGTTTATTATTTAATATTTTAGAAATATTAAATATAAATTAATAAGAGGAGTCTTATTAATATTATTATTATTATTATTATTTTAATTCTAAAGGAGTTTAGGAATTAATATAATATTAGTACTCTCTCTCAATCCTAATAAAGATTAGGATATAAATTAATTAAAAGTAATTAATTAATTAATTAATTAAAACCCTATTCTAATTGGATTAGGAGGGTTAACCTAATATCTATATAAGAGAGTCTTATATCAGAAATAAGGTACGTGAATTTTTTCAAGAGTTGGGAGTACACATATTCTATAGAGATAGAAACAAAGGTTAAGCCAATAACCCATCTTACTGAGTTCTTCATCTTCCTTGGTGGATCACCGTTAGAGGCCAAACATTTGGGTGGCTGACATTGATCAAGGGAAGGAGCCACTACAGAGGAATCAAAGGAATCAAAGGAGTAGAACTTGTACCTGAGGAAGCTTGGATCTTCAAAGGTATAATTCTATTTTTCTCCTTCTTCATTCACTGATAATTGATGCACAAGAATGATCATGGTAATGGGTTTGTATAAATTTTTGAAAACCTAGTTTTTACGCTTCCGCCCTATTTATGTGATTTGATTGCATGATTGCGTTATGTACAAACCCAACACAAATAACTTATGATAACTTACATGTAGACTCGATTATAGAAAACCTAACATGGTACAATGAAGAAGAATGCAAGAGGGTTAAAGATTAGTCAGATTGGAATCTAAGTCTTTCAAAACTCTCTATTGGATTTCTAATCCTGCCTTATACAAATGGCTTCGCTTCTCTTATATATGATAAGAAAAGTCATACTGATTACAACTCAATAATTACAAAACATCTTTAACTATTTAAGAACAGTAATGCTTTTACAAAAGACATAAGCATTATTGATTCTTTTGACTAAATATAGATGCATTATTACAACTTTTGAATAAAATATAGATGCATTATTACAACTTTTGACTAAGATGACCAGATGGCCGACAAAGAAAACATGACTCAGCTATAAATAAACCGATAATACTTTATCTTTCGGCTACTTTTGAAAAAGGAGCACGCGTAGATGATGAATTTTTGAAAGCAACAGTCTCTGTCTGCAGCTTGAAAACATATGTAACTGTAGGCATCCTAGGCAAAGGATCCTGAGCATCTTGGATGCTAATGCTGCCATATGGATCATCAGGACTAGAAGCTTCTTGACTGGATTTTGAAAAAGAAGAAGAAAAAAATTGAGGGAACACTATCCTCACTAAGCTTATAAACTCATTTTTGAATGAGCCGAGCTAACTGTTTTAACTCAGCGTTAGAACAATGATCAATATCCACAAAATCTAATTTTATCTGAGAAGATCTTTTGGATTTACTAGAGGAAGAATCCTTGGGAAGAGCAGATTTAATAGGGGTAGGATTTACTGGAAATTCCTTCTGAACTTGACCAATAATGCTATAAATATCAAATTTATCCCACCATTTAATAGAAAACTCACGAGTCACATAAGTCAATTGACTAATATGATTGCGAATGATAACTAATTTATCCTTGACTGACTCAAGATTAACTTCAGTAGTAGGAGAATAAAAACCATAATTCCATTTAAGGATCCATGGAACTTTATATTTACTTACAAACTGAAGAAGAACTGGAATACATTCATTTTTAGGAATGCAAGGACTTCTCCAGGAAAAAAGGTTAAGAATTGACTGGAGCTCAATGGGCAAGACACTATAAGTGAGACCAAATCTTTCCCACCATAGAGTAAACCAATGACGAATTTGACTTTTGAATTTGTGGTCGAATTGAACGAACCACGAATGACTGAAAGAGGGAGTTTGGAACAAGAAGACTCTGTTCCAATTTTCATATAATCATAATAGCAAAACTGGCTATTGTGATTATCTAACTGACGAAGATCAGACGGTTGATTACCCCAGTCAGACATGGAAGTAATCTGTTTAATATATAGAGAATGATAGATGATTTTAGAACTATCATTTCTATCAAAAATAGGTTTAACATGGATTGACTGTGTTGGAGAAGAATATCCTTATAATACACGAGGAATTTATAAGGAGCAGGAGGAAGAAAGTGCCAACCAGTTGGGAAGAACTGGGCAGCCAATTTGACTGGATCGTCAACAGATTTCATATGAGATTCAATATGAAATAGATTGACTGAAAAAATGGGAACATACTGAGAAGGTGTATGTTGACCAGGGGTAGGATTACTAGAGGAAGACGAAGCAAATGGATCAATGGGTCTAGGTGACTGGGCCAAAACTGTATTATAAGGCTTTAGAACAGTACCAAGAACAGTATACCTATTAGCTACATCAACAGGAGTAACTGGGGTAACTGGATGAGGGATCAAGGCTCCCTTGGGCCTCTGACTTGGGCCAGAAGAGGGTCGAACTGCATTGTTCCCACCTTTCACACTCATTTGTCTTGTGTACCTGAATTAATAAATTATCTAGTAAGAAAATCAGGAACAGAATTTTGACTTCTTTTAATATATTCAATATCAAAATAAAAAATGCTTAAAAGATATTGCCATCGGGCAAAAATGTGCTTAGCAGCAATGTTTTTAACATCTTTTTCTAAAATATATTTAGCTGACTTACAGTCAATTCGAACCAAAAATCTTTGATTTAATAAATCGTTTTCAAATTTACCAATACATAAAACTAAAGCTAAAATTTCTTTTTTAATTGTACTATAATTAACTTGAGCCTGATTCCACGCACCAGAATGAAATCAAACAATTTGTTCAGAAGAAGCAAGAGTTAATTTTTGCTTCAGAATGCCACCAAAACCAATTTCAGAGGCATCAGTTTCAACAATTTTAAACGCAGATTCATTGGAAATGCCAAGGCAAGGCAAAACCTTAACATATTTTTTGACTTGTTGGACGATGGACGTATGCTCATCAGTCCAAGGAGGAGGGTTTTTTTATAAACGGAGAAACAAAGGTTTACAGATTTTTCTAAGGTTTTGATAGAATTTACCAACATAATTCAGAGATCCTAAAAACCGGTGAAGTTGAGTTTTGTCAATGATTTTATCTGGAAATTTATCTACGAATTGAATAACTCGTTGAATAGGACGGACTAGACCACGATGAATATCATGACCTAGAAATTTGACTTTTGTTTGGAACAAATTACATTTTATAGGGGACAGAACCAAACCATTTATTTTAATTGCCTTGAAGAACGAATTCAAATGTTTGAAGTGGTCGTCGATTAACTTGGAAAAAACTAAAATATCATCAATGTAAACTATGATGAAATGACTGAATGGATTCAAAATTTTATTAAGAATATTTTGGAATTCACTAGGGGCATTCTTAAGACCAAAAGCTTGAACAACCCATTTATAATGACCAAAGGGAGTGGTAAAAGCAGTTTTATACCTATCGCTAGGATGAATACTAACTTGCCAAAATCCTGACTTGAGGTCGAATTTACTAAAAATGGTAGCATTACTAAGCCGACTTAGGAGATCTTCATTGTTAGGTAAAGGATACCTAATCCATTCTAAGACTTTATTAAGGGGCTTGTAATTAATAACTAGTCTGGGAACACCTCTTTCTTTCTCAGCTTCATTATTAACATAAAAAGCTGGACAAGACCAAGGCGATTTACTATGTTTAATAAGTCCTTTTGCAAGCAAGTCGTTAATCTCTTGTTTGCAAAGTTCTATTTGCTGATGACTCATTTAAATAGGTCTAGCCTTAGTAGGAATTAGGTGTTCCTTAAATTCCTTAGCATAAGGTAACCTAACCACGTGCTTTCTTCTGTGCCAGAAAGCATTAGGAGAATCAGCACATAAGTTTTTAGTCATAAACACCCGAAGTTCTTCAATCTTATCTTGAACCTTATCAAGAAGAAGAAGATCTTCAACTTGTTTATATTTAATCTCTTGTTTTAAGAATTTTAACTGAGAAGTTTTACAGCTTAACAGATTAAGTGATTCTGAAATAGATTCATCTTGAATAAATTTCAAATCCCTTTCTCTGGGTTGAGTAATGAATTCAAAAACAACCTTTTAACCTAAATGCTTAGTTGTTAAACCATTATTACTAGTAGTAAATGGGTATAATAAATATATAAACGAAAGTCCTAAAATAATCTTATCTGTCAAATTGCGAATTAAAATAAAAGAAGTTTTAAAACACATATTGTCTTGACAAATATGAACCTTAGGAAGTTTATATTTTATTTCCGTCATACTATCATTAGCAGAATTCAATCGTTCACTAGTTTTTTTTATAGAACTTAGTATATATCAAACCTTCTTGAATGCAATTAAGATCCGCACCAGTATCAACCAGAGCAGGAAGTTGAATTGTAAAAGTTCCATCAATAACTAGTCAGACAATAATATACCATTTTTGAATGGTAATATCTTTTAACCTTTTTAATGAACTACCTTGAACCATAAGAATTGACTCATCTTCTTTGACATTAGAAGATTCAGCTTCTTCATCATTTTCTGACGAATCAGATATGTGAAGCTCTAAACTTTTAGTCGCCAAAGTAGCCATTTCTTTGCGTAACTCAGAAATCTCAGTCTTAAGACACGAAATTTCCTTCTTAAGTTTATTGACTTCTTGGTTTAACTCGGGAAGGGTGACTTCTCTATCCGGGATTTTAAATCTTTCAAGAGTTTTATTAAGGCTAATGATAGGCTTATCTTTACCCTTAATGACCTTATTCTTTCCAGAAATGTTCTTAGAGAATAATTCCTTTAACTGTTTTATGTATTGCAGTTTTAACTCTTCGTCAGTAATTTTACTAATTAACTCAATTAACAAAGAGCTTTCTTGGTCTTCTTTGCTAAGAACATTAATAGTTTTACAACAATTAGAACTGCAATTATCAATACAAAGAGTGACTTCATTTTCTTCACTAGGAGTTTGATTATCTTCATCATTACCAGAGGAATAAGGAATATTAGAATAATTGTTACTATCAACAACATTCTCTATCCTTATTAATTCTAATATCTTATCAGTGTCTTCAACAGAAATATTTAACTGACTCAATTTCTGTTTAATTTTACACTCACTCTTGTAATGACCCTTTTTACCACAATTATAACAAGTAATTTTACTCTTAGCCTAGGTTTTAGAAGTAGATTTTTTACTATGTGATTTCTTTCGTGACTTGGGTTTTTCATAATAATTGTCTTAATTTTTTGACTGACTAGACCGTTTCTTATGATGCTTACCAGTTTTGCGTTTTTTAATTTGTTTCTTCCTATGCTTTCTTCTAGAGGGAGCAACAGGTGGTAAACCATATTGTTTCGCAAAACGTGCCAAGCTCATACTTAGCCTTTTTCTTGTCTTTACTAGCTTGTTTGGCAATTTTGAAATCAATACACATTTTTAAACCAATCTTTTGGATATAGCTAATTATGTCACCATAAGTCAGGTTATCATAATCAATGTATCCAAGAGTTTTTCTAAGTTATTCTCTGACTTTGTGAGCAAACAAATTAGGAAGACCATTAACAAATTACTCTTTCTAGAAAGGTTTGTTACTATCACTACGCATCATGACTCGAGAAATAAAAACATCTTTGTACCATCTAAAATCACTTAGAATGGGACAAGTGAGATTACTTAACTGATCATGAATTCTTTTAGTGATATTACTATGGGTTCCAATAAAATGTTTTATTATAGTGAAAATTAATGTGTTAATACCATCAGGAATATCAAAACCCACATCTTCTCTGAAGATAGGCTGACCATTGTCATCTAACTGGCAAGCATGAATTATAGAATTCCTTGCATCTTCATCAAGGTGTTTTTTCCACCAAGAACGAAGAACACCAGTGAAACTATTAGTTAATATTTCAACTATTTCAGGTTATGTCAAACTGCTGAAAGCTGTAATATAACTATTGGCAACCATAGACAAATGATTCATTTTAGTAAGTATTTGGTGTTCACTAAGATCATCAATATTCCATTCATATATTTTATTAGAAGAGACATAAAATTGATTATCTAGATTCTTTTCCTCGTACTGAAGGTCAGGAGGAGTGGGTCTAGAGTACCAATTTGTTGTAATGCTAACATGATTAAAGTTTAACTTGTTTAACTGTTCGTTAAGATCTGGGATAGAAGCAGTTTCAGATTTAGCATCTGTTTGACTAATGCTTTCATCATCAGAATCTTCAACCTGATCGATGATAGCAACAGTTCCACTGGCTTCACCAGAACTTGAACTAATCTTTTTAAATAGCTTATCTATAGTTTTAACTAAATCAGAATCCTTATTAGGCAGTCCCATTCCTTCTCTTTTTTCTGGGAGAGTTAATAAAGGCTGATCTAATTTTTTATCAGGATTTTTAACCATAGAATGATCAAATTTTTCTTCAATTTTATCTAACTGTTTACCAATTGTAGCCAAATACTGATTAGTAAAACTATTTTGTTCAATAATTTTCTTTTCATCAGTTTTTCCATCAGCAACTTTAAATGGACTGGCAACAACTGAAGTATTTTTAACATGCAAAAGAACAGTTTCTAAAGGAGGATGACTTGCTAAAATTTTAGATTTATCCTCTTTTGTCCACTGACTTTTAGTAAGAACTTTACATTATGAATGATATTTTTCATACCAATCATAAAATGTAAGGTTCTCTTGATTAATCTTAATAAAAAATTTCCATTTATTAACTATTTTTTCTCTGTCATGCTTATCGTATCTAGTACGAAAAGCATGCCTTTTTTCTTTATTAGATACGGAATTAAAATCTGCAACCAGATTGTCCCAATCTAATTTAAAAGCTTTAGTAATGACTCTTAACTGATGATTAATAGGGGCTTCAAAATCCGAAGGGTCGGTCCTATAGAAGTAGTAAGAGAAATATCTTGTTCTTCTTCTACTAGATTAGTAGGAGTATAACAAGGATGACTGGTTTGACCCTGGTTTAAAACTCCTTTCATTTCAAAACTGACTCTGACAGTACCATCAGAAAATTATTTAATATTTTCTAAATTCAACAAATTATTAATAACTGGTTTTTGTGAAATTTCTTGAGGTAAAATCCACTGACTAGGTAGCGTAATATCCTTCCAAAGAATAGTCCTTGGAGTTTGGATATTAGCATTACTAGTACTGCTTTGAATTAAGATAGTGTGATCTTTTGGGCTTTTATTAAGAGCATGAATGTTTAAATTGGTTTTCATAACTTTATAATAAATTCTGTAAATTAAGGTTATAGGTTGTGAACCCTCAATCATATGAGTTATCTCACCTGCAGTCTTAATATTCAGAGTTAATACTTTTAATTAGTTAACATCACTTAAACTCAAAGGGAGATCGGGAAAGCAATTGAAATGGATCGGTCCATCATGTAAACTCGATTCCATGATACCAATGATGCTAGGAGCATAGTTAAGGTATCGTGCATCTCGAAGACATAAAAAGATGCTTGAGTTTATTCCTTTAATAGATAAAGGCTTGACTGCGACCTGAACTAAACCAATATGAATAAAATTATAACCTTTCTTTCTATGTCTGTTAATAACATCAGAAGAAAGAAGATTACAATTTTCATATTCTTTGTTGATCGCATAGACACGTTTAATCATTTTAACATTATAATCAGTTTTAAAATTATCAATAAAAGTTGACTGATAAATCTCTTTAGGAGACACACTAGGTATGTTCCAATTACTAAGAGTTTGATTAATGTTTTCGTAATTATGTTCTTCCTGGTTGACTATGTCTGGAACCGGAGGCAGGGCTGATCTATTACTAACTGAAGAACTAGTCCTGAATAATTTACTCATTATAAAAATTAAATTTTTTTAATAATTCTATGTTCTTCCATACATACCCTTCTTTCCTTAAGCATACGCATACCTATGTCCTAGGTCAAACACCCTACACTGCTCTACACTGAGACTTACAAAGGGCAAAAAGACCGGGGCGAACACGGTGTTTTACAGAAAGAGCTTAGGTGATTTCTTGAACAAAGAATCAAAGAAAACAATTTTGATTTTCAAAAATGAGTTTGATTAAGCAGAATAAGATCAACACTTAGTAAACAAACAACACATGGCTCTGATACCAAGTGAGCGAAATTATAAGAGATAGAAGTGAGCGGCGCATACAAATCTGAATCACAACTATAGTATAATTATAAGAAATGATAATAGCAGTTCATATGAATTAATAACAGTTTTATTTAAATAAACTTTTATTGAATGAAAAGATTTACAAACAAATAACTGAAGATAACTTACAAGTAGACTCAATTTTATATATATATATATATATATATATATATATATATATATATACTTTTCTGTCGAGCCTGGATTAATTCGTGGCTCTTTTACAGCTTTTATATATATATATATATATATATATATAAATTTTAGTCGGACTTGGATTGGAAATTCGTGGTCCTTTATCGCTTTTATATATATATATATATATATATATATATATATATATATATATATATTCTTTATTCATTGTGATTAACTGTTCATTTTAAATGTTCATTTGATATGAATTTGTTTTAATGTAAATTTGGCAAATTAAATTTATCTACATCTAGCCCTTTCTACCTTTGAAACGGTTCAAAATAGGTCCAACCGGAAAGTTAGAATGACTAAAAATTTTTTAAATCTAGTTTTGTAAATATTAAAGCAACCTCGTGACCCTAGATCCATATCTAGCGGAAACGGAAAGTTTTTGGCTACGCGCATGCAAGGATTTGACTGATAAATCCTTCGTTTTTGCGACGTCTAGAGTATAATTCTCCTTTTATGTGAATATCTGTGCTGTGCAGGTTCTCTTGGCCCTTTTTTGTGAGCCTAGGAATCGTGGGATTAATGATCAAACTGATCTAAATCTGATTCCCACGTTGGACAAACTCCATATTGTAAACATATCCTGCCAATTTTTCTGTAAAATGTACATCCGAGGGACCTTAAAACGGTTATTCGAATTTAAGGTCTCGAACATAGTGAAATATAGTTTGTAGTGCTAGAGTCACTTCGATGGCTGTCATGCCTATAAGAAGACCATCACTTGTATATACATTCTGTGGTCGAGGATGCTTCGCATCCCGACAATAAACATCTAAATCATGCCTAAGACTGAACAGAATAAAATGGAAGTATTAATATGCTTCAATTCTTATGCAAGCGTAAGGGTTTAAAAACCAATCTTTCAAAACATCATTTTTATATCTTGTCTAAACAAAAGGAATTTTCAAAAAAAATCAAACCCTTCGTATATAGGTCCAACGAAGCAAGGCACTACTTTCAAATTAGACAAATGTAAGCTCAATTACCTCCAGTATACACACACACATTGCAATTTAAAAGGGAAAAATTAAAAAGATGAGGTACCGTATTTCACTGGAGTCGGGGGGTGCCTAACACCTTCCCCCCGCTTAACCAAGCACCCGAATTTTAAGAATCTTGGTTTCAAGGCCAAGTTTTGACAGTGTCCAGTAATTGGGCCTACTTACAAAATCAAATAAAACTCGATTGAGTTGGTACAACCATTTCAAAATATACTAACTGGCGACTCTGTAAACCTTTCAAATCATCGACATGATGCATGTTGGCCTTTTCCTAAAAAACTTTTCACCCTTCATAAAACAGATAAGACAAATAAGGGTAGAAAACAACAAAATTTAGGAAGAGAAAGATCTGTCCAAAGCGATAAGATTTTTTTCCGACATCGATAGGTGGCGACTCTGCTGGGGACAGTAGAGGGCTTAGGCCGCGCTCAAATTTTTTCAAAATACCCTTTTAAATCTATGTATGTGTGGATGATGCATTTTACGTTGAATGGATGTGAATAAACACTTTACTACTTTATGTTAGTGCTTCGTACAAATGTCATCATTTAATTCGATGAGACGCGATGTATATAAATGTATGCTGTGTGATTCCTCCACCAGGAGGCGAACCCGTCGATGTTTGATTACTGGACTCAAAGGAGACTAATCCTGCGAGGCTTAGGAAATGCGCCACTCAGATCCGCTTCAATTAAAAGATCAGATTACTTTCCCCTTTAGTAGATTGCGATGATCTGGGAACTTTCATGCCGAAAAGCCGCGAGAGTAGCCTAAGATAGGTCAGTCTCTGATTAACCAAATTCGAAGGGAAGCCTCTTCATGCCTTCCTCTTTCAATTCAATGTAAATTTTTCCAATTCAAATATAAATTTCAAGATTCAATATACATTCCATGTCTTGTGAATCTTGTCATGCTATTCTGTTATCAAAACAACTAACCTTTATTTTGCATGATAAGATTTAAAAACCTCAAAAATAAACATTGCATAGCACGCGTCCGACTGATACCTACAATCAAAAATTAACACACCTACTTTTATTGTAGGGAAAAATTGGTCCCGTTACCAGATCCAAATCTAAGAAAGCACTAAACCATCTCCAAACATGGCTTCTGATAGTAGTGTGCATACAAGCCAATCATGTATGATGATAAAGCACATACTTTGTAAACAATTTTATTTATTTATTAATTAAATATTCATTTATTAAAGGCATTTAATTATCTACATGGTACTGTTTTTATAATATGTAAATAACCCATAGTTTTAAGCAATGCTTTTAGAATCATGATGTTGATCGTGCTAATGAGATCTAAATTCTTAGAAAACTTAAAAACTAAAATAGTTCCTAATCATGGGATTACTAAAAAGGGGATTAGTAAATTCAGATAGATTAGTACATATGTTGCTTGCTCATTGGATGAGGATGATTGATCTTATAATCATTTATGTAGAGATACTAAAGCAAGTATGTAGGTGCTTATTAGAGAATAAGTTCACTGAACGTGACTCGCTATGGAATACCTAATGAAGTTGTACTCGTCTGTCAATAGGAATTCCTAATGTGATAGTAGTACAAGTGATTCTAGAACTTGAGATCATCATAGTATCTTGTATGTAATGAATTATATTTTGACTTATTCTTTAAAGCCCTTTAGGGTATATAAAAGGGTATGCTTGGGTATAATGAGTTACATATGGAGATAATGAATGATCAATAAAGAATCTACCACCTCTAGTAAAAGAGGAGATATGTCCTATGTGATTCGTTAAATGACAACCAAGGAATTATTGGCCAAGGTGGAATGAAATTAGAAAGGAGTTTCTAATTTGCATTATTTGGAGTTATAATAAGTTACAATCGTAAGGAAAATTCGAATGGTCTTGAGCATTGCTTCAAAGATCCATTTTGGATTTTTTAGTCATCTACCATTTCTATGAGTGTCTTCAACTCTTAGCCTTATCATATATGATAGTAGTGTGCATACAAGCCAATTATGTATGATGATAAAGCACATACTTTTAAACAATCTTATTTATTTATTAATAAAAAGTATTCATTTATTAAAGACATTTAATTATCTACATAATGTTGTTTATAATATGTAAATAACCCATAGTTTTAAGCAATGCTTTTAGAATCATGATGTTGATCATGCTAATGAGATCTAAATTCTTAGAAAGCTTAAAAACTAAAATAGTTCCCAATTATTGGATTACTAAAAAGGGGATTAGTAAATCCGGATAGATTGGTACATATGATGCTTTCTCGTTGGATGAGGATGATTGATCTCATGATCATTTGCGTGAAGACACTAAAGCAAGTATGTAGGTGCTTATTGGAGAATAAGTTCATTGAACGTGACTCGTTATGGAATACCTAATGGAGATTTACTTGCGTGTCAATAGGAATTCTTAATGTAATAGTAGTACAAATGATCCTTGAACTTGAGATCATCATAGTATCTTGTACGTAATGAATTATCAATAAAGAATCTACCACTTCTAGTAAAATAAGAGATATGTCCTATGTGATTCGTTAAAAAACAACCCAGTAGTCCTTGGCCAAGGCATAATAAAATTAGAAATGAATTTCTAATTTGCATTATTTGGAGTTGTGCATTTTCTAATCAAAATACATATGATTAAATAAAATAAAACTTGACAGTAATTTCATGTCTTATATTTAATTAGAACATTGTATGGTGGAAGGATTGAATTGTACGGTAACTATTTACTCAGAGGTTTTTTTATGATTAATGTTGAAATCTATATTATCTGAAAAGTCGTTGATCTCTAGGGAGGCTTATCTCTATTGTAGAATACATATTATTTATTTAAATAGATTATTAGTTTAATTTATTTATTTAAATAAGATTAGAATTGTTCTAATTGATTTATTCACAACCGGTTTAATATGGAGAACCTAAAGGGTCACACCATAAAAAGGAAGAATAATTATTTAAGAAGGTAATGGCATAATCGTAATAATGCATTAAGTGTAATTAATTTAATCTATGATGATAGAATAAATTAAATAGCTTAATGTTTATTATTTAATATTTTGAAAATATTAAATATAAATTAATAAGAGGAGTCTTATTAATATTATTACAATTATTAATATTTTAATTTCTAAAAAAGTTTAGGAATTAATTTAATATTAGTACTCTCATTTATTTCTTATAAGATTATGATGCAAATTAATTAAAGAAGTTTAATTAATTAATCACAATATGTTGGGAAGCCTAAATAATTAAAGGAGTTTAATTAATTAAATGAAACCCTATGTCTAATAGGATTAGAAGGGTTGACCAATATCAATATAAAAGGAGTCCTATGTTAGATGTCAGTTGATGCAATTCCAATTGTTGGAGAGTACTCCTTTTCTATAGAAGATAGAAAACTAGGGTTTTGTCAGCCACCCCCTTCTTGAATAATTCATTTTTCTTGGTGGATCACCTCTAGAGGCCAAACACTTGGGTGGCTAACGCTGATCAAAAGAAGGAATCTGCCCCGGATATTCAAGGAGATCGCGACGAACACGGAGTTGAACTTGTACCTGTGGAAGCTTCGTTCTATAAGTGTATGATTCCATAACTTCTTATTTATCATTTTAAATTAATAATTTGCATAAAGGATGATCCGGGTAATGGTTTTGTAGAAAAATTTTAAACTCTGATATACCATGCTTCCGCTAATTTTGCAATTTGATTGCGCCCACGATTTCGTACAAACCCAACAGTGGCATTAGAGCCAAACCTTTATGCAATTATTAATTGTTTTAATTCCATATATATATGGGTATGTATTTAGAATAATTTATTGGACATAATTAGTTGTATAAAATTATTTTTTTATGGAAGAAAGAAAAAAACGAAAACGGATTTTTTTTTTTGTTTCTTCGTTCGCTGTCCATGGAAGTGGGTCTGCTTGTTTTTTTTAAAAAAAAGGCAAACGTGATTCATTAAAGAGAATGCTGCAGTATGTTTTATAAAGAATTCTAATGATTTCAAAAAGGTGATAAAGAAGTTACATGTTAACAGGATTCTTTTAAGGCATGATTCTTTTAAGGATAGTACTTTATATATATATATATATATATATATATATATATATATATATATATATATATAATATTCTTAATAATTTTATAATTAAAATAAAGAGTTTATTTTAATCTTGAAATTGGATTTCATGCAATTTAAAATTGCCCATTAAATGATACTCATATATATATGGAATGATTTTAATTCATGAGATGAATATTAATTTATTGATGCATATGGTAATATGTATGATAATAAATGGGATTGATTATGGGACTATTGACCAATGTGATTGGATTTTATTTTAGTTAATTTCTTGAATGAATGAGTTTTATTAAATGAGGTCTGCGTACCTCCTCTTCTTTGGTTTTTTCTTGATGTAAATTTTTATCTCCCTCTTATGTACTTCCCCTTGACTGCTGATCAAGGTTTCTATTTAAATTAAATAGAAATGTAATAGAAATAGTTAGACTTATCTTGAAGAAATTGGAGACCAAGGAGCAAGGAGCGCGTGAAGACTTGTTTATATGGAGTGTGACGCCCCCAAAATAGGTTCAATACACAACCCAGTTATTCTGAGTTGCCAAGAAATACATGTTACATAATCTAAATACAAATCTTTTATATCCAATTGTTGTACACAATACGACCACACACATTTCTCATTACAATTATATATTGTCATGCTGTTTTATAATGTATTGAGAAACTCAACAGTAACCGACCATTAATCTATTCCATTGTTATCCCCGCTCGACCCAGCTACACTCTTATTACCTGAAAGAAATTGTGAAGCAAATGGATGAGCACAAATAGCCCAGTAAAGAATATCATAACTAAAGATAATTAAATTATCAATAGGCCTTCATCAGTAATAAATCAGATATTTAGAATATATGGTAGATGATAAAAGTTTTCAACCATAGTTGCAGCAAAACGAATAATCCAATAGAAGAGTCAAATAGATCATAATGTCTATTATATTCTCCATGTTAAAAGTCCACCAACAATATTTTATCCCAGTAATATCAATCAACAGTTTTGTCCACAATCATGTAAATAGTTCATGATCATAATTATGTTGATAAATTCCTCTTCGCACCCAGGACGAAGATAATTTTCATTACCTTTCTTTACCTGAAACACCAAAGATCATGGTTATACCACATCACAGTTTCTATTCATAATCATGTTAATAAATTCATCTTTGCACTCAGGCCAAATATATTCATTTGTAACATCAATGGTCATGATCATACCAAACACATGTCTCTCTTTTCACTACGGGCCAAAAATATTCAACAGTAACATCAATGATCATGATCATGCCAAACATCTATCCATCTTTGCACTACGGACCAAAGATATTCAAGTTTCATATTTCAAAGATAACGATTAAAATTTAATAAGAAGATTTAGGTAGGTAAAAAATCAAGTGAAATGATATTAGATTAAACGCAAATCTCAAAGAAATATCTAATCATTTCAGAATTTATAGAAGCAATATTTTATAACCATGTTGATCAATTCACCTTTGAACTTAAGTTAAAGATATTCAATTGTAAGATCAATGGTCATGATCATACCAGTCAATGATTCATCTTTGCACTATTGGCCAAAGAGAACTCATAGTCATGGTCATACCAATAATCCACCCATCTTTACACCCAAATCAAAGAGAACTTCCATCACCATGATTATAGAAATATTATATATGATGAATAGACATAGTAAGATTAATATGATCAAAACATGGATCCAATTTCAAGAGTAAGATTCATAAATCAAAGATAATTTGGATAGAAAAAGAAACTAATTTTATCGTAAATAGTATCCCGTGAATAGTACTTCGTGAATAGTAACCTGTGAATAGTATTTCGTGAATAGTACCCCATGAATAGTACTTTATGAATAGTACCACATGAATAGTGTCCCATGAATAGTATCCTATAAATAGTACTGTACGAATAAATAGTATCGTACGTATGAATAGTACGGTACGTATGAATAGTGCCCCAGCATACACGGTAAAAAATTCACAAGAAAGTTCTGGCAAATATTCCGGTGAAATGATATTAGATGAAGCGCAAACCTTAAGGAATTTCTAATCATTTCAGAAATTATAGAAGCAATACTTACCATAGTAAGTTTAAATGTAGGAATATGAAATGAAATATTATTACTTACATACTATAGAGTATGGAAGAAAATAATATTCCTTACGAATATTGAACGAAAACCACATCCTTTACGAGAAAAATAATATCATTTACGAACATATCCTTTACGAAAAATAATATCATTTACGAGAGAAATAATATCCTTTACAAAAATACACTTTACAAGAGAAATAATATCCTTTTACCTTAATAGAAAAGTACTTCTGATTGAAATAATGGAGATTTTGTTGAAGAAATCTTGCACTGTTATCAACACTCAAAATATTCTTATACTCACAAGAAATACGCTCAATATTATAGAGAGAATTTTCTGATTCTGGTATGATTTTTATTTCTAACTAAGCAACCTATTTATAAGAAAATACTAGTACACCATCTTTGACAAAACTAACATACGGAAGAATTTTTCTTAGCACCCATCTTTGAATTTTTTTTCTTCAGCGCAAACCAAAAAAACGAACAACCCACATGTTTTTCAATTTCCTTCTCTTTCTTTCTATCTCCCTTCCCCCTTTTTCTCCTTCTTTTTCTTTCTTTCTTCCTTTTCCATCATTTTCCACTAACTCTCTATTTTCTCTTTTCTCTTTTTCTTCTTTATTATTTTCTTATCCCCCACCAAATACACACACACACACAAACACACACACACACACACACACACACACACACATATATATATATATATATATATATATATATATATATATTAAAATATTTATAATTATTAAAAAAAATTAATTCCATTTTCTCTCTTCCGTCTCATTTTATTTTTATACCATGAATTTATTATAATAATGTTACCATTTAAATTATAAAATTATACTATTATATCATGACATTATACTATTATAATGTAATATTATAATAATATATTTGAATGAATTATTTTATCAGAAAATATTAAATGTCAACTTTCAACAAATGTCTCTTTTGCTAAAAATTCATCTATTTATATCAACATTGGACAAATATTTACTTATCATATTTATTAATAATCAATTATTATTCACAAATAATATTACAGAATCACAATATTGACAACTAAGTCGTTTACAGAAAAGAGGGGGCTTTCCGATAAGGATTTTATCCTTACTGGCGCGGAATTAGATGACCTAACCTCTTTCCTAGACAGAACTTCATAGACATTGCCAATAATGCTATCTAATAATATTATTCAAATAATATGAATTATTAATTCGATAATGTGAAATACTGTGCAGTGATTATTGTGACAATTATTGAATCAATAATATAAAATATCAACATAGCAATTATTGAATCAATAATATAAAATACTGTGCAATACCGTGTGCTACGGTGCAACAACGCGTATAACTTTACTTTAACCACCAGGTATTTCAACAGTTTAACGGTAACAGTTTTGCCGTTATTTTTAAAAAACTTATTCTTGTCGTTTTCTTCATCCGACAGTTTTCCGTTATGGGGCCCACCAATGACTGCGTTGTCGTACGAATATTCCCCGACTAAAAGATTAATATTCTCCGACCAAACGAATATTTTTTGATAACTTGCGTACTTTGTAAAATTTGCACATATCACACATAACTCTAACATTTATTCAATTTAACCATTTACTAAATAGGATAATAATTATAAAAAAATTGAATACTTCTATTTCATAAAATTCGGGGTCTTACATGGAGCCCGGGTTTAAATGTAATAGTTAGGTTTAAATTTAAATTCTTGCACTCCTAGGTTTGTTCTTTTGGTTCACTTGGTGGCTCTAGTGAACCAAACTAGAATAAAAGTTCATAATCAATCTAGGTAGAATATAGTATTCTATATGTACATGCTAAGTATTATATATATTATATTTAATTCAAATATGATTCACATGTTTTAATTAAATAATGCGAATTATATATATATATATATATATATATATATATGTGTGTGTGTGTGTGTGTGTGTGTGCATGCGTGCTAAACAAGATGAGACAAATAATAACAAACCCCTCAAAGAAATCATATTAAGTCAAAAGCGTTCACTAATATTTGGAATATCGAACGTCACCTTCTAGCATGATAAATTAATAGAGTATTAAATATTTAATACAAGTTTGCTGTGCTATCCACAAGGCAAGTATTGCGTATTTAAGATATTAATTTAATCACATTTGATGCTTATCAAGAAAATTGAATAATATTATTTTGTTGTGATATCCACAAGTACAATATTTTTTTTTTGAATTTATGAAAGTGCTAGGTTAAACTTAACTTAAATCATTTTAGTTCAGATGTGCACACACTTGACCATTATGATTTAAGAGGCAAAATAAAAAGGAGTTACATGTTGATGTAATTGACAAAGAGTTGTCTACCTATTTATTTATATATCATTTATTGTGTTATCCACAAGGCTATAAACATTTGAAATGAGATCCTTATTATCACTAGCAAATCTTTAATTAGATGTTGCTGAACTATATAAGTGATGTAAGAACCCGAATTTTTAGATATTATTAAATAAAAATTTAATAAATAAAATTCTCAAAGCATGAGATGGGTTCAAATAAGAATATATATATATATATATATATGTGATATGAGGTATGTGTTATTATATTACATAAGATAATATGGACTATGTAATATTTGATTTTGTGATTAATAAATATATTATTATTATATATATTTTTTTAGAGATGATTCAATTGAGGTAAAGCAGGTGGATAAATTTCTATCGACATTAAATAATTTAAGAATTATTTTATCATAGTAAGTTGGTGACATTAAATATCTTTGATGAATAATCACCATTTTCTTGAATATATATACTAGTAACTAGTATGATTGTAATATAGGTTATTATTAGTGCTTAAGCTATCCATGGATGGATTGAGATAGTAAAGCATGAATTAGTTAAGGGAATTAACTAATAAGTATAAATGTTGGTTAATTTAAATTGAAAGTTATATTATGGAATAATATAATTTGAACATTAAAACCTTAATTAACTATGGTGATATAGCAAGGGATTTAAGACCACTTAAATAAATAGTGAGTTAATACATGTGTGGAGTATGTGATTATAGTAAGTGCCTTTATATATATTATTTGTCATTGTATTATATGAATGTGCGAACGACGTTAATAAAATACGTTGTTAAACCAATATATCTTTAAATAAATATTGATTAGAGAATTAATTAATATTGAGATATGGTCAAACGTATAGGTTAAAGAAATTGTTTTGGGAACAATGTATCATAATAAAAAAAAATAAACTTGTGGCCTATTTTCTATATAAAAGGTGTACATGTGTCGTACATGTAATTATTTTAATAATACTTAGATATTATATTAAAATAATATCTTGAGAAAATGAGTAAGTCATTTTATTATAATTAATGCCTATATTGGGAGAAAAATATGATAAAAATATTTTTATGTCATGTTATGACAAAATACATCATTTCTAATGTATTTTCAAGAGAGTTAATTAATAAAAGAAAACTAAGTTATTTTAATGTATTAACTAACTTAAGTTATTATTTTATCGTAGATTTTATAATAATAGAGTAAATCTTAATTATTCTAAGCATAAATGCTATACATATTATAAGTGTATAGTTATTTAAGGTAGTTTGACATTAGAGCACATGTGTCACACAAACCTTATATTAAAAGAAATATTAAAGTGTGGTGGAAGTAATGATAAGCTAAATATTGAGCTTGTGAGGAATGCCTAGTGTGGCAAAGTGGTGGGATAGACATTCATTAAATAAATTAATGAATAAATAACTAAATGAATTAATTAGTATTATTATGTGGATAAATTGCTATGTGCAATGATGTGTAATTATAAGTTATATAGTAGCTACATCTATATAATATGAAATGAAGTGTAACACTTTAAGAAAACTATATAATATAAGAAATTATAGGATAAAGTGAAATGAGTCACATGAGTTACATAAATGGACCTATGTGACAATGTGTTATGTGTGATACATTAATGTGCACTTTATGAAGGATATTAAATTAAACTAAATGGCTAGTACAATGAATAGTAGTAGTTGGTGGGAGTTAGCCACCAACTCTTCTTTGTCCCTTGAGTAATGACCATAGGAGGGTAATAGCTTGAATATAAGTAGAGGACATGCATTGGTGTGTAGAGTGTTAGTTTATTTGCTAAATGTAAGTATATATGTTATGGAAATTAATTATGTGACATGGTGCAATAGACCCCTCTCATGACCCCTATTTTATGCCCCAATGCTGATTTTTATACCATGGTGAAGTTCAAGCTAGAGTCATGTGGGGAAAATGATGAGGAAGGACCACGAATAGTAGTAGTTGGTGGAGTTAACCTCCAACTCCTCTTTGACCATTGGGTATTGCCCATAGGAGGGTAATAGATTTACTATAATTAGAGAACATGTAAATAAGCATTGTAATGGTATTACATCATGAACTTATTATAAGATGTGACATTGAGAGTAATATTATTTTGTAAGCTTGAGGTCTATTAAATACTAAGCTTACATAATTGTGCTTTGTGTGGCATGAGTGGTATAGTTAAATCAATTCGAGGTTTAACTATGATTATTAAAAGAAATGGCAAGTTAATAAATAATTGATATTAATTATCATTATAATATTTGGGTGTAATTGAGATAATAATTTTATGAAAAATTATGGGATGAGAATACCCAACTATTTTATATCTAGTCCAATTAAAATATTAATTGAACTAAACCAATGTACATGAGATACATGATTATATGTGTTGGTATATATTTAAAGTATAAATATACTTATGTGGATGTACATATGTATTTGTGTATATGTACCTATAAATTATATTAATATAACAATATTAAGTTATCAAATTGACTTAATAAGCCCAAAATGAGATATAACCTAAGTGTGCTAAGACCTTATTTTGCTAAACTGCTGAGTTTATAAGCCTTGTCCCAATTAGAGAGTCACATTCTCTCATGCACGTGAATGGCCTTTGGCTAGCCAGGAAATTGAAATAGCTAGGATGATGGTAATAATGAGGGAGGGAGTGGCTCAAATAGTGGATTTCAACCAACTCCACCAATTCTCTCTTGCCCAATGTCTCTTCCTTCTTTCCCTTGGTTTGATTTGTTGGGCAAAGCCATGGCATGGACAAGAGTTCCTTTATAAATGGAAAGCTTCCCTTCTCATTTCATTTTGCTAAAATATTTGCTAAGTGTTATAGAGAGAGTTCTGAAATTAGGAAGCAAGCAACTTCAAAGCTCAAAGAGGTATAATGTTATTCATGTTTTGAAGTTTAGCATTTACAAGTTATAGAAATTGCATGAATTAGTAAGAATGGATATATGAGATAATGGTAACATGTTAGTGGAGTCTATATATATGTTATAGATGCAATATGATGGATTTTAAGCATGTTTCATAAAGATGGTAGGATTGGTTTAGAGCTCTGCAATTGTAGAAGCCGTTCCTGGAACTGTCCAGGAAGGGCGTAGCTGCGCCCCTCTTCAGTGTAAATATAGCGCAGCTACTCCAGCTGTTGAGTCTGAAATGGTCTTGGAGCAGCGCAGCTGCGCCGCTCCACAGTATATATCAGCGCAGCTGCGCCATGCATCAGAAAGGAATTTTAATTTTAGTTGAAATCTGATAAGTTTAGCATGCTAGTTTAACTTATATATGCATGAAAACATATATGACATGTGGTTCAAGGATGCCTTGATAATAATGCATTGCTTTAGCATAATTAGTGTATGTTTTGAAAAGAGACTTGAAGACTTTGAAAACAAATCTAGACTAACCTTGAGACTTTTGAATTTTATTATTTGTAGCTTGTGTAAATGGCTTAGTCATGCATACAAATAAGTATGACATATGGTCTTGAGTACCTTTGCATATCATGAGTTGCTTAAATGGTTATTTTTCCAAAGATTATATAAGGGTTTTGAAAGCAAACTTTGACAAAACTTGTGTACCTTAGATTCTAATCTTGATAGCATGTATGCGAAGTCTAGCTATGCATGACATAAGATTCAAAGTTGTTTCGTATGTGTTAGATTGCTTTGATTTAGTTTAAAACATTTTCAAAGGAAAACTCGGATAGTTTTGCAAACTAAGTTTTGTAAATGTGGAGTGGTTATATTAAGCATGTGTAGATACATGTATAAATAAGCATGTCAAGTGATTCAAAGTGGCCTTGCATGATTAGTTTAAATTATGACATGGATTTTGAAAATAAAACTTAGAGAGTTTGAAAGTAAGATGATTGAACATTGAGTTACTTGCATTCTGACTTTATGTACAAGCATGATAGGACTTGTAGGCCTCTAGTCATGATTGGTATGTGCACCTCGCTAGTTAGCCGTGATATGCACTATACGAGCATGTTTTAAAGCTGAACTATACTAACTGTATGTAAGTAGATAGATATATGTGAGCATGTGTGTTAAAGGTTGATTAGTACCAATATATAGTTTAAAATCTTATAACATTGAAACGTTGTTAAATGAAGTGTTAAGCCTTGTTGAGTTAAATAACTTAAGATAGAGCTATGTAATTCAAAACTAAATAGTTTGAATATGAAATGAGAATGATTAACTCAAAAGATGGACAACACTAGCTATATGTAAATAGATTAGTGGTAGACAGGCATGTGTATATGAAGAATGTTAGTAAGTACGTATGGTTAAAGTATACTTATACGTACATAATTATTCTAAGAATACGATAAGAAAGTGAAACAAAGGTTCTAAGAACCAAGATGGAAAACAATATAATACTTATTATTATATTGAGGATATATGGATGTATATAACTGATGAGTGTGATCTCTATGATTAATATAACTGTGTAGGATTACACGAAGTGCAGATATTCTTAAGCAGTTAAGTCGTAGTTGTTAATCTACGCATCAGGCAAGTCTTTCAGTTCCTATTTGATATATGAATTCAATAACTGTTAGTTGAATTATTTTATGCTGTGATAATGTGAACTTATATATGAACTGTTTATGAGATATGTATGAGATTGAAAGTTGATCTTTGATGATATACTTGTTATGTGAGAAGTAACATGCTTAGTAAATATAAGTTGATTATAAATGCATGAACTGAGTATGATGTTATATGCTATGTGATGCATGAAAACTGTTAGAATTGCTGAGCCATCGAGCTCACTCTTGCAAATAACCATTTTTGCAGGTTAAGGACTTATGATAAAGATTTCGTGCTTCTTGATTGATAAAGTTAGATAGTATCGCAACGAAGAATACTATTTAGATTATCGTTTGAACCATGTTTAGGTTCTAGTAGTTGTATTTGGTATTTTTTTACGAGGTTTAATGCTTGTCGTACTGTAAAGAGGTATTAGATAATACATAGATGATATTAAGTTAAGATGTATACGATTATACAGAAATTTGAATAGAGTGAATCATGATATAGTTTGATTCAGGAAAATGTAATGGATTCAAGTTATGGAACTAATAAAAGATTTTATTCAAGGAAGATTGAAAAAGTTTAAATTATTCCATATTTTAGTAACATCAAATATGATGTAAAAACGAGATCTTGGTTATGAATAGAATTTATATTCTAAATTATAATAAGCAAAGTTGTATTCTTTTATTAATGATTAAAAGATGTAATAGTTCGACGATAGTAGTATCGTGACTGCACCGGATCCGAGGTTTCAAAAGAACGTGGATTTGGGGGCGTCACAAGTGAGGGTAATATAGTTTGAAGAAAAAAGTGAGAGATACCAATCTAAAATAAGACCTAATTTATTTTGGTATATAAAATTAATTAAATGAATTTTTGCTAAAATGATATTTTTTCACATGCAGAAATTTATAAATGTCAAAATCACTAATCTCACTGCGTAGCATACTTGATGCTAATAAACTAACCGGGCCAAATTACACGGACTGGTTAAGGAATCTGAGAATAGTTCTCACTGCTGAAAAGATTCCTTATGTCCTAAATTCACCTGTCCCTGGAATTGTTCCAGAATCAGCCTCTGAGGAAGAGATTGCCACCATAATAAAGTGGAAATATGATGCATCTGTGGCTCAATGCATCTTGCTCGCATCCATGAATAACGAGCTTCAGCGTCAGCAAGAAAACATAGATGCTCCTACTATGTTGTTTTTGATAGTAGTGTGCATACAAACCAATCATGTATGATGATAAAGCACATACTTTGTAAACAATCTTATTTATTTATTAATAAAGTATTCATTTATTAAAGACATTTAATTATCAACATGATGCTGTTTTTATAATATGTAAATAACCCATAGTTTTAAGCAATGCTTTTAAAATTATGATGTTGATCATGCTAATGAGATCTAAATTCTTAGAAAGCTTAAAACTAAAATAATTTCCAATCATTGGATTACTAAAAAGGGGATTAGTAAATTCGGATAGATTGGTACATATGTTGTTTGCTCATTGGATGAGGATGATTGATCTCATGATCATTTGTGTGGAGACACTAAAGCAAGTATGTAGCTGCTTATTGTTCACTGAACGTGACTCGCTATGGAATACCTAATGGAGTTTTACTTGCATGTCAATAGGAATTCGTAATGTGATAGTAGTACAAGTGATCCTTGGACTTGAGAACATCATATTATCTTGTATGTAATGAATTATACTTTGACTTATTCTTTAAGACCCTTAGGGTATATCAAAGGGTATGCTTGGGTAAAATAAATTACATATGGAGATTGTAGACACTTGAAATTTTTCATTCCTGTTACTAACTCTGCAAGAGGGCAAAACTATCTTTTCAACTCAACTCAACCCTAGACTAAATACCGAGCCATCAAATCAACCCAGGTCTCAATACCGGGCCATCAAATCAACCCCGCTCTCAACCCGGGAGGTACAGGTCAGCCCCGGTCTCAACCCGAAAGGTACAAGTCAACCCCGATCTCAACCCGGGAGGTACAGGTCAGCCCCGGTCTCAACCCGGGAGGTACAGGTCAGCCCCGGTCTCAACCCAGGAGGTACAGGTCAGCCCCCGGTCTCAACCTGAGAGGTATAGGTCATCCCCGGTCTCAACCCGGGAGGTACAGATCAGCCCCGGTCTCAACCCGGGAGGTACAGGTTAGTCCCAATCTCCACCCGGGAGGTACAGGTCAGCCCCGATCTCAACCCAGGGAGGTACATGTCAACTTCGGAAGCAACCTTATAGCCTCACAACATCTCCAGAGGAAAATCTGGAAGGACCAAGTCAGCCTCAGAGGCAACCCTGAGGAAATACAGAATCAAATGGGATCCAAACCTTGGAGACAACCCCGGGAAGTTAGCCGAAGGCCATGCCAGCACTAAAGGCAACCCCGGGAAGGGCAAAATGGTTATTTTATCAACTTAAAGCCGATTCGGTCAAACTCAAGCCGAATAGATGTCACTAAGGTCAGAACAAACCATAATAATGATCCCGAGTGGAAACAACGCAAGACAACTCAACGGACAAACTGCGAGAAATCAAAGACCTGGTTATGAACCCACCTTTTTGAACTCGGAAAAGGTTTTCTCCCATGTAATTGCGACACTTTTGGAGAGGGCTTTCCGAAAAGGTACAGCACGCAACAAAAATTAGTCATTTATTTACTTTAATATAGGGGTTTTGTCAGGCCTGTTCATATGGTCCCTAATCAGATGGTAACTAAGCTAAGTAATTCCTCAAACGGACGCTCCGATCAAAAGTAAGAAAGTTTTGAATCTGACCTCGCATTACTCGGAGTGCACGTACTTTGATGCAACGGGACCCGCCACATAAAGCCGCACCTCTACCTTCGGCTACTGCAGGTAGATCTGCTTCTCCCGGGTTTATATATATGAGGTGACCCCCAACTCATTTTATAATCAAAAATGCTCTGAACCTCTGCCCGTTTGATTTCTCAGCCCCACTCTAGTACTCCAAACCCAGATTTGTTCACTATAACACGTAGATATACTCATATACTACCACATATCAAAAATTAACCGGTAGAAACGGACGTTTAGAGCCTATTATCTGGCAAAAAGCCTGTGTAGCAGTCTATTATGAGTATTTTTATGATCAGAAAGTTTCTATTACTTCATTGCATATTTATACACTTGAACGTTAAGTTTCACTTTTTGAATATGCCCGGAACTCAGTTCCGTGGCCGTTTTTCTTACGTTTTCGTATGTTTTAGTACATAAATTCATTTTCTGGCATTTCTACAACTTAGATCGTCGATCCGTCGCTTCTAACAGCTTTTATATACATATATCTTGGTTTCTAGAAACTTAGCCGGACTGGATTATCTTCCCAGTCCGGGTTTTGCTTTTTAATGTGTATATTCAACTGTATATATACTAACTTTTCAATTCTGTCAAGCCCGGATTTCAAATCCGAGGTAGTTTAATGCTTTTATGTATATAACTATATATATATAAAAATTTTCTGCCTTATTTGGGTCTAGATTTATACTTCGTGGCCTTTTTATTGCTTTAATATATATTAATTATATATATATATATATATTATTATTTTCATTCTAGTTTGGCCTGGATCATTCTGTGACCTTTTTACTGCCTTTACACACACACACACACACACACACACACACACACACACACACACATATATATATATATATATATATATATATTTACATTTCTGTCCGGGCAAAGGATAGAATGCCCATCGCCCTTTACCGCTTATTTATATATATATATATATATATATATATATATATATATTCTGTCCAGCCTAGATCATTTCGTGACTTTTATACAGCTTTTATATATATATATATATATATATATATATATATATATATATATTTCCATTCCAGTTCAGGCCTCGGAGTAAAAACCCACCGCCCTTTACCGCTTTTATATATATATTTCAATTCTGTCCAGTTTGGATTACTCCGTAGCTTTTTACAGTTTTTTATAAATATATATATATTTCCATTCCAGTCCGGGCATCGGAGTGAAAACCCATCGCCCTTTACAGTTTATATATATATATATATATATATATATTTTCATTCTGTCAAACCTGAATTATTTTGTGGCTTTTTACCTCTTTTATAAATATATATATATATATATATATATATATATTTACATTCCAGTTCGGGCACCAGAGTGAAAATCCATCACCCTTTATAGTTTTCGTATATATATAATTATATATATATATATTGTTTTACTCATTTTGATTAAATTATTGCTTTAAATATTCATTTGATATGAATCGACATTGATATTTCTGCTGGCGAACTACATTTCTTTAATCTCGCCAACTCTAGCTTTCAAACGCTTCAAAATAGGCCCAGACAGAACCGGAAAGCTAGAATGGCTGAGATTTACTTAAATCTAGCATTTTTCTAGTTTTAGTTCTAAAAGCTATCTCGCGGCCCTTAGATCGCTATCTAGTGGGAACGAGACGCTTTGGCTATATGCGAGCCAAGATTTACTGATGAATCCTTGGTTCTAGCGACATCTGGATGTAAATATATTTTTTCTATGCATATTTGAGCTATGAAGGTTTTATTGGTTTTCCTATGTGAGCTTAGGAATCGTGGGATTCATGATCAAACTGATCAGAATCTGATTCTCACGATGGACAAACTCCACTTTACAAATGTACCCTGCCAGTTTTTCTGTAAAATATACATCAAAAAGACCTTAAAACGGTTATCCGGGTTTAAGGTCTCATCATAATGAGAATAATGGTTTGTCGTGTCAGAGTCACTCCGATGGCTGTCATGCACATGAGAAGACCGACACTTGTATATATTCTATGGTCGAGGATGCTTCGCTGCCCTACAATCACCATTCAAATTGAGCTAAAAGGCTAAAAAGATAAAACGGAAGTGTTGACATGCTTCAATTCCTATGTTAGCGCAAGGGTTTGAAAATCAACCTTTCAAAACATCGTTTTAATAATCTTGTCTAAGAAAGAGACTTTTGCAAATCAAATCAAACCCTTCGTATATAGGTTCAACGAAGAGTGTCCCTGCTTTCGAATCAATCAAACATTGGCCCAATTTCTTTCAGCATTCACACACACACATTGCGGATTTAAAAAGTAAATATTGAAAAGATGAGGTACCGTGTTTACACGGGAGTTATGGGGTGCCTAACACCTTCCCCACACTTAACCAAGCCCCCGAACTTAAAACTTCAGTTTTAAAGATCAAGTTTCAACAGTGTCCAACAATTGGGCCTCTTTTCAAACAAAACTCGATTGAGTTGGTACAACCATTTCAAAACTACCAACTGGCGACTCTGTAAAATGTTCAAATTGTCGACATGATACATGTTGGCCTTTTCCTAAAAAACCCTTCAAAACCTTTTTCACAATAAAAAGAATAAGGGTAGACAAAACATTAGGAAGAGAGAAAGATCCGGGTTTGACCCGACCCGAATTTTTTCACCAATGTCGACAGGTGGCGACTCTGCTGGGGACAGTAGAGGGATTAGGCCGCATTCAAATCTTGTCAAAAAATTTCCCTTTCATATCTTCGTATGTGTGAAATGCCGCGTCTTTACATTGAATGAATGCGTGAATGCTGCGTCTTTACATTGAATGAATGTGAATGAATGCTTTCCTGCTTTATTAGTGCTTCGCACCAATATTAGTGCTTTGCACCAATATTAGTGCTTTGCACCAATGTCATTGTATGCATACGGTGAGATGCAATGCATGTGAATGTATGTTGTGTGATTCCTCCACCAGGAGGCAAACTCGTCGGTGACAGAGTAATGTCTTAGAGGACGGCTAAGTCTTCGGGGCTCATGAAAAAACACCACTCAGATTTGCTCTAGTTGAAAGATTGGATTAATTTCCCCTCTAGTAGATTGCGATGATCTGGGGAACTTCATGCCAAAAAAGCCACGAGAGTAACCTAAGATAGGTCAGCCTCTAATTAACCAAATTCGAAGGGAAGCCTCTTTATGCCTTCCTCTTTTAATTCAATGTCAAGTTTTCAATTCCAATGTAAATAAGCACAATGTAAATATCATAATGTAAATATACATTCCATGTTTTGTAAAGCCTGTCAAGTTATCCTGGCATCAAAATAACTGACCTCTATTTTGCAGGATAAGATTAAAAAACCTTAAAAACATAGCATGGCATGCATCCTATCCCTACATACCTCGGGAAATCGACACACCTATGTTTTGTTGTAGGTGAAAAATTGGTCCTATCACTAGATCTAAGTCTAAGAAAGCACTAAGTCCATCTCTGAACATAACTTCCAGTGCTCAGCCAGAATCCACCCCTGTCTCTAGGGAAGAGTTTGAAGAACTAAAGAATCAGATAGTCGAATTGGCCAGTTTTTTTAGAGAACCAAGTAAGGCTCTTAAAGGAAAGCAAAGACAGGGTCACGTAGAACCAGGAACACTTGGTGGCAGTAAAGAGACCGAAAAGACATATACTCAGATTCCTGGATCATAGAATCAGGATACTACCAACAAAACCCCTGAAATCACCATCCTCAACAAAGAACAAGAAGCTGGTGACATTCTAAAGAAAGTCCAATAGATGAAAGAAACCATCCGGTCTATCAAAGGGACTGAGGCATTTGGCAGTGTCAATTATTCTGACTTATGCATTTTCCCTAGGGCTCGTTATCCCGAAAAATTTTAATTCCCTTATTTTGAGAAATACGATGGATTGGGAGACCCTTACACTCACTTAAATGTGTTCACTTAAATGTGAATAATATGCTATAGTATTTAAAGGAAGTCTCACTAATAAGTTACATAAGTTAGTGAACTAACCTAAGTATTTTAATAATCTAAAAAAATGGATTTAAGGTGTTAAACCCTAATTACATACTCAATAAACTTGAATACGACAAGTCTAATTGGGTTATGTAAGTGGATTAATATTATTGATGAATAATAATATGGTAATATCAATAATAATGAGCATGAGCTCAAGAGCTAATAAATTAATAAGAGTAAGTGATTTAAACAAGCCCAATTATTTAATTAAACCTTGGACTTGTAGATATATTGATTTAAGGGCAATTATGTAATTGAATTAGCCCAATATATCATGTATAAGATAAATATAATAATGGTCCAATTTAATTAATAGGGAAAGCCCAAGTTTATGTTTGTTAGTAAGCAAAAATAATAAAAATGCAAGCCCAATAAGAATTTAATTAAAAGC
Source organism: Panax stipuleanatus (assembly GCA_020205555.1). NCBI lineage: Eukaryota > Viridiplantae > Streptophyta > Magnoliopsida > Apiales > Araliaceae > Panax > Panax stipuleanatus. The sequence goes on along the minus strand of CM035121.1, from coordinate 20,508,362 downwards.
CCAAACTTAGCCCACATGGAGACTGGTCTTTTAGACATTAAATGAAGTATTATATAAAACAAAAGTGGGGAGAGATAAGGCCATGTGGCCGGTTTTTGTAGGAGAAGAAATGGGAGAAGTATGTAATAATTAGATTTACTTTATTAGGTAAGTTACTTTATTAGGTGTTGATTTATTATTTGAACAACACACTTACTCTTTCTTGCAAGTAACCTTTACATAATGAGAGAGAGAACGAGAGAGGAAATCAAGATGTGGATAGATACGTTTGTTATCTAATCATTTTTATTTTGCTAGCATACTTAGTTATTCAATTGTGTTCTCATTTTTATTTTTCTAAAGAAAGAAATAGAGAGAGAAAAGGAAGAAATAGAGAGAGAAAAGAAAGAAATAGAGAGAGCTCCGTGGTGAGAAGAAGAAGAAGAAAGGAGAGCTTAAGCTTAATGCACCCAAGATTCATAACCTATTACGGTTGGAGAAGGAAGGAAGCCAAAAAGACAAGGTATAAAATTAATCTCTAAACTTTATTTTGTTTTCTTTTATTGATTTGATGGAAAAAGGGTTCATGAGTTGGAAGTTTAGAACTCCTTAATTTATGTGTTTTATAGTGATTCATGTATGGATCTAACTAATTTAAGTGTTAGAAAGTGGATCAAAAGGAGAGAAATGAAACTAGGTTTCTAGAAATCTAAAAAACCTTAGCTTTCTCTCCTTTTGATCAAATAGTATGTTAAATCTACACCTTCTTTTCCCGATCCGTTAAAGAGGGGTGCTAGATATATGTGTTGGCTAATAAATCCAAGTGGTAGAACTCAAAAATCACGTGTCTAACAGTCGTGGTGTGTGTTTTAGTCAAAACAATCCACGTAGTGGACAAAAAGGCTAAAAAACTCTCTAATCAGTCTGCCACGAGGGAAATTTTATTAACTTTTCGCGATTTAAAAATTCAAGAAATATTTGGAGGGTTAATATCAGAGGTTAGGTAGGTCCTGTAAAAATTTGAGAATTTTTGGCCATACGGTTTGAGAGTTATGCATTTTACGGCGAAGGGCTACTTTTAAAAATCTAACCGAATAACTCTCTGTGTGTGAGTCCAAAAATTATGAAATTTGTACTGGAAGTACATGTATATAACAGGAGCTTACCCTAAAAATTTTAGAATTTTGGAAGGTAATCTCGATTTATGAAAAACCTGACAATATTTGGCCATTATGGACTATTTAAATATAGTAGATGGACTTTAAAAATTTCTGGAAAAATATATTTTCATAAGGAGATTATATATAGCTCCTTTCCAGAAAAGAAATGATTTTTGAGTTGCTTAGCTATTTTTCATATAAATAATAATTTATGGATAAATAAATTTAATTAAATATATGATGTCAAAAATTATGAAAAATATGGTTTTATGACTTGAGACCCTTAAACATGATTTATGCAGATTTGTGAGGAAGGGTTGGGTCAGTTGTGAAGAGTCGTTATGTGTATGGTGTTTTAAAAGATTTAAAAAGGATTAATAAATAAAAGAAAAATAATTAAAATAAATTGTTTGTTAATGGATTAAATGATTTAAAATATTTTTACATGACTAATGATATTAGATTGAAATATTAATAGTAGTATTTGACTTGAATGTTATTAAAAGGTTAATAACATTAGTTGAAAATATTATTACTTATTAATAATTTTAAACAAAGAATTAAAATAAGAAAATTAAGTTATTTTTTTAAATATAGTTGTTGAATTGATATCCAATGAACTATATTATGCATGTAGTAGACTGAAATGAGAATTCAGTGTGTTGAATTGAATTTTGGGTTGTTGAAATGATTTCGATTTGCTGAAATGATTTCGGTTTACTGAAATTGATTTCGGTCTGCTGAAATAATGATTTCAGGATGCTGAAATGTAATCTGGTTTACTAAAATAGTATTTTCAGTTTACTAGAATGTTATCTAGTTTACTAAGATAAACATATAAAGAGAAAACTTATAAATATAAGTTATGACATGAGTAAAAGATTATCCAAGTATAATAGTAACGCTAAGACTTTAATGTAATGTCTAATACTGAACTATGTGATTGAATGTTAGAGAAGTTAAAAAATAATAATAAGATTATAAGTGAGTTATGCTATGACTAATTGAAAGATCAATTATAGGTCTTTTCTCTAAAGAAGTTAAAGTAAATTGCATAGCTGTAGACTTCGATTGAGGCAAGTTCTTTAACTCAAACTTGAGTTATATTCCAAAGCATGTTAGTGAATAGTTATTAATGATTATTCACATCCTTACTGATTGTTGTTAAATCGCACTTTGTGCAATTGAATTCCTGTTCTATTATTATTGAAATGTGAATTAGTTAAAGTTTTTTCATTCATGAACTGTTTATGATATGGATCTATGCTAGTTGTATCAACTAGATCAAACATGTTTAAATTTGTTAAATCAAATATGTTTTTAAGCGGTGCCTAACCAATTGAAATGGTAAGGACTCTTGACTGAGAAAAAGAACAATTTTACTAAAGCATTATTGGAAAATAATTGTTGCTAGTATATTGAGTGATTATGCATATTTCGCCGGGTATGAAAGGCTGATCTCTTTGATTACCAAACTTTATTAAAAGGACCAGTTTAAATACTGACAACCTTAGTATATGTTCATGGTTATTTTACACCACTCAGCATCTGTTATTCAATTATTCGAATATTCAGTTATAGAGATTAATTCATGTTCTTTCACTATCCATTTATCTGATTGAACATTGAAAGTTAAAATCTTTTCTAATCATAATATATATCTTTCATCTTTAAACTTGCTAAGCAAATTAGTTGCTTACTCTTGTTATATTATGACATTTATTTCAGCTAAGCCCGAAAGTTCGAGTAAGAAAGACAAGGGCAAGGGCAATGTAACACCCTAGTCCCACATCGAAAGATAGGGAAAATATTTGTCTGTGTATAAGGAATTAAGTTACTACCAATAGTACCATCAGTCATGACTTTTGGGTGAGCCTGTGGTGGGCTAAGATGACCCAAGAAGATACTATTGGGCCAGTTGTTTAAGGCCTTATTTTGGATGGATTTGATTCGATTCGGACTTGAGATTTGACCCGAGATTTGTTCCGGACTCTAAATTTGACTCGGGTTGATATATATGGTATTAAAGCTGACTCTCGAAAGCTCAGGTTGGGTCATCCGATCGGGTTGCTGGAGGTGGGGACACGAAGGCTGGTGGTATTATCCCACAATGGAGAGTTTCGGAGGTGGGGACACGAAGCCAGCCAGTATTATCCCACAATGGCTAGAGAGGCAAAGATCTTTGGACTATGTGTGTGATCGGTTCTGACGGGGACGTCAGAAATTTAAGTGGGGGAGTTTGTAACACCCCAGTCCCACATTGAAAGATAAGGGAAATATTTGTCTGTGTATAAGGAATTAAGTTACTACCAATAGTACCTTCAGTCATGACTTTTGGGTGAGCCTGTGGTGGGCTAAGATGACCCAAGAAGATACTATTGGGCCAGTTGTTTAAGACCTTATTTTGGATGGATTTGATTCAATTAGGACTTGAGATTTGACCCGAGATGTGTTCCGGACTCAAAATTTGACCCGGGTTGATACATGCAAGGTCCAAGAGTAGTTTATGAAAAAGTTTATGTAACATGAGATACTATGTTTGATGGTTCTATAAACCTTTTGTGTTATTATATATAACTTATGTAAGGTATGTTTCAGTTAAGGTAATAGACCTAGGGATATGTTTGTAAGACTTTAATGTAATGAACAATATATGTTTAATATTCCGAAATAGTTTATAGAATGCTTATGATGATGATGTACCGTGAGCACTGAATCTGAGGTTAGAGAACCCGAATTTAGGGCGTCACATCAGTCTCAACTGGCTCTGGACAGATATCAAATAACCAAAATCAAGAAATAAAGTACTAAGTCATTCAGAGAATATGTTCAACGATGGAGGCGGGTTGCAGCACAAGTCACCCCATCCATGACGGAGTCTGAGATAGTCATGACCTTCATCGACATCCAAGAAGACCCGTATTATGAAGGGGTCCTAGTCGGCATAGGAAAGCCATTTTTATAAATGATCAAGCACGACGAAATGGAAAAAATGGGGCTCAAGTCTGGGAAGATAAAGGATCTGACCGCCTTAGAAGCTGTTGCCGAACATATTCAATCTAGGAGTTATGGGAATAATCTCTGGAGGACACACAAGAAGAAAGATGAAGAAGTGTCCTTAGTATTGCAAGGACAAAATAAGAGGGGTGATTAAAGCAGCATGCCCATTCAAAGGAGGAACTATTCCTCTTTTCAAACTCCAGCTCAACCTTCAAACCTGCCATTCCAAAAAAATTTGGAGGCCAAGCGTTGGAGAACTTTCACACCCTTAGGGGATTCACTCGAGAATGTACTAAAACTGTTGAAGGCACAGAAAAAGATTGTGCAACTCCTTCCACCAACCAATACCGGTGGACAAAATTTTGACCCAAGCAAGAAGTGTGCTAACCATTTTGTATCCCCGGGCCATTATACACAAGACTGTTGGTCTCTCAAACACAAAATTCAAGACTTGATTGACAACGGAGAGATTGTGGTGACAAAGCCTAAGCAACCGCACGTGCAGGACAATCCCCTCCCTCAGCACAAAGATGATGTTGTCAACATGATTAGCACGCAAAATGTAGAAGGATCCAAATACCTCTGATACATCTGAGAATTAACTCAATCCAGCCCAGACAGTTGGGAAGTCTCAGAAAGGCAATTCCTGATAGAACAGGAGATTAAGTCTATTAAGGAGCAGATTGGACAGTTAGCAGAACTGGTCGTATACCAACATCAGGTCACCAGACAGCTGATAAACCAAACCAACCAGTTTGATGAAAATCCTTCCACACCAGAAATCAGTCCCATTATTATGAGAGACCATTATCGTTTTTGTCGACGTTGGAAAATTTAAGAAATACCACGAGTCGGTTTGTAACGCGGTTTTCCTCAAATCGATCTTCCTAAGTTATCTCTACCCCTATTCTTTTTATTGCGAAAAAAGTTTTGAAGGATTTTTTATGGAAGAGGCCAACATGTGTTTATGTCGACGATTTGATTTGATTTAAACAGAGTCGCAGTTGGTAGTGTTGAAAATGGTTGTACCAAATCAACCGAATTTGATTTGAAAAGAGGCCCAATTGCTGGACACTATCGAAACTTGATCTTTGAAATCGGAGTTTTGAGTTCGGGGGCTTGGTTAAGTGTGGGGAAGGTGTTAGGCACCCCGCGACTCCCGTGTAAACACGGTACCGCAATCTTTTTAATATTTCCCTTAAAACTAGAATACGTGAGTGAATGCTGTTTGAAAATTGGGTCTATTGATTTGATTGATTGAAAGATTTGACAGACTTCGTTGAGCCTATATACAAAGGGTTGATTTGATTTGAAAATCAATCTTTGATTTGATTTGCAAAAAGCATTTAATTTGATTTGCAAAAGCTTTTGAAATTTATTTGATAATGATGTTTTGAAAGCTGGTTTTATCAAACCCCTACACGGACATAAGAATTGAAGTATATCGCCACTTTCAATTTTATCTTTATAGCCTTAAGGCTGCATGCAAGTGGTGATTTGTCGGGCTACGAAGCATCCTCGACCACAGAAATATACAAGTGCCGGTCTCCTCATGGGAATGAAAACTATCGGAGGGACGCTGGCACAACAATCCATATTTTCACTATGTTGAGACCTTAAATCAGGATAACCGTTTTAAGGTCTGTGTATGTACATTTTACAAAAAAACAGGTAGGGTACATCTGTAAATCGGAGTTTGCCCATTGTGAGAATCAGATTCTGATTAGTTTGATCATGAATCCCACGATTCCTAGGCTCACATAGGAGTAGCCAGAAAACCTACACAGTTCAAATTTGGAAAGAAACAGATAAATATCCCAAAATAGCCAGAATCGAGGATTCATTCAGTAAATCCCAGTCCGCATGGCTGAAGCGTCTCGTTCCCATTAGATAGCGATCTAAGAGACGCAAGGTTACTTTTGAAGCTGAAACTATAAAAATAACTAGATTTAAAGAAATCTCAGCCATTATAGCTTGCAGGTTCTGTCGGGACCTTTTTGAACCGTTGAAAGCTAGAATTGGCGAGATTTAGATAAATCTAGTCCGCTCGCAGAAATGTCAATGCAGATTCATATACAAATGAATATTAAATGCAACAAGTGAATAAATTGAGCAAAGCAATATATATATATATATATATATATATATATATATATAATTATATATAAAAGCTGTAAAAGGGCGATGAGTTTTCACTCGCAAACCCGGACTGGAATTGAAATATATATATATATATATATATATATATATATATATATATATATTAATTGAAAGGTGGTCAACCAAGACTGAAAAGATGACCAGTGATGGTGAAGGCTGCTTATATATGCATAAATATATATAAAAGCAGTAAAAAAGCCACAGAATAATCCAGGCCAAACTGAAATGTAAATTGTAGAAAAGTATTCAACCAGTAACTGGGGAGAGCACCCAGTATGGCGAAATGTGCAAAACAGTAAAATAGCCACGAAATATTCCAGGCCGACTGAAAATATAAATATATATATATATATATATATATATATATTAACAGAAATGTAGTCAACCAGGACTGATGTGAGTACCAGTGATGGTGAATGTCGCTTATATATGCGTAAATATATGTAAAAGCGGTAAACTATCTCGGATGTGAAATACGGGCTTGACAGAATCAAAATGTTAGTACATTTGCTGTTAAATATGTACAGAAAAAGGCCAAACCAAGACTTGGAAGATAACCCAGTCCGGCGAAGTTGCCAAAACTGTGTGCTAGTGCATTGAAGCTATTGGAGCTGACGGATCGTCAATCCGAGTTGTAGAAATGTTGAAAACGAAGTTTATGTACAAAAATATATCAGTTTTTAACAAAAACGACCACAGAACTAAGTTTCGGGCATATTTAGAAGATAAAACTTGGTGTGTAGGCGTAAAATAGCGCAAAGTAGTAGTATTGACTTGCTGATCGTAAAAGTACTTACAATGGGCTGCATTACGGGCTTTTTGCCGAATCGTAGGCCTTAAACGTCCAAATATACCGGTAGTTTTTTGATATGTGGTAGTATATGGGTATATCTACTTGTTGGAGGGAAAATATTTAGGTTTGGAAAAGGTGTAAAAGTCGAAAAATCAGTTGGGCAGGGCTTCGCTGCGCTTCTTGCTTATGAAAATGAGAGGGGGTTGCCCCTCTATTTATAGAGGGGGGAGCCGCACCTCTACATGCGGCTGCCACAGGTAGAGGTGCGGCCACTCGAGGTGGGTCCTGCATGCCCGGCTTGGCCGTCTCAAAAATAGTGCACTCCGAGCAAAAATATGGGTTTGGAAGAGATGTAAAAGTCAAAAAATTAAACTGGCAGAGCTTCGCTGCGTTCTATTTTTTTTTCAAATGAGCAGGGAGGCACATTTATTTATAGGTCAGAGAGCCTCCACTCTACCTGCGGTAGCCGCAGGTAGAGCTACGGCTCCCCTAGGTGGGGCCCATGTACCCGACTTGGTGGCCTCGAAGTACATGCATTCCGAGCAATGCGATGTCCGGTTGGAAACTTTCTAACTTTTGATAGGAGCGTCCGTTTGAGGCGTGCGATACCTTTTCGGAAAGCTCTCACCGAGAGTGTCGCAATGACATTGGAAAAAAACATTTTTTGGGTAAAAGAAGATGGGTTTATAACCAGGTCTTTGATTCCCCTCAGTTTATCCGTTGAGCTGTCTTGCGTTGTTGCCACTCGGGATCGTTGTTAGGGTTCATTCTGACTTTGGCGGCATCAATTTGACTTGAGTTTGACCAAGTCGGTTAAGAGTTGGTGAAATGACCATTGTACCCCTCCCGAGGCTACCTGTAGTGTCGGCATGGTCGCTGGTTGACTTTCGGGAGCTGATTCCAAGACTTGGTTCCCAGTCGAGTCTTTTGACCTCAGGTTTGTCTCTGAGGCTATCGTAGTCATTCTAGGTTTTGCTTTGGAGTTGTTGTGATGCTTCATATTGACGCCTGAAGTTGACTTAACGTCCTAGGTTGAGACCGGGGATGAATTGACTTCCCGGGTTGAGACCGGGGTTGATCTTGGCTTCCCGGGTTGAGACCGGGGTTGATTGATACCTCTCGGGTTGCTGCCGGGGTTGAATTGACTTCTTGGGTTGAGACCGAGGTTGATTGATACCTCCCGGGTTGTTGCCGGGGTTGAGCTGGATGATCCAGTTGACTGTGGGAACTCGATTAATGGTCCGATTGACTATCGGAGCTTGATTGATGGCCCGATTGACTGTCAGAACTTGATTACCGATATTGGGAATCAAATTTGATTGGAGTCACCGTATTGTGGATCAGATTTGGGTTGATTGACGGTCTTGCCCTCCTACAATGTTAGTATTGGGACAAGGGAAATTTTGAGTGTCTACAGATGCCCCTCTTTATCATATCCATATAACGTAGTGGAATGGACAGGATAAAGATTAGTAGACACTGGAAATAGAAAATGCCAGAGCCATCTCGAAGGCTAAGCTTCTTGCAGTAGAATGGGGCTACTTTTTACTACGTGCATTATCACTTTGATGACGCCGTCTTGTATAGCCCTTGATTGTATTAGGAAGTCACCGCAAACTACTTTTGTCATTTTCTGCTGGGGATGACATTATTGATGAAAATTGATTTGACTCTAATGAGATTGGTGAAGTTAAGCTATCACAGATTTTTCCATCTTGACCTACTGGGGATGACGTCCTCTGCGATAGCTTCTTAGATACTGAGGTGGTGGATATAATTGATACTACCGTAGTGATCCTTTTGAGGATGTGTATAACAGATTCCATCAATTGTGATGGATTATTATAATTGCCTCTGTCGCTGGATCCCTTTTATTGCTTGGCTGGGGTTAAGCCGTCAGTTAAAACATCATTGGGGTTGAGCCAATGGTTGGACTGTATTTCGATCTGTACTCAAACTTCGCTGGGGCTGAGCCAATGGCTGAGACTGCTTCGATCGAAACCCTAACTTTGCTAGGGCTGAGCCAATGGCTGAAACTGTTCCGGTCAGAACCCGAACTTCGCTGGGGCTGAGCCAACAGCTGAAAACTGTTTCTATCGAAACCCGAACTTCGCTGGGGCTGAGCCAACGACTGAAAACTATTTTGATCAGAACCCGAACTTCGTTGGGGCTGAGCCAACCATTGAAAACTAATTTGGTCAGAACCCGAACTTCGCTGGGGCTGAGCCAACGGCTGAAAACTATTTTAGTCAGAACCCGAACTTTGTTGGGGCTGAGCCAACGGCTGAAAAATGTTTTGGTCAGAACCTGAACTTCGCTGGGGCTGAACCAATGGCTGAAAACTGTTTCGGTCAGAACTCAAACTTCGCTGGGGCTGAGCCAACGGCTAAAAACTATTTCGGTCAGAACCCGAACTTCGCTGGGGCTGAGCCAATGGCTGAAAACTATTTTGGTCAGAACCAGCACTTCGTTGGGGCTGAGCCAAAGGCTGAAAACTATTTAGGTTAGAACCCGAACTTCGTTGGGGCTGAGCCAACGGCTGAAAACTATTTCGGTCAAAACCCGAACTTCGCTAGGGTTGAGCCAACGGCTAAAAACTATTTCGGTCAGAACCCAAACTTCGCTTGGGCTGAGCCAACGACTGAAAATTATTTCGGTTAAAACCCGAACTTCGCTGGGGCTGAGCCAACGGCTGAAAACTATTTCGGTCATAACCCGGCTGGGGCTGAGCCAATGGCTAAAAATAGTTTCGATCAGAATCGAACTTCGCTGGGGCTGAGCCAATGGCTGAAAACTATTTCGGTCAGAACCCGAACTTCGCTGGGGCTGAGCCAACGGCTGAACTTCGAAAATGGTAATTTTCGGCTGTTTTACGCGATTTTTATGCGGTTTTTGCGCAGTTTGATCTGTTGAACCCCAGACATGGCTCCGAGATGAATGTCAAGGGTCTCTATGAAGTTTCCCTTTCTGTCAGGATTACGCTACTTAAACGCAGGATTTCAGGACAAACCACTCAATCGCGTGGTGATTTTTCTTCAGTTTTGACTCGGCAGTTCGTGTAAACTCCGTTTTGACTCTAACCGAATCAGGCCCGGGGGGAGTGGGACCCCCCTGGGCTACCGCAGGCAGAGGTGCGGCAGCTGCAGGTGGAGGTGCGGCAGCCGCAGGTGGAGGTGCGGCTGCCTGACTTATTTAATGTGCTGCGGGATTTTTCATTTTGCAAGTTTCCCGTTTGAGCAGCGAAAGGATTTTCGATCTTCTTTTTCAAATCTACAGAGTTCTGGCCATCGGATTCAAAATTCATCAGTTCCTATGCGTTCAGCGCAGCGCAGGTAACGTTTAACATGCTTTTTTCGTAGTTTTTGACCGTTAAAAGCATGTGAACCACCTAGGGTGCTTTTAAATGCAATGTATGAAAAATGTATGTCTATATGACCAGTGAAATTTTTTTTGTCTACATATGTATGCATATCTTACTGTAATGCACGTTTGGATGTAAGAAAATTTAGGTTCTGAGACAGTAAATTTTTGAGCTTTTTGATCAGTTTAGTCATCCTTTTTTGAGGCCTAGTGAGCCTGGATTTTCAACTAAAAGATGCCTATGGTATTTTAGAGACTATGTGAGGCTGGTTTTTGATTTTTTTTAGTAAATATGAACTGTTTCTATTTTTGGGTAGGTGTGCTATTGAATGGCCACCTAGGCATGCTTGTGTGCATGTGGACAGTCCATTTTACAAAGGAGACTCTGGCAAAAATTTTCCAAAATCTTAGGTTTTGAAAAACATGCATTTTTAACTCTGTGGGGAGTTTTTTATTGACCCAATGCAGGTTTTGAGCTTCTGGGATTTTGAAAACATGCAGTTTTGACTGTACGGGGTATTTTTGATTGACCCATGCATGTTTTAGGACTTAGATATGTATGCTGGACTGATTAATTAATAAGCCACAGGTTTTAGGCTTACCACACCCTGTCTGAGGTGATTTCGGAGTACTGGTGTATGCAATGGATCGCGATATACCCGGCAGCTCTACCGGGGTTTCATCAGGCGTTAGACGGAGGAGGGCTTCTGCGGTCCCATAGGCCCGTCCAGCTAGGACGCCTTGTCGATTGGTAGAGAGTAAGATACGTCCAGCATAGGACGAGCAGCCTATTGACATTCATGACGAGGAGGCTACTTTTGTTGCTCCTATTCCAGCTCAGGTTCCACGTGCGGAGGTCCTGGGCATTGCTGTGCAGACACAGGAGTTGCTGGGAGACTTGAGTCATTATCCTTCGAGATATCTTCAGGCCAACGAGGTGACTTACAGTCTTTCTTCTCTCTGGGTTCTTTTCCCATCTTCTGGCCATTCTCGGGGCACATGGTTTTTTATATGGGTTGATTTTTTGATGCAGGTCCCTAGCTTGACACAGCCTCGGGGGAACTATTTTAGTGTGCACTCCCTCTATCAAACTCTGCATGAGGATTACAGGGAGATCGCAGATAGCTGGGGGTTTTAGGCCTTCTTCTCGATCGTGCCCCGTCGTTGCCCTTGGGGGTATGTGAGGGCTTTGTCTGAGCGCTGGTTCCACCAGACTCAGTCCCTTTATTTGCTTGATTGTGAGGTGATGATGACTCCTATGGACTGGAGATTTATCATCGGTATTGAGTTTGAGGGCGCGACAGTGCCTGTCGTGTCTGACATTTCGCCACACCATAGTTAAATCCCTGTTGGGAGTCACTTAGTCGACATTCAAAGGTCGGGCAGTTCGATCTGGTCCCTTGAGTATAGATGCCCAGGACGGGAATTTACAATTGCCTCCGCCTGATGATCGGAGGGTTTGAGATCGCATTCTGAGGTGATTATTTTTGTCAATCATCAGGGGTTGTTTCGTGGCGGACAACTCGTCGACGGTGTCCTTTGCTTTGATCAGCGCCACTCAGCATGTAGAGCGCCTCAGTGATTTTGATTGGGGCTCCTATACCTTTGCCTATTTTCTCCGGGGCATGCGCCTGCTTTCGTAGGGTACGACGGAGGCTTGGTTAGGATTCCATCAATTTTTGCTGGTGAGTACATCTTTCAGTACCTTTTTGATTTTTGCACTTATTTTTGGCAGTCTTGGTCACTGAGGACTTTTGATATTTGCATGGATAGCTTTGGGCATTTGAGAGGCTTCCTTGCCTACGGCCCGTTTCAGCATTAGGTCTGGAGACCTATCCACGTGGACGGAGATGGCAACACTCCATTTTGACGGAGGTTCCTGTTGCTGAGGGATTAACTCATACCCGTCTGTAGTTGGAGCTTTTGATGGCGGGCTCGATCTCCTAGACGCCGTACACATTCTAGCATTTGATCATCGAATTTGATGGAGGTTTCCCCACTAGTCGGGAGTTTGATTTATCGACCTGCAGAGTCCCTATATTGACGGAGGGAGGCTGGGAGATCTATCTTAGAGAACGTGCCATTTAGAGCATTACAAGAGAGATTCGCATTCCCATTGCTCCTCCTGCTTGGCATCATTGGCCATTGTCCGTGCCTTTGACAGACATCCCTTTGGAGGGTATAGACTGCTTTGATCTATCAGAGGGCCCATACAGCCAGGCAGCCTTTTGCAGTTGTTGGAGTCCTCGCATTATAGGGGCTCAGACTCGTGCCACCCATTTTATGGCAAATATGGTGCCGGGGTCCGTGATGATGATGGATTGGATAACTTATATTAGAGAGCCTACTCATGTAGACCAGATAGCACATCTGACTAGGTTGGACCAGGCTCGTTTCTTTATCAGGCACCTTGGCTGAGATCCATCAGAGGCATCTTTATTTGACCTATCCAGCTCTAGAGCAGGCCCCTCTTTAGGTCTATTTAGCAGCAGTTATGCAGGGGCAGATCCTCCCTTATACCGCCCAGATATGCCTGATCCCAGTAGCTTTGTGCAGACAGAGGATCTGGAGCAGGTCGACCGGTTTGATACCTAGGTCTTCGACTTCCTGTGATAGCTATGACAGCTATATTTTTGGTCAGCCACTGTTTTGGCTATTTGGCATCTATGCCATCATTTTGATAGACCACTGTATTAGCTGGGTGGTGGTGACCCATTTCCCTGTATTCTTCCTTTCACTTTGTATTAGGATACAGGGATGACATATGCAGTAGATAGCTTTTTGTAGATATTTCTATCATCTTTATCTGCTGCATCATGTTTATATCATTGTCATCATGCATGTATCATGTGTATGCATTCAGATAGCTATGATTTGACTTGACCTCTGGACGATCTTGTGGTACGGTGTTACAAATGACGACTTCTGCAGTTAGCTGTATAGAGCATTTGCCATTGTCAGAGGTGGCAACATCGTTGTGGTCATGGTATGATAGTCTTCCCTTTCTAGCTAGGGGGACAGTTGACCAGATGCTGGGGCATTCAATGGCCCTTGTAGATTTCAGGGTTCCAGACGGTTTTATTGATGGCATCCTACCCTTATGGGTACCGAAGAGACAGGTATTCCGCATTGGGCGGTGTGAGCTTTTGCCTACTCTGGAGGAGTACCAGAGATTTACTTGCTTGGATTTAGAGTCACCGTGTGCTCGGACGGCTATTAGTGATATGCGAAGATCGTTTACTCGACTGTCCGGTCTTTGGCAGAGCATAGTCATGGACGAGATCATTTTAGGGCATGTGATCTCCATTGACTTCTTGATAGAGCGCTATGGCGAGCTTGACAGCTACGACCGCCATGTCGAAGATTTTGTCATTTTTGTAGAGGAGTGGCAGACAGCCAGGATAGACATGCTGCTGATGTGTATCGTGGCGTATGTTTATATGCCATTGCGTTTAGATCACCTTGATGTGGGATTGGTTGTCGTAGTCAGAGCCCTTAGACAGGGTAGTACCATTATCCCTATGATCTTGGTGGAGACTCTGAGGTCGCTCACCTATTGTAGTATCCATCCAGCGGGGTTTTTTTGGGGGTAGCTCGGTCGTGCTGTATATGTGGTTGATGTCACACATACGACCGATTGGATCCTTTAAACCTCATGCCTATTGTTTTAGCCACGGGATATCCTTAGTTTACTCCTTCCGTCCGCCTGATTGCGTCGACTCAGAGTCCTGGTTAGTATTTTTATCAGATATTGAGCATCCGTTCGCCATTTTGTTATGCTCAGGGATGGCGACCACATTCAGCTTCATCACTCATGCATATGGCATGGATTATTTGCCTTTGGCGGGATTAAGGGGTGTTACTACCTATCATCCCTTGGCAGTTATGAAGCAGTTTGATCAGTGGCAGAGTATGCACCATTTCTAGGATTCTGCTGATCAGAGGATGTCGGCTTCATCTATGTCACCGGTCGACTTGGTTAGAGTTTATGAGTGTTGGACTCATAGGGAGAGGGCTTAGTTCTCTAGTAGGCATCCGGGTCATTCTTCGGAGTATTCTATATGGTTGGAAGCAGGGACCGCAGTCGCAATAGCAAAGCTTCATTTACCTCCGCTTGCGGATTCTGACGAGGAGGAGCCCATGGAATATCCAGATTCTCCTACTGAGGATGAGTTATTCGCAGATTTGGCCGCAGCTTTGATTAGTGATCCCCCGATTATTCCCACAGGGAGAGATCCAGCTTTGTCAAATTCTCTATTCAGGATGACCTTTGAGAGAGACTCAGCTAGAGCGCAGATGTTGGCTGCCATAGATAGCAGGAATTTAGCTTTTGCTGAGAGGGATGGTCTCAAGACAACTTTGGATACTGGATTGATTGAGCGGGAGGAGCTTTGCTCTGCTCTGGATACCGCTATTGTAGAGCGAGACGAGGTTCGCTTAACCAGAGACGCGGCATATGTTGAGATTGATGAGACTTTGATTTCTCGGGATGCAGCTTTTGCAGAGAGGGATGAGGCTATAGCTTCCCGTGATTTCCACATAGCTGACAGTACTGCTCTTTGATCTTACACCCATGGTTTGGTTACCGAGATGAGTGCTTACATTGATGACCACAGTGCCACCTTATAGATGACTGTGGATGTGTTGAGCCGTATGGAGGCTAAGTGGACTACTCTTACGGCTGCTCCGCCATCTTCAGAGAGAGATGCCATGATGGCATTGCTGACCCGCTTATCCTTGGGTCCATAGACTAGCTTTATTTTTCCTACACAGACTAGATCAGCCATTTTTGTCATGTATAGGGCACTATGTATATAAAGCAGTTTATATATCAGAGAAATATATTTTTGAGATACTTCCCTTCTTAGATATGTATTGTCATTGCTGAGTGATTACCACTTCCGTCATGACTTGTAGTTGTTGATGCATTTTAAGCTTCTCCTTGATGGACTGACAGTTAGGGTGTCAAGGGAGTTCCTCAAATGGGTCTGGTAATCAGACAGCTTTACAGCATTTAGCTTTTATTTATCTTCGGTATTTTGGAATTGGTCTTTTATTTTTTTGTTTTTTCTTAAGGGTCAGACTGCGCTGTAGATGGTGCCTACGTACTCCCTGGTTGAAGGAGATAAGGTCATTTGTAGTTCATGCCTGTTTAGTTGAAGAGGTTTGAAAAGAGTTTATCTGGAATTTAAATTTGGTTTGATGAGCTTTGGAATTTGATACTGGGATTCGCAGGTTCTTTGAATTTTTGTTTGGTTTGACTGCACCATAGATGGTTACCTACGTACTCCATGGTTGAGGGAGATTAGGTCGTTCATAGTTCATATTTTTCTTGTGAAAAGTCGAACCTGATTAGATTTGTAGGACCCGGATGCGGGTATGCATGTGCTTCAGACGTAATACTTTTTCACGGTATCTGAATTAATGAGTTGGGGAAATTCGTTCCTGTCAATTTCTTGTAGTCTGATGGCTCCCCCTGTTAGCACTTCCTTGACAATGAAAGGGCCTTCTCAGTTTGGGGCAAATTTTCCTTTGGCTTCATCATGATTGGCCAGGACTTTTTTTAGCACCAAATCATTTTCTTTGAATTGTCGAATTCAGACTTTGTTGTTGTAGGACTTGGTAATCCTTTGCTGGTATAACTGTTTGTGGAAAATGGTTGTGGCCCACTTTTCGTCTATCAGGGACAGTTGATGATATCGGTCTTGCAACCATTGATCTTCATCCATCTGAGCATCTATTAATACTCATAAAGATTCCATCTTTACTTCTATGGGGAGGACTGCTTCCATGCCATAGGCCAATGAATAGGGAGTAGCCCCAGTAGAGGTGCGCATTGACGTCTTGTATGCTAACAGGGTGAGAGGCAGCAGGTCAGGCCAGTCCTTGTGATTGGCGGACATTTTCTGCATGTTCTTCTTGATGTTTTTGTTGGCCGCTTCTACAGCACCGTTCATCTTGGGCCGATAGATGACGGAGTTGAGATGCTTGATGTGGAACTTGCCGCACAGTTCTACCATTATTTGATTGTTCAGGTTTTTGGCGTTGTCTGAAATGATCACGTCCGGTTGTCCATATCAATAGACGACATTGTTTTTGATGAAACTAATGATGACCTCTTTTGTGACTTTTGGAAAAGAGGCTACTTCAATCCATTTGGGGAAGTAGTCAATTATGGTGAAGATGAACCGATGACCATTGCTGGCTTTGGGTTCGACTGGACCTATCACGTCCATTCCCCACATAGAGAAAGGCCATGGTGCACTCATGTTGTGCAGCTCATTTGGAGGAGCGTGGATGGCATTTCTATGTATTTGGCATCGAAAGCATCTTTTGACGTAATCATCGCAATCAGCTTTGAGTGAGATCTAGTAATGTCCTGTTCTGATTATCTTCTTAGCCAACAATTGGCCGCTCATGTGCTGACCACAGACTCCGCCATGGACTTCATCCATTAGTCTTTGGGCTTGCTCCTTGTCGAGGTATCTTAACACGCCTATTCCAGCATCCCTTTTGTAGAGTGCGTCTCCACTCAGATAGAACTTCATGGTCACTCTGAGAATCCCTTTCCGCTTTGATTGGCTTGCACCAGCGGGTGTGGATCCATCGCGGAGATATTCCTTGATGTCTTGAAACCAAGGTTGCTTGACAGGAGGTATTTTATCTGATACTTCTCCAATGTAATTCCCGTATGTTGGGCCTTTTTAATTTGTGAACTGGATGTTAGGAAACCCGCTCCTGTTGGATATGCGAATTAATGAAGCCAACGTTGCCAATGCATCGACAAAGTCATTTTGATCCCGAGGAATGTGGACGAAGGTTATTGCTTCGAACTCCTGGGATATTTTTAGGACCTGCCAATGATATGGCAGCAGATGTAGTTCTTTTATGAGATACTTGTCAGTGGTTTGTCTAATGACCAGTTCGAAATCTCCAAATGCCAGTAAGTGTTTGATACCCATGGATTGGGCTAGTTTTAACCCCAGTATACAGCCTTTGTATTCGGTCATGTTGTTGGTGTTGCCAAATTGAAGTTTGGTAGCCACAGGATATTGATCGCCTGTACCCGAGATAAGGACTGCCTCCGGAACCTTCCATATTTATCGCTCCGTCGAAATATATTTTCCATGGTTGGACTGTATTCTCTGACTGGAGTTGTTGAATTATCATAATCCCATCATCTGGGAAATATGTCTCTAGGGGCTCGAACCCTCCTGAAGGTGCTTCTGCTAATTGATCTGCAATGCCTTGGCCTTTGATAGACTTCTGAGTCACGTAGACAATATCAAACTGCTGTAGAATCAACTGCCATTTAGACAGTCAGCAATTTAACATTGGTTTGTTGAAGACGTATTTGAGTGGATCCATGCGGGATATGAGATACGTCGTATGCCCACGCAAGTAGTGTTGCAATCTCATGGCGGCCCATGCTAATGCATAGCATGTCTTTTCGATCAGGGTGTACTTTTGTTCCCCGCTGCTGAATCTTTTGCTAATGTAGTAGATAGCTCTTTCTTTGCTACTATCATCCTTCTGTCCTAGCACCCAACCCATGACATTGGCATTGACGGACAGGTACATGAATAAGGGGACTCCATCCCTCGGAGGTACCAAAATAGGTGCTTCCACAAGCTGCTTTTTGATGGCAAGGAAGGCTTGTTGACAATCCTCATTCCATTTGATGGAGGAATTCTTCCTTAATAGCTTGAAGATGGGTTCACAAGTTGCTGTGAGTTGGGAAATGAATCTGCTTATGAAGTTGATCCTTCCTAGGAATCCACGTATCTCCTTCTCTGTACGAGGTACGGGCATTTCTGTGATGGCTTTGATTTTGGCAGGGTCTAACTCAATGCCCCGATTGCTTACTAGGAATCCTAGCAATTTGCCTTCCTTGACTCCAAAAGCGCATTTGGCCGGATTTAGCTTGAGTTTGTATTTGCGCAACCTGTTGAACAGTTTCCTAAGATGGTCTATGTGATCATCCTTCCTCCGGGATTTGATGATGATGTCGTCACAATAGACTTCTATTTCTTTGTACATCATGTCATGGAAGAGGGCCATCATGGCTCGCTGATACGTGGCTCCAGCATTGATGAGGCCGAAGGATAGTCGTCTGTAGCAGAAAGTTCCCTAGGGAGTGACAAAAGCTATTTTCTCCCGATCTTCTTCAGCAACCAAGATTTAATGGTAATCAGCAAATCAGTCCACGAAGGAATACATGCCATACTGCGCAGTATTGTCGATCAGGATGTGGATAAAAGGTACCAGGAAATTGTCCTTGAGGTAGGCTTTGTCTAGATCCCGGTAATCCTCGCAGACTCATACCTTCCCTCCTGGTTTAGGCACGGGGACTATATTTGATAGCCATTTGGGATAGGTTGATACCATAATGATCCCGACTTTGAATTATTTAACAACTTCTTCTTTGACTTTGAGACACCGCTCAGGTTTCAATCGCTTGAGCTTTTGTTTGATTAGTTTTAACCCTTCTTTGATGGGCATTCGATGGATGACAATGTCTGTGGATAGACCGATCATGTCTTCATGCGACCATGCAAACACATCCTGATACTGTGTTAGGAGTTCGATCAGGTCAACTTTTTGATCCGATGTGAGGTCTAAACCTATTTAGATTTCTTTGATGGTTTTGGAGGTTCCTATGTTGATGGTGGAGGTTTGGTTTGGGTTTGTCTTTGACCCATTCCTTGATCTCCTCTGGCACCTCATAGTCATCTTCCTTCTCTTGATCAAGATCCCTCAAGTCGAAGCTCAATCTTGCATTACAATTGGAGTTATGTTGATAGGTTAGCATCTCATCAGCAAAGTCACACACGTCTAATGCTTGGGTCCTGAAAATAAAAATGCTTTCATTAATATATACAACTGCTTAAATACACATGGCATTTGTAAAGCATGGCAAAAAAAATTGCTACAGCTGTGCAATAAAAAGTAAGCAGTAAATGAAAGCATAATTAAGGGCAGATGTACTCTCTGCCCCTTTACCCTTTTTGACTTAGGCAAGGGACACTGCTCTAGTTGTCCAGTGTTAGATCCTCATGGAGAAGGAGGATGCTGGAAGTGCGCTCGTCTGTCTCGTCTTGGATGACAACTGATACATCCTTTAGGATAGGGCCAAGGCTTTTCTGGGGATTGTTCCTCTGTTTGCTGCGAGGAAATTGAGCACGATCTTCGTTATCACTGTCTGGGAGTTCATCATTCATCCCTTCGTAGTTAATAATGACTTTTATGTTAGCGAATGGGTCTCGTCCTTCATACAGGATCTTTTCTTTTCCCTTTTCGCTATCTGCCATAGGCTTGAGGGCTTTCCTTTCAGGGACAGGTATGATTGGAGGAAACAGCATGGCTGATACTGTAGTTGGGATTTTCCTCACAGGTTTCATCCATCCGGCATTTGTGAGGTTTGGGAGCAGAATTATGGAAGCTTGAGCCTTGGGATGTTTGTGTGGATTCCGGTCTTCCAATCTAACTTGGGATTTGGATTGGCATCTTAATGTCGTGCTTGTTCTTTCCTACTGTCATTACTTGGCCTACTGTCATTACTTCAGTGGAAATTTTAGGCTTCAGGGCTGGTGCCCCAATCGATAGATATTGAATATCGCTCACCTCAAGAGCTTGAAAACTTGCAGGCTCAACCTCGGCGTCCAAGCTAATCACTGGCATATCCCCATGTATGTGGGTAGGGTATTCCGATTCAGCATTCAGTGTGATGAGGTTGCCGTTGATAATGTACTTGAGTTACTGATGGAGGGTGGATGGAACAGCCCCGACCATATGGATCCATGGCCTGCCCAACAACAAGTTGTATCCGGTGGCGATGTTGAGCATCTGGAAGGATACGTAGAAGGTGTGTGGACCAATTTCTAGAGGAAGCTCGATTTCCCCCATAGCCTGGCGGCGAGATCCATCGAAAGCCCGGATAACCATGTGAATAGCTTTGATCCGATTTGGATTGATCTTCATTCTTTCTAACGTGTCATATGGACAAATGTTGAGGGAAGATCCTCCATCAATAAGCACTCCTCTGATCACGTATCTAGAGGACATAACGCTATATGCAGGGACTTGTGGTGGCCCCTTCCCTCACCCGGGATATCATCGTCTGTGAAAGAAATCACATTGTTGTTGAAAATGTGTTCTATCACGTGATGGAATTTCTCTATGTCTATCGTGTGTGGCAGATGAGCTTCTTCTAGAACTTTCACTAAGATGTTACGGTGATCCTCTGATGATAGGACCAAGTCAAGGATGGAGATTTGCTTGGGTGCGTCTTTCAAGCTTTGCACTATCTTGATTTCATTGTGTCCCATTTTGTTGAGGAACTCTTTAATTTCTTCTTCAGCTACCTTTTCTTTTGCTTTGGTAACTGGTTTCATCACCCGCTGAGGCAGGTACAATGGATTATCCTTTGACATGATTGTAATGTTGTTTGCCACGGAGCCTTCATTGTCCCCGTAGTTCCATGGGACCTTCTTCACACTGGTAATCGGATACTGAGGTCTTAAGGGAAAAATTAGGGGCTGAGGTGCAGCCACCTTCACAGGATTTTGTTTGTCTTGGACCCCTTTTCCTGTCAGTACCAGGGGTGTGAGGATTGATTCCCTGTCGCAGGATATAACAGCCACTGTATCCTGGTACCATGAATTGGGTATCTAGAGGCTATTTTTATCTGAAATGTCGAGGATTTGATATCCTCTGATAAGGTCACCCCTTTCAATAAGGTCTTGAATCAAATTTCGAAGAGCCCAACAATCTTATGTATCATGGCCGGGAGATTGGGAATGGTACTGACATATCTGATTAGGTTTAAATTTTTTGGATTGAGGGATTAATGGGGGTAATAGATCCGCAACCATCCCCTCGTTGATCATCACTTGGAGGATTTCTTCCATTGACTAGTTTAGATTGGTGAAATTCCTTTGAAATAGGAACTTTCTACCCTCTCGGTTATATTCACCTCTGACCATTGGTTGTTCATATGAACTGGCAATGATCCCTATTGGGGATGCAATTGACTTCCGTCGGAGGAGAATGACTGTCATTGGATTGATAGATTTGCTTCAACATCTTTCTGGTGAGTTGATGTTGGTAGACGACCAGTTCAGCCAACTGCTCGATTTGTTCCTTGATAGACTTTATTTCTTGCTCTATCAGGAATTATTTTTCAAAAGCTTCCTAACTCATTGGGCTGATGTTGTTGGATTGAGTTGATTCTTCAACATAGCGGAGGTACTTGGATCCTTCTCCACTTGAAGTGTTGATCATATTGACATTCTCCTCTTTGTGTTGTAGGAGAGGGTTATCTTGGACGTGCGGTTGATCGGGCTTTGTGACCACAATTTCCCTGCTATCAATCAAATCTTGGATTTTATGCTTGAGGGACCAACAGTCTTGGGTGTCATGGCCCAGTGATCCGGAATGATAAGCACATTTCTTGCTAGGGTCGAAGTTCCTTGAATTAGTGTTAGTTGGCGAAAGTAGTTGGCCAAACTTCTTCTGAGATGTCAGAAGTTTGAAGACGTTCTCGAGTGAATCCCCTAGTGGGGTGAAAGTCCTTCTGCGCCTGACCTCCATGTTTTTATGGAATGAAGGATTTGAAGGCTGTGTTGTAGCTTGGAAAGGGGTATAGTTCCTCCTTTGAATGGGCATATTGTTTGAATTGCTGCTTGTATTTTATCCTTGTAACACTAAGGAAACTTCTTCATCTTTCTTTTTGTGGACCCTTCGGGGATTACTCCCGTAATTTTCGGATTGGATATGCTCAGCAACAGCTTCGAGTGCCGTTAGGTCTTTTATTTTTTCGGACTTGAGTCCTATTTCGGCCATTTCGCCGTGTTTGATAATTTCAAAGAAAAGTTTTCCTATGCCTGCTAGGACCCTTTCATAATAAGGAGCTTCTTGAATATCGATGAAAGTCATGACTATTTTAGATTCTGTCATGGCAGGGGTGACTTGTGCTGCGACCCGTCTCCATCCCTGGGCATATTCTCTGAATGATTCAATGTTATTCTTCTTGATTTTGGTAATTTAATACCGATCTTGAGCCAGCTGAGATTGGAAACTGTACTGGTTGAGGAAGGCATGGACCAATTCTTCCCAACTGTGGATTTTGAAGTTGTCCAGACGGGCATACCAGGCTCTGGCTTCTCAAGTTAAACTCTTCTGAAATAGATGCATTTGAAGTTTCTCGTCCTCAGCATAGGATCCAAGTTCTCCGATGAAAACTTTCAGGTGTGTGTAAGGATCCTCTAATCCGTCATATTTCTTGAAATCAGGGACTTGGAATTTTTCGAGATACCGAGCCTCGGGAAATATGCATAGATCTGAGTAATTGACACTGACAAATGCCCCAGTTCCTTTGATGGAGCAGAGGGTTTCTTCCATTTGTTGCATTTTCTTGAGAATGTCACCAGCTTCCTGTTCTTTGCTTAGGATGGTGATTTTTTGAGTTTTGTTAATTGTATCCTGGTTCTGGGGTCTAAGGATCTGAGTTTTGATCTTTTCTGTATCTTGACTGCCAGCACCACTACCAGATGCTTCTGGTTCTAGATGAGTTTGAGATTGTTTCTCTTTGAAGGCATTGCTTTGCTCTCGAAGGAAATCGGCTAGCTTGGCTATCTGATTTTTCAGTCCTTCAAATTCTTCTTCCCTAGACACAGGGGTGGATTCTAGTGGAGCACTTGAAGCCATGTTCGTAGATGGACTGGGTGCTTTTCTAGCCTTTGATCTAGTAATAGGACCAATTTTTCTCTACATACACCAAAACGTATACATGTCAGTTTCCTGTGGTAGGTAATGACTGGATGCATTTATGATGTGAGTTTTTTAAAGTTTATCCTGCAAAACCGAGGTTAGTTGTTTTGACGGTAGAATGACAGGATATTTGACAAGAAAGTAAATCTTTCATTAATGTTATTTACATTGTGCTCCTCTGTAATTGGAGACTTGACATGGAATCTAAAGAGGAAGGCATGAAGAAGCATCCTGTCGAATTTGGTTAATCAGAAGCTGACCTATCCTAGGTTACTCTAGCGGCTTTTGTTTCGGCATGAAGGTTCCCAGATTATCGCAATCTACTAGAATGGAAAATAATCCGATCGTTCAACTGAAGCGAATCTGGGTGGTTCATTTTCAGGAGGCAGCCCCGGAGACTTAGTCGTCCCCAGAGTCCTTACTTATCACCGACCGGGTTAGCCTCCTGGTGGAGGGACACACAACATACATTCACATTCATCGACCTCACCGCTTTATGCATGCAATGACAGTTCGTGTGAAGCACTAATATGGGTGCGAAGCACTACAACATTCATTCTCATTCATTCAATGTAAAGGCATAGAATTCATACATTTAATGAAAGACGCAGCATTTACTCATCCATTGACTGTGCAGACGTAGGATTTCACGCATTCAAATAGTTTTGAAAGGGAAATGTTTGAAAATATTGAAATCGGCCTAAGCCCTCTACTGTCCCCAGCGGAGTCGCCACCTGTCGACGTTGGAAAATTTAAGAAATACCGCAGGGTCGGTTTGTAACCCGATTTTTCTCAAATCGATCTTCCTAAGTTATCTCTACCCCTATTCTTTTTATTGCGAAAAAAGTTTTAAAGGGTTTTTTAGGAAAGAGGCCAACATGTGTTTATGTCGACGATTTGATTTAATTTAAACAGAGTCGCCAGTAGGTAGTGTTGAAAATGGTTGTACCAACTCAACCGAATTTGATTTGAAAAGAGGCCCAATTGCTGGACACTGTCGAAACTTGATCTTTGAAATCGGATTTTTAAGTTTGGGGGCTTGGTTAAGTGTGGGGAAGGTGTTAGGCACCCCACGACTCCCGTGTAAACACGGTACCGCACTCTTTTTAATATTTTCCTTAAAACTGGAATGCGTGAGTGAATGTTGTTTGAAAATTGGGCCTATTGATTTGATTGATTGAAAGATTTGACAGACTTCGTTGAGCCTATATACGAAGGGTTTGATTTGAATTGAAAATAAGTCTTTGATTTGATTTGCAAAAAGCATTTAATTTGATTTGCAAAAGCTTTTGAAATTAATTTGACAATGATGTTTTGAAAGCTGGTTTTATCAAACTCCTACGCTGACATAGGAATTGAAGTATATCGCCACTTTCAATTTTATCTTTATAGCCTTAAGGCTGTATGGAAGTGGTGATTTGTCGGGCTGCGAAGCATCCTCGACCACAGAAATATACAAGTGTCGGTCTCCTCATGGGTATGAAAACCATCAGAGGGATGCTGGCACGATAATCCATATTTTCACTAGGTTGAGACCTTAAATTCGGATAACCGTTTTAAGGTCTGTGCATGTACATTTTATAGAAAAACTGGCAGGGTACATATGTAAATCGGAGTTTGTCCATCGTGGGAATCAGTTTGATCATGAATCCCACTATTCCTAGGCTCACTAGGAGTAGCCAGAAAACCTGCATAGTTCAAATTTGTACAGAAACAGATAAATATCCCAAAATAACCAGAACCGAGGATTCATTCAGTAAATCCCAGTCCGCACGGCTGAAGCGTTTTGTTCCCACTAGATAGCGATCTAAGGGACGCGAGGTTTCTTTTTAAGCTGAAACTATAAAAATAACTAGATTTAAAAAAATCTCAGCCATTATAGCTTCCAGGTTCTGTCGGGACCTGTTTGAACCGTTAAAAGCTAGAATTGGCAAAATTTAGATAAATCTAGTCCGCCCGCAGAAATGCCAATGCAGATTCATATACAAATGAATATTAAATGCAACAGTTGAATAAATTGAACAAAGTGATATATATATATATATATATATATATATAATTATATAAAAGCTATAAAACGACGATGGGTTTTCACTCGCAAGCCCGGACTGGAATTGAAATATATATATAGATATATATATTAATAGAAACGTAGTCAACCAAGACTGGAAAGATGACCAGTGATGGTGAAGACGACTTATATATGCATAAATATATATAAAAGCAGTAAAAAGGCCACAGAATAATCCAGGCCAAACTGAAATGTAAATTACAGAAAAGTATTCAACCCGTGACTGGGGAGAGCACCCAGTATGGCGAAATGTGCAAAATAGTAAAATGGCCACGAAATAATCCAAGCCGACTGAAAATATATAAATATATATATATTGACAAAAATGTAGTCAACCAGGACTGATGTGAGTACCAGTGATGGTGAATGTCGCTTATATATGTATAAATATATGTAAAAGCGGTAAACTACCTCGAATGTGAAATCCGGGCTTGACAGAATTGAAATGTTAGTACATTTGCAGTTAAATATGTACAGAAAAAGGCCAAACTCGGACTGGGAAGAAAACCCAGTCTAGCGAAGTTACCAAAACTGTGTGTGCTAGTGCATTGAAGCTACTGGAGCTGACGGATTGTCAATTCGAGTTGTAGAAATGTTGAAAACGAAGTTTATGTACAAAAATATATCAGTTTTTGACGAAAACGGCCACGGAACTAAGTTTCGGGCATATTTAGAAGATAAAACTTGGTGTGCAGGCGTAAAACAACACAAAGTAGTTGTATTGACTTGCTGATCGTAAAAGTACTTACAATGGGCTACACTATGGGCTTTTTGCCGAATTGTAGGCCTTAAACGTCCAAATCTACTAGTAGTTTTTTGATATGTGGTAGTATATGGGTATATCTACATGTTGGAGTGAAAATATTTAGGTTTGGAAGAGGTGTAAAAGTTAAAAAATCAGTCAGGCAGGGCTTCGTTGCGCTTCTTGCTTATGAAAATAGAGGGGGCTGCCCCTCTATTTATATAGGGGAGAGCCGCACCTCTACATGAGGCTGCCACAGGAAGAGGTGATGTCAAAAATGGGACTCTGCGGGTGGACAATGCAAATTAACGACCAGTGGGAAAACTGCCCTCAAACCCGACTGTCAAAAAGTCTAAGGTATACGGGACCCTCGAGATCTATCCGGCTGTCAATAGCTCAAGCTACAGGCGGGAGTGGGTGAATCCCTCAGCTACAGGGACCTCCGTCAAAATGGAATGGTGCCAGCGCCATCCCCGAGGATAGGTCTTTGGGCCTAAAGTAGTGGCGGGACGTAGGCAAGGAAGCCGCTCATATGCCCAAAATTGGCCATGCAAATATCAAAAGTCCTCAGTGATCAAGACTGACATATATAAATGATGCAATCAAAAAGGTACAAGAGAGATGTACTCACCAGCAAGAATGGGTAAAACCCTAACCAAGCCTCCGTAACACCCTCCGAGTTCATACGCATCCCGCAGAGGAAATAGGCAAAGGTATAGGTACCCCAATAAAAATCACTAAGGCGCTCCACGTACCGAGTGGCACTGACCAGGGCAAACGACATCGTCGAAGAGTTGTCCGCAAGGAAACAACCCCTGATGATCACCAAAAACAATCGCCTCAGGATGCGATCTCTAACCCTCTGATCATCAGGCAGAGGCTCAGTCAAAGCCCCACTATGGGCATCTACACTCAACGAACCAGAACGGACCGTCCAACCTTTGATGGCTATCGTAGGAACTCCCAAGAGGAACCGAACAGCAGTAGGTGAAATGTCAGCAACGACAGGCACTGGCTCACCTGCAAACTCTATCCCGGTGATGAACCTCCAGTCCATAGGCATCATCATCACCTCGCAATCCAGCAAATGAAGAGACTGAGTCTGGTGGAACCAGCGCTCAAATAATTCCCTCAAATAACCCAAGGGGCAACAGCGGGGAGGGATAAAAAAGAAAGCCTGAGTCCCCCAGGTATCTATAATGGCCCTGTAATCCGGATGAAGAGTGTGGTACAACGAATGCACATTAAACCAGTTCCCTCTGGGCTGCATAAAGCAGGGAACCTGCATTAAAAGGCCAACTCATGTCAAACATGTGCCCTGAAATGGCAAAAAAAGGAAGAAAGAGAATCCAAAAGGGAAACTTCAATCACATCATTAGAATGAAGAAATCTCGATGGATGACGCCTCAAATCTCCCAGTAGCTCCTGAAGTGGCACCACGATGCCTGGGAGCTCTGCACATTGAGCCTGAGCTGGGGCGGGATCAACAAATGGAGCTACCTAGTCGTCTACTGATAAGTGGATTTTATGACCACTTATTCGGATAGTAACCAACTCATTATGTTGCTTAAACTCAAGTATCATTGTTCCTTTTATGTGTTTTTGCTTTGTTTTGTGATTTTCAGGTTTAGAAACTCTCCGGGTTTAAGCTTAAAAGGGCAAAAGAATGCTTAAATGGGACAAAGCAATGAAATGGGCTTAAAGCATGAAGATAGCATGGGTGAGGAAGCAATGAAGGTGATGCCACGAGTCTAGAGGCTAAAAGGAGCAAGAATGGCCTTTGAAGCAAAAATGGGAAGGAAGTGCAATCCGGACATCATTTGGGTGGTTCACGTTCATTTCATGTTCTTAGATTGGAACTTAGTTCATATTGTAGAGCATGAATCATTCAAATCGGAGTTCGGAGGCGAGAGTTATGCCCCGTATACCAACGGACGTCAAACTTCACAGTTTTGAGTTTTCATACACAGCTGTCACTTGGAGCTCAATTTCAGCCTTCATCCATCCATTATTTCTCACTACTCAAAGAATGAAAGTTGTAGAACTCTTCGATAGCTTCGATTTGACAGGTGTCAGGCCTCGCAACTCCTCCCGGATCAAACGTTATGGCCATTTTACCAGAAGACTCTGCAGCAGAAAATCCTTGGTGCTGGCGCGCGGATTTCTAGGGTATTTTGGGCACGGCCGCGCCAGTCCCCAGCTGTGCCAGACTTGACTTTTCAATTGAACGAGACTTGACTTTTGATTGGGATATAAGGGGGCTCGTTTGTGGCAAGAAAGGGCATCA
Organism: Panax stipuleanatus; assembly: GCA_020205555.1. NCBI lineage: Eukaryota > Viridiplantae > Streptophyta > Magnoliopsida > Apiales > Araliaceae > Panax > Panax stipuleanatus. The sequence goes on along the minus strand of CM035121.1, from coordinate 20,480,039 downwards.
TATATTGGCCCTAAGCCCTAGTTCCTCTCTTTTCTTCCTTTACATCTTGTTTAATCTAGATTAGGAGTAGATTAGAGAGTAGATTAGTGCTAGTTTAGTGTTAGTTAGTTAGATTCTAGTGTTTTGTTAGTGTGTGAAGATTGAAGCAAGAGAATTGACATCAAGGGTCCAAGCTTGGAGAAAGATTTGAAATCTCTATCCTTAATCTCTATTTGCTATTACATTGTATATTTACATGATGTTATTGAATCTTGTGGATAATATACTTGAGTTATTTATGGCTTAAGCTTATTTTTGAGGTTTCAATGGAACCTAATGAGTAGTGTAAATTTGATATTCCTTCCATGATGGTCTTATTTGATTACTAAGTGTTTGTCTATTGCGATGTATGCTTTCATTGCTTAATTGAGTCATGACCAATTACTGTGATAACCTACATGGGATTGAAAGACGAAGTGTGGGTTTAGCTCTAATCGTAGTAGCTGGCGATTTTACGTTCACATGGCATTGGACGTATGATTTGTGCTTAGGACAGACATATACCAAAGCGCCGCTCGTAGTCAATAGAGGACTTGACCTTAAACCCTATTTATTTGTAAACACCATAGACATATAGGGGTTTAGATAATGTGGGTGTTCACATGCGTTCTATCATCTGTGGATTGCACGTGCTATAGATTAGGTGCATCAAAAGATGGCCTTCTCTTACCTTCGTGTTCTCGGCTAACAACTGTAATGATTAATTTGACCTAATTGGAAATGTGTCGACTTAGACGAATCATTTGGGGAAATTGGAATCTCTTGTCTTCATTATCTGATTTTAACTCTAGAATTAATTAGTTTAAATTCAATTCCTTGCCTAGTTTAAAGTAGTTTTAATTCCAAATCTTTACCACCCGTTTAAATAAGACTGAGATGATTACGGACTATTGATTTGGCGACCTTCTATCTGTTAATTCTCTGTGGAAACGATCTTTACTCACTCTTTATTACTCGTTGGCCGCGTATACTGGCGCGTAAATTGTGTCATCTAATCGGACTAACATCTGCATCGATCGGTGGATCAACTCGGACAGGACGGATCACCGACTCAGCCAATCTGCGAGGAGGTCGGACTGGCCATAGCTGAGGAACATCAAAAACTCTCCTCCGTCTAACTCCTGGGATGACACTGCTAGCACTGCCGGGACTATCTGGCTCCATCATCTAGACAAAGTCTCCAAATCACCTCAGAAAGGGTGAGGTAAGCCTAAAACCTATGGCTTATTAATTTAAATCAGTTTTTTATGAATTTCTAAGTCCTAAAACATGCATGGGTCAACCAAAATCCCCAGTATAGTCAAAATTACATGTTTATTAAATGCTTAGGCTTTTAAAAAATATTCGCCAGAGTCTCCTTTGTAAAATGGACTGTTCGCATGCACACATGCATGACTAGGTGGCCATTCAATAGCACACCTACCCAAAAACAGAAATAGTTCATATTTATGAAAAAAAATCTAAAGTAAACTTCACATAGTAGCCAAATTACCATGGACATTTTTAGTTGAAAATCCTGGCTCACTAGGCCTCAAAAAGGATGACTAAACTGATCAAAAAGGATAAAAATTGACTGTCTCAGAATTCAAATTTTCTTACATCTAAACGTACATTACAGTAAAATACGCATACTTATGAAGTCAGAAAATTTTATCAAGTCATATAAGCATACATTTTTTATACATTACATTCAAAAGCACCCTACGTGGTTTACACTTTTCTAACGGTTAAAACATGAAAAGAAAGGATGTAAACGTTACCTGATATATGCAGAACGTGTGTGCGCTGACAGAATCTGAAAAAAGCTGCCCGAACTCCTTAGATTTGAAAAAGAAAATCGGATTTCTATTGAAACTCAAAACTAAAAATGAACTTATGAGGCTGCTGCTGCCCATTATAAATCCACAGGAAGGAGAGGGCCCACCTGTGGCTATCACACCCCTACCTGCGGCTCCCCAGGGTGGGCCCCACTCCCTCCGCTGCGGTCCAATTCGGGTGGAAACGGAGTTTACAAGAGCTAAAAAGTCAAATCTAGGAAAAAACTGCTACGTGATTGAGCGGTTTATCCTGAAATCCTGTGTTTAAACAGCGGATTCCTGATAGAGGAAGGAACTTCATGAAAACCATTGGTTGTTAGCCCGAAGCAATATCTGGGGACCAATGATGAAAGCTGCTAAAAAACTGCAAAAAACTGCTGAAAACTCCCGCTATCATGGCGTCGGGAAGGTCCGACAGCATGAACAGCCGGTTATGACTGTATCAGGGCATACAGGTTGATCTGAGGGTGTGATTTGTCAGAAAGAGCACCCCCACATTGAGATTGTTCAGATTCAATAACTCCGCCGTTGGTACAACCCCAGCGGAAGTATCGAAAACAAACCGATAACACTCATCTTATGAAGGCTACTTCAGCGAAGGCGAGATTGCCTGACACTATCAGCCGTTGGCACAACCCCAGCGAAGCAACGGAAATGAACCGGTGACACTCAGCCGTTGAAGGCTACTTCAGCGAAGGTTAGATTGCCTGACACTATCAGCCGTTGGCACAACCCTAGCGAAGCATCGGAAACGAACCGGTGACACTCAGTCGTTGAAGGCTATTTCAGCGAAGGTCAGATTGCCTGACAACTCAGCCGTTGGCACAACCCCAGCGAAGCATCGAAAATGAACCGGTGACACTCAGCAGTTGAAGGCTACTTCAGCGAAGGTCAGATTTCCTGACACTATCAGTCGTTAGCACAACCCCAGCAAAGCATCAAAAACGAACCGGTGACACTCAACGGTTGAAGGCTACTTCAGCGAAAGTCAGTTTGCCTGACAACTCAGCCGTTGGCACAACCCCAGCTAAGCATCGAAAATGAACCGATAACACTCAGCTGTTGAAGGCTACTTTAGCGAAGGTCAGATGGCCTGACACTATCAGCCGTTGACACAACCCCAGCGAAGCATCAGAAATAAATCGGTGACACTCAGCTGTTGAAGGCCACTTCAGTGGAGGTTAGATTGCTTGACATCTCAGCCACTGACGACAACTTCTACGAAGCATCGGGAATGAGCCGGTGGCGAAAATAGTGTATCAATTTATCCTTATAGAGGACAGATGATGGAATTTGTTATACAAATCCTCAGAGGGAGCATTGAGAAGGTCTGATGATGTAAACTAGTATCATTTATCATCAGGGTAGGCCTCGGGAGTCTTTAATGAAGGAACTCAGCAAAAGAGGAACATCCTTAGTGGAGGAAAAGTCAGAAAACTTATTTGGAGACATGAGACGTAAGCGACCACCCTAACGTTACTCTCTGGAATGCCCCACAGCATCATCCAAGAGAAAATCTTCCCCAATCGGCTATCATGGATAACGTCATCCCCAGCAGAGAATGGCATAAACAGACAATGATAGCCTAACACCAAAGGTTATCACGGATAACGTTATCCCCATCAGAAACTAACGTAATCAACTAGTGATAACCCTACTCCCTCGAGGGTATCTAACATTCATAATATATCATGCTATGCATTACATTTGCATTTATCCTATTTCCAGTGTCTAGCAATCTTTATCTTGTTCATTCCACTGCATTTCATGAACATGATAAAGAGGGGCATCTGTAGACACTCAAAAATTTTATTCAGTCCTGTTGTAGACACTCAAAATTTTGCATTCCTGTTACTAACCCTGCAGGAGGGTAAAATTGCCTTTTCAACCCAACTCAACCCCGATCTCAATATCAGGATGTCAACACAACCCTGGTCTCAATACCGGGATGTTAACTCAACCCTGATCTCAATACCAGGATGTCAACCCATTTCAACCCCGGTCTCAATATCGGGATGTCAACTCAACCCCGGTCATAACCTGGGAGGTACAGCTCAGCCTCGGTCATAAACCATGAGGTACAAGTCAACCCCGGTCTTAACCTGGGAGGTATAGGTCAACCCCAGTCTCAACCCGGGAGGTACAGGTCAGCTCTGGTCACAACTCGGGAGGTACAGGTCACCCTGGTCTCAACTCGGGAGGTTCAGGTCAACCCCGGTCTCAACCCGAGTGGTACAGGTCAACCCCGGTCTCAACCCGGGAGGTACAGGTTAGCCCCGGTCACAACCCGGGAGGTACAGGTCAACCTCGATCTCAATTTGGGAGGTACATATCAACCCCGATCTCAACTCGAAAGGTACAGGTCAACCCCGATCACAACCCAGGAGGTACAGGTCAACCTCGGTCACAACCCGAGAGTTACAGGTCAGCCCCAGTCACAACCTGGGAGGTACAGGTTAGCCCTGATCTCAACCCAGGAGGTACAGGTTAGCCCCAGTCTCAACTTGGGAGGTACAGGTCAACCCTGGTCTCAACCTGGGAGGTACAGGTCAACCCCGGTCTCAACCCGGGAGGTAAAGGTCAACCCCGGTCACAACCCGGGAGGTCAGAACAAGCCCCGGTTACAACCCGAGAGACCAAATCAACTTCAGAGACAACCCCGAAGCATCACATCATCCCCAGAGATAACCCTGGGAAACCAAGTCTGCCTCAGAGACAACCCTGAGGACAAATAGAATCGGCTAGGATCCAAACCTCAGAGATGACTTCGGGAAATCAGCCGAAGGCCATGCCAGTACAGGAGACAACCCTTGGAGGGTAAAAATGGTCATTTTAACAACTCAAAGCCAGTTTGGTCAAAATCATGCCGAATTGATGCCATCAAGGTCAGAAAGAACCATAACATTGATCCCGAGCGAAAATAGCGCAAGACAGCTCAACGGATAAACTGCGGGGAAACAAAGACCCGATTATGAACCTATCTTCTTGGACTCAGAAAATGTTTTAGTCCCATGTTATTGTGATGTGCTCGGCAAGGGCTTTCCAGAAAGGTATAGCACACCTCAAACGGATGCTCCGATCAAAAGTTAGAAAGTTTCGAATCTGACCTCGAGTTGCTCGGAGTGCACGTACTTCGAGGCGACGGGACTCACCACTCGGGCCCTGCCACATGGCACCGCATGTAGACCCGCTGCTGCCTCTGGTAGAGCCGCTTCCATCAGGGTCTATAAATATAAGTGCACCCCTAGGCCAAAATTAATTCAGAAACGCTTTGGAACTCTACCCATTTCATTTCCTAGCCTGACTTCCAATACTCCAAACCCAAATTTTATCACTCTAACACGTAGATATACTCATATACTACCACATATCAAAAATTAACTGGTGGGAACAGACGTTTGAAGCCTACCATGTGGCAGAAAGCCCGTGTAGCAGTCCAGTTGTGAGTATTTTTACGATCAGAAAGTTCATACTACTTCATTGCTCATTTATACACTTGCACGTTAAGTTTTGTTTTCTAAAAATGCCCGAAACTCAGTTCCGTGGCCGTTTTTGCTTACGTTTTCGTACATTTTAGTACATTTATACGTTTTCTGGCATTTCTACAACCAGAATCGTCGATCCGTGACTTTTATTAGCTTATATATATATGTATATGTATACATGCCCTTCACCAGACTGGGTTATCTTTCCAGTCCCGGTTTGACTTTTTTTTATATATATTTAACTATATATATACTAACTTTTCAATTCTGTCAAGCCCGGATGTCAAATCCGTGGCAGTTTACTACTTATATATATCTAACTATATATATATAAATTTTTTCTGACTTATTTGGGCCTGGATTTCTACTTCGTGGCCTTTTTATTGCTTTAATATACATATACTAACTGTATATATTAACATTTACATTCTAGTTTGGCCTAGATCATTCTGTGACCTTTTTACCGCTTTTATAAATATATATACTTACATTTCTGTTAGGACATAGGAGTGAAAATCCATCGCCCATTTACCGCTTATATATATATATATATATATATATATGTACATTTTTTCAAGCCTGGATCATCTCGTGGCTCTTTACTGCTTATATATATATATATATATATATATATATATATATATATATTTCAATTCCGTTCAGCCTGCATTACTTCGTGGCTTTTATAGCTTTTATAATATATATATATATATATATATATATATATATATATATATATATATATATTCATTCCAGTCTGGGCATAGGATTTGAAATCAGTCACCCTTTATTGCTTATATATATATACACATATATTTTCATTCTGTCAGGCCTGAATTACTCCGTTGCTTTTTACAGCTTTTATAAATATGTATATATATATATATTCATTCCAGTTCGGGCATAAGATTTGAAATACGTCGCCCTTTTATTGCTTATATATATATATATATATATATATATATTTCCATTCTGTCAGGCCTGGATTACTCCGTGGTTTATTTATAGCTTTTATAAATATATATTTATATATATATGTATATATATATATTTACATTCTAGTCTGGGCATCAGAGTGAAAACCCATCGCCCTTTGCAACTTTCGTATATATATAACTATACCTATATATATATATATATCTTTTATTCATTGTAATTAAATTATTGCTGTAAATATTTATTTGATATGAATCGGCGCTGACATCTCTTTGGGCGAACTAGATTTTTTTAAATCTCGCCAACTCTATCTTTCAAATGGTTCAAAATAGGTTCAGACAGAACCGGGAAGCTAGAGTAGCTGAGATTTACTTAAATCTAGCAGTTTTTCTAGTTTCATTCATTCGGAAAGTAACTTCACGGCCTTTAGATCACTATCTAGTGGGAACGAGATGGTTTGGATACTCGCATATCAGGATTTACTAATGAATCCTTGGTTCTTGCGACATCGGGATATAAATATACATTTTCTGTGCATATTTGAGATGTGCATGTTTTATTGGCTTCCCTATGTGAGCCTAGGAATCATGGGATTCATGATCAAACTGATCAGAATCTGATCCCCTTGATGGACAAACTCCACTTTACAAATGTACCCTGCTAGTTTTTTGGTAAAGATGTACATCCGAAAGACCTTAAAAAGGTTATCCGGGTTTAAGGTCTCAATATAGTGAAATAATGGTTTGTCATGCTAGAGTCACTCCGATGGCTGTCATGCCTATGAGAAGACCGACACTTGTATATATTCTATGGTCGAGGATGCTTCGCAACCCGAAAATCACCCTTCAAATTTAGCACAAAGGCTGAAAATATAAAAATGGAAGTATCAACGTGCTTCAATTCTTACGTAAGCGTAAGGGTTTGAAAACCTGCTTTCAAAACATCATTTTAATATCTTGTCTAAAAAGGACTTTTGCAAATCAAATCAAACCCTTCGTATATAGGTTCAACGAAGCACGTCCATACTTTCAAAACAATCAAACGTAGGCCCAATTTCTTCCAGCATTCACACACACATTGCAAATAAAAAGGGAAATATTGAAAAGATGATGTTCCGTGTTTTCACGGGAGTTATGGGGTGCCTAACACCTTCCCTACACTTAACCAAGCCCCCGAACTTAGAACTTTGGTTTCAAAGATTCAGTTTCGACAGTGTCCAGTAATTGGGCCTACTTTTAAATAAAACTCGGTTGAGTTGGTACAACTATTTTCAAATTTACCAATTGGCAACTCTCTAAAATGTTCAAATCGTCAACATGATACATGTTGGCCTTTTCCTAAAAATCCCTTCATCCTTTTCCATAAAAAGATAAAATAAGGGTAGAAAATAGAATTTAGGAAAAGAGAAAGATTCGGGTCCAACTCGATCTACATTTTCCCACCGACGTCGACATTTGCATAACTAGTTGGTTAGGAATATGAAAGCTAATGACCTTACGAAAATAATCAATTTTAGCATGATGTGTAGTTAACCAATCGATTCTTAAAATCACATCAAATGCAAGTATTTTCAAAGAGATGAGATCAACAGGTAATGTGAGGGTGCCAATTTGAATTAAAGAAGATTTGTAAACTGTGGATGTAACGAAGGTTTCTCCCAACGAAGTTTCAACAGCTAAGTCGAAGTCTAATTTCTCAGGGTTCAAATTCAAACGTTAAGCACAAGTAGGTGAAATAAAAGAGTGGGTAGAACCGGTATCTAATAAGGTACAGACTTCACAAGAGTTTATGATTAGCTTACCCGTGATAACCTCATTCGGGTTCCTCACTTTTTGGGTAGTCACGACAAAAACTCTCCCCTGAACCACCGACTTTGACTTGTCTGGGACAGCCTTTGGTGTCACCATCCCAATTGGACTTGACTTCGCTATAGGGAACACTCGAGCTATGTGACTTTCCTTTCCGCAATTGTAACACACTTTGGGTTGCTGTGTATAATTTGGACTGATTTGTCCCTCTTGTCCGCATTTGTAACATACGGTGGTCGTTCTCCTCCTCTAGAAACGGGTGTTGGTGATGGTGCCGCTGCCGATGTTACCACCGAAGTGGTTACCATTTCTGGTATGATAATTTCCTCCACACTAATTATTATTGTTCTGATAACTGTTACCACCGGTATAATTATTATCATGCGGTCAGTCGTTGTCTTTCGATTGAAAAGTCTTATTATCTCGCTCCAATAATTGAGCCCTATTCACAACATCTGAATACAAACAAAGTTTATGAGAAATGAGGTATTGACGAACTTCAGGTTTCAAACCTCTCAGAAACATTCGTGTCATTCGTTCCTCATTATCTACCAGATAGGATGCAAACCGGGATCATTCCGCAAACTTGGCCTCGTATTGTGATACAATTATATTGTTCTGTTCTAGTTTGATGAATTTTACCTCCTTCATATGATGAATACTTTCTGGAAAGTACTTGTCGTTGAACAATTTTTGAAACTTCTCCCAAGACATCTTAAGTGCGAAAAACTGAGTACGTTTCACAAATTCCCACCAGTAATCTTCCTCTCCACGCAACATAAAGGTGGAGAAAGGAACCTTTTGCTCCTCTGTGCATCCCAAGACATCAAAAATTTTGGTGATCGGCTCAATCCAAGCTTCTGCCTTGAGTGGCTCTGGATTTCCCAAAAACTCTAGCTGTCCCAACTCCTTGAATTGCTTAGCAGTGACCAGCTGTGAGTTACCATTGTTTCCACCTGCATTTTGAACATGAGTCTCTCTCTTCTGGTTTTGCATGAATTGTAGAAAGCTCCTAAACACCCCATCTTTCATCGTTTGGTCAGTAGTGTTCTTTACAGGAGGATTATTGTATTCTTGATGCACATTATCTTGGTTATTGATTGGTGGTGTCTCAATGGTCTCATATGCTCTATTGCTTAGATTTTCAGATGTCATTCTCAAATACTGCCACAAAACAAGGGTTAATTAAAGAAATTGACATGTCACATATTATCTCTATATTCCGACCAATCAATTAAATAACAAATAAGCTTAGATACGACACACTAGCGAAGGTTTTTACTCTTCTCTCCCCTTCTAGTTCTATTCACAGATCTTCGCCAGAGATCATATCCCTAAGCTATAATATCAACTGTGACGCCCCCAAAATAGGTCCACAAAACCCATTTTGAGTCGCCAAATACATGGTACAGAATCCAAATATAAATCTTCATATTCCAACTATTAAACTGTCGTGCAAAATATGACCACACAACTATGAGCTTCAATATAGATATTATGTCGTATATAATACAAAAATATCAATGCTCAAATTAAGTCCTCATTACGATTATTATCACACTATTTTACAACATAGTGAAGATTTCTATCATAACTATCTCGGATCTTTACTCCACTCCTATCCCCTACTAGTCCCAGCTACACTTTCATTTCTTGAGAAGAACAATAGAACCAAAAGAAAAAGGGTGAGCTCAACTAGCACAGAAAAGAATATTATGAATAAGATAATGTAGAACAAATTATCCTTAGTCCTCAACAAGGAAAAATTTGATAGAATACAATAGACAACAAGTTTTAGATTAATAACTATAATGGAAATAACAATTCATTAGAAGAGTCAAGTAGATAATGATGTCTTCTATCTTTTGTGATTTAAAAGTCCATCATCAATATTTTATCCCTGTAACACCAATTAATAAATATTTCCAATCAATGAATTATCTATGCACTACGGGCCAAAGATATTCGTTTGTATCACCAGTGGTCATGATCATGCCAAACACATGTCCATCTTTGCATTACGGACCAAAAATATTCATCAATCAACAGTTCATCTTTGCACTACGGGCCAAAGATATTCATCAATCAACAGTTCATCTTTGCACTACGGGCCAAAGATAACTTTAACCACAATTTAAGTCTGAGAATTATGACCATGATATAAAGAATGAATTTAGTGAGATCAAGGATAAATATTAGAGATTTATAATTCAATTTATCCGGAGTTTAAGAATGTCCAAATTATCAACATGAAGATCAAAACATGAATCCAATTTTAAGAATAAGATTCTAAATCAAAGATAATTTTGACAGAAAAAGAAACCAATTTTGTCGTGAATAGTACTCGAATGAATAGTACTCTGACATGAAAGGTTAAAATTTCAATAAGAAAGTTCAGACCAATATTCCAGTGAAATAATATTAAATGAAGCAAAAACTTTAAGCAATTTTTAATCATTTTAGGAATTATAGAGGCAATACTTACCATAGTAAGTTTAGATTTAGGAATATCAAATGAAATAATATACGAAACTGCAAATGGGTTTTCACCCATCATGCGGTAATCCGCGTAGACAGATCATTTTCGTAACTTTAATAAAGAATGAATATGAGGGGTTATTCACCAGGCATGCGGTAGTCCGCGTAGACAGGTTATTCCCACAGATTAATAAAGAATGAATACGAAGGGTTATTCACCATGCATGCGGTAATCCGCGTAGAGAAGTTATTCCCACAGCTTAATAAGGAATAGAATGATAACCCTTATGAGTATTGAAAGAAAATAATATCCTTTACCTTAGTAGAAAATTGAATACTAAAATAGTGTAGTAGCAGAATACTCTTCTTCTTTCTCTCTTATTCTCTCTCTATAGTTTCTCTCACTATAGATTGTGATTATAACTTTGCTCTTCAAAAATGGTAGAAAATAATGAATGGATGGAGGAGTTTTTATAGGCTAGGAAAAGATGGCAAATTACAAGGTTAATTATACTTTAGTACCTTCATATTTACCTCCATTTTTTATTTAGTCCCTCAAGTATTATTAATCTTTCATAACATCCCCTAATAGTACTTGCATGTGAACTAATAGTTCCTTGCATGTGAACCAATAGTAATTAATTGCTCATTTATCCGATTAATTGCCCGCTTGATCAATTTAATATCCAGAAATCAACTATTATCGAAATAAATGTTGATTTTCACTAACATTAATATTCCAACATAATGGAAATATTTTTATCAATAATTCATCATTAATATTATAACTCATAATATTGACAACCATATCGTTCCCAGGAAAGAGGGGGGTTTCCGATAAGGATTTCTTCTTACTGGCGCGTAATTAAATAAACTAAACCCGTTCCTTGACATAACTTTCTAGACATTGTCAATAATGTTAATAATAATATGAGTAACTGTGTTATGTCAATTGTTGATGTAATAACATAAAGTATTGTGTAGATGATACTGTGACAATAATTGAATCAATAATATGAGATACTATGCAGCAACTACTGTGGTAATTATTGAATAAAATACTGAGTGACTTCTTATGTAAGAATCAATAATCAGAGATACTGTGCAATACCGTGTGCTACTGTGCAACAACGCGTATTAATGTACTTTTATCACCGGTATTTCAACAGTTTAATGGTAAAAGTATTGCCGTTATTTTTATAAAAAGGTTATTTTTGTCGCTTTCTATTTTTGATAATTATTTTATTGTGGGGTCCACCAATAATTGCGTCATCATACGAATATTCCCCGATAAAAAGAATATTCTCCGACCAAATAAATATTTCCCGACACAACGAATATTTTATGACAACTTGCTTATTTTGTAAAATTTGCACATTTCACCCATAACTATAGCATTTATTAACTTATCACCTTACTATTGAGAATAATATGTAGAGAGAATTAAATCTTTATTCATAAAAGTTGGGGTCTTACACTTGCCCTTTATATTTTCTATGTGGTTTAATCTTGCTTTTAGGGTGATATTTTAGGAAGAGACCGACATATAATGTCGACGATTTGAAAAGATTGATTTTATTGATTGGTCTGAATTAGATAGAGCCGCTAGTTGGTATGAGTTAAATGGTTGTACCAATTTAACAGAGTTTTGAAATATTTTGCAATATAGCCCAATATGGGGCTTTATTTAATTGGTCTTGGAAACCGAGATTTATAGAGTTCAGGGGTTTGCTTAAGCGGGAGGAAGGTGTTAGGCACCTCCCGACTTTCATGAAACATGGTTATTGCATCTTTTCATTTCCTAATCATTGTGTGAATGTGTGTACTGCAATTAACTAGGCCTAAGTGCTTTATTTGAAAGTAGTGTTGTGCTTCGTTGGACCTATATACGAAGGGTTTGATTTATTAAAAAGTCTATTTTAAGTAATAATATATAAATGATGTTTTAAAAAGTGATTTTCAAACCCTTTCGCTCGCATAGAAATTGAAGCCCTTTGATACTTTCATTTTTATTCCATATTCGGCTTATTTTAATTTTATTCTCGAGATGCGAACATCTTCAACAAAATAATATATATACGTGTTGGGCTCCTTATGGGCATGAAAGCCATCAAAGTATGCCCGAGCACCACATAAATGATTCACTATTTCGGGACCTTAAATCTGGATAACCGTTTTTAGGTCTTGGATTTACAAGTACAAAATTTGCAAGCTGGCTGTACAACTCAAAAAGTCCATTACTTAAATCAGATCTAGATCCATTGGTTGAATCGTAGATCCTGTAGCTCCTAGGCTTATAGGAAATCAAATAAGAAGCCTGCATAATGAATATACTAAAATATAACATATATTTACACCAGACATCGCTAAACGAAGTATTCATCAGTCAAATCCTCGTACGCGAGTAGCTCATAGCTTTCGGTTTCCTCTAGATACAGATCTAGGGCCACGTGGTCACTACATACTTACAAAAACTAGAAAGAAAACTAGATTTGTATAGATCTTAGCCTTTCTAGCTTCCAGGTTCAAGTTTTACAACTTTTGAATAGTTTAAAAGCTAGTTCTGACTAGATCTAGTACAAATCTAGTCAATAAAGCTTAAATACTGACTATTTACAAGAAATAAATAGTTAAAAACTCAGATCTGACTAATATAAACTACTAAATATATGTATATAGCACTTATATACGTATTAAAGTAAGCAAAGAAGACAGATCTGGTGAAATTTTATAGTATTTCATGAGAACGACTCTCGAACGACTTTTGGTGCCTCAAAACTCGTTTTCTAGTAGTTAAAATTTGATATGTTGTAGTATATACATATATATATATATATATATATATGAATGTTTACAAAGAAGTTTTACAGAAATCAGAGTAAGATAGAAGCTCCGTTTAGCAATTCTAGTCTCTCTTTCTCTCGCCGCAACCCTCTTCTTCTCTATTCTTCCTCTAAAAGCCAAAGGGGGGAGGGGTATTTATAGGTCTGGGCTGCCGTGAGTCTACCTGCAGGAGCCGTGAATCTACATGCAGCAGCCCAAAAGTGGGCCCCATTTGCTCTGTATTCATCCTGGTATGTCAGGTTTTCATATTGCGCACTGGAACAGCCATAACTCTTAATCTCGTAGGAGTTAGAAGATGTGCCATATGAATCCGAAAATCTCTTTTTGATAGCTTCACAATGGTATATTATTTACCCCATTCTGAGTCGGGAAGATAGGCAAAAAGGGAAAAAACCACCCCTAGGTAGATGTCAGATAGCCATTCGCCTTGCTGTGCGTTGGGAAGCTTGCTCCTTTTAATCTGGGAATCCTATGGAGGTGAGCCATATATTCCGGAATGGTATTCCAGAGGGCTATACAATGACATTGGGCTTGACCATTTTTGAATCTGGGAAGATGGGTCCATAACCAAAATAACATCTTTAAGTCTTCGTAGGTAGTCCGTTGAGCTGTCTTACATAGTTTACGCTCGGGATTGCTGCGATGGATCTTTGTAACCTTATCTGTAGCGGGATAGTTGTGGATTACGTTGTAATTGGAAAAATAACCTCTTTGCCCTTCTGGGGTTATTTTCGGATTTGCAGTGGATGTCTTCCCTCAGAGTTTTCTTCGGGGTTGAAACTGTGATGTTGTTTTCTATCTTTTCTTATGGTTGCTTATGAGGGTTGATTTGATGTCCCACAGGGTTATCTTCGGGGTTTGATTTGATGTTGTAATCCTCCAGGGCTATCTCTGTAGTGTGAAAAGATATTTTTGCCCTCTTGTTAGTACCACGAAAACAAAATTTTGAGTGTCTACAGTCCCTTAATGCTTGTTCAAATTTCAGTAATCCTAGCTATACTACACGGATAAGATGAACTATGCAGTTAAAAAATATGGATTAGGGTCTTAATAATCTTTTTATGCAAGAGAAAGGAAGTATTTGGTTTCCAAATAGTATTACTTGAACTTCAACTGGGTATTTCCAGTAACTATATCGTGCACAATATAATTATCAGGGACAAAAATGTCCTGCTCATAATTTCCCGTCGTTTTTTATATATATGTTGATCCCTTTAATGAGTTCCGATTGAGGTTGATTGGTGAAGAAGTGCAACATAAACTCGATCAATGAATAGTCGAACTAACGTTTTATATAATGTAAAACCCTTATGAGTTTGGAGTTTTATTGCTTTAAGACTGCGACTCTAGTTGTGTAATAAAATTTTAAGCTGTTTAGTTATACATGTAAGGATATATACTTAATGGATAACTCAATTAAAAAAGACTCTAGAACTCATTAGTATGATTATTAGCATCTAATTGTAGCTGCTACTATTTTATCGTTATTGCTTGAGTCATGCTCTTTCATTTCACAGAATATCTAGCCATTTATTTAGTTTCTTGTGAAACTAGATTTTGTTATACTAATCATGCTCTTTTTTGTTTTCATTGATACCTTTAAGACCTCATTTTTATTCATGTTTCCTTTATGTTCTTTGACTGAATCATGTTAGGCGCCTCCACGACACCATAGTTCTATCGTTCTACCTATTTAATGGAAGGGGAAGGGTTTGGAAAGGATGGTGTTACATAACTCCTCTTCTGTTAGGATTCCACTTGTCACAATAAGGGAAGATTCAATAAGGTAAAATGATAATGTAGAAAATGATCGAGGAACTACTAGGGAGACACTATTTGTTTCTTTGAGAAGGTAATTGAGAAAAAATTCCAACAATGAATATGGTTCATTTTCATCTTTGTTGTGTATCATTGATGTCACTTTATAATGACAAATATATATAAAAAAACTAAATAATAATAATAAGGTTTCTCCCCAAGTAGAAGAAAAAGAGGGGGGTTAACCCATCTCTATTGTTCAATTCTAGAATTTATATGGACAGAATTATACCATCTCTAACATGGGAGTAATAATTGGTAGGTGAGGCATGTGCACCTCCGTGCTAGTTTCTATAGATTGGCTATTAAGGGATTTTTGGGTGAAACTCTGCTTATAGACATCTTAGTCAAGAACGTGTTGGGTTACTCCTCGAATCCTATTATGAAAAGAATTGCTAATATAAAAAGGAAGAACTTCTATTATTAATAGGAGTATTATTTTGGAAAGGAATCTATTAGTAGTAGAAGTTTTATTTTGGATGTGTCCTATTTTGAATAGGAAAAGAAGAATTGTGGGGTACTCTATAAATAGAGTCTTATGTTTAGTTGTTGAAGGGTATCACAATCAAAAGTCATGTAGCATTCTAATAGTTGAGAGATGGTGCCATCTCTAACATGGGAGTAATAATTTGTAGGTGAGGCATGTGCACCTCCGTGCTAGTTTCTATAGATTGGCTATTAATGGATTTTTGGGTGAAACTCTACTTATGGCCATCTTAGTCAAGAACGTGTTGGGTTACTCCTCGAATCCTATTATGAAAAGAATTGCTAATATAAAAAGGAAGAACTTCTATTATTAATAGGAGTATTATTTTGTAAAGGAATCTATTTGTAGTAGAAGTTTTATTTTGGTTGTGTCCTATTTTGAATAGGAAAAGAAGAATTGTGGGGTACTCTATATATAGAGTCTTATGTTTAGTTGTTGAAGGGTAGCACAATCAAAAGTCATGTAGCATTCTAAGAGTTGAGAGAGGGTGTGAGTGGGTTTTGTATTTGTGTGAGGGAGAGGGTTTTTTGTAGCTTTTATATTCCGTGCAAAAAAGTTGTATTGTGGGTGAGAGGGTTTTGCAGCTTTTAGTCATTCCAAAAAGTTGTGTCACAGTATTGTGAAACCTCAAGTTTAAACTTGGGATGATTATTGTAAGCCTATTATTTTGATATAGTGGAGATTCGGAGTTTGGCCTGTGATTTTTCTCTTTAAGGGTTTTCCACATTAAATCTTATATTTTTATCTCTCTTTATTTTATTATGTGGTTTGCGTGACTTAATTCCCAACAAGTGGTATCAAGAGCTAGGTTAATTGGATCCAAGGTAGAAGGGGAATTAGTTGCATTGGTGTGACAAATAAAGAGAGTGAAGATTAAAGGAGTTGGTGTTCATCGTGATGTTGATGAATAAGAGATTTTGCAGTTATGGAGGATCACCATTGCAGTTGCTAGATGAAGATCATGAAGATTCTAATGAAGATAAGGATGATGGAGATGAAGATGTTGATGAAGTTATTGGTGATAATGATAATGAAGACAAGGATGTTACGTATGAGGCGAATGATGGGGTTTTGACAAGTTATACAGATGATGCGGATAATGCAGATTATGTAGATGGTGAGAATGACCCGGATAGTGCGGATGTTGCAGATGATGCAAATGTTGTGGATGTTACAGATGACATAAATGGTGCGAATATTGTGGATAATGAGGATAATGCAAATAATGCGAATGATGGTGGCGACTACAACAATGGTGACAGTGACAAAGATGAAGGTGAAGTGTTTGTGGATTCGAGTTGAGGGAGAAATTGTTGGTGTACTTCTCGAATCCTATTCAAATATAAAGGTGAAGTATTCGGGGATTCGAGTCGAGGGAGAGATTGTTGGGTTACTCCTCGAATCCTATTATGAAAAGAATTGCTAATATGAAAAGGAAGAACTTCTATTATTAATAGGAGTATTATTTTGAAAAGGAATCTATTTATAGTAGAAGTTTTATTTTGGATGTGTCCTATTTTGAATAGGGAAAGAAGAATTGTGGGGTACTTTATAAGTAGAGTCTTATGTTTTGTTGTTGAAAGGTAGCACAATCAAAAGTTATGTAGCATTCTAAGAGTTGAGAGAGGGTGTGATTTGGTTTTGTATTTGTGTGAGGGAGAGGGTTTTTTGCAGCTTTTATGTTCCGAGCTAAAAAGTTGTATAGTGGGTGGGAGGGTTTTGCAGCTTTTAGTCCGTCCGAAAAGTTGTGTCGCATTATTGTGAAACCTGAAGTTTAAACTTGTGATGATTATTGTAAGCCTATTATTTTGATATAGTAGAGATTCGGAGTTTGGCCTGTGATTTTTTCTTTTAAGGATTTATCTCTCTTACTTTTACTATGTCGTTTGTGTGACTTAATTCCCAACAGAATGGTACTGTAACTGGATTGAGTTATTTTCGGATAGCTTTGTGTTGCTTACTGTGTAATTTGTTTTAAACTAGATGGTATGCATTGTGGCCTCAATCTTTTATTTATGTGTTTTTTGGTTGGAGTATTTCTATTGTCAAAGACCTAATAGAAAATCCACATACTTAGATTGGTTGGGCTTTTCAAGAAGGAATAATTCATTCAGGGCCGTGCAAGTACTCCACGACCATGCATTCATGCATTGTATACCTTCTTGTTATAGTTATACGAAATGAAGTACACTCCGAATTTTCTTTTTATCAAATAAAATGATATGAGCCAAGTTTTCTTGTTATAAATCCTTTACAGCCATGCAAGTACTTTCACGACCATGCATTCACGCATCGTATGCCTTTTTGTCGTAGTAGTTATTCTAAGTTGAACTGTTATATGAAATGAAGTCTCAAGGTTTTCTTGTTATATAAATCCTTATGATTTCTTCAGTAAGCCTTCTTCCTCTCCTCAAATATTCAGAAGATATTTTCGGTTCAGATCTTACTGGAATTGTGAAACATTGTGTTCAAGGGCGGAGCCACCCATGGGCTGGGGTGGGATCTAGCCTAGGTGGACTTTTTGACAAATATTTAGTACTTATATATCTTAATAGCCCAACCCAATCATCATAAGTCCTATTCCTTTACATCACATGTTCCATGTTAATTATTTTTTGACCCATTCCATATATGTTTCTTCTCTCTAAACTACTTCAAACCTTTATCAATTGATCTTGGTTTTCAGGTGAAACTAATAATGGAATAAAAGCTACAAATTGAATTGGGAAGGAATTGAAACTTATTTTCAGCAAGAGAAAATTAATTTGGCTAACATCAACGCAGATAACAAGAATTTTCATTAAAGGTACAACATAAGTTTTAGTTCATTTATGAAATTAAAGTCATAGTATCGATTTTGCTATGTTAGCTATAAGCATTTGTGAATTGTTTGTGGAAATGGGAATATTTATGGTGGGTGCCGGATGGAGTAATAAGGAAAAAGAATTGAAAAATTCTTGGCTTAATTATTTATAAATGATTATGAGATCTGTCTTTTAAAGTTATGCACTTCACATGTTTGGTTAAATACCTCTTAGAGGTTGTGAAGTTTTAAAAGTAAAAACTTGATATAATTGTAAGCAAGAAAACTTATTTTTATAAAATATATGTGTCTCAAGTGGCTTAACTAAATTAGAAATGGTTTACAAGTAAGTTTAAGTGAATTGAGTAGTTTTGGTTTGGTTTGGTTAGAAAACTGATGTGACTGAGCAGTTTTGAGCCCATATAAAACTTATGTGAAGCATTTATTTGGACTGGTTTATATTTTTTTAAAATAGTATGTCATACCTTCTATAACATATTAAAAATTGGTTCCGATTGAATGTGTATAGGCTGAGTTAGAAAATTATAAAGTGACTACGAAAAAATATGAAATCTGGGAATTTTGGGCAGAAGCCCAGCGCTAAGATAGAGCGTCGCAGCTCTGGTTCCCTGTTCCAGTTTTTAATTCTTGTTTCGATTCTGTAGCCCTGGACATAATTTTTTCCTGCCTCCGCCCTTGATTGTGTTCACGGGTTCAGATCTTGCTGGAATTGTGAAACATTGTGTTCATGCATTCATTCGATAATTTCTGCTATATGTCTGATGTTTAATCTTTTCTTCTTTATGATTTCTTCAAATCTCTCAGTCCAACTGTATCCTCCTCTTTATTTGGATGCTATTAGACTAAGGCTGTAAAATGAACCAACCAATAGAGCTCAACTCATGTTTGGCTCATTTAAAGCTCTTTCAAGACTGGCTTGTAAGATAAAAAAGCCAATCTTGATCACATATTTTAGCTTGCTATGAGCACAAGCTCAGCTTGAGCTTGGCTCGTCTATAAACATTGAAGTCTTAAAATTAACGAAAATATCTAAGGTATTTGACCGCTAATCAAAATTGGCTCGATCAACACTGAAGATTATCTTGATTAAGACTAATTCTAAATAGACTTGTATGATAATCAAGTCATGTTTGAAGATTAGTTCAAACTCAATAATTAAAAGAGAGCTTGAACATCGAAAAGATTGGCTAGTTTATACCCATATTTACTTATTTGCTTGTTCTCACGTTCCATGGCGATGAAAGGCTTCCAGTTGTCTCCTGATCTTACTTCCTTTAAAGTCATTCCTAGAATACCACCACACTGTTATTGGAAAAGTACAAACTATTTAAAATGTTATCACAATTCGATCTCTCCTTTTCCCAGTTCCAGATCTCAGAATTTCCTCACTTGTTTAATGTACTTAAAGTTTATCACTTAGTCCCAAGTCATGGACATGTTACTTCTATCTATTTAGTTATAGTCAGCTACCCTACATTTTTACTGGTTCCAGACCTTTCTAGCCTTTCTTTCTTCTTACTCTTGTTTGGTTCAACAACATTTGCAAGGCCAAACGCACATGAAATAGAAGCAACTTATCTCAAACCTAACTTATTTAACTCACAAACGCAGCGTTTGGACCTCCAAACGTTGGTAACCGAACAAACCCTTAACACTCTTAACTATATCTATTGGGGCCAATTTCAAAGGTTCGATACCTTAAATTTATGCAATCATTGTATGTCTTTATAGATCTTTCCTAGAGGCAACATTTATATTAAAGCATCTGATAGTTACAGATTTCTTCTTCTGTGCTTGTATATTGTTGTTCGCTTTTCGTTAATGACAATTACGTGCAAATATACACGATCAACAAGTAATAAAGTGATAAGAGAAGTGTTGAACCCACATGAATCTCTATTTAACAAATTCCAACTACTAGTTTTATATCAATTCAATTTAATTTAAACAATCGAATTTTGTGATTATCAATTGGAAACTAAATTAAATTAACTAAGACTACTTTTAACACAAAGAGTTGATTTCAGATACTAAATGCTTAAGACTACAATATCCCCAATTATGCAATATAAATCAACTATCCAATTCATCAAATTATTAAATTCACTTGAGTTGTTAACAAGAATTCAAAGTATTTATAAGCCCTTTTCCAAGTGATTAAATAAAAATATCAATTTCCAATTATTATATGCAGTGAAAAGAGATATTTCTATTCAATTCACAACCCTAATTACTCATCACATGCAAATAATTAAGAATACATGTTATCATATTTAGATCTAACCCTAGATTTCATCTCCTAAATTCATCTAGTGTAACATGGTAATTGTTGGCACATACAATTAATCAATACACATAGAATATGACAGACAACTCAATTTGAATAAATAATTGGGCTTAAATAAATAATTAATTCATAAGCATAAAAGGTTCAATTGTATTCTTAATTGGAAAATTAGTTCATGCTGAAATTTAAAATTAAAAATCCCAAAGAAGTCATCGCAATTAAATTACAAATATGAGATAGAAGAATAGGAAAACTCAATAAGTATCTTCAGCCTTTACTTCTCCAATCTGAATTCCTTGCGATGCTTCCATGCAATGTAAGAACCTGAAATTTTATCATATTAATAATGTAAGAAAATAGTGAATACTTCTTTTATTTATTTACTATATCTATTATGTGAATGATTAGAATAACATTTATTATAAGGTAATAAAAATATATCATGAGAATATATTTATAACGTGATGAAATAAAAATTGTTGTGAACAATTTGCTTAAGAAATGAATAAAGTGGTTGTTTATATATATATATATATATGTGTGTGTGTGTGTGTGTGTGTGTGTGTGTGTGTGTGTCGACGTCGGGAAAAATTGCGCCGGTCGGGTCACAACCCGGATCTTTCTCTCTTCCTAAGTTATCTTTACCCTCACTCTTTTTATTGCGAAGAAGGTTTTGAAGGATTTTTTAGGTAAAGGCCAACATGTATCATGTCGACGATTTGAACATCTACAGAGTCGCCAGTTGGTAGATTTGAAATGGTTTCACCAACTCAACCGAGTTTTATTTGAAAGAGGCCCAATTGCTGGACACTGTCGAAACTTGATATTTGAAAACAAAGTTTGAGTTCGGGGGCTTGGTTAAGTGTGGGGAAGGTGTTAGGCACCCCACAACTCCCATGTAAACACGGTACCGCATCTTTTCAATATTTTCCTTAAAAAACTGAAATGTGTGTGTGAATGCTGTTTGCAAATTAGGTCTATGTTTGATGAAAAGCATGTCTTATGCATCGTTGAACCTATATACGAAGGGTTTGATTTGATTTGCAAAAAGTCTTTGATTTGATTTGTAAAAGTGTTTGATTTGATTTGCAAAAGCTTTCTCTTTCAACAAAATTAATAAAATGAGTTTTTGAAAGTAGATTACCAAACCCCTACGCTAACATAGGAATTGAAGCATATTGATTCTTTAATTGTCTTTTTCCGCCTTTTGGCCTAATTTGAATGGTGATTGTCGGGCTGCGAATCATCCTCGACCACAAAAATAAATACAAGTGTCGGTCTTCTCATGGGCATGACAGCCATCAGAGTGACTCTGACACGACAAATCATTATTCTCATTATTTTGAGACCTTAAACCCGGATAACCGTTTTAAGGTCTTTTGTATGTACATTCCTACAGAAAAACGGGCAGGGTACATTCGTAAAGTGGAGTTTTTCCATCATGGGGATCAGATTCTAATCAGTTTGATCATGAATTTCACGATTCCTAAGCTCACATATGAGTAGCCAATAAACCTGCACAGTTCAAATTTATACAAAAACATATATATATCCCTAAATGTTGCCAGAACCGAGGATTTATTCAGTAA
The DNA here is from genome assembly GCA_020205555.1 of Panax stipuleanatus. Taxonomy (NCBI): domain Eukaryota; kingdom Viridiplantae; phylum Streptophyta; class Magnoliopsida; order Apiales; family Araliaceae; genus Panax; species Panax stipuleanatus. Next base: position 20,457,627 of record CM035121.1, on the reverse strand, counting down.
ATCCTGCTTCGCACCTGACCGAAGCGTCTCGTTCCCACTAGATAGCGATCTAAGGGACGCGAGGTTGCTTTTGTAACTGAAACTAGAAAAAATGCTAGATATAAATAAATCTCAGCTATTCTAGCTTCCTGGTTCTGTCTATACCTATTTTGAATCGTTCAAAAGTTAGAGTTGGCGAGATTTAAATAAATCTAGTTTGCCCGCAGATATGTTAGTGCTGATTCATATCAAATGAATATTTAAAGCAATAATTTAATAAGAATGGGTAAAGCAATATATATGCAATTATACATACAAAAGCTGTTAAAGGGCGATGAGTTTTCACGCATATATATATAAGCTGTATAAAAGCCACGGAATGATTCAGGCTGGACAGAATTAAAATATATATATAAAAAAAACAGTGAAAAGGGCGATGGATTTTCACGCTTGTGCCCAGACTGAAATTAAAATATATATATTTAAATATAGACAGAAAAGTAGTCAATCAAGACTGGGAAGATAACCCAGTGGTGGTGAAAGTTGCTTATATATGCATAAATATATATAAAACATTAAAAAGGCCACAGAATAATCCAGTTCGAACTGAAATATTTAAATATATATATAAAGATAGAAACATAGTCAACCAAGACTGGGAAGATAACCCAGTGGTGGTGAAAGTTTCTTATATAAGCATAAATATATATAAAAGCAGTAAAAAGGCCACAGAATAATCTAGGCCAAACTGAAATATTTAAATATATATATAAAGATAGAATCGTAGTCAACCAAGACTGGGAAGATAACTCAGTGGTGGTGAAAGTTGCTTATATATGCATAAATATATATAAATGAAGTAAACTACCACAGATTTGACATCCGGGCTTGACAGAATTGAAAAGTTAGTATATATATAGTTAAATATATACAAAAAAAGCCAAACTCGGACTGGGAAGATAACCCAGTCCGGCGAAGTTGCTCAATACGAAGATGCAAGTATATGCAAGCTGCTGGAAGCGACGGATCGTCAATCCGAGTTATAAAAGTGCCAGAAAATGCGTTTATGTACAAAAATATACCAAAAGTTGACAAAAACGGCCACAGAACTGAGTTCCGGCCATATTTAGAAAACGAAACTTGATATGCAAGTAGATAAAAGTGCAAAGAAGTAGTATTGACTTGTTGATCGTAAAAATTCTCACAATGGACTGCTACACAAGCATTTTGCTAAATCGTAAGCTTTAAACGTCCAAATCTACCGGTTATTCTCTGATATGTGGTAGTATGTGGGTATATCTACATGTTATAGTGAAAAAAATTGGGTTTGGAAGATAAAAAATTAGACAAAAAACTAAACGGGTAGAGGTTCAGAGCGTTTTTGAATTATAAAAATAAGAGGGGGGTGCCCTCTTATTTATAGACCAGGGAGCCTCCAGTCAACCTGCTGCTACCATGGGTATAGGTACGGCTCCACGTGGTGGGGCTCACGTGGCGGGTCCCGTTGTCTCGAAGTATGTGCACTCCGAGCAACGCGAGGTCAAAGTCGAAACTTTCTAACTTTTAATCAGAGCGTCCGTTTGAGGCATGCTATACCTTTCCGAAAAGCCCTCGCCGAGAGTGTCACAGTGACATGGGATAAAACATTTTCTGGGTCCAAGAAGACGGATTCATAACCAGGTCTTCGATTCCTCACAGTTTGTCCGTTGAGCTGTCTTGCGCTATTTGCACTCGGGATCATTGTTATGGTTCGTTCTGACCTTGGTGGCATCGATTCGGCTTGAGTTTGACCGAATTGTCTTAGGGTTGGTAAAACGACCATTTTTCCCCTCCCGGGGTTACCTTTAGTGTCGGCATGGCCTTCGGTTGACTTCCTGGGGTTGTTTCCAAGACTTGGATCCCAATCGAGTCTGTTTGTCCTCAATGTTGTCTCTGAGGTTGGCTTGGTCATTCTAGGTTTTCCACTGGAGATGTTGTGAGGCTTCAAGTTTGTTCCCAAAGTTGACCTGACTTCCTGGGTTGAGATCGGGGATGACCTGCACTTCCCGGGTTGAGACCGGGGCTGACCTGTACCTCCCGGGTTGAGACCGGGGCTGACTTGTACCTCCTGGGTTGAGACCGGAGCTGACCTATACCTCTCAGGTTGAGACTGGGGCTGACTTGTACCTCCCAGGTTGAGACCGGGGCTGACTTGTACTTCCCAGGTTGAGACAAGGGCTGACCTGTACCTCCCGGGATGAGATCGGGGCTGACTTGTACTTCCTGGGTTCAGATCGGGGCTGACCTGTATTTCTTGGGTTGAGATCGAGGCTGACTTGTACCTCTCGGGTTGAGACCGGGGCTGACCTGTACCTCCCTGGTTGAGATCGGGGCTAACCTGTACCTCCCGGGATGAGACCGGGGCTGACCTGTACCTCCCGGGTTGATATCGTGGCTGACCCGTACCTCCAGGGTTGAGACCGGGGTCAATTTAATGGCCCGATATTGAGATCAGGTTGAATTAATGGCCCGATATTGAGACCGGGGTTGATTTGATGTTCCGGTATTGAGATCGGGGTTGAACTGATGGCCCGGTATAGAGATTGGGGTTGATTTGATGGTCCGGTATTGAGATCGGGGTTAATTTAATGTCCTAGTATTGAGCTCGGGGTTAATTTAATGTCCTAGTATTGAACTGATGGCCCGGTATTGATATCGGGGTTGATTTGATGGCCCTGTATTGAGACCGGGGTTGAACTGATGGCCCGGTATTGAGACCGGGGTTGATTTGATGGCCCAGTATTGAGACCCGTGTTGATTTGATAGCCCAATTTTGTGACCGGGATTGATTTGATGGCCCGGTATTGAGACTGGGGTTGAACTAATGACCCGATATTGAGATCGGGGTTGAACTGATGGCCCGGTATTGAGATCGGGGTTGATTTGATGTCCCGGTATTGAGACCGGGGTTGAGCTGATGACCCGGTATTGAGACCGGGGTTGATTTGATGGCAATTTTGCCCTCTTATAGTGTTAGTAACAGGGAAACAAAATTTCGAGTGTCTATAGATGCCCCTCTTTATCATGTTCATACAATATAGTGGAAGTAACAGGATAAAGATTGCTAGACACTAGAAATTGCAAATGTAAAAAAAGGGAGGCAATGCATGATAGGGTATATCATGAAGGTTAAATACCTTCGAGGAGGTAGGGTTGTCACTGATTGATTACGCTGGTTTCTGCTAGGGATAATGTTATTCGCGATAACCTTTGTTGCAACATTATCATGCGATTGCTGGTAAGATATCAGGTTTGAGCTATCACAGAATGTTCTTGTCACTTTCTAATGGGGATGACGATATCCATGATAGCTTTTTGAGCAGCACTGTCAGATGATTATTAGTGGGAGAACCACTGACAGGTTATCAGAGTTAGGCTGAGATCATAAACTGATCTCGTCTTGTTTTGTTGGGGATGCCGCTACTAGGCTACCACGAACTATTTTCGTTAATTTTTGCTAGGGGATGACGTTGTCCTGGATAGTCCTTGGTATTGGTAGGACATCAGATTTAAGCTATCATAGAAGGTTCTTGTCACTTTCTGCTGGGGATGACGTTATCCATGATAGCTTTATCAACTCTGATGGGGATATATCTTGGTTAACGAGCTATATTCTTTTATGCTTTCGATGCTTACCCTGGCGATAATTTACAGCGGCAGCTTGCAACAGGGGGTTGAACCACCAATCCTTTTTGATGATCCCTTTGAGGATGTGTATAACAGATTCCATCATTAGTGATGGATTATTATATTGCTTCCATCAACGGATCCCTTCCGACGCTTCGTTGGGGTTGATCCAATGGCTGAACTGTCTTGGTCTGTATCTGACGCTTCGCTGGGGTTGTGCCAACGGCTGAACTATCACCAGTCTTTACCCGACCCTTCGTTGGGGTTGTGTCAACGGCTGAACTAACTCTGTCTGTACCTGACGCTTCGCTGGGGTTGTGCCAACGGCTAAAATGTCACCAGTCTGTACCCAACGCTTCGTTGGGGTTGTGCCAACTGCTGAACTGACTCGGTCTATACTCGACGCTTCGCTGGGGTTGTGCCAACGACTGAAATGTCACCGGTCTATACCCGATGCTTCGCTAGGGTTGTGCCAATGGCTGAACTGACTCGGTCTGTACCCGACGCTTCGCTGGGGTTATGTCAACTGCTGAACTGTCTCGGTCTGTACCCGACGCTTTGAAAGTAGCAGTTTCGCACAGTTTTTTCGTAGTTTTTCAGCAGTTTGCATCATTGATCCCCGAATATGGCTTCGGGATGAATACCAAGGGTTTTCAGAATGTTCCCCTTTCTGTCAGGATTACGCTACTTAAACGCAGGATTTTAGGACAACCCGCTCAATCACGTAGCGATTTTTCTTCAGATTTGACTTGGCAGCTCATATAAACTCCGTTTTAACTTGAATTGAACCGAACCCGAGGGAGTGGGACCCACCGTGGGGAGCCACAGGTAGAGGTGCGGCTGTCGCGGGTGGGCCTGCTTCCACCTGTGGCTTTATATTGGGCAGCGGGATTTCATATTTTTCATATTTCATTTCGAGTTTCAAACAAAATCCGATTTTCTTTTTCAGACCTACGGAGTTCGGGCAGCCTTTTTTAGATTCTATCAATTTCTATGCGTTCAGCGCATCACAGGTAACGTTTTACGTCCTTTTTGGCAAGTTTTGACCGATAAAAGCATGTGAACCACGTAGGGGGCTTTTAGACGTAATGTATGAAAAATGTATGCTTATATGACCTGCTAAAATTTTTTTGACTTCATATGTATGCATATCTTACTATAATGCACGTTTGGATGTAAGAAAATTTAGATTCTGAGACAGGCTCTTTTTGATCAGTTTACTCATCCTTTTTGAGGCCTAGTGAGCCTGGATTTTTAACTAAAAATGTTCATGGTAATTTAGCTACCATATGAGGATTACATTTGATTGTATTTCATAAATATGAATTGTTCCTATTTTTTGGGAAGGTGTGATACTGAATGACCACCTAGATATGCCTATGTGCATGCGGACAGTCCATTTTATAAAGGAGACTGGCAAAAATTTTCTAAAAGCCCGAGCATTTAAAAATTTGCAGTTTTGACTCTACTGGGAATTTTTGACTTACCCATGCATGTTTTAGGATTTATTATTATTATTTTTTTTGAAAACATACAGTTTTGACTCTACTGGGCATTTTTTGACTGACCCATACATGTTATAGGACTTAGAAATGCATAGAGTACTGATTTAAAATAATAAGCCTCATGTTTTAGGCTTACCACACCCTTTCTGAGGTGATTTGGAGACTTTGTCCAGGTGATAGATCGAGATAGATCCGGCAGTCCCAGCAGAATCGTTTTAGGCGTTATACGTAGGAGGGCTTCTGATGTTACTCAGTCATGTCCAGCTCGACCGCCTCGCAGATTGGCCTTTCGGTGATTCGTCCAGCCCAGGACGAGCCGCCGATTGATATTAATGATGAGCAGGATCCTTTTGCTGCTCCTGGCCCGGCTCAGGCCCCTACGTACAGAGGTTTCAGGTAATATTGTGCCGACCCAGGAGATGTTGGGCGACTTGAGTCGTCATCCATCGAGGTTTCTGCACGCCAACGAAGTGACTTGAAGTTTTCTTCTTCCTGGATTCTCTTTCTTTCTTTTGCCATTCTTGGGGCACATATTTTTAACATGGGTTGGTTTTTAATGTAGGTTCCTGGCTTTACGCAACCTCGAAGGAACTGGTTTAACGTGCACTCCCTGTATCATACTTTGCATCAGGACTACAGGGATATTGTTGATGGCTGGAGGTTTCAGGCTTTCTTCTCTATTCTTCCCCGCCGTTGCCCCTGGGGGTTTATGAGGGCTTTGTCTGAGCGCTGGTTCCACCAAACTCAGTCCCTTCATTTGTTGGATTGCGATATGATGATGACCCCTATGGACTGAAGGTTCATCACCGACATTGAGTTTGAGGGTGAGCCAGTGCCTATTGTGGCTGACATCACGCCTACTGCCGTTCGGCCCCTGCTGGGAGTTCACGTAACGGCGATCAAGGGTAGGATGGTCCGATCTGGTCCCTTGGGTATAGATGCTCAGAGTGGGGCTTTGCTGGAGCCTCCACCTGATGATCAGAGGGTTAGAGATCGCATTCTGAGGCAATTATTTCTGGTGATCATCAGGGGTTATTTTGTGGCGGACAACTCCTCGACTGTGTCCTTCGCCCTGGTTAGCTCTACCCAGTATGTAGAGTGCCTCAGTAACTTTGATTGGGGTTCCTACACCTTTGCCTATTTTCTCTGGGGTATGCGCATACGTTTGTAGGGTTTGACGGAGGCTTGGTTAAGGTTCTACCCGTTTCTGCTGGTGAGTACATTTTTCTTGTACCTTTTTATTTTCTACATTTACATTTGTCTGTCTTGGTCAATGAGGACTTTTGATATTTATATGGCCAATTCTCGGCGTATGAGAGGCTTCCTTGCTTACGGCGTTGGCATCACTCCACTTTGACTGAGGTCCCTGTTGATGAGGGATTCACCCATTCTCGCCTACAGTTGGAGCTTTTGACGACTGGATCGATCTCTTGGATGCCGTATACCTCTAAGTTTTTGACCATTGGATTTGAGGGAGGCTTCCCCATTGGTCGGGAGTTTGCATTGTCGACCCGCAGAGTCCCATTTTTGACAAAGGGAGGCTGCGAGCTCTATGTGGAGGAGCATGCTATGAGGAGCATTACGAGGCAGATCCGCATTCCCATTGTTCCTTCTGCTTGGCATCATTGGCCGTTGCTCTTGCCACTGACAGATATCCCTATGGAGGGCATAGATGGCTTCACCCTATCAGAGGACCAGTTCAGCCAGGAGGCATTCAGTAGATAGTGGAGCCCTCGTATGATTAGAGCTCAGACTCGGGCCACCCAGTTCATGGTAAACATGGTGCCAGGGTATGTGATGATGACAGACTAGATAGCTTGCCTCAAGGAGCCTACTCATTTAGACCAGATTGCATATCTGACCTAAGAGTTGGATAAAGCTCGCTTTTTTATCAGGTATCTTGGCCATGATCCGTCAGAGGCATATTCTTTTGACCCATCCAGCTCAGGAGTGGGCCCTTCTTCAGGTCCATTTTCAAGCAGTTTTGCAGGGGCTGATCCTCCCTTGTACCGCCCAGACATGCCTAATGACCGTAGTTTTGTGTTCACAGAGGAGATGGATTAGGTTAACCACCTAATTATAGATATTTTGGATCTTTTTGGATAGCTATGACTTCAATATGTTTTGGTCAGCCACTATTTTGGCTATTTGGCGGTTGTGCCTTATTTTGATAGATCACTGTTAGTAGTTGGGCGGTGGTGCCCTATATTCCTGTATTCTTTATTTTGCTTTGTATTATCAGACAAGGATGATGCTCGCAATAGATAGTTTATTGTAGATATTCATAATATATCTTATCTATCGCATCATGTTTGTATTTGTCATCATGCATGTATTATGTCATATGTATGCATTTAGACAGATGAGTTAAGATTTGACCCCTGGATGGTGTTGTGGTACGGCGATACAGATGGCATCCTCGACAGTCAGTCTCATAGAGCATCTACCACCATTCGTGGTAGGGTCATCCTTGAGGTCGTGGTATGATAGCCCGCTATTCCCAGCCAGAGGGATAGTAGATAGGATGTTAGCGCACTCATTAGCACTGGTGGATTTCCAGGTTCCATATAGATTCCTATATGGCCTCTTATCCTGCTGGATACCTGAGAGGCAGGTTTTTCGCATCAGGCGGCATGAGCTGACTCCGACTTTGGAGGAGTACGAGTGGATTACTGGTCTGGCTCTGGACTTGCCGTGCGCCCGTATTGCCATTAGTGACATGAGGAGACCGTTCCTGCGGATGTCGGGTATGCGTCAGAGTGTAGTCACGGACGAAATTATTTCTGGACGGGTGATCTCGATTGACTTCTTGATCGATCATTTTGGTAGGCTGGACAGCTACGATCGACGTGCTAGGGATTTTATCATCTCGACAGAGGCATGCCATGCTACCAGAATAGAGGTTTTGCTAAAGTGAATCGTGGCCTATGTATATATGCCATGGTATTTGGACCATTTAGACCTAGGCTTGATGGTCGTGGTCCGTGTCCTTAGACAGGGTAGCACCATCTTGCCAATGATACTGGCTGAGACATTGAGGTCGGTTACCTGCTGCAGCACCCACTCACAGGGATTTTTTAGAGGTAGCTCTATCCTTCTGTATGTATGGCTTATAACCCATATATGCCCGATCGGCTTCTTCAGATATCAGGGGTATTGCTTCTCTCATGAGATAGCTACATCCTACTTCTTTAAGCCAGCGGAGTGTTCGGATGTAGAGACATTGTCAGCATTTTTGTCTGACATTGTACATCCTTTTGAGATTTTTCCATGCGCAGGGCTAGCCTCCCCATATAATTTCATTACCCATGCACCTGACATGAATTACTTGCCCCTAGCGGGATTGAGAGGGGTGACCACATACCATTCCTTGGCAGTTATGGGTCAATTTCATCTGTTCCAGAGCCTGCACTGATTTGAGGGGGCTGTTAATCAGAGGATGTCAGCTTCATCTATGTCATCCGCTGATTTGACTAGAGTGTATGAGTGTTGGACACATAGAGAGAGGGCTAATATCTCCAGTAGCCATCCGGACCATTCTCAAGAGTATTCTGCGTGGTTGGAGGCGGATATGGCAGCAGCAGCAGAGGTCCATTCAGCTCCAATTGTAGATTCAGACGAGGAGGAGCCTATGGAGGATCCTGAGTCTCTTACCGAGGATGAGTTATTCATGGGTCTGACAGCTGCTTTGGTTAGTGACCCACCGATCATTCCTGCAGGGACAAATCCAGCTTTAATGGACTCACTAGGTAGGATGACCTTCGAGAGGGATCAGGCTAGAGCGCTGATGTTGACCGCCTTGTCTAGCAGAGATATAGCTTTGGCTAAGAGAGACACGGCTTGAGCCGCTCAGAATGCAGGATTAATTAAGTAAGAGGAGATCCGATCTACTAGAGACGCAGCTTTTGTGGAGATCAAGGAGACTTTGATTGCTAGGGACACTACTTTTGTGGAGAGGGATGAGGCTATAGCTTCTCGGGATTTCCACATTGCCGATAGTACTGCTCTTCGATCTTATACTCATGGTCTGGTTACCGAGATGAGTGCATATATTGATGACCACAGTGCCACACTGCAGATGACTGCGGATATTTTGAGTCGTATGGAGGCGGAGCGTATTGCACTTGCAGCTGTTCCTCCATCTTCAAAAAGAGATGCCATGTTGGCATTGCTGGCCCGATTATCCTTGGGTCCATAGACTAGCTTTGTTTTTCCTGCACATACTAGATTAGCCATTTTTGTCATATACAGGACACTATGTATATATCAAACAATTTTATATATCAAAGAAATATATTTTTGATTCACTTCTCTATTTGGATATGTATTGTCATTGCTGAGTGATTACCACTTCTTTTATGACTCGTTGTTGTTGATGTATCTTGAGCTTCTCTTTGATGGATTGACAGTTGAGATGTCAGAGAGTATCTCAAATGGGCCTGTTGATCAGGGTGGTTTGATAGGACTTAGCTTTTATATGATTTTGGTGTCTTGGGACTGGTTTTTATTGGTTTTTGTTTTTTCTTGAAGGTTAAACCGCGCCGTAAATGGCTGCCTACGTACTCCCGGGTTGAGGGAGATCAGGTCATTCTGAGTTCCAGATTTATATGAGAGAGGTTTGGAAAGTATGTATCCTGGGTTTTGAGTTTGGTTTGATGAGTTTTGAATTTTTATTTGTTTTGACCGCTCCATAAATGGCTGCCTACGTACTCCCGGGTTAAGGGAGATCAGATCATTCGTAGTTCCGGCTTTGTATGAGAGAAGTTTGGAAAGTATATATCCTGGGTTTTGAGTTTGGTTTGATGAGTTTTGAATTTTTATTTGGTTTGACTGCACCATAAATAGCTGCCTACGTATTCCTGGGTTGAGGGAGATCAGGTCATTCGTAGCTCCGGCTTCCTAATGAAAAACCAAACCTGATTTGATTTGTAGGACCTGGATGCGGACATGCATGTGCTTCAGACATAGTACCTTTTCACGGTGTCTGAATTGATGAGTTGGGGAAATTCGCTCCCGTCCATCTCTTGAAATCTGATAGCTCCTCCTGTCAACACCTCCTTAACAATGAAAGGCCTTCCCAGTTAAGGGCGAACTTTCTTTTAGCTTCATCTTGATTGGCCAAAACTTTCTTTAGCACAAAGTCATTTTCTTTGAATTACCGCATTCAAACCTTCTTGTTGTAGTATCGAGCAGTCCTTTGCTGATATAATTGTTCGTGGAAAATGGCTGTAACCCACTTTTCATCTATCAGGGACAGTTGGTAATACCGGTCTTGCAACCACTGCTCTTCGTCCATATAAGCGTCTATCAAAACTCTTAGGGACTCCATTTCTACTTCTATAGGAAGGACTGCTTCCATGCCATAGACCAATGAATAGAGGGTAGCCCCAGTAGAGGTACGCATTGACGTCCTGTATGCTAATAGGGTTAGAGGCAGCAGGTCAGGCTATTCTTTATGATTGGCAGACATTTTTTGCATGATCTTTTTGATGTTCTTGTTGGCCTTCGACAGCACCATTAATCTTTGGTCGATAGATGATGGAATTGAGATGCTTGATGTGGAACTTGCTACATAGTTCTCTCATCATCTGATTGTTCAAGTTTTTGGCGTTATTTGATATAATCACCTCTGGTTGTCCATATCGACATACGACATTATTTCTGATGAAACCAATGATGACCTCTTTGGTGACTTTGGGAAAAAAGGCTACTTCAACCCATTTAGTGAAATAATCGATCATGGTGAAGATGAATCGGTGACCATTACTGGCTTTTGGTTCACCGATCACATCCATTCTCCACATGGAGAAAGGCCATAGCGAACTCATATTGTGTAGCACATTTAGAGGAGCGTGTATGGCATTTCCATGTACTTGGCATTGAAAACATCTCTTGACGTGATCCTCATAGTCAGCTTTGAGCGAGATCCAATAATGTCCTGTTCTTAATATTTCCTTGGCCAGCAGATGACTGCTCATGTGTGGACCACAGACTCCACCGTGGATTTCATCCATCAGTCTCTGGGCTTGCTCTTTATCAAGGCATCTTAACAGGCCTATTCCAACATCTCTTTTATAGAGTGCATCTCCGCTCAGATAGAATTTTATAGCCGTCTTGTGAATCCGCTTTTGTACGGATTGACTTGCCCCGGCGGGTGTAGATCTATCTCGGAGATATTCCTTGATGTCTAGATACCAAGGCTGATTGGCAGGAGGTATTTCATCTGATACTTCTCCAATGTAATTCTCGTATGTCGGGGCTTTCTGAATTGTGAATTTGATGTAGGGAATCCCACTCTTATCGGATATACGGATTAATGAAGCAAATGTTGCCAATGCATCAGCGAAATCATTCCTACCCCAAGGAATATGGCTGAAGGTTATGTCTTCAAACTCCAGGGATATTTTGACAACATACCGATGATAGGGCATCAAATGCAGTTCTTTGGTGTGATATGCCCCAGTGGTTTGTATGATGACCAACTCAAAGTCTCCAAAGATCAATAAATGTTTAATACCTATGGATTGGGCTAGTTTCAACCCCATTATATAGCCTTCATACTCGGTTGTGTTGTTGGTGTTGCCAAATTGAAGTTTGGTAGCCACAGAATATTGCTCTCTTATACAAGAGATAAGGACTGCCCCATTTTTTGCACCTTCCATGTTTACTGCTTCCGTCAAAATATATTTTCTATGGTTGGACTGTATTCTCTTGCTAGAGTTGTTGAATTTTCATGATCCCATCATCCAGGAAAAAAGTCTCCAGGGGCTCGAACCCTCCTGAAGGTGCTTCAGCTAATTGATCTGCAATGCCTTGACCCTTGATTGACTTCTGAGTCACGTAGACAATTGTCGAACTGTTGTAGGATCAACTGCCATTTGGACAGTCAACAATTCAATATTGGCTTGTTGAATACATATTTGAGTGGATCCATGCGGGATATGAGGTAGGTCGTGTGCCCACGGAGGTAATGTTGCAACCTCATTGCGGCCCATGCTAACGCACAATATGTTTTCTCGATCAGGGTGTATTTCTGTTCACCACTGCTAAATCTTTTGTTGATGTAGTAGATGACTCTTTCTTTACTACTATCATCTTTCTGTCATAGCATGCAACTCATTGCGTTGGCATGGACTGACAAGTACATGAACAAGGGAATTCCATCCTTCTGAGGTAACAAAGTAGGTGCTTCGATCAGCTGTCTCTTGATGGCAAGGAAGGCTTATTGACAATCCTCGTTCCATTTGGTGGAAGAATTCTTCTTTAGTAGCTTGAATATGGGTTCACAGGTTGCTATGAGCTGAGAAATGAATCGGCTTATGAAGTTAATCCTCCCCGAAAATCCACGTATCTCCTTCTCTGTTCGAGGTACTAGCATCTCAGTGATGGCTTTGATCTTGGCAGGGACTAGCTCGATGCCTCGATTACTCACCAAGAATCCTAGCAGCTTGCCTGCTTTGACGCCAAAAACATATTTGGTGGGATTTAGCTTGAGGTTGTACTTACGCAACCTATTGAACAGCTTCCTGAGATGGTGAAGGTACTCATCCTCCCTTCGGGATTTGATGATGATGTCATCCACATAGACCTCTATCTCCTTATGCATCATGTCATGAAACAGGGCCATAATTGCTCACTGATACGTGGCTCCAGCATTAATGAGGCCGAAGGACAATTGTCTTTAGTATAAGGTTTCCCAGGGAGTGATGAAAGCTGTTTTCTCCCGGTCATCTTCAGCAATTATGATTTGATGGTAACCAGCATAGCAATGTACGAAGGAATACATGACGTACTGCGCCGTATTGTCTATCAAGATGTGGATGAAACGTACCGAGAAATTATCCTTGAGACAGGCTTTGTTCAAATCCCGGTAATCCATGCATACTTGTACCTTCCCTCTGGACTTAGGCACAGGGACTATGTTTGACAGCAACTCTAGGTAGGTTGATACCATGATGATTCCAACTTTGAATTGTTTAACAACTTCTTCTTTGACTTTCAGACTCCATTTAGGTTTCAATCGCCTGAGCTTTTATTTGACTGACTTGAATCCATCTTTGATGGGTATTCGATGGATGACATTATCAGTAGGCAGGCCAATCATGTCTTCATGTGACCATGCAAATACATCCTAGAACTGTGTTAGGAGTTCGATCAGGTCGGCTTTTTGGTCTGGTGTGAGGTCTAAGACTATCTGGATTTTTTTGATGTTTTTGGAGGTTCCTATGTTAATAGTGGTGGTTTGGTTGAGGTTTGGTTTGGGTTTATCTTCGACCCATTCTTTGATCTCCTCGGGCACCTCATAGTCAACTTCCTCCTCTTGATCAATATTCATTAAGTCGAAGTTCAGTTCTACATCAAAGTTATAGTCACTGTGACAGGTTGACATCTCATTATCAGAGACAAAAACATCCAATGCTTGAGTCTTGAAAATAAAAAATGCTTTCATTTTAATATATACAACTGCTTAAATATACATAGCATTTGGTAAAGTATGACAAAAGTTACTGCTATAGCTGTGCAATCAAAAGTAAGCAGTAAATGAAAGCTTATTACAGGGTAGACGGACTCTGTGCCCCTTTACCCTTTTTGACTGAGGCACGGGATGCTGCTCCAGTTATCGAGGGTTAGATCCTCATGAACAGGGAGGATCAAGGAATTGTGATCATCTGTCTCATCTCGGAAAATGACTGAGACATTATTTATAATAGGGCTGTGTTTTTCTTTGAACTGCCCTCTTTCCCTTTCTTGATACGAGGAATTTGAGTCTGATCCTCGTCATCACTGTCTGGAGTCTCATCATTCATTCCATCATAGTTTATGATGACCCGCATATTAGCAAATGGGTCCCGTCCTTCGTACAAGATCTTTTATTTTCCCTTTTCGCTATCCGCCTTAGGCTTGAGGGATTTTCGTTCATTGACAGGAATGATTGGAGGAAACAGCATTGGTGATACCACATTAGGGAACTTCCTCATTGGTTTCCCCCATCCGACATTAGTGAGGTTTGGCAATAGGATTGTGGTGGAAGCACAAGCCTTAAGGTGCTTATGTAGGTTCTGGTGGTTTGACCTGGATGAAAATCCCAATCCGGCTCTCTCAGTCTGACTCGGGATTTGCAGTGGACTCTTGATACCTTGCTTATTCTTTCCTAAACCTTCTCCAGGTTGGAAACCCAAAGATACCATCTCCTGGCCTACTGTCATTACCTCGGTGGAGACCTTTGGTTTCAGGGCTGGTGCTCCGATAGGTAGATACTGCGTATCACTCACCTCTAGGGCTTGAAAACTTACATGTTCAATCCCTGCATCCACGCTAATCACTGGCATGTCTCCCTGTATGCAGACAGAGTATTCCGGTTCGGCATTGACCGTGATGAGGTTGTCGTTGATAATGTATTTGAGCTATTGATGGAGGGTGGATGGCACTGCCCCTGCTGTGTGGATCTATGGCTTGCCCAACAACAAGTTGTATCCAGTGGCAATGTTGAGCACCTGAAAGGACAAATAGAAACTGTGCGGGCCAATCTCTAGAGGAAGCTCTATTTCTCCCATAACTTGTCGGCAGGATCCATCAAAAGCCCGGATAACCACATGACTGGTTTTGATCCGGTTCAGATTGATCTTCATTCTTTCCAAGGTATCGTAGAGACAGATGTTAAGGGATGATCCTCCATCTATGAGCACACCTCCGATCACATACCCTGAAGACATCACAGCTATATGCAGGGACTTACGATGGCCTGTTCCCTCTGCAGGGATATCATCGTCAGTGAAGGATATCACATTGTTGTTAAAAATGTGTCCTACCACGTGATGGAATTTCTCAGCATCCACTGTCTTTGGCAGATGGGCTTCTTCCAGTACTTTTACTAGAATGTCACGATGATTCACCGATGATAGGACCAGATCTAGGATGGACATTTGTTTGAGTGCATCCTTCAGATATTGTACTATTTTGATTTCATTGTGTCACATCTTGTTGAGGAACTCTTCTATTTTTTCATCGGTCACCATTACTTTGGCTTTGATGACTGGTTTGATCACCCGCTGAGGCAGGTATAATGGATAATCCTTTGGTACAACGGCAATGTTGTTTGAGGTGGAACCTTCATCATTCTTGTAGTTCCATGGGACCCTCTTCAGACTAATAACTGGGTACTGAGGTCTGAAGGGAAAGGTCAAAGGCTCGGGTGCGGCCACCTTCACAGGATTTTATGTTTCCTTAACCCCTTTTCCTGGAAGTACTAAGGGTGTGAGGGTTGGTTCATTGTCACAAGACACAACAGCCACTGTATCCTGATTCCACGCAGTGGGAATAAAGAGATTGTGTTCATCCGGGAGGCTATAATCCCGATTCCCTCTTATAAATTCACCACTCTCAATCATGTTCTGAATCAGGTTATGAAGTGCCCAGCAATCCTCAGTATCATGGCCGGGTGAATTAGAGTTGTACTGACATATTTGGTCAGGCTTGAATTTTCTGGAACGCTGGTTTAGTGGAGGTAATAAATCTGCAACCATTCCCTCGTTGATTAACTTTTGGAGGATTTCTTCCATCGACTGGTTCATGTTAGTGAAATTCCTTTAAAATAAGAATTTCCTACCAGTTTGGACATTTTCCTCTTCGGGCACCTTGTCGGCCCAGGGTTCATGCTCATGATGCCAGTTATGATCCCTCATGGGATTGATCTCCGGTGTGGGAGGACGATCGACGTCAGAATGGTTGGCCTATTTTATCATCTTTCTGGTGATCTGATGCTAGTAGACGACCAGTTCTGCTAATTATTTGATTTGTTCCTTGATAGACTTTATCTCTTGCTCTATCAAGAATCTCCTTTCTGAGACTTCCCAACTGTCTGGGCTGCAGTTAATGGATGGAGTTATCTCTCCCACATAACGAAGGTACTTAGATACTTCTCCACTTGTGGTGCTGATCATATTGACACTCTCCTCTTTATGTTGTGGGAGAGGATTGTCTTGCACATACGGTTGCTTGGGTTTTGTTACCACAATCTTTCCGTTGTCAATTAAGTCTTGGATGTTATGCTTGAGAGACCAACAGTCTTGAATGTCATGGCCCGGAGATCCAGAATGATAAGCACACTTCTTGCTTGGGTCAAAATTTCGTCCACCAGCGTTGGTTGGTGGAAGGAGTTGGACAATCTTCTTCTGTGTCGCCAACAGCTTTAGCACATTCTCGAGTGAATCCCCTAGAAGGGTGAAAGTTCTTCGACGTCTGACCTCCATATTTTTTTAGAATGGAGGGTTTGAAGGCTGTGCATGAGTTTGAAAAGGGGTGTAGTTCCTTCTTTGAATGGGCATACTGTTTGACTCACCTCTTTGATTTTGCCCTTGTAACACTAAGGACACTTCTTCATCTTTCTTCTTATACACCCTCCGGGGATTACTCACGTAATTTCTGGACTGGATATGTTTAGCAACAGCTTCGAGGGCGGTCAGATCCTTTATTTTCCTGGACTTGAGCCTCATTTTTGCCATTTTACCGTGCTTGATCATTTCAGAGAATGGTTTTCCTATGCCTGCTAGGACCCTTTCATAATACGGAGCTTCTTGAATGTCGATGAAGGTTATGACTATCTCAGAATCAGTCATAGTTGGGGTGACTTGTGCTGCAACCTGCCTCCATCGTTGGGCATACTCTATAAATGATTCAGTATTCTTTTTCTTGATTTTGGTTATTGGTATCTGTCTGGAGCCAGCTGAGATTGGAAGCTGTATTGACTGAGGAAGGCATGGGCCAACTCTTCCTAACTTTGAATCTTAGAGTTGTCCAGACAGGCATACCAGGCTCTGGCCTCTCTGGTCAGACTCTTTTGAAATAACTGCATTCGGAGTTTCTCGTCCTCTACATAGGATTCGAGCTCTCCAATGAATACTTTCAGATGTTTATAAGGGTCTCCTAATCCATCGTATTTCTAGAAATAGGGGACTTGAAATTTCTCGGGATAGCGAGCCACGGGGAAAATACAAAGGTCAGAGTAATTAAGACTGCCAAATGCCCTAGTCCCTTTGATAGACAGGAGAGTTTCTTCCATCTGTTGTATTTTATTCACAATGTCACCAGCTTTCTGTTCTTTGTTAAGGATGGTGATTTAAAGGGTTTTGTTGGTTCTGTCCCGGTTCTGTGGTCCAGGAATTTGAGTTTCGGCCTTTTCGGTCTCTTGACTGCCACCACTACCACTAGGTGTTCTCGATTCTGTGTGAGTTTGGGCTTGCTTACCTTTAAGGGCCTTGCTTTGTTCTCTTAGAAAATTGGCTAATTCAGCTATCTGATTCTTCAGTCCTTCAAACTCTTACCTCGATACAGGGGTGGATTCTAGTTGAGCACTCGAAGTCATGTACGTGGATGGACTGAGTTCTTTCTTAGACTTAGATCTAGTGACAGGACTAATTTTTCACCTACAACAAAACGTAGGTGTGTCAATTTCCTGATGTAGGTAGGAATAGGATGCATGCTATGATGTGGTTTTTTTCTTATCCTGCAAAACAGAGGTCAGTTGTTTTGATGACAGGATGACAAGAGGTATATGACAGGAAATATAAATCTCTTATTATGATATTTACATTGTGCTCCTTTACATTTGGAATTGAAAACTTGACATTGAATTGAAAGAGGAAGGCATGAAGAAGATTCCCATCAGATTTGGTTAATCAAAGGCTGACCTATCTTAGGCTACTCTCGCGACTTTTTGGCATCAAGGTCCCCAGATCATCGCAATCTACTAGAGGGGAAATTAATCCGATCTTTCAACTGGAGAGAATCTAGGTGGTGCATTTTCATGAGCCCCAGAGACTTAGCCGTCCCCAGAGACAATACTTATCACCGACGAGTTTTGCCTCCCGAAGGAGGAATCGCACAACATACATTCACATACATCGTGTCTCACCGTTATGTATATGATGACATGGGTGCGAAGCACTAATATGGGTGCGAAGCACTAAAAAAATAGGAAAGCATTCATTCACATTCATTCAATGTAAAGACGCAGCATTCACGCATTCATTCAATGTAAAGACGCAGCATTCACATATACGTAGTTCTGAAAGGGAAATTTTTGAAAAAGATTTGAACGTGGCCTAAGCCCTCCACTGTCCCCAGCATGGTCGCCACCTGTCAATGTCGGGAAAAAATCGGCGGGTCAGGTCACAACCCAGATCTTTTCCTCTTCCTAAGTTATCTCTACCCTCACTCCTTTTATTGCAAAAAAGGTTTTAAGGGTATTTTAGGAAAAGGCCAACATGTATCATGCCGACGATTTGAACGTTTTACAAAGTCAGCAGTTGGCAGATTTGAAATGGTTGTACTAACTCTGTGACAAACGAGATTTTGTAATATGATTTAAATATTTATTAAATTAAATAAATATTTTTCGATGATTTAATTATTGAATTAAATAATTAATTGATGAATTTATGGTAGATTAATTTAATTATATATGTTACATTGATTAAATTAATATAGAGAATTTTATTGTGCAAAGTATGTATTTAATTGAGCTTATTTGATTAAATAAATTATTTAAATAAGCATAATGTATCCTAATTAATTTAATAATTAATTAGAGTTTTAATGATTTGACATAATTAATAAAGGAGAATTTTAATTATGTGATTATGTGTTTTAATGTGGAATTATTCTATTTTATTTAATGGATTTCAATAAGATTATATGATTAATTGGGTGTGACATTATTTAACTATATTATAAGAGATTAATTAAATTAATGGGAATGAGTTAGTAAGTGGTCAGCCAAACAAGGCATTAGAAGGAGTTGGCCAGTTAACCCATAATGGGATTAACTGACCACTACGACATTAGTTTTGTACACACGTATATTATATATCTATATGTATATTATATTCATATTAGTGTTAAATTCTATCAGAGAAAAACTTAGAGAAGTTTGAGAGAAACTTTGAGAGAAATACACAGAGAGGACTGAGAGATTGAGAAGTAGAATCTATATCATCATCAAACATAGTTAGCAAGGGTATATTCTTCATCCCAATTTCTATTTCACGTACTATGTTTTCAAGTTCTCTTTAAAAAGTCTATTTTGTGATTAAGCCATGGATTGATGAAGTATGTGATTGTAAATGATTATAATGTGATTTCTACCATCTATGCATGTTTTGAAGCAATCAAATCCATGTGAATATGTTTAATTAAGTTTTTCAAAAGTTTTCAGAATTTTCCATTAACATGTTTTAAAAGTTCTTTGTGAAGAACGATTTTCATAATTTACTTAAGATATGATCATATATATGCTATTATATGTTAATAATATGTTTTATATCATGCATACATGAATTACAGTGACCAACACCATGTAATTATGTTTCAATTGGGTTTTTTTTTAAGCTACACAATATAAAAGTTGTATATATGGTCTTATGGCCCTTACGAGCAATTGTATGCCATGAATTGTTTGTTTAACTTAAATTTGACAGTAGATTATGATAAGACATGTTAAAACAAAGAAAATAAATTTTGAACGGACAGATTCGGAGTTATAACGAATCTGTGACGTCAAATTTCATATTTTTCTTCAAAACTTTCAAGAACACCAAGAACAGTGAAATTACGCGATTTGATTCGAGTAATTGCATGACTCAAGATGTTAAAAACATATTAGTAACATTGTATGATATTTCTATGAAGTTTATGCTTCATAAAAATCACAGTACTAGTTTAATTTGCATTTAATTGGAATTAATTGGGCCAACGAACTATCAAAATCATGAACCAGAAAATGCACCAGCAGGGGGCCCTGCCCCAGCGGGTCCTCATAGGCAAAAAGCCCCGCCCCAGCGGGGGTGGGTGCTGTCCGGGGAGTTGGCTTGGCTTCCGAGAAATTTTTAGGCAGTGCATGTTTAGCTAATTTGATGTGATGACTTGATAAGTGTATTAAACAATAAGATAATATATTGTTGAAATGTTTAAGATGATTTGAAGTCTCATATCAATATGTTATGTGTGTACATAGATATTATATCATAGAGTATGATTTTGATAGTTTAAGTGTTATACACGTGTGATATGCATGTTGTGAGTTTAAACTCACGTATGTGGTTAGTTAGCGAGTTAAGTTACAACCATGTTGTTAAGTTAAACTTAGGGAAGAAGTTCAATAGTTAGAACATAATCGTTATGAACTAATCGACATCATATGCATAATATAATGTGTAGGACGTTGAGGAATTGAATTGTATCTAGATTGTAGCTTGCGCACGAGGCAAGTTTTCTAAACTCAAACCTTTATTTGAGCAAGTATTCTATCCCTAACTTATTATTGTTAAACAAGTTTCGTTAAATTCTAAATTCTTCGATTGAGCAAGCCCTAGACTTATATTCTATATCGAACAAGTTCTTGTTCTTAATTGTTCAAGTTCAAGATTTCATATTAGATGTTATAATTCTTTTAAAGCATGATTCCAGTTATACAATACTTATTCGATTGTATACCTCTTGAGTTTTATTATTTGAATTGAATATCATTTATTGTTGAACTTTGTAAGACTATCAAACCCTTTATTGATTCGACTAGTCCATAGTTGATGAGCGTTCTAAATTATAGAACTATTATTGAGCTTATCCAAACCAAACTTCCTTTGGTGCAAACTTTGATGTCAAACTCAGATGAAAAACCCTGTAAGGGGGATTTATAATGCTTTAGCATTAAGATATTGTGCACAGTATGGTACTAAGGTCTGATCCCTCTATGTACGAGAAGTAGAGTCCATAGTCTTATGACTGTTAAAGGTTTAAAGTATAAACACTTTACAACCTAAGACATAGTTCAAGGTCTTATGACCCTCAGATGTTCTTTTGATTCTTGTTATTCATTCTTGATTCAAAAGTCGAGTTTCTTATTCAGAAGTCTTTGATTCACTTGCATGTTATTATATTGTTATTATATTGTTATACTTGTGGGCAATCATGCTCACTCTTGCGTAATAATAACATTGCAGTTAAGAACGAAAGGTCCGACGAGCCTTCTACTAGCAAAGGCAAGGGCAAGGTCAACAAGTGATGAAGACTTGTTGTTTATTTAATATGTTTATGTTTAAGACTTATGTTTTAGTTGTTTATGTTTCCGCACAGATGTGTAAGGTTAGTATGACCTGGGATTGTAATTATTATTCAGATGTTTTAACCCCGTAAGGGGATGATTTATTTCTATCTATTGCATGATTTGCATTTATTATGGGTAGCTAAATAGATTATATTTGTACAGTGAACACCAAATCCTGTGGAATTGAAGTTCTCGGATTTGGGGGGGTCACAAGTTGGTATCAAAGCTGTAGGTTATGAACCTTAGGTAGGGGAAAACCTTAGGATAGTAGCATTTGAGAACATAGTAAAGATAACTCCTATCGAGTTCTAAGAAAGATAATAACTTTACTTATGTGCTATGTGCTTATACTTATAAAATTGCGAGAGTATCGATTGGCATCACATAATAACTATGACTTAAAATTTGATTTGTTAGGATGACGGATGCTGGAGAACTTAGTCAGCCTAGGGACATTGTACCCCAAGAGGTTAGAGAGGAGGAGCCCTGAGATATTCACACAGTCTGGGAGCAGCTGATTCGACAAGAGCCATCTGTTTTGATCACAGTCGTTGGTCAGGAGCATGTACCGGTGTTTAACTCAGAGGAGGACTCTGAGGAAGACCCTGAGGAGATTGAGGTTCAGACTGAGGCAGCCGAAGAGGAGGAGGGAGACCCTGAAGAGTTCCAACCAAACTCTATCAGTGCTGATATGTATGATGAACTGTATGACCGTAACATAGAGTTACGAGATACTATTCAGGAGCTGAGGGAGCCAGACGGTTACTCAATAGTCTACCTTTGAGTATAAGGATGGTGAGATTGAGGCTATTCACACACGTCTTGGAGACGTAGAGTGGGAGTTGGTCCATGAGAAGGGCCAAGTCGAGCAGAAGTCAGAGGAGATAGAGAAGCTGAAGAATGAATTGAAGGAGAAATCGCCAAGGCTTACCATAGCAGAGGATGCTTAGGTGAAAGATTCACGACGTGCAGATCTTGTAGAGGATATTAATCGTGTAAAGAAGGCAAAGATTGAGGAGACGGGCTATACGTTTCAAAAGGCAATTGATGAGGCCTAGGATCGAGTTATGTATTATCTAGTCCAGTTCGAAGGTTTGCCCTGGTATATGTTAGACCGCAAGACGATGTTCCGAATTATAGAAGAAGAAGGCAGTAAAGCTGTTCGACGCCTTAGTAGGCAGTGATAGGAACAGTTTGATTATATGATAACTTACTTGATTTTAATAATGTAAATTCTGATGTGCTTATAAACAGAGGAATATTTTGATGATTTAAATCCTGTAGATTCTTTATCTCGGGATAGTTGATGTAAATAGCAGTGATGCTATCGTATTATGTTAAAACTTTTGATTAATAAAATGTCAGAGTTTATTTGAGATAATGTATTAAGTGATTATGTTTAAATTTTAAGTTAAGCCTTAAATATTTAAAGGATTGAATAATGATCTAATAAGCGTATATCTTAAACAGAAATATGCCGCCAAGAAGAGGACCAAACCGTCAACCGGCCCAAGAAGGGTCAACGAACAATAACAACGACGCCAATGCTAACACTAACCCCGTGCAGCAGTTGGTGAACTTACTGGCCGGAGCAATTAACAATCAACCTCAAGCTCCACTGAATACAACGTTCAAGGACTTCAAGGTTGTGGGAGCGCCAGAGTTTAAAGGTTCCATGAACCCAATAGAAGCTCAAACTTGGGTTATGGAAATGGAAAAAGTTTATGACGTCGCCAGAGTCAGAGAGGACCAGAAAACCACCTACGCAACATTCATGCTTAAATCAGAAGCCAGTTATTAGTGGCAAGCAAATAAGGTCCGTGGAGGAGAAGGTGTGATCACCTGGGAGAGGTTCAAGGAGATGTTCTTCGAGATGTATTTCCCGACAAGCTCGCAGAATTAAATGGAGGTCCAGTTTCTGGAGCTGAAGCAGGGGAATATGTTTATACCAGACTATGCGGCGAAATTCAATGAGTTGGCTAGGTTTGCCTCATACCAAGTACATACTGACGAGAGAAAAGCTAGGCGATTTGAGCAGAGACTGAAACCCTGGTTGTATAGCAATGTGTCAATGTTCCAATTGAACACTTTTGCTGGGGTGATGGAGAAGGCCATACTCGCTGAAGGTGGAAGCGATACAGTGACTAAGTACAATCAGGATCAGAGGAAGAAGAAGAATGAAAGTGAAGGAAATATTAAGGCTAATGGCAGTAAAACGAGAGGAAATAACAATCAGAAGAGGAGGTGGACTGATAACTCGTCAACTAAAAATCAATAAGGAGGTCATAAGAAGAGGATTAAAGTATATCTAACCTGCGGGAAAGCTCACCTGGGGGTCTGTATGAAGGGAAAATGGGTGTGCTATAATTATAGTAAGTAAGGCCATATAGCACCTAACTGTCCTAATCCAAAGAAGGGCGCCTGCTTCACATGTGGGTCGAAGGACCATTTGGCTAGAGATTGTCCCAAGAAAGGATCTGGAGGGGCATGAACAGGGGGGAACAGGGGAAACAGCGGTGGCAATACTCTAACTATCACGGGACCAACTGCAACCAATCGACCAACTGTCAAAACATTCAACATGATAGTGCAGGATGCTGTGCAGTCTCGCAATGTGGTGTCAGGTATCATTCCGATCAATAAAGTTAATGCTTATGTATTATTTGATTCGGGTGCTACTTGTTCATTTATATCCGATGAATTTGCTAAGAACTTATGATTTCCTAAGGATGAGTTAGAATACCCTATGAACATAGAAATTATGATTAGAGAAGTGATCCCTGTTAAATACGTACACAAGAATTATAGGGTGGATATTAAGGGTAACTTTATGAATATAGATCTTATCCCGATTAGACTTGGGGAGTTTGACGTTACTTAGGGAATGGATTGGCTATACAATTATGGGGCTATAATTTATTGCAAGTAGAAATGTATTAACCTTATGACTCTGTCAAAGGTTGTATTTTATGGCAGCAAGTCGCCTAGACAAGCAAGTTATCTGACGATGGTGCAGGCCAGGAAGTTGTTATGATAAGGCTGTGTAGGATATTTAGCCTACATAGTAGATAGTCGTAAAGAGAACTCGAAGATAGAGGAGATACCAGTCGTGAGGGACTTCGCAGACGTACTTCCGGACGATATGCCCGGACTTTCGCCAGACAAAGAGGTTAAGTTTGTGATCGATTTGGTGCCAAAAATGGCTCCAATATCGAAGGCACCGTAGTGGATGGCTCCGGTAGAGATGAAAGAATTGATGGTACAACTGCAAGAACTACTAGACAAGAAGTACATACAACCGAGCGTATCGCCGTGGGGAGCGCCGGTGTTATTAGTGAAGAAGAAGGACGGTACGATGAGGCTCTGCATCGACCACAAAAAATTAAATAAGGTCACCATTAAAAATAGATATCTATTCCCGAGGATCAACGACATGTTTGATCAATTGAAGGGAGCGGGATACTTTTCAAAGATAGACTTAAGGAGTGGTTATCATCAGCTGAAGGTGAGGCCAGAGGATGTTCCGAAAACAGCATTTAGAACTCGATATGGTCACTATGAATTTCTGGTGATGTCATTCGGTCTAACAAATGCTCCTGCAACATTTATGGGCCTAATGAACGGAGTGTTCAAGCCGTTTTTGGACAAATTTGTGGTGGTATTTATCGATGACATATTGGTATATTCGAAAACCAAGGAGGAACATGTAGAGCATTTGAAAGTAACTTTAGAGGCATTGAGAAGAGAGAAGTTGTACGCCAAATTTTTGAAATGTGAATTCTGGATTGAAAGGGTACAATTTCTTGGACCTGGGATCGATAGGGACGGAATTTTGGTAGATCCCTCTAAAATCGAAGTTGTGATGAACTGGGATCAGCCGAAAACACCGTCGAAGTGAGAAGTTTTCTTGGATTGGCAGCCTATTATAGAAGGTTAATTCAGGACTTTTCCAAGATCGCAACTCCGCTGACGAATTTAACTAGGAAATCGGTGAAATTCATTTGGACGAAGAAGTGTGAGGAAAGCTTCCAAGAGCTTCAGAAGAGGTTAAGTTCGGTACCTGTGTTATCTCTTTCGGATGACACAGGAAATTTTGTGGTTTATAGTGATGCGTCGCATAAAGGACTAGGCTTTGTACTTATGCAAAATGGCAGAGTCATTGCGTATGCGTCACGATAATTGAAGGACTATGAGAAGGGGTATCCGACCCATGATTTGGAGTTAGCTGCAGTGGTATTTGCTTTGAAGATCTGGAGACACTATCTCTATGGGGAGAAGTGCAAAATATATATAGACCACAAGAGTCTGAAATATATTTTTACACAGAAGGACTTGAATATGCACCAGAAAAGGTGGCTGGAGTTAATTAAGGACTATGACTGTGAGATCTTATACCATCCGGGTAAAGAAAATGTGGGTACCGATGCCTTAAGCAAAAACGGTCGGGAGAAGTTGATGATGTTGACCACTCAGGAGGAGCTTATTTCAGCGATGGAGAAGCTGGAATTGGAAGTGAAGTATCCAATCGAGATTGACGAAAAGCTATTCCAGATACATGCTGGTACAACTCTATTGGATAAGGTTAATGACGCTCAACTTCAGGACGAAGAGTGTGACAAGGTGAAGAAGAAGATATCTGAAGGAACCGAACCGAAATTCAAGATAGACAGTGAGGGACTACTGAGATTTGAGAACAAAGTTTGGGTACCGCCAGTGCCAGAGATTAAGGAAGACATTTTGAGCGAGGCTCATAGCTCACGGTATTCGATCCACCCCATTAGTACCAAGATGTACAAAGATCTTTGACAATATTTTTGGTGGCCAAATTTGAAACAAGATATTGCAAAGTGTCTGACTTTTCAGAAAGTGAAAGCAGAACATCAGAGGCCGAGTGGGTTGCTACAACCTTTAGAGATCCCAGAATGGAAATGGGAACATATTACAATAGATTTCGTGGTTGGCCTTTCGGCAAATCAAAAAGGCTACTGCGCAGTATGAGTTATCGTTGACCGATTGACGAAATTAGCACACTTTTTTCTGATCAGAATCAGATTCAACTTAGACCAGTTGGCAAGGCTATATGTGAAAGAGATTGTTTCGAGGCACAGAGTTCCGGTGTCAATTGTTTCCGATAAGAATCCGCGCTTTACATCGAACTTCTAAAAGCGACTACAGGAATGCATAGGGACACAGTTGAGAATAGGTACGAGCTATCACCCTCAAACAGGCGGGCAAAGTGAAAGAACGATCCAGACATTGGAGAGCATGCATCATGGATTTTAGAGGCAATTGGGATGACCACCTATCGCTTGTAGAATTCGGTTACAACAACAGTTACCACGCTAGTATTGGCATGCTGCCTTATGAAGCGTTGTAGAACAGAAACTGTAGAACTCCACTGTACTGGGATAAAGTTGGCGAGAGATAGTTACTAGGACCAGAACTGGTATAACAAACAGCAGAGATAGTCAAAGTAATCCAGACAAGACTGGTAGCAGATTTAGATAGGCAGAAGAAATACGCCGATCCACACCGTAAGAATGTTGAGTTCGAATTGGGTAGCTTTGTATTCTTGAAAGTCTCTCCCTAGAAAGGAAAGATCAGATTCGGTAAGAAGGGAAAATTGAGCCTGAGGTTCATTGGACCCTTTGAGGTTCTGCGAAGGATTGGAGAAGTTATGTATGAGGTAGCCTTACCTCCGGCGCTAGAGAATGTCCACAACGTCTTCCATGTTTTAGTTTTACGACCCTACAAACCAGATTACATACATGTGATTGAATATGAACCCCTACAATTGGAGAAAGACTTATCCTATGAAGAAATGCCTATTCAGATTGTTGACAGGAAAGAACAAGTTCTCAGAAATAAAGTTATACCTTCTGTTAAGGTAATATGGTGGAACCACAACGCTGAAGAAGCTACGTGGGGACTCGAAGAGCATATGATGAAGAATTATCCGCAATTATTTACTTAATTTATGTGTAACCGATTCTGGGGACAGAGTCTTTGTTAGGGGGGGAGAATGTAAGGGGGCTAAATTTTTAATTGAACCATGATTATAGGGACAGAATCTTTTCAAGGGGGGAAAGATGTGACGAACGAGATTTTATAATATGATTTAAATATTTATTAAATTAAATAAATATTCTTCAATGATTTAATTATTGAATTAAATAATTAATTGATGAATTTGTGGTAGATTAATTTAATTATATGTGTTAAATTGATTAAATTAATATAGATAATTTTATTGTGCAAAGTATGTATTTAATTGATCTTATTTGATTAAATGAATAATTTAAATAAGCATAATGTATCCTAATTAATTTAATAATTAATTAGAGATTTAATGATTTGACATAATTAATAAAGGAGAATTTTAATTATGTGATTATGTGATTTAATGTGGAATTGTTCTATTTTATTTAATGAATTTAAAAAAGATTATATGATTAATTGGGTGTGACATTATTTAACTATATTATAAGAGATTAATTAAATTAATGGGAATGAGTTAGTAAGTGGCCAGCCAAACAAGGCCTTAGAAGGAGTTAGCCAGTTAACCCATAATGGGATTAACTGACCACTACGACATCAGTTTTCTACACGTATATTATATATCTATATGTATATTATATTCATATTAGTGTTATATTCTATAAGAGAAAAACTTAGAAAAGCTTGAGAGAAACTTAGAGAGATATACACAGAGAGAATTGAGAGATTAAGAAGTAGAATCTATATCATCATCAAACAGAGTTAGCAAGGGTATATTCTTCATCCCAATTTCTATTTCACGTACTATGTTTTCTCTTTCAAGTTCTTTGTAAAAAGTCTATTTTGTGATTAAGCCATGGATTGATGAAGTATGTGATTCTAAATGATTATAACATGATTTCTACCATCTTTGCATATTATAAAGCAATCAAATCCACGTGACTATGTTTTAATTAAGTTTTTCAAACGCTTTCAGAATTTTCCATTAACATGTTTTAAAAGTTCTCTATAAAGAACAATTTTCATGATTTACTTAAGATATGATCACAGGTATGCTATTATATGTTAATAACATGTTTTATATCATGCATATATGAATTAGAGTGGCCAACACCATGTAATTATGTTTCAATTGGGTTGTTTTTGAAGTTACAGAGTACAAAAGTTGTATATATGGTCTTATGGCCCTTACGAATAATTTTATGCCATGAATTGTTTGTTTAACTTAAATTTGACAGTAGATTATTATAATACATGTTAAAACAAAGAAAACAAACTTTGAACGGACGGATTCGGAGTTATAACGAATCTGTGACGTTAAATTTCATGTTTTTCTTCAAAACTTTCAAGAACACCAAGAACAGTGAAATTACGTGATTTGATTCGAGTAATTGTATGATTTAAGATGTTAAAAACATGTTAGTAACATTGTATGATGTTTCTATGAAGTTTATGCTTCATAAAAATCACAGTACTAGTTTAATTTGCATTTAATTGGAATTAATTGGGGCAACGAAATGTCAAAATCGCGAACCAAAAAATGCACCAGCAGGGGCCCTTGCCCCAGCAGGTCCTCAAAGGCAAAATGTTCCGCCCCAGCGGGGTGGGTGCTGTCTGGGGAGTTGGCTTGGCTTTCGAGAAATTTTTAGGCAGTGCATGTTTAGCTAATTTGATGTGATGACTTGATCAGTGTATTAAAAAATAAGATAATATATTGTTGACATGTTTAAGATGTTTTGAAGTCTCATATCAATATGTTATGTGTGTATATAGATATTGTATCATAAAGTATAATTTTGATAGTTTAAGTGTTATACACGTGTGAGATGCATGTTGTGAGTTTAAACTCACGTATGTGGTTAGTTTGCGAGTTAAGTTACAACCACGTTGTTAAGTTAAACTTAGGGAAGAAGTTCAACAGTTAGAACGTAATGGTTATGAACTAATCGACATCGTATGCAAAATATAATGTGTAGGACGTTGAGGAATTGAATTGTATCTAGATTGTAGCTTGCGCACGAGATAAGTTTTCTAAACTCAAACCTTTATTTGAGCAAGTATTCTATCCCTAACTTATTATTGTTAAACAGGTTTTGTTAAATTCTAAATTCTTAGATTGAGCAAGTCCTAGACTTATATTCTATGTCGAAGAAATTCTTGTTCTTAATTGTTCAAGTTTAAAATTTCATATTAGATGTTACAATTCTTTTAAAGCATAATTCCAGTTATACAACACTTATTCGATTGTATACCTCTTGAGTTTTATTATTTGAATTGAATATCATTTATTATTGAACCTTGTAAGACTAGCGAACTCTTTATTGATTCGACTAGTCCATAGTTGATGAGGGTTCTAAATTCTAGAACTATTATTGAGCTTATCCAAACTAAATTTCCTTTGGTGCGGACTTTAATGTCAAATTGAGATGAATAACCCTGTCAGGGGATTTATAATGCTTTAGCGTTAAGATATTATGCACAGTATGGTACTAAGGGCAGATCCCCCTAAGTACGAGATGTAGAGTCCATAGTCTTATGACTGTTAAAGGTTTAAAGTATAAACACTTTACAACCTAAGACATAGTTCAAGGTCTTATGACCCTCAAATGTTCTTTTGATTCTTGTTATTCATTCTTAATTAAAAAGTCGAGTTTCTTATTCAGAAGTCTTTGATTCACTTGCATGTTATTATATTGTTGTTATATTGTTATACTTGTGGGCAATCATGCTAACTCTTGCGTAATAATAACATTGCAGTCAAGAACGAAAAGTTCGACGAGCCTTCTACTAGCAAAGGCAAAGGTAAGGTCAACAAGTGATGAAGACATGTTGTTTATTTAATATATTTATGTTTAAGACTTATGTTAAAGTTGTTTATGTTTTCTCATAGATGTTTAAGGTTAGTATGACATGGGATTGTAATTATTATTCAGATGTTGTAACCCCATAAGAGGAGGATTTATTTCTATCTATTGCATGGTTTGCATTTATTATGGGTAGATAAATAGATGATATTTGTACAGTGAACACCAAATCCCGTGGAATTGATGTACCAGGATTTGGGGGTGTCACAGGTTGATATCAAAGCTGTAGGTTATGAACCTTAGGTGGGGGAAAACCTTAGGATAGTAGCCTTTGAGAACATAGTAAAGATAACTCTTATCGAGTTCTAAGAAAGATAATAACTTAACTTATGTGTTATGTGCTTATGCTTATATACGTGCGAGAGTATCGATTAGCATCACATAATAACTAAGACTTAAATTTTTATTTGTCAGGATGATGAATACTGGAGAACTTAGTCCGCCTAGGGACATTGTACCCCAAAAGGCTAGAGAGGAGGAGCCTGGAGATATTCACACAGTCTGGGAGAAGCTAATTCGATGAGAGCTATATCGTTTGATCACAGTCGTTTGTCAGGAGCATGTTCCAGTGTTTGACTCAGAGGAGGACTCTAAAGATGACCATGAGGAGATTGAGGTTCAGACTAAGGCAGCCGAAGAGGAGGACGAAGACCTTGAAGAGTTCCAACCAAACTCTATCAGTGCTGAGATGTATGATGAACTGTATGACCGTAACATAGAGTTATGAGATACTATTCAGGAGTTGAAGGAGCAGACGGTTACTCAACAGTGTACCATTGAGTATAAAGATGGTGAGATTGAGGCTATTTACACACGTCTTGGAGACGTGGAGTGGGAGTTGGTCCATGAGAAGGGCCAAGTCGAGCAGAAGTCAGAGGAGATAGAGAAGCTGAAGAATGAATTGAAGGAGAAATCACCAAGGCTTGCCATAGCAAAGGACGCTTAGGTGAAAGATTCACGACGTGCAGATCTTGTAGAGGATCGTAATCGTGCAAAGAAGGCAAAGATTGAGGAGACGGGCTATACATTTCAGAAGGCAATTGATGAGGCCCAGGATCGAGTTTTATATTATCTAGTCCAGTTCAAAGGTCTGCCCTGGTATATGTTAGACCGTAGGACGATGTTCCGAATTATGGAGGAAGAACACAGGAAAGCTGTTCGACGCCTTAGTTGGCAGTGATAGGAATAGTTTGATTATGTGATAACTTACTTGATGTTAATAATGTAGATTCTGATGTGCTTATAAACAGAGGAATATTTTGATGATTTAAATCCTGTAGATTCTTTATCTCAGGATAATTGATGTAAATAGCATTGATGCTATCGTATTATGTTAAAACTTTTGATTAATAAAATGTCAGAGTTTATTTGAGATGATGTGTTAAGTGATTATGTTTAAATTTTAAGTTAAGCCTTAAATATTTAAAAGATTGAATAATGATCTAATAAGCGTATATCTTAAACAGAAATATGTCGCCGAGAAGAGGACCAAACTGTTAACCGGCCCAAGAAGGGTCAACGAACAATAACAACGCCAATGCTAACGCTAACCCCATGTAGTAGTTGGTGAACTTACTGGCCAGAGCAATTAACAATCAACCTCATGCTACACCGAATACAACGTTCAAGGACTTCAAGGCGGTGGGACTGCCAGAGTTTAAAGGCTCCATGAACCCGACAAAAGCTCAAATTTAGGTTATGGAGATGGAAAAAGTTTTTAACGTCGCCAGAGTCAGAGAGGACCAGAAAACCGCCTACGCAACGTTCATGCTAAAATCAGAAGCCAGTTATTGGTGGCAAGCAAATAAGGTCCGTGGAGGAGAAGGTGTGATCACCTGGGAGAGGTTCAAGGAGATGTTCTTCGAGATGTATTTCCCGATAAGCTTGCGGAATCAAATGGAGGTCCAGTTTCTGGAGCTGAAGCAGGGGAATATGTTTGTATCAGACTATGCGGCAAAATTCAATGAGTTGGCTAGGTTTGCCACATACCAAGTACATACTGACGAGAGAAAGGCTAGGCGATTTGAGCAGGGACTGAAACACCGGTTGTATAGCAAAGTGTCATTGTTCCAATTGAACACTTTTACTGGGGTGCTGGAGAAGGCCATACTCGCTGAAGGTGGAAGCGATGCAGTGATTAAGTACAATCAGGATCAGAAGAAGAAGAAGAATGAAAGTGAAGGAAATAATAAGGCCAGTGGCAGTAACACGGGAGGAAATAATAATCAGAAGAGGAGGTGGACTGACAACTCGTCAACTAGAAATCAACAAGGAGGTCTGAAGAAGAGGATTGAAGCATGTCCGACCTACGGGAAAGCTCACCTGGGGGTCTGTATGAAGGTAAAATGGGTGTGCTACAATTGTGGTCAGGAAGGCCACATAGCACCTAACTGTCCTAATCCAAAGAAGGGTGCCTGCTTCATATGTTGGTCGAAGGACCATTTGGCTTGAGATTGTCCCAAGAAAGGATCTAGAGGGGCAGGAACAGGGGGAACAGGGGAAACAACATTGGCATTGCTCTAACTATCACGGGACTAACCGCAACTAACCAACCGCCTGGACATTCAACATGACAGTGCAGGATACTGTGCAGTCTCGCTATATGGTGTCAGGTATTATTCCGATCAATAAAGTTAATGCTTATATATTATTTGATTCGGGTGCTATTTGTTCATTTATATCCTATGACTTTGCTAAGAACTTAGGATTGCCAAAGGATGAGTTTGAATACCCTATGAACATAGAAATTGCGAATAGTGACGTGATCCCTATTAAGTAAATACACAAGAATTGTAGGGTGGATATTAAGGGTAACGTTATAAATGTAGATCTTATCTCGATTAGACTTTAGGAGTTTGATGTTATTCTGGGAATGGATTGGCTATTCAATTATGGGGCTGTAATTGATTGCCAGAAGAAATGTATTAACCATATGACTCAGTCAAAGATTGTGTTTTATGGCAGCAAGTCGCCTAGACAAGTGAGTTGTCTGGCGATGATGTAGGCCGTGAAGTTGTTAAGACAAGGCTGTGTAGGATATTTAGCCTACATAGTTGATAGTCGTAAAGAGAACCCGAATATAGAGGAGATACCAGTCGTGAGGGACTTCATAGATGTATTTCTGGACTATCTGTCAGGACTTCCGCCAGACAGAGAGGTTGAGTTTGTGATCGATTTGGCACCAAGAATGACTCCAATATCGAAGGCACGGCACCGGATGACTCCGATAGAGATGAAAGAATTGATGGTACAACTACAAGAACTACTAGACAAGAAGTACATACAACCGAGCGTATCGCCATGGGGAGCGCCTGTGTTATTTGTGAAGATGAAGGACGGGACGATGCGGCTCTGCATCGACTACAGAGAATTAAATAAGGTCACCATTGAAAATAGATATCCATTACCGAGGATCGACGACCTGTTTGATCACTTGAAGGGAGCGAGACACTTTTCAAAGATAGACTTGAGTGGTTATCATCAGCTAAAGGTGAGGCCAGAGGATGTTCCGAAAATAACATTTAGGACTCGATATAGTCACTACAAATTTTTGGTAATGTTATTCGGTCTAACGAATGCTCCTGCAGCATTTATGGGCCTAACGAACGGAGTGTTCAAGCCTTTTTTGGACAAATTCATGGTGGTCTTTATCGACGACATATTAGTATATTCGAAGACCTAGGAGGAACATGTAGAGCATTTGAAAGTAACGTTAGAGGCGTTGAGAAGAGAAAGTTGTACGCCAAATTTTCTAAATGTGAATTCTGGATTGAAAGGGTGCAATTTCTTGGACATGTGATCTATAAGGACAGAATTTCGGCAGATCCCTCCAAAGTCAAAAATGTGATGAACTGGGATCAGCCGAAAATACTGTCAGAAGTGAGAAGTTTTCTTGGAATGGCAGGCTATTGTAGAAGATTAATTCAAGACTTTTCCAAGATCGTAACTTCACTGACGAATTTGACTAGTAAATTGGTGAAATTCGTTTAGATGGAGAAGTGTGAGGAAAGCTTCCCAGAGCTTAAGAGAGGTTGAGTTCGGCACCTGTGTTACCTCTTCCGGATGACACAAGAAAATTTGTCGTTTATAGTGATAGCATAAAGGACTAGGCTGTGTGCTTATGCAAAATGGCAGGGTCATTGCGTATGCGTCACGATAATTGAAGGACTATGAGAAGGGGTATCCGACCCATGATTTAGAGTTAACTGCAGTGGTATTTGCTTTGAAGATATGGTGACACTATCTCTATGGGGAGAAGTGTGAAATATATACAGACCACAAGAGTTTGAAATATATTTTTACACAGAAAGACTTGATATATGCGCCAAAGAAGGTGGTTGGAGTTAATTAAGGACTATGACTGCAAGATCTTATACCATCCAGGTAAACCAAATGTGGTTGCCGACGCCTTAAGCAGAAAGGGTTGGGAGAAGTTGATGATGTTGACCTCTCAGGAGGAGCTAATTTCAGCGATGGAGAAGCTGGAATTGGAAGTGAAGTATCCGATGGAGATTAACAAAAAGCTGTTCCAGATACAGGCTGGTACAACTCTATTGGATAAGGTTAAGGACGCTCAACTTCAGGATGAAGAATGTAAGAAGGTGAAGAAGAAGATATCTGAAGGAACCAAACCGAGATTCAAGATAGACAGTGAGGGACTACTGAGATTTGAGAACAGAGTTTGGGTACCGCCAGTGCTAGAGATTAAGGAAGACATTTTGAGTGAGGATCATAGCTCACGGTATTCGATCCACCCCGGTAGTACCAAGATGTACCAAGATCTTCGATAACATTTTTGGTGGCCGAATTTGAAACAAGATGTTGCAGAGTGTGTTGCAAAGTGTCTAACATGTCAGAAAGTGAAAGCAGAACATCAGAGGCAGAGTGGGTTTCTACAACCTTTAGAGATCCCAGAATAGAAATGGGAACATATTACAATGGATTTCGTGGTTGGCCTTCCGGTAACTCAGAAAGGCTACGACGCAATATGGATTATCGTTGACCAATTGACGAAATCCGCACACTTTCTTCCGATTAGAATCAGATTTAACTTAGACTAGTTGGCAAGGCTAGCAGCCTGCACCACCACTGGGTTCTCTTCCCAATCTTGGTTGACTACTTTTCTGTCAATATATATATATATATATATATATATATATTAATTCCAGTCCGGGCACCGGCGTGAAAACCCATCGCCCTTTACAGTTTTTGTATATATATATATATACTTTACTCAATTTATTCAATTGCTGCATTTAAATATTCATTTTATATGAATTGATGCTAACATATCTATGGGCGGACTAGATTTTCTTTAAATCTCGCCAATTCTAGCTTTCGAAAGGCTCAGTCATAACCTGGAAGCTATACTGGCTAAGATTTACTTAAATCTAGTTATTTTTATAGTTTCAGTCATAAAAGCAACCCGCCACCCTTAGATTCGCTATCTAGTGGGAACGAGATGCTTCGGCCGTGCGAATCGGGATTTACTGAATGAATCCTCGGTTCTGGCATTATTGGGATATATATCTATTTTTGTTTAAATTTGAACTGTGCAGGTTTATTGGCTACTCACATGTGAGCCTAGGAATCATGGGATTCATGATCAAACCGATCAGAATCTTATTCCCATGATGGAGAAACTCCGATTTACAAATGTACCCTGTCAGTTTTTTTATAAAATGTACATACAAAAGACCTTAAAACGATTATCCGGATTTAAGGTCTCAACATAGTGAAATATGGTTTGTCGTGTCAACGTCCCTCTGATGGTTTCCATGCCCATGAGGAGACCGACATTTGTATATTTATTGTGGTAGAGAATGCTTTGCAGCCCGATAATCACCATTCAAATGCAGCCTTAAGGCTATAAAGATAAAAAAATTTGGAAGTATCAACAGGCTTCAATTCCTATGTTAGTGTAAGGGTTTGATAAACCAGCTTTCAAAACATCATTTTCAAATCAATCAAATGAAAAGCTTTTTGCAAAGCAAATTAAACACTTTTGCAAATCAAATCAAAGACTATTTTCAAAACAAATCAAACCCTTCGTATATAGGTTCAACGAAGCTTGTCAAAGCTTTCAATCAATCAAAAATAGGCCCAATTTCTAAGCAGCATTCACACACGCATTTCAGTTTTAAGGGAAATTTTGAAAAGATGCGGTAACGTATTTACACGGGAGTTGTGGGGTGCCTAACACCTTCCCCACACTTAACCAAGCCCCCGAGCTCAAAACTTTGTTTTCAAAGATCAAGTTTCAACAGTGTCCAGCAATTGGGCCTCTTTCAAACAAAACTCGGTTAAGTTGGTACAACCATTTTCAAATCTACTAACTGGCGACTCTGTAAAACGTTCAAATCGTCGAAATGATACATGTTGGCCTTTTTCCTAAAAACTCCTTCAAAACCTTTTTCCTAAATAAAAAGAATAAGGGTAGAGAGAACTTAGAAAAAGAGATTAAAAGATCCCGGGTTACGACCCGACCCGCGGGATTTTTAAACTGACGTCGACAGGTGGCGACTCTACTGAGGACAGTTGAGGGCTTAGGCCGCTTTCAAATCTTTTCAAATATTTCCCTTTCAAAACTATGAATGCGTGAAATTCTGCATCTCTACATTGATTGAATGCGTGAATGCTGCGTCTTTACATTGAATGAATGTGAATGAATGCTTTCCTGTCTTTTAGTGCTTCGCACCCATATTAGTGCTTCGCACCCATGTCATCATATGTATAACGGTGAGGCACGATGTATGTGAATGTATGCTGTGTGTCCCTCTCACAAGGAGGATAACTCGGTCGGTGATAAGTAATGTCTCAGGGGACAACTAAGTCTCTGGGGCTCATGAAAATGCACCACCCAGATTCGCTCCAGTTGAAAAATCAGATTAATTTCCCCTCTAGTAGATTGCGATGATCTGGGAACCTTCATGCCGAAAACAAAGCCGCGAGAGTAGCCTAAGATAGGTCAGCCTCTGATTAACCAAATCCAATGGGAAGCTTCTTCATACCTTCCTCTTTCAATTCCATGTCAAGTCTCCAATTACAAAGTAGCACAATGTAAATATCATAATGAAAGATTTACTTTCCCTGTCAAAATATCTTGCCATCCTGTCATCAAAACAACTGACCTTGGTTTTGCATGATAAAATAAAAATATACATCATGCATCATATCCCTACCTACATCAGGAAATTGACACGTCTACGTTTTGGTGAAGGTGAAAAATTGGTCCTGTCACTAGATCTAAATCTAAGAAAGCACTGAGTCCATCCACGAACATGACTAGAATCCACCCCTGTCTCTAGGGAAGAGTTCGAAAGACTGAGAAATCAGATAGCTGAACTAGCTGGTTTTTTAAAGAACAAAGCAAGGCCCTTAAATGGAAACAAGCCCAAACCCATGCAGAGCCAGGAGCACATGATGGTAGTCAAGAGACTTAAAAGGCTGAGACTCAAATTCCTGGACCACAGAACCAGGAGACAACTAACAAAACTCCTGAAATCACCACCCTTAGCAAAGAACAGGAAGCTGGTGACCTTCTCAAAAAAGTATAACAAATAAAGGAAACTCTCAGGTCTATCAAAGGGACTGGGGCATTTGACAGTGCTAATTACTTCGACCTCTTTATTTTCCCTGGAGCTCGTTATCCTGAAAAAATTTTGAACTCCTGCTTTAGAGAAATATGATAGGTTGGGAGATGTAGGGTTTTCGGCACATAAACGCAGCGAAAATTAAAAATTTTTGAAATCCTAAAACAGGATCCATGCGAAAACATATTAATTCAGAGGTTTAGATTTGTTTTACCGATTATTCAAGCCTGAACGGAGACGATAGAGATTCTGGAACAGCTTCGAATCTTCAACGCAATCCAAAGGAACTGCGTCTCTACGGTATCCACACGAACGTCCTGCGAATTGTCACACGATCTGCAGCAAGGAAAGCTGCGGAACTAGCCGCCAAGGATCTGGGCTTTCTAAATTTTTCTCTCTAGTCTCTCTCTAAGAGCGGCTAGGGTTTTGATATCGATAATCCCCTAAACGGCTGATATATCATATATATAGAAGTTAAAGGAATTAATCAAAACCTAATCCAATTAGAAAAATAAAATCTAAATTTTTATATATATATATATATATATATATATTATATCTTAATTAAGTCTTACTTAATTAATATACATATATATATATATATATACAAATTATCCTATTAATTTAAATTCGTAATTTAAATACTATCAATCATATTGATATATTTAAATCCATACAATTTAAATTAATTCCCTTTTAATTACGTTCTAAGTGTGTGACCCTATAGGTTATTATTATGTTGGCAATAATTTTAAAATCATATTATAAAATTATAAACAGTGAGCGGCATCTAGTAATGCATCACTGCTACCCAAATAATAATAAGATCGGTGATTCGATACAACCTTTTCGTGACCAATGTTTCAATGTAATTTAATCCTTTTAACCTTGACATCTTAGATTAAACTCGAGGCATGGAATGTGTCATCCTCTTCATAATTTAATCTGAGTTTTCTTGATCGATGAGTAGACTATATGAAACAAATCACTATTTGAGCATGGCCATGCATTTCATAGTCCTACTCAATCAAGAGGCCTATGGATATCACCCCTAATATATAGGAGGGTTAAATTCCATCTATATCAATCATATTCCTCACACGATTCATGATGTACCCAATAATCACCTTTATCGTCCACCCTATTAAAGGTGGCCTTTGATGATATCAAAGTACATAAATTCTTGTGAAGTAATATAGTGATTTCAGGTCGGAGGATCATTACATCATTGTCACTATGAGAATTGCTTATGACACTTTGCATAATGCTCCACGTAGAATTCTCATGGTGAGTCTGTCCAGTACATTGTTCTCTAACATGTACCTATGCATTAACTCAATATCTCATATATTTATGACCAATGAGATTTGGCCATCAGTCAATCCACATACTAGTCTCAATGTATCATTATTGTCCCATTAACAATGACACTCGACTAGGGACATTTAAGAGTAATGATACTAATTGTAATTATATGATCTCATGTTCAAGTCACATACTTGAAGTCATATAATTTGTATCACTATTCTAAGGACTTTTATTATGTTAACATTTATATAACGCAGTAAATAAAACCATAATAAAATAATTCATTTATTCAATCAGATATAATATCAAAAATGTTAAGCAATTACATCAAAGAATTAGCCTCTAGGGCATAAACTCTAACAGGAGATCCATATACACATCTAAAAGTGTTCATCGGAGAACTAGGATCCTATGTACAGGACGAGAAGCTTCGAGTGCAGTTATTCCAAAAGAGTCTAAGTGGAAAAGCCAGAGCCTGGTATGCCAGTCTAGACAACTCCAAAATCCATATCTGGGAAGAACTGGCCCATGCTTTCCTCAGTCCGTACAGCTTCCAATCTCAGCTGGTTCCAGATAGATACCAGATAACCAAAATCAAGAAATAGAGCTATGAATCATTCAGAGAATATGCTCAACGATGGAGGAGGGTTTTAGCACAAGTCACCCCAGCCATGAATGAGTCTAAGATAGTCATGACCTTCATTGACATCCAAGAAGCTCTATATTACGAGAGGGTCCTAGCGGGCATAGGAAAACCATTCTCTGAAATGATCAAGCAAGACGAAATGGCAGAAATGGGGCTCAAGTCCAGAAAGATAAAAGATTTAATCAGCCCTCGAAGCTGTCGCTGAACATATCCAGTTCGAAAATTACGGAAGTAATCCCCGGAGGGTTCACAAGAAGAAGGATGAAGAAGTTTCCTTAGTATTACAAGGACAGAATCTAAGGGGCGAGTCAAACAGTTTGCCCATTCAAATGAGGAACTATATCTCTTTTCAAAATCCAGCGCAGCCTTCAAACCCTCCATTCCAGAAAAATATGGAGGTCAGGCGTCGAAGAAATTTCACCCCTCTAGGGGATTCCCTCGAAAATGTATTCAAACTTCTGACAACTCAGAAGAAGATTTTCCAACTCCTCCCACCAACCAACACTAATGGACGGAATTTCTACCCAAGCAAGAAGTGTGCTTATCATTCCGGATCCCCAGGCCATGATACCCAATACTGTTGGTCTCTTAAGCACAAAATTCAAGACTTAATTGACAACGGAGAGATTGTGGTGACAAAGCCTGAACAACCCCATGTGCAGGACAATCCTCTTCCATAACATAAAGAGGAGAATGTCAACATGATCAGCACCACAAGTGGAGAAGGATCCAAGTACCTCCGTTATGTGGGAGAATCAACTTCACCCAGCAATAGCACCCCAAACAGTTGGAAAGTTTCAGAAAGAAGGTTCCTGATAGAGCAGGAAATAAACTCTATCAAGGAATGAATTGAATAATTAGCAGAACTAGTCGTCTATCAGCACCAAATCACCAGAAAAATGATCAAGCAGGCTAATCGATCTAAAATCAAGTGTCCTCCCACACCGGAGATCAATCCCATGCAAGACCATAGCCGGTCTCATGAGCATGAACCATGGACTGACAAGAGGGTCGAAGAAGCAAGTGTCCAGACTGGTAGGAAATTCCTGTTTTAGAGGAACTTCACCAACTTGAACCAGTCAATGGATGAAAT
This sequence comes from Panax stipuleanatus, assembly GCA_020205555.1. Taxonomy (NCBI): domain Eukaryota; kingdom Viridiplantae; phylum Streptophyta; class Magnoliopsida; order Apiales; family Araliaceae; genus Panax; species Panax stipuleanatus. The sequence continues at coordinate 20,416,878 of CM035121.1, read as the reverse complement.
TCTCCAGATGCTAATCAACGAGGGAATGGTTGTAGACTTGTTACCTCCATTGAACCCTCAAGCCAGAAAATTCAAATCTGACCAAATATGTCAATACCATTCAAATTCACCCGGCCATGACACTGAGGATTGCTGGGCTCTTCGTAACCTGATTCAAGACATGATTGAAAGCGGTGAACTAATAAGAGGAAATCAAGTTCTCGACCTTCCAGATAACAAAACTCTCTGGATCCCCACTACATGGAACCAAAATACCGTAGTTGTTATCTCCTGCAATGAGGAGTCAATCCTAAATCCCTTAGTACTACCAGGGAAAGGGGTCCAAGAAATACCAAATCCTATAAAAGTGGCTACACCCGGGCCTCTGATCTTGCCCTTCAGACCTCAATATCCAATTATTAGTCTGAAGAGGGTCCCATGGAATTATGGGAACGATGAAGGGTCCACCTCAAACAACATTACCATTGTACCAAAGGACAATCCATTATACCTGCCTCAGCGGGTGATCAAACCAGTCATCAAAGCCAAAGCAAAGGTGGATGATGAGAAAATCAAAGAATTCCTCAACAAGATGGGACACAATGAAATCAAGGTGGTGCATGATTTAAAGGATGCACCCAAGAAAATGTCCATCCTCGATCTACTCTTATCCTCGGTGGATCACCGCAACATTCTAGTGAAGGTACTAGAAGAAGCCCATCTGCCAAAGACAGTGGATGTTGAGCAATTTCGTCATGTGGTATAACACATTTTCAACAACAATGTGATATCCTTCACTGACGATGATATCCCTGCAGAAGGAACGGGCCATCATAAGTCCCTGCATATAGCTGTGATGTCTTCCGGGTATGTGATCGGAAGAGTGCTCATAGATGGAGGATCATCCCTTAACATCTATCCCTACGATACCTTGGAAAGAATGAAGATTAACCCGAACCGGATCAAAACCAGTCATGTGGTCATCCGGGCTTTCTATGGATCGCGACGCCAAGCTATGGGAGAAATAGAACTACCCTTGGAGATTGGCCCACACACTTTTTACATATCCTTTCAGGTGCTCAACATAGCCATTGGATACAACTTGTTGCTGGGAAAACCCTAGATCCACATGGCAGGGGCATTGCCATCCACCCTTCATCAACAACTCAAGTACATTATCAATGGCAGCCTCATCACAGTGAATGCCGAACCAGAATACCCTGCCTACATACAGGGAGACATGCTAGTAATTAGCCTGGATGCAAGGATTGAACCTGCAAGTTTTCAATCCCTAGAGGTGAGCGATATACAGTATCTATCTATCGGGGCACCATCTCTGAAGCCAAAGGTCTCCACCAAAGTAATGACAGTAGGCCAAGAGATGGTATCTTTGGGTTTCCAACCTGGAGAAGGGTTAGGAAAGAATCAGCAAGGTATCAAGAGCCCGATACAAATCCCAAGTCAAACTGGGAGAGCAGGATTGGGATATTCATGTGGGACAAGCCGCCGAAACCCACATAAGCATCCTAAGGCTCACGCTCCATAATCCTACTGCCAAATCTCACTAATGCCAGATGGATAAAACCAATGAGGAAGATCCGGTGTCAGCCATACTGTTTCCTCCAATCATACCCGTCAATGAAATAAAAGCCCTCAAGCCTGAGGCGGATAGAGAAAATGGAAAAGAAAAGATCTTGTATGAAGGACGAGACCCATTCGCTAACATGAGGGTCGTTATCAACTACGAGGGTATGAATGACGAACTCCCAGACAATAACGACGACGATCATGTCCAAATTCCTCGCATCAAGAAGAGGAACAATCCACAGAAAAGCCTCAGCCCTATTCTAAAAGATGTCTCAGTTATTATCCAAGACGAGACAGACGAGCATAATTCCTCGATTCTCCCGGTTCATGAGAATCTAACACTGGATAACTGGAGCAGTGTCCTTTGCCTCAGTCGAAAAGGGTAAAGGGGCAGAGAGACTCAATCTGCCCTTTAAACATGCTTTCATTTACTGCTTACTCTTGATTGCACAGCTATAACAGCAACTTTGTCATGCTTTGCCAAATGCTCTGTATAGTTAAGCAGTTTTAAATATCTAAGATGAAAGCATTTTTGTTTTCAGGACTCAAGCATTGGATGTGTTTGTCTATGCTGATGAGATGCCAACCTGTCAAAGTGACTGCGACTTTGATGTAGAACTGAACTTCGACTTGATGGATATTGATCAAGAGGAGGAAGATGACTATGAGGTGCCCGAGGAGATCAAAGAATGGGTTAAAGACAAACCCAAACCAAACCTCAAACAAACCACCACTATCAACATAGAAACCTCTGAAAACATCAAAGAAATCCAGATAGGTTTAGACCTCACACCAAACCAAAAAGCTGACCTGATCGAACTCCTAAAACAGTTCCAGGATGTATTTGCATGGTCACATGAAGACATGATTGGCCTGTCCACTAACATTGTCATCCATCGAATGCCCATCAAGGATGGATTCAAGCCAGTCAAATAAAAACTCAGGCGATTGAAACCTGAATGGAGCCTGAAAGTCAAAGAAGAAGTTGTTAAACAATTCAAAGCCGGGATTATCATGGTATCAACCTACCCAGAGTGGCTTTCAAACATAGTCCCCGTGCCTAATACCAGAGGGAAGGTACGAGTATGCGTGGATTACCGGGACTTAAACAAAGCTTGCCTCAAGGATAACTTCCCAGTGCCTTTCATCCACATCCTGATCGACAATACGGCGCAGTATGGCATATATTCCTTCATAGATTGCTTTGCTGGCTACCATCAAATTATGGTTGCTGAAGAGGATCAGGAGAAAATAGCTTTCATCACTCCTTGGGGAACCTTCTGCTACAAGCAACTATCCTTCGGCCTCATCAATGTCGGAGCCATATATCAACGAGCCATGATGGCCCTGTTTCATGATATGATGCACAAAGAAATAGAAGTCTATGTGGATGAAATCATCATCAAATCCCGGAGGGAGGATGATCACATCGACCATCTTAGGAAGCTATTCAACAGGTTACGCAAGTATAACCTCAAGCTAAATTTTGTCAAAGGTGCTTTTGGCGTTAAAGTAAACAAGTTACTAGGATTCCTGGTGAGTAATCGAGGCATCGAGCTAGACCCTGCCAAGATCAGAGCCATCAATGAGATGCCCGTACTTCGAACGGAGAAGGAGATATGAGGATTTCTAGGAAGGATCAATTTCATAAGTCGATTCATTTCCCAGCTCACAGCAACCTGTGAACCCATATTCAAACTTCTAAGGAAGAATACCTCCACCAAATGGAATGAGGATTGTCAACAAGCCTTCCTTGCCATCAAGAAGCAGCTGATCGAAGCACCGGTATTGGTACCTCCAAGGGATGGAGTTCCCTTGTTCATGTACCTGTCCGTCAATATCAATGCAATGGGTTGCATGATAAGACAGAAAGATGATAGTAGTAGAGAAAGAGCCATCTACTACATCAGCAAAAGATTCAACAGTGGGGAAAAGAAATACACCCTGATCAAGAAAATATGATGTGCATTAGCATGGGCCGCAATGAGGTTACAGTACTACCTCCATGGGCACACAACATACCTCATATCCCGTATGGATCCACTCAAGAACGTATTCGAAAAGCCAATGTTGAACTGTCGACTATCCAAATGGCAGTTGATCCTACAATAATTTGACATTGTTTACGTGACTCAAAAGTCAATCAAGGGTCAAGGCATTGCAGATCAATTAGCTGAAGCACCTTCAGGAGGGTTCAAGCCCTTGGAGACCTATTTCCCAGACGATGGAATCATGACAATTCAACAACTCCAACAAGAGAATACAGTCCAACCATAGAAAATATATTTCGACGGAGCAGTAAACATGGAAGGTGCCGGAGCTAGGGCATTCCTTATCTCTAGTACAAGAGAACAATATCCTGTGGCTACCAAACTTCAATTTGGCAGCACCAACAACACGGCCGAGTATGAAGGCTGTATAATGTGGTCAAAAATAGCCCAATGCATGGGTATCAAACACCTACTGGTCTTTGGAGACTCTGAATTGGTCATTAGACAATCCACTGGGGCATATCACACCAAAGAACTGCATTTGCTACCCTATCTTCTGCAGGTCATCAAAATGTCATTGGAGTTTGAAGACGTAACTTTCTACCATATTCCTCGAAGTAGGAATGACTTCGCTGACGCCTTAGGCAACCTTGGCTTCCTTAATCCACGTATCCGATAGGAGTAGGATTCCCAATATCAAATTCACAATTCAGAAAGCCCTGACATACGGGAATTACATTGGAGAAGTATCAGATGAAATACCTCCTGTTAATTAGCCTTGGTATCAAGACATCAAGGAATATCTACGAGATGGATCTACACCCGCTGGGGCAAGCCAGTCCGAGCAAAAGCGGATTCACAAAATGGCTATGAGGTTCTATCTAAGCGAAGATGCTCTCTATAAAAGAGATGCTAGAATAGGCCTGTTAAGATGCCTTGATAAAGAACAAGCCCAGAGGCTGATGGATGAAATCCACAGTGGAGTCTGTGGTCCACACATGAGCGGTCATTTGCTGGCCAAAAAGATACTAAGAACAGGTCATTATTGGATCTCTATCAAAGCTAACTACGATGATCACGTCAAGAGATGTTGTCAATGCCAAGTACACAGAAATGCCATCCACGCTCCTCCAAATGAGCTGCATAACATGAGTTCACCATTGCCTTTCTCCATGTGGGGAATGGATGTGATTGGTCCAGTGGAACCCAAAGCCAGTAATGGTCATCGATTCATCTTCACCATGATCGATTACTTCACCAAATGGGTTGAAGCAGCCTCTTTTCCCAAAGTCACAAAAGAGGTCATCATTGGTTTCATCAAAAATAAAGTCGGCTGTCGATATGGACAACCGGAGGTGATCATATCAGACAACGCCAAGAACCTGAACAATCAAATGATGAGAGAACTATGTAGCAAGTTCCACATTAAGCATCTCAATTTCGTCATCTATCGGCCCAAGATGAATGGTGTTGTCGAAGCGGCCAACAAAAACATCAAAAAGATTATGCAGAAAATGTCCGCCAATCACAAAGAATGGCCTGACCTACTGCCTCTCACCCTGTTAGCATACAGGACGTCAATGCGCACCTCTACTGGGGCTACCCCCTATTCATTAGTTTATGGCATGGAAGTAGTTCTCCCTATAGAAGTAGAGATGGAATCCTTACGAGTGATGATCAATGCTCAGATGGACGAGGATCAGTGGTTACAAGACCGATACCACCAACTGTCTCTGATCGATGAAAAGAAGGCTACAGCCATTTTCCACGGGCAGTTATATCAGCAACGGATTGCTCGATCCTACAACAAGAAGGTCCGAATCCGGCAATTCAAAGAAAATGACTTGGTGCTGAAGAAAGTTTTGGCCAATCAAGACGAAGCTAAAGGAAAGTTCGCCCCGAATTGGGAAGGTCTTTTCATTGTCAAGGAAGTGTTAACTAGAGGAGCTATCAGATTACAAGAAATGGACGGGAACGAATTTCCCAAACTCATCAATTCAGACACCATAAAAAGGTATTATGTCTGAAGCACATGCATACCCACATTCGAGTCCTACAAATCAAATCAGGTTTGGTTTTTCACTAGAAAGTCAGAACTATGAATGACCTGATCTCCCTCAACCCGGGAGTACGTAGGCAGTCATTTCTGGTGCGGTCAAACTAAATAAAAACTCAAAAACTCATCAAGCCAAACTCAAAACCCAAGATAAATACTTTTTAAACCTCTCTCATACAAAGCCAGAACTACGAATGACCTGATCTCCCTCAACCCGGGAGTACGTAGGCAGCCATTTATGGCGCGATTTGACCTTCAAGAAAAAATAAAAATCTTAATAAAACCAGTTCCAAGACACCAAAGACATATAAAAGCTAAGTCCTATCAAGCTACCCTAATCAACAGGCCCATCTGAGATACTCCCTGACATCTCAACTGTCAATCCATCAAGGAGAAGCTCAAGATGCATCAACAACCGCGAGTTATGAAAGAAGTGGTAATCACTCAGTAATGACGATACATCTCCAAACAGGGAAGTGAATCCAAAATATATTTCTCTGATATAAAACTGTTTGATATATATAATGCCCTATACATGACAAAAATGGCTGATCTAGTCTGTGCAAGAAAAAAAAGCTAGTCTATGGACCCAAGGATAAGCGGGCCAGCAATGCCACCATGGCATCCCTCTCTGAAGATGGAGGAACAGCTGCTAATGCAATACCCTCAACCTCCATATGACTCAAAACCTCCACAGTCATCTATAATATAGCACTGTGGTCATCTATATATGCACTCATCTCGATGACTAAACCATGGGTGTAAGATCGAAGAGCAGTACTATCGGCGATGTGAAAATCACGGGAAGCTATAGCCTCATCCCTCTCCGCAAAAGCTGCATCTCGAGCAGTCAAAATCTCCTCGATCTCAACATATGCTGCATCCCTAGCCGAGCGGATCTCATCTCGCTCCATAACAACTGCATCTCTGGCAGATTGGAGCTCCTCTCTCTCTATCAAGCCAGCATCATGGGCAACCCGAAGTGCGTCTCTCTCAGCTAAAGCTATATCTCTGCCAGATAAGGCAGGCAACATCTGCGCTCTAGCCGAATCCCGCTCAAAGGTCATCCTGAACAATGAATTCTCCAAAGCCGGATCTATGCCTATAGGGATAATCGGTGGATCACTGACCAGTGCCGCTATCAAACCTACGAATAGCTCATCCTCAATGGGAGAATCAGGATCCTCCATAGGCTCCTTCTCATCAGAATCCATAATCGGAGATGAATGGACAAATGCTACTGCTGCTGTGTCTGCCTCCAGCCATGCAGAATACTCCGAAGAGCGACCCGGATGGCTACCAGAGAAACCAGCCCTCTCTCAATGAGTCTAACACTCATATACTCTGACCAAGTCGATGGATGACATAGAGGAAGCCGGCGTCCTTTGATCAGCAGACCCCACAAAATGGTGCAAACTCTGAAACTGATCAAACTCATAATTGCCAAGGGATGATAAGTAGTCACTCCCCTCAAACCCGCTAGGGGCAAATAATCCATGCCGGATGCATGAGTAATGAAGCTATAGGGGGATGCTAGCCTGGAGCATGGCAGAATCTCGAATGGATGCTCAATATCCGACAGAAATGCCGACCACAACTCTACATCAATGCACTCCACAGGCTGAAAGGAGTAAACTGTGGATGTCTCGTGAGTGAAGCAGAAACCCCGCGGCCTGAAGAATCCAATCAGTCGTATATGGGACATCAACCATATATACAGCAAGACCGAGCTGCCCCCTCCGAATGGGTACTAAAATGTGGGGCGGATCTAAACGTCTCAGCCAATATCATCGGGACGATGGTGCTACCCTGTCTAAGGGCCCGAACCATAACTACTAATCCTATGTCCAAATGATCCAAGCAAAGCGGCATATAGACGTATGCCATAATACACATCAGCAGAATATCTATCTTGGCCAAATGCCATGCCTCTGCAAAAACTATAAAATCCCCGATATGGCGATTATAGCTGTCAAGCTCGCCAAAGCGCTCGATCAAGAAGTCAATGGAGATCACATGCCCAGAAATGATCTCATCCATAACTATACTCTAACAAAGATCTGATAGCCAGATGAACGGTCTCCGCATGTCGCTAATCGCCATCCAAGAGCATGATAACTCTAAGTCTAAACTAGTGAATCTCTGGTACTCCTCCAGAGTCGGCGTCAGCTCTCGCCGTCCAAAATAGAAAACCTGCCTGTCGAGTATCTAGAAAAGTAAAAGACCCTCAACGAATCAGTTTGGAACTCAAAAATCTGCAAGGGCCAACGAGTGCCCCAACATCTGGTCCACTGTCCCCCTAGCTAAAAAGGGCAGACTCTCATACCAGGACCTCAACAATGCTACCACCGCAGACGGTGGTAAATGCTCAATACGGCTGACAGAGGATGACGCCATCTGTGTCACTATATTATAAGACCATCCAAGGGTGTCAAATCTGAACTCATCTGCCTGAATGCATACACGTGACATAATACATGCATGATGACAGTAATAAATATGATGCAATAGATAGGAAATAGCATGAATATCTAAGATAAACTATCTGCTATAAGCATCACCCCTGTCTAATAATACAGAGCAAAATGAAGAATACAGGGAAATGGGGCACCACCACCCAACTAATACAGTGGTCTATCAAAATGATGGCACAACCGCCAAATAGCCAAAACAGTGGCTGACCAAAAGACATAGCTATAATAGCTATCAAAAGAAGTCGATGACATCAAGGTTAAAGTGATCGACCTGCTCCATCTCCTCAGTGGATACAAAACCACTGCCATCAGGCATATCTGGGCGGTATAAAGGAGGATCTACCCCTGCAAAGCTGCTACTAAATGGACCTAAAGAGGGACCCGCTCCTGAGCTGGATGGGTAAAAAGAAGATGCCTCTGACGGATCTCGGCCAAGGTGGCTGATGAAAAAGCGAGCACTCTCCAACTCCCGGGTCAGATCTGCTATCTGGTCTGCATGAGTAGGCTCCCTGAGGCAAGCTATCCTGTCCATCATCATCACGGACCCTGGCACCATGTCTGCCATGAACTGGGTAGCACGAGTCTGAGCTCCAATAGTGTGAGGGCTCCACCATCTGCTAAAATCCTCCTGGCTGAACAGACCCTCTGATAGGGCGAAGTCATTTATGCCCTCCATAGGGATCTCTGTCAACGGCATGATCAAAGGCCAATGATGCCACGTAGGAGGAACAATGGGAATGCGAATCTCACCTGTAATACTCCTGATGGCACGCTCTCCCAAATAGAGCTCCCAACCTCCCTCTATCAAAAAAGGGACTCTACGGGTCAACAATATAAACTCCCGACCAGTGGGAAAGCCTCCCTCGAATCCGACGGTCAAAAAGTCAGAGGTATACGGTGTCTAGGAGATCGATCCAGCCGTCAAAAGCTCCAACTGTAAACGAGAATGAGTAAATCTGTAATACCCGAGAATTTTCGAATATTATTAAATGAATATATTAATGGAAATGAATATTTATTTGAATATAAATATATATGTGTTGCGAGATGAGCTCATTCAAATGAATTCAAATTGAATATATAATAATTGAGGAAGAATGTGGAGTTTCTGTTAAAAACGTTGAAATGCCTTGTGTGGTACGAGAATAGAAACAATAATGAGCTTAATTAAGCTTAAGTGATAAGCCTTGTGTAGCCTAATTAATTTCCTAATCTAGTTAGGTCATTGAATTAATAATGTATTGGACTTAGGATATATCCAAGCCCAACAACATTAATGTGATATGTTATAAGAATTAAGAGATGTGGCCCAATCAATTTATGTGCTAGATTAAATAATAGAGTCCATGTACTTTAGTGTGCTTAGCCCAATTGATTTAATTTGATGTGGCCTAATGTGTAATGTATGATGATAGGAATATGTATATATATACATGTAGATATATATATATATATATATATATATATATATATATATATGTAGTTGTATAATAGAGGTTGTAAAATGAGGTGTGACATTGGAATGTGAATAATTATTATATAAAACTATATAATGAAAGTAAGCTTAACTTATGTAAATTACTAAGTGGTATGAAAGAGTCTTATGTGACCCCATGATGTGTATGGGAGTATTTAAATTGGTATTCTCAACCTATGTAGGAAAATGACATTTATTAAATAAATAATTAATATTAAATATTTATTTTAATATTTATGTAGAATTGGAATAATGAGTTTTATGGAAAATAATATTGGTACCCAACTAAATTATTCTAGTCTAGGGTAAATATTATTTTAAATAAACTAATGTACATGGATTATATAATTCTATGTGTGTAATGTATGAGTGAGTGTATATGTATGCTCATCTGTGGGCAAATATCAAATAAACCCATGTATGCTAATATTATAAAATGCTGAGTTTTAAGGGTAGTAACCCAAATTGATAGTCATTTTCCCCTCATTCCTCATTTTCGTGTATTGCAAAAAGGCTACAAGCCTAGCTTTCTTCTACCCTGCAAATCTCAGCCATTCATGAGGGTAATGATGAAGAGGGGTGTGGGCAAAATAGTTACCATGAATTGCCAAGCTATCTACTCTTCTTTGTCCACCATTCTTCTTCTTCTTCCTTTGGGTTCAAACTCAAGGGCAATGGATTTGTATGGGTTTTCATTTTCCTATAAATTAGAGCATTCCCTTATCATTTGGGTTGCTAGAAATCTGAAATTTGTTCAAGTGGAGAGTGAGTGAGTGAGTAATCAGAAGTTAGGAGCAAGTGTTAGGAGTTTCAAGCTATAGAAGGTAATATTCCCATTCTATGTTTTGGTATCATTTTTCTTCAAAGTCTTGAAATTTTTTGTTAGTTAGTTTGATAATGGATACCATGATGTTAGTCAAGCTCATATACTTGTTGCTAAGGTGTTGAACATGTTCTATGCTATCAAATTTCAAGTTTTACAAGTATCTTGAAATATTTGCTTTTAAAATCAAAATTGATGAGCTAAGCTTGTAGAAATCTGTAAATGGTTGTTAGAATCATGCTATGGATGTTGGGTAGTAAGTTTATGGAGATTATATACAGTGGGTATGCATAAAAATTATTGTTTGATGTGATTTTGAGTTGGTTCGTAGAAGGGGAAAGGGGATTTTGAACTGCAGCAGAAGTGCCTCCCCAGCGGGCCTCCTGTAGTTCAATTGCCCGCCCCCGCGGGGGGTGGCCAGAGAATTTCAATAGCAGTGTTTGGGCATTGCCGCCCCGGCGGGCCTCCTGTAGTGCAATTACCAGCCCCGGTGGGGGGTGGCCAGGGAACCAAAATTGTGCTGTTAATTTCTCAAACCTTGTAACCTAACCTAACTTAACTTAAAGAGCTTACATAATCCTTAAACATGTGTCAATGCGTATTGCAAGATGTGTTAGTAGGATTAGAGTTTGCATTATAATCTTTTAAAAGAAAAGTTAAAGGACGAAGACCATGTTTATAAAACCTTACGCCTTTTTGAAATCTAACCTTTTTAGCATGTATTCGCAACTTAGTTAGTTTGATAAATACATATGAAATGTGAAATCAAGGTACTTTACATGCTTACCTTGTTGGTTATGAGATTTTAGTATTTTAAAACCAATTGAGATGAAAACTCTACGACTTGTATTGAGAACTATTGAACAAACTATGATAACCGACATAGTCACACATCTAGTTAGACACGTTATAAACTACGCAAGCATGAACTAAAAGAGTTTCTAAGTAGAGAATTATACAACCAAATCTAATACATGCAAGCATGCGTAGAAAGACTGTTTAGCATTATTATATGGTTTAATGAGTACTATAGTTAGTCTTTGACATAACAAGCTTTCTTGGCTTTGTAAAATGAAGATTTATAAATAGAACTATCCATTGTTGAAAGTAAATAGAAAAGACCAAACCTAGTTTAAAAGTTCCTCAACATGTATGTATGAATGCCTTATGTTATAATACATAGCTCAATCAATGTTTTAAGTGTTCAAGCATATAGTGACTTTATGGAACTAAGTTTTGCCAAGGTGTTTCTAAGGTTTTCGAAATAATGTGGATTATACATCTATGATTTTAAATGTGTGTCGAATACATGGATAAACATATGTGTAATAAAAGTATGTCGATATATATTTATAAACTTTTGAATGTTAAGTCCAAAAGGTATTTGCAAACTATAAAGCAATGATTAAAAACTATGTTATTTAACTTCATGGTGATTTATAAACTAAATTTTTATACTATAAGTACGCAAGGTGTGTAGTGGAGTATGTAGAGAGTATACAGCTAAGTTAGATGTTTATGTATGCGTTTAAACTTACATATCATGTATGAGTATACGTAACTAATGAATATCCTATACGCATAACTATATTACGATAGGGATCAAAAAGTGTTGATTTATTTAACGTGGATAGACTACGCTTAAGGCAAGTATTCGAATATTATTCTTTATTGAGCATTATTTAAGCTTGTACTATTATTGGTTGTATAAGAAATTCCTTGAAAGTATGATTCATATCTCATGACTTTATACTTCGTAAGCTTAGAATTGAAATTGTTTTCAAACCTTGATTTCGAAAGATAATTGTTCACGTATATATTTTAAAAGGAAACTGTCTAAGCCATTGATTCGGCTAGACTATTGATATATGATCGAAAGCTATCCAAACCAAATTAACTTGGTGTGGACTCTTATAACTGAGAGGAACAACCCTCTTGGTAAGGGAATTATATATTTGTCGGGAAACCGACGTGCGCACATGAGAATGATTAAATGTTATGCATGACATAGGGTACTTTAGGCTGATCACCTATTGTACTCGTTATAGAATTATCAGTTTATTATTGTAAATTCTAGGAGAAGTTCATAGTCCTTAGTGACTGCTCAGTATTCATTAACTTGAAATCTTGAATTGATAATCGTTGAATATTACTGATATTTTCTGTCCGTAACGACTATTGTTGATAATCACCGATATTTCTTGCTATCTTTGAACTATCATTATTGTTGTACCCTTGAGAAATCTAAGACTACATTGAACATCCTTATTGCTATATTACTTGCTGGGAAAACTTGTTGCTCATTCTTGCTTTACCTAAAATATTTCAGTTAAGGCAAAGCAGGGCGGACCTTCGGGTACCAACAAGGGCAAGGGAAAGGCTACAGAGTAGCTTTATTTATGTAGAACTTTATGATTGTAATAAGAACTTATGCTATTATGTATTAGTTAGGTTTATATATGCTTAAGGTATGTTTAAGCTATGTAATCGATGTTTAAGTTACGAGACCTTGGGACGTGAATAAATTATATTAATTAAATATAATCTATTTGGTAGTAGAGTTGTGTATTATTCCACTGTGCGATGCAACATTTAGTCGTACTATTATTATCATGATGTTAGATTATAGAACGTGACAAACCGAATTCGAGAGACCAGTGGCGGGTCCGAATTTGGGGGCGTCACAGGTTGGTATCAGAGTTGTAGTTATAAACCTTAGGAGCGAGTGTCCTTAGATTATAACTTAGGAGAACTTAGAAGTTAGAAAGGAGATAAAACTCATGTAGAGTTTTCCTTGAGAGACTTAGTATGTTATGTCTCATGGTGTAAAGATCTCTAAGGCCCAATGTCCTAAATCACAAGATGATGAGGAGCGTATGAGAAAGATCCCTTATGCTTCGGTAATTGGATCTATCATATATGCAATGATATGTACTCGTTCGGATGTCTCGTATGCTTTGAGCATGACGAGCAGATACCAGTCGAATCCAGGTGAAGGTCACTGGACAACAGTCAAGAATATCCTCAAGTACCTAAAAAGGACTAAGGATTCATTCTTGGTATATGGAGGTGAAGACGAACTGGCAGTAAAGGGTTACACAGATGTTAGTTTCCAGACTAACAAAGATGACTATAAGTCTCAGTCAGGTTTTGTGTTTTGCCTTAATGGTGGTGCTGTTAGCTGGAAAAGTTTGAAGCAAGAGACAAAAGCCGATTCTACGACAGAGGCTGAGTATATTGCTGCTTCTAGTGCGGCCAAGGAGGCTGTATGGATTAAAAAGTTCATCACTGAACTTGGTGTTGTTCCAACCATTGTTGATCCGGTTGAGCTATATTGTGATAATGATGGAGCCATTGCACAGGCTAAGGAACCCAGATCTCACTAACAATCCAAGTATATACTTAGGCGGTACCATCTCATCCGTAAATTCATTGATAGAGGAGATGTACATATAGGCAGAGTGCCAACAGATGATAATGTTGCAGATCCACTGACCAAGGCTTTGTCGCAGCAGAAGCACGAAGGTCACACTAGTTCCATGGGTATTAGATACATGAGTGACTGGCTCTAGTGCAAGTGGGAGACTGTTAAAATTTATGCCCTAGAGGCCAATTCTTTGTTGTAATTGCTTAACATTTTTTGATATTATATTTGATTGAATAAATAAATTATTTTATTATGATTTTATTTACTGCGTTATATAAATGTTAGCATAATAAAAGTCCTTAGAATAGTGATACAAATTATATAGCTTCAAGTATGTGACTTGAACATGAGATCATATAATTACAATTAGTATCATTGCTCTTAAATGTCCCTAGTTGAGTATCATTATTAATGGGATAACAATGATACATTAAGACTAGTATGTGGATTGACTGATGGCCAAATCTCATTGGTCATAAATATATGAGATATTGAGTCAATGAATAGGTACATGTTAGAGAACAATGTACTGGACAGACCCACCAAGAGAATTTTACGTGGAGCATTATGCAAAGTGTCATAAGCAATTCTCATAGTGACAATGATATAATGATCCTCCAACCTGAAATCACTATATTACTACATGGGAATTTATGTACTTTGGTATCATCAAAGGTCACCTTTAATAGGGTGGACAATAAAGATGATTATTGGGTACATCATGAATCGTGTGAGGAATATGAGTGATCTAGATGAAATTTAACCCTCCTATATATTAGGGGTGATATCCATAGGCCTCTTGATTGAGTAGGACTATGAAATGCATGGCCATGCTCAAATAGTGATTTGTTTCATATAGTCTACTCATTAATCAAGAAAACTCAGATTAAATTATGAAGAGGATGACACATTTCATGCCTCGAGTTTAATCTAGGATGTCAAGGTTAAAAGGATTAAATTACATTGAAACATTGGTCACGAAAAGGTTGCATCGAATCACCGATCTTATTATTACTTGGGTAGCAGTGATGCGTTACTAGATGCCGCTCACTGTTTATAATTTTATAATATGATTTTAAAATTATTGCCAACGTAATAATAACCTATAGGATCATACACTTAGAACGTAATTAAAAAGGGAATTAATTTAAATTATAAGGATTTAAATATGTCAATATGATTGATAGTATTTAAATTACGAATATAAATTAATAGAATAATTTGTATATATGTATATTAATTAAGTAAGACTTATTAAGATATAATATATATAAATTCGGATTTTATTTTACTAATTGGATTAGGTTTTGGTTAATTCCTTTTGACTGCTATATATATATATATATATGATATATCAGCCGTTTTAAAGAGAGATAATATCATAAACCTAAACCCTAGCCACTCTTAGAGAGAGACTAGAGAGAAAAACTTCAGAAAATCCAGATCCTTGGTGGCTATTACCGCGGCTCTCTTTGATGCAGATCGTGTAACGATTCGCGGGGCGTTCATGTGGATACCGTAGAGGCACAGTTCCGTTGGATTGCGTTGAAGATTCAAAGTTGTTCCAGAATTTTTCCATCGTCTCCATTCAAGCTCAGATAATCGGTAAGAATCTAAACCTATGAATTAATATGTTTTCTCATGGATCCTATTTTAGGGTTTCGAAAATTATTTTGAAAATTTTAAATTCCGCTGCTTTTATGTGCCGAAATCCCTACAGACCAAGTACCTGCAGGTTAGATAAATTTATATTTTTGTACCCCATGGTTGCTTGGGTCCTACTAGGTTAGTTTTCTCAAAATCCCAATTCCTTATACTATTGATTTTAAGTCATATAAGCATCAACAATCATTTTCATGCATATATCAACTTTTGATATGACATTTATAATGCATGATTGTGAGTGTGTGTATGATTAAGCGTTTTGATATGACACTCTTTTTCTTTGAGTGTTTCACCCTTTGCTTTGTTATGTTCACGAATTTTGAATGTTCACAAAGTAAGAATCAACTCTATTACTTATTTGTATCTGGTCGATTCATGGAGATGATCAGTTGTTAAGAATCTTCAAGATACACCTCTAGCATTGATCATACTCTATATTTTATCAAAAACACATAACATTGGTTTGTATATATATTTCCTCACATACCAACCCTTTAGCAAGGATTAATTCACTTAAGCTTAATTTGATTATGATTAACTTATGGTATATTTCAGACTTCTTTCAAAATGTTATCTTCAACTTAAAACATGGGTGGAGAGAAAGTTTGTTAGCAATATGTTTCCAACCTTAATGTACTTTCTCTCTTTTCCCTTTTTAGGAAGAACATGATCTATTGAAGGAATACAGTTATAGTACATAAGGTGATGCAATATGACGTGCATGAATATTAATGAGGAACCATACCTTTACACTATCAGTTTCTTAACAGTCATTTGTCTTTATATACAAGTGTCAGGCATTGATGTGCATGACTTTATATTCAGTGCTGACAGCTTGTTGCTCCATTTGACCTTAGATCAATCAGGCATAGTCTTGGAGTTATAAACATAGGAAAGTCTTAACAGCTTGAGTTCTTTGACGACCATGAACCTCAAGGTTCAGATCCACATGATCAGCCAAATACATACATGAAGAATTCTTCATTCTTCTTTGGATAAGCATTACATTGCTCATTTGGGCAATTCCTCCTTTAGAACAGTGAATGACAGACTCTTTGCTTTTGATGCCTTTTGACTTGCCATCACTGGTCTGCAGACTGCTGATTGACTTTGGACACAAATTGGTCTTGTTGCTATAGCATTTAAGAACAGGGACCAAACTGAGTAGCTTCAGGTGAATATGCACATTTACCTGTACACATAATTTTTAACGTGTGAGCTCATCTGTATTTACAAGTGACTTACTTACTAAACTAAGTTTAGAATATTGTTTGTGCCTAGGACCAAACTCAAAGCGTTAGCTTTAGGGTATAGCATGAGAACCTACTCTGAAACCAATTGTTAGTTCCCAGAGGGCACACAATAGATCTAGAAGGGGGGATTGAATAGATCCTTTTTAATTTCAAATCTCTTTTCCTTTTTATTTTATATTGCTAAGTAATTAGCAAATGACAAACATAAGAATCATTTCAACCACAGCGGAATAAGTTAAAGATCCCCTTCATAGATATCTTGTTAACTATTGTTCTAGAGTTAGTTTAGTTGTAAGTGATTATTACAGTTATAGCAATTATAGGTACATAAGGTAAATGACTGAAAGTAAATGACACAAGGGATTTTAAGTGGTTCAGAGACACAAGCTCCTAATCCACTCTTCTGCTTCAACAAGCAGGAATTCCCCTAAGTAAAGGGTAATTCTTGAATCGCAAAGATTCCTTCAAGGCCAGCAGCCTTGGAACTTCAGTTCACTAAGAACTCTTCAAGTCCAGCAGACTTGGAAAATCTTGTACCCTTTGGTACAACAAGTCCAGCAGACTTGACTTTGATTTAGTCCCACGGACAAGGACCCTTCAGGCCCTGGCTGCTTGTTGATGTTGTTGTTGGTGCTGAGCTGCTACGATGACTTGAAGCTTGTTCATCCTTTGGTACTTAGCAGCTTGGTGTGATCCTCCTTGGATTCTGCATCTAGACTAGATCACCTTTGATGAACTGCTAAGATGTTCATGAAGCTTGACATCTTTGAGTACTTAGCAGTCTATCACTTCTTCTTTGGTGAAGCTGATCTTGTGGTTGATTCTTGTCTTCATCTGATTGTAGCTTTGCACATATTCACCACTTGGGATCTGCTAAGTCTTTGTACTTCTCGTAGACTTCATCTGGTACTTACCATCCCTTGAACATAGGTTGACTTGTGAGCAAAATTGGTTCTGCATCTGTTTCACTTCAGCTCAGGTTGTTCATGGTGAATCGTTGAGTGGCCCTGTGAATTTGCTTTCTGATCTGCCACTCTTCTCCTTGTCTTCTTGGCCTTCTTAGCTCTCAGCTCAGATGCCAATTTGATTGGCATTCTCATCGGTTGTTGAATGAAGCTTTCATCAGTCAAAGTCCTTTCTTCAAATCTGCTTCACCTCTACTTTCATAGTCTCACTGCCACTGAGATATGATCTGTTAAGTTCTTTCCAACTCGTAGGGTCAACAACACTTGCATCTTTGAAGCTTCAGCTGTTATATACTCTTCCATAAGATTCCCGTTGGAATATATCCGTTGAGAGCTACTTGAATTGCTTCACAGATCCTGAGTTATTTGGTGCAGACTGGATTTAACGTGTCAGCCCCTTTTTGACTTTTCTGACACAGCAGACTACTATTCCACCTACCACATCAGAGATATTACTTACATGTGTCAGGCTGGTAGTCACCTTTATTTCTCCTTTTTGATTCCTCGATTAGAACCACAGGAGTCGTCCTTCTGCATCGATGCTCTCAATCAGCAACGTTAGAATGTCAGTCTTTATATTAAGACGTTGCCAAGGCTTCAGTAATCGGTTGACCGAACTTTACGATTCTGATACAGATGACCATGAGCTTGATCGTAATTTATCTGTTGAATGTTGCTCGTTGACTGGTTGAGACAACACTAAGATTCTAAGAGTGTTCTTTGGATTGACAATGTAGAACCTCTCTTCCTTTAATCGTGCATTACTTTAATACTTGTGCTTGCCTTGACTTGCATTAGAAGCTGACAACTTGTCTGAAAGCTTTGGCCCTTCTGGATTGCAAGACTCTTCTGATTAGTCATGCTCAGCTCTCTCTACATTTTACCCTGTGATCTCCCGTTCACTTTATATGATGAGGCTAATCCATTGACAATCCTTTTCGTTTGATCTATAGGTTGGTCAGCTCCACTGTATATGCTTCATCAGATCTTTCTGCTCATCAGGCAAGCACCACAATTATGGTTTCACCCAAGATCATTGTCTTCTGTTGGTTTGACAGATACTGCATTGTTGACTTCCTTTAGTCAGTCACTTCATTTATTGTCTTCTAATGTTTGCTTCTGGAAGACTTCTTCTGAATGGCTTCACTTCTTAATCAGTTTAGCTGATAGAGTTGGTGCTTTGATCTTCTAATTGCTTGCAGGCCACTAGGTGAGTGCTCTCTGGCTTTCTTCTGGTAGATTGCATCTTTACTGCTCTGACCAGAGACTACATTCTTTGGATACTTTGGGAGTGCTCATTTGATGAGAATCATATTGTCTCTACGATTCTTCCTTGGCGTTGTGAGCATTTGATAGACTTTGTCGATGTCTTTGTTCTGCAGACTACGATCTTGCTTTGATTCTGCAGACACAACGACTTCGAGAGCAGATCATATGACAGACTATGATTTCTGCCTTAACACTTGATGCCCCTTGACTGATCTAGCTCGACTATGATTTCTGCCTCTGATATGATCAGTAGACTCCGTGACTTCAAGTGTGGCCTACGATTCTTGACTTGGCTTCGGCAGACGCTCGGACGGCGCTTAGACAGGCTGTCTCCATGATTCTGAACAGGACTTCCTCGACAGACTACGGCTTCGAGAAAGTCCTTCTCGACACACCACGATCCTGCCTTGTCTCTCCTAGCAGACTACGAACTCTGAGAGCTATTATTCTTACAGACTATGATTCTGCCTTGATAGTCTCCGAGTCTTCTTTGTCTCTCCTGGCAGACTACGAAGGCTGGTGCAGTGCTCGACGATCAGACAGGCCTATCTATTACATTATATAAGATCAACCTAACAAGCTTGATCTTTCTATATTTAGTCCTTGTACATTATATTCTTTTGAAGGACTTTACAAAGATGTTTTGTTCATGTAAGATCAACCTAACATATTTGATCATTTCATTCTAAGTCCTTGTACATATATTCCTATTATCTATTTAAGGACTTTATAGCTTTCATCAATGTAGACATATTTGCATATTCATTCATTAAGATCATAATCAAATCTTATAAGAATAGGAATAGCATTCTCATGCTGTTCCAAACACATGGCCTCCCATGTACGAAGGTTTTCTTGTGCATTTTCCAAATATTTTAATTCCTAAAATAGTTATTGATTGTACCTTTATGTAACGTATCATTGATAAGGAGTATGAGTACTTTATTTGTATTAAAACTCACAATTTATATGTGGTCGTATTGTGCACGACAAAATAATAGTTGGAATATGAAGATTTATATTTTAATTTTGTAGTATGTATTTGGCGACTCAGAATAGGTTGTGTGGACCTATTTTGGGGCATCACACCATAACCCTGTTAACAACCCCCTACGGTGGTTTATATTCATTATTTTTTATTTTATAGAATTCATCTTTAATAACTTGGAAAATTTTAGAACTATGTCAAAAATGTTGCACAGCGTCGCAAAATGGCTTGGCGACACGCCCGTAGCATGCCTTGGTAGTCAGCCCAGGCAAAAAATAGCAGCACCCATCGCCCCACGCCCTACCCCCACTTCCCAGCAGCAAACCACGCACGCCGCGCGCGCTGCCTAGTTGAGCACAAATTTTCAATTTCGACATGCCTACTTCCGGACTTCATAACTCGCTCGTACCCAATCGGAATGAGCTCGTTTTTTAGCCCTTTTCTTGCTGGTATTGCACTATAAAAACTCCCAAAAAATCACAATTTTCTAGCAATTCTAACTACCCAAAACGTTCCCACGAAAAATCAGTTTTGCATCCTGATTTGAGCTGTTTTCCAGCATTGACAATTTCGTCGCACCTACTCCCAAACATCATAATTTACTCGTATGTTATCGGAATGAGTTCGTTTTTACGTTTCTAACATCCTCTAAAAAACCCCCGAGTGGAATGAAAAACCTTTGTTGACTAATTTTTTTGCTTTGGTAGATTCGACGTATCTTTTTCCAAACTTCATAACTCCCTCCTCCGAAGTCGGAATGAGGTCGTTCTTAAGCCTATGACTTCCTTTTACTATATACTATACAATCCCTAGGAAAACAGAATTTTCCAGAGAACACAACTTCCCAGAAAATTGACTCAAAAGTCAGTGCGTAAACTGTTTTTCTATCTTTTAACTAGTTTTACAAAGAAAATCGCCATGACTTCGTTACAAAAGTTTTTGCCTTCATTTCAATTGGGTGATGTTCATAACTCATAAGAGCATAACATAACACTCTATAACTTAATTTTTAGACTTGGGAGGCTACCACAAAATGGCCCCAAAACAGCCCCTCAGCAGTTCACTTTTGTCCATTTTTCATCCCTTATGCTTAGGTTCATTTTCTTGCATCATTACGTTCATACTACCATCATCATACCCTCCTTATCACTTCCGGATCCACCATGATCCCCATAAACAACAACCATAACAACATATCTAACAAGCTAAATAAAAAGCTTTTAAGAATATAATGAAAGTTAGGGTTTGAAATGTTACCTTCTTAGGTTCTCGTCTTCTTGTTCTAGTCCTTGCTATGGATGATCAAAGGTTGATTTCCTTCCTCCTTTTCTCTTCCTCCTTGCCTGTCTCTCTCTATTTCTCTCAAACTTCTTTTTCTTACTTGGAAGATTTAATGAAATGAATAAAGGAGAAAATGCAAGTATACTTCCATTGGTTTATTTAAGAGAATTAATCATACTCTAGTTAAATCTCATCAACTTCCCACAACACTTACTAACGAATCCCTAACAAACCTAAATCATCTAAAATTTGGCTAACTATGGTTGAGTTATCATCATTAAAGACCAAGACTTTTAGACTTGCATTAATTAAGCTTGCTTGTAATTTCTTCTTACCTCTTGGATAGGAAGTTGCCCCTTGGCCCCTTCCCATGGCCAAGTACACCCCCCTTCCCAAGTTCCCAATTGGCTTTTGTCTTCCCATTAGCTTCTCGTTACGTTTTTAGTTACGTTTCGTAACTCGTTCGTTGTTCGTTTTTCTTTTCATTAGATTTGTCCCAACTCGTTTCTTAGCCGAATCCCCAAAAAATTTCATTCATTCATCTTAGTAGAGATTTCATCTCCCTTTCTCAAATAAACACTATGACATAATTCGAAAAGTCGATCGAAAAAATGAATAAGACTTTTTTAGCGTGAATAGTGTTAATGTTTTTTTTTTTCAAAAAAACTTTTATTAAAAATTTCATCTCTTTCTCAAATAAACGCTATGACGTAACGAAATTTTGAAAATAAATGTTTATTAGTGTTTTCTGCGTTTTATGAATAGTGTTTTAACGTTTTCTTGAAAAAAATTATTTTTCTTCTAAAAATCTCAACACATATACAGTCACATAACACGTAAACTAGGTCAAAAATCAATCTTTAATCACATAGCACACAATTATTCTATCAAAATATTTATTTTATTTAATAAATATTAAAATTCTAATTACAGGGATAAGCTACATTTTCGATCGTCACAAAAACACAATAACCACAATAAGTGGAACAGTAAATTTGAATTCATCTACGTACTACTAGATATTTATGTATTCTTTGTTTAACCTTCTTTTATCTTCCCTCATTGCTCTATCAATTTTTCAATTCCCCTCTAATCGGAACACCATTTCCGGCCAAGGCCATTTCCGTCTCAATCGCTATTGCCTCCTCCCGGAACTTCTTGTAAATATCACTCTTATAAAACTTCTTAGTCCTAACCACCAAAACAAATGAAACAAACGCACCAAATACTGTCACTGCAGTAATAATAATGAAAGCCAATTTGAAACACTCATCCCCAGTGCAATCCAAATCTTCACCCGGTTTTCGGATCCTTCGAAAAGCTTTCATTTGCCTCTCAGCCTCCTTATCATACAAATGCCCGGTAACCATCACATTAAGCAAATAACCTCCAATTGGACTAGCTACCGAGCCAAAATTATATAATGTGGAGTAATACTTTAGGCCAAAAATCTCCGATATGATGGCGAAAAGCAATGGCCATTGAGCACCAAAACAAAACCCTATAATTGTCGAGGCAAGGTAGAGAGAATTTGGGACATTAAAGGCGATAAGAAGGTGACCAAGGCAAGATAAAATGAGTGTCATAGTGAGCATAAGAGGCCTAGGGAATTTGTATCTTTTTAGAAAGATTTCGGACATAAAACCAGATACTACTCTTCCAAGGTAATTCCATATGCTAACAAGCGATACGAATGTACTAATGCTACGTTTAGGGTATCCAAGTGAAGTTCCAATCTGTCCCAAATTGTCAATAGCGGTTAATGTACCCCCAATGCCGCATATTGTTGCTAAAAAAAGTATTAGCATGTCTATGCTAAAGAGTGCTTGAAGGATAGTGTAGTCTTCTCCTCTGTCCGGTGGCCGGAAAATATTTTTCAGGCAAGAAACTTCTTGGGTTTTCTCCGGTGGTGGTGGAGGTGGTGGTGCTATAAAGGTTTCCGGTGTTGGTTTCTCAGTAACGATATTTATTTTTGAAGAATGAATACTAGCTAGGGTTTGTTGTTTATCCCTCCACAGTTTATATTCTTCTTTTATAACAATAAGAAGCGGTAAAAAGAGCAAGATTATTACCGCAGTAACACTCCCCCTAAATTCTGTACGGGTAAAATGCACTTGTTTTTGTACTATAATGATCACCATCAAGAAACCCGCAAGACCAAGTGATGTATATAGAAAGCGGTAGAAAACTTTGAGTTCATTCTCCTGACGTGCAACTTTCATTATGCGGATTGTACGTAGAAATGCAAAGGAAACTGCGGCGGGGAGCCAAGCTATAAGCAAAATGAGTGATTTCGTGTCGTCTCCATAAATAGCATGGAAAATTTGGGTGATTATCGCGCCGCTAAGCCCCACATAACCCTTGAGAAGCCCTAGCACGACGCCCCGGCTCTCCGGAAAGTTCTTGACGCAGGTGACTAGGGCTCCGGTGTTGGCGAAAGACTGCGAGTTTGCGCCTATGCAAATGTATGTGCACATGTGCCAAACTTGTGGGGTGGGGATTTTTTTTGTGACGGCTAGCCAAATCATGAAGTAACCGCCAAAGTTTAGGATGGCGCCGATTGAGAGGACTACCCACGGCGGTGTGACCTCATTGATGAGGCCGGAGAGGACGCCGACGTTGGCCCCCAAGTCCTTGAAGAAGCTGAGGAGGTTGAGGGTAGTTTGGTCATATCCAAGAGCAGATTTGATGTCTCCGGAGTAGAGGCCAAACATGTATGTGGCGCCGGCGGCTGACATGATGAGGAAGGAGGCGAAGAACATGAACCACCGGCCAGTGAGGATTTGGAGGGTCAGGGTTTTCATGTTTGGAGCACCACCGGTGATGGTGGTGCCGGTGAATACCATGACTTTTGTGGTTTTTTTTTTGTGAGTAGTAGACTGCTAGTGAGTTGTGATACTCTTACTAGTTTGTAATAGGCTAATAAAAGAACGGGGGATCTTATAGAGAACAATAAGTCTAGGAGGACAGTTAAATTGGACATTTTTAGTTTTTTTTTTTATTTTTGTTGTGACTCTCAAAAAATATATATTATTTATTTTAATTAAAATTTTTACAAAAAAAAAATATTAGGTATAATTTGAATACATATACAAGAACAGTGTTGTATAGTCTGTACAATACTGTTCTTGTATATTTATCCAAATTACATCAAAAATATTTTTTTTTATAAAAATTTCAGTTAGAATAAATACTATACATTTTTTGGGAGTCGCAACAAAAACCAAAAAAAAAAAAAAAATGACCAATTTGGCTGTCCAATTCGACTGTCCCCATTGAAGACTCTATAGAGAATGGTATGTTGACAAGAGTCCTTTTATGGAGACATGGGAATTGGACATTTTGAATTTCATATTTTATTGTTTTTTTGTTTTTGTTGTGACTCTCAAAAAATGTATAGTATTTATTACAACTGAAATTTTTATTAAAAAAAATATTTTAGATGTAATTTGAATACATATACAAAAATAGTATTGTTGTATATATGTCTAAATTACACATAAAATATTTTTTTTTATAAAAATTTTAAATAAAATAAATACTATATATTTTTTGGGAGTCACAACAACAACCAAAAAAAATATTTAAAATATCGAATTCCCATGTTGAATTCGAATGTTGACTTATTGATGATGACAATTGAGAGGGGTAGCCCGGGTAGGGAGTGAGAATAGTTGACTTCATGTAGACGACCAGCAGAGTGATGATTCTTGGAAAGTGGTTGCAAAATGGGATAAAGATACTAATAAAAATGGATGGCATTTCTCTATTCTAGACACATAATTTAATTATTTAGTGTACGTTTGGCAGAACGGTGCAGTGCATATTGTAAGATAAAATACTTGTAAATATATAATTTTAACAAAATTACTTTTGGAGAATTGTCAAATATTAAATCAATTTCATTTTTAATTTTGATGTGTTTTTGATCCACAGCAAAAACTTCACCAAACCAGCTCTTATCTAGCCAATTAAAGTACTAATTAATTGTTATAGCGTACAACTTCTCAATAAATAATCCCTTAATATTTTATTTAATTAAATAATTTCAATTTATTTATCTGGAGTATTTTTTATTTTTTTAATAAATATATGTAGGACCCAATATCTAGAGAATAGAGACTAGAAGCAATAATGATTCACAAAATATAGTACAAGGCAATCGTGTATGAACGAGGAATGCGCCATGTGGTTATGAGTGCGCGTCAGCCACACACTGACGCAAGAGCTTGAGGAAGTGTGGACTTTTCTTTATTCAAATTTTGAAAGACAAAATATTAATCGTATTGTTTTGAGTAATACTATTATCATGTAAAATCGGTCGTGTGTATATATATATATATATATATATATAGGGTCAGTCTCTCCAACGAACCATAAAGAACGAACTAAAAACGAACTGGCTATAGCGACGTTTTTTTCCGTAGCTATAACATAGAAAGCCGGTTTTTTATGTTATAGCGACAAAAAAATCCGTCGCTATAGCCGGTTCGTCATTAGTTCGCTCTCTATGGTTCGCTAGAGAGACGGACCCTATATATATATATATATATATATATATATATATATATATATATATATATATATATTGGTATGGTTTATATAATTTGTTTTGTTGTGTACGTGAGTTATATCAATATATATATGAGTGTATGTGAACGATTTTTATTATTGTATTGTTCTTAGTTGCCAATTTTTTCTAGTCAAGTTGAGTTTATCTCTTGCAGGGTATTAAATTTGAGATAATTAATGTGAGTATTAAATTATTTTGTCATGTTATTTGTAGTACACTAATTAATTTATAAGTGTTTAAAAATATATATATATAGAATTAATATTGACTTTTTTATATAAAATAATAATTTAAAATATTTTCAAATTAAGAATTAATATGAAGTCATTTAACTTTAGATAATATAATTTTAAAATTTTTAATTATGTAAAAAATATCACTAATTACAATTTTTAATGTTTTCAAAAGTAAAATAAAATTATATTAATTTTAATTTAAAATATCTCATATAAACTTTCATAAGTCAAAATTGATCTTCAATTAAAAACGGAGAAAGTATTACCTAACTAATCAACAATTAATATAATAATAACACACTAATTTAATATTCTTGAAAACCTAAAATTATTTTATTTCTTTAATCAATAATTAGTAGTAGTTTACTAATTATATAGGAGTAATGCTACAGATACAACTTATTTTATAATTTGTTGATGTAGCATACTCCACTTTAGCATATTGATAACAAATTATTTCAATGTAGTCTTCGGCCCCACATAAAAGCTGAGGTCGAATATGCCACATTAATAAATTATAAAATAATTATAAAATAAATTGTGTCTCTAGCATTATTGATTATATATTATAAAATAAATTGTGTCTCTAGCATTATTGATTATATAGCACCATACTCCATAAATCTTGGCAGGCCTGATCGGACAACAACATTAATCTAGGGTCACTCTCACTTTCACTTATACTTTTCGTTGCGTTTCTTTTGTTCACATGGGCGTATGATAAATACATATATAAGGGAATTTTATATGTCGATAAAACATAAAAGATTGGAAAATCCTCCACCTCACAATAATCGGGTTTTAGCATGGCATTGGTTGAGCGAAGTTAGATTATAAAGGTGTATGGGATTTTGTGTGATCTTTTGACCTGCGGACTCCACGATTCTCTTTTTAACAATTTTTTTTAAAAATAATAATTATTATTTGTTTAAAATTGCACTTTTTTTATAATATAAAATATATACTTCTAGAATATCTTTTATCCTGTGCACTTAAGAATTCCATGAGTTTAAAGAGAACTTGAGAAAGAGGTCAAGAGGGGAACTGAAGTTTAAGAAAAACTTACCCTCAATCTAATTTCTCCATTTTTTTTTATAAAGAAGGATTTCTCAGCTTTGCGACTATCTTCACTCCTTCAACAAGACTTTTGAAACAGGCTAAAATATGCAGCATGTGACCTTCGTGCTGCTTTCAGTGGAATTCGAGAGATCTCCATATTTACAGCTGATCTCATGCTCTCCCCTTAACTACTGAGTCTGGGATTGAATTCTGACTTTTGCTCAGAAATTAACTCAAACAAATGACTTTATATAATAAAAAGAAAAAAATTCACCACTAAGCTACACTTTTAGTCTGTAAAAGAGCACTTGCTACAATTACAAGCCCAAAAATACTTGTGAACACTTATGTTGATTAGTTTGATAAATGCTCATAATATTATGTTTTGCTCTACTACTCACGTTGGTGAGTATATACGTTTCAAACGTTCTAAATGTATTGTAGTGTCTTATTTTTTTAATAGTACGCTCCTAGATTCATTTTAACGCAAGGGGACAAGAGAATAAATTTTGACAAAAAAAATTACTAGGATTAAAGATTTGGATTTAATATAGCTCCTTGATTTGGATTTCAGATTTAAAAATCTGAGATTTTGAAATATATGATTTCAAATCTTTCTCGAATTTCAACTTTTTTGCATAGATATCCACATTTACAAAGGGATTAATTAATTTTCAAAGAAATAACTTATTTTGGATGTCATGACAAAGATATAGTTTGAACTTTAAAATTTATTAAACCGTAATTAAGTTTGTTATTCTTTAAGAACTCATTTACTTGTCGTGAAGGTCATTCCTCCTCAATATAGGGAAGTCACAATCAGGACATGAGAAACACCTAATGTTGTGTTTGGTTGGTGGGAATGGAATGGAATGGGCTAGGAATGGAATGATCATTATTTATGGAATGACTTAAAACATGTTTGGTTAGTCAATTGGAATGATCATTCCATTCTTTTAGTTATTCTCTTCCAAATCTAAAAGCTATTTTTTATTCTTTTCTAAATAGGTGGGTTTATCTCATTTCTAAGCCAATCCCCTTTCTCTCTTTTCTTCTCTATCTCCCACCCCAACCCCACGCCGCCCACCCTACCCCATTCCACCCCCACCCCCAACCACCCCACTCAAAAAAAAATATTTACTGATTATATATACACACCCCACCCCAACCCCACCCCACCCCACCCACCCCCACTCAAAAAAAAATTACTAGTTCTATATACACACCCCACCCCACCCCACCCCACCCACACCCTACCCCCCTACCCCACCTCCCACGTCCCCACCCCCACCCACTCTTATTAAAAAAAATTATTTACTGATTATATATACACACACCACCCCTCCCACCCCTCCCACCCACCCCACCAACCCCCCTCACTCAAAAAAAATTAATTACTAATTATATATACACACCCCACCCCAACCCTACCCCGCCCTGCCCACCATATCCCACTCCACCCCCACTCCCACTCCCACTCCCACTCACCCACCCCTACTCAAAAAATATATATTTACTGATTATATATACACACCCCACCCCACCCCACCCCACCCCACCCCCACCAAGCCCACCCACCCACCCCCTAAAAAAAATTACTGATTATATATAAACACACCACCCCAACCCCTACCCCACCTCCCACCCACCCCACTCACCCCCCCCCCCTAAAAAAATATTTACTGATTATATATACACATCCCACCCCAACCCCACCCCCGCCCCCGCCCACCCTATCCCACCCCCCTACTCCCACCCTCACTAAAAAAATTACTGATTATATATACACACCCCATCCCAACCACACCCCCACTCCCCCCCACCCCACGCAACCCCACTAAAAAAATTAGTTACTGATTATATATACACACCCCACCCCAACCCCACCTCGCCCACCCTACCCCCCCACCCACCCCCCATCCCCACTCAAAAAAAATTATTTACATGTGATCAGGACTATTTAATTTTAGGATTAATAACATTGGGATTAAAATCCTTGCAGACAAACATAGACCTAAAGTAGAATGGTAATTTTATTCCCGAATGAATGAATGGACAAACCAAACATAAAAATGAGAATTCCCATTCCCATTCCCATTCCCATTCCATTCCTTAAGTCATTCCATTCTATGCATGTCAAGGAATGGGAACCAAACATAGCATAAATAGTTACTTGCTTATGATGTCTTTCTTTCTTTCTCTTTCTTTCTTTTTTTAATAGTAGTTATTGGTTATGCAATACCTGAGAATTTTTGAATATTAATAAATGAATATATTAATGAAAATAAATATTTATTTGAATATAAATGATTTGTGTTATGAGATGAATTAACTCAATTATACTAAATTGAATAATTATAATAATTAAGAATATATGGAGTTTGCGATAAACTCGTTGAATGCCTTGTGTGGCACAGTGATGAGAAATATTAATGAATGAAGGAATTACTACATGAACAATTAATCAAATATTAATTGTTATTATGAAATATGGAATATTAATGGTGATTAATAATATGTTGATTATTATTATTACGAATAATAGAATAATAATAAGCAACTTGTTTATAAATATAATAAGAGTTATATTTATTAATGTGATAATTAATCCTATGAATATTAATTAAGTGTTATTAATGATTACATTGATATATGAGGGATGAATTAATTAATATTTTATTAATTGATTAATTGCCCTTATGAATGATAAAACAAGTAAGTAAGTTATTAATATAATGAGATTATATTAATTGTTATGTGCAAGTATGCAAAAAAAAAAATTAAACATATAAAGTATATGGAATACAACTATATTATATAGTGTAGTGTAATAGTATGTGACTATACTATATATAGGAACCATGTATTAAGATTAATTAAACTATATAAGCTACATGATTTATGCCTATGTGACAATTGTATGTGAAGTATACATTAAATATATTATAAACAATTGTTGATTAATAGAATTTAATAATAAAGAAGATGATGTAATGTGAGAATATCCGGTTAAATTATATCGGTAAGATAAAATGTATATGGATTATATGTGTGCAAATTACACTTACTACATTATATGAATTACATTATGTTATTAAAATTACAACCTAAGCATGTATCATATGAATACAACTTAGGTATATATATGATAACGTAAGTGCAAAATGACTTAAGTGTTGTATATGTTGCTAGAATGCTGAGATTGCTTGGCCTTGTCCCATATTAATAGTCACATTTCCTCACACGTGAATACATCATGAAGTTAGCCTACTCTCTATTCCTTAAACTCAGTATTTTATAGCTCTCTAGCAAATGATGAACAAGGGAGTGGGCATAATAGTGTAATTCAACTACCAACTACCTACTCTCCCATAACCTTCATGTAATTCACCAATCTGATAGTTTGATTCATGGGAAGATTGCATTGTCTGGATTATAGTTCTTCTATAAATAATAGCTCTTCTCCTCTCTTTTCAATTGCTGAGAATTGCTTGAGTGTTAAGTTGAGAGCAATACATATATTAGTAATAGCATTCTAAGAATTGAGAGACTTCAAATTTGCAGCAAGCTCAATCTACATTGCAGAGGTATAATACTTCTTGCTCTTTATTTTTGTTTTTTGTTAAAAGTTCTATTTCTTGATTATGCCAAATTAGATTGTAATTGGGTTGTAGAACACTTATTTAGTTGTTATATGAACTTATATACATGTTTAGCCTGCAATGGGATTGTTTGGAGTCGATTTGGTTATGAAATTTGGGAATTGGCCTAGCTTTCTGCCGAAGCAGGCCACTGTCTGGCACGAACCAGACACGGCGCAGCTGCGCCAATTTATAACTGAGGCCGGCCTCTGGAATTTGTTTTCTGCATTTTGCTTGATTCTGTTAAGTATTAATTGTTTAATATGGCTTAAACAAGCATGCTAATAGGTTTAACGCGCCTATATGAGTATATTAACATGACGTGCACATGTGTTGCTATGATTGTATGCAAGATTAATGGGAACGACATATAGCGTTGAAGTGAACCATGACTATATTCTGACTTTGAGCATGTTAATATGACCTAGGAATGCATGAAGAATGTGATACCATGTACGTATATGTTTCATGATATAGGATTTATAGTTCCTTTGTTTATGACCAAACTCGTTAGACTTGGTGTTAGAGAACATTTT
Organism: Panax stipuleanatus; assembly: GCA_020205555.1. Classification (NCBI taxonomy): domain Eukaryota; kingdom Viridiplantae; phylum Streptophyta; class Magnoliopsida; order Apiales; family Araliaceae; genus Panax; species Panax stipuleanatus. The sequence continues at coordinate 20,385,598 of CM035121.1, read as the reverse complement.
CAAGTAAAGCTTGGTATATCAAAGCAAATATGCATGAATACTACATGATGTACATTCTAATCTTGAGAAGATGATAACATGACTTAACTACACATAATAAGTGTGACGCCCCCAGAATTGGTCCAATCAACCCAACCCATTCTAAGTCGCCAAACACATGGTACAGAATCCAAATACAAACTTTATATCAAAAGGTCATGAGCAGGACGACCATACAAACTGTGAGTGTCAATACAAATCGTATATAATACGAAATATAAACACTCAAATTCAGTCCTCAATAGTTATAATTATTTTCACACTATTATACAAAAATAGTGAGGACTACTACTGCTCTAACTCTGCCCATCACTTTGTTTCCCGACTAGTCCCTGCAACATTCTCATTTCCTGAAAAGGACAATAGAATAAAAGGGTGAGCTCAACTAGCCCAGTAAAGAATATTATGACTAAAGATAATTAAATTATCAATAGCATTTGTCAGTAATAAATTAGAGATTTAAACATATAGTAGATGATAAAACTTTTCAACCATAGTTGTAGCGGAACGATCAATCCATTAAAAGAGTCAAATAGACCATAATGTCTATTATCTCCTCCACGTTAAAAGTCCACCAACAATATTGTATCCCTGTAACATCAATCAACAATTCCTTTCCACAATCATGTAAACAAGTCATGATCATCGTTATATCGATAAATCCCTCTTCGCACTCAGGACGAATATAATTTTCATCACCTGTCTTTACCTGAAACAGCAAAGATCGTGGTTATACCAAATCACAGTTCCTGTTCATAATCATACTAATCATTTCATCTTTGCACTCAGGCCAAAGATATTCAACAACAGGTCATCTTTGCACTATGGGCCAAAGATATTCAACAACAGGTCATCTTTGCACTACAGGCCAAAGATATTCAAAACCAGGTCATCTTTGCACTACGGGCCAAAGATATTCATATCTCAAAAAAATATCTAATCATTTCAGAATTTATATAAACAATAATTATAACCATGTTGATCAATTCACCTTTGTCCTTAAGCTAAAGATATTCAATTATAAATTCAATGGTCATGAACATACTAGTCAACAATTCATCTTTGCACTACTGGCCAAAGAGAACCCATAGTCATGATCATACCAATAATCTACCCATCTTTACACTCAAGTCAAAGAGAACTTCCATCACCATGATTATAAAAATGTTATATATAATAATAAGAACAATATGATCAAAACATGGATCTAATTTCAAGAGTAAGATTCATAAATCAACGATAATTTGGTTAGACAAAAAATCAATTTTGTCGTGAATAGTATTCATGAATAGTAACCCGTGCATAGTACTCCGTGAATAGTGCCTCGTGAATAGTAACCCCGGCATGAAAAGGAAAAAATTTCATAAGAAAAATTATACCAATATTCTGGTGAAATGATATTCAACCGTAACATACACCGTATTCGTGAATAGTGCCGTATACGTGAATAGTAACCTCGACATGAAAAGGTAAAAATTTCATAATAAAAATTATACTTCGTGAATAGTACTGTATTCGTGAATAATGTCGTATACGTAAATAGTGCCGTATACGTAAATAGTAACCCCGACATGAAAAGGTAAAAATTTCATAATAAAATTCATACCAATATTTCGGTGAAATGATATTGAAAAAAATAACATCATTTACTTAAAAAATAACATCCCTTACCTCAAAAAAATAGTATTTCTGGCTGGAATATCAGATATAATACTGAAAAAAATTTGCACTATTTAACAACACTCAAAGTATCGAAATACTTACAAAAATACGTTCGATATTATAGAGAGAGAACTTCTAATTCTGGTGTGATTTTCAATTCTAACCAAAGCACTCTATTTATAGGAAAATGCTTAGAACGCCAAAGCAGAAAATTTAATAAATTATTATTTTTTCCTACGCCTGCCATCCTTGAACAAAAATTTCCAGCATTTTTCGTCAACAAAAGGACACTAGGGTCCCACCACATTCTAGAAAAAACCTCCACTAAAAATTAATTATTCTAGAACTTCAATAATTCATAATAAATAGCCCTTTTATCAAAAAATACGAATCTTGTGTTCATTCCATATGAAATTTAATTATCTACAACTTTGTAGAATAAAAGTTTTCCAAATTTCAAACAAAAAATGTCAGAAATCTACATACGGATGATTTTCCACACCTCCATTTCGACAAAATACTGATAAAATACTTCAACATTAATTCCTTCATTTATATCCGTATAAAATAAATATTTTCTTATTATTTTTTATCAATAATTAATTATTCACAAATAATATTATAGAACCACAATATTAACAACCACGTCGTTCCCAAGAAAGAGGGGGCCTTCCGATAAGGATTTCTCCTTACTGGCGTGCACTCCTAGACAGAACTTCCCTAGACATTGCCAATAATGTTATCTAATAATATTATTCAAATAATATGAATTATTGATCTGATAATGGATAATACTGTGCAGTGACAATTATTGAATTAACAATAATATAAAAATATTGTACAATATCGTGTGCTACTGTGCAACAACGCGTATTACTTTACTTTATCCACCGGGTATTTCAACAGTTTTAACGGTAACAACTCCGCCGTTATTTTTAGAAAACGTGTTCGAGTCGTTTTCTTCATTCGATATTTTGTCGTTATGGGGCCCACAACTGACTTCTCCGTCGTACGAATATTTCCCGACAACAAGAATATTCTACGACCAAGCGAATATTCCCCGATAATAATGAATATTTTACAACCACTTGCTTATTTTGAAAATTTTACATATATCACCCTCAACTTTAATCTTTTATCAATTTAACCATTTACTGAATAATAATTATAAGAAAAATTGAATACTTCTATTTCATAAAATCCGGGGTCTTACAATAAGAGCTTTAAAGTTGTCTTGTATGTGTTGAATTGCATCATTCAAGTTTAAAATGATTTCAAGTGCAAACATGAATATGTTTTCAAACACATTGCATTAGTATAAGTAGTTAAGTTCTAAGAATCTAAAATAACATGTTTACATTCATTATGTCTCTAAACATGGTTCTTATGTGGTTAATATAAGGGTAGTAGACCAAGTATGAGTTTGAATTATGTTTCAAAGTACTAAACGATGCTAGTTATGAATAAATGATATGAACACTATGAGCATGTCTAAATCAAGTTATGTGATCACTTCACATGTTTACAGGACAAGTATGATAACTTACGTGAATTCATGGCGTTGCATGGCCCTAAGTCGTTAGAAACCATGATTTAGAACTATAGCATGTATGATTGAACTTGAAAATGTTATACAAACAATGAAGTATCCTTTAATATGCATACATACTATGTGATATCATATGTTGATACTTGAATCTGATTTTTGACGGTTAACTTATTGAAATGTCATAACTTACTAAAATAACATATATTTAGTATTGATTGTGGTCTTATGTGATAATAATGATATGAGAATATGTTTAACTCAGAAAGAGGAACGTTAAGGATAAAAGTTATATTAGTCGAGACTTGTGAATTAAATATGATACTATACATGGTATGATTGTATGGTAAGATTGAAGACGTAACTTATATATGGATGGTATATATAAGATAAAATATGAAGTTAAACTATATGACTAATGAATATCATATATATACGTAACTATATTACGATAGAGATTCGAAAGTGTTGATTTACTTAACGAGGATAAACTACGCTTAAGGAAAGTATCCTATCCTTGTGTTTACTTTATTCAAGGAACGTTGTACGCAAGTTCCTAACCTTACTCTTTATTGAGCGTTCATTAAGCTTGTGCTATTATTGTCGTACAAGTAAATTTTGAGATTGCAAGTCATGTATTATAAACTATATACTTCAGGTATAAGATAAAAGCATATTCATATTCTTCAAGCTTTAAATCTTGAGATTGAACTTATAATTGTTGTGATCTATGCCATTTGATTCGGCTAGACTTATATTGTTGAAGGGCGACCCAAACCAATTGATTGGTGCGAGATCTTATACTGACTGAGATGAACGACATTCTTTGAAGGAAAAACATAATTGTCGGGAGACCGACGTGCGCACTTTAGTACAATTAAACGATATGCATACCGTAGGGTACTTTAGGCTGATCACCTGCTATACTTGTTTTGTTGGATTATCAGTATATTACTGTTAATTCTAGTAAGAGTTCATAGTCCTTAGTGACTGCTCAGTATTTAGTTATCTTGAAATCTTAAATTAATTTAGTAATGAATCATATTGATATTATTCTGTCCTTAACGACTGTTATTGAGAACTGTTGATATTCTTGCTATCCTTGAACTATCATACCTTGCTATACCCTTTTTGAGATTTGAAAACTATATTACTCATCCTTGTTGTTATATTACTTGCTGAGCAAATTTGTTGCTCATTCTTGCTTTTCCTAAAATATTTCAGTTAAGGCAGAGCAGTGCGTAGCCTCGGGCACCGACAAGGGCAAAGGAAAGGCTACTGAGTAGCTTAATATTATGTAGAACCTTATTATTGTAATAAGAACTTATTCTATTATGTACTAGTTAAGGTTATGTATGCTTAAGTCATGTATAAGCTATGTAATCAGTGTTTAAGTTACGAGACCTTGGGACGTGAATAAATTATATTAATTAAATATAATCTATTTGGTAGTAGTATTGTGAATTATTCCGCTGTGCGATGCGACAATTAGTCGTAATATAATTATCATGGTGTTAGAGTTTAGAATGTGACGAACCGAATTCGAGTGACCCTGTGGTGGTCCGAATTTGGAGGCGTCACAGGTTATATTACATATCTAATCAATAAAAATCACAAAAATAATTTAACTTGAACACTACTCCCTCCATCCCTAAATTTGATGTTTTGGAGCTTTGCACAACTATTAAGAAAGTTAAAACTCCTATAAAAACTCCACTAAAATTATTATGTATTACCAAAAATACTCTTGCATAGATAAATAAAAAACTAAATTGTAGATGATCAAGATGAGAGAGAAATATTGCTAGAGGATAGAGAAAATATAAGAATTATAAGAGAGAGAAAAGAGAGTATACCATTAAGATATTAAAAGAGGGAGAAAAATAGCCTTGGAAAAGTTGGAGAGAATTAAAGAGAGTATTAAATGTTTGGGGGTAATTTAGAAAATAATGTAATCAATATCTTCTAGAAATCTACGAACGTCAGATAAATAAGAACAAAATTTGTTCTCTAAAACGTCAAATAAATAGGGATGGAGGGAGTAATTGATAAAATAATAATATAACAAAGTTAGAAAAACAAATGAAGGACAAGAGACTAGGTTTAGAGTTGTGCATAAAAATTTAAAAAATAATTATATAACATTAAATATAGTATCAATTGTCTTTAATACTCTCTATATTTTTAACTATGTGACGTTTTAGGGAGTTCAAAAATTTTAATATATTTGACGTTATCAAATTTCTAGGAAGCATTAATTATAATTTTTCCTCTATTGTCCTCATGTATCTTTCTATCTCATTTATCTAAGCAACTTTAATTTATACATATTTTCTTAATTAATGTAAAGATAATTGTGGTAATGCATATCAACCTTAATGACAGAATTGGAGCAATAAATGATTTTCTTAATAAGCGTTAAAAGAATATTGGAATTGTGAATATATATCTCAAAAAATTAGGAGTAACGATGGGTTAATTTTGGAAAGATTGTGACTAATTCTTCTGTGCTATTTTTGTTTGTAAAAAACATGATTGGCAATAGACTAACTCTCCTAATTTAGCACTATGTACTTTGAACTATTTTATCCTATGATGGGGGATTAATAGTCATTTAAATAGTCATATGAACTATTTTTTGTCATTCCTAGCTAAGGCTATTTACGAGAGATTATATAATCCCATGATGAATGTGGGATTAATAATTCTCCCATTTAAGCTATCAAATGAATTTATGAGACTAATAATCCCACATCAAGGGACTAATAATTCATCGTCAAAGGATTAAATAGTCTAGAGTAATGTTAAATTAAGACAAATAATTCAATCTCAAACATGTTTTTTGCAATTAAACATGCCCTAGATTATATAAAACCTCAAAAATTTAATAAAAATAAAATCATCTAAAACGTGATACTCCATCCATCCCTTAATATGAGTCGTTTTAGAGAATTATTTTTGTCTCTTAATATAAGTCGTTTGAGAATTTTAAGTAAGCATTAATTGTTTAGTTTTCAATATTATCTCAAGTATTAAATATAACTTTGGATCTCTCACTATTTTCCCCCCAATAAATAACACTCTCTTATTTCAATACAAGAATAATATAGACAATTGATATTATATTTAATGCTATACAATTATTTTCTTAATATTTGTCCACAACTCAAAAACGATTTATATTAAAGGACGGAGAGAGTATCGTTTTAGAGAAGTGTTTTTGTCCTTTAGTATAAGACGTTTTATAATTTCAAGTAAGCATTAATTGCTTAATTTCAAATATTACCCCAAGTAATAAATATAACTTTGATTCTCTCACTATATTTTGCCCAATAAATAACACTTTTTTTTAATACAAAAGCAATATAGACAATTGATATTATATTTAATGTTATACAATTATTTTTTTAATACTTATGCACAACTCTAAAACGACTTATATTAAGGGACGAAAAGAGTATACTCCCTCCGTTCCTAAAAGATTGTCGTTTAAGGTTTTGGCACATGTATTAAGAAAGTCATTTAATACTAGTAAAATTTATTTGAAATTTCATCACTACCCCTTTATGGGAAATTGCAAACTATTAATACAAGGAAAAGAATTTATTGGGACAATGAGAGAAGATAGGGGTAATATAGGAAAGTAAATAATTTATTCTTCTAGGAAGTTGTAAACGACAAATATTTTGTAACAAATTTTTTCTTCTAAAACGACAATCTTTTAGGAATGGAGGAAGTATATTATAGGAGGAACAAGTTCTTCTTAATCTGTTAACCACAAGCGAGTTTGTTGGACTAACTGCGTTGGAAATTTAGTAATGATATACTCTCTTCGTTCTTTAATATAAGTCGTTTTAAAGTTGTTCACAATTATTAAGAAAATAATTGTAAAACATTAAATATAATATGATTAATTATCTATATTGTCCTTGTATTAGAAAAAGAGAGTGTTGTTTATTGGACAGATAATAGTGAGAGAACTACAGTTATATTTAATACTTGAGGTAATATTGAAAATGAAGCAATTAATACTTGCTTAAAATTCTCAAACGACTTATATTAAAAAATAAAAATATTTCCCTAAAACAACTTATATTAAAAAATGAATGAATAAATATTAAATTATTAAATAACGAGTCGGGTTCAACTAAATTCAATTCGATGCCGCCTACGGAACAGTGGACTTGGTTCGTTTGTACATAATTGTCTCGAGAATTACACTACATTATGAGGGGAGTTGCCATCAGATCCATTTGGTTACTGGTAGTACATAATGGATGGACATACTAGTACTCCTTTTGTTTCTTAAAGAGTGCAGTTTTAGTTAAAAAAAATTATTCTTTAAAGAATACAGTTTTAGGAACCCAAAGTATTCTTTTTTCAAATATGCTCTTATTTTAATTAATGCACTAAATGGGGAAGTTAATGCATTAAAGGAAGAGAAAAACTAACTTTGTCATTTTATCTCACTTATTGGTTTATATGCTTTTTACTAAAACTGCACTCTTTAAAAAACAGAGGAAGTAGTCGTTATGCTCCGCGTTAAAACGATCATAGAGTAATTAATTCAACTACTGAGCTATAAAATTATTCGTAATGTCGTATTTCTACAACTCTCAATATATAAATTTCAACTATCCCAAACAAGCCCTAGTCAAACTTAACTCCTAAATCATGCTTTGGATATGTTTAATACTACTACTAACAAAGATTAGGCTAACTGAGTAGTCAAGAAATCAAACTGAGTTGTCCAAGAAGATTTAGAAATTAGAAATATTGATCTATTGACATCATTTTGACGAATAAGTGAGCAATAATTACCAACTTTGAACCCATACTATACAAATAATATTAGAATATTCTTTAGATGTCACCATCTGGTCAATGACCTTGGCTCTAAGGCATCGTTTAATATTCAAAAGTGTAACGTGGAAAATTAATAAAGATATGGAAGAAGGAGCCAAAAAGCCTACAGGAGGAAGAAACGCAAGTCAACGACTAGTGTTTGTTTATTTCTTGGAGTATATTAATAGTCTTCCCAACCAATCAAAACATGAGATCTGGTCTTACAAATTAGTCAATGCTTTCACACATTGAAATACAAACTAAAAAAATTGGCTCCCAGAAAAGAAAATTGAATTTTTTAAATATCAAAGGTGATGATGACACATTTGTAGCAGCTTATTATGTTTATTTCAGTAAAATTATTCATATAATATGACAATGTGGTAGTGGAAGTCAGCAAGTCAAGCCTACTATAAGGGTGTTACTTATAAGTTTAAAAATATATATTTATAATGATTAATTCTTCAAAAGATATTCATTTGAAAATTCCTAAACTTCTTTTAAAAAAAATTAAACATCAATCAACTTAATTTAGACCACAAAATAATGAATAGTACTTTATTCGTTCCACAAAAAAGAGAGTAAATTTTATCTTTTTTTAATGATATATTTTATTTCATGCTTATCTCTAAATTTATTGAATTTAAATAAATTAATAATGTTACGATCATTTAATTGCGATGATAAACTTAAAAATATTATTTCATTTTATTCTAAAACTAATAAAAATCAGCATTTTATTTCTATCTTTGCAAGTTTATAATATCTATGTATGTTAATCATAAAGAAAAAAAGATTAATATTTTGTGTATGAAAAATATTATAGGTCAAATTTCATACAATATTATTGAGAAAATATTTTTATAGGGGCAAAAATTTATCCTTTTTCTTTCTATTTATAGTACTTTGTAATAATTTTTTTGAATCTCGCCTCCAGAGCTGAAATTTCACATTCAAGCATTCTTTTAGACAAGGGGATAGGGTTGCAGATGCACTGGTAGCAACAGACACATAATCACAAGGCAAAAATGCACCCAAAAAAAAAAAGTAATCACAAAGCAATTAAATTTTTTGATTCATTATTTTCTAGTCATGCCAAGATTGTTCCCCCAATTTTCGTAAGATTTAATTTTTTTTAGGTGGTCATTAATAATTCCCTTTTAATCCTTTATGTAATTATTGATTTTGTTTTTTATCCTTTTGAGTATATGCCTAGATCTGGAAAACGGGTCGGGCTGGCTCAAACAGGCCCAAGTTTTGGTTGGCTGAAAGTAAGCGGCTCGTGGCCCGGGTTGGGTTGGGCCGGTTCGTCTCGCGGGCTTTTTCTTTTATTTTACTTTTTTATTTACTTTGAAAATATGTAAATCACAATGCTATTTAATAAAATTCAAATTGAAATGTAGTGACTGCTAACAACATTCAAATTGACTTATGCGGTTATGCCTTAGGGAGTTAGAGTTTGGTTAAGCTTTTTAGGCTTCTGGCTTTGCTTTGGGCCGAGTGTTGTGTTGACTTGCTTTGCAGCTTTGGGCTTGAAACATTTGGCCTGCTGAATCACTGAAATAGTGGGCTGCAGTGAAGTGGATTTTTTTTAAAGGGCCGGGCGGGCCGGGGCGTCCATGGTAGGGGTGCACATACAGGCTGCCTGGCCTGGCCCGGTCTAGGCCTGCCAGGCTTTGACCGTTGACCAGGCCAGGCCAGGCCGGGTTTACTTGCTGAAATGGTGATCTGAGCGAGCCTGTCGGCTAGACCAGGCCCAAGCCAAGGCACAAACCGGTCCAACCAACCTACACAAGATCATCACCACATCTCCAGCCACAAATACAACCATCAAATATTTGGATATAAAAAAAATTCTTAGTTCCTAAGCAGTTGGATAATCAATCAGTACTAGAAATAATTGTATAAATGCATTCAATTTGACAGAAAAAAGAATCAATCAGTACTAGAAATTAATTTAAGAACTTAATCAGTGCTAGAAATTAAGTGGGTGGGTTACAAGTAAAGAATAAATTACATAAATTAGATCAGACCTTATTCTAAAACTTCTTAACCCATAAACGGGATCTGACAGCTTCGCTTGAGCTTCATAGCATATAGTAACAACAACATTGTGCCGCTGGTTCATAGGAATGCAGGTGCCTTATACACGTGATATTAATAAACCTTTCATTTGGGAACATAAACTCAAACTAATAGTTGTAGTGAAATTTAATTGAAGTTGATTCTGAAGGATATTACCCATTCCAACGCCATTGCTGAGTGAAGTCCCTACCGCCATCTCTCTCCCTGATTGATACGAAGTATTTAGATTAGTGTTTTATTAGATGGGATTGGGTTGGACTTCGGAGGTAGCCTTTTTAATTTTTAGAGTTGCTGGCTTAAATTTGTATAGAAGTTGGGCTGGGTTGATAACTTGATGGATAACTTATTTTATTTAGGCTGGGCTGATGAAGAGAGCTAACTTATTCTTTTTTTGGGTTGGGCTGTACAGAAGTGGGGGTTGGCTTGGGGCTGGTAGTGTGTCACTAGGCATGCAGGCCAGATCGTTCTAGGCCACAGGCCAGGTCAGGCTCAGGCCTTTTTTCAGGCCAGGCCAGGCCAGATCACATGCTAAAAATGAGGTCCATTTGAGGCCTTCAGGCCGGGCTTTTTTAGGCCAAGCCTAGGCTGGACCAAGGCCAGGCCTCAGACCTTTTGTGCACCTCTAGCCCACGGGTTGGGCCTTCACGGGCGGGGCTAAAATTGGGTCGGGCCAAACATGCCCAAATTTTTATGGGCTAAAAAAGTGAAGCCCAAAACCCATTTTTTGACGGACGGACTAGCCTGGCCTGCGAACCTGGGCCGATTTTGCCAAGTCTATATATGCTCCCTCCCTCCCTCCCTCTCTCTCCAATTTATATAATAATCATTTTTAAAATTAATAAAACTATAATCTAGACAAGAGCTTCTAGACTGATCCGCATACTTCAGTCAATGTGCTTTCTGCCGAAAAGGAATATATTCACTAACTTAATTTAAGAAGTTTATTTAACAAGCTATAGTATTTAGCTCAATTTTTGCAAACAACTTATTGTAATAATTGTGGATTATTTTGGACAAGAAATTTGCCATTGTATTTGTCGAGGCTGGGAAGAAAAATATTTGTGTTCTTTTTTATGTTTTATTATTTAGAAAAAACACTCTTTTTTTTATGTAATTTGGTGTGGGTTAGGTGAGATTTTTGAAAAATAACTTTTTTGTCGATGGAATTTTTAGAAAGTTTGGTTTTAAGTTTGGGGCAATGTAACAGAGTCGTCAATTGGTATAAGTTTAAATAGATGTACCAACTCATCAGAATTTTTTCATTTTGAAAGATAAATGACCCAAAATGTGACTCTATTACATTGGCTTTCAACCGAGATTCACAGCAGGGGTGAGCATGGTGCGGTTTGAAGCCTGTCGATGTCGGTTTAAAACTTCCGCGGTTCGGATCACAACCCGGAACTTTTAATTCCTCCTTCTAAGTTATCTCGACCCTTATTCTTTTTATTTAGGAAAAAGATTTTGAAGGGTTTTTTAGGAAAAAGGCCAACATGTATCATGCCGACGATTTAACGTTTTATAGAGTCGCCAGTTGGTAAATTTGAAAATGATTGTACCAACTCAATCGAGTTTTGTTTGAAAGAGACCCAATTGCTGGACATTGTTGAAACTTGATCTTTGAAAATAAAGTTTGAGCTGGGGGGCTTGGTTAAGTGTGGGGAAGGTGTTAGGCACCCCACGACTCCCGTGTAAACACGGTATCACATCTTTTTAATATTTCTCTTAAAACGTGAATGCGTGAGTGAATGCTTTTTGAAAATTGGGTCTATTGATTTAATTGATTGAAAGTAGTGCTTTGCTTCGTTGAACCTATATACGAAGGGTTTGATATGATTTAAAATCAGTCTTTGATTTGATTTGCAAAAGTATTTAATTTGATTTGCAAAAGCTTTTCTTTTGATTGAATTGAAAATGAGATTTTGAAAGCTGATTTATCAAACCCTTACGCTAGCATAGGAATTAAAGCCGGTTGATACTTCCAATTTTATCTTTATAGCCTTAAGGTTGCATGTGAATGGTGATTTGTTGGGCTGCGAAGCATCCTCGACCACAGATATAGACAAATGTCGGTCTCCTCATGGGCATGAAAACCATCGGAGGGACGCTGACACGATAATTGACATTTTCACTATGTTGAGACCTTAAATCCGGATAACCGTTTTAAGGTCTGTTTACATGTACATTTCTACAGAAAAACTGGCAGGGTACATTTGTAAATCGGAGTTTGTTCATCGTGGGAATCAGATTCTGATCAGTTTGAACATGAATCCCACGATTCCTAGGCTCACATCTGAGTAGCCAAAATATGCACAGTTCAAATTTGCACAAAAATAGATATATACATCATCACGTCGCAATGGAACCAAGGATTCATCAGTAAATCCTGGCTGTGCGTGGCCAAAGCATCTCGTTCCCACTAGATAGCGATTTAAGGGACGCGAGGTTGCTTTCGAAGCTGAAACTAGAAAGAAAGCTAGATTTAAGAAAATCTTAGCCATTCTAACTTCCCGGTTCAGTCTGGAGGTTTTAAACTGTTTGAAAACTAGAATTGGTGAGATTTAAATAAATCTAGTCTGCCCGTAGATATGTCAGTGTCGATTCATATAAAAATAAATATTTAAAGCAGCAGTTGGATAGAAAGCGAGTAAAGCAATATATATACAGTTATATATAAAAGCTGTAAAGGACGATGGGTTTTCACGCCGGTGCCTGGACTGAAATTGAAATATATATATATATATATATATATATATATATATATATATATATATATATATTGACAGAAACTTAGCCATCCAAGACTGGAAAAATGACCAGTGATGGTAAAGGCTGCTTATATATGCATATATATATATAAAAATAGTAAAAAGGGCACAGAATGATCCAGGCCGAATTAGAATATAAATGTACAGAAAAGTAGTCAACCAGAGACTAGGAAGATAATCCAATAATGGTGAAGTGTGCAAAAATAGTATAAAGGCCACGAAATAGTCCAGGCCTGACTGAAATGTAAATTGCAGAAAAGTAGTCAACCACTGACTAGGGAGAGCACCTAGTATGGCGAAGAGTGCAAAAGTAGTATAAAGGGTGATGGATTTTCACGCCGGTGCCCGGACTGAATTGAAATATATATATATATATATATATATATATATATTGACAGAAATGTAGTCAACCAGGGCTGGCAAGAGAACTAGTGATGGAGAAAATCGCTTATATATGCGTAAATATATATAAAAGCGGTAAACTACCTCAAATTTGACATCCGGGCTTGACATAATTAAAATGTTAGTATATATACAGTTAAATATATACAAAAAAGGGCCAAACCCGGACTGGGAAGATAACCCAGTCCGGCAAAGTTGCCAGAATGTGTGTGCTAGTGCATTGAAGCTGCTGGAGCTGACGGATCGTCAATCTGAGTTGTGAAAATGCCAGAAAATCAGTTTATGTACAAAAATGTACCAAATTTCGACGAAAACCGCCACGTAACTAAGTTCCGGGCATTTTTAGAAAACGAAACTTAATGTGCAAGTGTATAAAAGTACGAAGAAGTAATATTCACTTTCTGATCGTGAAAATACTTATAATGGACTACTACACAGGTTTTTGCCAAATCATAGGCTCTATACGTCCAAATCTACTAGTTATTTTCTGATATGTGGTAGTATATGGGTATATCTACGTGTTGGAGTGAAAATATTTGGGTTTAGAAGAGGTGTAAAAGTCAAAAAATCAAACTGACAGGGCTTCGCTGTGTTTTATTTTTTTTGAAATGAGGGGGGGGGGGGGGGGTTGTACGTTTATTTATAGGCCAGGGAGCCTTCACTCTATCTGCGGTTATCGCAGGTAGAGGTGTGGCTCCCCTAAGTGGGGCCCACGTGCCGGGTTCTGTCGTCTCGAAGTACGTGCACTCCGGACAACGCTCAGTTAAAGTCAAAACTTTCTAACTTTTGATCGGAGCGTCCGTTTGAGACGTACGATACCTTTTCGAAAAGCCCTTGCCAAGAGTGTTGCAATGACATGGGATAAAATATTTTCTGGGTTCAAGAAGACGGGTTCATAACCATGTCTTCGATTCCCCGCAGTTTGTCCACAGAGCTGTCTTGCGCTTTTTGCACTCGGGATCGTTGTTAGGGTTCGTTCTAACCTTGTTGGCATCAATTCAGCTTAAATTTGACCAAATCGGTTGAGAGTTGGTAAAATGACCATTTTACCCCTCCTGGGGCAGCCTGTAGTGTCGGGACGGCCTTTGGGTGGATCTGGCTTCCCAAGTTATCTCTGGGGCTGAACTGCACTTCCCGGATTGACGCCGGGGCTGATCTGTACTTCTCAGACTGAGATCGGGGATGACTTGACACGTCCTATGTTGATGTCGAGGTTGATCTTCACCTCCCGGGTTGATGCCGGGGCTGACTTGACGGCCCGATATTGAGATCATCGGTACCTCCCGGGTTGATGCCGGGGCTAACTTGTACCTCTCAGGTTGTCGCTGAGGCTGATTTGAAAGCCCAATATTGAGATTTGGATTTGACTTGATGGCCCGATCAAAGATTGGGTTGATTTGATGATCCGATTGACGATCGGAGCTGGATGGACGGTCCGATTGACTATCAAAGCTAGATGGACGGCCCGATTGACTATCAAAACTGGATGGACGGTTCGATTGACGATCGGAGCTGGATGGACGGTCCGATTAACTATCGGATCTGGATTAGCTGTCCGATTGACTATCGGATCTGGATTGACGGTCTGATTGACGATCGGAGCTAGATTGACAGTCCGATTGACTATCGAATCTGGATTGACGGTCCGATTGACTATCGAATTTGGATTGACTATTCGACTAACGATCGGAGCTGGATAGACGGTCCGATTTACGATTAAAGCTGGATAGATGGTTCGATTGACGATCGGAGCTGGCTGGAATACCAACATTGGGGATCAGATTTGATTTAAATACCAATATTGGTGATTGGATTTGAACTGGATGACCGGTATTGGTGACCGAATTTGGATCGAAAGCCCGGTATTGATACCGGGGTTGATTTGATTGACGGCTTTGCCCTCCTACAGTGTTAGTATTGGGGGCAAGGAAAATTTTAAGTGTCTACAGATGCCCCTCTTTATCATATCCATACAATGTAGTGGAATGGACAGGATAAAGATTGGTAGACACTGGAAATAAGATAAATGCCAGAGATGCTACGAAATCTGGGTGTCTTTGAGTGGAACGGGGCTGCTCTTGGCTGCTTATGTAATCTATCTGCTGGGGATAATGTTGTCATGGACAACCCTTGATATTATTGATAGGTTACCACGAACTATGCTTGTCATTTTCTGTTGGGGATGACATTATTCATGGTAACTTGTTTGACTGTGATGGGGATGAGATTGTCGAAGATGAGCTATCACAGATTATTCTCGTCTTGATCTGCTGGGGATGACGTCCTCTGCGATAGCTTCGTAGATTCTGATGAGGTTGATATGAGTGATACTACCTCAGTGATCCCATTGAGGATGTGTATAACAGATTCCATCATTGGCGATGGATTATTATAATTGCTTCCGTCACCGGATCCCTTCCGATGCTTGGCTGGGGCTGAACCGACGGTTGAAGCGTCATTGGGGTTGGGCCAATGGCTGGACTGGATTTTGATCAGTACCCGAACTTTACTAGAGGGGAACCATCGGCTGAAATGGACTTTGGTCAGTACCCGAACTTCGCTGGGGTTGTGCCAACGGCTGAACTGCCATCAAACAACACCCGACGCTTCGCTGGGGTTGTGCCAACGGCTGAAAGGGAATTTGGTCAGTACCCGAACTTCACTGGGGTTGTGCAAACGGCTGAAATGGACTTCGGTCAGTACCCGAACTTCACTGGGGTTGTGCCAACTGCTGAAATGTCATCGGTCAGTACCCGACGCTTCGCTGGGGTTGTGCCAACGGCTGAACTATCATCGGTTAGTACCCGACGCTTCGGTGGGGTTGTGCCAACGGCTGAACTATCATTGGTCAGTACCCGACGCTTCGCTGGGGTTGTTCCAACGGCTGAATGTCATCGGTCAGTACCCGACGCTTCGCTGGGGTTGTGCCAACGACTGAACTGTCATCGGTCAGTACCCGATGCTTCGCTGGGGTTGTGCCAACGGCTGAACTATCATCGGTCAGTACCCGATGCTTCACTGGGGTTGTGCCAATGGCAAAACTGTCATCGGTCAGTACCCGATGCTTCACTGGGGTTGTGCCAACGGCTGAACTATCATCGGTCAGTACTCGACGCTTCGCTGGGGTTGTACCAACGGCTGAACTATCATCGGTCAGTACCCGACGCTTCGCTGGGGTTGTGCCAACTGCTGAACTATCATCGATCAGTACCCGACGCTTCGCTAGGGTTGTGCCAACGGCTGAACTGTCATCAGTCAGTACCCGACGCTTCGCTAGGGTTGTGCCAGCGGCTGAAATATCATAGGTCAGTACCCGACGCTTCGCTGGGGTTGTGCCAACGGCTGAACTGTCATCGGTCAGTATCCGACGCTTTGATAGGGTTGTGCCAAAGGCTGAAATGTCATCGGTCAGTACCCGACGCTTTGAAAGTGGCAGTTTTCAGTAGTTTTGTGCAGTTTTTGCGTAGTTTTTGCGCAGTTTACTTTGTTGATCCCCGGACATGGCTTCAGGATGAATATCAAGGGTCTCCGTGGGGTCAAGATTATGCTTCTTAAACGCAGTATTTCAGGACAAACCGCTCAATCGCGTAGCAATTTCTCTTAAGATTTGACTCAGCAGCACATAAGAACTCCTTTTCGACTTGAACTGGACCGGGCTCGGGGGAGTCGGACCCACCCTAGGCTATCGTAGGTGGAGGTGCGGTAGCCGCAGGTGGAGGTGCGGCTACATGGGCAATTTAATGTGCTGCAGGATTTTCATTTTTCAAGTTTCAGTTTTGAGTTCCAAACGAATTTTAAATCTTCTTTTTCAGATCTACGGGGCTTGGACAACTGTTAGTCCCGGTGCCTAAGTATGAACCTACTTTATGATATTTATATAAATTAACTATATCAATAAAAGATCACTTAAGACTTTGAGTCCTCGTTCGGCTGGTTCCCTCATTTAAGAAGATTATCTCCGCAATAGTTTCGGTGTTTAAGTACTAACCTTTTATATGATATAAATAAATGAAATATATATATATATATATATATATGTGTGTGTGTGTGTGTGTGTGTGTGTGTGTGTGTGTGTGTGTATGTATATAAAAATTTAATTTGTATATCTATAAATATACACAAGCATGAGATAATTTAAATAAATCAATTCAAAACAAATATCAAATAACCTTTTTTGCCCTAAGCTTGAAAAATCTATAAATAGGAGGCTTTTCATTCATTTCAATTTTCCAATTCCTAAAGAAAAGAAAAGCTTATATTCCTTGCCTACATTCTCTCTCTTCTACTTAAAGTTTCTATCTTTTGACGAAGAGAAAATTGGTTAAGGTATTTGAGATAAGTCCTTAAATGAAGTTGTTTGAATTATCTCACACTGGTGTATATTTATAAATAAACAAATATAAATTGGTCTATTCATTTATATATATATATATATATATATATATATATACATTTCACCTATTTATATCTCATAAAGATTAGTACTTTATCACCGAGACTATAGCGGAGATATTCCTCTTAAGTGAGGGAATCAGCCGAACGAGAACTCAAAGTCTTAAGTGATATTTTATTATTATAGTTTATATATATAAATATCGTAAAGTAGGTTCGTACTTAGACACCGAGACTATAACGGAGATATTCCTCTTAAGTGAGGGAATCAGTCGAACGAGAACTCAAAGCCTAAGTGACATATCAAAAATATTTATATAAATATTAAATGTGATAACTATAAATTTGATTAGTACTTATACACCGAGACTATAGCGAAGATAACCTTCTTTAGTGAGGGAATCAGTCGAACGAGGACTCAAAGTCCTAAGTGATTTTATTTAAAGTATTCACATCATAAATTAAATATATTATTATATATCTTTGAGTTAAATAAATTTATTTGTTATATCAAATATTATTTAATTAATTCATTTATTATACTTGATATCTTTCATCACAAGTATTTGAAAATAAATTCATTTATTCATAAATACTTGTTGTATAATATAAAAGTTATTTAAACTTTTATATCACAAACTTCATTGAATATATCAGCTTACAAAGAATCATATCATTTACTATAAAAGCTATTTAAACTTTTATATCTGAAATTAATTCTATATCAGTTTAACATAGAAACACATTCTTTATTTTTAAAGGAAACGTAAATGTAATACCCGAGAATTTCTGAATATTATTAAATGAATATATTAATGAAAATGAATATTTATTTGAATATAAATATATATGTGTTGCGAGATGAGCTCATTCAAATGAATTCAAATTGAATATATAATAATTGAGGAAGAATGTGGAGTTTCTGTTAAACACGTTAAAATGCCTTGTGTGGTACGAGAATAGAAACAATAATGAGCTTAATTAAGCTTAAGTGATAAGCCTTGTGTGGGCTAATTAATTTCCTAATCTAGTTGAGTCATTGAATTAATAATGTATTGGACTTAGGATATATCCAAGCCCAACAACATTAATGTGATATGTTATAAGAATTAAGAGATGTGGCCCAATCAATTTATGTGCTAGATTAAATAATAGAGTCCATGTGCTTTAGTGTGCTTAGCCCAATTGATTTAATTTGATGTAGCTCAATGTGTAATGTATGATGATAGGAATATATATATATATATATATACATATATATATATATATGTATGTATGTATATATATGTATGTATGTATGTATATATATATATATATATATATATATATATATATATATATATATATATATATATATATATATGAAGATATATATGCATGTAGTTGTATAATAGAGGTTGTAAAATGAGGTGTGACATTGGAATGTGAATAATTATTATATAAAACTATATGATAAAAGTAAGCTTAACTTATGTAAATTACTAAGTGATATGCAGGAGTCTTATGTGACCCCATGATGTGTGTGGGAGTATTTAAATTGGTATTCTCAACCTATGAGAGAAAATGACTTTGACTAAATAAATAATTAATATTAAATAATTATTTTAATATTTATGTAGAATTTGAAATAAACCAATGTGCATGGATTATATGATTATGTGTATATTTATCCCTAATCTATCACAATATAATCCCATCAAATTACTTTATAAAGTAAAAATGGAATAAAACCTAAGTATGCTAAGTATTGGTTTTGCAAATGCTGAGTATTGAGATAGTCCCAAATGGAGAGTCATTTCCCCTCATTTCTCATTCACGTGTATTGCCTTTATCCTTGTATTCCTCAAGCTAGCAATTGTAGCCAATGATGAAGAGGGGTGTGGGAAAAATAGTTGCCATGATTTGCCAAGATATCTACTACTCTTTGTCCACCATTCTTCTTCTTCTTCCTTTGGGTTCAAACTCAAGGGCAATGAAATTGTATGGGTTTTCATTTTCCTATAAATTGGAGTCTTTCCTTCTCATTTGGGTTGCTAGAAATCTGAATTTTGTTCAAGTAGAGAGTGAGTGAGTGAGTAATCAGAAGTTAGAAGCAAGTGTTAGGAGTTTCAAGCTATAGAAGGTAATAATCCTATTTTATGTTTTGGTATCATTTTCTTCAAAGTCTTGAAATTTCTTGTTAGTTAGTTTGATAATGGATACCATGATGTTAGTCAAGTTTATATACTTGTTACTAAGGTGTTGATCATGTTCTATGCTATCAAATTTCAAGTTTTACAAGTTTTAGAAATATCATGAAATACTTGCTTTTAATGTCCAAATTGATGAGCTAAGCTTGTGGAAATCTGTAAATGGTTGTTAGAATCATGCTATGTATGTTTGATAGTAAGTTTATGGAGTTTATATATAGTGGGTATGCTTAAAATTGCTGTTTGATTGTGATTTGGGAAAGTTTGGTCCGCAGCAGGGGAAGATTTTTGAACGACAACGGCTATGCCCGCCCTGGCGGACTTCCTATAGCTCAATTGGTGGCCAGAGAATTTTAGTAGCCATTACCGCCCCGGCGAGCCTTCTTGTAGTTCTTTTACCCACCCCGGCGGGGGGTGACCAGGGAACCAAGACTGAGCTGCTATGTTATTCAAACCTTGTAACCTAACCTAACTTAACTTAAGGAGCTTACATAATCCTTAAACATATGTCAATACGTATTGCAGGATGTGTTAGTAGGATTAGAGTTTGAGTTATAATCTTTTGAAAGAAAAGTTAAAGGACGAAGACCATGTTTATAAAACCTTACACCTTTTTGAAATCTAACCTTTTTAGCATGTATTCGCAACTTAGTTAGTTTTATGAATACATATGAAATGTGAAATCAAGATGCCTTGCATGCTTAACTTGTCGGTCATGAGATTTTAGTATTTGAAAACCAATTGAGTTGAAAACTCTACTGACTTGTATTGAGAACTATTGAACGAACTATGATAACAAACGTATTCACACATCTAGTTAGACATGTTATAAACTACGCAAGCATGAACTAAAAGAGTTTCTAAGTAGAGAGTTATACAACCAAATCTAATACCTATAAGCATGCGTAGAAAGAGGTTGTTTGGCAATGTTATGTGGTTTAATAAGTACTATAGTTAGTCTTTGAAGTGATAAGCTCCCTTGGATTTGTAAAATGAAGATTTATGAATAGAACTATCCATTGTTGAAAGTAAATGGAAAAGATTAAACCTAGTTCCTCAATATGCATATATGAATGCCTTAAGCTATAATACATGGCTCAAGCAATGTTTTAAGTGTTCAAGCATATACTGACTTTATGGAACTAAGTTTTGCCAAGGTGTTTCTAAGGTTTTTGAAACAATGTGGATTATACATCTATGATTTTAAATGTGTGTCGAATACATGGATAAACATATGTGTAATAAAAGTATGTTGATATATGTTTATAAACTTTTGAATGTTAAGTCCAAAAGGTATTTGCAAACTATAAAGCAATGATTAGAAACTATGTTATTTGACTTTATGGTGATTTATAAACTAAACTTTTGCGCTATAAGTACGCAAAATGTGTAATGGAGTATGTAAAGAGTATACAACTAAGTTAGACGTTTATGTATACGTTTAAACTTATATATCATGTATGAGTATACGTAACTAATGTATATCTTATACGCGTAACTATATTACGATAGGGATTCAAAAAGTGTTGAATTATTTAACGTGGATAGACTACGCTTGAGGCAAGTATCCTAAACCCTTGCATTACTTTATTCAACGGATATTGTAAGCAAGTATTCGAACCCTATTCTTTATTGAGCATTATTTAATCTTGTACTATTATTGGTTGTACAAGAAATTCCTTGAAAGTATGATTCATATCTCATGACTTAATACTTCATAAGCTTAGAAATAAAATTGTTTTCCAAACCTTAATTTCGAACGATAATTGTTCATGTATATAATTTAAAAAGAAAACTGTCTAAGCCATTGACTCGGCTAGACTATTGATATATGATCAAAAGTTATCCAAACCAAATTAACTTGGTGCGGACTCTTATAACTGAGATGAACAACCCTCTTGGTAGGGGAATTATATATTTGTCGGGAAACCGACGTGCGCACATGAGAATGATTAAATGTTATGCATATTATAGGGTACTTTAGGCTGATCACCTGTTGTACTCGTTTTGTAGAATTATCAGTTTATTACTGTAAATTCTAGGAGAAGTTCAGTCCTTAGTGACTGCTCAGTATTCATTACCTTGAAATCTTGAATTGATAATCGTTGAATATTACTGATATTTTCTGTCCGTAGCGACTATTATTGATAATCACCGATACTTCTTGCTATCTTTGAACTATCATTATTGTTGTACTCTTGAGAAATTTAAAACTACATTGAACATCATTATTGCTATATTACTTGCTGGGCAAACTTGTTGCTCATTCTTGCTTTTTCTAAAATATTTCAGTTAAGGCAGAGCAGGGCGGACCTTCGGGCACCGACAAGGGCAAGGGAAAGGCTACAGAGTAGCTTTATTTATGTAGAACTTTATGATTGTAATAAGAACTTATGCTATTATGTATTAGTTAGGTTTATATATGCTTCAGGTATGTTTAAGCTATGTAATCGATGTTTAAGTTACGAGACCTTGGGACGTGAATAAATTATATTAATTAAATGTAATCTATTCGGTAGTAGAGTTGTGTATTATTTCACTGTGCGATGCGACATTTAGTCGTATTGTTATTATCATAATGTTAGATTATAGAACGTGACAAACCAAATTCGAGAGACCAGTGGCGGGTCCGAATTTGGGGGCTTCACAGTAAACCTTTATAAATTTGCACTAAATTATATATCTGCTTACACAAAAGCATATTTGACCTAAGCTTAACTTTATATATCTGCTTACATAGAAGCATATTCGCGCAAATATAAAGTGCTGTAAACTTTTATAACTGAGCATAAATTTATATATATCTGCTTAAAAAAGAAGCATATCATAAAAATATAAAAGTCTTTAAACTTTTAGATACATATCTGATCTTTAATTGCTATTGTCGACGCTAGGAAAATTTTCCTAATGTGTTTCTACTGTTTTTTAATATTTCAATTTATTTATTATTTCATTTAAAGGGCGATTTTTAGGAAAAAACCGACACAAATGCCGACAGTGTTTTGAAATGTTGATTATACTGATGGTTCAATTAACCAAAGTCGCCAGTTGGTAAAAATTTAAATGGATGTACCAACTCATCCAAATTTAGGATTTTCGTTATCGAGATAGCGTATATTTGATTCCGAAGAATTTGTCTACAATTGTGATTCAAAAAGTTCGGGGGCTTGCTTAAGCAAGGGAAAGGTGTTAGGCACCCCGACTTATGTGAAAATACGATTGTCGCTTTCTTAATGTTTTCCTTGAGAAGCATTATGAAGTGTGTGTGTTGTCCCCTAGATTTAAGTCAAGTCATAAATAACCTCTAGGTCGTCTCCTAAGGCCAAATAGTCGTGGGTGCATTATCTTGAAAGCAACTTTGACCCACTTTGAACCTATGCACAAAGGATTTGAATAAAAGGATAAGTTTTATTTTAGCTTTCGTTTGATAAAATATTTTGGGTGACATTTTAGAGAAAATACTACTTTCAAACCCTTCGTCAAATAGGTATCAAGGTCCTCCATTACTTTCAATTTTAGCCTATAATTGATCTAATAACCTAGGTTGATTCCATTTTACAAGATCTTTGTCGTTTCGTTCGAAAATAATTTTTTTGTGTCGAAAGATAAAACTAAATATTAAAATAGGGTTAAAGCTACCCATGGGCATGTAAGACATCTAAATATCCCCAAACACCTCGCAATAATAAATATCCACTATCACGAGGACTTAAATTCAATTTTCGTCGGATGAAACCATTGATATTGTGACGCCCCCAAATCCGGGCTTTATAACCCCGAGTTTGGTGCTCACGATCCATCATCTTCAAACACATTCTATAAACTAACGTGAATATATAAACATAAATTATTCATTACAAAAGGTTCTATAACTTCCCAGGTTTAACAACTTTAACTTAATACATACATCTTAATTACTCAAAAGGGTTTAAATAAGCAAACTACATAAGTTAACAAAATAACTAAACTACATAAGTTAACAAAATAACTAAACTTACATATGAAGCTATTCTTGAACTTTTCCCTTGCCTTTGTTCTTCTTAGAGCACTCATGCTTAACTGATTAATATCATGATATAGCAAGAGTGAGCAACTATACTTCGCTCAGCAAGTTTAAGTAAACAATAAACAAAAAAACGATATATCATGATTGGAACAGAGTTAAATTCTGAATTTTCAACAATATCTAACGATTGTGAAAGAACGAGAATCAAGTTTCAATAAATGAAAGTTTAAATCAATACTACTGAGTAGGACCGTTCATCGGTAATTTACTGCTCCCGATTGAATCGAACCGGTTATCAAATCATCCTAAAATTAAGTACCAATACCGGTACCGATTAGACCGGTATAACGAACCGGTTAGCCGGTCCGGTACCGGTTTTTATGCCATATTGTATCGGTTGTTTTATGCTTATATTTGTCCCTGTTGTATGCAAGCAACTAAGTTTAACTGGTGTTAGCATTTGAAGTTTTTTGGTGTACATTCATGGTTGGTGGTTTCTTTTTAATATATATATAGACATATATATATTTAGCTTTGTCAAAGCCATGCGGTAGCTTTGTTCCGTGATGGTTACATAAAAAAAATAAAATAAGAAAACAATAAAATAATACAACTGCTTGGAACTGAAAAGGAACTGCATAAGAAAATAATAAAATAATACTAATGCTTGGACCTGCAAAGGAAGCAAAAAATAAAAAAAATAATTATTAATTAAGTAGTATATATTAAACCACAAAAATTGATGAGTTAGTCAGTTAGATATATTTATATATACTTAATATATATAGATATATGTGTACATTTAATAAATGAGAGCTCCTAGAGAGTGGAGTGGAGTGGTGCATGCAGTGCAGTCGTCTTTTTCAATTATTGAGGCTTCCATTTCCCTTCCGCAGCAACCTAACAGCCTCTTTCCCTTCTGCAGTAGCCTGACAGCATGCAGTAATCTAGTACTAACCTACCACATTGACATTTGAGTCCCGAATCAGTGCTACACTACTGCCTAGGTACCTAAACTTTGCAATTAATCGGGACAACCGATTCTGTCTGGTATGTGCCGGACATACAAAATGACTTCCCGAACCTGGTACCGAATAATCGGTATATACAGGTTATATATACCGATACCGAACTGATTTTATTTTATACCGAACTGGCCTGTCGGTTTGGTTACCCAAAAAATTAAAAAAACCAAATTTAATGCGCAACCCTACTACTGAGTGACTGTCATAGACCATGAACAAATACTAAGGTATATCAGTAATTAAACTGAACCTTTTAGTGGTTTGGTACTTGAAGGGATCAGCCTCTCATACCCTATGTATATGCATAACATTTAGATATCTGGCAAATATTCAATTTTCCCAATAATATTGCCTTAATAAAGTTGCTATTTCTCAGTCTTACTGTAAGAGTCCGCACCAACTATTGATTTGGAACAACTTTTAAAAATATTCGAGTTAACGAATTCATACATGCTTTGTTTAGCCGAAACAATTTGCTTAGACTTACTTCTTAAACAGCTCATAAATAACAAAACTTTAGTTGTTTCACAGTTCGATAATGAAACAAATCTTCAATGGCACACAAGTGAAAATAACAATAATATTATCGATGTGGATTAAGTTTCAATAATTAAACCACTTATAAATCTCAAAAGTAGATACAAGCCTAAGTATAGAAAACTTACACTAGGTGCGAATGCCAATAATTATCATTGATGCGAATGCCAATAATTATCATTGATGTGGAATAATTGACAATAATTAACCCACAAACATTCTTGAAAAATAATAACTCGACTTTGAGTTAGGAAACTTGTCTGTTCTGCTGATTACCGCTAAGCAATCTAATTTAGCTTCTTATGAAAAGACCTATCATTAATAAGATTGATCTTTCAATTAGTATAACACATCTTGATTCATAGTACTACTATTTTATTATAAATTATCTAATATTTAACTGCATAATTAAATATTAGATAATACCTTAAACCATTAGTAATATTATCATCATTTGATAATATTTGGTAGTTAACTATATATTATATATAGTACAAGGTGACACATTAATGTCTATATATTATATATATAGACTATATAGTAAGATTAATTGCATTAATAGAGTTACATAATAATATTGTTTATGTGACATGATTTGTGTGGGTAAAATTTAATGAATACCCTATTACCTTATATTAATATCAATAAACATTATTAATTGATAATGCTTTCAATAAGTTATTATAATTATTATAATAACAGTTATGATGGTAAGTAATAATAATGCTTAATTGAATTACATTCGGTGTTAATAAAATATACATGGAGTATATGTTGATATATATATATACCATACTTGATACATTGTAATGAAAAATTACATTTATAATTCATAACCCAAACTATATAAAATGAATGTGTCTACATATACAACCTAAGTGTTATACTACACTAGCAAGATGCTGAAGTTCATTTGTTTGTCCAACATTGAATGCCCATTTCACTTCTCTCCCACACGTGCCACATGGCTACACCACTCTATATCTTCCTCAATTTCAACAAAGCTAGCCAATGATTTCAAGGGGTGTGGAATCCATGATGAGAATCACCAACTCTCAACCACCCTCTCTTATCCATTGTATAATCTTGCATTCCTTTGATTTAATTTGGAAGGCAATCACATTGTCTGGTTATTGAATTGCCTATATAAGGAGCTCTCTTCCTTCTATATTACATTGCTGAGATTTTCACTAAGTGTAGAATTGCTAGTGAGTTGAGAGAGGTATCTGTGAGGGAGGAACTTGATTTAACAGCCAATTCATTTCAATTGCAGAGGTATACTCCCATTCTTGTTCAAATTCTGTAAATTTTTAAGTTCTTGAAATTCTTGAATTAAGCATGTATTGATTGATATTTGAGTTGTAATATGATTGTCAAGTGTTACTTAAGTTGATAAACATGATAGAAATGTGTTGTAGCTAGTGTAGAATCGAATTCGTATAAAATTTCTGAGTTGGGTTTACAGTTCTGCCGAAGCAGGTTGTTTCTGCCTTTGGCCGGACACCTGCGCAGCTGCGCCAGTCTTGTACTGGCCAGCGGTGCAGCTGCGCCAGGGCCTGTTCTTGAAGTTATGTTCTGTTAAGCTGCTGTGATATTACCAACATTTGATATCACTTGGACATGCATAAAAGTTGATATTAACTCATAGTATATATTCTTGATGCTACATACATAACTTTTGACCATGTTGATATAAAGTAAGCCTTATGGTTTTAAAATGAACTTAGATTTGTTAAAGTAAACTTTGATATATACGTATGATGTGTATTCTGATTTTTGTGAACCTGATCGTATGGTCTATATTGACATGAAATGTACGTTTAAAGTGTTGAACACACTAGCATACATGATTTAAAGATTCAAACAATTTCAAAGATAAGAAACTTAAGAACTTTAAAAGTAAACTTGACCAAGACTTATGTCTTTTAGATTCTGACCATATGAAAACGTTTATGTGGCTTTAATATGGTTTCAAATGCATATAAATTATATGTCGAGATGCCTTGTATATACTAAAAGGACTTGGTGCAATTTTTAAAGAAAACTTAAGATTTGAAAGTTAATAACATCGATTACCATGTGAGTTATGTTATGATCATGCAAACATGTATATTAGGATTCATTATGCCTATAGACATGTTGACATGAGTGCCATTTTGGTTAAACATAGTTTTCACCTATGCACACATATTCATGAAAAGGAAATTTCTAAAATATGAACTATGTGATTAAAGTATACATGTGTTGTTTACGCACAAGTATGACTAATGAATATCGTTTAGCCTCGTTATGTGGTGATATGACTTTAATAGTTGACCCTTGAAGCATGAACTTGATTTTTGCTTAAAGTACAAGGATGTCCGACATTGAACCTTATAACCTATAATTATGGACAGAAACTTGCAATATGTGTATCTTAAATTGTATTGCATGATTAAATTGAAGTGCTATGTGTTCAAGCCTATATTGATGCATAGAAACTAGATAATCTAAAGTTATTAATCTAGGACATGATTAAATATTTATAAACTCAGTCATAGTAAATTGACTTACGTGAATTATGGGATAGACCTATATGAGGATTAGATTCTTGTAAGTGTAGGCTCATATTAGTTACACATACTAACTGAAAGACAGACTTGTGAATGTTAGGTCGTTTCAACGTAGTTTAATTAAAGCTAAAACTATTTGTAGCTAAGCAAACAGGCAAGTTCCCGAACTTCACTCTTTGGTTGTGCAAGTTCTCTGACTTACACTCTTTATTTGTGCAAGTTTCTTATCCTTCTCATATTGTATTGAGCAGGTTATTATTGTATTGCAAGTTATTTTATTTGAGCTTGAATCTTATTTCCAAGCATGCTATTAGGTGGTTTAATTACTTTACAATTATTCCACATCGATCTTATTGATATTCGCACTTGGTGCACTTGAGTTCGTACAGTCTTGGACTTGTACCTTATTTAAAGTTCTATAATTCTTGAACTGCGTTAGATAGAGTTTGAACCCTTGTTCGGTCAGACAATTGTATGAAGTTTTATAAAAGCTATCCTGACCAATTGATGGTATGGATTCTTAGAGTGAAAAGAACACCCCTTATATATAGGGGAGTACCCCAGGTATCTAATATAAGATACAAACAGCAGAGTTGAATGTTATGCATATACATGGCGTACGTGAGGCTGATCCCCTCAAGTACTTATTCTGTAGCCAGTAACCAAAGGGTCAACCAGCTATTGATTCCATTGGAGTTTTATAGTTCAAAGTCTACTTGACTATCAGTTATTCTAAAAGCAATTATTATTCTTGCTTCCGATATTCATTTTATTGAATTCATTGTTAAATATATTCCGTTCATCATGATATATCCTTTATTGTCGTATTTAAACTTGCTGAGCAAACTTGTTGCTCATTCTTGCTATATTATGACTTCTATTGCAGTTAAGCCCGAGACTTCAGGCAAGGATAAGGGTAAAGGAAAGATGTAGGATTAGTTTGCGAGGAGCAGACTTTACTTTATGCTTAGTTAAATTACTGTTATGTAATATGAACCCTAATGACTATTCTAGGGTATGTTTGTATAGTTGTATTAAGGTTATCGAATCTTGGGACTAGTAACACCTTTTGAATGAATCACATACGTTTATTATATTCCGCATTTAGTTAGTGTATGTTGTTTAGAGGTGAATGTTTGTACTGTATCGTGACGACCGAATTGGGTTTAGAGGTCCCAGATTCGGTGGTGTCACAGAAATCTTTCCTCCTTGAGCTTGGATCTAGAAGACTTAACTCTAAATTGATGAGAGATTTGATGCAAATAGTTAGATTTAGATGGAATATAGAGAAGTTTTTCTCTATTTCTCCCATCAGTTAACACTCTTTGTCTCTCTACAAAATGCCTTATCTCTCTAAAAATCAGCTAAAACCCACCTTATGTAGGAAGCTAGCTTGGCCAAAGGTTTACTTGCTGTTAGCCACAGGTACACTTACGGTTGGCTAGGGTGGGGCTCACCTAGCTTAATTTTTATACCGTTAAGTCAGTTTTTTGTGTTGTGCTCTGAAACGTCCTTAACTTTCAAATCTGGAAGAGTTAGGAGACGTGTCATACCAATTCGAAAATCTCTTTATGAGAGCTACGGAATGACATAAATTTTGACCAATTTCGAGTTCGGGAAGAGAGATAAAATGGGAAAAACCATCCCTTGGTAGATGTTTGTTGGTTATTCGTCTTGCCTTGCGTATTCTATTGCTCGAAGGTCGTCATGATAACTTTGTATACTTGTTCTGAGCCTTGTAATCTTTTCTAGAGGATCTTGGCGTTGGGGTGAAATTACACTTTTTTCCTCCTGCCATGATTAGAGAACAGATATAAAATTTTGGGTGTCTACAACTATTTGCTTATTTGAGAAGCATCGAATATAAAAGTTATTTAAACCTTTATATATTTGCACTGAGTTTTATTTGCTTACCTTAGAAGCACAATTCAGTCAATCTTTTGTAAAAAGAAATAAGGTGAAAGTAAGTTTATTTTATGTACCTATGAGAAAGATGAATAATCCTTAGACCAAGACTAGAGTTTTAGAGAGGTCAATTAATAGTTGGGTCTCTAGTGCACTTGTGATGTGAGGGAGAAGTTTTTGTTTCAAGACTAGATCATAAAATATAACTAAACTCAAAGAAAAGAAACAACTAAGCTTGAGGAATAAGTGGGGAGCTTGTTGTGTGTTGATCGATTTAACAATCAATATATGCGTGTAAGTATACACGGTTAACAAGTAATAAAGTGTAAGTAGAGTATCGTTCCCACGAGGAATTATTTAATAAAAATTACCAAGTACTAACTCTTAACCAAACTAATTTTATTTAAACAATCAATTTAAGGTTTGTGAATTAAAATATATAATTAAACTAATACTAAATACCACTAGTTTAAAATCAAATTATGGAGATTTAAGATCACAACTTCACTTATTGCTTCAGTTATATCAATACATTTCTTATCAATTATGCTCGCTATTCTGGGATGTTAATCAGGAACTTATTAGTATTTATAACCACCTTTCGATGCAATACAAACATATCAATCCAAATCCACAATTGATAGAATTGAATCAAACACCCTAATTAACTAATTCACTATAGGCTTATGTGAATTACAATTAAAGAAGATTTAAAGCACATTTTCCCTATCAGATTACACGCGGTGTGTAGATATATTCCTATCCTAAACACAAATCATGAATTCTATCTCCATGTATAAGACACAATCATGTGTTATTATAATCATATCTAAATTTATACTTCATCTCCCAAGTTCATATAGATTATCACGATAGTTGTTGATTAAGCAATTAAGCAAAAATCATAATAGACAATACATAGAATAGATCACAGTACTTAACAAATAAGCATGCTAAAATAAGCTACGCAATACAATCTTAAACAAGAGAATTAATTCATTGTCATTGAATTAAAGTCTGGAATCCACAACTGAATAAACATTAAAAGATAAAGATAAAAGTAGAAAAGAGAGAGTAAAATCAGTTGTCTGTAGTTTTGAAACTCCCCTACTGCTCCTGCTTTGAATCTTCAATGCTCTCCAAGTTGCTTCAATCTCCAATCTCTAATCCCAAAACTAGGGTTTATGAATGAATTCCTAAATTAAATGGAGTGTCTGTCTAATCTAATGGAGTCTCTAATCTAATATCCTTCCCCTTCCATTGAGCCTCACATCATGTATTTATAGGTTACAAGTTAAACTTAATCACAAAAGAAGTAAAAACCAAATCTCCTTTAGATTTCCTACCAAAATCTCCCAAACGCTGACTTTGACCCGACCTAGCGCGACCGCACCAGGTTTAGTACTAGAAGACGCGCTGCCACGCCATCTGGCCTTGATGAATCCATATCGCATAGGTGCTGCTGCACTGTCCCTCTACATTTTTTGGCTCTGTCGCGCCTTGCACACTTAGCTCGCTCTGAATTTCCGATATAAGCATTGGCACGCCATCTCCTTTATACTTGCCAGCACGGCCGCGCCATTGCACCAGAACTAATTATCTGCTTCCCTTGATTTGATTTTTTTCTCCTTTTAACCCAATTCTCATCCTATGCTATAATTCCTACAAAACAAAGTATAAAATGCATGAAAAGAACATAAACACTTAAAAACTAACAAAAGTTCAAGATTAAAAATAATTGATTCATGGGTTTAAAACTCACTCATCAAATACCCCCAAACTTAAATATTTGCTTGTCATCGAGCAAAATAAAATACTGTAATGCAAAACAAAATCGACCATGATGCAAATGTGATTTATGCTCTAACAAATCTTATGAATCTGATAACTCATCAATATGAATTCCAACAACAAGCCTCAAAGGTCTCCCCAATAAACATCAAAAAAAAATCCAATCAATGCAAATCAATAACTGAAACCAATCCAGTAATCTAAACTTGTCATTACCCATGTAATGTGTGTATGATTTGTCTACCTTTTCAAACCAACTATAAATTAAAATGGATCACATAATTTACTTCTTAGAAAGAAAAAATTTCAGTTCAAAGCAACTATATTTGTAAACACGACAATTCTGGCCAAAATCACATAATTACCGAGCTTAGGGTCCCTATGGAGTTTATTCCTACTTTTATTCCTTCACGAGTACTTTTTACGCTCCATCCCGTGTGTAAGCTTGATTGTGCAATGTCCGATTCTCTTAGTCTTTTCAGAACTATCCATTTTGCGAACTTTCGACCAACGACTCTCAAACCAGACGATTTTAGGGTGCTGGGTGTAGAGACACCCCTAAGGCTTACTTGTCCGAGTAGTAAAGGCCACATAATCAAACAAGTCAATATAATTATGCATATACCATTTTTTTTTCTTGATTTCTTTTCCTTCTTTTTTTATATATATCTACACCCTATAGATTCCCCCAAACTTGTTCATTTATTTCCTTTTTAGCCTTCATGCCAAATTTACAGATGTCATTAAGTTTTGAACTATAATTTTCCCCCATAAGATGATTATGAAATCCTTTGGTCCAAGTATGCCAAAACAAGCAAACCTAAGTGCTAACCGGTTACATGAGCTTCTGATAATTTTAGATTACCCTCATAACTCAATTTAAAGCTAAGCAGCAATTATCAATTTTGTTCAATTTAACGTGAAATACCAATCTCATCATTGGCCAAGCTAAGATCACACCAACCCATCGCACAGATTCATGCAAATGCAACTATACTACGTGCACACATTCTAATGCAAATAGATATGAATATGCAAGTAGCTACTATATATAATATGCAAACCAAATGCAAAAACACAATACTAACACGTAAAAAAAACAACGAACTACCATGCAAATAACTAACTATATGCAATACGATACTAAAATGCCCCCAAACTTAAACTAGACGTTGTCTTCAATGGCTGAAATAGGAAAAAATAAAGAAGAGGACTTCCCTGAAAATATAGAAATCTTCCTCCTTGTCCGCTAAGTTTAAAGAATAGGCTGGGCACATTGGAATGAATTGGGTACCACACTTTAATTTGACTTGAATAACATGTAAACCCACTAGAAGCAAGTTTATTAAATCCTAAAAAAATTCAAATTTACTCATATAAAACCTAATAAAATAAATAAATAAAAAACTAAAAATTAAACTTGGGTTGCCTCCCAACAAGCACTTGTTTTATAGTATCAGCCTGACTTTTTCAACTCTCTATCCAATTCCCCTTCGAAAATTGAGGAACCCTCCATCCATCAATAGCAATGTATCTTTGGAGAGCTTCCAACTGAAAAAGCCATTGATTTAAAGTCACCTAGCATGCTATTATTAGATCAATTCTCCGTTAAGACCTTCAAGAAACTAGCACTTGCTCCATTGCACCTGTGAACAAATTGTGCCATTGAAGCTTTTCAAACACAACTGGCTCTTCTTTTATTTTTCCTTTCTCATCACACCATTGCTTCAAAGTTGTACTAGCTCTTCTGTCACCTAGAGCTTTGCCGACAACATGACTACCAATTGGGCACGAGATTGCAAATCTACCTAGATCCTTGAACTTTGGTGGAGAAGGTGCTTGGGGTACTATCACAATCGGCTCAATTACTTTGGAAATAAAAGCTAGATATTCTTCATCCTTCTTTCCTGAGTCCCCAATTTTCTTCAACTTTCCAATATCTACATCTTTTGGCTCATCCAGTTGTAAAGTTAGCGCCGGCAATCCATCAGTCTTGGGAACCATGTCTCAGGGCCAAGTGTCTTGAAGATAATTATTTAAGGCATTGATGATCTGTTCCATCTGGTTCACAAAATTTTGACTCGACATCTCCTGACTAATCCTCATCTCCTCACTCGAAGAGATGAACTTGGACAGAAGTTACTCCAAATTTGAATTTTCTTCCTATTGTAGTGGAGGTAGAACGAGAATTCCGGTGGGTATGTTGGATTTGGAGCATAAAATTGATCTTGATGATTATGGCTCAATGAAAAATCCGGGTGATACCCAAAATCCAGATGATAGTTGTTGGGATAGGCATAATTGTTGAGGTAGTCACCGCTATACTGTACCGGTTTGAAACTGATGGCGAATTGATGACTTGGATGATTTCCAGCACAACAATTATGAATAACCGCCACACTTTGAATAGGTTATGCTGCAAATAGTTAAACTTCCTCGAAAGTGTCTCTAACTGTGCTGACAACTTCTTGAGTCCATAAATCATTATCGCTCTTGGCTGAGACATACTTGAATACGGCCACTAATAATTAAATTCAGCCATGGTACCTGAAAATAAAGTAAAATAGAAAGAGAAATAAATAATAAAAAAACGTTTAAATTAAGACTAATTTGATTAAAATTTATATTGGTGAAAATTATTAAACTAATTCTCCGGCAACGGCGCCAAAAACTTGTTGATCGATTTCACAATCAATATATGTGTGCAAGTATACACGGTCGACAAGTAATAAAGTGTAAGTAAAGTATTGTTCCCACGAGAAATTATTTAATAAAAATTATCAAGTACTAACTCTTAACCAAACTAATTTTATTTAAACAATCAATTTAAGGTTTGTGAATTAAAATATATAATTAAACTAATACTAAATACCACTAGTTTAAAATCAGATTATGGAGATTTAAGATCACAACTTCACTTATAACAATACACTTCTTATCAATTATTCTCGTTATTCTGGGTGGTTAATCAGAAATTCATTAGTATTTATAACCACATTCTGATGCATTACAAACATATCAATCCAAATCCATAATTAATAGAATTGAATCAAACACCCTAATTAACTAATTCACTATATTCCTATGTGAATTACAATTAAAGAGAATTTAAAGCACATATTTCCTATCAGATTACATGCGGTGTGTAAGTATATTTCTATCTTAAACACAAATCATGAATTATATCTCTATGCAGAAGACACAATCACATGCTATTATAATCATATCTAAATTTATACTTCATCTCCCGAGTTCATATAGATTATCACGGTAATTGTTGATCAAGAAATTAAGTACAAATCATAATAGACAATCTATAGAATAGATCACAGTAATTAACAAAGAAGCATTCTAAAATAAGCTACACAATAAGATCCACTGCAATCTTAAACAAGAGAACTAATTCATTGTCATTAAATTAAAGTCTGGAATCGACAACTGAATAAACATTAAAAGATAAAGATAAAAGAAGAAAAGAGAGTAAAATATGTTTTCTGTAGTTTTGAAACTCCCCTACTGCTCCTGTTTTGAATCTTCAATGCTCTCCAAGTTGCTTCAATCTCCAATCTCTAATCTCAAAACTAGGGTTTATGAATGAATTCCTAAATTTAATGGAGTGTCTGTCTAATCTAATGTGTTGATGTCAGGAAAAATCTTTGGCGATCCCTTTTCCTATGTATTTCTACCCTTTATACCCTCTATTTGATTTGTTTGATCTAAAGGGTGAATTTTCAGGAAAAGGCTGACATACAATGTCGACGATTTGAAAAGTTTGATTTTACAAAGTCACCAGTTGATATGTTTAAAATGGTTGAATAACTCAACCGAGTTTTATTTGAAAAGTTTTGCAAGTAGGCCCAACTACTGGACTCTGTTTAACTTGGCCTTGGAAACCGAGATTCATACAGTTCGGGGGCTTGATTAAGCGGGAGAAATGTGTTAGGCACCCCCAACTTCTGTGAAACACGGTTACCGCGTCTTTTCAATTTTCCTAATTTATTTGCAGTGTGTGTGTGTGTGTGCTTGCAGTAATTGGGCCTAAGTGCTTTATTTGGAAGTAGTGATGTGCTTCGTTGGACCTATATATGAAGGGTTTGATTTATTTGAAAAGTCCATTTTTAGACAAGATATGAAAATGATATTTTGAAAGATGGTTTTCCAACCCTTTCGTTAACATAGGAATTGAAGTCTTTTGATACTTCCATTTTATTCTGCATTCGCCTGATTTTAGTTTTATTGTCGGGATACGAAGCATCCTCGACCAAATAATATATATACAAGTGACGGGCTTCTTATGGGCATGAAAGTCATCGAAGTGACCCGAGCACTACAAAGCGCAATTTACTATGCTAAGACATTAAATCCAGATAATCATTTTAAGGTCCCTCTGATTTACATTTACAAAAAGATAGGCAAGCCGTATTTACAGTTTAAATTTTTTCATCGTGGGAATCGGATCTAGATCTATGTGATTAATCGTAGATCCCGTGATTCCTAGGCTCACAAAATATCATCAAAAGATTGCACAACAAAGATATTGAAATAAAATGTAAATTAAAATCTAGACGTCGCAAAACAAAGGATTCATCAGTTAAATCCTTGCATGCGCGTAGCCAAAGCTTTCCGTTCTCTCTAGATACGGATCTAGGGTCACATAGTTGCTTTAATATTTACAAAACTAGAAAGAAAATTAGATTTAAATAAATCTTAGCCTTTCTAGCTCAACAGTTCCAGTTTGACAACTTTTGAACCGGTTAAAAGTTAGATATGGTTAGATTTAGATAAATCTAGACTACAAACTTTACATTAGAACAGATTTACATCAAATAAAAGTTAAAACAGATATTTAATCACATTAAATAAATAATATATATTACTTATATATATATATATATTAAATCTGGAAAGAGCCACGGATTTACAATCCAGGTGTGACTGATCAATGTAAATATATATATATTGAAGCTGAAAAGGCCACAGATTAGCAATCCAGGCCAAACGAGTTAGTATAAATATATATAAACATATATTTATATATATATATATATATATATATATATATATTAAAGCGAAAAAAAGCCACGGATTAGCAATCCAGACTAATGAGTTAGTAATCCGATTGCTGCAATAAAACTATTAATGTTCTTAACCAAGATGATGAGGAAAACTCTTTGTTAATTGATCTAACCAAGAGGGCGGAAGCACAAAATCAAGAGAATAGGGTAGAAGAAGAACAGATAGAGGTGCATACAATCTGAATCACAACTATAGCAAGAACTATAAGAAATGATAACAGTTTTACTAAAACATAAATTTTATTGATGAAATAATATATACAAACAGATAACTGAAAATAAAATTTACAAGTTGACTCGATTATAAAAATCCTAACATTGGTTACTAAGAAGAAGCATAAGAGGTTTAAAGATTTATCAGATAGGAATCTGAGTCTTTCTAAAACACTCTATTGGATTTCTAATCCTACTTCACTCAAATGACTACGCATTCTTTTTATATAATAAAGAGGGCGCAACTATTACAGACTTAATAATTACAAACAACTTTAACTATTGTTGAACAGTATACTTTTACAAAAGTAAATTATTACAGACGCATTAATCATAACTTTTGACTACATACAGACGCAATAATTCAAAATAAAATATAACTTTTGACCATATGGTCGACAGTGGAAACATGACTCCACAAAACGACAAATGACTCATGCCTTTGCTTTCGGCTGCTTTATTACTCAGCTCGGCTGCTTTATTACTTTCGGCTACTTTTGAAAAAGAGCAACATGGTGATGATAACTTTGGATGAGTTACTGGGGACGACTAAAGTTACTGAAGCGCATCCTAAGCAAAAAGATCTTGAGCATCTTGAAGGTCGATGCTTCCATACGGATCCTCTGCGCTGGCTGCCTATTTACTAGAACTGGAGGAGGCTGATGAACTAATTGAAGGAACATCATCTTCCTTATGGAGCTTACTGTGAATGAGTTGAGGTAACATTTTTAACTCTACATTTGTACAATGATTAATATTGGAAAAATCCAAATTTGTCTGAGAGGATTTTTTAGATTTACTAGAAGACTCCTTAGGAGAAACTGATTTAATAGGAATGGGATTAACTGGAAACTCTTTCTGAACTTGACCAATGATGCGATAAATATCAAATTTATCCCACCATTGACGGAGAAAGTTCGAGTTACAAAAGTTAATTGACTATTAGAAGAAGGATTAACAATTTGACCACTTGGAGAATAAAAAATGGATTCAACAATATGAGAAAGAAGACCATACTGCCATTTGAGAATCTATGGAATTTTATATTTACTAACAAATTGGAGAAGTACAGGAATACAATCAAATTTTTGATTGTATGGACTTCTACAACAGAAATGCTTAACAGGAGGTTTAAGCTCTATGGGAAAGATATCGAAGCTAGATCCGAATCTAGACCACCAAAGGGTAAACCAGAGAGGAAACTGACTTTTGAACTTGTGGTTGAATTGAATAAACCAAGAATAACTGAAGGAAGGATTTTGGAATAAAAAGATTTTATTCCATGCTTCCATATAATCGTAATAGTAAAATTGGCTATTAAGATTATCTAACTGTCTAAGATCATATGGATGATTACCCTAATCAAGCATGGAGATAACCCGCTTAATATAAAAGGAATGAAAAATAACTTTGGAATTATCATTCTTATCATAAATAGGTTTAATAAGGATTGACTCAGTTTGAAGGAGGATTTCCTTATAATACGCAAGGGATTTATAAGAAGCTAATGGAAGGAAATGCCAACCAGCTGGGAAGAACTGAGAGGCCAATTTGACTGGATCGTCTTTGGGTTTCATATGAGGTTCTATATGAAACAGATTGACTGTATACATAGGAACATACTGCGAATGCAGTTGACTAGGATTAGGGTTACTAGAGGAAGAAGATGGGCCAAAAGGATCAATTGTCTTGGGAGGTTGGGCCCAAACCGTGTTATAAGGCTTTGGAATAGTACCAAGTAGTTGATATCTGTTTGCTACGTCGACTATAGTAACTGGGCTAACTGGGTGAGGAATTATGGCTCTTTTGGGCCTTGGATTACTTGGGCCTGGAGGGGGCCGAACTGAAGAGTTACCACCTCCCACGCTCATGTTTCTTTAGTACCTGAATTAATAAATTCTCTAGTGAGAAAATCTGGAACTGAATTTTGACTACCTTTAATATATTCAATATCAAAATCAAAAATACTTAATAATGATTGCCATCTTGCAAAAATAGCTTAGCAGCTATATTTTTAACATCTGTTCTAGAATATATTTGGCAGATTTGCAATTAATTTTTATTAAAAATCTTTGATTTAATAAATTATTTTGAAATTTACTAATGCATAAAACTAATGCTAAGATTTCTTTTTAATCGTGCTATAATTACTTTGAGCTGGATTCTATGCACCATAATGAAATTGAACAATTTGCTCAGCAGAAGAAGGGGTTAGTTTCTGCTTTAGAATGCCACCGAATCCAATTTAAGAGGCATCAGTTTCAACAATTTTGAATGCAGATTCATTAGAAATGCCAAGGCAAGGCAGTACCTTAACATATTTTTTAACTTGCTGGACGATGGAAGTATGTTCATCAGTCCAAGGAGGGGGATTTTTTTGCAAACAAAGAAATAGAGGTTTACAAATTGTTCTAAGATTTTGATAAAACTTACCAACATAATTTAGAGATCCTAAAAAATGTTGAAGCTGAGTTTTATCGATTATTTTATCATAAAATTTATCTGCAAACTGAATAACTCGCTGTATAGGTCTGATAAGACCACGATGAATATCATGACCAAGGAATTTAACTCTAGTCT
The DNA here is from genome assembly GCA_020205555.1 of Panax stipuleanatus. NCBI lineage: Eukaryota > Viridiplantae > Streptophyta > Magnoliopsida > Apiales > Araliaceae > Panax > Panax stipuleanatus. The sequence continues at coordinate 20,345,989 of CM035121.1, read as the reverse complement.
GGAAAAGACTACATTTAGTAAGGGAAAGGACCAAACCATTGACTTTCATCGTTTTGAAGAACGAACCTAAATGCTTATAGTGTTCGTCTATGGAATTAAAAAAAATCAGAATATCATCAATGTAAACAATGATAAAATGACTAAAAGGATTCAAAATATCATTAAGAATATTCTGAAATTCACTGGGAGCATTTTTGAGACCGAATGGCTGAACAATCCATTCGTAATGACCAAAAGGAGTTGTGAAAGCCATTTTGTATCTATCACTGGGATGAATACTGACTTGCCAGAACCCTGATTTAAGGTCAAATTTACTAAAAATGGTAGCTTTACTAAGTTTGCTAATAAGGTATTCTTTGTTAGGTAACAGATACCTAATCCATTCTAGAACCTTGTTTAGAAGCTTATAATTAATAACTAATCTGGGGACTCCCCTTTCCTTTTCAGCTTCATTATTAACATAAAAAGCTGGATAAGACCAAGGAGATTTTCTAGGTTTAATTAAGCCTTTTGCAAGCAAATCATTGATTTTTTGTTTGCAAGGCTCCATTTGTTGGTGATTCATTTGTATAGGTCTAGCCTTAGTAGGAATTAAATGTTCTTTAAATTCCTTAGCATAAGGTAACCTAACAACATGCTTTCTTTTGTGCCAAAAAGTATTGGGTGAATCAGCACAAAGGTTTTTTACCATAAAATTTCTAAGTTCTTCAATCTTATTCTGAACCTTTTCCTGAAGAAGAAAATCTTCCACTTGTTTATACTTAATCTTTTGCTTCAAGAATTTTAACTGAGAAGTTTTACAATTTAACAAGTTTAAAGATTTTAAAATAGATTCATCTGAATAAATTTTAAATCTCTTTCTTTGGGTTGAGTAATGAAATTAAACACTACCTTTTGACCCAAATGTTCAGTGGTTAAACCATTATTATTAGTAGTGAATAGATATAACAAATATATAAACGGATGACCTAAAATAACCTTATCCGTCAAGTTGCGAATTAAAACAAAAGTTATTTTAAAACACATATTATCCTGACAAATATGGACTTTAGGAAGTTTATATTTTATTTCTATTTTACTACCATTAGCAGAGTTTAATTTTTCACTAGTTTTCTTATAAAACTTAGTAGGGATTAACCTTTCTTGAATACAATTAAGATCTGCACCAGTATCAACTAGGACATGGAGTGTAATTGTAAAACTTTTATCGATGACTAGTTTGATAATAATATACTATTTTTGGATGGTAATATCTTTTAATCTTTTCAAGGAATAACCTTGAACCATTAGAACCGAGTCATCCTTAGCATTAGAGGTTTCAGCTTCATCTTTTGAAGATGAGGATTCAGAGATATGAAGATCTAAGCCTTTAGTTGCTAAATTGGACACCTCTTTTCTTAGAACAGAGATTTCAGTTTTTAACGCTGAAATTTCTCTTTTAAGTTTATTGACTTCTTGGTTTAATTCAGGAAGGTTAATTTCTCTGTCAGGAGTTTTAAATCTTTCTAACGTTTTATTAAGACTGATAATAGATTTTTCTTTACCCTTAATGACCCTATTTCTTCCAGAATTGTTTTTAGTAAGCAATTCTTTTAACTATTTCATGTATTATATTTTTAACTCATGATCAGTAATTTTACCAATTAGATCAATTAACAAAGAGCTTTCCTCATCATCTTTGTTAAGAACATTAATAGTTTTGTTGCAGCAATCGGATCTGCAATTATCAGTACATAAGGTGACTTCATTTTCCACACTATCAGTTTGATTATCTTCATTATTATTAGAGGAATAAGGAATATCATAATAGTCGTTATTACTATCGACCTCATTCTCTATTCTTATTAATTCTAAAAGCTTATCAGTTTCTTCTGCTGAAATGTTTAACTGACTCAATTTCTATTTAATCTTACATTCACTTTTATAATGACCCTTTTGACCACAGTTATAACAAGTAATTTTACTCTTATCTTGACTCTTAGACTTGTGAAAAGATTTTTTATTATGAGTTTTCCTTTTAGACTTAGGCTTCTCATAATAATTATCTTGATTTTTAGACTGACTGGTCATCTTTCTATGATGCTTACTACCTTTGTGTTTTTCAATATGTTTTTTTCAAGGCTTTCTTCTAGAGGGAGCAACAGGAGGTAAACCATATTGTTCGCAAAAAGTACTAAGTTCATATTTAGCCTTATTTTTGTCTTTACTAGCCTGTTTAACAAGTTTATAATCAATACACATCTTTAGACCAATTTTTTGGATATAACTTATTATATCACCATAAGTCAGGTTATCATAATCAATATAACCCAAAGTTTTACTAAGTTCTTCTCTAACTTTGTGAGCAAACAAATTAGGAAGACCGTTAACAAATTTTTCTTTCCAAAATGGTTTGTTACTATCACTTCGCATCATGACTCGAGAAATAAAAATATCTTTGTACCATCTAAAATCATTTAGAGTGGGACAAATGAGATTACTTAACTGATCATGAATTCTTTCGGTGATATTACTAGGAGTTCCAATAAAATATTTTATTATGGTAAATATTAAAGTATTAACACCATCAGGGATACCAAAACCAATATCTTCTCTGAAGATTGGTTGACCATCATCATCCAGTTGGCGCGCATGAATTATATTATTTCTACCATCTTCATCAAGGTGCTTTTCCCACCAAGAACGAAGGACACCAGTAAATCCATTAGTTAATATTTCAACAATTTCAGGTTGAGTCAAGCCACTAAATGCTGTAATATAACTATTGGCAACCATGGGCAAATGATTCATTTTAGTAAGGATCTGATGTTCACTGAATCCGTCTATATTCCACTCATATATTTTATTAGACGAAACAGAAAATTAATTATCTAGATTCTTTTTCTCAAACTGAAGATCAGGAGGAGTTGGTCTAGTATACCAATTTTTTGTTATACTTGTGTTATTGAAGGTTAACTTTTTTAACTGATCATTAAGATCGGGTAAGGAAGCTGTTTTAGATCTATTATCTGATTAACTAATACTTTCATCTTCAGATTCTTCAATCTGATCAATGATAGCAATAGTACCACTAGCTTCTCCACAACTCATCTTTTTAAGTAGTTTATCAATAGTTTTAACTAAATCAGAATCTTTATTAGGCAATCCCAAACTTTCACGTTTTTCAGGGAGCGTTAATAAAGGCTGATCAATCTTTTTATCAGGGTTTTTAATCACAAATTGGTCAAATTTTTCTTCAATCTTATCTAACTGTTTTCCAATAGTGGCTAAATACTGATTAGTAAAATTATTTTGTTCAATAATTTTTGTTTCATCAGTTTTGCCATAAACAACTTTAAATGGGCTGGCAACCACTGATGTATTTTTAACATGTAAAAGTACAGTTTCTAATGGAGGATGGGAAGCCAAAATTTTTGACTTGTCCTCTTTTGTCCACTGACTTTAGTCAGGACCTTACAATTAGAATGATATTTATCATACCAATCATAAAAAGTAATGTTTATTTTTTCATCGTTAATAAAGTTTTTCTATTTTTTAACAATTCTATCTCTATCTTGCTTATCATAATTGTTACGAAAAGCATGTCTTTTTTCTTTGTTAGATTTGGAATTAAAATCTTCAACCAGATTATTCCAATCTAAAACAAATTCTTTATTAAGGACTCTTAACTGGGGATTAATCGGGGCTTCGAAATCTGTAGGAGTACGTCCTAATGAAGATGTAGGAGAAAGATCTTGATCTTCTTCTACAATATCATTAGTAGTGTAACAAGGATGACTAGTTTGACCCTGATTTAAAACACCTTTCATTTTAATATCAGGCATAAAAATATTACTTAGTACTTCAGTGTCTCTTCTCGAAGTAACTGAAGAAACTGAAGAACTAGTAAATTCTTCTATGATTAAAGGTCTTCTGGTACGTTCAAAACTAACTCTGACAGTACCATCAGAAAATTGCTTAATATTTTCAACATTTAACAAATTATTTATAATGGGTTTTTGTGGAATTTCACTAGGTAAAATCCACTGACTAGGTAAAAGCCACAGATTTGAAATACATGCTGAAATGGCACTTACAAATGTATATATATACTTATAGATTGAAGCCAGAAAGCCCACGAATTTGAAATCCAGGTGAAACTAGAAGCTATATATATATATGCTCATATATATATATGTTAAAGCAGCAAAAAGCTTCAGATCATAAGAAATCTTACAGTGTATAGCGCTAGAGGCTTTAAACCAATTGGTTGGCTTGAAACCTCCGTTTTCACCAGTTAAAACGTGCTATGTTAGTATATATACTTATACAAGTGTTTTGGAAGAGTAAAATTGAAGTTTGGAACACTGTAGGTAGGGTTAAGACCTGAAATGGGCGGAGTTTCCTCTCTTTTTCTCATTTTTCTCTTTTTTTCGGCTGATGTGGGGTGTTATTTACAGACCCGATCAATCGAGGGTCTACCTACGGTAGCCGCTGGTCTACATGTGGTTGTTTCTAGTGGGTCCCGCTTGGTGGGCACGCTGTCTCAAAGTACGTGCACTCCGACCAACGCGCAGTCTGCTTGAACCTTCATAACTTTTGATCCGGGAGTCCTATGGAGACGTGCCATATCATTCTAGAAATCTCTTTCCGAGAGCTACGCAATGACATGGGACTTGACCTTTTTTGAATCTGGGAATATTAGTCCATGAACGGATCTTTAAGTCTTCGCAGTCAGTCCGTTGAGCTGTCTGGTGCAGTTTTCACTCGAGATTTGTTATACTGGTTCTGTATGACCTTTTTCATGGTAATTTGATCTGATTCGATGTTGAATTGGCAAAATTACTCTTTTGCCCTTTCAGTTTGGTTCCGGGCTTGACGCAGTTGTAGCTGTCTTCTCTCAGGGTTATCTCCGAGATTTGACTGATGTTGACTCTGTTCTTCTTCAAGGTTATCTCCGGGGATTGATTTGATTTTTTGGGGTTTGGTTTGATGATTTCCCAGGGCTGTCTCTGGGGTTGGAAAAAGGACATTTTTGCCCTCCTGTATGGTCAGTAACAGGAAAACAACATTTTGAATGTCTATAGATGCCCCTCTTTATCATGTTTATGCAATGTAGTAGAATGAACATGATAAAGATTTACTAGACACTTGAAATATGACACGATATATATTTAATGATGCAAATCATAATTCAATAAATGTTAAAATGTTTTCGCAAATCGCATTTCGCACTTCGCAAATCGCATACCCTTATAGGTCATGGACGATGCCTGTGCTGGGGCTGATCTCAACGGTTGACTTTCATCAGTGATGGTGTTGACTCCAATGATTTAATTTCTATCTGTGTTGCCGATGCTTGTTTGTTGAAGATAAACTGAAATGTTTTCTACATTTCAGCTGGGGAGGATGTTCTGAAATCATCGGATCTTCCCGATGTTTACATTGGTAGTTTACAACGGTGCCTACCCTGCTGGTAGTTTGACAACGAAGCCTACACTGCTGGTAGTTGACAACGGTGCCTACCTTGATGGTAGTTGACAATGGTGCCTACCCTACTGGTAGTTGCCCTGATGGTAGTTGACAACGGTTGATCACCGGATTGTCTTGATGACTACTCGAATGGTAGTTTTCAATAGCAAAATTTTTCCTCGAGACTGGGTATTTAATGTGTATGCATATTTAATTCTACTGGGTATGCATGCTTAACTTTTTAATGGAGATGTGCGCTGATATAGCGCTTGTTGCACATGTGCAGACCAGGCATGATGTGATGATCTTAATTTATCCTAGGTTGATGCATATGATTAATTGAATTGATGTAGAACCATACCTTACCCTTTCTGAGGCGATTTGGATTTTCTTTTCATGCATGGATTTTGATAGGCCTATCAAGTTCTACTCCCATATGGCACCTTTTGTTATTCGTAGAGCAAATTTGGATGTTCCCCTTTCATATGTCGTCTTTGGTGGGGATCCTAATGAGGTTGCTAATTTTTCCTTTCTGAATATTCATCTGGTGCTGGTACTTCTGGCGATTCAGACACTGATGGCTTTACTAGGAGATATCCCGATATATTCGCTGAAGTATTGTTCAACATCTTACATCACCGGATCCTTCCCCGATGCTATGCTGGATTGACGCCAACGGTTTGATCATTGATTATGTAAAGGGGCGAGCTCTTTTCTTTGCGAACTTGCTAGATTAGATTTGGCTTGGCTGATGACCCAGGTGTTGCTGACGTCCTAGAGGATGTAGCCCATTCTTTCATTTCCCAGATTTGAACTTCGATGTAAAGGCCTCGACTTGTGAGGACTTGGCGCATGTTGACATGTTTGATGGTCTAGATTTCATTCGCTAGACCTTTTCTCATCGAGCGTCAGTTTTTAAATTAATGACTCTCTTGAGAATTTTTCACTTTTTGTGGAGGGACAAGTTTATGTCGCCTTGATTTCTTTCAAGAGTTCTTCCCCTTCCTTTTGATGAGAGGCTTGATCCCGCCTTGGACTCCTTCCATTTCCTGGAATCGAAAAATGCCCCAGCCCCTTTCGCACGTTGTTACTGGGGATTCATATAATCCTTGTTGACCAAGTTGAGAGTGGTATATATCCTGCACATCAAACGAATAATAGAATGGGCAAAAGCTTGACGGCTTGGGCCATCATTTAATAATCCGAACCCTAATCAAGATTATTAATAGAAATTATGAACAGTAATACATTTATTATTATAATTATACTTGGGATTATGTGTATTATATGATTAATATTAAGTATTGTTATATAACAATTAATGGGATATAATAATTGTGAATTATATTTAGAAATCCTAAACTTAATTAGGAAACCCTAATTTAGGATTTGGAACCCTAAACCTTAATTCAATTATTAAACGCTAATAAGGATTATTAGTCATGATTCTTAAATACATGTATTATTAGATGATATTTAAAATTTAAGTGAGATATTTGAAATGACTAAATTATCTTTAAATTTAATTGTGAAATTACCAAATTACCCTTAGTATGTGTAAAATGACCAAAATGCCCTTTATCATATCTTTTAATAAAAGATCAGGCTAAATCTTGGTGACTCACCACAGGAATATTTCCCATGTGCTTAAAAACCCCTAGGCTAGCCACAAATGGACACCTATAAACAAAACATTCATTAAATCTAGCTTAGTTGTCAAAAAGTCAATTAAATCAGAAAAATAATACAAGTATAATACGAATTATTACAGGACAAGAATACGAGTATAATACGAATTATAATATAAAAATAATACGGAGTATAATACTCGTATAAAATGAAAAGTATACGGTACAAATACGGAAAATCAAAGTCAAAAAGTTTTGGTTAACAAAAGTGGCTAGATTTTTACTTTCCCACCAACTAACCACACATGAGTTAGGTTTTAACCATTGTTAGTTTGGTATGGTTAAGTTAAAGAAACTTAGGAGTTAAGAATGGCATATTCTAAGATAAATGCCAAGGGAAAAAATGTAATTAGCCATGAAAAATTAGGAAAAAGACAAAAATGAACTAAGTTGAAAGGTAACTAGTTGTAATAAAACTAGGTTATATGTAACTAAGTTGATGTAACCAAACTAGGTGAAGAAAACTTGGTTAGACTAACTAAGTAGTAACTCAATCCAAGTGAAGAAGAATTGACCAATCAGAGAAGAGATGATGCAAGCGTGATGTAAGCATGACATTTAAAGAAACACAAAGATGATGTCATCATGATGATGTCACTTGGTGGAAGATATTTTGAAGGACTAAGATGCAATTAATAAGGTATTAAAGTGTAATTAATCTAGGTACCAAACTGTAATAAGTCAGGACTATATTTTTCTATAAATAGAGAGCTAAGTTCATTAGTTCTTCACCAATTTACAAAGCAAAGTTATAATCAAGAATTAGAAAGAGAGAATTCTTGTGACTTAGATTAATTTCAAGATTGCAAAGGATTAGTTAAAGCTTGCAACTTCAAGAGGTATTTACTCTAGTGGTTATTATTTTCATTCTTCTTTATCTATTTAGTAAAAATATACTTTTATAAGCAGTTATAATGCCCAAATTATTTTAAGTATATAGTACAAAAGTCCTATTTACAAGCAGTTATAATGTCCGATTTATTTCTCTTATAAAATAGAAAATATAATTTTATAAGCAGTTACTATGTCCGATTTTCTTCAAGTATTTAGTAAGAATATTATTTTTATAAGCAGTTATAATGCTGAAATTATCTCAAAAATAATAGCCGAATATTCATTTTATAAGCAGTTATAATACTCGATTTATTTACAAACATAGTAAATGAATATTCATTTTACAAGCAGATATAATGCTCAATTTATGTTAAATATAGTTGATCAATATTCATTTTATAAGAAATTATAATACCGAAATTATTTTATGTATAATACAAGGAGTCTTATTTATAATCTGTTATAATACCCGAAATAAAATTTAAAAGATTTAATTGTTAAACGCTTAATTAGTCTATATGAACTTATAATTGTATAGATGGACTGAGAGAAAAAAATTAGCGTAAACGGTAGAGGCGAATCAGGCAAGTTTTTCCGCACTATGTGCAAACTTTTTATTTTTATGCAAGTTTTCTAACTTCATTTAATTTATGTATTAAATGCAAGTCTTATATATTGATATACGAACTTGTTATAAACATTATTCGTGATATCTGTTATTGAAAGGTTATCGCTTCTTGTTCGAGCATAACCAAATAAAATGAGTTGTTATTTGCATAAATTTAATTTGATTTGATATCAAAGCATAGACTGTGATGAAACCAATAATGTTTGGTACATATATATATATATATACTGATAATATTTAGAACTGGCAGTTACAGTACTAATCGGTGGTTATAGGTAGTTATAGCATTGACCTTTTTAAGATATGCATATTATGTCTGATTGAACAGATCAGAATGATGCCAATGACTCCTATGTCTATATGACCTATAGAAGTATTTACTATGTCTGGTTGAACAAATCAATCTCAGGGTTCTAAGTCTTTATGACTGATAGAGGCTAGAATTATGTATATATATATGGACAAATCTCAAACTATATGTTCATTAAATTCAGATACGGTGTGAGTATAAATATAACTCGTTTAAAACTTGATGAGCTTTCTGTAGCTTATCCTTGCAAAAATATTATTTTCCTTTTTGTAGTGTCGAAGGATAATCCCGGATGTTCCTGTACACACTCTTGTGGATAGAAGAATTCTACTAGTTTAAGTTGTATTGTATTAAGACTTGATTACTTTTTGAATACTCTGATGTAATAATTAATTAAATTTGGGATCCATGTAAATAAATGTTAAGTTGTGTAATATATTATCCGTTTTTATAAATTGCTTAGTTTTTATCTTTCTATAGAAAGTAGAAAAGAGTACAGTATCTATATGAACTATACATCTGAATGAGAGTATTGAATGATCTTGGGAGTTCTGTACGAATTGAGGTTGCACCCCTCGGTTCCAGGAACAATCTTATCATTCTTACTGTGAATGTCAGATATATAGGGATTATTGATATGAAAGAAATATCCATGAGATTATAAATCTATCCATCCAAATGAGGGTATCCATATACAGTAATTGTTCTGACGAGAACTACTATTTGTTATGGGATACTGTGAATTTTGGATTGATAGAAGTTATTATCTTATGAAATATTTACGTGAGCACCAAATCTGCTACAGGGAATGTAGAGAATTTGGGGGCGTCACAATTTGGTATCAGAGCTATAGGTTAGAAACCTTAGGAGAGAACACCTTAGGCTATAACCTTAGAGGAATTAGAGCAATAAAGAAGATAGTACAAAGATAAACTCAAAAAGAGTTTATAAGGGGATGAATTAAGGAAATTCATCAAAAGAAGTTGAATAAAAATAACGTAAAATAAATAGTGTTTAATATGAGTGTTGTTATATGCAAATCAGGACTATATATTAATTATAGATATCATGAAGTAAAGAATTTAAAGATATTCACATAGTGAGTGAGGAACTGATTGTTCCGTTTAAGCTAGTACTTGAGCGGGAATCGGTAGAATGATCCATAGGATATTATAGAAGAAGTGCCAATTGAAGTAGTTTACAACAAAACACTTGAAACTATAGAAGGAGAACTTATGATAGATTTAGAAGGTGATTATGAAGAGTAACCGGAGTTGGAACTAAGTGAAGAGAGAGACTCAAATCCTAACGAGGCTTATATAGAGATGGGAGAAGGGATAACAGAAGTAGGAGAAATAAAAGAACATGACATGTTTAGGAAGCAGGTTGAGAAAATAAGATTAATGTAAAACTCAGAAGTAATGAAGGGAAAGAAAATATGGAATAAAAAGTGATCTAGGAAACTCAGAAAGTAAAACAGGAAACTTTAAGAAGAGAATAGAAGAACTGTGGGAAGATGCATACAGAAGTATGTAGAAAAGTTAGAAAGTATGAATCATTAGATCATTTAGTAAGGTATTATTCTAATAAGAAGGCAGGGAAAGTAGTTGACATACATAAAATGAAGTTTGTAAAGGTGAGAATAATAAGATAATATCTTATAAATAAAAATGAATATATATATATATATGTATACATATAAGAATAGTATGTAAATTCTGAACTTTTGTATAAGATAGGGATTAATGGTAAATCCTATTTTCTGGCTGTAATGAAGGGATATGTAATGTATATAGCAGAAGCTATAAGATGAACTGTGATATATAAATATTATGATACTCCCAATGTGTTATAGGAATAAGGGAATCCTCGTGTGTAACTAGTGATGTATATCACTAGTAGGTTATATATTTTCTTTTGTGTGTATCGGGTGATATGATATAAATCACTATTTAAATATGTAATCTGCTATATGTGAAATACAAATTCCTATTTGCTAAAACAAATTATTCACTTATTATATGGTATTTATACCTAGTTAATTGTTATCTTTAGATAAATGGCACCGCGAAGGAGACTACAAGCAAAAATTAAAGCGGAACAAATATAGGTAAACCCAGTTGAACAATTAGTAAATCTTTTGTTATGAACTTTACAAGGAAGGCCAGGAAACCCACCACCAGCCGCACCCAATACCTCAAATACTACCCAGTTTAAAGACTTTAAGTTAGTTGGACCACCAGAGTTTAAAGGAACTGATGAAACAATAAAGGCTCAGACATGGATCACTGAAATAGAGAAAGTGTTCAAAGTAACTAAAGTAAATGAGGAGCAAAAGACTGACTTTGCTACTTTCTTTCTGAAAGAGGAAGCAAATCATTGGTGGGAAGCTAATAAAAGTCGAGCTGGAGAAGAAATCATTTCTTGGGATAAGTTTAAAGAATTTTTCTTTGCAAACTACTTCCCGAGTTCAATGAAGGATCACATGGAGGTTCAATTTTTTGAGTTGAAACAAGGAGAAATGACGGTATCTCAATATACAGCCAAATTTAATGAGTTGGCTAGATTCGCATCATATCAAGTGGATACTGAAGCAAGGAAGACTAGAAGGTTCGAAGAGGGATTGAAACCACAAATCCGAAGTAAGATATCAATTTTTCAAGTCAAAACATTTTCGGAGATTCTAGAAAAAACTATCATAGCTGAGAAAGAGGGAGGGGCTTTACAAAAATTTCATAAGGAAAAGAAGAAATAATTTCAACAACAAAAGGAGATGGGATATCGCTTTTCACAATAACTCTGGAAAAGGAAGAAATAATTTCAACAACAATGTCAACAAGGGAGGAGATAACGGCATTAATCAAAGAAATGAGTATTGTCATATTTGTGGGAGAAATCACGGCAGAGTATACAAATTGAGTGGGATTAAGTGTTTTACTTGTGGAGAAAAGGGGCACTACTCAAATGTGTGTCCACAAAAGAAGAACGGTAATAATAATCAAACCAAACATAATAAATGTTTCAACTGCGGGGTTGAGGGGCACATTGCTAAGTTTTGTCCAAAACCCAGAAATTCGAATATAGGGGAAAACCAAAATATCAATAATAACCCCAAGCCAGCAGTAGCAGGAGTTGTGGGCTAGAGTCGTCCAAATGCTAGAACATTTAGCATGACGATATGGGATGATGTTGCTGCACAGGACGTGGTGACAGGTATTATCCCAAAACGATATTGTAAATATCTGTGTTATTCGACTCTGGTGCTACTTGTTCGTTTACATCTATTGATTTTGCTAAAAATTTAAAAATGCCATGTGAAGGTATAAAGTTACCTTCCAAGGTAGAGAATTACTAACAAAGAAATAAATTTCGTTAAAATAAAACATAAAAATTATTATATAGAGATTAAAGAACACAAATTTCCGGTAAACCTTATCCTTTGTAGCTAGGAGAGTTGAAGAAATTCTAAGAATGAATTGGTAAACTGTAGAGCAGAGTTAGATTGAGAAAATGACAAACTTTAAGGTTATATAGAAATACAAGATAATGTTTGGTGATAATTAAGATATTTTTATTATCGAGAAAGAGAGTGTAAGCCGGAAGAATCAAGAAAAGTTAATTATAATAACATAACAACGAGGTATTGATAAAAGAGTTTAATAAACTTGAGATTGATATAAAAGTTCCAACAAACTCTATCCATAAGTTATAGAGAATGGTTTGACCTTAATAAAACAGAGACAAAGAAATATAGTAAAAAGATAAAGAGTATTAAAAGTATAAAACTAAGATAACTCATGGAAAATAATATGAAATTTAGAGTAGATAGAGATGGAGGTACTAAGATACAAAGATACAAAGAAAGAATTTGATGAGAATTTATAAAGGGAGGCACCAAAGCCAGACTCTCCGTAGGGGACGCCGAGTTGGTCGGTGGCAAACTGATAGGTACCATTGTGAAATGTTATAGTTAAAATACCATGAAAGTCTCAATTTAGTATAAAAATTAAAGAATGAAAAAAGCATAATCTCAAAGATATAAAATGCAACAAGATAAGTCAAAGAATTACCAAAACGTAAAAAGAAAGAAAATTATTAAGATTTAAAGCAGGAATTTGAGTTCCAACAAATGTTGAAGCTAAAGATAAGGAAGTCAAAACTAATCGATGAAATTTTTTAGATATTTCAGAATGATAAATGGGAGTATATCATTACAAATTTTGTGATAGGACTTACAGTTATGTGAAGGGAGTCAACGTTAGATGAGAGTTTAATGTCGGGAGTCATGTATTTTTGAAAATGTTTCCGTTGAAGGGCAACATACGTTTTGGTAAGGAGAGGAAATTGAGTCAAAGATTTACTTAATCATATTAGATATTATGGCCATATCATTAAAACGCTATAAACTACTAACCTGTCCAGATTAAGAAAGATGTATCTTATGTGGAAGTTCTTGTTCAGATAATCACTCGGAAGGAACAAGTAAAGTAATATCATTCATTAAAGTGATCTAGAAAAATCAGAATATTTAAAGAAGTTACGTGAGAGCTCAAGGATAAAATGCAAAAAAATTTCCTCACATTTGTTTTCGTAAAATGTATCTTAATTTCGGGAAGAAATTCTTATAAGGGGGGTGAATGTAATAATCCGAACCCTAATCAGGATTATTAATAGAAATTATGAATAGTAATAAATTTATTATTATAATTATACTTGGGATTTTGTGTATTATATGATTAATATTAAGGATTGTTATATAACAATAAATGAGATATAATAATTGTGAATTATATTTGGAAATCCTAAACTTAATTAGGAAACCCTAATTTAGGATTTGGAAACCCTAAACCTTAATTCAATTATTAAACCATAATAAGGATTATTAGTCAAGATTCTTAAATACATGTATTATTAGATGATATTTAAAATTTAAGTGAGACATGTGAAATGACTAAATTACCCTTAAATTTAATTATGAAATTACCAAATTACCCTTAGTATGTGTGAAATGACCAAAATGCCCTTTATCTTTTCTTTTAATAAAAGATAAGGCTAAATCTTGGTGACTCACCACAAGAAGATTTTCCATGTGCTTAAAAACCCCCAGGCCAGCCACAAATGGACACCTAAAAACAAAACATTCATTGAACCTAGCTTAGTTGTCAAAAAGTCAATTAAATCGGAAGAATAATACAAGTATAATACGAATTATTACATGACAAGAATACGAGTATAATACGAATTATAATATAAAAATAATACGGTGTATAATACGTGTATAAAATGAAAATTATACGGTACAAATACGAAAAATCAAAGTCAAAAAGTTTTGGTAAACAAAAGTGGCTAGATTTTTACTTTCCCACCAACTAACCACACATGAGTTAGTTTTTAACCATTGTTAGTTTGGTATGGTTAAGTTAAGGAAACTTAGGAGTTAAGAATGGCATATTCTAAGATAAATGCCAAGGGCAAAAATGTAATTAGCCATGAAAATTAGAGAAAAGACAAAAATGAACTAAGTTGAAAGGTAACTAGTTGTAATAAAACTAGGTTATATGTAACTAAGTTGATGTAACCAAACTAGGTGAAGAAAACCTGGTTAGACTAACTAAGTAGTAACTCAATCCAAGTGAAGAAGAATCGACCAATCAGAGAAGAGATGATGCAAGCATGATGTAAGCATGACATCATCCTTAAACAAACATAGATGATGCAAGCGTGATGTAAGCATGACATTTAAAGAAACACAAAGATGATGTCATCATGATGATGTCATAATGATGTCACCACATAGAAGATATTTTGAGGGACTAAGATGCAATTAATGAAGTACTAAAGTGTAATTAATCTAGGTACCAAACTGTAATAAGTCGGGTGCAAACTGTAATAAGTTGAGCCCCTAACGTGCAATTATTGAAACTATGTTTTCCTACAAATAGAGAGCTATGTTCATTAGTTCTTCACCAATTTACAAAGCAAAGTTATAATCAAGAATTAGAAAGAGAGAATTCTTGTGACTTAGATTAATTTCAAGATTGCAAAGGATTAGTTAAAGCTTGCAACTTCAAGAGGTATTTACTCTAGTGGTTATTATTTTCATTCTTCTTTATCTATTTAGTAAAAATATACTTTTATAAGCAGTTATAATGCCCAAATTATTTTAAGTATATATTACAAAAGTCCTATTTACAGACAGTTATAATGTCCAATTTATTTATCTTATAAAATAGAAAATACACTTTTATAAGCAGTTACTATGTCCGATTTTCTTTAAGTATTTAGTAAGAATACTCATTTCATGTATAGTACAAGGAGTCTAATTTATAATATATTATAATACCCTAAATAAAATTTAAAAGATTTAATCGTTAAATGCTTAATTAGTCTATATGAACTTATAATTGTATAGATGGACCGAGAGACAAAAAATTAGCGTAAATGGTAGAGGCGAATCTGGCAAGTTTTTCGCACTATGTACAAATTTTCTATTTTTATGCAAGTTTTCTAACTTCATTTAATTTATGTATTAAATGCAAGTCTTATATATTGATATACGAACTTGTTATAAACATTATTCGTGATATCTGTTATTGAAAGGTTATCGCTTCTTGTTCGAGCATAACCAAATAAAATGAGCTGTTATTTGCGTAAATTTGATTTAATTTGTCATCAAAGCATAGACTGTGATGGAACCAATATTGTTTGATACAGATATATATACTGATAATATTTAGAACCGATAGTTACTGTACTAATCGGTGGTTATAGGCAGTTATAGCATTGACCTTTTTGGGATATGCATATTATGTCTGATTGAACATATCAATCTCGGGGTTTTAAGTCTTTATGTCTAATAAAAGCCAGAATGATGTTAATGACTCCTAAGTCTATATGACCTATGGAAGTAATTACTATGTCTGGTTGAACAGATCAATCTCAGGGTTCTAAGTTTTTATGACTGATTGAGGCCAGAATTATATATATATATATATATATATATATATATATATGTGTGTGTGTGTGTGTGTGTGTGTGTGTGTGTGTGGACAAATCTCGAACTATATGTTCATTAAATTCAGATACGGTGTGAGTATAAATATAACTCGTTTAAAACTTGATGAGTTTTCTGTAGCTTATCCTTGCAAAAATATTATTTTCCTCTTTGCAGTGTCAAAGGATAATCCCGGATGTTTCTATACACACTCTTGTGGATAGAAGAATTCTACTTGTTTAAGTTGTATTGTATTAAAACTTGGTTACTTTTTGAATACTCTGATGTAATAATTAATTAAATTTGGGATCCATGTAAATAAATGTTAAGTTGTGTAATATATTATCCGTTTTTATAAATTTCTTAGTTTTTACCTTTCTATAGAAAGTAGAAAAGAGTACAGTATCTATATGAACTATACACATGAATGAGGGTATTGAATGATCTTGGGAGTTATGTACGAATTGAGGTTGTGCCCCTTGGTTCGAGGAACAATCTTATCATTCATACTGTGAATGTCAGATATATTGGGATTATTGATATGAAAGAAATATCCATGAGATTATAAATCTATCCATCCAAATGAGGGTATCCATATATAGTAATTATTCTGACGAGAACTACTATCTGTTATGGGATACTGTGAATTTTGGATTTATAGAAGTTATTATCTTATGAAATATTTATGTAAGCACCAAATCTGCTACAGGGAATGTAGAGAATTTTGGGGTGTCACACGTCAGGATTAGTATAATCTTGTGAATGAGGTATTTGAAGTTAAAGTTCATGAAATGGAATGAGTTATGAAATCACAATGCAATTTTGAAGCATCCATGGTCATTGCTCTTGGGTAGGATCAGATTCAA
Organism: Panax stipuleanatus; assembly: GCA_020205555.1. Taxonomy (NCBI): domain Eukaryota; kingdom Viridiplantae; phylum Streptophyta; class Magnoliopsida; order Apiales; family Araliaceae; genus Panax; species Panax stipuleanatus. The sequence goes on along the minus strand of CM035121.1, from coordinate 20,329,218 downwards.
AAGACTTATCTCCCTTTATCAAAGATACTTCTTCATTGCTCTTAGACGTTATTCTTCCCAAAATTGATTTCATATGACATGTGCACTATAAGTGACGCAACTCTTAGTAGGGGTTTCATTTCCATGACTTTTAGATGATCTCTTTTCAAAATTCTAAATTTTCTTTCTTCTTTTTCTCTCGCCTAACTTGTCTCGTTTTCTTAGGATATTTAGAGTTACCTATTTAACGAGTTTTGGACCAATGAATCCCAAATCGAACGGCTTTAGGGCACTAGATGTAAAGACACCCCTTTGGATTTACTTGCTCGAGTAACAAAGGCCACACTTCGAGATAAGTCAGGCGGTCACTCTATTTACTTCCTGCTTGAGCTTGTGCAAGGTCCGTTTTCTTAGGCTTAAATTACCCATTTAGCGAGTGTTGGGTCGGTGACTCCCAAACCAAATGACTTTAGGGCACCAGGTGTGAAGATACCCCTCAGGCTTAATTGCTCGAGTAACCTAGACCACGATTTGAATCTGCTTAAGTCTCCTCTTCTTCTTATTCGTAATGCTCGTTTTCTTAGGCACTGAGTTACCCATGAAACGAGCGTTGGGTCGGTGACACCGAAACCAGATGACTTTAGGGCACCAGGTGTAAAGACGCCCCTCAGGCTTAATAACTCGAGTAACCCATGTAATATTCGAGAATTTTATTAATAATTTTAGAATTTAAAACAAAGATAATTGCAATTATTTATGTGTATATATATATATATATATGTCATGTGATTAATAATTCAATATGAATTAAATCAAGTATGAATGATTAAGAAGTATGTTGATGATAATGATAAGCTTAATTAAGCTTAAGTGTTAAGCATTGTGCAGCATAAATTCCTAATTCAACTAGTTGGGTCATGATTTAATAAAGTTTTGGACTTATGTTATATTCAATCCCAACAACATTAGTGTGACATGCTTGTAAGAGTTCGGAGGTGTGGCCCAACCAATCGATATATATGTGATAGGTTAATATTAGAGTCCATGTGCATTAATGATGTGCCTTGCCCAAATTGATTTAGCTTGTTATAGCCTAATGTGTAATATAAGATGGTGGATATATGTATACATATATATGTAGGTATACATGTATGTGGGTGTATAAAAGACGTATATATATATATGTGTGTGTGTATAAGGGACATGTATGCTAGCTTTGTGTACAAAAAGGGAATTAAAATGTAATATAGGGCAATAGTGCCCCATGTGCCGCCCACCCCCTCCCCTTGTCCCTTAGAATGTTGATTTTATAGCTTAAATAACCTCACAAGTTAGCCCATGTGGTAGTAATGATGGTGTAGCCAATGGCTAAGGGTACTATGAATAGTAGTAGTTGGTGTAGCTAGTCACTAACTCTTCTTTGCCCATTGTGTAGTGACCATAGTGTTGGGTAATAGATTGTCTATATATAGTGAGCCCCAAGTGTTGGTATAAGGTTTCCATTTCTTTTGCAAAGTGTAGAGATATAGATAGCTAGAGGGAGTTGAGAGAAAAAGAAGAAACCTACAGAAGTTCTTGCAAGTTGGTGGTTCAAGAAAACAAAGTGGAGGCCTACTCAAGATTCTTAGCTAAGAGGAAGAAAGCCATCAAGAGGTAGGATCATTAACTAACTTCTTTTTATACTTGTCAAGGTTAGTTAGTGTAGATAGAAATGCATGCTAGCTTGAAACCTAGTTATAACACTTGAAAGCATGAGATATGTTGTTAAGAATCTTAAAATGTATAAGTCTTACATATGATCCAATAATGTTATGTTGAACTTCTATGAAATAAGGACATAACCCAAGTGGAATTATGGTAATCGAACATGAAACGAACCTGTAGCGGAACTTTTTGTAAAACATGTCAATATGTAAACCCATTAAATAAATATTTTAGAAAATTGTGCAAGATATCATATATTGTAGATATACAAGTTTATGAGATATTGGAAGTAGTTTCAACTCATTTGGATGTAAAATGAATAAGGTAAGTAAGTTTGAGCCAAAAGCGGTAAAAAAACATGTTGTAAAACTTTCATGTCTAAGCATTCTGTCGGGCCGGCGCTGTGGCACCTCCCTGAGAGCTATGGTTGGCGCTACAGCGCCACTAGCTTTTCAAATCTGCAGGACAAACGCTGCAGCGCCGTCCTCAGTGTTAACCCAGCGCCGCAGCGCCACAACCAAGTAGGGATTCTGCAGGACCGGCGCTGCCGCGCCGTCCTTAGCAGTAACCTCAGCGCCGCAGCGCCACAACCAGGTAGGGTTTCTGCAGGGCCGGCGCTGCCATGCCATCTGCAGTACTAAACTTGGCGCTACAGCGCCAGGCTTATTTCACAGCTGACCCCAGATCCGGGTCAAACCGGGTCGAGTCGGGTCAAACCAGAACAGAAAACTTAACTTTCTAAAATTAAAATAATAAATAATTAAATAATAATACTTAATTTGATTAATATTAAGAGATTTTATTAATCAAAGATAATTAAATAATTAAAGTAATTTAATTGTTAGTTAATTAAATACAATTTGGAATTTAAAAGTTTAAGACTTATTTGACTTAAAGAATATTAAACAATTAAATAATTTTGACTGTAATTCAATAAGTGATAATTAATATAATATTCTTAAATTATAAACGATTAAAACTAAATAAGGTTTTAATTGTGAAACGAATAAACAATTAAGGTAATACTTAATTGTAAAACAACAAGACTTAAACCAATTGATAATAGTAAAGACTATTGCGTAATTAATCGAATGTGAACAATTAAAGTGACATTAATAAATATTTTAATTATGAATAATAATTACTAAACAATTAAATACTTTCAAAGATTATTTAATTGTGAACCAATGAGACATTAATATGAATATCCCTAATTATAATTAAGGGAATTACTTAGATAATAATGAAGTATTATATTAATGATAGAGTGATAGAGATAATGATTAGAGAAATAATATATAATTATTTTGAGAAGTCTTAGATACCTAAGGCTAGTGTGTTAGACTGATTTAGGTTTATATGTTTATGTGTTTATAGAGATTAACCGTTACGATAACAATAGGTTAATCAAAGGATAAGAAGTCGAGGTCGGAATTAATCAACGACCTATGCATTTACTTTATGTAAGGAATCTATGATTTCATAAGTTTCCTAACTTCATTTGATTTTATATTGAATGCAAGTTCCCTATCTTGCACAACTTTAGATATTTTGCAAGTATTCGAACCTTACTCTTTATTGAGCATTACTTAAGCTTGTACTATTATTGATCGTACTGAATAAATAATTGATAGTATGATTCTTGTCTTACAAATTAATACTTCATAACTTGATTTAAAGCCTGTTTATATTCTTCGAACTATGTTGCGAGTATTGAACTTATAAATTGTTCTCATATACATTGTAAAAGTTGTCTACTCCATTTGATTCGGCTAGACCCATATCATGAATTTGAAAGCGATCCAAACCATTGCTTCGTGAAGAATCTTATAAATTGCCTGAGATGAACAACCCTCATTGAAGGGGAAACTATATATCCATCGGGAGATCGACGTGTGCACAAATAGCATGGGAATATTATGCATAATGTAGGGTACTTTAGGCTGATCAGCTGTTGTACTTGTTTATATCGGATTGTCAGTTAAACACTGTTAATTCTAGCAAGATTTCTTAGTCCTTAGTGATTGCTCAGTATTAAACTTTATCTTTTGGAAAACGTTGAAACCTTTGAATCCTCTTTGATAATGCTTCAGTCTATAATGACCTTCTGTTTAGAATTCAAAGGACATTTTTGAAACTATTGATATTTTTTTGTTTACAACATTATTCCTTAAACTCTTGAGTTATCCTTTGACATCATACCTTGGATATTATTAAGCTTTATAATTATGCTTACCCTTATTGCTATATTACTTGCTGAGTAAATTTGTTGCTCATTCTTGCTTTCCTTAAAACATTTCAGTTAAGGCAGAGCAGTGCAGACCCTCTAGCACGAACAAGGGCAAGGCTACGGCGTAGCTTTGTTCTCTTTTAGGATTATTATGATGTTGTAATAAGACTTATTTTACATTATGTATTAAGTTTAGTTATGATATGTTTAAGTTAGTTATGGTTGCAAGACCGTGGGACGCGAATATTTATATTAAATCAATGTAAATTATTCTATTATTCCGTTGCATGAGATGTTAGTATGTTATTAGAATTAGATTGTGATGCACCGAATTCGAGGTACAGGTATCTAAATTTGGGGGCGTCACAACCCAGGCCACGATTCGAGACATTTGGCTGGCTACTAATTGTCATCCTTGTCACCATAGTTTTATGCCCCATAACTAAGAGTTAGGGCAATCGCAAAGTGCAGACATGCATATGTGGTCAAGTTTGTTCCGAAAAATGCTTTAAACTAGGATGTCGTGCTTAATCAAAAGGTTAAATTATCTTAATTCTCTAATCGTTCCCGTGATTCTTTCTCCGCAGACGCTTATCTAACGCAAGATTTATCTATACTTAACATGTATATCATTGCTAATGCATGTAAATGGAGATTGAAAGATTATAAAGAGATGAAAGAGTCATACCTCACATGTGGATTTGTTTTGTATTTTAAGAAAAGCATGATTGGAAAAGACAGAAAGATCATATCGGATCGTCAGTTAAATGATATGAGGGTCCCTGTGATGATGACGGACCATACTGATGATGCTGAATGATGTATTTTCCTTTTTAGGATGGGCGATGAATGCCCCAGTGTTAAGTTGTCATTATTTTTCGAAATTTCCCCAGTCTTGCTTGATGTAAGGGTCCCAAGATCGGGTTCTCACCGATTCTAAAATTACCCCAGTCTTGCTTGTTATCTGGGGTGATTGCTTTGTTGTATGTTTGACAGATTGTCTGATAAAATGCCGAGATCGCAAGAGTCTTTTACCTCATAACCCACATGGTGAACATGTAATGGATATGGGCATTGATGTTTGGATGCCCCAGTCATTATTTTTGACTTGTGGGTGTAATTGGCTTTGATGATTTTCTTCTGATTTGATGATTGTTTCAGATTAAGGATGTCAGCTCTTTGAAGGTCCTTGTTGATGATCATGATTGATATATCGTTGTGTTATTCTTTCAATTTTGATGATTGATGTCGAAAGCCCTTTGAACTCCCCTAAATTGGATCTGAGAGCTCAACTTGGTTGGTGATGGCTTCAACCAACTTTGGTTTGATCTGTAAGGTTTGATAGGTGGCCATTTTCTCAAGGAACAAATAATCGGTTATGAGATAGACTTTTTCATGATGGTCGCCCCTATTCTTCTGTAGGTCAAAAGAGAAAAAGTCTTCTCGCACTTCAGGAGTGACGAGTTGCTGAAGGTTTGTATCTTAGGATGTATGCGATTTCATCACTGGAACTGGTTATCTTAATGCATCGCTACTTCTTCCTTTCTAGACTAGCTCCGGATTTCATGGAACAACATTAAGGTGCTGTTGGGTCCTCTCAACATGGGTCATCAAGCTTGAGTGTCTTTCTTGGATGTAAGCTTTTCAGATTTAATTTGGTGTTTTGAGACTTGTATTTGGGTTTATGTTTGAGGTTAGAATTTTAGATGTTTCTTTTGAGGGTTAGACCGCACCAAAGATGGCTGCCTACGTACTCCCGTGGCTGGGAGAGATCAGGTCTTACATAGTTCAGGCTTGACCTGAACAGTTGAAAAATGTTTATTTGGGTTTGAGCTTGGTTTGAGGGGTTTTTGGATTTTTTTTGATTTGATTTGACCGCACCATAGATGGCTGCCTACGTACTCCCGTAGATTGAGGAGATCAGGTTATTCGTAGTTCAGGCTTGGCTTGATTGATTCGATATTTTATTTTTTTATTTTTTGATTCTTCAATATCTACATGCATGGAAAATAAAAGGCATAATGCTAAGAAAGTGATAACGTCCCAACATCTCACGGAACTCGCAACTTTCCTCTGGATCTACGTCTCCCTGGCTAGTTAAGGCTTGATAGTCCAGTTGTCAGTGGTTATGTTGCCTTCGAGGCTCGTGATAGAGGATACCTCCTGGTTCTGAATATCTTCAATCATGGCCATAACTTAATCGTCTTCTGATTCAGCATATCCCTTAAGCAGGCTCAAATTAGACTCGTCGCAAAAAGGGATGAACTCTAGATTCCTCGATGGGTTGGCTTCCCCGACAACTTCACCACCTTTTTCTTCATCTGTTCCTTCACCTGATTGTTAAGCAGCGCAACCTAGTCAGTGAAGTGTCTCCGAATATTGTTTTGAGAGCTTTTCACATCTCATAAGAAGTTACGTATTCTTCGTATTCAAACAAAAATTCATTGTTCATACTGCTCAAGTTAGTAATACAAGCAATTCTATCTTTCTTGCACCAATTTTCAAAGGCAACAAACTTTTTAACATTTTCAGCATTATCGCTAGTCGGTTTAGTTTCTTTAGTAATTAGAGTCTCTTCCACTTCTAACTGCTCAAGTACCATGCGGACCTTACGATGTCATACATCATAATTATCCACATCAAAATTGTTACACTTATTAAGATCAGCAATAATTTGTTTTGAAGTCATCAAAACAATCGAAAGAATGTAATTAGACAATTAAGAGTTCACAACAGCATTAACTTATCTTTGTCACATAACATAAACTTACTAAAACAATCAAGTATAAACACAAAAAGGAATCTTTGTTAAGCTTGGGAATCACAGTTTGCGTGTATATTTAATTATTTTATTATAGTTTATTTAGCGCAAAGATATGCATAGAATTTAAAAAAACTTCTTAAATTCCTCTCATGAAATTCAAGCATATATAAGTGTTCATGGCATTCTAAATAATCCTTTATATGCATACTAAAGAATAGACAAAATCTATTGCATATAAAATATTTTAAATGATTAAATAAAACATGATATTATACCACATAATATACAATAATATGTCAAACACCTTATATTGCTACAAGAAAATTTTAAACATATTATTTATTCATAAATAACATTCTGATAATTTTCTAAAATTTTCTAAACAATATATAATTTATAAAAAATAAATTGTGATTTCATAATTACTCGTATTATTCCAAATAATAAGCAAAACCATGTCAAACACATAGTATAGCTACCAAAAAAATTATACAGTCTAATAATAGGTTATTAACATTCTGAATTTTTTTTAGAATTTATTGATTAGTACACAATTTATAATAATAAATTATACATGCATACTTTGACAATAAAAATAGTTTAGGCCACTATTTACAATAATTTTTCAACACCCTTGGTGGATAAATGAAAAAATAGTTTTCTGGTATCTCTGAAAAATTTTGGATAGAAAAACCAACTTTCCAATAATTTTAAAATAATTTTTAAGCAATTTTTAACTACAATTTTAATTTATAAAATTTTCAGGTATATCCAAAAATTAAATTTAATATATGAAAAATCCAGAAATAAAAAATAAAATTACTGTAAAAATTTCATCGCCGGGAAAAATCGGGAAGGTGGCGCGTGGGCTGCACGTTCTACTGCTGCGGGTGGGCGTAGCTGACAGACACGTGCATGGCACATCAACGTCACGCAGGCTGCTAACGTGGTAACCCTTGCTGACATGACAAATAAAGGTTGGTCCACGTGGCAAAAGCTGACTGGCCTGCTGACTTTGACTGTGACACGTGGCATCACGTGATTGAGCCACGTGGCAGTGACGTGTCGCCATGTGACTGTCAGTTGCCATGTGTCGCTAATGTGGCTTAGTTAACTGACACATGTTAGGATGTTGGGCCACTCGGGAGCCGCCACGTGGCGCTGATGTGTGTGCCACATCGTCGTCTTCAACCTCCAGCTAGGGTTTTCAGGTGAAAATTTAGAGTTTAATTTTTTTTTTAAATGGTCATAACTAATTTGTTTTAAGTCCAAAAAATGCAAATAATATAACCGCGGATTCATATTAAAAAATATTGCACAACCTTATGATCAGAAAATTAATTCTAAGATCGAGGAAAAACAGTTTTGGATTTTAAAAAACATTTACAACCAACTATTATTTGAAATATCTCCCAAAATACAAAACTAATTAGCACGAAATTTTGCAGGCTATATGATCATCATATAAGTTAGAACATACTGATATTTCATGTTCAAATAATATTTCTAACATATTCTACCATTATCATGCTATTTAAGCTTTTTTGTAGCAAAAAAACACAAAGCACATGCATGGAATCATGGACAACATATATATATATATATAGCAAGAATTCTAGCACAAGATAGATCTGATACCAATGTAATAATATAGAGCATACATGCAGTGGATATAAACTGGAATAAATTTCATTTTCTAGTTACCGCTTGAAGTGTATGCCGACAACAACGAACGGCTAGAATCACGAGCTTTACGAACAATGATCTCAGCGATAGTTTGGAATACGTTATCACAATGACCAAATATATACTCCACAGTTCGAGTAGCTACAAACTTTTTAGCTTTTACAAAAATGACTTCTAATGGCTTAGAGAATACTTGCATGCTAATTTGTTTTTGTGTCTTGTTTTTCACAATGATCAACACCCATCTCCTTTTATATCCAACATGGAAAGTGTAACTTACATATATATTAAACTTGACTTAATATATATATATATATATATATATATATATATATATATATAACTCCCAAGTTATAAATTGAGAGGATTATTCACATGTTCATTGTATCTAGACAATGAACCATGCGGATATCCACCAGTCGTCCGCTCCATTTGCACTCCAGTTTGATCCATTAACCAACACTTTTAATATGGGAAAAGTTATGAGACGTATCACCCCAATCTGGAATGTTCTTTTCAAGATCTTCGCAATTGTATCTCATTTGACTCTGTTTAGATTTGTGAAGAACGAGAAAAGAGGCTGCAAATGATAGTAGTGTGCATACAAGCCAATCATGTATGATGATAAAGCACGTACTTTGTAAACAATCTTATTTATTTATTAATGAAATATTCATTTATTACAGGCATTTAATTATCTACATGTTGCTGTTTTTATAATATGTAAATAACCCATAGTTTTAAGCAATGCTTTTAGAATCATGATGATGATCATGCTAATGAGATCTAAATTCTTAGAAAGTTTTAAAACTTAAATAGTTCCCAATCGTGGGATTACTAAAAAGGGGATTAGTAAATCCGGATAGATTGGTACATATGTTGCTTGCTCATTGGATGAGGATGATTGATCTCATGATCATTTGTGTGGAGACACTAAAGCAAGTATGTAGGTGCTTATTGAAGAATAAGTTCACTGAACGTGATTCGCTATGGAATACCTAATGGAGTTTTACTCGCATGTCAATAGGAATTCCTAATGTGATAGTAGTACAAGTGATCCTTGGACTTGAGATCATCATAGTATCTTGTATGTAACAAATTATACTTTGACTTATTCCTTAAGACCTTTTAAGGCATATATAGGGTATGCTTGGGTATAATGAGTTACATATGGAGATAATGAATGATCAATAAAGAATCTACCACCTCTAGTAAAAGAGGAGATATGTCCCATGTGATTCGTTAAATGACAACCCAGGAATCCTTGGCCAAGGTGAAATGAAATTAGAAAGGAGTTTTTAATTTGCATTATTTGGAGTTGTGCATTTTCTAATCGAAATACATATAATTAAATAAAATAAGACTTGACAGTAAATCCATGTCTTATATTTAATTGGGACATTGTATGGTGGAAGGATTGAATTGTATGGTAACTATTAACTCACAGGTTCTTTTATGATTAATGTTGAAATCTATATTATCTGGAAAGTCGTTGATCGCTAAGGGAGGCTTATCCCTATTGTAGAATAAATATTATTTATTTAAATAAATTATTAGTTTAATTTATTTATTTAAATAAGATTAATATTGTTTTAATTGATTTATTCACAACCGGTTTAATATGGAGAACCTAAAGGGTCACACCATAAAAGGAAGAATAATTATTTAAGAAGGTAATGGCATAATCGTAATAATGCATTAAGTATAATTAATTTAATCTATGGTGATAGAATAAATTAAATAGCTTAATGTTTATTATTTAATATTTTGGAAATATTAAATATAAATTAATAAGAGGAGTCTTATTAATATTATTACAATTATTATTATTTTAATTTCTAAAGGAGTTTAGTAATTAATTTAATATTTAGTACTCTCATTTATTCCTAATAAGATTAGGAGACAAATTAATTAAATGAATTTAATTAATTATTCCCATGTGGTGGGAAGCCTAAATTAATTAAAGGAGTTTAATTAATTAAAAGAAATCCCATGTCTAATAGGATTAGAAGGGTTGACCAATGTCTATATAAGAGAAGTCTTATAATAGATATTAGATTGATGTAATTCCAATTGTTGGAGAGTACTCCTTTTCTATAGAGGATAGAAAAGTAAGGTTAAGCCAAACACCCTCCTTCTTGATAATTCATCTTCCTTGGTGGATCACCTCTAGAGGCCAAACACTTGGGTGGCTAACGTTGATCAAAGAAAGGAATCTAACCCGAAAATTCAAGGAGATCACGAAGAACAAGGAGTTGAACTAGTACCTGTGGAAGCTTCGTTCTACAAGGGTATGATTCCATAACTTCTTATTTATCGTTTTAAATTAATAATTTGCATAAAGGATGATCCGGGTAATGGTTTTGTAGAAATTTTTTAAACTCTGATATACCATGCTTCCGCTAATTTTTGCAATTTGATTGCGTCACGATTTCGTACAAACCCAACAGTGGCATCAGAGCCAAATCTTTATGCAATTATTAATTTATTTTTGATTTCATATACATATGGGTATGTATTTAAAATAATTTATTGGGCATAATTTTATTGTATAAAATTATATTTTTTAAGGAAAAAAAAAAGACTTTTTTTGGGACGAATCACAATTTTTTTTTTGTGCTAATCTTGAATTCTGCAAAGAAAAGGTGTTGTCTCTTTCTTACTCCAAAAAGAAGGTGACCCATCAGGAAAGGACTTTTTTTATAAACCTGCAGGACTCTTTTAATAAAAGAAGGTGATTTTTTTTATTTTTTTTTAAAAATATGATATATTTATATATTATATTCTAAATAATTTTATAATTAAAATAAAGAGTTTATTTTAATCTTGAAATTGGATTTCATGCAATTTAAAATTGCCCATTAAATGATACTCATATATATATGGAATGTTTTAATTCATGAGATGAATATTTATTTATTGATATATATGGTGATATGTATGAAAATAAATGGGGATTGATTATGGACTATTTGACCAATGTGATTGGATTTTATTTTAGTTGAATGCTTGAATGAATGGGTTTTATTAAATGGGGTCTGCGTACCTCGTCTTCTCTAATTTTTCTTGATGTAAAATTCTATCTCACTCCTATGTACTTCCCCTTGACTGTTGATCAAGTTTTCTATTTAAATTAAATAGTTTAATGTAATAGAAATAGTTAGAATTATCTTGAAGAAATTGGAGACCAAGGAGCAAGGAGCGCGTGAAGACCCGTTTGTATGGAGCCCGGGTTTAAATGTAATAGTTACGTTTAAATTTAAATTCTTGCACCCCTAGGTTTGACCTTTTGGTTCACTTGGTGGCTCTAGTGAACCAAACTAGAATAAAAGTCCATAATCAATCCGGGTAGAATATTGTATTCTATATTGCATGCTAAATATTATATATATTATATTTTATGCAAACATGCTTCGCATGTTTAATAAAATGACGCGTATTTTATATATATATGTGCATGCGCGCTAAACAAAGATGAGACTAATAATAACAAATCCCTCAAAGAAATAATATTAAGTCCGAAGTGTTCAAATGATATTTGGAATATCGAACGTCGCCTTCTAGCATGATAAATTAATAGAGTATTAGATATTTAATATGAGCTTGTTGTGCTATCCACAAGGCGAGTATTGCGTATTTAAGATGTTAATTAATCACATTTGATGCTTATCAAGAAAATTGAACGATCTAGTCTTGTTGTGCTATCCACAAGGACGAACATTTTTCTTTTTTGAATTTATGAAAGTGCTAGGCTGGACTTAACTTAAATTATTTTAGTTCGGATGTGCACACACTTGACCATTATGATTTAAGAGGCAAAATAAAAGGAATTACATGGTGATGTAATTGACAAGAGTTGTCTACCTATTTATTTGTATATCGCTTGTTGTGCTATCCACAAGGTTATATACATTTGAAATGGGATCCTTATTCTCACTAGCAAATTTTTAATTAGATGTTGCCGAACTATATAAGTGAAGGTAATATAGTTTGATAAAAATAGTGGGAGATACCAATTTAAAATAAAGACCTAAATTTATTTTGGTATGCAAAATTAATAAAATGAATGTTTGCTAAAATGTTGTTTTTCACATGCAGAATTTTAAAAATGTCAAAATCACTAATTTCACTGCGAAGCATACTTGATGCTAATAAGCTTACCGGGCCGAATTATACGGACTGGCCAAGAAATCTGAGAATAGTTCTCACTACTGAAAAGATTTCTTATGTCCTAAACTCACATGTCCCTGGAACTGTTCCAGAAACAACCTCTGAGGAAGAGATTGCCACCATTGTAAAGTGGCAAGATGATGCATCTGTAGCTCAATGCATCATGCTCGCATCCATGAATAACGAGCTTCAGCGTCAGCAAGAAAACATGGATGCTCCTACTATGTTGATTCACCTCAAGGAGTTGTATGGTGAACAAAGTAGGACTGCTAGATATGAGATATCTAAGGAGCTCTTCCGATCTCGGATGACCAAGGGCAAGGTGAACATAAAGGAACAAAAGAAATCTGATCCAGCTAGCAAAGGAATGTGCTTCCATTGCAACGAGCCAGGTCATTGGAAGAAAAACTGCAAGAAGTTTCTGGCAGACAAGAAGCTTGGAGAAGCTTCGACTTCCAATCAAGGTTTGTTCATGATTGAAATTAATTTTTCAGAAAGTCAAAATTCTACTTGGGTATTGGATACCGGCTGTGGTTCTCACATATGTAATAATGTGAAGGGACTGGTCAGAAGTAGAAAGATGAACAATGATGAGGTGATCCTACGAGTAGGGAATGGAGCAAAGGTTGCTGCATTAGCTGTAGGAACTTATTATTTAGCAATGCCTTCGGGCAAGTCCATTTATCTTAATAATTGTTATTATGTTCCGAATATTATTAAAAACATTATTTCAATTTCTGTATTGGATATGGAAGGATTTAACGTTGTTATAAAGAACAATAGTTGTTCTATTTATAAAGACGATGTTTTATATGGTATTGAAAATTTGCGAAATGGACTTTATACACTTGACTTACAAGAAAATATATTTCAAATTGAACAAACTAAGAAAAGGAAAAGAGATGATATTAATTATACCTACATGTGGCACTGTAGACTCGGTCATATCAATGAAACAAGATTATCCAAGTTGCATAAAGATGGGCTCCTCGAGCTATCCGATTATGAATCATATCCAACTTGTGAATCTTGTCTCATGGGTAAAATGACTAAATCTCCTTTTAGTGGAAGAGGAGAAAGAGTTACAGAGTTGTTGACATTGATTCACACAGACGTTTGTGGGCCTATGACAACAAGTGCACGGGGTGGGTATTCTTATTTTATTACTTTCACTGATGATCACTCAAGATTTGGATATGTGTATTTAATGAAATACAAGTCAGAATCATTTGAAAAGTTCAAAGAGTTCAGAAGTGAAGTAGAGAAACAAACGGGCAAGAGTATAAAGATACTTCGATCAGATCGAGGCGGAGAATACTTAAGCGGTGAGTTTCTCAATTGTCTCAAAGAAAATGGTATAATCTCACAATGGACTCCTCCAGGTACACCACAGTTAAATGGAGTATCTGAAAGGAGAAATCGAACACTGTTAGACATGGTTCGATCCATGATGAGTTTTACCGACCTTCCAATTTCCTTCTGGGGATATGCCCTAGAAACGGCTGCATACCTACTTAACAAGGTACCTACCAAATCCGCCCCAAAGACTCCATATGAGATATGGAAGGGAAGGAAACCAAATCTTAAGCATGTTAAGACTTGGGGTTGTCCAGCTTATGTCAAAAAGTTTGAACATGATAAGCTACAGACTAAATCCGAAAAGTGTAGATTTGTGGGATACCCTAAAGAAACTGTAGGGTATTATTTCTATCATCCAACTGATCAAAAGGTGTTTGTTGCGAAACATGCTGCCTTCTTGGAAAAGGAGTTTATCCATGAAGGGGTCAGTGGGAGTAAGATATATCTTGAAGAAGCTCAAGAACCACAAATTACCACGGATCAAAGTCAGGTACCTGACCAAGTAGAAGAACCTACTATACCACACCCTGTTCGTAAATCTGGAAGAGTACCGAAGATACCTGAGAGGTATGGATTCGTTGTAGAGGATGACGATGAGGTACGCATCATGAATGATGATGATCCATTGAATTACGAACAGGCCATGAGTAATAAACACTCAGGGAAATGGCTTGAAGCCATGAAATCCGAAATGGACTCCATGTATGAAAACAAAGTATGGACTTTGGTTTCACCACCTGAAGGCATTAAGCCTATTGGGTGTAAATGGGTCTTTAAAAGAAAGACTGGAGCGGACGGCAAGGTGGAGACCTATAAGGCCCGACTGGTTGCAAAAGGTTTCAAACAAAGACAAGGAGTTGATTATGATGAAACCTTTTCACCAGTAGCTATGCTCAAGTACATTCGGATTTTGCTTGCGATTGCAGCTTATAACGACTATGAGATCTGGCAGATGGACGTGAAAACGGCCTTCCTCAATGGGAAACTTGAGGAGGATGTGTATATGACACAGCCAGAGGGATTTGTTTCAAAGGTTGGAATAAATCAAGTCTGTAAGCTGCAACGATCCATTTATGGATTGAAGCAAGCTTCTCGTAGATGGAACATTCGTTTTGATGAGACAATCAAAGAGTTTGATTTTATCAAAAATGACGATGAACCATGTGTGTACAAGAAGGTTAGTGGGAGCGCAGTTTCATTCCTTGTATTATATGTTGATGATATATTACTGATAGGGAATGACATTCCTATGCTACAATCAATTAAAATCTGGTTATCTAAACACTTCTCCATGAAGGACTTGGGAGAAGCATCCTATATTTTGGGGATAAAGATCTATAGAGATAGATCTAAAAGGATGCTTGGTTTATCCCAAGGAACGTACATTGATGCAATGCTAAAGAGATTTAGCATGGAAGATTCCAAAAGAGGACTCATGCCGATGAGCCATGGAATACATCTCTCCAAGAAACAGGCCCCAAAGACACCTGAGGAGAGAGACCGAATGTGTAAGATCCCTTATGCTTCTGCAATAGGATCTATCATGTACGGTATGATATGTACTAGACCGGATGTTGCTCATTCACTTAGTGTAATGAGCAGATACCAGTCGAATCCAGGAGAAGAGCACTGGAAGGCAGTGAAGAATATCCTAAAATACTTGAGAAGGACTAAGGATATTTTTCTTGTCTACGGTGGGTCTGAATTAAAACTCGAGGGCTTCACAGACTCAAGTTTTCAAACGGACCAAGATGACAGTAAATCTGTTTCGGGGTATGTTTTTACCTTGAACGGAGGCGCAGTGAGTTGGAAGAGTTCCAAGCAGCAAACAGTTGCTGATTCAGTGACAGAGGCAGAGTATATAGCTGCAAGTGAAGCTGCAAAGGAAGCTGTTTGGATGAAGAAGTTCATAACTGAACTTGGTGTGGTTCCTAGCATTGGAGAAGCAGTTCCCATTTACTGTGACAACACAGGAGCAGTTGCACAGGCTAAGGAACCGAGGTCTCATCAGAAATCTAAACACGTGTTGCGGCGATTTCATTTGATCAGGGAGATCATTGAAAGAGGAGACGTCACCTTGGAGCGTGTAGACTCTCAAGACAACATTGCAGATCCATTTACTAAAGCTTTAACACAACAGCAGTTTGATCGTCACTTAGAGAAGATGGGTATGAGATACCATGGCGATTGGCTTTAGTGCAAGTGGGAGATTGATAGTAGTGTGCATACAAGCCAATCATGTATGATGATAAAGCACGTACTTTGTAAACAATCTTATTTATTTATTAATGAAATATTCATTTATTACAGGCATTTAATTATCTACATGTTGCTGTTTTTATAATATGTAAATAACCCATAGTTTTAAGCAATGCTTTTAGAATCATGATGATGATCATGCTAATGAGATCTAAATTCTTAGAAAGTTTTAAAACTTAAATAGTTCCCAATTGTGGGATTACTAAAAAGGGGATTAGTAAATCCGGATAGATTGGTACATATGTTGCTTGCTCATTGGATGAGGATGATTGATCTCATGATCATTTGTGTGGAGACACTAAAGCAAGTATGTAGGTGCTTATTGAAGAATAAGTTCACTGAACGTGATTCGCTATGGAATACCTAATGGAGTTTTACTCGCATGTCAATAGGAATTCCTAATGTGATAGTAGTACAAGTGATCCTTGGACTTGAGATCATCATAGTATCTTGTATGTAACAAATTATACTTTGACTTATTCCTTAAGACCTTTTAAGGCATATATAGGGTATGCTTGGGTATAATGAGTTACTATATGGAGATAATGAATGATCAATAAAGAATCTACCACCTCTAGTAAAAGAGGAGATATGTCCCATGTGATTCGTTAAATGACAACCCAGGAATCCTTGGCCAAGGTGAAATGAAATTAGAAAGGAGTTTTTAATTTGCATTATTTGGAGTTGTGCATTTTCTAATCGAAATACATATAATTAAATAAAATAAGACTTGACAGTAAATCCATGTCTTATATTTAATTGGGACATTGTATGGTGGAAGGATTGAATTGTATGGTAACTATTAACTCACAGGTTCTTTTATGATTAATGTTGAAATCTATATTATCTGGAAAGTCGTTGATCGCTAGGGAGGCTTATCCCTATTGTAGAATAAATATTATTTATTTAAATAAATTATTAGTTTAATTTATTTATTTAAATAAGATTAATATTATTTTAATTGATTTATTCACAACCGGTTTAATATGGAGAACCTAAAGGGTCACACCATAAAAGGAAGAATAATTATTTAAGAAGGTAATGGCATAATCGTAATAATGCATTAAGTATAATTAATTTAATCTATGGTGATAGAATAAATTAAATAGCTTAATGTTTATTATTTAATATTTTGGAAATATTAAATATAAATTAATAAGAGGAGTCTTATTAATATTATTACAATTATTATTATTTTAATTTCTAAAGGAGTTTAGTAATTAATTTAATATTTAGTACTCTCATTTATTCCTAATAAGATTAGGAGACAAATTAATTAAATGAATTTAATTAATTATTCCCATGTGGTGGGAAGCCTAAATTAATTAAAGGAGTTTAATTAATTAAAAGAAATCCCATGTCTAATAGGATTAGAAGGGTTGACCAATGTCTATATAAGAGAAGTCTTATAATAGATATTAGATTGATGTAATTCCAATTGTTGGAGAGTACTCCTTTTCTATAGAGGATAGAAAAGTAAGGTTAAGCCAAACACCCTCCTTCTTGATAATTCATCTTCCTTGGTGGATCACCTCTAGAGGCCAAACACTTGGGTGGCTAACGTTGATCAAAGAAAGGAATCTAACCCGAAAATTCAAGGAGATCACGAAGAACAAGGAGTTGAACTAGTACCTGTGGAAGCTTCGTTCTACAAGGGTATGATTCCATAACTTCTTATTTATCGTTTTAAATTAATAATTTGCATAAAGGATGATCCGGGTAATGGTTTTGTAGAAATTTTTTAAACTCTGATATACCATGCTTCCGCTAATTTTTGCAATTTGATTGCGTCACGATTTCGTACAAACCCAACAGCAAATATATAGCTATATATGTCGAAAGTGGTGTTTTGGGGCATACTTTTTACATTTTAGTACCTCAAGGCCTATGAGTGCCTTCTAAGTAAATATCCTTGCCTTTGTGGGTCTTCCTTTGACATCTACAATTTATTATGATTTTATAATTTCATCCTCTTATTGTAAATAATCAGTAATCATCGAATATAAGCTCAAAATTTGAGTGTCTACAGTAATTATGAATTTATTTTGGATCGATACAACTATTTATATTTAGAGTTATTTAATTTTAGGCTAAGTGATTACATTGTTAAAATCAATAAAGAACTCAATTTTGCTGACTTTTTTTTATTTGTGTTTTTAAGAGTGTTGTATTCTATTTATAATACAATAGTAAATATTGAGTTAAATATAAGTGTTAACGCCAAGATTTCATCCACGCTCTCCAATCACCAAAGCGCGTACAATCCTGCACAAAACGAGTAAACACCAAAAGCTTGACGGCTTGGGCCGCCGGGGGATAGCTCCGGTGTGAGAATAAGTACAGGCTGACAAGATTAACAATGGAGGTAAAATACTCTATTGCTGGAAAATAGTAATATTGTGTGTGTACCTTATGAAGAGCTATGCTATATATTTATAGTGTTCTCATATCCCTGCTAGAATCCATCTTTATATTGGATTAGGGTTCCCCCGTATATCCTTTTCATAATAGGATTGTATTAAATCTCCCAAGATATAGGAAGTCCAATCAATATCTGATTCCTCTTCCCATAATTATAATTCCCATATAATTAGGAGTTATCTCCCAACATAGTCCATCCGGACCCAACCCGGCCGAACCGTGGCCAAGCCCAATCCAGGTCTTGGGCCTCAAATATTCGGGCCCCAACATTGCCCCCCCCCCCCCAATCTTTCATTCAATGGAACATTTGATGAAAAAGTATATAGTTTATAGCCCAACCATACAAAATCAACTGTCCAAACCACCAAACATCACCCAACCAAACCAGCCAGTGCAGCCCATGAGCCAAGCCCACTAGGCCATTCAATCAGCTCCAGCCCAATTCATACAGCCCATTAAGATAGAAAACCCTTGGCATCCTCACGTGCCCCATCATTTCCCCCATTAATGAGCCGTTCCTAGACTCTCGTGCAAACTCAAAAAGACAAGCAGCAAAAAACCCCTCCCCTTCAATCATTTTGCTACCGATTCCAAAGAATTCTATCTCTCTCTCAAAGAACCCACTCTGCCAAAACCTCTCCAACTGCAATTTCCTTCCTTCAAGCTTCTGGCAATGGCAACTCCCCCAAACTCCAGTGACTCCATTCTTACCACCACCGTGTCCATCACTACTGCACCAATCAATGTCATACCCATTTCCACCATACCTGCTCCAACCACCACTCCAATGAACGCCCCATCTTCTTCTTTCACTGCCCCCCTCCACGCAATCACCACAGATTCTACCGCCACGACAACCACCAGCCCACCAAAAAATGACCCTCAAAAAGCTCAAATCGAGTACTCTGACAAAACCAAGTTCCCCCACGCCAACACCCCATCACGACTTATTGACAAAGATCTAGCCATCGTCCGCGTGCAATACCAGATCCCCGACACCCACTCACTCTGATCCCCGGTTACTATCGATCGGATGTACCACCAGACCCATGGCTGGACTGCCATACAACTGACCCTGCTAGAGAAAGGAGTCTGATTCCCCCTCCACGCCTTCATCCTGACCCTCCTCGGGTTTATCGGCATTGGCTTCAGCCAATTGGTGCCGAACTCATATATCTATATCATCTCCTTCATCTCTTTCTGCCATGAAGCCGATGTCTCTCCATCAATCAACATGTTCTTTGCCCTATTCTCGATGCACGCCTCTCGGGAATCGTGCTTCAGATAGTTTAGCAAAGTTCCCAACAAATCTAACGCCAAAATAAAAAGGCGCTCCCTGATGTCAACCCCCTCTAGCAACAAAGGATGGCATAGGGATTGGTTTTACATTCGAGGACTAGAAACTTAAGAGTTGCACTGGGCCTCCCTCAGACGGCCGAACGTTTCTATTGACGATATCCCTCCCGAACGAGTACTAGAGATGGCCAAAGTGATCATGAGGATACATCTGAAAGAATAGAACCACGTTCTCTTAACCAAACAAGCATGGCTATACGATCACAAACATAAGTCTTTGAACTAAAACATTTTTATTATTTAATATCTCTATCACCCTCTTTCTGATGTCTGACTTCCTGCAGTATCCCTTATCAAACCTACGACCATTGACCGCCGAGATCTTGATGACTTCCTTACAGCCGAAACTCCAGACGAATCTCCCGAAGCCCTAGCTATCGAAGCTGCTCCTATCGAAGACTTAACCTCTGAACCCCCAGCAACTACCAGAAAGAAAAAGAGAGCCAACAAAGGTTCTACCCCAGCACAACCAACCAACCATCTTCCTACCAAACTAAGCCTTCTTGACCTACCCGCGACCGACCGATCCCGGGACATACGTCTCAAAAAGAAACGCACCATAATCACCCCCTTATAGCTGAAGATCTGAGGGTATCTTCCACACCACCCCCACACCTCCAACCGAAGTCAGCCCTTCCATTCCTAACAAAAAACAAAAAACTACGGAAAACCTTACCACTGCACCTCCCCCGAAAATCCACACACCAAACAGCCTCCCTCACCAAAACCAGTTTCTCCCTCGCCATCAATAGACAACTCACCCCTAACCACCTCCTACACCCGGGATCCTCACAAATACCCCCTCGAAGCCTTCGACAGCTTCGTTCTTGCTGGGGATGACAATAAGTTTAAGGACATCCCCTACAACAACCTAGTGCTTTCCGGTATCATGCAGCAGGGTAGGGTAATCCTCTTTAATTCTCATCCATCGATTCATTGCTGCTATTCTTCATCCCTTTTCTCACCCTTATGTGCTCTCTTTTTTCAGGCCGACTGCTATATAGGGTCGGGTCATCCGACAATGGAAAGAGCCCGACGCCGAAGAAGAGCGAACAAAACAAGAAATAGAGACTCTTCGAGCGGCTCTCCTACAAGAACAGACCGCCTGAGCCAAAACTAATCTAACCAACATCTATTTGTAGGAGGAGCTATCCACCCTTCAGACCGAGAACACAGGTCTGAAGGAATATGTCGAACGGACTGATACCAAATGCAAAATCCTTTTGGAGAAGTCTGAACCTGATCAAGCAGAGATCCACTAGCTGAAGCAAAGCAACCTTGCTCTTCAATAGTAGAACTCTGACTTGAAGAGACAGGAATAAGACTCCCGCCAGGTGTGCACTGCTCTAGAGAAGCAACTCTCTGAGTACAAAGCATCGGGGCCACCTCTTACTGCTGACCTTCGGCTTCAAATTATCCAAGAATACCATCACTCTGATGAGCTAAACGCGGAGATAGCCACTATGTACACCGAAGGGTATGAAGCTTGCCAAAGCAAAGGCAAAACTAAGATGACTGAACGCTGCATCAACCCTGGTCTGCTAGATACTTCGAATTTCGAAGATGATATTAATGATGATCCTTCATCAGACTAGGAGTCATTTATGTAAAAATTTGATCTTCATGTAACTGTTAAATTTGCAATGAAAAAATATCTATCTTTTCATATCGCTTCCCGAACTACATTTATGTTAAGCACATATAATACTTAATCCAAAAATGAATTATAAGCAACTAAAGCATAAAAATACTTTTTGCCCCCCAGGGCTAATTAAATCCAACCTTGTAACTGGCAACGTCGTTATCTCCGTGAGCCGAACAGGTTCAACCAAAAATATTCACTTTGTTACGCAAAGACGAAGGAATCCAACCTTATACCACTGGTGACCTTCTTTCTCTCCGAGAGCCGAATAGGTTAATCCAAGAATGTTCACAATCGCTCCGAAGAGGCGAAGGAATCCCATCTTATACCATAGGCAACCTGTTCTCTCCGAGAGCCGAACAGGTTCAGCCAAAAATATTCACTTCGCTACGCAGAGACGAAGGAATCCAACGTTATAATACTAGTGACCTTTTTTCTCTCCGAGAGCCATATAAGTTCATCCAAGAATATTCACAATCGCTCCGAAGAGGCGAAGGAATCCCACCTTATACCATAGGCAACCTGTTCTCTCCGAGAGTCGAACAGGTTCAGCCAAAAATATTCACTTCGCTATGTAGAGACGAAGGAATCCAACCTTATACCAAAAATCTAGTCCGTTAGTCGGACAGATAAAGTCTGGTCCGCTGGTCAGGCAGATATAGAATAAACACAAGGAACAACACTGTTGCAGATAAAAATGCTTCTTTTATTGATAATTCCTGGCGCTATTACAGACCCTTAACTTTGACTTCCACCCTACTGAAAATATTTCCTGAGCCTGCCTGCATGCCAAGTATTCTTGATGTATGACCCATCCATTGCTCGAAGTCGATAGGTTCCAGGCTTCGGTACCTCGATGATCTCATACGGCCCTTCCTAACTTGGCATCAATTTCTGTTGATTCTGAGGCATAGAAGCTTCCACTTCCCTAAGAACAAAATCCCCGACCTCAAACCCTCTGAGTTTTACTCCTTTATTATAAGACTTAGCCACCCTTCGCTGATATGCAGTGAGCCTCACCAAGGCAGCTTCTCTGACCTCTTCTAGCAAATCTAGGTTGGACCAAAGTCCATCTTCGTTAAACACCTCCTTATATTGACTGACCCGGAGAGAAGTAGATCCGATCTACACCGGTACCAGAGCATCTGTACCATAGGCCAACCAAAACGGTGATTCGCCAATGGTGGACCGAGGTGTGGCACGATAAGCCCATAAAACACTGAGCAGTTCTTCAGGCCATCTTCTTTTTGCCTCATCAAGTCTTCTCTTGATCCCGTTCAGCAGAGTTCTATTTGTAACTTAACTTGCCCATTAGACTGAGGATGTGCTACTGAAGTCTTCCTATGTTGTATACCGATTTCTGCCAGAAATGCTTCAAACTTTGCACCCACGAACTTTCGACCATTATCCAAAACCACTGCCATAGGTATGCCGAATCGGAACACAACACACTCCTTCAAAAACTTGAGACACTCCTGTTCTATAATCAGCTTAAGGGGTTTGGCCTCCACCTACTTGGTCATGTAATCAAAGGCAACGATGACGAAGCTAACTTTCCCCTTAGCCTTTGATAATGGCCCAGTATATCAACCCCCCATACAGCGAAAGGAATAGGTGATAATACCGAGTATAACTCCTCTGGCGACTGATGAGTGATCGGACTGTTCAGCTGGCACTTCGGATATTTTTTCACATACTCAGTTGCTTCCTTGAAGATTGTAGGCCAGTAATATCCCTGCCGAAGTACCTTGTATGCTAAAGACTTCGCCGCCATATGATCACCGCAAATCCCCTCATGAACTTCCCGAAGTGCGTACTCTGCTTCAGACAGAATTAAACACTTCAGTAATGGGGAAGAGTACGCCCTTCGATAAAGATCTCCATCTATCAGCACAAAGTTTGAACTTCTGTGCTTTATCTTCCTTGCTAGCAGCCGATCTGAAGGCAGTACTCCATCCGCTAGAAACTCCAGATATGGAACCATCCAGCTTGTTGATCGTTCCACGCACATCACCTTAGCATGCTGAACACTCTTCTGATTCAAAATCTCCATGTAGACCGATCCACTGAATGTGCTTGCCTCAGTCGTAGCTAACCTTGCCAGTGCGTCGGCTATCGTATTGTTCGACCAATCTACCCCTTGAAATTCAAAAGACTCAAACATCTACAGACAATCCTTTGGCTCTGCCAAGTATTTCACCATCCTGGTCCCTCGAGCTTCATATTCCCCTGAGATCTGCTTGACGACCAGCTGTGAGTCACTGAAGATAACCAACCTCTGCACCTCAATACTCTTCGCTAACCGAAGCCCTGCTAGAATTGCTTTGTACTCGGCCTCATTATTTGTGGCCTTAAAACTAAATCTGATCGCCTGCTAAACCTTAAACCCTTCGGGGCTGGTTAAAATGACGTCAGCCCCACTGACATCTGAAGTAATCGAACCATTTATGTACAATGTCCAAGAGTTTTGCCCTGGCTGAACAACTGCAACTACACGCTCGGTCCCCTTGGTCTGTTCCATGCGGTCATCCGCTTCGGAGAATGAACACTCCACCACAAAGTCTGCTAATGCCTGCCCTTTAATGGCTGTCCGAGGGTGGTATTCTATTATGAACTGAGACAACTCCATGGTCCACGCTACTAGCCTTCCCGAGACCTCTGGCCGGCCCAGAACTTTCTTCAAAGGCTGATCCATGTATACCACTATCAACCGACCCTGGAAATATTACCGAAGCTTCCTGCTGGCTATCACTAAGGCATAGGCAAACTTTTCCAGGTTCAGGTACCTTGTTTCTACATCCCTTAGGGAATGGTTTATATAATAAACCGAGTGCTGCTTACCCCCAATCTCTCACACCAAAACAGCTCCTACTGCCAACGAACTTGCCGCCAAATACAAGTACAATGGCTCTGTAGGAACGGGTTTCACCAGCAAAGGCGCCGAAGACAAATACCCCTTTATCCCCTAAAAAGCATCTTCATATTTTGATGTTCACTGAAAGCTCTTCGCGTTCTTCAGCCCTTTTAAAGTATCAAAAAATGGCAGACATCTTTCTGCCGATTTGGACATAAACCTCCTCATAGCTGCTATCCGACCCGTCAGACGCTGGACATCTTTGTACGACTGTGGAGACTTCATATCAAGGATGGCCTTGATTTTCTCAGGATTCGCCTCTATCCCCCTCTGGCTGATCATATACCCCAAGAATTTCCCCTCTCCCAGTCCGAAGGTACACTTAGTCGGATTTAACCTTAAATTGTAGTGTCGAACCGTCTGAAAGAAGTTCTCCAGATCATCCAGGTGGCCTCGGACTGACATGCTTTTGACAATCATGTCGGTCCACATAAACTTCCATACTCCTCCCCAACTAATTTCTGAAGACGTAGTTCATCATCCTCTGGTAGGTGGCTCCCGCATTCAGCAATCCAAATGTCATCTTCTTGTAGGCATATACCGACCGATGTGTGATGAACTCTATCTTCGGTATATCCTCCTTACACATCAAGATCTGATGATATCCCGAGAACGCGTCCATGAAGCTGAGCAGAGCACACCTCGAAGTGGCATCGATGAGCTGATCGATGTGTGGCAGAGGGTGGAAGTCCTTCGGGCATGCTTTGTTCAGGTTGCTGTAGTCAATGCAGACAAGCCATTTGCCATTCTGCTTATGCACCAAAACCACATTGGCCATCCACTCTGGATAGTCAATCTCAAAGATGAAGTCTACTGCCAACAGCTTCGCTATTTCCTCGTCAATTATCTTCTGCCTCTCTGGGGCAAAGATCCTTCTCTTCTGCCGAACTGGCTTCTTTGCTGGATCCACGTGCAGTCTATGCTCTATAACTTTTAGATCTACCCCTGGCATGTCACTGGGGACCCATGCGAAGACATTGGTATAGCTCTGTAATAGTTCCACCAGGTGTGTTCGGAAAGGTTCTGGTAACCCTGACCCAATTCTCACTGTCTTGTCCTGTTTCCCTAGTACTAGCGCTATCTCTTTTGTTTCCCCTGCTGGCATGACCAATGGCACTGTGCTGCTCTCTGTGAAGGGCACGATCTCTACCGTCATTGTCTGCTTCTGTTTGCTGACCCCTACTCCTGAAGTGATCAGTGAGTTCTGGCAGCACCTCCTTGCCAGATCGAGGTCTCCTACTACTTCCCTGACCCCATGCTAGGTGGGAAATTTGATCTTGAAGTGGGGTATAGAGGTCACTGCTTGGAGGGACATCAGAGTAGGCCTTCCCAAGATGGCTTTGTAAGCCGAATCCACATGCACCACATAGAATTTGCACATAACCTCCACTTGACGTGTGGCTATCCCGAAGACCACTGGTAGCTCAATAGTTCCAGCAACTTTGACCAGCTCGTTGCTGAACCCGTCCCGATCTCCATCTTTCTTCCATCTAGATTCATCTTTTGGTAGGCGTGCGAGTACAGTATATCCACCGAGGACCCATTGTCTATCATCATCCTTTTCATGTCGATCGATCCCACCTGTGCTGTGATCACCAAAGCTCCTTCATGTGGCCCGATCGGTTCTACGGGGAAGTCTTCGTCAGTGAAAGATATGACCGAACCCGGGTGGGGTCTCTCGCGCCTCACAGGTTGGTCGGCCATGGACATCACCAAATCCAAGTAGCCACGTCGCTTTATACCCGCGACCTTTCACATATTGACCCACGGCTACTCTGAACCTCTTCACATATTGACCCAGAGTCTCATTAGAGTACTGTCTGATCTGGGACAACTATCCAGTTGGCCTACCTCTCCTTTTATTGCTTTCGAACCGAGCATAGAACTTGTCGCATAACTCCTCCCATGACGAGATCGTGTTCGGGGCCAGTGTCGTCATCCATTGTCGAGCGTCCTTTCTCAAGGTTGTGATGAATGTGTTGCACTTCGCCACCTCGGTGTAGTCATAGTAGTTCATCAACCTGTCATACGTCTGGCTGTCTCCATATATGGCAGCTTTTTGGTGAGGTCTGCCTTTCCCAGAGGATCTCTGCCTAGAATGGTGAGGCTTTCTTTCCCGAACCTGCGACTTTGAGTTGCTGGGCCTCTACCAGTTGCTTCTGCATCTCCTCTAGCCTTTTGGTCAATCGTTATATCCCTGCTAGAGCCGAATCAGCATCTTTTCTCGAAGAGCCCTTTTCCCTTCGATCTCTTCTATCCCTGTGATACCTGCGATCTTTTTCATCTGAACTGCCTGCCCTAGAAAGGCTTCTGCGATCTCTGTTCCATCGAGGGCTATCCTGACGATTACCTTTCGGTTTTTGCACTGATGGTTCTGCCTCCTAATGAGGCCCTTTCCTGTGAGACTCTTTCCCATGGGGGTTTACTCGTCTTCGATCTTGGCGACTATTGTCTCCGGAACGGTCCTCTCGCGAATGGCTTATGTGCAGAGCTCGTCGTGCTGGGGGCTATTGGAGCAATGTGCTCTCGAACTCCCCTCTGTCCGACGACCCCCAGATCTGCTCCTATCACGAGAGCGACTCCGGAGCCTACCCTCGATTCTCCTCGTATCATCAGCATGTTTCCCCCTGGGTTGTCTGTCTGGCGACCTCCTCCGTTCTCTGTGGCGAGGGTGGCTGGAGGCCTCGTCCTCTTGCTCGGCCATGTGCACCACCTGTTTGGCGAGCTCTTCCTTCTGCATCAGAAGGACCTTCAGTGCCTGCTCTGTCTCCTCTATCTCCTTTGCTTTCTAGGCCAAAGTAGCTTTCTGGTCCTGTCGGAGTTGGGTTCGAGGCAGTGTGCCTCCTCCCCTCCTCCCCTCCTCCGATCTCTTTCATCCTGGCTGGCCGTGGTGAACAGCTTCTACCGCGCACCGTCCCTGTCCCCTACTTGGGAACCTTTCGAATTGGTTCGAGGGCCAAGTCGTATATGGATGCTCGACGACCCCAACCTATCTTTCACCGACCCCTTCTGCTGTGTGGACGCTGCTGCCGTCGGCTGTCCCCTGCCAGAAACTATCTTGCTATTCACCATGTTTTCCGACGTGATGATCTATTGGTTGTGATTGAAAGCCCTCCTTCAGCGCCAATGTTAATGCCAAGATTCTTCCAAGCGCGTACAATCCTGCACAAAACGGGTAAACACCAAAAGCTTGACGGCTTGGGCCGCAGGAGGATAGCTCCGGTGTGAGAGTAAGTACAGGCTGACAAGGTTAACAATGGAGGTAAAATACTCTATTGCTGGAAAATAGTAATATTGTGTGTGTACCTTATGAAGAGCCAAGCCATATATTTATAGTGTTCTCACATTCCTGCTAGAATCCATCTTCATATTGGATTAGGGTTCTCCCGTATATCCTTTTCATAATAGGATTGTATTAAATCTCTCAAGATATAGGAAGTCCAATCAATATCTGATTCCTTTTCCCATAATTATAATTCTTATATAATTAGGAGTTATCTCCCAACATGGTCCATCCGGACCCAACCCGGCCCGTGGCCAATCCCAATCCGAGTCTTGGGCCTCAAATATTCGGACCCCAACAATAAAGATATCACAAGTGAATTGCAGTCTCATGCACATCCAATAAATAACGATAGAGTGAAATACTAATATGTATTAATTCCAAACAGTCTATCTTCAAAAGACACAATGATATTGAACTCTTGATGAATGGTTGGTGCTTTCCCAAAAAAAAGGCTCTTGATGTTGAATTCTCGATGGATTTAGCAATAAATTAGCAATAGTACTGCGATGACTAAAAAATTGTAACAAAAAAATACAAAATGGTTTATGGCTTTGGTTGTTAGTTACAATCACTGGACCCACTTGTGTATACTCAATCATCCACTAATTACATTTTGACATATTATTTTATAAATTAATTTTTGTAAAAATTCTTTGTAAGTGTAACACTTATGAATTAGTGTCGCGGTGATCAAAGTGAAAATGTTTAATATGTGATGGAAATTGACTCTCAATTGAAAAAAGGCGAGAGTGAATAGCCCAGAATTAGTTGATCCCAGACTTGCCTAAGACTTAATAACTTAATCTTTTATCCTTTTGTATACAAACCATCGAATTTTTAACTTTATATTTTACTGCTCTTTTAACATTTAAATTATTTTAGTTGTTTTTCCATACTTTAATTTTCATTTATGATAAATATTTACACATACTATGCGAAACAATAACAAAGATCTAAAATTTACCATATAAATTTGAGTTTGAGAGCGCTTATAATTAGTCGTACCTGCTTATAATTAATTTTAAAAACTAAAGAGTGTTTGATAATCTGATTTTAAAACTGCTTTAGAGTTTTTGATTATTTTTCAAATCTAGTAACCAAGTTTGATCAAGTATATTACTAATTTATCCCTATTTATTTTAGTAATTCTACCAATTACCTATTTTTATTTGTCCAAACCTTTTTTTTATAATAATTTACACTTGAAATGGAGTAAGTGATAATTAAAAAAAAAATTATACCAAAAACTTTTTACTTATTAATAGTTAAAAAAAAATTACCAAACATTAACTACTTTTTAAAAACTTTATAAATAAAAATAATAATCAAAATTACTAATCACAATTTTTTAAGATGTCAAGCATATTCGAATCCCCCAGTCCCCGCATCAATCAAAATATCTGAAAGACTCCTTATACCTCTTTATATCAATTTGAATTATTCTTGTTTCTTTTTCTTTTTAATATCAAATATAACTCATATATGCCGTAACTCACTCTATAAAATGTGATAATACATTTATTTGGAATGAGGCGATTAATTTCATTCATACAGAGTCTAAATAAAAATGTGTTACAATCCTTGAATAGATCTAAGTTACTAATTCTGATGGAAAATGTTCACTTAATTTGGACATTTAATATAAAAGGAAGTTCACGAAACATGCACTATTAAAAAAACAGGTCAACTGTCGACGGGCCTATTATTGACAATATATACGCCATCGGTAATGACATCACTGGCGACTGGTGCCGTCGTTAATGTATGTCGTCGCTAATGTACCCTTCATCCCCTCCCGTGCTTGCGCCAAAAGTAAAGGTTGATGGGATCATGTCATTGGCGACGGCACGTGCCATCAATATTAATCTAATTCACGACGGGTTTAATATCGACGACAATGCCGTCGAGAATGAGGTCTTATTTAATCCTCCTGATTTCAGTTTCTTTTTTCCTCTCCTTTTTCTTTTCCTCGCGTTTTGTTCTTTCCCTCTCTTCCTCTCGTCGTCGTCATGCCGTCGATCATTGCCGTCGTTCCTCACCATCCGTCCTCCAACTTCCACCGTCTGGCCTCTCCCTTTCTTCCTCCCCTTTCCTTGGTCTGCTACTCTGTTACAAGCAATCTCCCCCTCTTTTCGTCCCCTCTTAGCTCTGGTTCTATATTTCTCATTGTTGGCTTCAATTGGTAAGTTACAATTTTTTTCTTCTTAGGGTTTAATTTGTATATAAGTTCCAATTTAGTTATGTTAGGGTTTAATTTGAGTTTTTCTCTAATTTTTTATTGTTTTGTTGTAGGCAGTACATAGCAACGGCAAAGGTGCATTGACGTTCTCTACCATTCATCTCTCTCTTCTTCTGTGTAAGTTTTTCTTTTATCTCTTCTCTCTTTTTTTGGAGTATTATGTATGTCAGTTCATGTATGTTTATTTGAAATATTTTCATGTATTATGTATGTCAATTCGTATAAGTTTATTTCTATTATGTATGTTTTATGAAAATATTTGACATTGAAGAAAATATTCAGTTGTGGCCAAGCAGTGAATTAACCTGGATAGATTTTGTGCCTATTGGAAAATTAGAATTAGGAAGAGGACTATTTTGTAATGAGTTTCCAAATTGCCTTTTAACTATGTAAATTAAAATGTCAATGACACAATGTTTTACAATCATAAAAATTTATTTAAAATGAGATTGTAGCTTCTGTTTCCTCTACTCCATAAATATGATTTTTATATGACTTTAGAATAAAACGAGTATCGTGTAAACAAAGGAACTCGTTTGAGTTTTGACAAAATATACATTGCATAGTCAGTGAAACGGGACCATATATATGAGCAAGTTATGGTTGAAGATTAATAAACCCAAGACACGTAAAGATGGTCCTTTTGTTAAAATAAGTGGAATGACATATGATCCTTTATGT
The DNA here is from genome assembly GCA_020205555.1 of Panax stipuleanatus. Classification (NCBI taxonomy): domain Eukaryota; kingdom Viridiplantae; phylum Streptophyta; class Magnoliopsida; order Apiales; family Araliaceae; genus Panax; species Panax stipuleanatus. Next base: position 20,298,528 of record CM035121.1, on the reverse strand, counting down.
TGATCTGTTTGCATGTTTAAGGTATATTCTTTTCCTCCAATATAATTTGGGCCCATGATTTTCCGATGGAGTTGAGTTTTGGTCTTCTATCTAGAGGACAAAAGAAGTAGTATCACCGGCCAACCCAATTTATGAATCTCATCAATCTATAATCAATTATTTAATATATATATATATATATATATATATATATATATATATATATATAGTTTTATAGTTTTTGTATATTCATAAATAGGAGTATATATATTATAAGTCTACTGTTTTAAATTTGCCTAACTTATTAAAATTTAGAATAATAATCGAAATAGAGACCAAAATCTATCTCGGGCGCAAACATAGACATAGTACCTCATAGATATTAGGCATGCGTTACAACTTACGAGACTCTATTCCGATATCTAGAGGCCGAGTTATCACTCTGTTTGCCTAACTTAAGAAAACATAGAAAAATAGTCGAAAAGAGATATCAAAATCCGCCTCGGATGTCGAAACGACACAGAAATATATACATAGCACCTCATAGATATTAGGCACGCATTACAACTTACGGGACTCGATTTCGATATCCGGAGGCCGAGTTATCAGTCAGTTTGCCTACTTTGTTAAAACTTAAAAGAATAGTCGAAAGAGAAACCAAAATCCGCCTCGACAATCGAAACAACACGCAAACATAGACATAACATCTTATAGATATTAGGTACGCGTTACAACTGACGGGACTCGATTTCGATATGCGGATGCCGAGTTATCAACCTGTTTGCCTACTTTGTTAAAACTTGAAGAATACAAACTAAAATAATTTAAATATGCTCTCTTTTCGACTTTGTTATTAATATTTTAATTTTGTAGGGTCTTGTTGATGAGACTCGTGAGGGTGGAGGCAACGGCACAGGCGATGACCGTGGAGGAGATGGTGATGGAACCGGTGGTGGGACTGGCGATGGGACTGGAGGTGGGATCGGTGGACGTACGATAGATGGCGGCGATGATGGTACTGACACTTCTGATCTAGGACTGTAGTTAGTTTATATTTTGAGTTGTACAAACTAGAGTTTTGTATCTAGTTAGGTTGATGGTTTATGTATCTAACTAAATTGATGAAAGTTTCATGATGATTACATTTTGTATCTACATCGTACGATTTTTATTTATATGTGATTACGTTGTTTGCATATTTGATGGTTGATAGCAAAAGATATTTGATTGTTATTGATATGAGTTCGTGAAGAATTATTTTTTTATTCATTAGTTTATAACATGTACAATTATGTATATGTAAACGAACAGGGGAATTTTGAATTTTCAAAAAAAAATTAAAAAATTAAGGTCATTGGCGACGGAGTCATTAACGACGGCCTGACCGTCGCTAATGACCTACAGCGACGGTTTTAGTGATGGACAAATAACCCTCTTAATAATAATATTAAAACTCATTGTCGACGGCCCATCAGTCATTGACAACAGCGTGGCCGTCGCTAATGGTATTTTAATAAATAATTTCGAATAGCCATTGGCAACGGACTGTCCGTCGTTCCAGTCGTCACTAACTAGTCATGGCCGACGGCCAGCCGTCACCACTGACCCCGTCGCTAATGATATTATTGCCGACGAGGGTCGACGGAGGTCAGGGACGACGACTTGTGGGGCGACGGGAGTAGCGACGACCATTGTCGTCGCCAATGGGGTCATTACCGACTGGAGGGGGGGTCATTGGAGATGTCAATGCCCGTCAACAATGACCTTTTTTTGTAGTGATATAATTTCCTTAAATCTTCAACATGAGTTACTGATTAATAATTTGCTTGGTTATCAGATTTATTGCTTTTACGGTTGTAACATTTATATCTCCGAACACATAGTGCAAATTTTATTTTTGGTAGGGTATGTTTAAGTCTCAAATAATATGTTTGTACTTTTAACTAATAAATAAACAACATTTTAAAATATATTTAAACTTATAAACACAACAAACACACTTAAGCGTAAAAAAAACCTCATAATAAAATAAAGAATAATGTTACAAACATAAATTATTATGTAAATATTTTACAAAATACTGATATGTCATACTCCACCTTAATTTTTTACGTAGGGCCAAATACTACAGTGAAGCAATTTATTGATCAATATGCTGATGTGAGGTATGCCACATCAGCAGTTTGTAAAATATTTATAGAATAATTTGTGTATGTAGTATTACTCTAAAATAAAAGTACTAAGCAGTAAGGGCTATGTGGCATGCCCAAATGACAACGTGATATAGATGGAGCCGTTAGTCAAAAGAGGAGCTCTTCTACGAGAACATGATAATTGGATATGAAAATTGTAAAGCACTCAAATATAATTTTTATGTCCAATTATCATGCCCGCGTAAAAATTTTCGTCAAAAGAGTCAAACATTGCTACCAAACAAACTTATGCTTTTTCGTTGCACAAAAATAATTTAATTTTGATTTTAAAATTAATTTATAAAATTTAAAAATTAAAAATTCATATGAATTTTTAAAATAATAAATTTTATACTTAATTGGTAATATTTTAAACTAATCTACAACAATTAAAATTATATTAACAAAAAACAAATTAATAAAGTCATATTAAACATTTTAAAATCTTACAACTCCTTTATTATTAGTTTTATTTTATTTTTTTGAAACGGTGGAGTAGTATAACCCACCAAGTTGGTACGAAAAGTCAGGCAGCATGTGGTGCTCTCATTTATTTTAGGTTATGATGTGACTAATAAGTTTTTTCTAACTATCTTTAACTACCTATGTTTGTAGCGGTCAATCCTATAAAAGCTCAATTAAACCTATCACCATTCACCAAGAAGTTAGTACGAGAAGAGTCATCCTACTATCACATAAAATAATTATATAATTCTTATATATTGATTACGTGATAATATATAATTTATTGTTGATATAATTTATTTAATTCAATAATAAATCACATACTGTCACGTCAGCAGTATGTGAGAGTTATATTACTATTTTATGTGATAGTAGCATTATTCGTACGAGAAGTCATGCTAACATGTGGTTCTCTCATTTATGTTAGGTTATGATGTGATGGGCTGCAACTTGGCCGAGTTGCACGGGTTTAGAGGTCATTCCAAACAAAATTCATATCAAGAAAACAAAATTTAAATTTGGCTTGGGGGATCGAGTTTGGAGGTAGGAGCAAGAAAAACCAAAATTTGAATTTGGCCTGGGCGATTCGGGTGAGAAATTTTATTATTTTTGGTTAAATTATTGGGTGATATCTCCTTTTTATCACGCAGAAAATATCCTCTCTCTTCTAAAAAGAGAGTTTTGCTGTGGAAAGCTAAAAAATTTAGGCCTACTTCTCTTCCTGCTCTTCAAGTTTAGAGGTTGAGCTTACCCTTTGCTGTACTAGTTCATGATGAAGTGTACGAGTTCAGGTTGGGTTGCACGGGCTTGAACGAATTTTCTCACCTTTTCCCTTTCACCCCAACTTAACATTGTGTTATTGGATTTAAAAATGGACGAAAAAGATAAGAAATGAAAATTTTAAGCTTTTTTTTTTAATTTTTTTGTGAATTGAGATATTTTAATGAACAGAAAATATAAGAAATGGACAAAAAAATTGACCAATTTTTCTCAATTTTTTCTGTGACGAATTTGAACGGAGAACTAAATAATATAAACAATTTTTTTATAATCCGTATTATACCCTCTGCATAACAAACACAATAAAACTAATATAAGGGTAAAATAGTAATCTAAATGTAAAACTTAAGTTTTCTTTCTTTTTCTTTTAGAAACTCAATACCAACACCAAAGAAAATATACAAATTTTTTATTCTTTTATTTTTTTTAATTATAAATTAAGTTTTTTATTCTTTTTTTTTTACATCGGAAACTCATAAACATTAGGGTACTTGCCTAATGTAGCTATGGTGTTTCTCGACTTTGTTACTTTGATCAGTATGACCTTATGCAACAGACAAATAAGTTTTTATCGTGTTCAATTTCAGTTTGCCAACAGCAGTTGCTGGTTTCCCATTTTAATCCTGTTAATATATAAAAATATTTTTCTGTGACATTTCTAGTGTGATGAATGTAGTCGTACTACAGTAACTTCTGAGACTGCAACCAGATGATATTTTCTGTGGAGTCATGATATACGATGACAAACTTATGTTGATTATAAATATTGATATGTGGATACATAAAATAGAATTCGGTTAGGGTGAATTTGTTACATAAAATTTCATTGATAAGTTCAATAGTTTTTTGTTACATTAGGTATAAGTTGTATTTTTAACTTTAGTGTCATGTTTGAGTGCTAGCACAAATACAACTTATGCTATACCCAGTGCTAGACATGCACAAACAGGTTGTCTGACCTGGTCCGATCCGTTGGCCCTCCTAAACTTTAATTTTATTAAATATTATAATTTAAAATTATAAAATATAAACTGATAAAAGATAATAATATAAAATTGTGAAAGAGAAAATTTAAATGAATATGTATTAATTAACTAAAAGTTTAAAATTAATATATTAATTAAATGTATTTACAAGAAATTAAGAATGAATAATTAAAATTTTAAACTTCTTTAATGTATTACAAGAATGAATAAGTAAGACTTTAGATTTCAATGATATATTACTAACTACCATTTTTTTTCTTCTTTTTTTTTTTGGGTCCTTCACACAAATATACAACAATTAGAAAGTAATTACAATAACGGTGCATCCACAAAATAATTATAAAAATAACGCAATTCACATTAATAAGAAAACCTAAAATCAAGGAAAAATAACTGCCATAATTAATAATTCAAATTCAAATATTTGGGATCTAACAACAAAAATAAATTCAAAATTAAAATCAAAAGGAGGAAAAACAAAAAATTATTTTCTCGTTATCTTCCTCCCTCGTCATCAAAGAGTAATCTTACATTATTTTCAGGAAAGTGACATAAAATGGGCATCACGGTGGGACACTTACCTCCTTATGAATGATGATCAGATTCACTGGTTTTCCATCATCAACTCTCTGATGATTGTCATCTTCCTTTCTGGCATGGTGGCCATGATCACGATGAGAACTCTTTACATAGATATTGCAAACTATAATCAACTGGAAACACAAGAAGAAACTCAGGAAGAAACATGATGGAAACTTGTTCATGAAGATGTTTTCTCGTCATCTTCCTCCCTCGTCTCTTTCCGGTTGTTCAGCCTGTTGATTCCACAAAATATAAAAAGAATTGAGAAGTAGGGAAACTCACAACAAAAGAAATTTTTTTTTACATTAGAGGATGAATTATAACTAAGAATTGAATTTTTTTTTGACAATTTGGTTACCCACAAAAACTAAAATGGTTACCTTTGTATGAAGGTTTGGCTACCAACTGCATCACATTCAAAATAAATTGGTAATCTAATAAAACTATTGGTTACCTTGGTCTCAAGGTTTGGCAACCAACTGCATGAATGTTTGGCTACCAACTGCATCACATTCAAAATAAATTGGTAACCTAATAAAACTAAATTGGTTACCTTGGTATGAAGGTTTGGCTACCAACTGCATAAAGGTTTGGCTACCAACTGCATCATATTCAAAATAAATTGGTAACCTAATAAAACTGAATTGGTTACCTTGGTCTCAAGGTTTGGCAACCAACTGCATGAAGGTTTGGCTACCAACTGCATCACATTCAAAATAAATTGGTAACCTAATAAAACTGAATTGGTTACCTTGGTATAAAGGTTTGGCTACCAACTGCATCATATTCAAAATAAATTGGTAACCTAATAAAACTGAATTAGTTACCTTAGTATGAAGGTTTGACTACCAACTGCAATATGAAAAAACTGCAGGTGTGGAAGTAGATTGGTTACCTTAGTATGAAGGTTTAGTTACCTTGGTATGAAGGTTTGGTTACCTTGGTATGAAGGTTCGGTTACCTTGGTATGAAAGTTTGGTTACCAACTGCACTATAAAGGTAACCTACTAAAACTGACTTGGCTACCTTGGTATGAAGGTTTGGTTACCTTGGTATGAAGGTTTGGCTACCTTCGTATGAAGGTTTGTGTTAGGAATATACATGAGAATGTTATTCCTATTTTATATGATTTGATTATGATATAAATGAATGAATATGCAAGTATGCTTGCATTGATAAAAGTTGTAAAGTCCTTTGATAGATAATAGGAATATATGTACAAGGACTTAGACTAAAATAATCAAATATGTTAGGTTGATCCTACATAAGCAAAACAGCTTTGTAAAGTCCTTAAAATGAAATGATGTGCAAGGACTATAAATATAGAAAGATCAAGCTTGTTAGGTTGATCTTATATAGTGTAATAGATAGGCTTGTCTGATCGTCGAGCACTGCACCAGCATCGTAGTCTGCCAGGAGAGACAAGGAAGACTCGAGAACAATTAAGGCGGAATCGTAGTCTGCAAGATAGTATATCTCGGAGTTCGTAGTCTGCCAGGAGAAACGAGGAAGGATCGTAGTGTATCGAGAAGAACTTTCTCAGAGCCGTAGTCTACTGAGGAAGTCATATTCAGAATCGTAGAGACAACCTGTCTATGAGCCGGCCGAGCGTATGCCAGAGCTAAGTCAAGAATTGTAGATCACACTTGAAGTAGTGGAGTCTACTAATCATATCAGAGGCAGAGATCGTAGTCGAGCCAGATCAGACGAGGACAGCAAGCATGAAGGCAAAAATCGTAGTCTGTCAAGGTCTGATCTCGGAGTCGTAGTGTCTACAGAAACAAGGCTAAATCGTAGTCTGCAGAACTAAGGCTTCTACAGAGATTGCTCACAATGCCAAGGCAGAATCGTAGTGTCAACACGATTCTCAACAGATGAGCACTCCCAGAATATCCAAAGAATGAAGCCTCTGGTCTAAGCTACGAAGATACATTCCACCTGAAGGAAACTAGAGAGCACTCAACGAATGGCAAGCAAGCTAATAGAAGATCTAAGCACCAACTCAATCGTCATCCAGGTTGAGTTGTGAATCCATTCATGATGAAGTCTTCCACAAGCCGATTAGAAGAAGACTTCAGATAAAGTGACTGACTAAAGAAAGTCAGCAAGTGCAGTAGCTGTCAAAAGAACAGAAAAGAACAATCTTGAGATTAACCAGGATCGTAGTGTTTGCTGAACAAGCAGGAACTGATACAGTTTACACAGAGATACTGGTCAGCTTATGAAGAACAAGACAGAAGTGATTAAGCATGGGTCAGACCATTGTTGATAGGTGAATGGGAGATCACCAGGAGAAAGAGAGCTGGGTATGCCACAAATCTAACGTGTCTTACTCTTCAGAAGGAGGCCAGAACAAGGAGTCAAGCTATCAGTTCCTGAGATCAGTCGAGGCAAGCAGAAATGATAAAGCACTGCACAAGTGAAGGAAGAGGTGTTCTACATTACAGATCCAAAGAACACTTTTCAGAATCGTAGCGTTGTCTCAACCAGTTAATGAGCAACAATCAACAAGACACACTACGATCAAGGTCCAAGAATATCTGCATCAGAATCATGGAGTTCGGGCATCTGAATATTGAAGCACTAACAACGTCTCAATATGAAGACTGACATTCGAACGTTCCTAATTGAGAGCATCGATGCAAAAGGATAACTCTTGAGGATTCGAATCCATCAGAAAAGAGTAATAAAGGTGACTACCAGCCTGACATAGAATAGTGACATCTCTAAGGCGGTAGGTGATAAAGCAGACTGCTGTGTCAGTAAAGTCAAAAAGGAGCTATCACGTCACACCAGCAGTCTGCACCAAATAACTCGAGATCTGCGAAGCAATTCAAATAGCTCCCAACAGCTATATTCCAACGGGAAGATTGTGAGGGAGTATATAACAGCTAGAGCTTCAAAGATCAAGAGCTGCTGAGTTGTAGAATCGTTGAGTTATTGGAATGCTATATAGTTGACTCTACGAGTTCCACCAGAGCTGGACAGAACAAGTCTCAGTGGCAGTGAGACTACAAAAGTGGAAGTGAAGCAGATTGGAAGAAGGACTTGAACAGACTAAAAGCTTCACTCAACAAGGATGAGAATGCCACTGAAGATGGCAGCTAAGCTGAGAGCCGAGAAGGCCATGAAGATAGCATTCAGGAAAGTGGCTGAGCATAAAGAAGATCAGAAGAGCCACTCTACGGATCACCATGAAGAACCAGAAGCTAAAAAGGAAAAGATGTAGAACCATGTCTGCTTATCTATTAAGAAGGGTTCAAGGGCTGCTAAGGATCAGAAGAAGATGACCCACAATGAAAAGCCCTAGCAGTCCTATGTGGTGATGGTGCACAGCTGATATCAGAAAAAGATGAGCTGAACAGAATAAGGATCAGCTGCACCTGAGAAGAAGAGGTCCAAACTCGAAGCAGAATGCTGAGGACCAAGCCAAGCTGCTACGTACAAGAGATGAAAAAGCTTCAAGTCATCTTAGCAGCAAAGCAACAACAACAACAACGAGTAGCCAGGGCCTGAGGGGTCCTTGTCCGGAGGGACTAAATGAGTTCCAAGGCTACTGGCCTTGAAGAGTTTTTAGTGAACTAGAGGAGTTCCAAGCCTGCTGGACTTGAAGAGTTCTTAGTGAACTGAAGTGCCAAGGCTGTTGGCCTTGAAGGAATCTTAGTGATTCAGGGTGCTGCCCTTCCTTAGTGGATTTTCTGCGAGAGTGCAGAAGAGTGGATTAGGAGCTTGAGTCACTGAACCACTTAAAACCCCTTGTGTCTTTTACATTCTGTCATTTACTTTCTGTTATTTACATTATGTACTTAACTGCTATAACTGCTATTATTGTAGTAACTACTTACAACTAAACTAACTCCAAGAATAATGTATCAATATTTATCAATATATCAATGAAGGGGACATTTAACTTATTCCGCTGTGCTTGAAATGATTCTTATGTTTGTCATGTGCTAACTTCTTAGCAATACAAAATAAAATGGAAAAGCGTTTAAAAACGCAAAGGATCTATTCAACCCCCCCCCCCTTCTAGATCTATTGTGTGCCTACTGGGAACTAACAATTGTTATCAGAGCAGGTTCTCATGCTATATTCAAAAGCTAATCGCTTTGAGTCTGATCCTAGGCACAAACATTATTCTAAACTTAGTTTAGTAGTAAGTCACTTGTAAATGCAGATGAGCTCACATGTTGGAAATAATGTGTACAGGTAAATGTGTATATACACCTGAAGCTACTCAGATTGGTCCAGGTTCTTAAATGCCATAGAATCAAGACCAATCCTTGTCCATAGTCAATCCTGTAGTCTGAAGACCAGAGATGGGAAGTCAAGAGGCATCAACAGCAAAGAATCAAGCATCCTCCATTCTAAAAGATGAAAGGCCATACATGTAAAGAAACGCTCATCCAGAGGAGAAAGAAGATTTCTCAAATATTTATTTAGCTAACCAGTAGTTGAATGTGAACCCTGAGGTTCAAGGTGATTAAAGAACTAAAGATTCCAAGACGTTCTTAGCTTACCTCTTCAAGGCTATGACTGATTGATCGAAGGACAACTGGAGCAACAAGCTGTCAAATATAAATATAAAGATATGCACATCAATGCCTCTCATTATAGCAAGGTAAATGACTGTCAAAGAGACTGACCGTGTAAAGGTACGATTCCTCATTCATTATAAATGTGTACATCATGTTGCATCACCTTATGTACTATAACAGTATTCTATCAAGAGAACATACACTTCCTAAAAAGGGGAAGAGAGAAAGTACACTAAGGTTGGAAACTTAATTACTAACAAACTTTCTCTCCATCCAAGTTTTAGGTTGAAGATAACATCTTGAAAGATGTCTGAAATAGGTCATAAGCATATCAAGATTTAATTAATCTTAAGTGGAGTAATCCTTGCTGAAGGGTTAGTATGTATGTGCAATCCTTGCTGAGGAGTATCTTGAAGATTCTTAGAAACTGATCATCTCCATGAATCTACCAGATACAAATAAGTAATAGAGTTGATTTCTACTCTGCGAACATTCAAAATCTATGAACATAACCAAGCAAAGGGTGAAACCATCAAAGAAAAAGAGTGTATCATTAAAATGATTAATCTTACATACACTCACCATCATGCATTTTAATGTCATATCTAAATCTGATACATGCATGGATATGATCATTGATGCTAAATTTGGTATAAATTCTAATATATGAGGAATAGGGGTTTTGAGAAACTAACCTAGCAGGACCAATTTGACCATGGGTACCAAAAATAGAAATTTATCTAACCTGCAGGTACTTGGTCTATCTGACCACACTAAGGAATGCTGAAGCAGATGACTTCAGTCATGAGGACTTAACCAGCTGGAGGCTCAAGACATTTCAGCAATGCTCTTGTCAAAATTCATCCTATACCAAAGCCGGTTTCTGAAGATTTGCTGAGCCCACATGAATAAAGCTCACTGATTGCTGATCTTCATATGGTAGTTGACCGTTCATGCCAAGATCCTCTATGCTTATTCATATAAAGCATATCAACTCAGAGGGAATATCAAAGATGTTCACGTCAAAGGATCATCAAGTATTGATCATGAAGAATGCATCATAGAAGCAGAACTCCACGAATGCAGCCTATCAAAGAGCCTAAGGAAAATCGTAGTGTTCTATACGATCAAGACTGTGCCAAGCCTGTGCAAGTCAACACACAACTGATTATGGTACAATGATCATAATCGTAGTGTTTCTCCAGTCAGTATAAAAGTCCACAGTTCTGATTAAGGAGGAAGGGCAACTAACTGAAGGAAGGCTGTATCAGATATAGAAAACTACGTTCGTAGTTCTGTCTACAATCGTGGAGTGATCAGTCCTGAAGATATCTCTTGTGACGCCCCCAAAATAGGTTCAATACTCAACCCATTTTGAGTCGCCAAATACACTCAACAAAATTTAAATACAATCTTTCATATCACACGGTCGTGCAAAATACGACCACACAACTGTGAGTGTCAATATAGACATGTAGAAAATATTAACATTCAAACTAAGTCCTTATTACATTTATTATCACACTATTTTAAATAAAACAAATAGTGAAGACTTCTACAGCTCTAACTCGGACCATCACTCCATTCCCCGACTAGTACCCCCGATATTCTCATTTCCTGAAGAGAACAATGGAAGAAAAGGGTGAGCTCAACTAGCCCAGTAAAGAATATTATGACTAAGATAATGAAAAACAAATTATCGTTAGCCTTCAATAAATCAGATAAAATATTATGGACAACAAGTTTTAGATCAATAGTCGCAGCGGAAATAACAATTCATTAGAAGAGTTAAGTAGAGAATGATGTCTACTATCTTCTTTGATTTAAAAGTCCATCATCAATATTTTATTCCTGTAACATCAATCAATATACATCTCGAATCAAATATCCATTTTTACACTGTGGGCCAAAGATATTCATTTGTATCATCAGTTGGTCATGTTCATCTCAACACCTGTCCATCTTTGCACTACGGGCCAAAGATATTCATCAGGTAATCATTCATCTTTGCACTACAAGCCAAAGATATTCATCACGTAATTATTCATTTTTGCACTACAGGCCAAAGATATTCAGTTATATCACCATTTAGAACTGAGGATGATGAAGAATAATACGAATAACGGATCCATTGAGATAAAGGACAAATATTAGAGAATTTATTCAGAGTTCAAGAATGAAGATCAAAACCTGGATCCAATCAAAGAAGATTTGGAAGAAAAAAAAATATTTTTTTTTATCGTGAATAGTACCCCGTGAATAGTAATTTGTGAATAGTAACTCGTGAATAGTAACTCGACATGAAAAGATAAAAATTTCACAAGAAAGTTCAGAACAATATTTCAGTGAAATAATATTAGATGATGCGCAAAACTCAAGTAATATCTGATCATTTCAGGAATTATAAAAGCAATACTCACCGTAGTAAGTTTAGAGTTAAGAATCTGAAATGAAACAATATACGAAATTGCAATTGAATTTTCACCCGTCTGGCGGTAGTCTGCTCAGACAGATTATTTCCATAAATTAATAACAACTGAATACGAAGGGTTATTCACCAGGCATGCGGTAGTCCGCGTAGACAGGTTATTCCCACATAATAATAAAGAATAGAATAACAACAGGATTTCACCATGCATGCGGTAGTCCGCGTAGATAGGTTATTCCAACAGAATAATAAAGAATGGAATAACAACCCTTACGAGTATTAAAAGAAAATAACTCTCTTCATGAATACGAAAGAAATAATACCCCTTACCTTAAAATTTAGAGACTGTACTAGCGTAATAGCAGAATACCCTTCTTCTTTCTCTCTTATTCTCTCTATACTTTCTCTCTCTATAGCTTTAGTGAATTGGTGAGAAATAATGAAGAAATGAGCTTCTATTTATAGGCTCGGTAGAGTAAGGGTAAAATAGTCTTTTTGCCATAATTTATAACATCATCGCTTACATCATCGATCTATGACATCATTGCTTACCTCATCGCTCCGATGACATCATTGCTTACCTCATCGCTCCGGTGACATCATTGTTTGCATCATAAGAGTTCAAATTTAATTTGCACTCTTCCACCTCGTTTAACTTTTATACCATGAATTTACTATAATAATGTTACAATTTAAATTATAAAAAGCATACTATTATATAATCACATCATACTACTATAATATAATATTATAATAATATATTTGAATGAATTATTTTATCGGACAAGATAAAATATCAACTTTTAACAAATATCACATGTTAAAAATTTCTCCGTTTAAATCCACATTGAATAAATATTTCCTTATCATATACATCAAAAATTAATTATTCACAAATAATATTACAGAACTACAATATTGACAATCAGGTTGTTCCTAGGAAAGAGGGGGCCTTCCGATAAGAATTTCTCCTTACTAGCGCGCAATTAATCAACCCCTTTCCTAGACATAACTTCTTTAGACATTGCCAATAATGCTATCTAATAATATTATTTAAATAATATGAATTATTAATTTGATAATTTGAAATAATGTGCAATGACAATTATTAAATCAATAATATAAAATAGCAATGTAGCACTTATTGATATAAAATATCAACGTAGCAAATATTGAACCAATAAAATATTATGCAATTATTGAATCAATAATATAAAATATTGAACAGTAATTACTGTAACAATAATTGAGTAAGTGCCTTCTTACGTAAGAATCAATAATTTAAAATACTGTGCAATACCGTATGCTACCGTGCAACACCGCGTATTACTGTATTTTAACCACCGGGTATTTTAACAGTACTAACGGTAACAATTTTGTCGTTATTTTTATAAAAAGGTTACTTCTGTCGCTTTCTATATCCGACATTTATTCCGTTGTGGGGTCCACCAATGACTGCGCCGTCGTACGAATATTCTCCGACAAAAAGAATATTCCTCGACTAAACGAATATTTCCCGACACAACGAATATTTTATAACCACTTGTTTACTTTGTAAACTTTGCACATTTCACCCATAACTTATCACATTTATCAAATCAACACCTTACTATTTCAAAATAATATATAAAGAAAATTAAATCTTATTCATAAAATTTGGGGCCTTACAACCTCCCCTCCTTATGAAATTTTGTCCTCGAAATTGACGTACATACCTGGTATGTCGAAAAGGTGAGGATACCTCGTTTTCATTTTCGATTCTAACTCCCAGGTCATTTCCTCGATATCATGGTTCCTCCACAAAACTTTAACTTGAGGTATAACCTTTGAGCGTAGGACATGTTCCTTCCTATCCAAGATCTTAACAGGTACCTCCTCGTATGTTAAATCTTCTGCTATCTCGTCTGGTTCTAACTCAATAATGTGGTTTGGATCTTTCACATATTTACGAAGCACAGATATGTGAAAAATGTTATGAACACGAGACATGCTTGGAGGTAAGGCGAGTCTATAGGCCACATTTCCTACTCGGTCAAGGATTTCAAATGGACCAATGAATCGTGGATTGAGCTTTCCTCTCTTCCCGAATCTTGTAACTCCTTTCCACGGAGCAACATGTAACAATACATAATCCCCAACTTTAAATTCTACGTCCTTTCGATGAAGATCAACATAACTCTTTTGTCGATCTTGTGCAGTTTGTATACGTTGCCGGATCATTTGAATCTTTTTCGTAGTCATACGTACTAACTCTGGTCCCAACAATGTTGCTTCACCCACCTCGTCCCAGCATACTGGAGAACGACATTTTCGTCCATACAACGCCTCGAATGGAGCCATGCCTATACTTGCCTGATAACTGTTTTTGTAGGAGAATTTCACCAATGGTAGGTACTTATCCCAACTCCCTTTGAAGTCTAGAACACAGAGTCTCAATAGATCTTCTGGAGTTTGGATAGTCCTTTCCGATTGCCCGTCCGTTTGTGGATGATATGCCAAACTGAATCGTAAATCAGTGCCCATAGCTTTCTGCAAGCTGACCCAAAATCGTGAAGTAAATCTTGGGTCACGATCCGAAACTATGGATACTGGCATGCCATGCAATCTCACAATCTCATTCACGTACATACGAGCAAGACGTTCAACGGAATAAGTCTCTCGTATCGGCAAGAAATGAGCAAACTTGGTTAATCTATCAACAATAACCCAAACTGCATCTATGCCTTGAGAAATCTTGGGAAGACCTGTAACGAAATCCATGGTAATGTGTTCCCACTTCCACTTTGAAATCTCAAGTGGTTGCAATGGACCCTTTGGCATTTGATGCTCCGCCTTGACACGTTGACACGTTAAACACCTCGAGATGAACTCCGCGATCTCTCTCTTCATATTGCTCCACCAAAATGTATGTCGAAGATCACGATACATTTTGGTACTTTCAGGATGGATTGCAAATGGTGTGTTGTGTGCCTCCATCATGATTCTATACTTCAAATCAGAATCGTCAGGAACACAAAGTCTGGAGTTAACTCGAAGTATTCCTTCTTCATCAATCCTTGCTTCTGGAATAGCACCTTCTTCCTCATATTCATCAGCTTTGGGTCTGTAGCTTGAGCAGCTTTAACTTTATCAATCAAAGCTGGTTCTACGCGTATACTTGATATCATCGCATGGGTCCCCGGAGTCTTGAACTCTATCTCCATCTTTTGTAAATCACACAAAATAGGCCTTGAAAGCATCGCATTCGTTCCCGCATATGATCTTCTATTTAACGCGTCAGCTACCACGTTCGCTTTTTCAGGATGGTATTGGATGGTATGATCGTAATTTTTCAACAGCTCAAGCCAACGTCGTTGCCGCATGTTGAGTTCCTTCTGGGTGAAAAAATACTTGAGGCTCTTATGATCCGTATAGATCTCCACTTTATCCCCATACAGGTAGTGTCTCCAGATCTTCAACGCGAAAATGACTGCTGCAAACTCTAGATCATGAGTAGGATAATTCCTCTCATATTTCTTGAGTTATCGCGAGGCATAGGCTATGACTTTCCCATGTTGCATGAGAACACATCCTAACCCTTTGCCCGAAGCATTGCTATAAATGACAAATCCATCCGAACCAGATGGTATCGTCAGAACAGGGCCGAAATGAGTCTCCTCTTGAGCTCTTGAAAGCTCTTCTCGCATCCCTCGTTCCATACAAATTTTGTATCTTTTCGAGTTAGCTGAGTTAATGGAGTAGCGATTCGAGAAAATCCTTCCACGAATCTCCGATAATAACCAGCTAAGCCCAAAAAGCTACATACTTCGGTCACCGACTTCGGTTGCTCCCAACTTAGTATTGCTTCAATCTTCGCCGGGTCAACAGATACTCCATATTTTGATACCACGTGCCCAAGGAATGCTACCTCCTCAAGCCAGAACTCGCATTTCTTCAGCTTGGCATATAGCTTGTTTTCACGAAGCCTTTGAAGTACTAGCTTCAAGTGGTGCTCATGATCTTTATGGCTTTTGGAATAGATGAGGATGTCATCAATAAAGACAACCACGAACTGATCCAAATATTCCTTGAATACATGGTTCATCATATCCATGAAGGCAGCAGGAGCATTAGTCAATCCAAAAGACATGACTAAGAATTCATAATGTCCGTATCGAGTTCTGAAAGCAGTCTTCGGAATATCCTCAGTTTTAATCTTCAACTGATGATATCCAGAACGAAGATCGATCTTTGAAAAGAATTGTGCACCTTGCAACTAGTCGAACAGGTCATCAATACGAGGTAACGGATACCTATTCTTGATGGTGACATGGTTCAACTCCTGATAGTCAATACAAAGTCACATACTCCCGTCTTTCTTCTTTACGAATAAAATAGAAGCACCCCAAGGAGATGTACTAGGACGTATAAAATCGATGTCTAACAACTCCTGTAGTTGGACCTTTAACTCTTGAAGTTCTATAGGAGCCATTCGATATGGGGTTTTAGAAATGGGTTTTGTACCAGGTTCAAAATCAATAAAGAATTTAACTTCACGTTCCGGGGGTACATCGGGAAGTTCTTCGGGAAATACATCAGAAAACTCATTAACAACAGAAATATCATTCAAACCTGACGTATTCTGGTTTAGATCAGTGACATGGGCTAAGAAAGCTTGACATCCGTTTTTTAATAAATGAATAGCTTTATGACTTGAAATAACATTGATTGATTTTAGTGGTTTGGTTGTTTGAATTCGCACAATAGGTTGGTTAGGAATATGAAAACTAACAATATTACGAAAATAATTAATTTTGGCATAATAAGTGGTCAACCAGTCAATTCCTAAAATCACATCAAATGCAAGTATTTTCAACGATATAAGATCAACAGGTAGGGTGAGGGTACCAATTTGAATCGAGCAAGATTTGTAAACTGTAGATGTAACGAAGGTTTCTCCCAACGGAGTTTCAACAGATAAGTCAAAGTCTAATTTCTCAGGTGTCAAGTTCAAACGTTGAGTACAAGCAGGTGAAATAAAAGAATGGGTAGCACCAGTATCTAATAAAGTATAAACGTCACAACAGTTTATTATCAGCTTACCCGTAATAACCTCATTCGGGTTCCTTGCTTGTTGGGCAGTCACGACAAAAGCTCTTCCAGGAATCACTGACTTTGACTTGTCAGGGATAGCCTTTGGAGTCACCATCCCTGTTGGACTTGGTTTCGCTATAGGACACACTCGAGCTATGTGCCCTTCCTTTCCATAGTTATAACACAACTTGGATTGTTGTGTGCAGTTGGGGCTGATGTGTCCCTCTTGCCTGCATTTATAGTATACGACCGGCGGTCGTTCTCCTCCCCTAGAAATAGTTGATGTTGGTGTTGCTGTCGATGCTTTCACGTTCTCATTGTTGTACCTTCTCTTCTTGAAATCTCCCCCCGACTCACTTCTTCTATTATCATGGCCACATTTACCACCGGAGTGGTTACCGCTTCTGGCATGATACTTTCCTCCCTGCTGGTTGTCATTGTTTCGATGATTGCTGCCATCGGTACGACCTTGGTTGTTGTCCCTTGGTTGAACATAATCATTATCTCGTTCTAATAACTGGGCCCTATTCACTACATCCGAATATAGAGAAAATTTGTAAGAAATGAGGTATTGACGAATCTCAGGTTTCAAACCTCTCAGAAACATCCGCGTCATACATTCCTCATTCTCCACCAAATGAGGTACAAACCGGGATAACTCCGCGAATTTAGCCTCGTACTGGGACACAGTCATGTTGTTCTGTTCCAGTCTGATGAACTCTACCTCTTTCATGTGACGAATACTTTCTGGAAAGTACTTGTCATTGAACAGTTGCCCAAGTCATCTTGAGTGCGGCAGGATGGGTACGCTTCACAGATTCCCACCAGTAATCTTCTTCTCCACGGAACATAAAGGTGGCAAATGGAACCTTCTGTTCCTCCGTGCATCCCAAGACATCAAATATCTTGATAATTTGCTTAATTCAATTTTCTACCTTGATTGGATCTGGCTTTCCCTGAAACTCTGGTGGTCCCAACTCTTTAAACTGCTTGGCAGTGACAAGCCACGAGTTGTTATTTCCACCAGTATTATGAACACGAGTCTCCCTCGTCTGGTTTTGCATGAACTGCAAAAAGCTTCTAAACATCCTGTCATTTATCATTTCTTCGGTAGGGTTGTTTACGGGAGGAATATAGCCTTCATGTTGCACGTTCTCCTCGTTGGTGATTAAAGGTGTCTCAACGGTCTCATTCACTCCATTGTTTAAATTTTCAGCTGCCATTCTCAAATACTGCCACAAAACAAGGGTTAATCGAACAACTTAACATATCACATATTAACCCTATGTTCCAACCGACTAATTAAATAACAATTAAGCTTAGGTAGGACACACTAGCGAAGGTTTTACTCGTCTCTCCCCTCCAAGTTCTATTCCCAGATCTACGCCAGAGATCATATCCCTAAGCTCTAATACCAACTGTGACGCCCCCAAAATAGGTTCAATACTCAACCCATTTTGAGTCGCCAAATACACTCAACAAAATTTAAATACAATCTTTCATATCACACGGTCGTGCAAAATACGACCACACAACTGTGAGTGTCAATACAGACATGTAGAAAATATTAACATTCAAACTAAGTCCTCATTATATTTATTATCACACTATTTTAAATAAAAAAAATAGTGAGGACTTCTACAGCTCTAACTCAGACCATCACTCCATTTCCCGACTAGTACCCGCGATATTCTCATTTCCTGAAGAGAACAATGGAAGAAAAGGGTGAGCTCAACTAGCCCAGTAAAGAATATTATGACTAAGATAATGAAAAACAAATTATCGTTAGCCTTCAATTAATCAGATAAAATATTATGAACAACAAGTTTTAGATCAATAGTCGCAGCGAAAATAACAATTCATTAGAAGAGTTAAGTAGAGAATGATGTCTACTATCTTCTTTGATTTAAAAGTCCATCATCAATATTTTATCTCTATAACATCAATCAATATACATCTCGAATCAAATATCCATTTTTGCACTGCGGGCCAAAGATATTCATTTGTATCATCAGTTGGTCATGTTCATCTCAACAGCTGTCCATCTTTGCACTACGGGCCAAAGATATTCATCAGGTAATCATTCATCTTTGCACTACAGGCCAAAGATAGTCATCACGTAATTATTCATCTTTGCACTTACAGGCCAAAGATATTCAGTTATATCACCATTTAGAACTAAGGATGATGAAGAATAATACGAATAACGGATCCAGTGAGATAAAGGACAAATATTAGAGAATTTATTCAGAGTTCAAGAATGAAGATCAAAACCTGGATCCAATCAAAGATGATTTGGAAGAAGAAAAAAAATATTTTTACCGTAAATAGTACCCCGTGAATAAGAACTCGTGAATAGTAACTCGTGAATAGTAACTTGACATGAAAAGATAAAAATTTCACAAAAAAGTTCAGACCAACCAGTAAAATAATATTAGATGAAGCGCAAAACTCAAGTAATATCTGATCATTTCAGGAATTATAGAAGCAATACTTACCATAGTAAGTTTAGAGTTAAGAATCTGAAATGAAACAATATACGAAACTGCAATTGAATTTTCACCCGTCTGGCAGTAGTCCGCTCAGACAGATTATTTCCACAAATTAATAACAACTGAATACGAAGGGTTATTCACCAGGCATGCGGTAGTCCGCGTAGACAGGTTATTCCCACATAATAATAAAGAATAGAATAACAACAGGATTTCACCATGCATGCGGTAGTCCGCGTAGATAGGTTATTCCAACAGAATAATAAAGAATGGAATAACAACCCTTACGAGTATTGAAAGAAAATAACTCTCTTCATGAATACAAAAGAAATAATACCCCTTACATTAAAATTTGGAGACTATACTAGCGTAATAGCAGAATACTCTTCTTCTTTCTCTCTTATTCTCTCTATACTTTCTCTCTCTATAGCTTTAGTGAATTGGTGAGAAATAATGAAGAAATGAGCTTCTATTTATAGGCTCGGCAGAGTAAGGGTAAAATAATCTTTTCGCCATAATTTATGACATCATCGCTTACATCATCAATCTATGACATCTTTGTTTATCTCATCGCTCCGATGACATCATTGCTTACCTCATCGCTCCGATGACATCATTATTTGGATCATAAGAGTTCAAATTTAATTTGCACTCTTCCACCTCGTTTAACTTTTATACCATGAATTTACTATAATAATGTTACCATTCAAATTATAAAAAGCATACTATTATATAATCACATCATACTACTATAATGTAATATTATAATAATGTATTTGAATGAATTATTTTATCGGATAAGATAAAATACCAACTTTCAACAAATGTCACATGTTAAAAATTTCTCCGTTTAAATCCACATTGAATAAATATTTTCTTATCATATATATCAAAAATTAATTATTCACAAATAATAATACAGAACTACAATATTGATAACCAAGTCGTTCCTAGGAAAGAGGGGGCCTTTCGATATGGATTTCTCCTTACTGGCGCGCAATTAATCAACCCTTTTCCTAGACAGAACTTCCTTAAACATTGCCAATAATACTATCTAATAATATTATTCAAATAATATGAATTATTAATTTGATAATTTGAAATAATGTGCAATGACAATTATTAAATCAATAATATAAAATAGCAATGTAGCACTTATTGATATAAAATATCAACGTAGCAAATATTGAGCCAATAAAATATTATGCAATTATTGAATCAATAATATAAAATATTGAACAGTAATTACTGTAACAATAATTGAGTAAGTGCCTTCCTACATAAGAATCAATAATTCGAAATACTGTGCAATACCGTGTGCTACTATGCAATACTGCTATTACTGTATTTTAACTACCGGGTATTTCAACAGTACTAACGGTAACAGTTTTGCCGTTATTTTTATAAAAAGGTTACTTCTGTCGCTTTCTATATCCGACATTCATTCTGTTGTGGGGTCCACCAATGACTGCGCCGTCGTACGAATATTCTCCGACAAAAAGAATATTTCTCGACCAAACGAATATTTTCCGACACAACGAATATTTTATAACCACTTGCTTACTTTGTAAACTTTGCACATTTCACCCATAACTTATCACATTTATCAAATCAACACCTTACTATTTTAAAATAATATATAAAGAAAATTAAATCTTATTCATAAAATTTGGGGCCTTACATCTCTCTCCATGATCCAAGGAAGCTTTTATAATAGAGATGGTTCCAGTCAGAAGGAGATATGCAAGGCTGACCTCTGATGAATATGAGGAAGAAGAATTCATGCTTCTTGGAGAAGATAGCATCATCTATGGGGGAGCAGTGATCTGCTAAGAGCAGCAGCACTAAAGGTGTCAAAGATGATTAATGAAGAAAATTCTTTAGATCTTCCAAGCAGAAAAGATAGTCACTTGATTGAATCAAAAAGATCAAGTGAGAAGCTGAAGAAGCTGTGAACTTCAGAAAAAGAAGAAAAGCAGTCACAGAACAATGAAGTTTTCACTCAAAACGATTGAAGAGCTGTCACCAATCTTAGAGTCCAGACAAATTATGACTGCAGATGGAGAAGCTGCTACAGCCTTTCAGCCTGAACAATTATCAGGGCTGAATCTAAAGGAAGTACAAAAGCTGCGTCCAAGTCAAAGAGAGGACTAGGAGATTTATCAAGAAGTCTAATCTGGCGGATGAGAAAAATGATCAAAGGATTGCTGTCGAAAAGACTGAACAAAGAAATAAATCTTAAGCATATGGTCCAACTAAGAAAGAGACCAGAACCATAGGAGATCAGGTCATGATCAGTCATACAAGGTACACTGAACCTGATCAAACCATGATCTATGCTGAGAGAGAAAAGTTGAAGATAGTGGAAATTATGGAAGAACAGATGAAGATATAGAGATGGTGAAGCTCAGGGAGCAAAATGAAGAAGTAGAATTCTTGCCAGGAGTTGTGAGATAAACAGGAGCTAAACCAAAACAGAAAGATTCCAGTTACAGAGTCCCAAAATTTTATGACTGATAAACCAAATGAATATCCATCATAATCAGTAGTAATGTCCCAAAACATGTTTCTGATAACCATATCAGCCACCAATCTCAAAATCGTGGAGTGCCTATGATCAACCATCTGATCATAGCAAAAGAGCAGGAGGACACCACGATTACAACCCATACAAAAACCAACACCAATGAAAATCCAGAGTTGGTGAATGAACTCCTCAGCAGAAAGGTCAAATGTGATGTTAATACTAATCTTGTCTAAAGCTTTTCATCTGATAAGTGCCTCAGGGACAAACCTGATCCTTAGCGTTGAGCTAAGAGGTTGGCCCTTCCTGAGCTACCTTATTTTAGAAGGAATGCTAATATGAAATGCATCACAAGAATCTTTGCTGAAGCAAGCAGCATCTCATTAGAAGATTACTAGCTGCAAAAGAGAATTGCTAATCCCTCAGAGTACAATGAAGAAGTTGTCTATTGAAGCATGACCACAAACTAAAATCATCTAAGAAGATGCAGAGAGTGTAAATCAGTCTGGGAATCGTGGAGTACTGAGCTAAGATATAAGTCACTCCACGAATTGAAGAAGTTAATAGTCAACAGAAGAAAAGTCAAATCTGGATAACTGACACGATGGAAGAGTTACAGATTGTGACCTATCAACGTCTTACAACTGTCCCACGAAGAAACGTGGAAGGAACAGTTACAAGAGGGAAATTCAAATAATTGGCAGTTTTATTTTAGCGGGTTCATCAAAAGCTGCAAACCTGTCAAATCCATACATTCATCCTCTCAAGCCAAAACCTAAACACTTCCAAATAACCTGACCTTCTTCAACAGTCATCCGATCTCGAACTGCTTTCTGACATCTCACAAGATTACAAAGCTATAAACCTAGAAAACCCTAACTCTTCAAATGGCACATTGGCGAGTAATCACTGGCATTCAACTCAGAACCAAGACGTTCGAAAAATTTGAGAACAAGTTTAGAGATATTCTTGAACTTGTAAAGAGGGTTGGATTCTCAGAATGCCTTGAGTCGAATACTCTTATTTATGTTGACTTGGTTAAAGAGTTCTACTCCAACATGACTACAAACTCTGGAATCCTTTCTACCAAAGTAAAAGGTCAAATTCTGAAGCTGAAATCTTCTGACATCAATTAGTGCTTAGGTTTTCCTGACCTAGGTCTGAAAAATCTTGATGAAGTCAACACTGAAGAAGCCAAGAAGATTATGAGGTACTGAAGAAACCCTAGTCTGAAGGACATGAAGAAGAAGGAGCTTCCTGAAGAATTTGAGTTCCTCGCAGAGATTGTAGGCAAATATATACTATGCAAGGACACTGCACATGACACTGTGAGTGATCAACAGCTGAAGATCATGTCTGCAATAGTTCTGAAGAAGCGTATTAACTTTGGAGTTATTCTGATCGACCAAATGTCCAAATGGCTGGATATGGCAGAGAAGAAAAGGTTAACAGGAAAACCCCTCGCTAAGGTTTTCCATGGGAGGTTCTTGAGTGTTATTCTGAAGAAGAAGCTGAAGAATAAAATTAAGGACGATGAAGGTGAAGTTCTTAACAGCCATAAGATAATGACTACACAGCTGTTTGCAAACTGGAAGAAGAACCCAATGGAGAACAAACGGCTAACACATGGCAGCAGGCAGCAAGAGTACTTCAAAGAAGAGGAAGGCAAGTGCCATGAAAGAAGAAGAACTGTCACACTATGAAGATTCAGAGCCCAAGTCTGCAAAGCCTTTGAAGAAGAAAGCCAAAGTGGTGCAGAAGCAAAAGTCAGTTCCCCAAAGAAGTATATTTATTGAGGAAGAAAATGTAGAGTCAGAAGATGAGATGGGAACTGAGAAGTCTAAGAATGAATCTTCAAGGAGCAAGTCTGGTGATGAAGAAGAATATGCAAGTCTTATGGCTAATCCTTAGAGTAGCTATTCTGCTGACAAGGGAGAATCTAATCACGAAGCAGTTAGATCTCCTAGTGCTGAAGTACCAAGGAGTCCATCTGATGGGCCAAAAGACGAAGGGTCTAAAGAAGAAGTATCTGTCACTCCTGCTGTTGAATCTCAAGGAAGTCTATCTGATGAGTCAGAGACTTCAAAGACTGAAGATGAAGAGAGATATGAGTCTCCTGTAGCTGAACCCTCAAGAAGAAGGAAGAGCAACAGACTGATTGCTAAAATGGTTTCAAAAAGAGGAGAATTGTTTCCAAAGAAAATTGAAATCAGCGATGATGAGGCTGAATCCAAGGGAGGAGACGCTAAGGAAAAAGGAAAGACAATATCAGATAAGGATAACAGAAAATGGTTGAAGACTACAGAGCCAAAAGAGGCTAGTGAGTCTGCAAAGGAAAGCTCTGCTGATAGTGATTAAGATGATGATCAAATGCATGAACAAACTGATGAGCCAGTTGAAGGAAGTCTACACCAGTCTGACTCCAGCTCAGATCATGAAGAAAGTGAGGGAGACTCCAATCTTGAGGATGACGTGCCAGGAGATTTTCACATCCCTTGTCCTGTTCATCGCAAGAGAAGAATAGTGGTAGAAATTGATGAAGAACCACTAAATGCACTTCCAAAGAAATGGATTAATCATGGGAATGGAAGGCTGCATGTGGTGAAAATGACTGCAGCACATCTACTCAACCATCGTGAAATTATAAAACTAGACTCTTCAACCTTGATTTATGATACTGAAATCAAGGATCATGCTATAAGATGGTTTCATCCTCACATGCCATGGGTAAAGGCATCCCTCACCAGAGACAGTGGATATCTCACATGGTGCTTCTCTCATCTTCCTAACCTAGAGCTAGTGGCACAGAACTTTCCAAGGTTCAAGAAATTTGCAACTCTGCTAACCAAAGACCAATCTCATTTCAAGGTCTATCGATATGCTGAAAATCATTACATTCCCTACGAATGTCGAGCAGACTCTGATGGTAAAAGGATCATACCAAGGACTGTGATCGTAGAGTCCTCTCACACTACCTCTGAAGATGGTTAAGATGATTGTGAAAAGATATATTCTACCCGAGCAGCATGGAACTCAACGATTTATCAGATTCTCACTACCTTTGAAGGTCTATCCAAGAGTGAAAAACGTAGAGTCCAATATGGTGTTCAGCAAGGAAAAGAATCAATCAAATGATCAGCAGGAAGCTGACCAACCAACTGTTCAGAAGGAGGATGAACAACTGGATGACAGATTTCTTCAAGAGCAAGAGTTGTTAAAGAACTCTAAAGAACTGATTGAGGAAATATCTCTCATTGCTGCAGAAGTAAAGAACATGTCAACTGAAGAAGACAATGAGTTGTCCAAAAGGCTTCAAGCCAGAATTTAAGATATGTCCCTCAAACTTTAACTAAAGGATCAAGCTTTTCTGAAGGCTATGAGTGATCAGAAGAAATAAGCTCTACGAGCTCAAAAGGCTAATGAAGACCAAATCCTATCTCTCTTTGACAAGATCGATGATCTGAAGCAGTCTCTCTCTCTCTTCAACTTGAGCTAAGCCAACAAGAACTCAAAATTGAGGTTGGTAACTCGTCTTACCTGATGGAGCAGCTTATGTCAAACGTGGAGCAGCTGTCTCAAGTGATTAATGACAAAAAGGGGGAGAAAAAGATACATCAAAAGAGACATTCAAGAAAAGAGGAGAAAAATAAGAGGCACTCAACGAGCAGACTGAAGTCTGAGAAGAAGAAAGCAGCAGCAGAAGCAGAATCATCATTTGAGGGGGAGCCAAAAAAAGGTGTGCTTGCAAATGAACCAGAGCCTGAGCAAGGTGGAGCATGTATCTGAGGGGGAACAGAGAAAAGAAGAAAAAGAAGAAGGAAAGATGAGCAGTAGCAGAAGCTGATCAACAGACATACATGGAACAGAAGAGGTACATCTCTATCTAGTTAGGTATATTTTGGATCCAGGATGTAGAGTGTCATAGTGTATGTAATTTCATATTATCATCAATAACATTCATGATTATCTGCTTTAGAAATACAGCTGCTCACTGTATATAAGATCCATTCATCTCATGCATATGCATTGATTATTTTTGTCATAATCAAATAGGGGGAGATTGTTAGGAATATACATGAGAATGTTATTCCTATTTTATATGATTTGATTATGATATAAATGAATGAATATGTAAGTATGCTTGCATTGATAAAAGCTGTAAAGTCCTTTGATAGATAATTGGAATATATGCACAAGGACTTAGACTGAAATGATCAAATATGTTAGGTTGATCCTACATAAGCAAAACAACTTTGTAAAGTCCTTAAAAAGAAATGATGTACAAGGACTATAAATATAGAAAGATCAAGCTTGTTAGGTTGATCTTATATAGTGTAATAGATAGGCTTGTCTAATCGTAGAGCACTGCACCAGCATCGTAGTCTGCCAGGAGAGACAAGGAAGACTCGAGAACTATCAAGGCGGAATCGTAGTCTGCAAGATAGTAGATCTCGGAGTTCGTAGTCTGCCAAGAGAAACGAGGAAGGATCGTAGTGTATCGAGAAGAACTTTCTCAGAGCCGTAGTCTGCTGAGGAAGTCATGTTCAGAATCGTAGAGACAGCCTGTCTATGAGCCGGCCGAGCGTATGTCAGAGCTAAGTCAAGAATCGTAGATCACACTTGAAGTAGTGGAGTCTACTTATCATATCAGAGGCAGAGATCGTAGTCGAGCCAGATCAGACGAGGACAGCAAGCATGAAGGCAGAAATCGTAGTATGTCAAGGTCTGATCTCGGAGTCATAGTGTCTGCAGAAATAAGGCTAAATCGTAGTTTGCAGAACTAATGCTTCTACAGAGATTGCTCACAATGCCAAGGCAGAATCGTAGTGTCAACACGATTCTCAACAGATGAGCACTCCCAGAATATCCAAAGCATGAAGCCTCTGGTCTAAACTGCAAAGATACATTCCACCTGAAGGAAACCAGAGAGCACTCAACGAATGGCAAGCAAGTTAACAAAAGATCTAAGCACTAACTCAATCGTCATCCAGGTTGAGTTGTGAAGCCGTTCATGATGAAGTCTTCCACAAGCCGATTAGAAGAAGACTTCAGATAAAGTGACTGACTAAAGAAAGTCAGCAAGTGCAGTAGCTGTCAAGAGAACAGAAAAGAACGATCTTGAGATTAACTAGGATCGTAGTGTTTGCCGAACAAGCAGGAACTGATATAGTTTACACAGAGATACTGTCCAGCTTATGAAGAACAAGACAGAAGTGATTAAGCATGGGTCAGACCATTGTTGATAGGTGAACAAGAGATCACCAGGAGAAAGAGAGCTGGGTATGCCACAAATCTGACGTGTCTTACTATTCAGAAGAAGGCCAGAACAAGGAGTTAAGCTATCAGTTCCTGAGATCAGTCAAGGCAAGCAGAAGTGATGAAGCACTGCACAAGTGAAGGAAGAGGTGTTCTACATTACAGATCCAAAGAACACTCTTCAGAATCGTAGTGTTGTCTCAACCAGTCAATGAGCAATAATCAACAAGACACACTACGATCAAGGTCCAAGAACATCTGTATCAGAATCGTGGAGTTTGGGCATCTGAATATTGAAGCACTGGCAACGTCTCAATATGAAGACTGACATCCGAACATTGCTAATTGAGAGCATCGATGCAAAAGGACAACTCTTGAGGATTCGAATCCATCAGAAAGGAGTAATAAAGGTGACTACCAGCCTGACACGGAATAGTGACATCTCTGAGGCGGTAGGTAATAAAGCAGACTGCTGTGTCAGTAAAGTCAAAAAAGAGCTATCACGTCACATCAGCAGTTTGCACCAAATAACTCGAGATCTGCGAAGCAATTCAAATAGCTCCCAACGGCTATATTCCAACGGGAAGATTGTGAGGGAGTATATAACAGCTAGAGCTTCAAAGATCAAGAGTTGCTGAGTTGTAGAATCGTTGAGTTGTTGGAATGCTATATGGTTGACTCTACGAGTTCCACCAGAGCTTAACAGAACAAGTCTCAGCGGCAGTGAGACTACGAGAGTGGAAGTGAAGCAGATTGGAAGAAGGACTTGAACAGACTAAAAGCTTCACTCAACAAGGATGAGAATGCCACTGAAGATGGCAGCTAAGCTGAGAGCCGAGAAGGCCATGAAGATAACATTCAGGAAAGTGGCTGAGCATAAAGAAGATTAGAAGAGTCACTCTACGGATCACCATGAAGAACCAGAAGCTGAAAAGGAAAAGATGCAGAACCATGTCTGCTTATCTATCAAGAAGAGTTCAAGGGCTACTAAGGATCAGAAGAAGATGACCCACAATGAAAAGCCCTAGCAGTCCTATGTGGTGATGGTGCACAGTTGACATCAGAAGAAGATGAACTGAACAGAATGAAGATCAGCTGCACCTGAGAAGAAGAGGTCCAGACTCGAAGCAGAATGCTGAGGACCAAGCCAAGCTGCTAAGTACAAGAGATGATAAAGCTTCAAGTCATCTTAGCAGCAAAGCAACAACAACAACAACAACAACAACAACAACAACAACAACAACAACGAGTAGCCAGGGCCTGAGGGGTCCTTGTCCGGAGGGACTAAATGAGTTTCAAGGCTGCTGGCCTTGAAAAGTTCTTAGTGAACTAGAGGAGTTCCAAGCCTGCTGGGCTTGAAGAGTTCTTAGTGAACTGAAGTGCCAAGGTTGTTGGCCTTGAAGGAATCTTAGTGATTCAGGGTGCTGCCCTTCCTTAGTGGATTTCCTGCGAGAGTGCAGAAGAGTGGATTAGGAGCTTGAGTCTCTGAACCACTTGAAACCCCTTGTGTCTTTTACATTCTGTCATTTACTTTCTGTCATTTACATTATGTACTTAACTGCTATAACTGCTATGATTGTAGTAACTACTTACAACTAAACTAACTCCAAGAACAATGTATCAATGTTTATCAATATATCAATGAAGGGGACATTTAACTTATTTCGTTGTGCTTGAAATGATTCTTATGTTTGTCATGTGCTAACTTCTTAGCAATACAAAATAAAATGGAAAAGAGTTTAAAAACGCAAAGGATCTATTCAACCCCCCCTTCTAGATCTAGTGTGCCTACTGGGAGCTAACAGTTTGGTTACCTTGGTATGAAAGTTTGATTACCTTCAGGTTACGTTACAATCCACTTTTAATTATAATAGCAGCCCACAAATCATGGCCCAACTTGCTGTATCCGTGTCCCACTCGAAAATAAGGAAAAGACGATCAGCAGTTGGCTTCCTTCTTATTCGGTCAAGTCTTTTATTTTCTAATTACCGCCATTATCTCCCTCTCTCCTTGCACCAAATCCGAGTAGGATCAAGACAATCAGATGACCCACTTAGCCTTTTTCCCCTTACATCCATTTCAGCTCCTCTTTATATCATAACAATATATAGCAGCCTTCATTCTTTCCAATTGCGCCCAATTGCCAAAGCTTCCAAGTCATGATTCTTCTCTCTCATGAAACTCAGTTCCCCAACAGAGTCCTTTTGAATCCATCTCTTTCACTTTTAAGACTGAAGAACTATAAACCCACAAGCCCTTTTGCTGTTTTATCATCTTTTTGCAGAGTCTGATGGTGAAAGAGGAGGTGGACAAATCTAACAAGAAAAAGAGAAATTTGAAGAAGGAGAATTGCGTGGAATGGCACAGGCTTTCAACATTTCTTCTAATACAGCTACTGTATCCAGATAAAGTCATCGAGCGAGAGGAGAGAGAAAACCATGGTTAATGAAGATGATATTTAAAATTTAAAATACCCACCTAAATTAAAGGAATCCTAATTACATTAATTTTGTAAATAAATATGAAAAAATGTGTTACTTTTGTAATTATTTTATGGATGTACTGTTGTAATTATTTCTAAAATGTACTAAAATATGTAATTAATCCATTTTTTTTTGTTTAAGCTGTTAGAAGTCTGGGTTGGCTAGCGTGCTTATTTATCTACAAGACTACAAACCTAGCAGACTTAACCAAGGCCAGGAGATTGACCAGGCCGGTCCCGGCCCTAAAGCCGGGCCGGACTTAGGCTTTTTCTTGGCCTGACCAAGCCGAATAAAGGGGGATCCAAAGTGTGGTCTATTTGTAGTCTTCAGGTCGGGCCTTGATCGGGCCGGACTCAAGTCGTATCAGCTCAAATTTCAGACCTTTGCCTTTTTGTGCACAATTGTCCATACAATAAAAAGTTATAGAATTTATCAAAAAAATGTTATGCGACAACTTTACCCTAATCAGATCTCATAGGATAAGAGAGAATTAAGAATAACCCCACCCTAATTTATAATCCAACTTGGTCATGGAATTGTCAACATAAAAAATCATTTTACTTTCCCATTTAAGATTGAGTAACCTAATTTCTACAAGCAATTCATTTGATTTTTTTTGCTATCCACTGCTGCTGTATATGAAGACCCTTTGCTTTTAGTAAAAAGAAATAGTGGTTCAAATTTCAATTTCCATTGCCTACAAAGCCTAGTCAAATGGTTTCAAAAGCATTAAAGCAGAAACTTTGTGACACTAAATGATACCGAAGAATGGAACTGAGATTCAGAATTCAAATTATGCTGGCGGTATTCGTAATTTTGTGAATTAGGATTTCCCTCTACTACGCGTCACTCAAATCTCCTCAATACATACTTGCCAACACAAATATTGTTTACCAAAAATCTATTCAATACGTACTTAGCAACACAAATATTATTTGTAGCAACGAATCAGCAACACAATTATTTAAGATGAATAAAATTGTGTTGCAAAGGGAAAATTGAGTAAAAAATATATGGATGGTATTATTGCAATTTTATATATCTGCATTATTCTCAATTCCCTTGTGTAATGCATTTCATGTGGTGCTAATCGGTCAACAAGGAATAAAGGAAGTAAATAAATGGGACCGAAAGATGCAAAAAAAAAATAACTCAACCACCAATTTGGTCACATATGGAGTATAGTAAGTGTACCACGCTACATCAATAAATAAAAACTTCTGATTCCCAGAAATATACAAATACCCAAAACATAAATGAAATTGCAGAAAACAAGAAATTTCAGTAGCGGTCAAAGGAAGATGGTCGTCCTCCTCCCCTCTTAGGGCGGTCATAGGGGCCTGCTCTGTCCCTATAACTTTTTCCTTCAAAGCGTGCTGGCCCTCCGCCTCCATACCGTTCACTGCTCCTCAGGCCTGCATCCCTGTCATAGTCCCTTTCTTTACCATACCCATTTTGTGGGTAACGGTCTGAACCCCCATACCGATCACCACCAAAGCGATCAGTGCTAGGTGGATACCTGCATATTTGTAGAAGAGCATATTTAGCAACAGCTATTATAATGTGGGAGTGATTAGCATGAAGTTAACTTTGATCAATTGACCAATACAGTGTCGACACACAGGCCGAAAGATGATCTCTCCCTCTGCGTGTCAGCACTGTATTGGTCAATTGATCAACTTACTATGAAATTAACTTCATAGTAACCGGGGATCCTTATAATGTGGTCATCAGTGTCAGGCTAGCTCTTTCAAACCAAATGGCTAAATATGAAGTACGGAATTTAAGAAGGAAAATTGGAAGCAGCCGATAAAAAAACTTCAGCATACAAACTCTATTCCTTGTTTCTTTCGATTAGTTAGCAGAAAGTATAGTACCCAGACACTACCTAGGAGGCTAAGATCTTGGAGAAAGATCGTTAACAATATTAATTCTTTTATAATAGAAGTTTTATATGATGATACCTGTCCATGACATAGCGATCACGACTTCCATATTTGCTCTCTCTGCTGTCATAGCGATCCCCGCCATAGCGACCTCCATCATATCTATCATCCACAAAACGATCACGACCGCCATACCGATCACCACGACCGCCAGCCCCACCAAATCTAGAGCGTGAAGAGAATTGACCACCACCGCGGCCACCACCTGCAGAAGGGCAATCTCGGGCCCAGTGTCCTGGGCGCCCGCACTTAAAGCAGTCATCCTGCCCTGAAGATCTATCTCCCCCTCCGTAGCTGCCCCTGCCACCAGATGAGTAACCTCCACCATATCCATGGCCTGCATCCTCACCCCCCATCTTTGGTTGGGCCTTGTTAACTGAGATAGTCCGATCACCTAACTCCCTACCGTGCATTTCTCTTATTGCCTCTTCCATTCCCCGACGATCAGCAAAGGTCAGAAACCCAAATCCACGAGGACGCCCTGTATCTCTTTCCAGCATGATCTACATGAACATCACACTTCATTAAATAGAAACCATAACATATCATGACTGCAAGCAGCTTTTCATGATAGCCACAAAAATAACACTACTATCTAATGCTAGTGAGCCCAAAAACAACAAAAAAAAAAAACAGAATAAAAAAAACTAGCATAAATAAAAATTGTAGGGGGGAATAAACCATTTAAGAACCTTCAATCGGGTGATGCTACAGATATATAAAGACTAGAATCATAGGTTTTATACATATTATGTTAGACTAAAGATTGGGGTATTGTGTTAAATCTTAATTAGTTAAGAGGGAAGTTACTGATAGATATTGCATGGCATTTTGGTTCGTGAGAAGTTAAATATGGTGTAGGGTAGCAATGAGCAAGATGGTTGCTCATTTTTAATCATTTTAGTATCTGGACCGTACCCCAAGGAAAACGCATCAGCAAAAAATAGCATGTGCATGCACAAACATCTGTAATTAATATCCCTACAACATTTCAACAGGGATAGAGAAGCAAGATGCTGAAACATCAAACAGATGACCACTAGGCAATTAATGCTCCCCAAAGCATAACTTTACTTCTTTTTTTTGTTCTCTATGTTTTTTTTAATATTTATTTTGAGATTATGATAATGATGAAGAATCTTAAGGCATTATAATCTGGTCAAGGTTCATAGATAATCATTTCATAAATGAAATTATTATTAGCGATATAACAAAAAAATCTTACTCGAATAGAAGAATCCACAATACTGCAGATTTCGATCTTTTGCCATAAGAAGTCACCAGTAACCCCAGTTCTCCACAGAATAGAACAGTCCCACTCACAGTACAAACCATGCAAGCAATGAGATGTTACTACTCTCTGTGAAAATAACTAAAGATGCCAGCGTTCTAATTTTCAGTAAACTCTAGTCGGTCAAATCAGGTTTTCTCCAGTAAGCCACTAAATTTCAAGCAGCAATGACTTTGGCCTAAGCCAAACAGCTTTGCCAATGCCCTAGTTCGTAAACAATATGAAGTGCATTCATAACACAGTTAAAGACTATGAACAAGGGACGAAAATGAAAAAGAGGATATATGGAACGAAATCTTCACGACACCCCCATCGAGAAAATGCTTCCATGCTGTCCAAATTGAGTGAACCACAATACATTATCAAAACCATTTAATATCGGAATCTTGTTCATGTCAAAATTATGCCCTACAAGCTCTCGATAATTTCAAGGCTTAACCCATCATCCACACCGACGAATTCATATCATAGACAAAAAAATAATCCAGAAACGCAGTTGAAATGGTCCACAGGTCACTACTGTACTCAGATATGAGCTGATCTAATCAAAACATCTCCCAACAAATGAACCTGGCTTGGTAGCATCCTCAACTGTCTGATACATCTGAACAGGCTAAACTTCATCTCTCGATAATCACAAGCATGAATGTGGACTAGCCCTTGCGAAGAAGACTCTCAAAAGAACAAAGAGTGAAAAAAGAACGTAGGACCTTGTAACCAGTTTCGAAAAACCAACACTCCAGATGAACAGATATTGCTTATGGGAGGACCAAAGCAAAATCTTTTTCATAACATAATTTTATTTTCTAGATTTTAATAAGAGTCCAACCAATACCAAAACTACTGTCTAGAAGACTATAAAGGCAAATAAAAGCTAGCATAACTGTGAAAACTCTAAAGTTGAATGAAACGCCCCCATAGCTTCCCAAATTCAGT
This sequence comes from Panax stipuleanatus, assembly GCA_020205555.1. Classification (NCBI taxonomy): domain Eukaryota; kingdom Viridiplantae; phylum Streptophyta; class Magnoliopsida; order Apiales; family Araliaceae; genus Panax; species Panax stipuleanatus. The sequence goes on along the minus strand of CM035121.1, from coordinate 20,264,577 downwards.
TCCCAGCCATTGAGGCTTCTTTACACAAACTCAGCACAGAAAATGGCCACTATTGCGACCATCATGAAACTAAAACACGAACAAGTTTTTATATATTTCGACTTCAAAAGAAAGGATCAACACGGATTTAACTGGTGAACTGATATCTCATTTTCTACAAAATGTTGGAGATAGTATGAACTACTAAGCAGCTCAAACATCTGATCTAACTGATTAAGGATAAGTGTGAAACTGAATGATAACGAACTTGAAAATCTACAAGAAGAGCTTTTGTGCAGAACTGATCTTAAATTGGTTCTGTTGCCGTTTGAACGTAGATATGTATTACTTGCTACAGAAGCATTTAATGTCTTGACTAAACATCAGAAGCATTGCCAAACCTTCAAACCACCTCGAACAAAATTTCTTCAGCACATCTTCTACAATTCAAGAATATATATTTAGCAAAGCTAACTGACTGACCAATTTGGTAACGTGCAACAGATTTTTACCTGCCTCTTGATGTGATTCAAGAATAGATTAATCAATTATCAAAAATGATGCAGCAGTCTTGATGAAGACTATGTGCATGCCGATAACATTACATTCCTTCAAAGCATATATGATACCTCCTAGACTCTTCAGATGAAAGCAAACTATAAATTTTTACTAATGATCTGCATCTGTGGACAACCAATCACAATACATTTTCATGCTCAAAACTTCCTTCGTTGTTTCCGTTTCCTCCTCAGAACAAATGACAGAGAACCTTTACAACTATTAACTGATTTCTATTCAGCTTCAGAAGACACGATCAACAATGCCACAACTCAGGATCAGCAATGGATCATTCAAATCACTTCACTTCTTTTCAATGAACTGTTTATAGAAGAGTTGAAAAGAGAAAAATTACTTGGAAGTTATCTACATCCCGTCTTACTGATTAGCCACCTTCACCCAGCATTGGAGGTAGTCCAATCTTATAACAGGTCTTTCCTAATGGATGCCAAAACCACAGATCCTATTATATAATGAAAGAACTGTTCCGATTGAACAGACCCTGATGAATCTGGTCTTCAGCTCAATCTGCCTTTTCAGACATATAGAGACCGTCTCCATAGATAAGTTGCTTCAAAACTTAGAATCTCAACATTACCAACTGAACAGAATCTAATCAAACAAATAACACTGAGCTTCAACAATGTAATCCAACTGTACCAAGGCTCCTTAAAAGTCCATCTAAAGGCATTTCAAAGCTCATACAAGCATTCCAAAAAAGTAACAAACAAAGAGAGATAATTAAAATATCAATCAGCGATGGAGAAAAAGAAAAGAGAGACAGAAAGAATAATAGAAAACAGCACCACATATACTAACTAAACATAACATAAGCAAAAAACAAAGTGTATTCATCATAAACTTTAGTACGAATCTCATACATTTACAATTGAAAATACAATAAGGTCCTTATGTCATGCAGGTTACTGAGAAAGTCCAAGGAAAGAGAAGGAAAAGAAAGAAGCTCTAATTTCACAGTTTTAAAAAGCATTGGCCGAACTGAACATACAACTGAGGCAAGTTCTCCAGTTTTTAACAATAAAATAACACAAGCCCAAATTTCATTCATTTATCTCATCTGATTTCTCTACAAAAAATGAAAAATTAATAATCTCACATAATCTAAAAAAATGAAAATTGAAATTTTACTTTGTTAACACACAAAAATAACAAAAATTGGGGTAAAAAAAACTAAACAAAATTTCAATTTTCAGCTTAATTTCTCACCTCTCAAAAAGAAAATTATAATCATTTATGCTCTCAAAAATGAAGCAGATTTCATACTTTTACCCATATATATATATATATATATATATATATATATATCAACCACAGAATAAATAAACCCGGATATAAATTTTTGTATTAAACTTTTTCCTCCAAAATTTTGAGGGGAAAAAACATGAATCATTCAAACTTTGTAGGATTGATGCACAATTATGAACATAAAAACCAAATTCCAATTATGTGTTTTATACGACATTAACCAACCAGAAAAGGAGAAGTATAATCATCATCCAAGATACAAAAAGTAAAAACCGAAAATGAAGAAAAGAGGGGACCTGAGCGTCGATAATTTTGCCAAAACGGACAAAGGCATCTTCGAGCTGACGCTCGGTCACCTCCCACGACAATCCTCCGACAAATATACGGTAATCTTGTGGTTCCTTCCCAGCCATTTCGAATTAATTAATCACAGCCTCAACTGAATAAATTGACAACAAAAAAAACGATTTAAATACAAATCAATCCAAAACCAAAACCTGCTAAGAGTAAATTTCATGAAAATCCAAAACAATTTGAAGATTATAGAGACTGAGGAGGAGCATGGCATATCGTTTGCAGGTTTTACCTGTGACGGTGATATTTCTCGTGGGTTTACTTTGTGAGCGAATTAAACCCTAGATTCAAAAGGCGAGCGATGGGTGATCTATGTACTAAGTAGCAGATTGTACATTTATAGAATTTAAGTACAATCGCTTTAAAGCCCAACTGCCGGACTGCTCCAAAAAGGGCTATTGACGGACCAGGCCCTTCCCGGCTCTTATTATAACATTTTATATCCCACCCTACAAAGAAAGATCCAGCCCAATAATGCATAATGTCACATTATTATAATACTATATTAAGATATAAAAAATTGAGGCACATAACATTATTTCAAGAATAATATGTCATCTATTTAAGATTAAATTTAATTTTTTAAAATTTAATTAAAATATTTTTAAACTCAAAATTAATAGTCATCCGCGATAGTAAATTTGTTCAAACTTATGAATACACAACTTATGAATAAAGTGAGTTGTGTTATTCTTAGTGGAGGATTATATACATAGGAAACTGATAAATTCACAATAGAAAATAATATTTTTACATGAAAATCGTCGTTATAGATCCTATAGCGACGGTTTTTAACGTCGTTATACATTTTTAGACACTTTTTATGTAAAAATATTAAAAAGTGTTATGGAAATATCAATTTCCTATACATACGATCTTGTGTTTGTATGCTGCTTTCTAAAGTTGCACAAAACCTGGCCTAGTCAAAGCCTAACTTGAAAACTAAAAAAGGTAGTAGTTTGAAAGAAAAAATATGGCCTGGACTGGCCTAGTTAAAAGCCCGACCTAGACCGACCTATGGCCTTAGTCCAACCTGGGTCTAGCCTAGAGAAATGCCTTGGTCTGGCTTAAAATCTTAGGCTTCTTCGCACTTAAGTCCAATCCTAGTTATTATTATTATTAATAATTATTATGGAAGACTCAAATATTATTCCTTGAGTTATCTTACTTAAGAAATCTTTTTATAAGGAAACATTCGATAGACTTAGATATAATAAGCGATGTGAGACTTTAGCTTCTTAGGTTTGATTGCTTTCATACATTGAGAGTTCATTTTATAAAGAAAACTTCTTTAAAATTTCTCTTTTAAACAATGTGGGACTTAGATCTTATTATTATATGCAATCCTACATGGTTTTGTTGGGTTATTCCCTCATATGTGGGTAGGCTCAATTAGTAGCCCATATGGTCTATTAACCCATATGGATGATATAACATTGGTTTCAGGAAAAATAGAAGTAACGAGTAACAAACGGAAGAGAGAAAAACGGAAAAATTAATTCCCGCAAGAAATAGTGTACTATTTTTCAACTCAGCAATCGGAAGGTCATTCGTGGTCTGATTGGGCTGATTTTTTTGTGGGTGACGCCGTAACTTGTTGGTATTCAACTTGAACGGTGGGATTGAGCGTCAGAGTCTCCTACCATCATGTTTTTCTATACATTGTTGATACATTTTTTGCGAGAGTTGGTGGAGTTTGTAAATTCTCTTGTTGTTCTTCTTGTTGAAGAAGTATGCCAAGAGTATGTTATTCTTGATGGTTGTTGTTCGTTTATGCCTCTAGTTGTTGCTAGAGAGAATGTTGTATTGCCCGTTATTATTGATAATGGAAGATTTGGTGGACTACGATCCCGTGGTTTTTACTCCTCACATCAAGGGGTTTTCCACATAAAAATGTGATTGTGTTCTTGTGTGTGCTTATTCTCAATTATTAACTGTTTGGATTATTTTTCTTATTTGGTTTACACAAGAGGGAAGAATTATATTGTTTCTAAAACAACCCGAGTCAAATCCTGGTTTGAATTGATTTACTTCTTTAGAGCAATGACAGTCATGATTCTTAACTGATGATCGCTTACTTCATCATGAGCAGTATCCTTGCTCAGTATACGCTTACCTACTATCTCAGTAAGAAACTCGAACTCTTCTGGAAGCTCCTTCTTCTTCAGATTCTTCAGACTAGGGTTTCTTTTGTAGCGCATAAATCTCTTTCCTTCTTCAATGTCGACCTCTTAAAGGTTCTTCAGATCCGAGTCTGGGAAACCTAAGCACTGGTTGATGTCTGTAGGTTTCAACTTCAGAATCTGACCTTTGACCTTGGTCGATAGGGTCCCAGAACTTGTAGTTGCATTTGAGTAGAACTCTCTCACCAGGTTTGAGTAGATGCGGGTGTTTGATTCCAGGCATTCAGAGAATCCAGCCTTCTTTACCAGCTCAAGAATATCTCTGAACTTCTTCTTGAATTTTTCAAACTTCTTAGTACCGAGTTGAATACCAGTGACGACACGCAAGTCTTCCATTTGAAGGTTATGTGTTTTTGAGTATCTGGGTTTTTCTTTTGAGAGAAATGCAGAAGGTTTCTGAGAGCAATTTGAGAATGAATAAAAGCTTGAGAGTTTTAGGCTTTTTGGAGAGTGTTTAGGGTTTAGGTTTAAGAGAGAAGATATATCAAACACTTGCAAAAATTTTTAATGGACTCTTGGAAGCATAACTGACACTGTTTTGAATTTCCTTTATGTAACTGTTCCCTCCATGTTTTAGTGGGACAGTTGTAAGAGTCTAATAGGTCACAATCTATAACTTCCTCTAACATGTCAGTTTATCATATTTGACTTTCCTTCAGTTGACTATTGACTTCTTCAGTTCGTGGAGTGGTCTCATGACTTAGTTTAGTACTCCACGATTTCTTCGACTGATCTACAGACTCTGCGTGTTCTCTGATGATCGTAGTCTGTAGTCATGCTTCAATAGGCAACTTCTTCATTAGTCTTCAAGAGAGTGGCAAGACTTATTAGCAGCTTGAATTCTTCTGAGAGGTTATTGCTTGCATCTGCAGAGCTTCATGTGATGCATTCAAGAACATCATTTCTTCTGTGTCAAGGTTGCTCAGGAAGGGCCAACCTCTTAGACCAAAGCTAAAGGCTAGGTTTGTCCCTGAGACGCTTATTAGACGAAGAGTTCTTTTGACATGGTGGCAACAATGTCATCACATGGGGCTTCTCTGCCAGGGAGTTCATCTAACAACTCTGAATATTCTTTGATGTTGGTATTTGTATAGGCTGCAATCGTAGTTTCATCATACTATTACACTACGATCAGATGATTGATCGTAGGTACTCCACAATTTGAGTGGAAGGTTGATATGGTTGTCAGTAGCCCGTTTTGGGATGATACTATTGGGGATGGATATTCATTTGGTTCATCAGTCACAGAGTTTTGGGATTCTGTAACTAGGATGTTTCTGTTTTGGGTTAGCTCTTGATTTTATGATCTTGACAGAAGTGGTCTTGATATTCGTGGAGTGGTCAACAGATATGTATCATGGTTGACCTATCCTCTGAGCTTATCTTAGATCTTTTGGCAAGAGTCCCACTTCTTTATTTTACTCCCTAAGCTTCACCATCTCCATATCTTTAGTTTTTCTTCCTTTGCCATTTAAATATCTATCATCAATGATTGGAAGATTCGAAGGATTTACTCCATTGTGCTCCTTTGACACCATTAGTGATGTTGCTCTTAGCAGATCACTGTTCCCCCATAGTTGAGAATATCTTTTCAGAGAAGGATGGACTATTCTTCTTTATACGCATAAGTAAGGTAGCCTTGCATATCTCCTTTAGGCTGGAATCATCATGATTGTATAAACCTCATTGGATCATAGAGAGATATCTTCAAGACTGATCACTCCATGATTGATGGCTAGACTACGAACGTAGTCTTTCTCATTCAGGCTTCAGTATCTTCTGCACTCGTGGAGCTATGCTTCTATGATGCATTCTTTATAATCACTGATTGATGATCCCTTGATGTTTCTTCTGACTTGATATGCTTTGCATGGATGGTCATGGAAGGTCTCTTATATCTTGTCATGAATAGCCAACTTCCATATGAAGATCACCAAACATGTGAACTTCATTCATGGGGACTCAGCAAGCCTTCAGGAGCAGGCTTTGGCATTTGATAACCTTGATTAAGAGTATTGGTGACAAATCTTGAACTGGCAGCCGATTGAATCTCTGTGACTGAAGCCATCTGCTTCAGTATTCCTTAATGTGGTCAGATAGACCAAGTCCCTGCAGGTTAAGTAAAGTTCTATTTTGGTACCCATGGTTGCTTGGGTCCTGCTAGGTTAGTTTTCTTAAAATCCCAATTCCTCATGCGCTTGCATTTATATCATATAAGCATCAACAATCATATTCATGCATATATCAAGTTTAGGTATGATAGTTATAATGCATGATGTTGAGTGTGTGTATGATTAAACATTTTGATATGACACTCCTTTTCTTTGATTGTTTCACCCTTTGCTTGGTCATGTTCACTGATTTTGAATGTTCACAGAGTAAGAATCAATTCTATTACTTATTTGTATCTGGTCGATTCATGGAGATGATCAGTTTCTAAGAACCTCCAAGATACACCTCTAGCATTGATCATACTCTACATTTTATCAAAAACAAAGAACATTGGTTTGTATATATTTACACACATACCAACCCTTCAGCAAGGATTAATCCACTTAGGCTTAATTTGATTTTGATTAACTTATGACATATTCCAAACTTTTTTCAAAATGTTATCTTCAACCTAAAATATGGGTGAAGAGAGAATTTGTTAGCAATAAGTTTCCAACCTTAATGCACTTTCTCTCTTCCTCTTTTTAGGAAAAATATGATCTTTTGATAGAATACTGTTATAGACATAAGGTGATGCATTATGATGTACATGAATAATAATGAGGAACCATACCTTTACACTGTCAGTTTCTTAACAGTAATTTGTCTTGCTATACAAATGTCAGGTATTGATGTGCATAACTTTATATTCAGAGCTGACAACTTGTTGCTTCATTTGACCTTAGATTAATCAACCACAGTCTTGGAGTTATGATCAGAGGAAAGTCTTGGAAGCTTGAATTCTTTAACACCCTTGAACCTTAAGGTTCAGATCCAAATAGTTAGCCAAATACACATTAGAAGAATTCTTCTTTCTCCTCTAGATAAGCATTTCATTGTATGTATAGGCCTTTCATCTTTTAGAATAGTGGATGTCAGATTCTTTGTTCTTGATGCCTCTTGATTTCCCATCACTGTTCTGTAGACTACTGATTGACTATGGACAAGGATTGGTCTTGTTGCTATAGCTTTTAAGAACAGGGACCAATCTGAGCAGCTTCAGGTGAATATGCACATTTACCTGTACGCATAGTTTTTAACATTTGAGCTCATCTGCATTCACAAGTGACTTACTACTAAAACTAAGTTTAGAACATTTTTTGTGCCTAGGACCAAATTCAAAGCGTTAGCTTTAGGATATAGCATGAGAACCTACTCTGATACCAATTGTTAGTTCCCAGAGGGCACAAAATAGATATAGAAGGGGGGGGGTTGAATAGATCCTTTTTAATTTCAAAACCTTTTCCATTTTATTTTGTATTGCTAAGTAATTAGCATATGACAAACATAAGAATCATTTCAAGCACAGCGGAATAAGTTAAAAATCCCCTTCAGAGATATCTTGATATGCATTGTTCTAGAGTTAGTTTAGTTGTAAGTGGTTATTATAGTTATAGCATTTATAGCAGTTATATGTACATATGGTAAATGACTAAAAGTAAATGACACAAGGGATTTTAAGTGGTTCAGAGACTCAAGCTCCTAATCCACTCTTCTGCTTCAACAAGCAGAGATTCCACTATGAAAATCGATAACTCTTGAATCACAAAGATTCCTTCAAGGCCAGCAACCTTGGAACTTCAGTTCACTAAGAACTCTTCAAGTCCAGCAAACTTGGAAACTCTTGTACCCTCTGGTACAGCAAGTCCAGTAGACTTGACTTTGATTTAGTCCCTCGGACAAGGACCCCTCAGGCCCTGGCTACTTGTTGATGTTGTTGTTGGTGCTGAGCTGCTAAGATAACTTGAAGCTTGTTCATCCTTTGGTACTTAGCAGCTTGGTGTGATCCTGCTTGGATTCTGCATCGAGACTGGACCACCTTTGATGAACTGCTATGATGTTTATGAAGCTTGACATCTTTGAGTACTTAGCAGTCTATCACTTCTTCTTTGGTGCAGCTGATCTTGTGGGTGATGCTTGTCTTCATCTGATTACAGCTTTGCACATATTCACCACATGAGATCTGCTAAGTCTTTGCACTTCTGGTAGACTCCATCTTGTACTTAGCATCCCTTGAACATAGGTTGACTTGTGTGCAGATCTGGTTCTGCATCTGTTTCTCTTCAGCTTAGGTTGTTCATGGAGAATCGTCGAGTGGCCCTTTGGATCTGCTTTCTGGTCTGCCACTCTTCTCCTTGTATTCTTTGCCTTCTCGGCTCTCAGCTCAGATGCCAATCTGTTTGGTATTTTCATCTTTGTTGAGTGAAGCCTTCATCAGTTAAAGCTCTTCTTCAAATCTACTTCACTTCTACTTTTGTAGTCTCACTGCCACTGAGACATGTTCAGTTAAGCTCTGTAGAACTCGTAGAGTCAACAACTTTTCATCTTTGAAGCTTTAGCTGTTATATACTCCTCCATAAGCATCCCATTGCAATATAGCCATTGGAAGCTATTTGAATTGCCTCAAAGATCCTGAGTTATTTGGCGCAGACTGCTGAGTTGACGTGACAACACCTCTTTAACTTTTCTGACACAGCAGTCTACTATTTCACCTACCACATCAGAGATATCACTTTTATGTGTCAGGCTGGTAGTCACCTTTATTTCTCCTTTCTAATTCCTCGATTAGAACCACAGGAGTTGCCCTTCTGCATTGATGCTCTCAATCAACAACGTTCGAATGTCAGCCTTCATATTGAGACGTTGCCAAGGCTTCAATAATCAGATGACCGAACTCCACTATTCTGATGCAGATAACCATGAACTTGATTGTAGTTTGTCTGTTGAATGTTGCTCGTTGACTGGTTGAGACAACACTTTGATTCTGAGAGTGTTCTCTGGATTGACAATATAGAACCTCTCATTTTTTACTCTTGCAGTGCTTCAACAATTCTGCTCACCTTGACTTTCATCAGCAACTGATAACTTTCCTGACTGCTTTGGCCCTTCTGATTTATAAGACAGATGCTTAGGTTACTCAACTTTCTGCCATGTGATCTCCCGCTCACTCTTCATAGTGAGGCTGAGCATAGATAATCCTTTCTGTCTGTTCTAAATAGGTTGGACAATAACTCTGTATGATCTTCATCAGTTTCTGCTTCTTGTTTGGCAAACATCACGATCATAGTTGCCACTACAATCGTGGTCTTCTGTTGGCTTGACAGACACTGCAATCGTTGTCTTCCTTTTGACAGTCACTTCATTCATTGTCTTCTAGAAGACACATGTGGAAGACTTCTCCTGAATGGCTTCACTTCTCAATTAGTTTAGCTGATAGAGTTGGTGCTTTGATCTTCTGATTGCTTGCAGGCCATTCGGTGAGTCCTCTCTGGCTTTCTTCAGGTAGATTACATCTTTACTGCTTTGACCAGAGGCTACATTCTTTGGATACTTCGGGAGTGCTCATTTGATGGGTACCGTTTTATCTCTACGATTCTTCCTCGGCGTTGTGAGCACTTGACTTACTTTATCTAAGCCTTTGTTCTGCAGTCTATGATCTTGCTTTGGTTCTGCAGACACCATGACTCAGAGAGCAGATCATATGACAGACTACGATTTCTTCCTTAACACTGCTGTCTCTTGACTGATCTGCTCAACTACGATTTCTGCCTCTGTTATGATCTGCAGGCTCCTCGACTTCAAGTGAGGCCTACGATTCTTGACTTGGCTCGGCAGGCACTCGATAGGCGTTTTTCACATGCTGTCTTCATGATTCTGAACATGACTTCCTCGACAGACTACGACTTCGATAAAGTTCTTCTGGACACACCACGATCCTGTCTTGTCTCTCCTGGCAGACTACGAACTTCGAGAGCTACTATCCTTACAGACTAAGATTCTGCCTTGATAGTCTCCGAGTCTTTTTTGTCTCTCCTAGCAGACTACAAAGGCTGGTGCAGTGCTCGACGATCAGACAGGCCCATCTATTACATTACATAAGATCAACTTAACAAGCTTGATCTTTTTATATTTAGTCTTTGTACATCATAATCTTTTGAAGGACTTTACAAAGCTGTTTGTTCACGTAGAATCAACCTAACATATTTTATCGTTTCATTCAAGTCCTTGTACATATGCCTATCATTTATTTAAGGACTTTACAGCTTTCATCAATGCAAACATATTTGCATATTCATTTATTAAGATCATAATCAAATCTTATATAAATAGGAATAACATTCTCATGCATATGCCTAACAAAAGAGAAACGTAATGAGAAGGAGAATGAAGTTTAACGTAAACAAATCAAGAACAATGAACAAACCTAAAGGAAATGGTTGTGGATCGTAAAGTAAAGTTACTTAAATAATTACTCAGTGTTGTTATATATCTGAGAGTTGATATGCATGGTGTATGTTATGTAGGATTCATGAAGTGCAGATAGCTATAAGCTGTTAATCGGTTCTTATAAGCTACAAACCAGACAAGTCTTTTAATTCCTATTTGCTATGTGTAATTGATGATGAGTTGTTTTAATCTGTATCGCAAAGATATTACATATGTTGTGAGTATGAAATGTTAAAATCAATTTATGACCACGTTGATTGAGTAAAGAATGCTGATTGAGTAAGAAACTCAGTCTTTATACTTGTTATGTGAATTAAAGCATGTATGATATGTTAGTCTAATGATTATGATGAGATGGGCATGTTATTTATGTGTTACGTGATGCATAAAAACTGTTAGATATTGCTGAGCTGTCGAGCTCATTCTTGCAAAATAATCATTTTTGCAGGTCAAGGTTTCGAGGTAATGATACGTGCTAATTGAATGATAGAGATCAATAACAATTCAAGAAGATTATTTAGTTTAGATGAGAAATATGTTTGATGTTTTATTTATTGTAACATAATTGTTGAGTTGTAAAGTTGAGTTATCTGATGTATAATGAACATTGATTTGTGATGTAAGATTTTATATAGCAATTTTGATGAAGCGATTCACGAAATAAATTTGAATCAAAGATATGTAATGATAAAGGTTGTGATTCAGGGAAGTATATAAAGTAGATAGAAAAGTTTTAGTTATTCCGCAAATTTTATTAATTATAATTCCGATTAATGATGTAAAGGTAGATTGTGAATGTATTGTTAACGGCCAAAGTCAGAAATTGAATTGTCCAGATTTTGGGGTCGTTATAGTTGGTATCAAAGCTGTAGATTATAAACCTTAGGTAGGAGTACCTTAGGTTATAACCTTAGAGAAGAGAGAAATAAGAAATAAGTTTTGAATAGATTATGAAAACTTATAAAGACGAGATTAAAATATATATATGAGAGTATTCAAAGACGAATCTTGAAGAATTGTAAAAGATATGAATAAGGAGTTACCTGACTCCAGTAATAAAAATGTTAATTGATAATAAATAGACTGTGACAACCCCAAATTCGGTATCTTAATTTTCACAGGATTTGGTATTCACTGTTCAAATATCATATGACTATCTACCCATAATAATAGAAATTCATTAAATAGATAAATAATCCATCATCTCCCTATAATAGGGTTACAATATCTGAAATACTAAATACATTAGCAATCCCAGGTTATACTTAACCTTAAATCTCTGTTGCGAAAACGTAAACAAATAAGTCTTTAATCATTACACATAAGTCTTGAACTTTAACATTTTCAATAACACCACAAGTCTTCAACACTTGTTAGCTTTTCCTTTGCCCTTGCTACTAGAAGGTTCATCACATCGTTCATTTTTAGCTGCAATGTTATTATACAAGAGTGAGCACGAATGCCCGCAAGTATAAAAATATGACAATAATAACATGCGAGTGAATCAAAAAAATCTGAATAACAGAAAGCTCAACTTTTGAATCAAGAATAATAATCAAGAATCAAAATTACTTCTGAGGGTCATTAAGACCTTGAACTATGTCCTAGGTTGTCAAGTATATTAACCATTAAACCTTTAGCAGTCATAAGACTATGGACTTCACTTCACGTACTTAAGGGGATCAACCCTTCGTACCAATACTGTGCACAATATCTCAACGCTTAAAGCATCATCAATTCCCCTTTAATAGGGTCGTTTATCTCAGTTTGACATCAGAGTCCGCACCAAATAAAGCTTGGTTTGGATAACTCAATAGTAGTTCTGGAATTTAGAACCCTCATCAACTATGGACTAGTCGAATAAATAAGAGTTCGCTAGTCTTAAAGGATTCAACAATAAATGATATTCAATTTGAATAATAACTTCTTAAGGGTATACAATCGAATAAGTATCGTATAACTGAAATGATACTTTTAAAAGCATCATGATATCTTATATGAAATTCTAAACTTGAATAATTAAGAATAAGAACTTTGCTCGATATAAAATTTAGGTCTATAACTTGCTCAATGTAAAAGTAAGGTTTAGAAACTTGCCTCGTGCGCAAGCTACAATTATAACTCACGTTCTTTAATTACTCTTACCTATCAATACATTCACAATATCAATTTAATTATTAGTTCGACGTACTTTATCGAATCTCAACATCAATCTTTGAACATATTATTTAGACTTTACAAGTAACGATTTAAGTCATGTAATTAACTTGTTAATTAATCACATAATATAATCATTAAATCATTTTTAATATTTTCTTACACATTAATAATCTACTTTAATCTCTTGAAATATTCTTATCACATTATCATATTAATTAATTTAAGTTAAATTAATATATCATGATTTAAAACTTCAAATAAACAAAGTTGTTTATTCTCTGCCATACGCGCCGGGGCGCGTTTCCCATATAGAAAATCCGCCGGGGCGAAAACCCTCTGGTTCGAATTCTGCAGTTCGCGAAGAACACAGAATCAAGCCCAATTTTCTCCAATTTACACCAATACACTTATTTATAATGTTACCCATGAAGTATAAACTTCACAGGAATATCATAAATCACTTCTAGCATGTTTCTAACATTTAAATCATGTGATTACACAAATTAAGACATTTAATTTCACTGTTCTTCATAATTTTGTAAAGTTTGATGAAAAATATGAAATCTCTCATTATGGATTTGTTATAACACTGAATCCGTTCATTTCAATTCTGTTTTCTTTGTTTTAACATGTATAATCATAATCATGTGTCAATTTTAATACAAACATATGATTAAAGCATTTATTTTACCCATATGGGTTATTCATACAACATTTATACTCTGTCATTCTTGAAAGCCAATTTAATATAAAATTTTATGGTGTGATCACTGTAAATCACGTATACATGATACAACACTTGATATTAACATATACGGATACATATATGATTATATCTTGATTTAATTACCAAAATAATTATTAACAGAGATTTTTAAAAAGACGTAAAAGAAAACTCTGTAACTTTTCAAGAAACCCAATTAAGGCCTAATTGCATGAATTCAATTATTTTAAATCATTCATACCAAACATAAAACACGATATAATCACACACACATATATACATAGTCATATCATGACTTAATTATGAAATCCAATTTTTACAGAAAACTTTAAAGTACGTAATGAAGAATTTTGAGAAATTTAGATTTTGAAAATTCAAGAGAAGAGATTACCCTTTAGTAGATGATGAAGATTCACAGATAATACTAATGATTTTTCTTAGATAACTCTCTCTCTCAATTTCTTCTTCTCAACTTTTTTCTCTCTAAGTTTGAAAAATGAATGTAAATGTCTGACAATCAATATACATATACGTATATATAATCTGTCGTTGTATTAATAACAGACTAACCTCTACAAGGGCCTTGTTTGGCTAGCACCACTAACTCCTTCCCATTTATTTTAATACTTCCTTATTATATAGTTAATTGTCACATAACTAATTAACCAATTAATTTTATTTAAATCAATTAAATAAAATAAGATAACTCACATTAAATCACATTGTCACATAATCAATATTCTTATTTATTAATTATGTCAATTCCTCAATGCTCTAATTAATTATTAAATTAATTAGAATAACATTATGCTTATTTAATTAATTTATTTAATCAAATAAACTCAATTAAATATATACTCTGAACTATAAAATTATTACACATTAATTTAATTAATGTAACACATATAATTAAATTAATCTACCACAATCTCATGAATTAATTATTTAATTCAATAATTAAATCATCAAAAATATTTATTTATTTCAATAAATATTCAAATAACTTTACAAAATTCTCGTTCGTCACATAGACGATGTCTATAAAATGAAGATGATAGAAATAATAAGAATAATCTCAAATAGAGTTTAAACGAGGATAATTTAGAGAATTCGTATGAAATAAATTAAGATGATATGATTTGGTTCAAAGAAGAACTTGAAGAGCTTAAATTGAGTTGAATAATCATAAGACAATATAATTTAAGAAGAAATAGTGAGGATCATAAAATCAAAACGATCATAAATAGAAGAAGAATCATAAGGGAAGATGATTGTTGTGACGCCCCCCAGAATAGGTCCATTCAACCCAACCCATTCTGAGTCGTCAAATACATGGTACAGAATTCAAATACAAACTTTATATCATACGGTCGTGCAAAATACGACCACACAACTGTGAGTCTCAATACAAATATGTAGAAAATATTAAGATTCAAACTAAGTCCTCATTACAATTATTATCACACTATTTATTAGAAATAGTGAGGACTACTACTGCTCTAATTCGGACCATCACTCTGTCCCCTGACTAGTTCCCGCGACATTCTCATTTCCTGAAGAGGACAACAGATGAAAAGGGTGAGCTCAACTAGCTCAGTAAATAATATTATGACTAAGATAATGGGAAACAAATTATCGTTAGTCTTCAACAAATAAGATAAAATATAATGGACAACCAACTTTAGATCAATATTCGCAGCGGAAATAACAATTCATTAGAAGAGTTAAGCAGAGAATCAAGTCTACTATCTTCTATGATTTAAAAGTCCATCATCAATATTTTATCCCTGTAACATCAATCAATATACATCTCGAATCAAATATTCATCTTTGCACTACAGGCCAAAGATATTCATTTGTATCATCAGTGGTCATATTCATCTCAACACCTGTCATCTTTGCACTACAGGCCAAAGATATTCATCAGGTAATCATTCATCTTTGCCCTACAGGCCAAAGATATTCATCAAGTAATCATTCATCTTTGCTCTACAGGCCAAAGATATTCAGTTACATCACCTTTTAGGACTGAGAATGATGAAAAACATTTAAAAAAAACGAATCCAGTGAGATAAAAGACAAAAACTAAGGATTCGTATTTTAGTATATCCAATTCAAAAATACCTCGTAATAATCAATTATGGAGCAAAATTCAAGAATAGAGCTCAAAACTTGGATACAATCAAAGATAGTAACCTTAACAAGCAATTCGGACAAATAGAAGAAAATTTAATTTTTCCGTGAATAGTGCCGTATACGTGAATAGTGCCGTATACGTGAATAGTAACTCCGACGGAAAAAGTAAGAATTTCAACATAAAATCCATGACAATATTTTTGTATAATGATATTGAAAAGAATAACATCATTTACGAAAGAAAATAACATCCCTTACCTCAAAAAGATAGTACCTCTGACTGGAATATCGGATATAATACCGAAGGAAACTTGCACTGAATACTAATACTCAAAGTATTGAAATACTCACAAAAATACGCTCGATATTATAGAGAGAGAAAACTTCTGATTCTGGTGTGATTTTCAATTCTAACCTAAGCACCCTATTTATAGGAAAAGCTTAAGATGCCAAAGGAGACTGAAATAATAAAATAATATTATTATTTTTAAAATTCTCCAGCCGCCGGCTGCTACCAAAAAAATCAGATTTCAACAAAAGTGGGGCCCACCCATTAAATATATATATTTTTTGAAACTTCAATAATTCATAACAAATAGCCCCTTTGTCAGAAAAATACAAATTCTATGTCCTTCCATAGGAAATTTAATTCTCTACAACTTTGCAGAAGGAAGTTTTTCCAAATTCCAAACATAAATTATCCGAAATCCAAAAACAGATGATTTCTCACACCAAAATATTGATAAAAACTCACCAGCGCCAATTCCTTCTTTAATATCCACAAAATAAATATTTCCTTATCATATAAATCAATAATTAATTATTCACAAATAATATTATAGAACTACAATATTAACAACCAGGTCGTTCCCAGGACAGAGGGGGCCTTCCGATAAGGACTTCTCCTTACTGGAGCGCAATTAAATAACCCCTCCTAGACAGAACTTCCTTAGACATTGTCAATAATGCTATCTAATAATATTATTCAAATAATATGAATTATTGAGTTGATAACGTGAAATACTGTGCAACGACAATTATTGAATCAATACTACAAAATATCAACTGTAGCCATTATTGAATCAATCATATAAAATGGCAACGTAGCAATTATTGAGTCAATAAAATATCAATGTAACAATTATTGAGTCAATAATATAAAATATCAACGTAGCAATTATTGAGTCAATAATATAAAATATTGAACAGTAATTACTGTAACAATAATTGAGTAATGGCTTCTCACGTAAGACTCAATAATTCGAAATACTGTGCAATACCGTGTGCTACTGTGCAACACTGCGTATCACTGTATTTTAACCACCGGGTATTTCAACAGTACTAACGGTAACAACCACGCCGTTATTTTGTAAAAAGTTATTTCTGTTGCTTTCTATATCCGACAGTTATTCCGTTGTGGGGGCCCACAAATAGCTGCGCCGTCGTACGAATATTCCCCGACAACAAGAATATTCCACGACCAAACGAATATTCCCCGACAACAAGAATATTTTATAACCACTTGCTCATTTTAAAAATGTTTGAACATTTCACCCATAACTTTCATATTTATCAAAACAACACCTTACTGTTTTGAAATAATATATAAAGAAAACTAAATCTTTATTCATAAAAGTTGGGGTCTTACAACCTCCCCTCCTTATAAAATTTCGTCCTCAAAATTGACGTACGTACCTGGTATGTCGAAAAGGTGAGGATACCTCGCTTTCATTTCCGATTCCAATTCCCACGTCATTTCCTCAATTGCATGGTTTCTCCACAAAACTTTAACTTGAGGTATAATTTTCGAGCGTAGGACATGCTCCTTCCTATCCAAGATCTTGACAGGTACCTCCTCGTACGTTAAATCTTCGGCTATCTCGTCTGGTTCTAACTCAATAATGCGGTTTGGATCCTTCACATATTTACGTAACACGGATATGTGAAACACGTTATGAACACGAGACATGCTTGGAGGTAAAGCGAGTCTATAAGCCACATTTCCTATTCGGTCAAGAATCTCAAATGGACCAATGAATCGTGGGTTGAGCTTTCCTCTCTTCCCAAATCTTGTAACTCCTTTCCATGGAGCAACACGTAACAATACATGGTCCCCAACGTTAAATTCCACGTCCTTTCGATGAAGATCCGCATAACTCTTTTGTCGATCTTGTGCTGTTTGTATACGTTGTCGAATCATTTGGATCTTTTCTGTAGTCATACGTACTAATTCCGGTCCCAACAATGTTGTTTCACCCACCTCGTTCCAACATACTGGAGAGCGACACTTTCTCCCATACAACGCTTCGAATGGAGCTACGCCTATACTTGCCTGATAACTATTGTTGTAGGAGAATTCCACCAATAGTAAGTACTTATCCCAACTCCCTTTGAAGTCTAGAACACAGAGTCTCAATAGATCTTCAAGAGTTTGGATAGTCCTTTCCGATTGTCCGTCTGTTTGAGGATGATAAGCCGAACTGAATCGTAAATTCGTGCCCATAGCTTTCTGCAAACTGATCCAAAATCGTGAAGTAAATCTGGGATCACGATCCGAAACTATGGATACTGGCATGCCATGCAACCTCACAATCTCATTCACGTACATTTGAGCAAGACGTTCAAGGGAATAAGTCTCTCGTATCGGTAAGAAATGAGCAGACTTGGTTAATCTATCAACAATAACCCAAATCGCATCTATGCCTTGAGAAACCTTGGGAAGACCCGTAACGAAATCCATCATAATGTGTTCCCACTTCCATTTCGGAATCTCCAGTGGTTGCAATGGACCCTTCGGCACTTGATGCTCCGCCTTTACACGTTGACAAGTTAAACATCTCGAGATGAACTCCGCGATCTCTCTCTTCATATTGCCCCACCAAAATGTATGTCGAAGATCACGATACATTTTAGTACTCCCAGGATGGATTGCAAACGGTGTGTTGTGTGCCTCCATCATGATTCTATACTTCAAGTCGGAATCGTTAGGAACACAAAGTCTGGAGTTGACTCGAAGTATTCCATCTTCATCGATTCTCGCTTCTGGAATTGCACCTTCTTGCACCTTCTTCTTCATCTTCATCAGCTCCGCATCCGTAGCTTGAGCAGCTTTAACTTTATCAATCAAAGCTGGTTCTACGCGTATACTTGACATCATCGCAGTCGTTCCCACATATGATCTTCTACTCAACGCGTCAGCTACCACGTTCGCTTTTCCAGGATGGTATTGGATGGTATGATCGTAATCTTTCAACAGCTCAAGCCAACGTCGTTGCCGCATGTTGAGTTCCTTCTGAGTGAAGAAATATTTAAGGCTCTTATGATCCGTATAAATCTCCACTTTCTCTCCGTACAAGTAATGTCTCCAGATCTTCAACGCGAAAATGACTGCTGCCAACTCTAGATCATGAGTAGGATAATTCCTCTCATATTCTTTGAGTTGTCGCGAGGCATAGGCTATGACTTTCCCATGTTGCATGAGAACACATCCTAACCCTTTGCCCGAAGCATCGCTGTAAATAACAAATCCATCCGAACCAGATGGTATTGTCAGAACAGGTGCCGAAATAAGTCTCCTCTTGAGCTCTTGGAAGCTCTTCTCGCATTCCTCGCTCCAAACGAATTTCGTATCTTTCCTAGTCAACTGAGTTAATGGAGTAGCGATTCGAGAAAATCCCTCTACGAATCTCCGATAATAACCAGCTAAGCCCAGAAAGCTTCGTACTTCGGTCACCGACTTAGGTTGCTCCCAGCTTTGTATTGCTTCAATCTTCGCCGGGTCCACAGATACTCCACGTTTCGATACCACGTGCCCAAGGAATGCTACTTCCTCAAGCCAAAACTCGCATTTCTTCAGCTTAGCATATAGCTTGTTCTCACGAAGCTTTTGAAGTACTAACTTCAAATGGTGTTCATGATCTTCACGGCTTTTAGAATAGATGAGAATGTCATCAATAAAGACAACAACGAATTGATCTAAATACTCCTTAAATACACGGTTCATCATATCCATGAAAGCAGCAGGAGCATTAGTCAATCCAAAAGACATGACTAAGAACTCATAATGCCCGTACCGTGTTCTAAAAGCAGTCTTTGGAATATCCTCAGTTTTAATCTTCAACTGATGATATCCAAAACGAAGATCGATCTTTGAAAATAATTGCGCTCCTTGCAACTGGTCGAACAGGTCATCAATACGAGGTAACGGATACCTATTCTTGATGGTGACATGGTTCAACTCCCGATAGTCAATACAAAGTCGCATACTCCCGTCTTTCTTCTTTACGAATAAAACAGGAGCACCCCAAGGAGACGTACTAGGACGAATAAAATCGATATCTAACAACTCTTGTAATTGGACCTTTAACTCCTGAAGTTCAATAGGAGCCATTCGATATGGGGTTTTAGAAATGGGCTTTGTACCGGGCTCAAGGTCAATAAAGAATTCAACTTCACGTTCTAGGGGTAGACCGGGAAGTTCTTCGGGAAATACATCAGGAAACTCATTAACAACGGAAATATCATTCAAATCTGATGTATTCTGGTTTAGATCAGTGACATGAGCTAAGAAAGCTTGACATCCGTTTTTCAATAAACGAATAGCCTTGGGATTTGAAATGATATTGACTGATTTTAGTGGTTTGGTTGTTTGGATTCGCACAACAGGTTGATTAGGAATATGAAAACTAACAACCTTACGAAAACAATCAATTCTGGCATGGTAAGTGGTTAACCAGTCAATTCCTAAAATCACGTCAAATGCAAGTATTTTCAAAGATATAAGATCAACAGGTAAGGTAAGGGTACCAATCTGAATCAAGAAAGATTTGTAAACTGTAGATGTAACAAAGGTTTCTCCTAACGGAGTTTCAACAGATAAGTCAAAGTCTAATTTATCGGAAGTCAAGTTCAAACGTTAAGCACAAGCAGGTGAAATAAAGGAATGGGTAGCACCGGTATCTAACAAGGTATAAACTTCACAAGAGTTTATGATCAGCTTACCCGTAATCACCTCGTGTGGATTCCTCGCGTTTTGGGCTGTCACGACAAACGCTCTTCCAGGAATCACCGACTTTGACTTGTCTGCAACCGCCTTTGGAATCAACACTCCCGCTGAACTTGGTTTCGCAACAGGACAATCTCGAGCTATATGTCCTTCTTTTCCACAGTTATAGCATCCTTTGAATTGTTGTGGGCAGTTTGGGCTGATATGTCCCTCTTTCCCGCATTTAAAGCATACGACCGGTGGTCGTTCTCCTCCCCTCGAAACAGTTGATGCTGGTCCTGATGTCGACGTCTTCACGTTCTCATTGTTGTACCTTCTCTTCTTGAAATCTCCCCCCGATTCGCTTCTTCTACTATCATGGCCACGATAACCACCGGAGTGGTTACCGCTTCTATCATACTTTCCTCCTCGCTGGTTGTCATTGCTCCGATGACTGCTGCCACCGGTACGACCTTGGTTGTGGTCCCTCGGTTGAACATAATCATTATCTCGTTCTAATAACTGGGCCCTATTTACTACATCCGAATATAAAGAAAATTTATGAGAAATGAGGTATTGACGTATTTCGGGTTTCAAACCTCTTAGAAACATCCGCGTCATACGTTCCTCATTCTCCACTAAATGAGGTGCAAACCTGGACAGCTCCGCGAACTTAGCCTCGTATTGGGATACCGTCATGTTGTTTTGCTCGAGTCTAATAAATTCTACTTCCTTCATATGACGAATACTTTCAGGAAAGTACTTGTCATTAAACAGTTTCTGGAACGCTTCCCAAGACATCTTGAGTGCGGCAGGCTGGGTACGCTTCACGGATTCCCACCAGTAATCTGCCTCTCCACGGAACATAAACGTGGCGAATGGAACTTTCTGTTCCTCCGTGTATCCCAAGACATCAAATATCTTGGTAATTTGTTTAATCCACGTCTCCGCCTTGATCGGATCTGGCTTTCCCAGAAACTCTGGTGGTCCCAATTCTTTGAACTGCTTAGCAGTGACAGCTCGCGTGCTGTTATTATCTCCACCTGTATGTTGCACACGAGTCTCCCTCGTCTGATTTTGCATAAACTGCAAAAAACTTCTAAACATCTCATCGTTTATCATCTGACCAACGTTATTTTCAGGATGAACATTGCCTTCTTGTTGCACGTTCTCCTGATTAGTGATTAAAGGTGTCTCCACGGTCTCATTCACTTCGTTGTTAACATTCTCAGCTGCCATTCTCAAATACTGCCATAAAACAAGGGTTAATTAAACAAATAACATCCCACATATTTACCCTATGCTCCGACTGACCAATTAAATACCACATAAGCTTAGGTAGGACATACTAGCGAAGGATTTACTCATCTCTCCCCTCCTAGTTCTATTCCCCGATCTCCGCCAGAGATCATATCCCTAAGCTCTGATACCAACTGTGACGCCCCCCAGAATAGGTCCATTCAACCCAACCCATTCTGAGTCGCCAAATACATGGTACAGAATTCAAATACAAACTTTATATCATACGGTCGTGCAAAATACGACCACACAACTGTGAGTCTCAATACAAATATGTAGAAAATATTAAGATTCAAACTAAGTCCTCATTACAATTATTATCACACTATTTATTAGAAATAGTGAGGACTACTACTGCTCTAATTCGGACCATCACTCTGTCCCCTGACTAGTTCCCGCGACATTCTCATTTCCTGAAGAGGACAACAGATGAAAAGGGTGAGCTCAACTAGCTCAGTAAATAATATTATGACTAAGATAATGGGAAACAAATTATCGTTAGTCTTCAACAAATAAGATAAAATATAATGGACAACCAACTTTAGATCAATATTCGCAGCGGAAATAACAATTCATTAGAAGAGTTAAGCAGAGAATCAAGTCTACTATCTTCTATGATTTAAAAGTCCATCATCAATATTTTATCCCTGTAACATCAATCAATATACATCTCGAATCAAATATTCATCTTTGCACTACAGGCCAAAGATATTCATTTGTATCATCAGTGGTCATATTCATCTCAACACCTGTCATCTTTGCACTACAGGCCAAAGATATTCATCAGGTAATCATTCATCTTTGCCCTACAGGCCAAAGATATTCATCAAGTAATCATTCATCTTTGCTCTACAGGCCAAAGATATTCAGTTACATCACCTTTTAGGACTGAGAATGATGAAAAACATTTAAAAAAAACGAATCCAGTGAGATAAAAGACAAAAACTAAGGATTCGTATTTTAGTATATCCAATTCAAAAATACCTCGTAATAATCAATTATGGAGCAAAATTCAAGAATAGAGCTCAAAACTTGGATACAATCAAAGATAGTAACCTTAACAAGCAATTCGGACAAATAGAAGAAAATTTAATTTTTCCGTGAATAGTGCCGTATACGTGAATAGTGCCGTATACGTGAATAGTAACTCCGACGGAAAAAGTAAGAATTTTAACATAAAATCCATGACAATATTTTTGTATAATGATATTGAAAAGAATAACATCATTTACGAAAGAAAATAACATCCCTTACCTCAAAAAGATAGTACCTCTGACTGGAATATCGGATATAATACCGAAGGAAACTTGCACTGAATACTAATACTCAAAGTATTGAAATACTCACAAAAATACGCTCGATATTATAGAGAGAGAAAACTTCTGATTCTGGTGTGATTTTCAATTCTAACCTAAGCACCCTATTTATAGGAAAAGCTTAGGATGCCAAAGGAGACTAAAATAATAAAATAATATTATTATTTTTAAAATTCTCCAGCCGCCGGCTGCTACCAAAAAAATCAGATTTCAACAAAAGTGGGGCCCACCCATTAAATATATATATTTTCCGAAACTTCAATAATTCATAACAAATAGCCCCTTTGTCAGAAAAATACAAATTCTATGTCCTTCCATAGGAAATTTAATTCTCTACAACTTTGCAGAAGGAAGTTTTTCCAAATTCCAAACATAAATTATCCGAAATCCAAAAACAGATGATTTCTCACACCAAAATATTGATAAAAACTCACCAGCGCCAATTCCTTCTTTAATATCCACAAAATAAATATTTCCTTATCATATAAATCAATAATTAATTATTCACAAATAATATTATAGAACTACAATATTAACAACCAGGTCGTTCCCAGGACAGAGGGGGCCTTCCGATAAGGACTTCTCCTTACTGACGCGCAATTAAATAACCCCTCCTAGACAGAACTTCCTTAGACATTGTCAATAATGCTATCTAATAATATTATTCAAATAATATGAATTATTGAGTTGATAACGTGAAATACTGTGCAACGACAATTATTGAATAAATACTACAAAATATCAACTGTAGCCATTATTGAATCAATCATATAAAATGGCAACGTAGCAATTATTGAGTCAATAAAATATCAATGTAACAATTATTGAGTCAATAATATAAAATATCAACGTAGCAATTATTGAGTCAATAATATAAAATATTGAACAGTAATTACTGTAACAATAATTGAGTAATGGCTTCTCACGTAAGACTCAATAATTTGAAATACTGTGCAATACCGTGTGCTACTGTGCAACACCGCGTATCACTGTATTTTAACCACCGGGTATTTCAACAGTACTAACGGTAACAACCACGCCGTTATTTTGTAAAAAGTTATTTCTGTTGCTTTCTATATCCGACAGTTATTCCGTTGTGGGGGCCCACAAATAGCTGCGCCGTCGTACGAATATTCCCCGACAACAAGAATATTCCACGACCAAACGAATATTCCCCGACAACAAGAATATTTTATAACCACTTGCTCATTTTAAAAATGTTTGAACATTTCACCCATAACTTTCATATTTATCAAAACAACACCTTACTGTTTTGAAATAATATATAAAGAAAACTAAATCTTTATTCATAAAAGTTGGGGTCTTACAATTGTAGAATAAAATCACGACGTGATCAGATTAAGTTTTGAAATAACAGATGGTCTGTAATGATTAAGAAGTTATAGCTTGATGCTATAAATAGAATGTACTATGAAATAGTACGATGTAAACTCATGAGGAGTTATAAATGATGAGATACAAAAAATTCGTATCGAGCAAAGAATAAGTTACGAGTAAGATAGAGTTAGGTGTGATTTCAATTGAGGACTCATGCGATGGCAAAGTTGTACAAACCGTTGTATGGGCGGGGGTTTTGTGCTTTCACTCAGTTTATCACATTGATAATTATTGGAATGTTGGTGTTGCGCTATCAATGTATATATGACGAAAAGGTGATTCTTTTCTCATGTGTATATTTGATAGTTAGAAACTAGATTAGTCAGATAATATTAGGAGTATGTGCGAGCTCTTAAAACTCATACTTATGGTAAGTTGATGAATCATAATCATATATATGTTTTTGAGCCCCTAAGCGTATGGACTGTCCCTGATGGGTTCTTGGACTACATATTGCCAGGACAAGTTCCTAAACTCATATTATTGTGGTAAGTTCCTGAACTTCCAATGTATGGTAAGTTTGATGAACTATACTAGGGTATAGGTAGATTGTAAATTGAGATATAAGAATATTTAGTACAAGGGCATTAGTGGTGCTAGAAATAAAAAGAATTAGTAAGTAATGAAGCAATAGAGTAAAGATTGAAGTTGATGGAGAAAATCGAATATTCCAAATCTTCTAATTTTGCTAGATTTTCAAAATTTATTGACTTCGTGCTGATGTTTGTACTTCCATTTTCTTGAAAAATATTGGATCAAATGATTGAACCAATGAGTTTTAAAAATAAAACCGTTATTCGTATGTCTATGCTAATTGTTTCAGCTAAACAAAAATAATTTGAAATTTTAAAAATGTATTTTGTTTTTCCATAGTCATTAAAGTATCATTAAATATGATGTTGATATGGCAAACGAGGAAGTCATCAATGCAGTTGAACCTAGTGTTGGATGTAATCATAAGATCGTCAGCCCACTATAGTATGATGTAGCGTGACAACGTCATAAAATGACAGAATCTTTAACGTACTATTAAAATGGTACGGTATCTTAACATCATAAAAAAAAGATTTTTGGTTTTCTTTAAACTATGAAAGGATATATCAATTGAATTGGCTAAACCTATTCCGATTGATGTCCGAGTTGTTGCTAAGAGTCTATGCTAATTAATTCAGCTAGACAAATATTGAAAGATGTTTATGAAATTCGAGCGTTCTTGATTAGCTATGCCAAACCAAATTGTCATGGTGCGGATTCAGATGTTAAGAAGCTGAGGTGAACAACCCTATAAAAGGGAACATGTTATCGAAGACAATGGTTCCAAAAGTAACGAATATAGTTGTTACGATGTTAAGATGTAATACGTTGTGCACGACGTAGTAGTGCGATAGGCTGATCACCTAGAACACTGATGTGGAATGTTTATAGTCAATGTGATTGCTATACTTTTTGTTAAACCCTCAACATAATTTGGAATCTTTTAAATTTCTGACTTATTTGTACTGCTTCCAAATTATTGAGCAATTGTGGAAGATTCCTATTATTTTCGAAGGTGGAAATGGAAAGAATGATGTTCTTTAGAAAGAAGTAAGTTGTAGAGTGCGACATCTAATGATGAATACATTGAACAGGTAAGTAAAAAAAATTTAAAAGAAAAGTTGATAATTTAGAAAGATCTTTGCAGAAAGAATTTGATTATAAAACTCAATGAATGAATAAAGATTAATGTAAAATCTATTTTGATAGATTAAATGAATGAAGATTAGTAAATAAAAATTTCGGGGACTAAATTCTTAGAAGAAGAGGTGAATATGATAACCCGAATTATGAAGTATATGGTTTCGATGAGTAGAATATATGGCAATGATTCTTAGAATAAGGTAATGAATGGGTTAAGGAATATATAATACTCAGATATAATTGAGTTTAAGTAAAGGTTAGAAATTAAAACCTATAAGAACTGGCTGAAGAACCAATGTAAAAATAAATACAAAATCTATATTAAGGTAATGCGTTGAAGATGTTTTACGATATAATGTTGAAAGCGAATTGACGAAAACTGAGTAAGGGAGGTTTCGGTAATTCCGAGGACGGAATCCTTATAAGGGTGGAAAGATGTGGCAACTCGAATTTTCAGTAATTATTAAAATAAGAATTTAATAAATAAAATTCTTATTATGAGATATTTTGAGTTTGAATGGATATATATATATATATATATATATGTTATATATAATTTGAAATTTGCGATTTGGTGTGAATAGAATAAAATGTTTTTATATAAAAGAGAGTTGTATATATATTCATATGTTGGAGAAAATAAAATTTAATAGTTAATTAAACTATTAAACAAATTAAATAATGTTAGTTAATTAAGTTGAGAATTATATTATTTAGTAATATAATTTGATTTTCATAAACATATCAATGGAGTTGTTATGAATTAGATTTCATAAATAATGTGAGTAATTCACTTAATTAAAATAGTGAATTAGTGTAAGCATATTTATTTTAATAAATGACGAAGTAATATATTACATATGAGTGTAATATGTCAAGGTAATACGATTGTCAACCTTGTAAATGGTTAAAATATCTATCGAATAAAATAAATATTTTAGTTGGAATATTTATGGTATTAAATAAATATTTGATGGAAATTATTATGAGATAATTTATTTAGTGTGATGAAATTGATGGAATTTATGTGTATTTTGTTACGCGTGTATAATGGTGATATTCTAATTTAATTAAATAATTAAATTAGAGGAGTGAGAATTTGTTAAATAAAGTTATAATTATAATGGTTAAATAAAAATTTTAATTTGACTGATAAAGTCAATTTTATTTATGGGTCTTCTTAACATGTGCCCTAAGGGCACATGCTAAGCACACAATTTAAGAGAATATTCTTTTGAACTGTGTGCATATTCCCTTAATTTTTGCATTTGCACAAAGTTCAAGAGAATATGCACACAATTGAAAGGAATATTTTCTTGAACTGTGTGATTAACATATGCCCTAAGGGCACATGTTAAGAAATTTCTTTATTTATTAAGGAATCAAGTTTAATTTAATTCAATTTAAAATATTAGAATTTAATTAAACGGGGTGTGACATGTGTAACATAGTATATAAATGAATAACGAAATAAAATGGAAATAGATTAAGGATTTGTTGAATAAATTATAGTTATGTTGGTTAAGTAAATATTGTGTTGACCAAATAATGACTATGATTTAATTAAATTAGAGGGATTATGATTTGTCAAATAAAGAGTATAATTTGATAGGGTAGTGTGTGACATAAGTATTATAGGAAGAAGATTAGAGTTTTGTGGTAAATATATGTGTTTTGGCTTATTTTGAAGTCATAATTGGTTAGTAATTTGAGTTAAAATCTGTAAATTAATAATAGATGTTGTTAATACGTTGTAAAACGAAAACAATGAAGGTTAAACGAATTGATTTGGTTAGGTATTGAATTCGTGGTAAATGATTACGCTAAACATGTTAAGAATATGAAAAATTAGTATAAACAAATTAAAATTAGTATAAACCAAGTCCCACATCGACTAAATTGAGAACTTTACCCATTTTCTAAAACTATAAATAGAAGGACTTGACCCTTTGTTTCATTCACTAACAATAAGGACTCTATTTTTGAGAAAGGTTTTGTTGTGGGAGGACTTTTTATAAAGACATCCTTAGTTAAATTTTGACATCGAGCGCATAGGCAGTTTGTGGAATTCGTATTTTTGGGTATGTTTCTTACTTAATTTTTGGTGTTGCTATTATTTTAAATATTGTATTTAGTTTGTTAGTTAAAGTTGATATTTTGGAATATTTTGTTAGTTCTTAGAAAATGTTAAATTTCTGATAGCTCTATGAATTATGAGTCCATAGAGTCCAAACGGACTCAATTGGATGTCTAATGGCTGAGCTCTGTTAAAAGGCGCCGCAGCGCCGCTTATGAACTAGGTTGGAGCATTGCAGCGCTAACGTGGCAGTCAACGAAAATCCGGGAACCAGCGCCACAACACCGATAATATAAAAGGAACGGGCGCTGCAGCGCCAGTAGGCAGTCAGGCGCAGACAAGAGCTTTTAATTGCATGTTCAATGGAAACTTAATATTAATAATTCTAATGAGTATTATACACGCTTAATAAGGTATAATGAGAGACTTTAAATACTTAATTTAATGTTAAGTATTAGTTAAAAGAAGAAATTTAGAAGAATAATGTAAAGGTTAATTTAATTAATCTAATAAACTTCCACGATGGAGTAGAGACATAAGTGAAGAACTTAACCGATTGTTAAGTATCAATTGAAAGAAATACTTTTAAAGTATAAAATAAAATTTTAAAGAATGAGTTAAAGGTTAATTTAATTAATTGATTAACCTAATGCAATGTGAAGGTAAACTTTAATTACTTAATTAAATGTTGAGTGATAGTTGTAAAGGAACCTAAGGGAACCTAAGAATGATTATTTAAATGTGATACCTCTAATACGATGTAATGACGACTATAACGACTTAACCAAATGATAAGTGTCAATTAAAGAGAAACGTAATGAGAAGGAAAAGGAAGTTTAACGTAAACAAATCAAGAACAATGAGAAGCCCTAATAGGACTTAAATAAACCTAAAGAAAATGGTTAAGGATTATAAAGTAGAGTTACTTAAACAATTACTCAGCGTTGTTATATGTCTGAGAGTTGATATGCATGGTGATATGTTATGTAGGATTCATGAAGTGCAGATAGCTATAAGCTGTTAATCGGTTCTTGTAATCTACAAACCAGGCAAGTCTTTCAGTTCCTATTTGCTATGTGTAATTGATAATGAGTTGTTTTAATCTGTATCACAAAGATATTACATATATTGTGAGTATAAAATGTTAAAGTCAATTTATGACTACATTGATTGAATAAAGAATACTGATTGAGTAAGGAACTCAGTCTTTATACTTGTTATGTGAATTAAAGCATGTATGATATTTTAGTCTAATGATTATGATGAGATGAGCAAGTTATTTATGTGCTATGTGATGCATAAAAACTGTTAGATCTTGCTGAACTGTCGAGCTCATTCTTGCAAAATAATCATTTTTGTAGGTCAATGTTTCAAGGTAATGATATGTGCTAATTGAATGATAGAGATCAATAACAATTCAAGAAGATTATTTACTTTAGATGAGAAATGCGTTTGATATTTTTTTTGTTGTAACATAATTGTTGAGTTGTAAAGTTGAGTTATCCGATGTATAATGAACATTGATTTGTGATGTAAAATTTTATATAGTAATTTTGATGAAGCGATTCACGAAATAAATTTGAATCAAAGATATGTAATGATAAAGGTTGTGATTCAGGGAAGTATAGAAAGTAGATAGAAAAGTTTTAGTTATTCCACAAATTTTATTAATTATAATTTCGATTAATGATGTAAAGGTAGATTGTGAATGTATTGTTAATGACCAAAGTCGGAAGTTGGAATATTGACCAGATTTTGGGGTCGTTACAGCAAATGACGGAATTGAAATATCATGACATAAAACCTTTGACTGGTCATTTAAATTCCTTTTAGGGAATTAGTAATCAGTTAGCTGCAATGGGTATCAAGTTTCATGATGAGATACAGGGATTATGGTTGCCTAGTACATTGTCGGATTCGTGGGAGAAGTTTCAAACGTCGTTGTCTAACTCCGCTCCAGATGGTAAAATTACTATGAATTTGACTAAAAGTAGCGTTCTGAATGAAGAAGTTCGAAGAAAGTCACAAGGTATCTCTTCACAATCAGATGTGTTAGTTACCAAGAGAAAAGGGGAGGAGCAAAAACAGACATCCGATGAATAGAGGCAAGAACAGAAGTAAGTCCAAAAAATTTGCAAATGTAGAATGTTTTCATTGTCATGGGAAGGGGCATATCAAAAACATATGCCTTCAGTTCAAGAGAGAAAACAATATGGAAAATGGTAAAGAAAAAAGGAATGATGATAATAAGGATGATAATCGAGTTGCTATTGTTTCTAATGATTTTCTCATTATGTATGATGAAGATGTTATTAATTTTGCTACTCATGAGATGAGTTGGGTCATTGATAGCGGTGCATCAATTCATACTACATCACGAAAGGACTTCTTTACATCCTATGCAGCTGGTGACTATGGGGTTGTAAAGATGGGTAATGATGGAGTGTCAAAAGTTGTGGGCATTGGGGATGTGTGTTTGTAGACTAATAATGGTACAAGGTTAGTTCTCAAAAATGTTAAGTATGTTCTTGATATTCGGCTGAATCTAATTTCTGCTAGTAAACTTGATGATGATGGATTTTGCAACATCTTTGGTGATGGACAGTGGAAACTTACTAAAGGTTCTATGGTTGTGGCTAGAGGTAAGAAATATTCAACATTGTACACGTTGCAGGCGAAGCTCTTTACATACATTGTTAATACAGTGGAGAATGATAGTCAAGCAGAGTTGTGGCATAAGAAACTTGTTCACAGAAGTGAAAAGCGATTGAAGCTAATGGCCAAGAATAACAGTATATCTGGGTTGAAACGTACACAGTTGGAAAAATACAGTGACTGCTTGGCTGGAAAGCAGAACAGAGTTTTATTCACGAGTTTTTCATCACGAAAACAAGATATTCTTGATTTAGTACACTTTGATTTATATTGTATGAAGGTAAAAACACTTGGTGGTTCTCTTTACTTTGTGACATTTATTGATGATCATTCGAGGAAGAAATGGGTATACACTTTGAAGACCAAAAATCAAGTACTTGATGTATTTAAGAATTTTTAGGCACCAGTTGAGTGACAAACGGGTAAAAAGTTGAAGTGTATCCGAATAGATAATGGAGGTGAGTACATAGACCCTTTGACGATTATTGCAGAGAGCAAGAAATCTGGCATCAAAAGACACCTCCTAAGACTCCTCAATTGAACGGTTTGGCAGAGAGAATGAACAGGACCTTAGCTGAAAGTGTTAGAAATTTACTTTCACAAGTAAAATTACCGAGTTCTTTTTGGGGTGAAGCATTAAGTACAGTTGCGTACTTATTAAATTTGACACCATGTGTACTGTTGTAGTTTGATGTATCGAACAAAGTTTGGACAGATAAAGTTGTTTCTTATAATTCTTTGTGTGTATTTGGATGTAAGTCATTTGTATATATTCCTAAAGATGAGAGATCAAAGGTTGATACGAAGACTCGACAGTGTGTATTTATTGGGTATGATCAAGACGAATTTGGTTACAAATTATATGACTCGGTTCAGAAGAAAATAATTCAAACTCGAGATGTTATTTTCATTGAAAATCAAACTATAGAAGATATTGACATGTCCGAGAAGATGGTACCGAATAACCTTGATGATCTAGTTAACTTAGATCCAGTTCCTTTGACATTCGAATTTTTTGAGCCTGTGGAAGAAATTCGGGATGAGAACGTAGATTTAAATGAGGCAAATGTACTTATACAAGAAGATATAATTGATGATGCTCCCCAATCGCCACACTTGTTGGAAAACCCACATATTAATGTTCGGAGGTCTACTCGAGACCAAAAAAAATTCTACATGATATTCTTCTAATGATTATGTACTGCTAACAGATATAGGAGAACCAAACAGTTATGAGGAAGCTATGGAAAATGACCGAGTAGGTTGATGTTATGCAAGATAAGATGCATTTATTGCACGAGAATCATACATTTGAGTTGGTTAAACTGCCTAAGGGTAAAAAGGACTTGAAGATTCGGTGGGTTTACAAGGTAAAGCAAGAAGAACACATCGCAAGTCCACGATACAAGGCTAGATTAGTTGTGAAGGTATTTACACAGAAAAAGGGTGTTGTCTTCGTTGAGATTTTTGCTCCAGTTGTGAAAATAACATCCGTTTGATTGATACTTGACTTAGCCACAACACTTGATTTAGAGGTTGAGCAGATGGATGTGAAGACCGCCTTCCTACATGGTAATTTAGAGGAAGAGATATATATGGAACAATCGGAGGGCTTCAAAGTGAAAGGAAAAGAAGATTATGTGTGTAGATTGAAGAAAAATCTTTATGACTTAAAGCAAGCACCGAGGAAGTGGTACAAGAAGTTTATGCCAGTTATGGGTAGTGTTGCACAATAGGTCAGCTTGGTCTGGTCCGGCCTGGACCTACCAGGCTTTGGCCGTTGACCAGGCCAGACCTTGAATTTTTGGCCTTCAGTCCAAGCCAGACCATGCCTATAACACCAAACTATGATATGATGAGGCCTGTAGGCCAGGCCAGGCCCAGGCTGGTCCAGTCTGGTATTGCACTTTTTTTTAAAAAAAAATTACACGTGGGCCTGTGGCATGGGGGCTGGTCGGCTGGGCCGCTGGGACAGTGACGGGGGCCTAGAGGCGGCGGCCTGGGGCAGTGGGTCAGTGGCTGGGGCCTGGGGACAGGGTTTGGCGCCTTGGTCACTTGGGTCCGGCAAACTATTAGAAATGCAACATTAATATTGCCTTAGACTTTAGAAATGCTATTATATTTTAGGAGGTAGGCAACTAGCCACTAGGCCTTAGCACTTATCCAGCAGACAATAGTTGCTACTTTTTTTTTGCCCTTTTTGTCTAATCCAAATTCCAATCCATCAAATCATCATACATCCAAATTTCAATTTTGGTTTCAAAGTCCAATGTCCAAAATCCAACTACTATGTTAATATTAAATTTTAATTAACTAACTTATAAATATTAAATAAACTAAGTAGTATATTAATATTAAAATTTAATCAAGTAACTTATTAATATTAATAAACTAACTCGTATATTAATATTAAAATTTAATCAACTAACTTATTAATATTAAATAAACTAACTAATATATTAATTAAATATACTTGCAAAAAATCAAGAATGAATAATTAAAACTTTAAACTTATTGATGTATCAATTAAAAGTAATGTATTATAATTTACAAATTACACTAATGAATAAGTAATAATTTATTGAATCAATAATTTGATGAATAATTATAAGTTTATAATTTTAAAGTATAACTTAAACAATAATGAAGAATGAGACGGTTACAAATATTTGTATTCAAAATTTTTAAAAATATATCTTCAAATCTTCAAAAAATATTTGTTTTTGAATCTTCAAAAAATATATCTTGAAATCTTCAAAAAATATATCTTCAATTCTTTAAAAAATATATCTTCAATCTTCATGGATTTCAACTTTCGGCAATTTCTACTCCGACTTCTAGATCTTCCGAGCTATATTGATCGTCTATTGCGTCTTGTACTCTTCTTTGCGCGACAAGATAATCTCTATAGCAAATGCATATTTTCAACGATTCTGGACTAAGTCTGCTTCTTTTTTCATCCAATACCCTGCCAGATAAAGAAAAATAAGATTCCGAAGCTACAGTATTAGCTTGGATAGTTAGTAGATCACAGGCCATCACGCCCAAAGTAGGAAATTGTAGTTTATATTTTTCCTAGAAAGCGAGTATATTAAAATTTTCAAATTCTTGGTCGGTCATAAAACCCCTAAAATCGGTACTACAATATAAACTAAGTTCGTTTAAACTACTTGTGTGTGTTGAAGTGTTTGGTTTCTTGGATAGTGATTTTAATAATGATCTAAATTTAGAAGATGAAGGGGCAAAGGGTTGTGCATGTATAGATGTAGAATATATAGTTTCATATTGTTCATAAAATTCAGTAAATGTATTATTAAAATTTCTTTTAATGTAATCAATATTAGTACTACCTATATTTTCTACTATATCTTCTAAAATACTTTCAACACTAATGCAGCGACACAAGTAATAACAGTTGGCATGTATTCAAAGTATTTTTAAAATTTTTCTTCCATTGACAAAATAAGGTTACTCCAAAAAGGATCATATTTAAAATCTTGAAACATATTTGTTATTTCTAAACATGTAAACAGAACATGATAAATTGTAGGATAATAAACACCACTTAATATTTTTGTGTGTTTTTTAAAAACTTTAAAAATATTTAAAAGTTGACCAAGTAGATCCCAATGTTCGTTTGTTAATTCATGAACAACTTGTGTATTATAAAACTCCATAAGTATATTTTTACGTTTATAGACATCTTTAAACAAATCATATGTACTATTCCACCTAGTGTTATTATCAAATTTTACTCTTGTAAATTTTTCTCCTCTTGCATGACAAAAATTTCTAAATTCTTGAATTCTTCTATTTGAACCATAAACATAACTAATCATAACACGAATTTTATGTGTTGTGCATTCTAAGTAACTGAATCCGGATTGAACAATTAAATTTATTATATGACATACACATCTAACATGAAAAAATGAACCATTTACTACAAGCTTTAAATCATTTTTTAGCATGTTAATAGAATTAGTGTTATTGCTTGCATTATCTAAACTAATACTAATTATTTTATCTTTAATTTTAAAAGTACAAATAATAGACATAATTTAAGCATATATTGTTTAATCAGTATGAAGTAATTCAAAAAGTTCAAATCTTATAATTCTTTTTTGCATAAGCATTTTAGAATCTATCCAATGAGCAGTAATACAAATATAGCTAACTCCAGGTTGATAATTAGCAGACAAAATATCACTAGTTAAACAAACTTTATAGTCAAAATATTCAATTAGTTCATATTTAGCTTTATTATATAATTTAATTGAATCACATTTAGTAGTCATTCTACTTGTTTATATTTCGGTTGCAATGCACCTTGAATGTAATCGGTACATCGAACATCGTCAAAAAAATTGAACGGGAGCTCTGTAATACCCGTAATTTTTATAAATAATTTTAGTATTGAAAATGAAAACGTTTGAATATTTATTTCGATTTCATTCATAATGTTGTGTCATGTAATGTGATAATTCAATTAAATTGAATTAAGAATATGAAAGTTGAGAAATGTGGTGGGAATAATAATGAACTTAATTAAGCTTATGAGATATCCCTAGTGTGACAAGAGATGAAATAAAATAATTCATTAATTAAATTAATGAGTAAATGGTTAAATAATGTGATGGACTAATTATTATTATTATTATTAATTAGATATTTATTATGTACATTATATGTGATTTACTAAGTTTAATTGTGGGTCATGGGAGGATTTATAATCTGATGGAATTAAGATAGCGGACTGAAGTGGGAAGTATCTCTAGCCCAATCGAATTATGTGACAGGCAACTACTATGACCCAACGTTTATGTAGGAAATAATAGCCACAGTCAAAATGGAGGGCAGTAAGCCCAGAGATGATAGTCTAGGAAAGTTGACCCGGAAGTTATCATTTATAGATAATCAGATAAGTAGAGGTTAAAAGGAAATAATAAACAATGATCACAAGTACTGCTAGCCGAACTAGACTAATGGTCTACAGCCACCCTATGTTACTTTAGAATAAACTAATCCCCATGTTGCTTAAATTAGAGGAATGGAATGATTTCCTGCAGCATGTTTATAGCAAACTTTTCACCAAACCTCTATTAACCAATGATTTATTCGGTTAGAGTCAGTCCAAAAATTTGAGTAATGACCAATGATTGGACCAAAGTTTTTCTATAAACAGAGACCCTTATTCATCTCATAAGGCATGCTAGACTCTGCATTAGAAAGAAAGATATAGTGAGTTGAGAGATAAAAGAACCCAAGAGGAGTTCTTGCAATTCGGAGGGCAGAGGAGTTAGGAAGGAAGGGATCAGCCAGTAGCTTACCCAAATGTTTTATCAGTAGAAGGAAAGTGTCAAGAGGTTCACATTCCTTTGACCCTAATTTGTTAATTCAACCTTCTGCAAGTCAGTTATAGAGTAATGTGCATGCAAGTATAAGTTCGTTATGTAAACAACATAAACTGAACAAAAAGAGAGTATAACATATCAAGCTAAGATGAATTTAAAAGCCATATCAGTAGTGAGAAAGGAACACGATACTCTATGCTAATAAATAATGTAGACCATGAAGGCTACCAATGAAATTACGTCCGGACTCTAGTAAAAATAAGAAAAAGTGTTAATTTGATTAAATATGGTGATGCTATACCAAAATCATTCAAATACACGTACACCTGTTAATCTGCGTATATCAATAATCAAATTTGAGACCAGTTCAAACCATTAAGTTCTGCAATATTATGCCTTAGTCTCCGATCGTAGTAGTGAAACCAACGATTGTAAACTTACCCCATGATCGTAGACTAACTTTGCTAATCGTGGAATCCAACACCAGACCAAGACCTTTGGTTGGTTTCAGAGATCGTAGAGGGAACACAACTATCGTAGACTTACTCTACTAATCGTAGAATTCAACCTCAGAACGAATCAGACTCAGTCCATGTTGTATATATATGTTCGAATGTAAGAGTATAAGCTTAAAAATAGTCAACCAAAGTTTATCCTTGAACTGAAATATCGAAGTTATTCCTTAGCGTCAAATCATAGACTGAACCCCACGATCGTTGACTTACTTGCAGATCGTGGAGTAGACCAGGCCAACCATAAACCAAATCGTAGACTGAACC
This sequence comes from Panax stipuleanatus, assembly GCA_020205555.1. Classification (NCBI taxonomy): domain Eukaryota; kingdom Viridiplantae; phylum Streptophyta; class Magnoliopsida; order Apiales; family Araliaceae; genus Panax; species Panax stipuleanatus. Next base: position 20,227,240 of record CM035121.1, on the reverse strand, counting down.
CCACGATCATAGTGTGGTTTCACTTCAATTATGGAACTCTCTCACAAATCGTGGAGTGAACCTGACCATCAGAAGATGATCTCTCACAAATCGTGGAGTGAACCCGACCATCAGAAAGTGATTTCACAAATCGTGGAGTGCCTGTAAATCATAGACCACTTCTACAGAGTGACCAAACAATGAAAATTACTACTCCAGACCTGTTTAAATACTTACAAATCCTTAATAAGACTAATTCCAGTCTGCCAACAGTATAATAGTGTGATAATAACGAGTTGGGAGAGCTAAAGAAGGAAATGGAGATAGAACCCATCAACTGGCATACACTGTCATGTACCGATGGGATATAAGTAACTTAGAAGTATTAAGAGAATCAAGTAAAACTTGACAAGAGTTTCATCTGGTTAATAACAAATAATTACATAAACAATTCAGGCATGATGGACTGTTATAATTCTGAATAGGAGAGTTTTGCAGTTAGGCATATATCAATTATTAAAACTCAGCAGGGATTAATTATTAGGATGGCTTATGATTAATGAAGGTTATCTAAAGAGCAGAATCGTAGAGTTAAATAATAAGTAGCAGTTCAAGCAAGTTCTCTAACTTACACAACTTTAGATATTGTGCAAGTACCTAAACTTTATTTCTTTTGTGCAACTTACATAACTTGGTGCATTATGCAAGTTCCCTCACTTTAAGTAAACAAATTATTGTTACCCAAATGTTATATATATTGTGCAAATTCCTTAACTTCATTCTTATATTGAATGCAAGTATCTAAACCTTATCCCATATTGTGCAAACTTTGAATTGTTGTTATATCAACTATGTCTATATTGAGCAAATATCTATATTCGTATGAATCATTATTCATATTCAGAAATTGATTATATATCTTAACTCATGTTGCGAGCATTGAACTTATTGTTCCTAAATGCATTGTAAAAATTGTCTAAGCCATTTGATTCGGCTAGACTAATATCATGTGTTAATAAAGCTATCCAAACCAATTGTCTTGGTGCGGACTCTTATAAATCTTTTGAGATGAACAACCCTCATAGAAGGGGAAATTATATATTATTGGGTAACCGACATGCGCACAACCAACATGTTTAAATGTTATGCATAATATAGGATATTTTGGGCTGATCACATATTATACTTGTTTTATTAGATTATTAGTAAATTACTATTAATTCTAGTAGGAGTTATCAGTCCATATGTGATTACTCAGTATTGAAACTTTGAATACTTTCTAAATCCTTCGGTCTATAATGACTCCTCGTTTAAAATTCAAAGGACAGAATTGGAGCTATTATTATTTCCTTGCTTACCGCATTATTCTTTAAGCCTTGAACTAATATCATATTCTCTATATTATAAATCTTATATTATGCCGATTTATCCTTATTGTTATATTACTTGCTGAGCAAATTTGTTGCTCATTCTTGCTTCAATAAAAACTTTACAATTAAGGCAAAGCAAGGCAGTACCTCAAGGAATGACAAAGGCAAGGCTACGGAATAGCTTTAGTCTTTTAAGATTGGAAAAGTTATTAGTATTATGATATATTAAGGAATGATTAATTTATGTTTTAAGTTACGTCTTAGACTTATTTATGTATTAAGTTATGTTTTAAGTTAGTAACGGTTATGAGACCTTGGGATGAGAATATTTATATTAAATTAATGTAAAGTATTCTATTATTCCATTGCTTGAGATTTTAGTATGTTATTAGAATTAGACCGTGAAGCACCGAATTCAAGATATAAGTGTCTGAATTTGGGGGCGTCACAAGCTTTTTCTAGATCACTAGCTTGGCTTGCCACTCTTTTTGTAATATTTGATCAGAACTCCAATTATGACCAGAACGATCAATTTGTGCTTGAGAGCTTTCATCAGTTAGTTTATGCTTTTGCAAACATGAACAATAGTGTTGTTGTAATGTGTTATTGCCTTTAGTACCAAATAAGGCGTTACATATTTTGCATTGTTCTTTTTTAACACCTTCGGTAGCCCACACTTCGATGAAATGTTCCCAAACAGTCGTTGTACGTTTACTTTGCTCACCAATAGGATATGGAAATAACGTACTCGAACCCGGAACGACACTTTCAGGCATAATGATATTTGGGTCATTTTGGATAAATTGATGCATTTGTGGTTCTTGTGGAGTGTTGGATAAATCCATTGTATTGTAATAATAAAAATGTAATAATAATACAAATTGAGAATTATAATAATAACAATTGAAGATTTGTAAGTATTAGATAATATCAGAATACTATATAGCGAAAGATATAAAAATTGTGAATAGAGAGAACACTAATCAAAAATTGGAATTGTAAGTATTATGAATGTTTTCCAGTTTAGCAAATGATTTTTATAGAAGTAAAATATAACCATTTGTTTGTAGCCGTTAATTTTTTTTTACTCAGCTTTGTGAGACGGATGGGACAACTCAAGTCACAACTCTCAAATCCAAGCTTTAATTTTGAGAGTTGCTTATTGAAATTTGGAGTGTTGTCTAGATAGTGGAAATTATCATTTAGTCAAGTCAACAAAAGAAGGAAAGTGGATGAAAAAGGTGATTGTCGACGTTGGAAAATTTAAGAATCCCGCGGGTCGGTTCGTAACCCGGGTTTCCTCAAATCGATCTTCCTAAGTTCTCTCTACCCTTATTCTTTTTATTTGAAAAAAAGGTTTTGAATGGTTTTTTAAGAAAGAGACCAACATGTGTTTATGTCGACGATTTTTATGTTTTAACAGAGTCGCCAGTTGGTAGATTTGAAAATGGTTGTACCAACTCAACCGAGTTTGATTTAAAAAGAGGCCCAATTGCTGGACACTGTCAAAACTTGATCTTTGAAATCGGAGTTTTGAGTTTGGGGGCTTGGTTAAGTGTGGGGAAGGTGTTAAGCACCCCACGACTCCCGTGTAAACACGGTACCGCATCTTTTCAATATTTCCCTTAAAACTATGAATGCGTGAGTGAATGCTGTTTGAAAATTAGGCCTATTGATTTGATTGATTGAAAGCTTTGACAGACTTCGTTGAGCCTATATACGAAGAGTTTGATTTGATTTGCAAAATTAGTTTTTGATTTGATTTGCAAAAGCATTTAATTTGATTTACAAAAGCTTTTCTTTTGATTGAAAATGATGTTTTGAAAGCTGGTTTATCAAACCCTTACGCTGCCATAGGAATTAAAGCGTATCATTACTTTAAATTTTTTTTTTATCTTTATAGCCTTAAGGCTGCATGTGAATGGTGTTTTGCCGGGCTGCGAAGCATCCTCGACCACAGAAATAGACAAGTGTCGGTCTCCTCATGGGTATGAAAACCATCGGAGGGACGCTGACACGATAATTTTGATGTTTCACTATAATGAGACCTTAAATCCGGATAATCGTTTTAAGGTCTGTGTATGTACATTTTACAGAAACATTGGCAGGGTACATCTGTAAATTGGAGTTTGTCCATCATGGGAATCAGATCTCGATCGATTTGATCGTGAATCCCACGATTTCTAGGCTCACATATGAGTAGCCCATAAACCTGCACCGTTCAAATTTGCACAGAAGTGGATATCTATACATCATCACGTCGCAATGGAACCAAGGATTCATCAACAAATCCTGACTGCGAGTGGATAAAGCGTTTCGTTCCCACTAGATGGTGATCTAAGGGACACAAGCATGCTTTCAAAGCTGAAACTATAAAAATAACTAGATTTAAAGAAATCTCAAGCCATTATAGCTTTCAGGTTCTATCGGGACCTGTTTGAACCATTGAAAGCTAGAATTGGGGAGATTTGGATGAATCTAGTCCGCCCGCAGATATGTCAGTGCAGATTCATATACAAATGAATGTTAAATGCAGCAGTTGAATGAATTGAGTAAAGCAATATATATATACAAAAGCTGTAAAAGGGCGATGGATTTTCACTCGCAAGCTTGGACTAGAATTGAAATATATATTTATAAAAAACTGTAAATAGCCACGAAATAATCTAGGCTGTGATAGAAATGAAATATATATATAAATAGTAATAAGGGCGATGGGTTTTCACGCCGGTGCCCGTACTGGAATTGAAATTGACAGAAAAGTAGTCAACCAGTGACTGGGAAGAGCACCCAGTATGGCGAATTGTGCAAAAGCAGTAAAATGGCCACGAAGTAATCCATACCGGACAGAAAAACAAATATATATATATATATATATATATATTGACAAAAATATAGTCAACCAGGACTGATATGAGAACTAGTGATGGTGAAAGTCGCTTATATATGCGTAAATATATGTAAAAGCAATAAACTACCTCGAATTTGACATCCAGGCTTGACAGAATTGAAATGTAAGTACATAAACAGTTAAATATATACAAAAAAGGGCCAAACCCAGACTGGAAAGATAACCCAGTCTGGCGGAGTTGCCAGAATGTGTGTGCTAGTGCATTGAAGCTGTTGAAGCTGACGGATCGTCAATCCGAGTTGTAGAAATGCAAAAATTTGCGTTTATATACAGAAATGTACCAAACTTTGATAAAAATGGCCACAGAACTAAGTTTCGGGCATATTTAGAAGATGAAACTTCGTGTGCAAGTGGAAAATAGTGCAAAGTAGCAGTATTGACTTTCTGATCGTAAAAATACTTACAATGGACTGTAATACTGGCTTTTTGCCAAATTATAAGCTTTAAACGTCCAAATCTACCTGTTATTTTCTGATATGTGGTAGTATATGGGTATATCTACGTGTTGGAGTGAAAATATTTGGGTTTGGAAGAGGTGTAAAAGTCGAAAAAATAGACGGGCAGAGCATCGCTGCGTTTTTGATTTCTTCAAAATGAAGGGGGTGCACGTTTATTTATAGGCCAGGGATCCCTAGCTCTACCTGTGGCTGCCTGCAGGTAGAGGTGCGACTCCCCTAGGTGGGGCCCACATGCCTATTTTCGTTATCTCAAAGTACGTGCACTCCGGACAACGCGCAGTCGAAGTCGAAACTTTCAAACTTTTGATCGGAGCGTCCGTTTGAGGCGTGCGATACCTTTTCAGAAAGCCCTCGTCGAGAGTGTTGCAATGACATGGGATAAAATATTTTTTGGGTCCAATAAGACGGGTTCATAACCAGGTCTTCTATTCCCCGCAGTTTGTCCGTTGAGCTGTCTTTTGTTGTTGGCACTCGGGATCGTTGTTGTGATTCGTTCTGACTTTGATGGCATCAATTCGGCTTGAGTTTGACCAAATCGGTTGAGAGTTGATAAAATGACCATTTTTCCCCTCCTGGGGTTGCCTGTGGTGTCGTTACGGCCTTTGATGGATCTGGCTTCCCAGGGTTGTCTCTGGGGCTGAACTGCACTTCCCGGATTGATGCCGGGGATGACTTGACACGTCCTGGGTTAATGTCCAGGTTGACCTGTACTTCCCGGGTTGAGACCGGGGCTGTCTTGAAGGCCAGATCGACGATCGAATTTGAGTTAATAACCCGATATTGAGATCGGGATTGATCTGACGGTCCGATTGGAGATCGAAGTTGGATTGATGGTCTGATTGGAGATCGAAGCTAGATTGGCGGTCCGATTGGAGATCAGAGCTGGATAGATGGTCCAATTGGAGATTGGAGCTGGATTGACGGTCCAATTGGAGATCGGAGCTGGATAAACAGTTCGATTGGAGATTGGAGCTGGATAGACGGTCCGATTAGAGATCAGAGCTGGATAGACGGTCTGATTAGAGATTGGAGCTGGATAGACGGTTCGATTAGAGATCGGAGTTGGATTGACGGTCCGATTAGAGATCAGAGCTGGATAGACGGTCCGATTGGAGATCGGAGCTGGATAGACAGTTCGATTGGAGATCAGAACTGGATTGACGATCCGATTGGAGATCGGAGCTGGATAGAAGGTTTGATTGGAGATCGAAGCAGGATAGACGGTCCGATTGGAGATCAGAGCTGGATTGAAGGTCCGATTAGAGATCGAAGCTGGATAGACGGTCCGATTGGAGATCGAAGCTGAATAGACGGTCTGATTGGAGATCGGAGCTGGATAGACGGTCCGATTGGAGATCGAAGCTGGATTGACGCTCCGATTGGAGATTGAAGCTGGATTGACGGTCCGATTGGAGATCAGAGCTGGATTGACTGTCCGAATGACTATCGAAGCTGGATTGATTACCGACATTGGTGATCGGGTTTAGGTTTCAGGACCGACATTGGCGGCCGGATTTGAATTGAAGGACCGGCATTGGTGACTGGATTTGAATTGAAGGATCGACATTAGTGGCCGAATTTGATTTGATTGACGGTTTTGCCTTCCTACAGTGTTAGTATTGGGGCAAAGAAAATTTGAGTGTCTACAGATGCCCCTCTTTATCATGTCCATGCAATGTAATGGAATAGACAGGATTAAGATTAGTAGACACTGGAAATAACAAGTGCCAGCACTGCTTTGAAGGCTGGACGTCTTTAAGTGGCATGGGGCTTCTGTTAGCTACCTATGTTATCACTCTGTTGGGGATAACGTTGTCATGTGCAGCCATCGATGTTGTTGGGAAGTTACTGTGAACTAATTTTATCATTTCCTACTGGGGATGACATCATTCATGATACCTTATTTAATTCTGATGGGGATGAGATTGTCGAAGATGAGCTATCACAGATTGTCCTCGTCTGGATCTGCTGGGGATGACGTTCTCCACGATAGCTTTGTAGATTCTGATTGAGGTTGATATGATTAATACTACCTCAATGATCCATTTGAGGATGTGTATAACAGATTCCATCATTTGTGATGGATTATTATACTTGCTTTCGTCACCGGATCCCTTCTGTTGCTTGGTTGGGGTTGAGCCGACAGTTGAAACGTCATTGGGGTTGAGCCAATAGTTAGACTGTATTTCGATCTGTAATTGAACTTCGCTGGGGCTGAACCAATAGCTGAAACTGCTTCGATCAGTACCCGAACTTCGCTGGGGCTGAGCCAACGGCTGAAACTGCTTCGGTCAGTACCTGAACTTCGCTCGGGATGAGCCAACGGCTGAAATTGCTTCGGTCAGTACCCAAACTTCGCTGGGAATGAGCCAACGGCTGAAACTGCTTCGGTCATTACCCGAACTTCGCTGGAGCTAAGCCAACGGCTGAAACTGCTTCTGTCAGTACCCGAACTTCGCTGGGGCTGAGCCAACGGCTGAAACTGCTTCGGTCAGTAACCGAACTTAAAAAAATGACAGTTTTTGGCAGTTTTGCGCAATTCTTGCGCAGTTTTTCTGCAGTTTGATTTGTTGATCCCCGGATATGACTCCGAGATGAATACAAAGGTTCTTCGTGGAATTTTCCTTTCCGTCAGGATTACGCTGCTTAAACGCAGGATTTCTGGCCAAACTGCTCAATCGCGTAGTGATTTCTCTTCAGATTTGACTTGGTAGCTCATTTAAACTCAGTTTTGACTCTAACCGAACCAGGTTCGGGAGAAATGGGACCCACCTCGGCTACCGCAGGTGGAGGTGCGACAGCCGTAGGTAGAGGTGTGGATACCTGGGCTTTAAATGGGCTCGGGAGTTTTCATTTTGTAAGTTTTCCGTTTGAGCAGCGAAAGGATTTTCGATCTTCTTTTTCAAATCTACAGAGTTCTGGTAGTCGGATTCTGATTCTGTCAGTTCCTACGCATTCAGCGCAGCGCAGGTAATGTTTTACATGCTTTTTTCGCAATTTTTGACCGTTAAAAGCATGCGAACCGGCTAGGGTGCTTTTAGACGCAACGTAAGAAAAATGTATGCCTATATGACCTGTAATTTTTTTTTTACTACATATGTATGCATATCTTACTATAATGCACGTTTGGATGTAAGAAAATTCAGGTTCTAAGATAGTCAATTTTTTCACTTTTTGATCAGTTTAGTTATCCTTTTTGAGGCCTAGTGAGCCTGGTTTTTTAACTAAAAATGTCCATGGTAATTTGGCTACCATGTGAGTTTGATTTTTGATTTTTTTTAGTAAATATGAACTATTTTTATTTTTGGGTAGGTGTGCTACTGAATGGCCACCTAGGCATGCCTGTGTGCATGTGGACAGTCCATTTTATAAAGGAGACTCTGGCAAAAAATTTCCAAAATCTTGGGCTTTGAAAAACATGCATTTTTGACTCTGTGGGGAAATTTTTTACAGACCCATGCAGGTTTTGGGTTGCTAGGTTTTGAAAACATGCAGTTTTAACTTTACTGGGTATTTTTGACTGACCCATGCATGCATTAGGACCTAGAGATATATGTTGGATTGATTGAAAATGATAAGCACAGGTTTTAGGCTTACTGCACCCTTTCTGAGGTGATTTGGAGATTTGTTACCGTAGATGGATCGTGATAGACCCGACAATTCCAGTAGGGTCTCCTCGGGTATTAGACGTAGGAGGGCTTCTGATGTGCCACAGCCACGTCCGGCTCGGACGCCTCGTAGACTGGTAGAGGGCAGGATTCGTCCCGCACAGGACGAGCAGCCATTGGATATTGATTATGAAGAGGCTCCATTTTCTGTTCCTGCTCCCGCTCAGGCTCCACGTGCGGAGGTCCCAGGCATTGTTGTGCCTACTCAGGAGCTACTGGGCGATTTGAGCTGCTATCCTTTGAGATATCTTCACGCCAACGAGGTGACTTGAAGTCTTTCTTCTCTCTGGATTCTTTTCTTCCTTTTTACCATTCTTGGGGCACAGGTTTTTGACTTGGGTTGATTTTTTATGCAGGTTTCCTGCTTTACGCAGCCTCGAGGGAACTGGTTTAGCGTGCACTCCCTGTATCACACTTTGCATGAGGATTACAGGGAGATTGTAGATGGCTGGGGATTTCAGGCCTTTTTCTCGATCCTTCCCCGCCGTTGCCCCTGGGGGTATATGAGGGCTTTGTCTAAGCGCTGGTTCCACCAGACTCAATCCTTTTATTTGCTAGATTGCGAGGTGATGATGACTCCTATTTATCACAGGCATTGAATTCGAGGGCGAGTCAGTGCCTGTCATGACTGACATTTTACTCGCTATCGTTCGGTCCTTGTTGGGAGTCCCGACGACGGCATTCAAGGGTCGGGCAGTCTGATCTGGTCCCTTGAGTATAGATTCCCAGGATGGGACTTGGCAGTTGCCTCCGCCTGATGACCAGAGGGCTAGAGATCGCATTCTTAGGTGATTGTTTTTGTTGATCATCAGGGGTTGTTTCGTGGTGGACAACTCGTCTACTGTGTCCTTCGCTTGGATCAACGCCACTCGACAGGTAAAGCACCTCAGTGATTATGATTGGGGCTCCTATACCTTTGCCTATTTTCTTCGGGGCATGCGCATACTTTCAGAGGGTACGACGGAGGCTTGGTTAGGATTTTACCCATTCCTGCTGGTGAGTACATCTTTCTGTACCTTTTTGATTTTAGTATTTTTGTCAGTCTTGATCACTGAGGACTTTTGATATTTGCATGATCAGCTTTGGGCATTTGAGAGGCTTTCTTGCCTACGGCCTGCTACTGCTTTAGGTCTGGAGACCTATCCTCGAGGACGAAGATGGCATCACTTCACTTTGACGGAGGTCCCTGTTGCTGAGGGATTCACTCATGTCCGTCTTCAGTTGGAGCTTTTGACAGCGGATTTGATCACCTGGACGCCGTACACATCCGAGCACTTAACCGTCGGATTCGAGGGAGGAGTCTCTACTAGCCGGGAGTTTGACTTATCGACCCACAGGGTACCATTTTTGACAGCGGGAGGCTGGGAGCTCTATCTTGGACAGCGTGCTATTAGGAGCATCACGGGGGAGATCCGCATTCCCATTGTTCCTCCAGCTTGGCATCATTGGCCATTGACTGTGCCTTTAATAGACATCCCTTTGGAGGGCATTGATGGCTTCACCTTATCAGAGGGTCCGTACAGCCAGGAGGCATTTGGCAGATGGTGGAGCTCTAGTACTATTCGAGCTCAGACTCGGGCTACCTAGTTTATGGCAGACATGGTGCCAGGATCCGTGATGATGACGAATTGGATAGCTTGCCTCAAGGAGCCGACTCATGCAGACTAGATAGCAGATCTGACTAGGGAGTTAGAGCAGGCTTGTTTCTTTATCAGGCACCTTGGCCGAGATCCATCAGAAGCATCTTCTTTTGACCCATCCAGCTCAGGAGCAAGTCCCTCTTCAGGTCCATTTAGTAGCAGCTATAAAGGGGCAGATCCTCTCTTATACCGCCCAGATATGCCTGATCCTAGCAGCTTTGTGCAGACAGAGGAGATGGAGCAGGTTGATCGATTCGACACTGATGTCTACGACTTCCTCTGATAGCTATTGGAGCTATACTTTTTGGTCAGCCACTGTTTTGGCTATTTGGCATTTGTGCCATCATTTTGAGAGACCACTGTAGTAGTTGGGTGGTGGTGCCCCATTTTCCCTGTATTCTTCCTTTCACTTTGTATCAGGACACAGGGATGTTGTATGCAGTAGATAGCTTTTGGTAGATATTCCTTCCATATCTTATCTTCTGCATCATATTTATATTACTGTCATCATGCATGTATTATGTCATGTGTATGCATTCAGACAGCTGTGTTTTGACTGGACCTCTAGACGGTCTTGTGGTACGGTGCTACAGATGACGTCGTCTGTAGTCCGTCGTATTGAGCACTCACCACCATTTACAGTGGCAGCATCACTAAGGTCCTGGTATAATAGTCTGCCCTTTCTTGCTAAGGGGATTGTGGACCAGATGTTGGGGCATTCATTGGCCCTTGCAGAATTTCGGGTTCCAGTCAGATTTATTGAGGGACTTTTACCCTGCTAGATTATCGACAGGCAGGTGTTCCGCTTCCGGCGGCGTGAGCTGACGCCGACTCTGGAGGAGTACCAGAGATTTACTGGCTTGTATTTAGAGTTATTGTGCGCTCGAATGGCGATTAGTGATATGAGGAGGCCGTTTATCAGGTTATCCGGTCTCCGTCAGAGTGTAGTCATGGATGAGATCATTTCAGGGCACGTGATCTCTATGGACTTCTTGATTGAGCGCTTTGGCGAGCTTGATAGTTATGGTTGCCACGTCGGAGATTTCATTTGTTCAGCAGAGGCATGGCATGTGTCTAAGATAGGCATCCTACTGATGTGTGTTGTGGCATATGTCTACATGTCGTTGCGATTGGATCATCTAGATGTGGGATTGGTAGTAGTGGTTAGAGCCCTTAGACAGGGTAGCACTATCATCCCGATGATATTGGCTGAGATATTTAGATCTGCCACGTATTGTAGTACCCATCCAGAGGGGTTTTTAGGGGCAGCTCGGTCTTGCTGTATATATGGCTGATGTCCCATATACGACTGATTGGATCATTCAGGCCTAGGGGTTTTTGCTTTACTCACGAGATATCCAGAGCTTTCTCTTTTCAGCCTGCGGAGTGCATTGATGCAGAGTCTTGGTCGGCATTTATATCGGATATTGAGCATCTGTTTGTGATCTTGCCATGCTTAGGGCTAGCATCCCCATATAGCTTTATCACTCATGCATCTGGCCTGGATTATTTACCCTTAGCGGGTTTGAAAAGAGTGACTTCCTATCATCCTTTGGCAGACATGTGTCAGTTTGATCAGCTGCAGAGTTTACACCATTTCGAGGGGTCTGCTGATCATAGGATGTCGGCTTCTTCCATGTTATCCGTCGACTTGGTCAGAGTATATGAGTGTTGGACTCATCAGGAGAGGGCTGATTTCTCCAGTAGCCATCTGGGCTGTTCTCCGGAGTATTCTGCATGGTGGGAGTCAGAGACAGGAGTGGTAGCAGAGGCTTCTTCATCTCCTAGTGTGGACTCTAATGAGGAAGAGCCCATGGAGGATCCAGATTCTCCTACCGAGGATAAGCTGTTCACGGGTTTGACTGCTGCTCTGGTTAGTGATTCCCCGACCATTCTTGTGGGGACAGATCCGGCTTTAGCAGACTCACTATTCAGGAATAACCTTTGAGCGAGACTCGTCTAGAGCACAGATGTTGGCTGCTTTGTCTGGCAGAGATTTAGCTTTTGCTGAGAGGGATGGTCTCAGGGCTGCTTTGGATGCTGGATTGATTGAGCGGGAGGAGCTCCGCTCTGCTCTGGATACTGCAATTGTAGAGCGAGACGAGATTCGCTCGGCTAGGGATGCAGCATATGTTGAGATCGAGGAGACTTTGATTACTCGAGACGCAGCTTTTGCGGAGAGGGATGAGGCTATAGCTTCCCGTGATTTCCACATTACTGATAGTACTGCTCTTCGATCTTACACTTATGGTTTGATCACCGAGATGAGTGCTTATATTGATAACCACAGTGCCACCTTGCAGATGACTGTGGATATTCTGGGCCGTATAGAGGCTGAGTGGACTGCACTTACGGCTGCTCCACCATCTTCAGAGAGAGATGCCATACTGGCATTGCTGACCCGCTTATCCTTGGGTCCATAGACTAGCTTTATTTTTCCTGCACAGACTAGATCAGCCATTTTTGTCATGTACAGGCATTATGTATATAAAGCAATTTTATATATCAGAGAAATATATTTTTGATGCACTTCCCTGACTGGAGATGTATTGTCATTGTTGAGTAATTACCACTTCTTTCATGACTCGCAGTTGTTGATGTATCTTGAGCTTCTCCTTGATGGACTGACAGTAGAGATGTCAGGGAGTGTCTCAGATGGGCCTGTTGACCAGGGTAGTTTGATAGAATTTAGCTTCTATTTATCTTTGGTGTCTTGGAACTGGTCTTTTATTTTTTCTTGAAGGTTAAACTGCGCCGTAGATGGCTGCCTATGTACTCCCGGGTTGAGGGAGATCAGGTCATTCGTAGTTCTGGCTAGTTTGGTTGGAGAGTTTTGAAAAGAGTTTATCTTGGATTTTGAGTCTGGTTTGATGAGTTTTTGAGTTTTTATTGGGTTTGACCGCACCAGAAATGGTTGCCTACGTACTCCCGGGTTGAGGGAGATCAGGTCATTCGTAGTTCCTGCTTTCTAGTGAAAAATCGAACCTAATTTGATTTGTAGGACCCGAATACGGGTATGCATGTGATTCAGACATAATACCTTTTCACGGTGTCTGAATTGATGATTTGGGGAAACTCGGTCCCATTCATCTCTTGCAGTTTGATAGCGCCCCCTGTCAACACTTTTTTGACAATAAAAGGGCCTTCCCAATTTGGGGCAAATTTTCCTTTGGCTTCATCCTGATTAGCCAGGATTTTCTTTAGCACCAAGTCATTTTCTTTGAATTGCCAAATTCGGACCTTCTTGTTGTAGGATCTAGTGATCCTTTGTTGGTATAACTGTCCGTGGAAAATGGTCGTAACTCTCTATTTCATCTATCAGAGACAGCTGATGATACCGATCTTGCAACCATTGATCTTCATCTATTTGAGCGTCGATCAACACTCGCAAAGATTCCATCTCTACTTCTATGGGAAGGACTGCTTCCATGCCATAGACCAACGAGTAGGGGGTAGCCCCAGTAGAGGTGCGCATTGACGTCCTGTATGCTAACAGAGTTAGAGGCAGAAGGTCAGGCCAGTCCTTGTGATTGGCAGACATTTTCTGCATGATCTTCTTGATGTTTTTGTTGGCCTCTTCGACAGCGCCGTTTATCTTGGGCCGATAGATGACGGAATTGAGATGCTTGATGTGGAACTTACTGCACAGATCCACCATCATTTGATTGTTCAGATTTTTGGCGTTGTTTGATACGATCACCTCCGATTGTCCATATCGACAGACGACATTGTTTCTGATGAAACTGATGATGGCCTCTTTTGTGACTTTGGGAAAAGAGGCTGCTTCGACCCATTTGGTGAAGTAATCGGTCATAGTGAAAATGAATCGATGACCGTTACTGGCTTTGGGTTCCACTGGACCTATTACCTCCATTCCCTACATAGAGAAAGGCCATGGTGAACTAATGTTATGCAGCTCATTTGGAGGAGCGTGAATGGCATTTCCATGTATTTGGCATTGAAAGCATCTCTTGACGTGATCATCGCAATCAGCTTTGAGTGAGATCCAGTAATGTCCTATTCTGATTATCTTTTTGGCCAGTAGATGACCGCTCATGTGTGGACCACAGACTCCGCCATGGACTTCATCCATTAGTCTTTGGGCTTGCTCATTGTCGAGGCATCTTAATAGGCCTATTCCAGCATCCCTTTTATAAAGTGCATCTTCGCTCAGATAAAACTTCATGGCCATTCTGAGAATCCGTTTTCGCTCTGATTGGCTTGCACCAGCTGGTGTGGATCCATCACGGAGATATTCCTCGATGTCTTGTAACCAAGGCTGCTTGACAGAAGGTATTTCATCTGATACTTCTCCCACATAATTCCCATATGTTGGGGCTTTCTGAATCGTGAACTGAATGTTGGGCAATCCGCTCCTATCGGACATGCAGATTAATGAAGACAACATTGCTAATGCATCAGCAAAGTCATTCCGACCCCGAGGAATGTGAACGAAGGTTATTGCTTCGAATTCTCAAGATATTTTGAGGACTTGCCGATGGTAGGGCAGCAAATGCAGTTCTTTAGTGAGATACGCGCCGGTAGTCTGTCTGATGACCAGCTCAAAATCTTCGAAGACGAGTAGGTGTTTGATAGACATGGATTGGGCTAGCTTCAACCCCATGATACAGCCTTCATACTCCGTCGTGTTGTTGGTGTTGCCAAATTAAAGTTTGGTAGCCACATGATATTGATCACCTGTACCAGGGATGAGGACTGCCCCAGCTCCAGCACCTTCCATTTTTACCGCTCTGTCGAAATATATTTTCTATGGCTGGACTGTATTCTCAGACTGGAGTTGTTGAATTATCATGATCCCATCGCCTGGGAAATAGGTCTCCAGGGGCTTGAACCCTCCTGAAGGTGCTTCTGCTAATTGATCTGCAATGCCTTGACCCTTGATTAACTTCGGAGTCACGTAGACAATGTCGAATTACTGTAGGATCAACTGCCATTTGGATAGTCGGCAATTCAGCATTGGTTTGTTGAATACATATTTGAGCGGATCCATGCGGGATATGAGGTAGGTCGTATGCCCGTGCAAATAGTGTTGCAACCTCATGGCGGCCCATGCTAATGCACAATATGTCTTTTCGATCAGGGTGTATTTCTGTTCCCCACTGCTGAATCTTTTACTGATATAGTAGATGGCTCTTTCCTTGCTACTATCATCCTTATATCCTAACATGCAGTCCATTGTATTGGCATTGACAGACAGGTACATGAATAAAGGGACTCCCTCCCTTGGGGGTATCAGAACAGGAGCTTCAGTCAGCTATTTCTTGATGGCAAGGAAGGCTTGTTGACAATCCTCATTCCACGTGGTGGAGGAATTCTTCCTTAAAAGCTTGAAAATAGGCTCACAGGTTGCTGTGAGCTGGGAAATGAATCTTCTTATGAAGTTGATCCTTCCCAGGAATCCACGTATCTTCTTCTCTATACGAGGTACGGGCATTTCAGTAATGGCTTTGATTTTGGCAGGTAGTTCAATGCCCCGATTGCTCACCAGGAATCCTAACAGTTTGCCTGCTTTGACGCCAAAAGCACATTTGGCGGGATTTAGCTTGAGGTTGTATTTACGTAACCTGTTGAATAGCTTCCTGAGATGGTCTATGTGATCATCCTCCCTTCGGGATTTGATGATGATGTCGTCAACATAGACTTCTATTTTTTTATGCATCATATCATGAAAGAGGGCCATCATGGCTCGCTAATACGTTGCTCCGGCATTGATGAAGCCGAAGGATAGTCGTCGATAGCAGAAAGTTCCCTAGGGAGTGATACAGGCTATTTTCTCCAGGTCTTCTTCAGCAACCATGATTTGATGGTAACCAGCAAAGCAATCCACGAATGAATACATGTCATACTGCGCAGTATTGTCGATTAGAATGTGGATGAAAGGTACTGGGAAGTTATCCTTGAGGCAGGCTTTGTTCAAATCCCGGTAATCCATATATACTCGTACCTTCCCTTCTGGTTTAGGTACGGGGACTATGTTTGATAGCCATTCGGGGTAGGTTAATATCATAATGATCTCGGCCTTGAATTGCTTAACGACTTCTTCTTTGACTTTGAGACTCCACTCAGGTTTCAATCTCCTAAGTTTTTGTTTGACTGGTTTAAACCCTTCTTTGATGGGCATTTGATGGATGACAATGTCTGCGGATAGACCGATCATGTCTTCATGTGACCATGCAAACACATCCTGGTACTGTGTTAGGAGTTCGATCAGGTCGGCTTTTTGATTTGGTGGGAGGTCTAAACCTATTTGGATTTCTTTGATGTTTTCGGAGGTTCCTATGTTGATGGTGGAGGTTTGGTCGAAGTTTGGTTTGGGTTTGTCTTCGACCCATTCCTTGATCTCCTCTGGCACCTCATAGTCATCTTCCTCCTCTTGATCAATATCCATCAAGTCGAAGCTCAATTCTACATCCAAGTCAGAGTCATCTTGACAGGTTGGCATCTCATCAGCAGAGACACACACATCCAATGCTTTCATTCATATATACAACTGCTTAAACACACATGGCATTTGCAAAGCATGACAAAAGTTACTACTCCAGCTGTGTAATCAAAAGTAAGAAGTAAATGAAAGCATGATTAAGGGCAGATGTACTCTCTGCCCCTTTACCCTTTTTAACTTAGGCAAGGGACACTGTTCCAGTTGTCTAGTGTCAGATTCTCATGAATAGGGAGAATCAATGAATTGTGTTCGTCCACCTCGTCTTGGATGATGACTGAGACATCCTTGAGAATAGGGCCAAGGCTTTTCTGTGGATTGTTCCTTTTCTTGATGTGAGGAATTTGGACATGGTCGTTGTCATTGTCAGGGAGTTCGTCATTCATACCCTTGTAGTTGAGAATGACTCTCATGTTAGTGAATGGGTCTCATCCTTTGTACATGATCTTTTCTTTTCCCTTTTCGCTGTTTGCCTTAGGCTTGAGGGCTTTTCTTTCATGGACAAGTATGATTGGAGGAAATAGTATGGCTGATACCACCATAGGGATCTTCCTCGTAGGTTTCACCCATATGGCATTTGTGAGGTTTGGGAGCAGAATTGTAGAGGTATGAGCCTTGGGATGTTTGTGTGGATTCTAGTGGCTTGACCGGGATAAATATCCCAGTCCTGCTCTTCCCATCTGACTTGGGATTTGGATTGGCATCTTAATACCTTGCTTATCCTTTCCCAACCCGTCTCTAGGTTGGAAACCCGAAGATACCATCTCTTGGCCTACGGTCATTACTTCAGTGGACACTTTAGGCTTGAGGGCTGGTGCCCCGATAGGGAGATATTGAATATCGCTTACCTCGAAAGCTTGAAAACTTGCAGTTTTAATCCCCGCATCCAAGCTAATCACTGGCATGTCCCCATGTATGTAGGTAGGGTATTCTAGTTTGGCATTGACCGTGATGAGGCTGTCTTTAATGATGTACTTGAGTTGCTGATGGAGGGTGGATGGCACTGCTCCTGCCATGTGGATCCATGGTCTTCCTAACAGCAAATTGTACCTAGTGACAATATTGAGCACTTGGAAGGATACGTAGAAGGTGTGTGGACCAATTTCTAAGGGAAGCTCGATTTCCCCCATAGCCTGGCGGCGAGATCCATCGAAATCCCGGATGACCATATGACTGGTTTTGATCCGATTCAGATTGATCTTCATTCTTTCCAACGTGTCGTATGGACAAATGTTGAGGGAAGATCCTCCGTCAATAAGTACTCCTCCGATCACGTATCCGGAGGACACTACAGCTATATGCAGGGATTTGTGATGGCCCCTTCCCTCAGCCGGGATATCATCGTCTATGAAGGATATCACACTGTTGTTGAAAATGTGTTCTATCATGTGACAGAATTTCTCTGTGTCTACCGTGTGTGGTAGATGGGCTTCCTCTAGTACCTTCACTAGAATGTTGCGATGATCTTCTGATGATAAGACCTGATCGAGGATAGACACTTTCTTGGGTGCGTCTTTTAAGCTTTGTACTACCTTGATTTCATTGTGTCCCATTTTGTTGAGGAACTCTATGATCCTTTCGTCAGCCACCTTTTCTTTTGCTTTGGTAACTGGTTTAATCACCCGCTGAGGCAGGTATAATGGATTATCCTTTGATAGGATGGAAATGTTGTTTGAAGTAGAGCTTTCAATGTCCCCGTAGTTCCATGGGACCTTCTTCCGACTGATGATTGGATACGCAAGATTAGAGGCTGAGGTGCAGCCACCTTCACAAGATGTTAAACTTCTTAGACCCCTGTCCCTGTTAGTACTAGGGGTGTGAGGAATGATTCCTTATCGTAAGATACGACAGCCACTGTGTCCTAGTACCATGTATTGGGGATCCAAAGGCTATCTTTATCTGAAATGTCGAGGATTTGATCTCCTCTAATTAGGTCACCTTTCTCAATCAGGTCTTGAATTAGATTGCGAAGTGCCCAGCATTCTTCTGTATCATGGCCGAGAGAGTTGGAATGGTACTGACATGTTTGGTCAGGTTTGAATTTTTTGGATTGAGGGTTTAATGGGGGTAATAGATCTATAACCATCCCCTCATTGATCATCATTTGGAGGATTTCTTCCATTGACTGGTTCAGATTGGTGAAGCTCCTTTGAAACAAGAATTTTCTACCTTCTCGGGTATACTCATTTTTGACCATTGGTTGTTCGTGCAATTGGCAATGATCCTTATTGGGGATGGAATTGACTTCCGCCGGAGGAGAATGACTGCCAATGGATTGATAAATTTGCTTCAGCATCTTCCTGGTGAGTTGATGCTGGTAGACGACCAGTTCAGCCAACTGCTCAATCTGTTCCTTAAGAGACTTAACTTCTTGCTCCATCAGGAAACGCTTCTCAAAAGTTTCCCAACTCTCTGGGCTACTGAGATTGGATTGACTTGGTTCCCCAACGTAGCGGAGGTATTTAGATACTTCTCCATTTGAGGCGCTGATCATGTTGACATTTTCCTCTTTATGTTGTGGGAGAGGATTGTCTTGGACATGGGGTTGGTCAGGCTTTGTTACCACAATTTCTCCGCTGTCAATCAAGTCTTGAATTTTGTACTTGAGAGACCAACAGTCTTTAGTATTGTGGCCTGGAGATCCAGAATGATAAGCACATTTCTTGTTAGGATCAAAGTTCCTTCCGTTAGTGTTGGTTGGTGGAAGGAGTTAAACAATTTTCTTCTGAGCTGTCAGAAGTTTGAACACATTCTCGAGGGAATCCCCTAATGGGGTGAAATTTCTTCGACGCCTGACTTTCATGTTTTTCTGGAATTGAGGGTTTGCAGGCTGTGCTGAAGCTTGGAAAGGGGTATAGTTCCTCCTTTGAATGGGCATGTGGTTTGACTAGCCCCTTGAATTTTGTCCTTGTAAAACTAAGGAAACTTCTTCATCTTTCTTTTTATGGACCCTCCTAGATTACTCCCGTAATTTTCGGATTGGATATGTTCGGCGACAGCTTCGCGGGCGGTTAGATCTTTTATCTTCCCGGATTTGAGCCCCATTTCTGCCATTTTGCCATGCTTAATCATTTTAGCGAATGGTTTTCCTATTTTTGGTAGGACCCTCTTATAATAAGGTGCTTCTTGGATGTCGATGAAGGTCATGACTATTTCAGATTTAGTCATGGCCGGGGGTAACTTGTGCTGCGACCCGTGTCCATCGCTAGGCATATTCTCTGAATGATTCAGTGTTCTTCTTCTTGATTTTGGTTATTTGATATCTGTTTGGAGCCAGCTGTGATTAGAAACTGTACTGGCTGAGGAAGGCATGGGCCAGCTCTTCCCAACTATGAATTTTGGAGTTATCCAAGCTACCAAGCTCTGGCTTCTCCGGTTAGACTCTTCTAGAATAGTTGCATTCGAAGCTTCTCATCCTCAGCATAGGATCCAAGTTCTCCGATGAAGACTTTTAGGTGTGTGTAAGGATCCCCTGTTCCGTCATATTTCTCGAACTCAGGGACTTGAAATATTTTGGGATACCGAGCCCCAGGGAATATGCATAGGTCAGAGTAAGTAACACTGCCAAACACCCCAGTCCCTTTAACAGACCGGAGGGTCTATCTATTGCATTTTCTTGAGAATGTCACCAGCTTCCGGCTCTTTGACGAGGGGGGTGATCTCAGGAGTTTTATTGGTGGTATCCTGGTTTTGTGGTCCAGGAATCTGAGTTTCGGCCTTTTCTGCATCTTGACCGCCAGCACCACTACCAGATGTTCCTGGTTCTGGATGAGCTTGAGATTGTTTCTCTTTAAAGGCCTTACTTTATTCTCCCAGAAAATCGTCTAGCTCGGCTATCTGATTTTTCAGTCCTTTGAATTCTTCCCTGGAGAAAGGGGTGGATTCAGGTGGAGCACTTGAAGCCATGTTCGCGGATGGACTGAGTGCTTTCTTAAATTTAGATCTGGTGACAGGACCAATTTTTACACCTACAACAAAACGTATGCGTGTCAATTTCCTGAGGTAGGTAAGGGTTGGATGCATGATGTGTTTTTTAGTGTTTATCCTGCAAAACTGAGGTTATTTGTTTTGATGGCAGGATGACATGTATTTGACAGGGAAAGTAAATATTTCATTATTAATTTTTACATTGTGCTCCTCAGTAATTGGAGACTTGACATGGAATTGAAAGAGGAAGGTATGAAGAAGCTTCCCTTCGAATTTGGTTAATCAGAGGCTGACCTATCCTAGGTTTACTCTCGCGACTTTTGTTTCGGCATGAAGGCTCCCAGATCATCGCAATCTACTAGAAGGGAAGTTAATCCGATCGTTCAACTGGAGCGAATCTGAGTGGTGTATTTTCATGAGGCACCCCCAGAGACTTAATCTTCCCCAAAGTCATTACTTAACACCGACCGGGTTATCCTCCTTGTGAGAGGGACACACAACATGTATTCTCATACATCATGCCTTACCATTGTGCATATAATGACATGGGTGCGAAGCACTAAATAAGGGTGCGAAGCACTAAAGCAGGAAAGCATTCATTCACATTCATTCAATATAAAGACGCAGCATTCACTCATCCATTGACTGTGGAGATGCAGGATTTCACGCATTCAATAGTTTTAAAAGGGAAATGTTTGAAAAGATTAGAAAGCAGCCTAAGCCCTCTACTGTCCCCAGCGGAGTCGCCACCTGTCGACGTTGGAAAATTTAAGAATCCCGCGGGTCGGTTCGTAACCCGGGTTTCCTCAAATTGATCTTCCTAAGTTCTCTCTACCCTTATTCTTTTTATTTAGGAAAATTTATTTGAAAGGTTTTTTAGAAAAGAGGCCAATATGTGTTTATGTAGACGATTTTTATGTTTTAACAAAGTCGCCAGTTGGTAGATTTAAAAATGGTTGTACCAACTCAACCGAGTTTGATTTGAAAAGAGGCCCAATTGCTGGACACTGTCGAAACTTGATCTTTGAAATCGGAGTTTTAAGTTCGGGGGCTTGGTTAAGTGTGGGGAAGGTGTTAAGCACTCCACGATTCCCGTGTAAACACGGTACCGCATCTTTTCAATATTTCCCTTAAAACTGTGAATGCGTGAGTGAATGCTGTTTGAAAATTGGGCATATTGATTTGATTGATTGAAAGCTTT
This sequence comes from Panax stipuleanatus, assembly GCA_020205555.1. Taxonomy (NCBI): domain Eukaryota; kingdom Viridiplantae; phylum Streptophyta; class Magnoliopsida; order Apiales; family Araliaceae; genus Panax; species Panax stipuleanatus. The sequence continues at coordinate 20,205,626 of CM035121.1, read as the reverse complement.
GATAGACTTCGTTGAGCCTATATACGAAGGGTTTGATTTGATTTGCAAAATCAGTCTTTGATTTGATTTGCAAAAGCATTTAATTTGATTTACAAAAGCTTTTCTTTTGATTGAAAATGATGTTTTGAAAGCTGGTTTATCAAACCCTTACGCTGCCATAGGAATTGAAGCGTATCGCTACTTTCAATTTTTTATCTTTATAGCCTTAAGGCTGCATGTGAAAGGTGTTTTGCCGGGCTGCGAAGCATCCTCGACCACAGAAATAGACAAGTGTCGGTCTCCTCATGGGTATGAAAACCATTGGAGGGACGCTGACATGATAATTTTGATGTTTCACTATGATGAGACCTTAAATCCTGATAACCGTTTTAAGGTCTGTGTATGTACATTTTACAGAAAAACTGGCAGGGTACATCTGTAAATTGGAGTTTGTCCATCATGGGAATTAGATCTCGATCGATTTGATCGTGAATCCCACGATTCCTAGGCTCACATATGAGTAGCGCATAAACCTGCACAGTTCAAATTTGCACAGAAATGGATATATATACATCATCACGTCGCAATGGAACCAAGGATTCATCAACAAATCCTGGCTGCGAGTGGATAAAGTGCTTCGTTCCCACTAGATAGCGATCTAAGGGACACGAGCATGCTTTCAAAGCTGAAACTATAAAAATAACTAGATTTAAAGAAATCTCAGCCATTATAGCTTCCAGGTTCTATCAGGACTTGTTTGAACCGTTGAAAGCTAGAATTGGCGAGATTTGGATGAATCTAGTCCGCCCGCAGATATGTCAGTGCAGATTCATATACAAATGAATGTTAAATGTAGCAGTTGAATGAATTGAGTAAAGCAATATATATATATATATATATATATATATATATATATATATATATACAAAAGCTGTAAAAGGGCGATGGGTTTTCTTTAGCAAGCCCGGACTGGAATTGAAATATATATATTTATAAAAAACTATAAATAGCCACTACATAATCCAGGCTGTGACAGAAATATATATATATATATATATATATATATATATATATATAAAAAATACTAATAAAGGCGATGGGTGTTCACGCCGGTGCCCGTACTAGAATTGAAATTAACATAAAAGTAGTCAACTAGTGACTGGGGAGAGCACCCAGTATGGCGAAGTGTGCAAAAGCAGTAAAATGGCCACAAATTAATCCAGGCCGGACTGAAAATATATAAATATATATATTGACAAAAATGTAGTCAACCAGGACTAATATGAGAACCAGTGATGGTGAAAGTCGCTTATATATGCCTAAATATATGTAAAAGCAATAAACTACCTCGGATTTGACATCCGGGCTTGACAGAATTGAAATGTTAGTATATAAACAGTTAAATATATACAAAAAAGGGGCCAAACCCGGACTGGGAAGATAACCCAGTCCGGCGGAGTTGCCAGAATGTGTGTGCTAGTGCATTGAAGCTGCTGGAGCTGACAGATCATCAATACGAGTTGTAGAAATGCAAAAATTTGCTTTTTTGTACAAAAATGTACTAAATTTTGACGAAAAAACGGCCACGAAACTAAGTTCCGGGCATATTTAGAAGATGAAACTTCGTGTGCAAGTGGAAAACAGTGCAAAGTATTAGTATTGACTTTCTGATCGGAAAAATACTTACAATGGACTGCAATACGGGCTTTTTGCCAAATCGTAGGCTTTAAACGTCCAAATCCATCGGTTATTTTCTGATATGTGGTAGTATATGGGTATATCTACATGTTGGAGTGAAAATATTTGGGTTTGGAAGTGGTGTAAAAGTCAAAAAATCAGACGGGCAGAGCTTCGCTGCGTTTCTGAATTCTTCAAAATAAAGCGGCTGCTGCAGGTAGAGGTGCGGCTCCCCTAGGTGGGGCCCATGTGCCGGGTTCCATCATTTTGAAGTACGTGCACTTCGAACAACGCGCAGTCGAAGTTAAAACTTTTCAAACTTTTGATCAGAGCGTCCATTTGAGGCGTGCGATACCTTTTCGGAAAGCCTTCGCCGAGAGTGTCGCAATGACATGGGATAAAATATTTTTTGGGTCCAAGAAGACGGGTTCATAACCAGGTCTTCGATTCCCCGCAGTTTATCCGTTGAGCTGTCTTGCGTTGTTTGCACTCGGGAACGTTGTTGTGGTTCGTTCTGACTTCGATGGCATTAATTCTGCTTGAGTTTGACTGAATCGGTTGAGAGTTGATAAAATGACCATTTTGCCCCTCCCGGGGTTTCCTGTGGTGTCGGCACGGCCTTTGATGGATCTGGCTTCCTAGGGTTGTCTCTGGGGCTGAACTGCACTTCCCGGATTGATGTCGGGGATGACTTGACACGTTCTGGATTGATGTCCAGGTTGACCTGTACTTCTCGGGTTAAGATCGGGGCTGTCTTGAAGGCCCGATCGACGATCAGATTTGAGTTGATAGCCTAATATTAAGATCGGGGTTGATCTGACGGTCCGATTGGAGATCGGAGTTGGATTGACTATCCGATTGGAGATCGGAGCTGGATTGACGGTCCGATTGGAGATCGGAGCTGGAATGACGGTCCGATTGGAGATCGCAGCTGGATTGACTATCCGATTAGAGATCGGAGCTGGATTGACCGTCCGATTAGAGATCGGAGCTGGATAGGCGGTCCGATTGGAGATCAGAGCTGGATAGACAGTCCGATTGGAGATCGGAGCTGGATTGATGGTCCAATTGGAGATCGAAGCTGGATTGACGGTCCGATTGGAGATCGGAGCTGGATAGAAGGTCTGATTGGAGATTAGAGCTGGATAGACGGTCAGATTGGAGATCGAAGCTGGATTAACGATCCGATTAGAGATCGAAGCTGGATAGACGGTCCGATTGGAGATCGGAGCTGGATAGACATTTCGATTAGAGATCGGAGCTGGATTGACTGTCCGATTAATTATCGAAGCTGGATTGATTACCGACATTGGTGATCGGGTTTAGGTTTTAGAACTAACATTGGCTGCCGAATTTGAATTGAAGGACCGGTATTGGTGGCTGGATTTGAATTGAAGGACCGACATTAGTGGTCGGATTTGAATTGATTGACGATTTTGCCCTCCTACAGTGTTAGTTTTGGGGAAAGGAAAATTTCGAGTGTCTACAGTGATGATGAGACTAATTAGTAGAATATATATATATATATATATATATATATATATATATATATATATAACTTATGTAACTTATGTAGCACAATAGATTTATTTTTTTGCTAAATTAATTGATTTACATATGGGAATGATTTTTTTTTTTTTGGAGATTTCAGAGGGAGTATAAGTGTTAAAGTGTATGATAATGTTATCACTAAAATACATGAATTTAAATTTTATAAATTGACTTCTACATCAAAGTATAAATCTTTTATTGGAATATAAATACTATTAAAAAAATTAACAGTACTTAAGGTCTTTGAAAAGCTTAATTTTTATTTTTATTCATGATAATATATATATTTATAGCAAAGTTTCTTGTTTGGTTTCTATTCCTTTGTTTGGCTAGCCTCTAGCCTTTGCAGGTCTATTAACAATTTAACATTACTTTGCATGCCTATTACTATTAACATTACTTTGCAGGCCTTTACAAGTCAATGATATATAAACTATAGTGCTTGCCTCCATGCTCCATCAGTCATCACAGATCAGTCCCATCCCATCATCATTTTGCTGAAAATCAAAAAAGACACCCAACAAAGGAATAGAGTTGTTGGGAGTGGGCTAGACGCTGGAGCTTGGAGTGCTGGGGGGAGCCTGAGGGCTGGGGCCTGCTTGGGGGGGGGGATTGGGAATGATTGTTGGGCTGGGCCGCTGGGTTCTGGACAATAAGAAGGTGGAAGGTCAGGCCAGGCCGGTCCAGTCTTCAGGCCGAATCCCAGGCCAGGTCAGGCAGACTTAGGCTTCAGGCCGGACCAGGCCCAAGGCCATGCCAAATATTTGCCAAAAATTTATGGTCTGATCTTAGCCTTGTAGGTCGGGCCTGGCCGATCTAGGTTTTGACCAGGCCAGGCTTTGACCAGGTCGGCCCCAGGCTGGATCAAGGCCAAGCCGCAGGCTATTTATGCACCACTAGTTATTGGGGAGCATGGCTACAGGAAAACTTCTTCGGATAATTGTGTATTTGTGCAAAAAAAATTTGATGATGATTTTATTATCCTTCTGCTTTATGTTGATGACATGTTGATTATTGGCAGGAATTCTTCACGGATTGAGTTGTTGAAAAAACAGTTGAACAAGTCTTTTGCGATGAAAGACTTGGGTCCAGCAAAGCAGATACTTGGTATAAGAATCACACGGGAAAGGAATGCTAAGCAATTATTTTTGTCACAAGAGAAGTACATCGAGAAGGTAATTCAAAAATTTCACATGGATAAGGCTAAAGTGGTTAGCACTCCTCTTGCTTCCCATTTTAAGTTGAGCACAATACAATATCCTTCAACTGATGAAGAGAAGAAAGATATGAATAGAGTTCCATATGCCTCAGCTGTAGTAAGTTTAATGTATGCCATGGTGTGTACACGACCAGACTTGGAGTTTGTAGTTGGTGTTGTCAGTCGTTTTTTGTCAAATCCGAGAAAAGAACATTGGAATGCAGTTAAGTGGATTTTGCGGTATCTTCGGGGCACTTCCAATTTGAAACTTTGTTTCAGAAATGGAAGAATAAAGTTAGCTGGTTACACAAATGCAGATATGGCTGGAGATCTCAATACTCAGAAATCTACTTCAGGTTATATGATTTCTTTAGCTGGTGGGGCTATGTCATGGAAGTCTACACTGCAAAAGTGTGTTGCACTTTCTACAACAGAGGCAGATGTTTATTGCAGCAACTGAAGCGAGTAAGGAGTTGCTATGGTTGAATTTTTTTTTAACGAGTTAGGATTTAAACAAAAGAGATATGTATTGTTTTGTGATAATCAGAGTGCTATTCACCTTCATAATAAATTCGTCAATTCATTCCAAATCAAAATATATTGATGTGAGATATCATTGAATTAGAGATGTTTTTGACGCAAAGTTGCTAGAACTTCAGAAGATTCATATAGACGATAATGGTTCCGATATGATGTCAAAGATATTGCCAAGGGGAAAACTTGAGTATTGCAAATTGAGCGTCGGGATGGCGAACCCCTCCACATAGTCGTGACGGGGAGATTTGTTAGGTTATTCCCTCCTATGTGGGTAGGCCCAATTAGAAGCTCATATGGTCTATTAACCCATATGGATAATACAATATAGGTTTCATGAAAAACAGAAGTAACGAGTAACAAAACGAAAGAGAGAAAAAGGAAAAACTTATTCCCGTAGGAAATAGTGCATTATTTTTCAACTTAACGATCGGAAGGTCATTCGTGGTCCGATTGAGCTGCTTATTTGTGGGTGACGCCGTAACTTGTTGGTCTTCAATATAAATGGTGGGATTAAGCATCGGAGTCTCCTAGAATCAGGTTTTTCTATACGTTATTCATATATTTTTTGCGAGAGTTGGTGGAGTTTTTAAGTTTTCTCTTGTTATTCTTCTTGTTGAAGATGTATGCCAAGAATATGTTATTCTTGATGGTTGTTGCTGGTTTATGCCTCTAGTTATTGCTATAGAGAACGTTGTATTGCCCGTTATTTTTGATAGTGGAAGATTTAGTGGACTACGGTCCTTGTGGTTTTTACCCCTCACATCGAGGGGGTTTTCCACGTAAAAATTTGATTGTGTTCTTGCGTGTGCTTGTTCTCAATTATTAACTATTTGGATTATTTTTCTTATTGGGTTTACATAAGAGGAGAGAATTATATTGTTTCGTTGCGCTGTTAGTGTTATTTGTCTTTTTTTCTCCCAATAAGTGCAGTTTTTGTAGCGTAGTTCTTATTATTTGTGCTAAAGAACCTTTAATATTAAAAACCTAACCTTGCATGCCCAATTATTGATGAAACCATTTTCCTTGTCTTTTAGATAGTGAATGTGACGCCCCCAAAATAGGTTCAATACTCAACCCATTCTGAGTCGCCAAATACATGGTACAGAATTCAAATACAATCTTTTATAACATACGGTCGTGCAAAATACGACCACACAAACTATGAGCTTCGATACAAATCGTATATAATACGAAATATAAACATTCAAATTCATTCCTTATTCATTACAATTATTGTCCCACTATTTTATATAATAGTGAGGATTTCTATAGATCTAACTCTGATCATCACACTGTTCCCCGACTAGTCCCCTCAACATTCTCATTCCTTGAAGAGGACAATAGATGAAAAGAGTGAGCTCAACTAGCCCAGTAAAGAATATTATGACTAAGATAATGAAAAATAAATTATCGTTAGCCTTTCAATAAATCAGATAAAATATTATGGACAACAAGTTTTAGATCAATATTCGCAGCGAAAATAATAATTCATTAGAAGAGTTAAGTAGAGAATGAAGTCTACTATCTTCTATGATTTAAAAGTCCATCATTAATATTTTATCCCTATAACATCAATCAATATACATCTTGAATCAAATATTCATCTTTGCACTACGGGCCAAAGATATTCATTTGTATCACCAGTTGGTCATGTTCATCTCAACACCTATCCATCTTTGCACTACGGGCCAAAGATATTCATCAGGTAATCATTCATCTTTGCATTACAGGCCAAAGATATTCATTAAGTAATCATTTTTCTTTGCACTATAGGCCAAAGATATTCAGTATTATCACCATTTATGATTGAGGATGATGAAAAATAATACGAATAACAAATCCAGTGAGACAAAGGACAAATATTAGAGAATTTATCCAGAGTTCAAGAATGAAGATCAAAATCTGGATCCAATCAAAGAAAAAAAAATATTTTTTTTACCGTAAATAGTATCCCGTGAATAGTAACTCGTGAATAGTAACTCAACATGAAAAGATAAAAATTTCACGAGAAAGTTCAGAAAATTATTCTGGTGAAATGATACTAGATGAAGCGCAAAACTCAATAATTTTTTTGATCATTTCAGGAAATATAGAAGCAATACTTACCGTAGTAAGTTTAGAGTTAGGAATCTGACATGAAACAACATACGAAACTGCAAATGAATTTTCACCCGTCAGGCGGTAGTCCGCGCAGACAGATCATTTCTATAATTTAATAACAAATGAATACGAAGGGTTATTCACCAGGCATGCGGTAGTCCGCGTAGACAGGTTATTCCCACAGAATAATAAAGAATGGAATAATAACAGGATTTCACCATGCATGCGGTAGTCCGCATAGACAGGTTATTCCAACAGAATAATAAAGAATGGAATAACAATCCTTACAAGTATTGAAAGAAAATAACTCTCTTCATGAATACGAAAGAAATAATACCCCTTACCTTCATAGAAATTTGGATACTGCACTAGTGTAATAGCCGAATACTCTTCTTCTTTCTCTCTTATTCTCTCTATACTTTCTCTCTCTATAGCTTTAGTGAATTGGTGAGAAATAATGAAAAAATAAGCTTTTATTTATTGTCTTGACAGAGTAAGGGTAAAATAGTCTTTTGTCATAATTTATGATATCATCGCTTACATCATCGATCCTATGACATCATCGCTTACATCATCGATCCTATGATATCATTGCTTACCTCACCATTTCGATGACATCATTACTTACCTCATCGCTTCGATGACATCATTGTTTGCATCATAAGAGTTCAAATTCAATTTGTTCTCTTCCACCAAAAATTAATTCAGACTCAATATTCCAGAACTTTAATAATTCATAATAAATAACCCTTTTATCAGAAAAATATGAACCTTATGTTCATTTCATATAAAATTTAATTCTCTACAACTTTGTAGAAGAAACTTTTTCCAAATTCTGCATGAAAAATGACCCAAGTTTATATACGGATGATTTTTCCACACTCATCACTCTTGAAAATCTTTAACACACTCAAAATTTCAAAGCCTCCATTTTTGAAATAATGAAGTCCACCACATGTTTATATATATATATATATATATATATATATATATATATATATATTAAAATATTTATAATTATTAAAAGAATTCCAAATTTCATTTTCTCTCTTCCACCTCATTTTATTCATATATCGTGAATTTGTTGTAAAAAAAATATCATCACTATTATATTATCACATTATACACTTATAATGTAATATTATAATAATATGTATATTTGAATGAATTATTTTATCAGAACAGATAAAATATTCATTCTCGATAATTGTCACTTTTACTAAAAATTCACCCGTTTAAATCCACATTGAATAAATATTTACTTATCATTTTTATCAATAATTATTATTCACAAATAATATTACATAACCACAATAATGACAACCAGGTCATTTTCAGGAAAGAGGGGGCCTTCCGATAAGGATTTCTCCTTACTGGCGCGCAATTAAATAACCCCTCTTTGACAGAACTTCCTTAGACATTGCCAATAATGCTATCTAATAATATTATTCAAATAATATAAATTATTGATCTGATAATATAAAATACTGTGTAGTGACAATTATTGAAACAACAATATAAAATATCAACATAGCAATTATTGATATAAAATATCAACGTAGCAATCATTGAACCAATAAAATATTATATTGAACAGTAATTACTGTAACAATTATTGAGTAGTGACTTCTTACTTAAGAATCAATAATTAGAATTACTGTGCAATACCGTGTGCTACTATGCAACACCGTGTATTACTGTATTTTAACTATCGGGTATTTCAACAGTTTTAACGGTAAAAGTTTTACCGTTATTTTTGTAAAAAGGTTATTTCTGTCGCTTTCTATATCCGACATTCATTCCGTTGTGGGGTCCACCAATGACTGCGCCGTCGTACGAATATTTTCCGACAAAAAGAATATTCCTCGACCAAACGAATATTCCCCGACACAACGAATATTTAATAACCACTTGCTTACTTTGTAAATTTTGCACATCTCACCCATAACTTATCACATTTATCAAATCAACACCTTACTATTTCAAAATAATATATAAAGAAAATTAAATCTTTATTTATAAAATTTGGAGTCTTACAGTGAATGCTAATGTATAAGAAACCCTCAATCGCACCATGCCTACTTGTGCTCAGCCAAATAATGTAACAAAAATATACTACAAACCTTACCTTGAACTCCTAATTTACCATTATTCGAGTTTGGCAAGTAGTTTAATCATGAACATGTCGTTTATACTTCAAAGTTTGAACAAAGCAGACTGAGATAAAAAATTGGCATATTTTATCTTAGTATATATCAGTCTGGAAATAACATTGAAGGATATTATCTAATTCCATTGTTATTTCATTGCTTAAGTGTGGATTACTTCTAATTCACCTTTCGTATCAGTGCTCTCATATTTTATATATAATTTATTATCATTAAACACGATATAGTGATATCTAATCACAATTTAAATGACTACATTTTTTGGTGCCTCGGAGAAACTCTTCCAAAAATACTTTTAACTTATAATTAGTCAAAGCATGCTTACAATTTAGCCTTGAAAAGAAAAGAGAAAAATAGAATAAATAGGGAAAGTACGATTAAAAAGAAAAAGCAAATAAATTTTAACCTCATTTCTTAATGTTTGATCCAACTGACCATGGGCATATGTGATCAAAGGTGCCTTTAAGTAAACAAAGCAGCTACAAACAGAGAAAAAGAAATTGTAGGCTACAATACAATGTGACATTGTGAGCATAAGTTTATCATTTAAAGGGGCATCCGAATAGGCAAAAATGCATGACATGCAAGATCTAATTCAAACTGCTTTCTCTCAAAAACACTAACTACTAAAGTAATTTTCTTTCATATGGTATATATGCACAGATATACCACTGTCAAGGAGGCAATTTTGTTTATAAAGACTTAAAATAAAAAGCAAAATGACTTGATTTCAAGTGGATGTCCATCCCACATCGGATTTAAACTGTTTTAACTCTTATTTAACCGACTATTAATATGATAGTCATGTGTTTCTTTGCTTGAACTTTTAAAGTTCCACATTGCGTAATCGTATAATCTTTTCTTACATTTATTTCATAAATAGAAGAGATTTCAAGTGTAAAATTTTGAAGTTAAACATTGATGAGCCTAGTTTGTTCGGGCTGACCTAGGACTGACATGCCTCTTTCATTTGAGCCTGGGTCTGTGTTGGCTTGTTTGGGTGTTAATCAAAACAACACACACACACGCAAGTGCACGTGATCCACAAGTAATATAGAGTGAGTAGAGTATCGTTCTCACGGAGAATAATGAAAGTATTTTAATCTAACATGCAACAGTTCTATAACTATCTTGGTCTACTTTAACAGTTGAATAATATGTATCTTAGCTACAAATGCTATTTGTAAGGAAATAGTAAAATAACAAGTAAAATAGCCAAATAAAGGGAATATGGGGTATATAATTTCACTTAATATTTCATTCAAGACACTACACTTCCTTTCAAACTTAGTTAATTATTTTGGATTGTTAGTCAAGCACACACAAGTAAGATATGACCATCTCTCGATGTACCATACCCGTATTACATTCAATCCACAAAAGATAGAATAAATGCAAACACCCAATTTGACTAATGCACTATATGTCTATGTGAATTATAATTAAAGCAGGTTGAATCTCAAGTGCGCAATGGACTACATATGGTGCTTCGGTATATGTCTATCCTAGGCACGAAACATAAATTCCATCTCAATGTAGAATTCACATACATATGCTAATATGATTAGTTCTAAGCCTTTAATCCATTTTTCAAGTTCATATAAACTAACATGGTAATTGGTGATCAAGCAATTAAACAATTTAAAGCAACTCACATTAGACAACCCAATAAAGATAATCAACCAAGCCTCATAAGAAAATATAGAAATCTGAACTACATATTAAGATTCATCATAACCCCATAATGGAAATTAGTTCATATATAAAGCAAAATCCATCACAAGAGATTGTTCATACATTGGAAGCCAAAATGAAAAGAAAGAGATACTAAAGATAGAAATATACAAATCTGATCTCTTTCTCAAATTTGAGTATACAATGTTAATCCAAGCTCCAATGTTTCCAAATTTAGCCCTAATCTAAGCTATCTATCAAAATCTACTATAGAAACCAAGAGAGAAGCATAGATATAGAAGAAGAGTCTACAACTATCTCTGTGTGTTTCTCTAACCCTAAAAAGGCAATAAAATTAATTTATGAATGATCCCCTAACTTGAAATGCAATAAGTGAAAAGTCAACTGGTGCAGCATCAGTGACCGGTGCAGCTGCGCTAGATTTGTACTTGGCCTGGGCGTTGCTGCACGCTAGGGCATCCGGCTATTGGCTTGGGCGTAGCTGCGCTCCCTTCCTTTGTAATTTGGGCACAGCTGTGCTCTAAAAAATTTTGATGGGCTGTTGAGCTGCTACTGCATATTTCTTTCTTCCATTCCTTTGTTCACCTTAGCTTGCCTTGCCACCCGCCTTAGCTCCTTTATGTCCACATACTAGAATCCATGTCTATTATGCAGATTTGTCCTCCCTTTTTACGATAATGCCACCGGACGAGTTTTCGTCATGAAACCTACAAAATGATAAGAAATGCATGAAAAGCAACTAAAATGATTGAGTTCAAACAACAGTTTTGGTAAGTTAGTATCTAATAAGTAGGTATAAAAGTTACTTATCAAATACCTCCAAACTTAAATCGTTGCTTGCCCCCAAACAACAAAACACAGATGCAATGCAATAACTAAGTGAAATGCAATTTACTCTACATGCTACCAAATCCAAATATTAGTCTGATAGAATTCCAAAGGATGTGCCACAGAGAAACCACAACGACATCGAACACAAAATCCAACCAAGAACAAGGCAATAGTTCATAACACTTTGCAAATCAAAACATGTCAACAATGATGTAGTGTGTATGTGCTTGCTACCACTAAGCTTGATTTAGAACAAATACTTCACATGATATGCTTCTTAGAGGAAAAAATGCAGTTTCAAATCAAGAAAAATAGTAAACACATTAAGCTCCAACCAAGATTACGCATCAGTTTAAGCTAAGGGTCAATAAGGGGTTTATTATACCTTTATTTGCTCACGAGGGTGATATTCGCACTTTCCCGTGTTTACACTCGACTGTGCAATGTCTAGTCCTCTTAGGCTTTTTAGTGATACCCGTGTAGCGAGTTTTCGACCAACGACTCCCAAGCCAGATGGCTTTAGGGTGCTGGGTGTAAAGACATCCCCTAGGGCGTACTTACTCAAGTATCAAAGGCCACATAACTAAACTAGCCAAAGTTTTTATACAACATCATTTTTCTTCTTCTTATTTTTTTCTTTTTCTACCCCCTGTTTTCCCCCAAACTTAAGCTTTTGTATCATCTTGGTAATTACTAGTTGTTTTACTAAATCTCTGTCTTTAAAACAAAAATTTCCCACCAGAAGACAAATATGTGATTATTTAAACCAATCAAACAAAGAGGTAACTATATAGTGCTATTCGGTTACATTAGAATTGACAAAAAAAAGATTTGAATCATATAATGACAATATAACCTAGCCTAAGTTATCAACAATGTTCAATTAATTATGCAATTCCAATCTCATCATAGGCCAAAAGAAATTCAAACTAACTGAAAACTAGATTCATGCAATATGGATACTAATCTAAATGAAAAGATAAAGCAAAATGTATTTTATTTTTTTCATTATTGTTTTTTTATAAGGAAAAACAGGAAATAAAGAAACATGCTAAATTAAAATGCAATAAAAAAGAAAAAATTACACTAAAACAACTAAACTACTAAACTAAAATGCAAACAACTATACTATATACAAATGCAAATGCAAATACAACTAATAACTAATATGACACCTAATACCCCCAAACTTAAAATACGACAATGTCCTTATTGGAGATAAAGGGTGAAGAAACTCCCCTAGGTGGCATCATCATTGCCACCATCCTCTTGCTCGGGCGGTGTATCTGGTGGTGGATAAGGAGCAGCTGAGCCATACGTGGGAAACTTCACGAGTACTCCCTGCTGAGCAAACGCTTGAGCCAATGCCCCCGACAGACCATCTGCATACGCCTGAAAGTTCATGTGCATAACATCCATCTTGGATTGCAAGTGCCTTATATGACGATCATGTCGGGCAATGTAATCCGGCGATGGCCCTGCTGTCTGTGAGGTATGAGGTGGGGCATCTTCTTCTTCTTCATCATCTTCACTATCAGACTCATCCAGTAGAATAAAACCTAACCCGCGGATGAGATTTCTCGCCACTCCATATAGTGTATTTCTGTATTGCAGCACTGTCAATATCGCGCATCGGCAATTGAAGAGCCCTTCACCTCATTCCACCTCGCCACCTTGCAGTGACGTGTGATGATGGCTGCATGGGGAATCCCACCGGATGTGATGGCTCGCATGAATCTCAACATGGATTGATTGATAAGAAATCCTAAGTCCATGGCTTGTCCCTTTAGTATCCAATACAAAATCACCGCCCGCTCAGTAGTAACATTTTCATGATGGCTGGTAGGGAGTATGCTAGCACAAATAAAATTATACCAAGCCTTGGCATATCTATTCAGCGCTGTCTGGGAGAAGTGAATTTTCTGTGTGGTTCCTGCCTTTGTTTTCTAATTTGTTACTAGCGTGCACATCTCCTTCATAAGCTTGTCCAAATCTGTCTCGAAGAGCTATGTCTGCACCCAAAGTGTGGAAGCCGGTGTGGGATCAAGCAAGTGATATAGGGCAGAGATTGTAATACCCGAGAATTTTCTAATATTATTAAATAAATATATTAATGGAAATGAGAATTTATTTAATATAAATAATTTTGTATTATGAGATGAATTAATTCAATTTCATTAAATTGAATAATTATAATAATTGATGAAATGTGGAGTTTGAGATAAACTAGTTGAATGTCTTGTGTGGCACAGTGATGAGAAATATTAATGATGATATTAATTAACGAAGGAATTATTAAGTGAACAATTAATCTATATTAATTGTTAATTGTTATTATAGAATATTATATATTATTATAAAATATTAATAATGATTAATATGTGATTATTATTATTGCAAGAAATATAATAATAATAATAATAATAATAATAATAATAAGCAACGTGTCTATAAATATAATAAGATTTATATTTATATACTGTGCATGATAAATGAGCAATCATTGTGGAAATTATAATTTCATTGATTTATGAGAAATGGATTAATTAATATTATTATTAATTATTGATGAGACAAGTAAATTATTAACTTCTATGTGCGAGCATGCGATCTAAAAAAGTATAACGTATAGTAATTAACTATATGTTATATGAAGTGTGAAGTGTAGTGTAACTATATTATATATAGAAACCATATATTAAGATTTATTAAGTTACATATCAATGCCTATGTGACTATGTGAATGTGTGAACATTAAAATAATGTATCATGGATATATTGTAAACAATTGTTGATTAATACAATTTAATAATAAAGGAGACAGTATAGTGTGATAATATCTGAAAAGACTATATTGGTAAGATAAAATGTACATGGATTATATATGTACAAATTAAATGTACTACATGAAAATATTATTGGTATTGGCATATTAATTCTACCTAAGTATACATATAATGCTTAAGTGTATGTAATATATACTAGGCATATATGTTATAATGTAGGTATTGTATATAATATATGGTAGGCTTATTTAATTTAAACATCTCATTGTATCACAATTGCTAGAATGCTGAGATGACTTTGCTTGTCCCATTATATATGACCCATTCTTCTTCATGTGCTAAACTTAAGCCTAAGCCTACTCTCTACTCCTCAATCTCAGTGAAATCACAGCAATGATGAACTTGGATGTGGGAATCATGATTGATTTCAACTACCAATCACCAACTCCCTCTTATCTAGCATGCAATTCATTCATCTGTTAGTTTAGATTGGAAGTTAATAGCATTATCTGGATTTCAATTCTTCTATAAATATAGGCTCATCTCTTCTCTCTTTTCAATTGCTGAGAATTGCTTGAATAGTGAGTTAAGAGTTATATATATATATATCAGTGTTAAGCCTTATTGAGATAGCAGCAAGTTTAATTGTACTTGTAGAGGTATACGTCTATTCCATGTTCTTCATTTTCCATTTTTCTATTTCTGCAATTATTCTTGAATTTCAATTTCTGACTATGCCAAATTGGACTGTAATTGGATTGAAGGAAGTTTGTTTAGTTGCTATAGACTTATAAACATGTTTAAACCATAATGTGACTGCTTAGAACTGTTTTTGTGGAGTAATTTTTGTGTTTGGGCTGGGAACTGCTGAAGCAAGGAGCTCACTGGTGCTGGCCGAAGCACGGCGCAGCTGTGCCGGTTTACTACTGAGGCGCAGCGCAGCTGCGCCGGCCTCTGGAACCAGAATCTAATTTTTGTTCCTAAAACTGTTATGTGGTAGTTACTTGTATAGATGAGGCAAGCATGTTAACATGGGTAGGATGTATGTATGGGTACATAGACCTAACATAAGCATGTTTTATTAAGATTCCATGCATGAATGACAAAGTTATAGTTTTGAAAATAAACTTAAGGTTTATAATTGAATTTTGACGTATATAAGCCATGTTAATGTTCTGACTTTTGAGGCACATTAGTATGACCTAGAAACACATGCGATGCATGTTAACTCGCGTATATAAGCTCCGTAATGAAATGTGATCATGTGAACCTCGCTAAGTGAACTTAGAATTTTAAAAGGAACTTAGAGATTATGAAAAGGGGACTTAGATGTGCTATAATTATATTCGGACTTTGAACATGTTGATAGCAATCTTAGACTCACTAATATATCATACATGTGTACATACCATGCTAAGTGCCATGAAAACTAAATAAACGCAAAATGAAGCATGATTTCAAAATCGATAGCGATGCTAGTAATATGTATGTGGTAAAGATACTTGTGAGCATGCCTAAAACAAACTACGTGATCACCTCGTATGCTTAAACTAACAAAGCATGGTAGCTTACATGATTTCACGATGTTGTAAAGCCTTAATTTGTTCAAAATATAGATCTAGAACCTATATCATGTAAATTGAACGTGAAAAGGTTGAACGAGAATGAAAGTATTCTTTAAAATGTATACATGCTACGTGATATTATATGATGTTACTTGAACCCGATTTTGATGGTTAACTTATGAGAATGCCATAACTTGCTAAAATGAAATATATTTAGTATTGATTGTGGTCTTAGGTGATATTAATAATATGAGAGCATGTTTGCTAATTGTTGAGATCTTATATGATATGAGAATGTGTTTAAACTCAAAAGGAGGAACATTAAGGATAGAAATTATATTCTATATAACTGTGTAGCTAGGTTAAAACTTAGCTTATGTGTTGATCGTATATTCGAAGACAAAATGTGAAGTTAAATTATATGGCTAATGAATATCATATATATACGTAACTATATTACGATAGGAATTCGAAAGTGTTGATTTGCTTTTCGTGGATAAACTACGCTAAAGGCAAGTTCTCTAACTTACACTCTTTTAAAGTGCAAGTTTCCTTACTTACACTCATTTATAAGTGCAAGTATCTTAGACTTTTGTGTTTTACTTTATTCAAGGAACGTTGTAAGCAAGTTCCTAACTCTACTCTTTATTGAACATTCAATTGGCTTATGCAATTATTGTCGTACGAGTAAACGCTTGAGATTAAATTCAGATATTATGAACCATATACTTCATGAATAGAGTAAAAGTCGAACTATATTCTTCGGACTTTAAATCTTGAAATTGAATTTATAGTTGTTGAGATCTATGCCATTTGATTCGGCTAGACTTATATTATTGAAAGGCGACCCAAACCGATTGATTGGTGCGGGATCTTGTATTTGACTAAGAAGAACAAAATATAAACTGTCGGAGAACCGACGCGCGCACATTAGTATGATTGAGTGTTATGCATAACATAGGGTACTTTAGGCTGATCACCTGTTGTACTTGTTTTGTTGGATTTTTAGTTTATTACTGTCAATTCCTGTGGAAGTTCATAGTCCTTAGTGACTGCTCAGTATTCAGTTATATTGAAATCTTGAATTGATTTATTATTGAATCACATTGATATTATTCTGTCCCTAGCGACTGTTATTGAGAACTGTTGATATTCTTGTTATCCTTGAACTATCAAACATTGCTATACCCTTTCGAGAATTGAGAATTATATTACTTACCCTATTGCATATTACTTGCTGAGCAATTTGTGCTCATTCTTGTTTTCCCTAAAAACATTTCAGTTTAGGCTGAGCAGTGCGGACCCTCGAGTACCGACAAGGGCAAGGGAAAGACTACTGAGTAGCTTTGTTTATGTAGGACTTTATGATTGTAATAAAGAATTTATGATATTATGTACTAGTTAAGGTTATTATTGCTTAAGATATGTCTAAGCTATGTAATCATTGTTTAAGTTACGAGACCTTGGGATGTGAATAAATTATATTATTTAAATGTAATTTATTCGGTATTAGTTGTGTATTATTCCGCTGTGCGATGCGACATTTAGTCGTATTATTATTGTGATGTATTACCATGAGCACGTGACGAACCAAATTCGAGCGACCCCGTGACGGTCCTGGAATTTGGGGGCGTCACAAAGATCGCCTGTGGTGTGTAATGAACCTGCTTGCCCCGCACAAATGATATCCCATTTTGCGTCTCCCTAGCATTGGCATAGAACTCCCGCACAATAGACATAGGAGCCAGACATGGCGTTGTAGCGAACAAAAGCCACCCCTTGTTCTGAATTTGATCTAAAAGCAGCCCATCATCCTTGCTAGGTTTGAAACCTCTCTCCGAAACAAATGATTTGTTGAACATTGTGTTCCAGTAATAGTGCTGGGCGAAGAGGTTGACGAATTTGGATGGGTACAAAGTGTTGCTATTTTGCCCCTCGTCTGATTCGCTGCTGGAGGAAGAGGGTTGGGGGGTTCGGGCTCCCTTCGGCATGATTGCTAGGCTAGTATTTGATGATTTGTGGTTGCTAATCTCTCTCAAACCTAGTATCGAGCACTTGGTGTGCAACTGAGACTTCTCCTTTTTCTATCTCTGTGGGAATTGATGTTTGTGATGGAAAAGAGGAATTAAGGTTTATTTATAGGGGATAGAGAGATGGAATCGGATTTGGATTTGGACTGATAGTGATATAGAAGTTGAGAAGGAGATGGAGTGTTTTGTTTATGTTATGTTTGGAAAAGAGAGAGCAGAGTTGTGTTTGAATAGGAATTAAAAGAAACTGCTGCCGTTCAAGCCCGTTTTAAAAGAAACTGACTGCCGCTTGGGTGCAGGTACGCCTTGATTGTATAGGGTTTGGGCACAGCTGCGCAGCGCAACTGCGCGCTCTGCCTTTGTATTTCAGGCACAGTTGCGCTGCCCTGAATCCAGAGATGCAGAATTCTGCTGCTGCACTGATTCTGCCAATTCTTGCAACCACATGACTACACCTGTGAGAAGTACCAAAAATGAGTTATCACCATTTATTCCAAGCAAGCAAATATGCACTATCAAACTTTTCTTAACTTTATCAAAAATGGATTGTAAAATCTATTTCACTTTATCAAAAATGGACTATTTACTCAAACTATCAAGAATTAAACATAGGGGGAATTAGATATCAAACTAGAATTAAACATGAGGAAGAGAGAGAATACATTAGAAAATAACAAAGAATTAAACAAGGGTAAGAGAGAGAGAGAGAGAATGGGGTGCCTCCCATCGAGCGCTTGTTTATAGTCGTATAGCTCGACTGTCTCTGGGTTGATCATGGGGTGGAGAGGACAATTGAGGACTTTTGGTGGTCAATTTTGCCTCCCCAATAATGCTTCAAACACTGACCATTGACCTTGAAAGGTTGATCTTGATATTTTCCTACTATCTCAATGGCCCCGTGTGGAAATACAGTCTTTATCGTGAAAGGTCCCTACTAACGGGACTTGAGCTTTCCCGGGAATAGTCTAAGCCTGGAATTGAATAGAAGAACTTCTTGTCCGGGCTCAAATTTTCTTTTGATAATTTTATGGTCGTGCCACTTTTTTACCTCTTTCTTGTACAATTTCGAATTTTCATATGCCTGCAAGCGAAACTCATCAAGTTCATTAAGCTGCAAAAGCCTCTTTTCGCCTGCGGCTGAGAGATCGAAATTCAACTTCCTTATAGCCCAGTATGCTTTATGCTCTAACTCCACAGGAAGGTGACAAGCCTTGCCATATACCAGTTGATAGGGTGACATGCCAATGGGTGTCTTGTATGCAGTTATGTATGCCCAAAGTGCGTCATCAAGCTTCATAGCCCAGTCCTTCCTAGATGAATTTACAATTTTTTCTAAAATTCTCTTCACTTCACGATTGGATACTTCTGCCTGGCCACTCGTTTGGGGATGATAAGCTGTAGCAATCTTGTGATTTACCCCATACTTAGCTAGTAAAGCTGTGAAATATTTATTGTAAAATGGCTTCCTTCATCACTGATTATCGCTCTTGGGGTACCAAATCGGGTGAAGATATTTTTCTGAAGGAATTTCAGGATGACTTTAGCATCGTTTGTTGGTAAAGCACTGGCTTCCACCCATTTTGAGATGTAGTTAACTGCCAACAAAATGTAAAGGTTGCTGAAAGAAGATGGAAATGGCCCCATAAAGTCTATTCCCCATACATCAAAGACTTCCACTTCTAGAATTGAGTTTAGTGGCATTTCATTGCGTTTGGAAATGTTGCCCACCCCTTTGGCATCTATTACAGTTTTTAACAAACTGATGGGCATCCTTGAATAATGTAAGCCAATAGAACCCTGCTTGAAGCACTTTTGCTGCAGTCCTCTTAGTCCCATAATGGCCTCCATATAATGAAGAGTGGCATGCCTACAAAATACTAGTTGTCTCACTATATGGGATACACATGCGAATCATACGATCTGCACATTGCCTAAACAAGAATGGCTCATCCCACATATATCTTTTTACTTAATGCAAAAACTTCTTCTTCTGTTGACGAGTTAAATCTTGTGGAAGTACGTTGCTCACTAGATAGTTAACGAAACTAACAAACCATGGAATTTTTGAAGTCACTGCAAATAGCTGTTCATCGGGAAAGTACTCGTTGATCACTGCCTTGTCCTTTCTATCTTGCTCTAGACTTACTAATCTGGAAAGATGGTCATCCACTTAATTCTCTGTACCTTTCTTGTCCCGAATTTCCAAATCAAACTCCTGGAGTAGAAGAATCCATCTGATTAATCTAGGTTTTACATCTTTCTTAGATATCAGATATCTAATGGCAGCATGATCTGGGTACACCACCACTCTTGTCCCAATGAGATAAGACTTGAACTTGTCAAATGTGTAAACAACTTCTAATAACTCCTTTTCAGTGGTGGTGTAGTTTAACTGAGCATCTGATAGAGTCTTGCTGGTGTAATATATGACATGAAAAATCTTATCCGTGAGCTGACCCAACACAGGCCCCTATTGCATAATCGCTGGCATCACACATCAACTCGAATGGTAATGACCAATTAGGTGCCACAATTACAGGTGCCGATGTTAGCTTCTTCTTTAACAAGTCAAATGCAGCCAAGAAATCCTCATCAAATCAAAACGGGATATCCTTCTCCAGTAAACTACACAATGGTTTTGTAATTTTGGAAAAGTCTTTAATGAATCTTCGATAGAACCCGGCATGTCCCAAAAAACTACGAATACCTGACTGATGTTGGCGGTGGTAGATTCTCAATTATCTCCAATTTAGCTTTATCAACCTCCAATCCCTTTGCTGACACCTTATACCCGAGTATAATCCCCTCCGTACTATGAAATGACACTTTTCCTAGTTTAGTACAAGGTTGGTTTCCACACAACGCCTTAGCACCATGATCAGATTCTCAATACATCTATCAAATGAGTCTCTGAACACAGAGAAGTCATCCATGAAAACTTCAATGTTTTTCTCCACCATGTCTGAGAAAATATCCATCATGCATCTTTGAAATGTAGCAGGAGCATTGTAGAGCCCAAAAGACATCCGTCTGAATTTGAAGGTATTATAAGGACAAGCAAATGTTGTCTTCTCTTGGTCCTCTGGAGCTATGAAAATTTGGTTATACCTAGAATATCCATCTAGCAAGCAATAATACTCGTTCCTAGCAAGTCTATCCAGCATCTAGTCAATGAATGGTAATGGAAAATGATCCTTCCTAGTTGCTTTATTGAGCTTCCTATAGTCCATACACACTCTCCAACCCGTTACTGTCCATGTTGGAATTAACTCGTTGTTCTCATTTTTCACCATTGTCATCCCTCCTTTCTTGAGCACACACTGTACCGGGCTCATCCATGAGCTACCTGAGATGGGGTAAATGATCCTAGCGTCTAACCATTTCAGAATCTCTTTCTTGACCACCTCTTTTATGATGGGGTTTAGCCTTCTTTGTTGTTCAACTGTAGGCTTGCTATCATCCTCCATCAAAATTTTATGCATGCAGAAGGAGGGACTTATTCCTTTGATGTCGGCTATGGTCCACCCAATAGCATTTTTGAAATCTCGAAGGACTCTAGTCAGCTTACTTTCTTGAAATGTCGTTAGTGAAGATGCAATAATAATAGGTAAAGTATCTGATTCGCCTAAGTATGCATACCTAAGATGAGAAGGTAGTGGTTTGAGCTCAAGTGTTGGAGGTACCTCTAAGGATGGCCTCAAACGGTCTGAAGATATATCTGAACTTTCTAATGGCTTAAACGGCCCCTTAAACTTGCTCATTCTTGGAAGTGCATCTAACAACAGGAGATATTCAATCAATTCAGGCTCATCTATTTCAATATCACCCATCAGTGTGGTCTCTAACGGATCCTTGTGCATAAATTTCAAAAATTCATCATCCACGGCTCTATCAACCACATCCATTCTAAAGTATTCCTCTTCATTTATAGGGAATTTCATAGCTTTAAACACATTGAACGTGACCTCTTGATCTTGGACCCTCATAGTAAGTTCTCCTTTTTGTACATCGATGAGAGTCCTCCCTGTAGCTAAAAATGGCCTCCCCAAAATGATAGGAATGTCTTTGTCTTCTTCATAGTCAAGGATGATGAAATTCGCTGGGAAGATGAATTTATCCACCTTTTCAAGGATGTCCTCCACAATCCCTCTCGGATAAGTAATGGACCTATCTGCAAGCTGAAGATAGATGTTTGTTGGTTTTGGAGTCGGCAAACCCAATTGTGTATTGACAGATAATGACATAAGATTTATGCTAGCACCCAAGTCACATAGACACTTGTTAAATGACATGCTGCCAATAGAACATGGGATAGTGAAACCACCATGATCCTTCAACTTGGGAGGTAGCTTTCTTTGTATAACTGCACTGCACTCCTCAGTTAAAGCGACTGTTTCAAAATCTTTCAATTTCTTCTTTCTGGATAGAATACCCTTCATGAATTTTGCATAGCTCGGCATCTGTTCTAAGGCTTCTGTAAATGGGGTGTTAATCTGTAGCTTCTTGAAGACTTCAAGGAATTTGGCAAATTATTTGTCTAATTTATCTTGAAGCCTCTGTGGATACGGAACCAGTGGATATGTCCTAGGAAGAGGGAAAAGTGTTTTCTCATATGTTTCCATCTGTTCTGGTTCATTTCCAGCATTGCCTTCTTTGTCCTTAGCAAATTCTGCAGAATCCAAGTCTGGGGTAGGGCGCAGCTGTGCTTTATCCCCTTGTAATTCAGGCGCAGCTGCGCCTGCCTGTTGAAGTTGTTTTCCACTTCTGGTTGTTACTACCTGACACTGCTCCTTTACCTATCTCCTTGGATTGGCTTCTGTATTGCTGGTAAGGAGCCTTGTGGTCTACTTGTCAGCATGCTAGCCATTTGGCCCATTTGATTCTCCAAATTTTTTATAGCCATCGCTTGGCTCTTTATCATCACCTCGGTGTTAGCCATGTATTTCAACATCATCTCCTCCATTTATGATTTCTTTTTTGGTTGATGAGTTGAAGCTTGTTGATTATTTTGGTTTTAGAATCCTGGGGGGTATGAAGGTTTTGGAGCTTGTTAATGGTTTTGGTTGTTGCTCCATGAAAAGTTGAGGTGGTTTCTGTTCCCGAAATTGTAAGTGTTCTGATATTGGTTTGGTTGTATTGGTAACTACCAACAAACTGAACTGCTTCAGGATACATTGATCGGTGGGATGTGATCCCGCACAGAGCTCACAAACATAGGCCACTTGTTGCACTTTTAACTCTGCAATGGAATCAATTTTCTTTGACATAGCCGACAATTGAGCTGCTAAAGCCGTGATTACATCTACGTCCAATACTCATGCTACTTTCTGATTATTCAGTCTAGAAGTTGGCCATTGGTAATCATTTGCAGCCATGGTCTTTAATAGCTCATATGCCTCTTCATAACTCTTGGCCATGGATGCCCCTCCTGAAGCTGCATCAATGCTAAACCGAGTTTGACTACCCAATCCATTGTAAAATGTATTTATCTCCATCCATTGGGGTAATCCATGATGAGGGAATTTCCTTAGCAATTCTTTGTATCTCTCCCATGCTTCATATAAGGACTCACAATGTTGCTGCTCAAAGGTGGAAATTGCATTCCTCATTTTGGCGGTCTTTGCGGGTGGGTAGAATTTGGCTAAGAATTTCTGTGCCAAGTCTTGCCAAGTGGTAATGGACCTCGATGGTAACGAGTGAAGCCAACTCTTTGCCTTGTCTTTCAATGTGAATGGAAAAAGTCTAAGTCTCACCGTATCATCCGTTACTCCATTATACTTAAAAGTATCACATATCTCAATGAAGCTCAGTAAAAGCTCATTCGGGTCATCATTAGCCATACCCTCAAACTGAACCGAGTTTTGCACCATTTGTATTGTTCCCGATTTGATTTTGAAGGAATTAACGGTTATTGCTGGCCTTGTGATGCTTGACTGTAATTCATTGATTCGCAGCGTCGCATAGTCTCTCAATGCTTTATGTTCTTCTGCCGCCATGACTACCGGTGTCTCAGTTTCCTCTTGAATGCTAGGAGTACCCTTACTCAATCGCCAAGCCCTTCCATTGATGTTGTCCCTTCTGGGCACCAAAGTGGGCTTCTTAGACCGAGTGTGCATACACTATTCATGAGTGCCTGAAATAAAAGAAAATATAAGCAGAAATAAGATAAGAAAGATTTGTTTAACTAAGACCAATTTAATTTAAACTGATGACAAAAATAATAAAAAACAATCACTAATTCCCCGGTAACGGCGCCAAAAACTTGTTGTCTTGTTTGGGTGTTAATCAAAACGACACACACGCAAGTGCACGTGGTCCACAAGTAATATAGAGTGAGTAGAGTATCGTTCCCACGGAGAATAAAGAAAGTATTTTAATCTAACATGCAACAATTCTATAACTATCTTGTTCTACTTAAACAGTTGAATAGTATGTATCCTAGCTAGAAATGTTATTTGCAAGGAAATAGTAAAATAGCCAAATAAGGGGAATATGGGGTATATGATTTCACTTAATATTTCATTCAAGACATTACACTTCCTTTCAAGCTTAGTTAATTATTTTGGATTGTTAGTCAAGCACACACAAGTAAGATATGACCATCTCTCGATTTACCATACCCGTATTACATTCAATCCACAAATATAGAATAAATACAAACACCCAATTTGACTAATGCACTATATGTCTATGTGAATTACAATCATATCGGGTTGAAGCTCAAGTGCTCAATGGACTACATATGGTGCTTCGGTATATATCTATCCTAGGCACGAAACATAAATTCCATCTCAATGTAGAATTCACATACATATGCTAATATGATTAGTTCTAAGCCTATAATCCATTTTTCAAGTTCATATAGACTAACATGGTAATTGATGATCAAGCAATTAAACAATTTAAAGCAAATCACATTAGACAATCCAATAAAGATAATCAACCAAGTCTCATAAAGAAATATAGAAATCTGAACTACATATTAAGATTTATCATAACCCCATAATGGAAATTAGTTCATATATAAAAGCAAAATTCATCACAAGAGATTATTCATACATTGGAAGCCAAAATGAAAAGAAAGAGATACTAAAGATAGAAAGATGCAAATTTGATCTCCTTCTCAAATCTGAGCATACAATGTTAATCCAAGCTCCAATGTTCCCAAATTTAGCCCTAATCTAAGCTATCTATCAAAATCTACTATAGAAACCAAGAGAGAAGCATAGATATAGAAGAAGAGGCTACAACTATCTCTGTGTGTTTCTCTAACCCTAAAAAGGCAATAAAATTGATTTATGAATGATCCCCTAACTTGAAATGACCCCTCCTTTTAGTAAAGGGTTGATTGGTGCAATAAGTGAAAAGTCAACTGGTGCAGTATCAGTGACCGGTGCAGCTGCGCCAGATTTGTACTTGGCCTGGGCGCAGCTGCGCGCCAGGGCATTCGACTGTTGGCTTGGGCACAGCTGCGCTCCCTTCCTTTGCAATTTGGGCGCAGCTGCGCTCTGTAGAATTTTGTTGGGCTGCTGAGCTGCTGCTGCAGATTTCTTTCGTCCATTCCTTTGTTCACCTTAGCTTGCCTTGCCACGCGCCTTAGCTCCTTTATGTCCACATACCAGAATCCATGTATACTATGTAGATTTGTCCCCCCTTTTTACTATAAAGCCATCGGGCGAGTTTTCGTCATGAAACCTACAAAATGATAAGAAATACATGAAAAGCAACTAAAATGATTGAGTTCAAACAACAGTTTTGATAAGTTAGTATCCAATAAATAAGTATAAAACCTACTTATCAGTCTGACTATGAATGAATTCTCGATAGAAGACATCGAAGACTTTCACATGATAATAAAATTCTCAATAAATTTTTTCGAGAATTGATTCCGAGAGTGTTCATTAAGAATTAGTGTTTAATGGTGGTTAAAGTGAAGTGTGCAAGTGATGAGAGCTTTTAATGTGATTTGTTAATGAAAAATTATTAGGAACACAAGTGAGTAGAGTGTTGTTGTATCAAAACAGTAATCATGGTTATTAAATCCGAACCGGACTGCCGGTTCAATAGCTAAAAATCAGAACTGATCGGCACTCCAGTCCAGTTTGAACCAATAAACTATTTTTAGTTAAAAATCGGTTGACCACCGGCCGAACCAATGGTTTAACCGGTATAACCGGTTAATTGACTTAGTGAACCCTTTTTAATTTTTTTTTAATAATTTTTTTGTATCAATTTTTTTTAATATTAAAATTAATCACTTTTAGTAATATTGTAACTCAACTTTATTATGTTTTAGTTCATAAAAACGAGATTTTTTAAAATTTTATTAATTACTAATAATATATATTTTTATATATTAATGACGTCTCTAGGTAAATAACGGTTCGACCACTGGTTAGACCAGTGACCCATTCACCCGGTACCTTTTTCGTTTCGATGACCGGATCGAGTCTGAAAACGTCGACAATAATATATAAAAGATAAAGACTAATATACATAACTCGGATCCGATTACCATGAAGTTAACTTCATGGTAAATTGATCAATTAACTAATACAGTGATGACACAGAGAAAGATCACCTCCCGACTTGCGTGTCGACACTGTATTGATCAATTAACCCAAGTTAACTTCATGTTAACCACTCTCACATAACTCAATATCTAATGATTTAATATTTTGGATCGAGTTGGACTTTCAACATGTGTACTAAGGCCCACTGTGTGCACGTGCAACACTCAGACATTACATTTCTCCTAAACAATATTTATGTTAATGAATTGGAACCCAATGGTAAGTAGATCAGGATCCTCTCCATTTCATGGTCTATATTTAAAATGTGTTGAAATGTGACATATGCTGATAGAAGAGAGCGCACATTTTAAATCTGGACCAAGAAATGGAGAATCTCCATTTACTTGAAATGGAGAGGATCATAGTCCATGGTAAGGTACCAGGATCATCCTTGTTCAATCTCATATATTTTACCAAACAAGTCTAATAATTTGAAGTCGAGTTCGATTCATTTTATAGTATAATCCCTTACCTACATTATTCATTACCTAGCCTAGCAAATCATGAAGGAGCCGAGCAACACCAGAATCTTTCTGGCTTTTGTTTTCTCTCACGAACCAAGGGATGGAATCGAACTAAAGAATGAACTCAAGCAGTCACAAAACAGGCGGCGGAAAGTACTAAACTGGAGTAACAAAACAGGCGGCGGAAAGGGAAAGTACTAAACTGGAGTACGATAGGTGCAAAGGGAATTTCCAGTGGAGCGGCTAAATGCATAGAAATCAGAAAGAATTGCAACCGTGGTTACAAACATTCGCAAATAATATGCATATATTAATTAGTTATATGTAGCAAACATTAGTAACTGCAGCACAGAAAGATTGAATTGTAGGTTACTGATTTACTGTAAATATAAAAATCGAGTAAGCTTATCATTTCTTAATTATGTCAGATATTTACAATTTGCTTTGTATGGACTAGTAAGGACAACCGAACCAGAAAAAATATGAAAAATTTAGAGAGAAGAAAACCAAAAGGATGTATGCTGTACAGAGGTAGATGATGCCCATAGCTATCTGTTGGGTAACGTTACGCGCCTCAAACTTTTGGTCTGAAGTGTTTCTCAAATGATGTAACATTGAATATTCTAATGATATAACCAATCATAAGAAATATACCTAACCAAATATAGTGATGACACATCATTTGAGATAGTTTTTTAGACCAAAAATTTGAGATCTGCAGAATTAGCCCCATCTCTATATCTAAAATCCTAAAACTCATTCCCAACCCATCAACTTCTTTCTAACACATTCTTTTATCTTGTTCCTTGAAAACGAAACACCATCTCCTTCATCAAGTAGCATCCGATACAATTCCCACTCGCGGTCATGAATCCTATGTCTCCCTATCTCAACCTGGACAAAATTGAGGAAAGAAAAAACAAAGAAGCACGTCTTAAGCTTTATATAAGATAGTTTGTTGAATTAACAAAGATGGGAAAACATGAATTTAGATGCAATACCGAGAAGATGTGTATGTTGAGAATCTTCAAAGCAAGGGTAATATCATGAAACACAAGAGGCCGACCCCTGCCAGATAACTCGACTGGATTGGCTACTAGCAACTCTGTATCTGGTCCCCGGCTAACCACGTCTACCCTGAGAGGACGATTAAGTTCCATACTCAAACGAGAGCATAATGCATTTTGCTTCTCAGGGTCAACTATCTTCTTTTTGTCTTTTTGCATTACAAACAGTTCTGCCTCGCAGTTACCCCTTGGGTTTGCAAAGAATCGCCCATAAGAAATCTGACAGATGGCAAGGGTATTATTACAAAAAAGATAAGAAACAAATAGGAAAACAATTATTGTGGGAAATTTTGGTAGTCACAAAGTGCATAATCATTTCATGCCAAACTTGTCTGCTCGATTAGAACGTGAAAGAACCATGATAAATTTGCTTCATCACAAAAAGATTCCAACTTACACATTCAAGATTATTTGGAAAGTTTATGCAAAAGAAGTTGATTGTGCTAAAAAAAAAATAAGTTCTCCTTTGTTCCTGTGAAAAACAGTATGAAAGGTTTTTTTTAAGGTGAAATCAAGTACCTGAATGTTATAGTCTTTTAGAGTTCTCATGATGTCATATATGAGACCCTTGTGATCTTGACACAGAACTTGAATAAGCGTGTGCGAGGGGCTGAGGCAGTTGTCCACAGTAGTGGATACAGTATCAGAAGCAAGAGTGCCATTCACTTGTTTTCTTGGCAGCTCCAAATTGAACATGTCTTCTGTAATAAAAGATGGAAGAAACGAGGACGCTTGTAAACAAGCAGAAACTTCAGGACCAGCCAGCTCAATCTCACAACTGATCATGGCATCCAGTAGCACATCTTTCAAATAATCTACCGTTTCCTCCTGTCTCATCTTGGTATGAAGAAGTTCCCTGAGATTTTAAATAAAAATATTAATAAAATATTTTTGGAAAAAAATAATAAAGGCAACGATGAATGTGTATTCATAAAGATGAATATATATTCATAATAAACAATTTTGCCACCATTCCAACAAAGTGTTCAACAAGAGAGATCAAATTAAGACACGACTAATAACTAATGCCGAGCAACCATTTTTTTTAAAATTTGAGACCAAAGCTAGTTTGGTAATAAAATAGGTCTTGCATATGTAACCATGCACCTTCGCGAAACTAATTAATATTCAGCAACTCACTAGTCCTACAAGTGTAAAAGCATTGCCTAGTTTCAGTTATTTTTACTACACCCAAGACACATTTTACGTAAAAATTAGTGGAGAAGATGGCTTAAATGTAGCAGGATATGAGATGATAATAAATCTGGCCTATATATAACTTTGAAAATGATTTAACTATTTATGCATCATCATTTGCAATCAGCTTTTCTAGGTGGAAACCACACTTTACCAATCTGCACAAATGGTCACTCTTGCAATGAAGCTTAGGTGGAAGACTCCACCAAAGGGACAATCTTGAACATCTGACAAATGACTATATCAGATATTTCTCAGTTCATTGAGTTTTCTAGGGAGACCCATTAGTGGAACACAACACCACTTCAAATATTTTGGTTACGCCCTTCTCGGAGGTTGATTTGTTCAACAATAAAACACAGCCTGAACAAAGGATAAATGTCGTTCACATATAAATTTACTAAAAATGATTCCACTGATTCTACATTGCAAAGTAAACAGTAATAATTCTGACCGTGTTGATCTTATTTTAAGTATTTATTGGGCTTCATGTTTGATCGAATATTTCAAAGGTATAAATCCGTGTTACTAATTTTTTGGGATTGTATTCCAAATTTGATACACTTGTTATATGCAACATCCATAAAAGTTGATACGAACCTCATTCATGCTCTATGTATTTTTGGAGAACACAAAGAAGAGATTGCACCTTTGGAGTTGGTGAAATGGCTAAAGGTACCATAACAAGGCAACAATAAAAAATTGTTGCAAGATTCCAAACACTCCTTTTCATTTCCTCCATAAAGAAACATGACAATGGAAAAGACAAAAGGGTAAATGATGAGCAAAATATAGCATTATAAAATGTCAGGAAAAAGATGAACCTAGTATCTGTCACAAAGAAGAGATCCATCACTCTCCCATCCGGAGCTGTGGATACCTTCACTCTCTTTATTGTAAGCTCCAGCTCGCAAAGAACCTTGGTTACATCTACAGAAAAGAAAATCAAAATCAAACAAAGAAAGAGGCAAGGAAACTAAACAAATACATATCAAAAATATCTACTCCATATTTTGCATGTGTATAAGATATCTTAGTAGATTATAAAGACTGTTTCCTATGAATTTCTCTTATAGAAATACTCATCCTGAGTTTCTGGGAATGATTTACTTCTTCCGTAATAGCAACTTTTTTAAGGAGTTTTTTATAAATATATACCTAACATTTGCTAGAAATGTAGTAGTGGCATTAGTGTTTAATCTGATGTAAATTTATAGCCTAAACTAGAATGTATCTCTAATTTTTGAACGAATTAAAAAAAAACACTCTAATTTTGGAGAGGAGGGAGTCTATAAAATCAAACTTACTATCATTATGACTCTAGTAGTCTAGCTAGAATCACCCTTACTACAAAGGTAAGGATGAAATTATGATTTTATCAAGGGCAGAGAAGAAGATGACATTCATATTCAACAAGTATAGAAGATATTAAATTTAAACCACAACAAGATAAGAAACTCTCTAGTCAAAGAACCTAACAGTTTCCCACTCTTTAAGAAACTGAAATGCATATTAAAAATAGTGCAAATAGATCTTTGACCAAGATTCCACAAAGAAGTAACTCATTCCAAATGCCAATGAATATATCATTTTCATGAAAAAATTAAAATTAAAATTTGAGAGCAGAAGATTACCGTGTAAGAGTCCTTCCCGATCATAGTAACACCAGAACTTCAACAAGAACACATCTGGTGGTTTGGGCTGCTGAAACTCCTGTCTGTAATAGTAAATTTCCGACATTGCTGGAGTACAAGATGGGCAAACCTCTAGAAGTCTCATTTTTAATAAATTCCACCTTGTTGTTGGCTTTCCAACTACCCAGAAAACTAAGTAACACCATTTACCATCCGTTTGGACATCTACAACAACAATTTTAGAAAAATACAAGTGAAAAATTAGTTCATTTGAGTTTCAATAATCCAAGTA
The DNA here is from genome assembly GCA_020205555.1 of Panax stipuleanatus. Classification (NCBI taxonomy): domain Eukaryota; kingdom Viridiplantae; phylum Streptophyta; class Magnoliopsida; order Apiales; family Araliaceae; genus Panax; species Panax stipuleanatus. Next base: position 20,174,282 of record CM035121.1, on the reverse strand, counting down.
AAATTTACCAAATATTTTTTAAAAAAACAGTGAAGAATAAAAATGACCCATCTTAAGATTTCCAGTAAAACTCATAATCCCACAAAAAAATATAAATCAAACATTTAAAGAATCAGATGGCTTATACTTCAGTCTGCTGAGAATCTTAAATCAGCCAAATAGAATATCACAACAATTTAAAAAAAGACCCATGTGTTGTTCTGCTAGAAATCTCAATCCAATTTAGCAATTCCATGAAAATCACAAGAAAAAACCCAAAACCATAGTGGGTTATAATTCCAGGAAAAAAGGAAAATACAGGAAATCACAAGCACCCCATCAATATTAATAAAAAGTTCTCAAATCTTAGGTAAAAAAATTCCACATAATAATATTAACAAGCAAAAAAAACAACTAAAACAAAAAAGGAGTAATATAAATTACACATCATACCTCCTCTTGCAATGCTCAAACCAAAAAGCAATATAATCCTACATAAATCACACCCCAGCCCAGTTTTATCAGGACAATTAACTGTAATCATAGTATGCTCATTTTCCCCCTCAGCTTCTTTTATCAACACTGCATCTTCATATAATATACCCATTTCTCTCTCTTTTCCGTTGAACACTCTGTTTCTTTTAAGCAGAGATAAGATAGATAAAAGAGTGAACACAAAATGGATAGGGGTATTTTCTTTTCCTTTCCTCTGTCACTACCTTGAATCAGCAAAGGGGATGAGAGAAAATGTTGGAGATTCCTTCAAAAAGGGGTTAGAAACAAACACATGATTTTCCTTTCTTTTCCACTCTATTTTTCTATCTTTTGAGATATCTTGGAATTTTCTTATCCTTTCCAATTTATCGCCCTCAAAGCATTAAATAGTGTTCAAAAGAGAAACAGAAGGAAGTCAAGACATAATCCACTTAGTAGGACCCACAAATTATCTTGTTGATATGTCACAATATATTTGGTGAAATAGATTTTTTCAAAATATTCAAAATAGGAGTAATTAGTTTTGCGAGCTTATTATTATTCTCTCTCTTTCTTTTTCTTCATCTTTTTTCTTCTTCTTTTTTTTTTCTAATTTTTGAGTACTATTTTTCAGCATACTGATTGGCGAAATAGATTTTTTCAAATTTGAGTGTAGGATCATTATGATTGCGTGTTCTTCGTTGTTGTGCTGAAAAATTGCTCAAATCTTTTATCTTTATTGATAATTTTAAGTTTGACTGTATTTCAAAAATATTAACTAATAATTTTACGATTGGCTAATTTTTTTGATTTGATACCTATTATTTAATATAAAAGATTATCATTTAAATTATTTTTACTCTTGTAATCTTTTTCATATTGTGATGAATTACAATCTTACTGTTTTTTTAGTACTTTGTAATGTTTTATAAGAAAACATAAGTCATGAACTCAATAATTTGCAACAAAAAAAAAATGATATCCTTTGAGGTTTTTTAACATAATTTCTTATATCTTTATTAGTTTTCATAATTTATAAATATTGTGTGCATCAGTTAAAAAGAATAAAAAAATCACCACTAAAAATTTGGGATTAATTGCAATAATATATGGTAAATAATGAAAACATTGGAAAGAACTCATTTATATATACAATAAAACCACCTAAAATACATTTTTATATCAATTGGATTGTTTATTTCATCCTCCTTTTAAAAAAAGGTACACCTATTTTGCATTCCTTCCATTTTGAAACGAGTCTTATTTGACTTTATTTCTAATTAATTTATAGAATTTTAAAATTAAAATTGTGATGTAAAGTATTTAAACTTGCAAAATAACATATCTATAGTTATAATATTTTTAAATAATTTACAATAATGATTATTATTTTACTCAAAATTAAATAAAATCACAATAATTTTAAATTTTAAAAATGGACTTAAAAACAGATGAGGCTTTTTTGGTGAAACTGAAGTAGTATTAATTTGTGTTATGAAAAATATGATCTCAAAAATATACTCCAAAGATAAAAAAAAAATGATATTCAAACCATGTCAGTTTTTAGTTTTTTGATATTCCTGTTTAAGACATTCTTGATTTTTTTAGTTTCTCTGTCTTGTATGCTCAAATATTTGAGAGACGGCAGCTATTATTCCTAATTTAATTGCGAATTCGTTAGAAAAATGTGATAATTCAAATTTCACAACTTAAAAACGTGTTTCTTAAATTATAAAAATATATTAAAATAAAATAAAATAAAAATAACTATTAGAGTTCCATAAGTTAAAATATTTATTATTAGGTTTGTTTAGCTATCATCGTCTGTTTTTGGATCTATAAACGCATCGCACCAATTTTGATAGGTTGCGTTTAAAATAAACTGCTACTCTCTCCGTTCCTTAAAGAGTGCAGTTTTAACTAAAAGCGCAAAAATCAATAAGTGGGATAAAATGACAAAGCTAACCCTTATCTTCTTTTAGTGTATTAACTTTCTCATTTAGTGCATTAATTAAAACAATGGCATATTTGAAAAAAGAAGCTTTGGGTTACTAAAATTACATTCTTTAAGGAATAATTTTTTTAGACTAAAACTGTACTATTTAAGGAATTGAGGGAGTACTAAATGAACAAGATTTTTCAAATGTGTTTAAATTTATAAATATACCAAACGCTCGTTGAGTAACTAAACATGTACATTATCAACGGTATTTTTTCCAAAAAATATTGATTTCTATAAATGCATATATAATCCCTTGAATGAAAATATATTCACATTCCAAATTTAGAAGCAAGTCAACAACACAAGGCAATTGAATATTTTATGCCATATTTCACGTGGTGGGAGTTTCCAATACAAAAGATATTCTTCTTATTTTTGCCCTAGTTGATGCTACTATAATTTTTATTGATTAAGATTCGCCTTAATTTGTCTAAATTGATTAAATTAATAACGGTTTTCGATTACATAACTGATTCGCGGTCAGATTTTGTTAGGTTGTTAATTTTGTATGCGAAAAAAAAAAATTCAAATAAAAAAGATGGAATCTTAAAAGGTTTATTCCGGAGAGCTCCTCATAGTATGGACTCATGAAATGCAAAATACACCTTCCCCTTTGTGGTAATATTTTGAGTAAAATAATACAACGACATCTCTCTAGATAATTATAATAATACTTACCTCTTTTTTAGTTTTTTAAGTAATAATTAGTATCTCTGAAATTTTTTAGGACTGACTAAATAGATAAAGTTACATATTTACCCTTGTATGTTATCAAATTTTAATTCCTAAATAATATATATATATATATATATATATATATATATATATGTTTAATTATCCTCTTTTTAATACAATGCATTTTAATTATAGTTTTATTTATAATTAAGATCATCTCATTTAAATTGGTGGTAACTTATAAAAAAATTAATTTAGTTTAATTAACACATATTTCTAGATAAATGATACAAATATTAAATTTTTTAAATTAAATTATTAATAAAGCTATTCTAATTAGAGTAATTGAGTATATTGATAGTTTAGTTTTTAGTGTTTAACAACAAAAAATATTACTTGAATTCTTAATTTCATATTATGATTTTTATATGTTAAATTTTCTTGAGTATATGTAAAAAATTGGGATGTTTATGATTTTGATTACATTTTTTTAGTATATAGTTGGCGTTGTTTTTGTGCAATGTTAAATAAAAGAAAATATAATAATATTTAATACTACCTCTATCTTGTAAAAAGTTTTTCTTTTAATATATTTTTTATTTTTTTGAGTAACAACATTTGTTATTTTTACTGTAAATAATTATGCTTAAGTGTGACTTATGCTTAGTTTAATATATGAGAAAAATAATTAATATACTTTTTAATACTTTTTTATATGAATAATAAGATTCGTTTTGTAATAATAAGTTTATTTTACGTAAATTTTAATATTTGGAAAAAATAATTATAATTTTATTGCGTTAATTTGTAATTTAATGAGTATTAAAATTTTCCTTTTTAATTATAAAAAAATATATTTGAATGTATATCACGTACATTTTAATCTTTGAGAAATTTAATTAGCAAAAAGTCTATGACTTTATTTTTCTGATAAAATGAATATTTATTATTTTTTGACATTTATGTTATTTATAGCACAAGTTCATAATTTAATTAATTAGATCAAGTAAAGTAAAAATTATAATATATAAATTTATATTTAGTGGAGAAATTAAACATTATAACTTGAAGAGTGTATTAGACATTATATTAAAAATATTTTTGGATATTAGTTGGTCAACCACACAAGGGTAGTGAATGTTACATATTGTAGACTAGAGGGGTATTGACTGTTACTTGAAAAACTAAAGGGGTGGAGAATGTTATTATAATTATCTGCAGGGGGTGTTAGTGTATTTTACTCTATTATTTTTACAAACTTGTTTTTAGTCTCTTCATTTCTTTTTACTTGTCTATTTAGAAAAAAAAACACAAAGCTTAATAAATACAATAAATATTTTAGTTGATTGACCAAAATAGTTATACAATTTCAATACTACTATTTTAAAATTTATTGAAAAAAAATGAAAGAGAAACAAGTTGGTTTTTAATATATTTATGATATGAGAAATTCAGTCATTAATGTTTTCTTGAAATTACAAACAACAAATAAAAAAGAACAAATTTCACTCTCTAAAACGACAAATAAAAAAAAACAGAGGGAGAAAGAAGATTTTCTTGTAAACCTCAACCTCCCACTTATAAGTTGTGCTAAAGGAATTCCAATCATGTTCATAAAAAAAATTAATGGTATTATTTTTTTTGATGAAAAATAAGCATGTGAGTTGCACATCATTTAGGGAAAAGGCAACTATGTCTTTTAACTAGTTATGTAATTTTATATTATGCACATTCAAGTGAGTATTCCCAAAAATAAGGAGGACACCTCATGTTCTTGCATAAGATATCCATTTATAATAACAAGATTTTGGAAAATTATAAAAATACTTTTATGTATATAATATGAGAGTAAGTGTATTCAATTATGCAAAATGACGTCGTTTTGAAGGTTACTTTACGTAAATAATTTTTTTTTAAAAGAAGGTATTTTCAAGAAAGAAACATTTAATTGACGAATTTCTATAGAAAATCTTTAATTCTAGAGACCTTATTTCGCCATGATCTTGAGACATGTCGAATTGAGTAGTGGGTGTAGGGAGCGATGGAGGTGGGGCAGATTAACCAAGTTACCAACAAAAAAATGTCTTTTTTTTGTTTGTTTGTTGGTCTTTATTAAGTGTCAATGGGTCAGATCAGAGTAAATCATACTTTGATTCAATATGATTTGCCAAATGTGATAATGGATCAATTATCTGACTGATAGTTGTCGTTAACACTCCAAAATTTAATAAACCTTACAATCCATTTTCAAAAACAAACTCAATATAGCAGCAAGTAAGAGTCAAACTCATAGAGAGTGATATTGCTTTAATTTATTTTATTATCCCTAAAATCTAAATAAACAATAAGTAAATGTAGGAGGTTTTGAGATTCTGATTATAACTAATAAAGTTGTAAATAAAATAAAACTAAATTATTAATAAGGAAAATCAATAAAGAGAAACTTCAGTTCTTCAGTTCAGTATCACCATTTACAATTAACAAGATAATAAAGTATAACACTCTTCCTTTCTTCAATAAAATTAATAGCCCTAGATAACAACAATCTCTATTATCCGAAATCACCCTTAGGTTTTAAATCTAATGCAACAATCACCCCACTAGACCCCAACACTTATACAACCCAGAACTATCAGTCTAGATTTAATATAACAACAACATTAAGAATTAGGGGATTAGATTATTCCAAGCAACAATCACTCAATCACAGACTATTTAACTTATTTTTTGATAACCATAGTAATACTCAAAAGCTTTACCACAATCATGTATTACTAAGTACTACCGGTGATCAGATATAATATCGTTTACTTAATACTATACAATAATCAAACATATGATAATAGCTTGATCAACTTAACTGGCCATTATTAAATCAATCAAAACAAATATCATTTAACATTTAAAACAAATTATCAAGAATAAATCTCATATAAGAAGGAATAAATAATGTTAGCTCAATTAAACCATCAACTGTAAATAAGGTTCAACATCCCCTATAACTGAAACAAAGAACCGATCTTGACATGCTTATAATAAGAACACTCTGAATGTATCAAGTATGTATGTAAAACTCTCAATGTATGTTTATGTGTATGTGTATCTCCTCTCTATACAGATAAAGGTATTTATAGATAAAATCCTATAGAACCCTAGAAGACTTCTTATCCAATTCTACTTTAGAAAATCTTCAACAGATACAGTTTCTTTATCAACTTTGAACTCAAAACCAAATTCTAACTCAGTTTCCATATGACATTTTAATTTCCATAATCAGATATTGTTTCCTTCATAAATTGTAACTCCTTAAACAAATAATACAATGCTCCAGGTCCGATCCAACTTATAACGCCCCCAAATCCGAGTCCCTTGAACCTCAGACCTGGTACGTCACGGTAATACCATCATCTCAATACATACAACCTTTATTCATAATTTAATGAACACAACCTCACATTGATATCAAGTAATACATTAATTCTTCTATTCTAGAGTTTGTAACCTTCACAACCGGCTATTACATTTATAGATCTTACATGATCTAATCTATACATCTCGAACTATAAACAATAGGTTTCATATTGATACATTAATTGCAAGTATTCATTAGCTCACAATCCAAATTTAAATATTCTTCTGAGCAGTGTTCTTCAACTTCATATCTATAATATATAATATTTATGTTCATCTAACATAGCTAGAGACTACGTAAATAAGTGTTCTAAAATTTAACATTTCTAAGTATAACTACTCTAAAAAGATTACACAAATTTTTTAGTTCGTTACTATAGCACAAACCATCTTCAATCATTATTTCTTCTCGTGATCCTTTTTCTATCCTGAATCCTTTAACGTTATGGTCATCTATTAATATAGATCTTGATCTGCAAAATTGTTTGCAAGATTGAGCACGACGGCTCAACAAGTCCAACAGTCTACACATTTTATGCTTCACATATCATACATATTACCTATATTCATGCATCATAAATTTTAGCCAATGCATCTATTTATGCTTCATACATCTCATGGTATGCATCTCTATATGCATCATACTTGTCATACAACACATAATAAATTTCATGCTGTATCACATACTTCACAAATTTCATACTTTGCATTTAGTCACATAACATTCATATAATCAATGAGTTCACATATGGAAAAAATTTTCATTAACTAACATAAACATATGGTTCAATACTAGCAAGTTACTGAAAAACTTGTCTTAAAGCATTCCTTGCGCAGTTAGGAGAACTCGTCCTTCAAATATCCTACACGATTAAGTGTACATACGAATCATAATTAGCCGCATAATGAAACTTAATAGTCATTTATGTTAACTCTACTATACATCTCATCATTCCTTTTTTTAAAAATTTTTTGATACACAATGCTCAATTATGTGCTTAAGACTTATTAGGACACTTTATTGTCCATTCGATTTACTTACATAAAACTTCCTTTGAATGATAACCTACATCCTCTATGAGAATTTAATTGATTAGGTTAATCATCACATCGTAATTAATCTGATAATTAATCTTAAACTCTCGTCTAATATTATAAATTATTTAATAATATTTTATTCTTTTACTAATATTTTTAATTATTTAACAATATTTTATTTATTTACAAATATTATTATTTATTTAATAATATTTTAATCACTTACTAATATTATTAATTATTTAATAATATTTTAATCACTTACTAATATTATTATCATTTAATAATATTTTAATCATTTACTAATATTTAATCATTTAATAATATTTTATTCATTTATAAACAATTTAATTTAATTGTTTATCTCTTACTATTTAATTCATTTAACAAACATACCATGCCATTATTATAACATTTTAGTAAAAATGACAAAATTACCATTATATAGTCTTAATATATCGTTCACATTATCATTAGTCAATAAAATTACATTATAGAATTTTATGACTTAATTTTCTCAATTATTCTTAACTCATTCATAGGTATTAAAAATACCTACTTAATTTATTATTTTTATATCTTCTGAAAAACTTTAATATATAATATTTTAATCACAAAATAATTTTCTTCTAATTTTCCAAGCTCATTCCTATTTTTAAATAGGCAATTTCTGTCCAAAACTACAACATTCATTAAAAATTATTCTTTTATCCAAAAATTCAGAAATTTATACAATAACCTCATACCATCATAAAAAGACTCCAGTAAAAATTTCATAAATTTTTGAGCTCTAGATCTCGGGTTATAACAGTTTATTTTAAAAATTATATTTTCTTTAACGGACCATAACCCCGTCTCACGAAGTTGAAAAATGCTAATTTTTGGATAGCAATTAGATGACTTCTTATATTAATTTAAAACAAAAGATCAGAATTTTTTAGAGCTCATTAACTGACCAAAACAGGCCACGAAAAAATCTAGCCAGGGGGATTTAGGATTTTTCTAGATTTTGCCTACTTTATCAAAAATTGTCCATACGAAAATCTAAAACATATTTTTCAATAATTTCACTTGGAGATGTTAGGGGACTCATATATCTAACTCCATAACTTGATCACACTCAAAAATGTGAAATAGATGAGAGATACGGTCGTTCAAATTTTGTGTTTCGTTTTCCCGAAAAATAGTTTTTCTATCTTTTAGGTTCTCTAAGAAAACTTCCATGATCTCTTGATTTATCATATATTAGCCATCATAAACCAACATAATACATACTAATACTTCTTATACTCAAGGATCCATTATGATCCATCATCAATTTCATCAAACTCCCACAATAACCAAGCAAAACATACACTAAGCTAAGAAAAAGTGAGACTAGGGTTAGAAAACTTTTCAACCCTTTGCTAGGAATGGATTGATGATTGATATTTTTTCTTGGATGAGCTTGATAGCCCCCTCCTCTTTCTCCTTCCTCTTCTTGGTCGTGGGTCCCCCCCTCTCTCTTTTGTTTTCTTGCTCTCAAGATTTAGGAAATGAAATGAAGTAAAACTTTTTGCTATTAAATGAGAGGGGCTCTATTTTTATGCTCCAAGAATGTATAGATATATCATATATATATGTATACATAATCATTCCATATCTCTTCCTTTTCTTTTTAGATCCACTTTTTAAGTGATTTCTATTTAATAAGCTAGCTAGATTAGGGACAATAGCTAGGAAGATTTGGTGAACCACCTTGAAAATAAGTAACGAAGCATTGAAGCCCCATGGGACTCCCTCCTCTATAGCCCGGCTACTTGTCCCCCTAATTCCCTAAATTTGATTTTCTTTTAATACTTTATTTGCTCATTATATCATCTAGAAAGGTCCACACAATTTAGGCTAGGGTTTGGGCCAATCACAAAATACTTTTGGGCCACCAATTAAATTATTTGGGCCACATAAACTAGCATATGCCCAACTCCTTTAATTCACATTACCCTTTATATTTAATTAGAGTTACTAATCCACTTACTTTGGCCTTTAAATAATTACTCTCATTAGTTTAATTACATAACCCAATTAGACTAGCTTTAAAAATAGATTAATCTATTAAATAGGTTGAGATATTAAATTAAATTAAATCTCTTAGCTAGTCCACTAGTAATTAAATACTTGGACTCTCTCCCAATTAGCTTCACATTAGGGCTTGACAACTAGGTTTACTTTTTTAATGTCTTTTGTTTACTCACTTATCCATTTAATTGTTCATTTGACTTCTAAAAATCAACTTCTAGAATATATAAAAATAATAATATTCATAAAATATTAATTTATTCAATAATATTCCAAAATACTTAATTTACAAATTAAGTAAAATTTTCAGGTCGTCACACAACTCCATATCAATAAGTCGATCCATAATCATAGAGTAAGATATCTGAACAACAAACGTAGAGTGATAGGCTCCACGACACGCTTGTGTGAGGTGGTCGTCGCTCGGATCATTCTAGTAATGGTTATGGGTGTAACATCAACGACACCTTGACCCCTCGCTTATATTGAAGCGGTAAGCTTGGTACAATCAACGATTGATGTTGTTGGGTTTGTATGAAATCATGGGCGCAATCAAATTGCAAAATAAGGGAAAGCATGGTATATCATAGTTTATAAAATTTTTACAAAACCATTACTCGGATCATCCTTTATGTAAATTATTAATTTAAAATAATAAATAAGAAGTTATAGAATTCATACACTTGTAGAACGAAGCTTCCACAGGTACAAGTTCAACTCCATATTCTTCGCGATCTCCTTGAATTATCAGGGTTAGATTACTTCCTTTGATTAACGTTAGCCACCCAAGTGTTTGGCCTCTAGAGGTGATCCACCAAGGAAGAAGAATTATTCAAGAAGGAGGGTGGTTGGCTAAACCCTAATTTTCTATCCTCTATAAAAAAGGAGTACTCTCCAACAATTGGAATTTCATCCACTGATATCTATTATAAGACTCCTCTTATATAGATATTGGTCAACTCTTCTAATCCTATTAGACATGGGATTTCATTTAATTAATTAAACTCATTTAATTAATTTAGGCTTCCCACCACATTGAGAATAATTAATTAAATTCATTTAATTAATTTGCATCCCAATCTTATTAGGAATAAATGAGAGTACTTATATTAAATTATTTAGAAATTAAAATAATAATAATTGTAATAATATTATTAAGATTCCTTTTATTAATTTATATTTAACATTTCTAAAACATTAAATAATAAACATTAAGCTATTTAATTTATTCTATCAACATAGATTAAATTAATTACACTTAATGCATTATTACGATTATGTCATTACCTTCTTAAATAATTATTCTTCCTTTTATGGTGTGACCCTTTAGGTTCTCTATATTAAACTAGTTATGAATAAATCAATTAGAATAATTCTAATCTTATTTAAATAAATAAATTAAACTAATAATCTATTTAAATAAATAATATTTATTCTACAATAGGGATAAGCCTCCCTAGTGATCAACGACTTTTCAGATAATATAGATTTCAACATCAATCATAAAAGAACTTGTGAGTAAATAGTTATCGTACAATTCAATCCTTCCACCATACAAAGACATGGAATTACAGTCAAGTCTTATTTTATTTAATTATATTTATTTCGATTAGAAAATGTACAACTCCAAATAATGCAAATTAGAAACTCCTTTCTAATTTTATTCTGCCTTGGCCAATGACTACTGGGTTATCATTTAACGAATCACATAGGACATATCTCTTCTTTTACTAGAAGTGATAGATTCTTTATTGGTCATTCATTATCTCCATATGTAACTCATTATACCCAAGCATACCCTTTGATATACCCTAAGGGCTTTTAAGAAATAAGTCAAAGTATAATTCATTAAATACAAGATATTATGGTGATCTCAAGTCCAAGGATCACTTGTACTACTATCACATTAGGAATTCCCATTGACAGGCAAGTAAAACACCATTATGTATTCCATAGCAAGTCACGTTCAGTGAACTTATTCTCTAATAAGCACCTACATACTTACTTCAGTGTCTCCACACAAATGATCATGAGATTGATCATCCTCATCCAATGAGCACGTAACATATGTACCAATCTATCCGGATTTACTAATTCCATTTTTAGTAATTCAACGATTGGGAACTATTTTAGTTTTAAGCTTTCTAAGAATTTAGATCTCATTAGCATGATCATCATCATGATTCTAAAAGCATTGCTTAAAACTATGGGTTATTTACATATTATAAAAATAGCATCATGTAGATAATTAAATGTCCTTTAATAAGTTAATACTTTTATTAATAAATAAATAAGATCATCTCTAAAGTAGATGCTTTATCATCATACATGATTGACTTGTATGCATACTACTTTTAATCTCCCACTTGCACTAAAGCCAATCTTCATGGTATCTCATACTTCTCTAAGTGACAATCAAATTGCTGTTGTGTTAAAGCTTTAGTAAATTGATTTGCAATGTTGTCTTGAGAGTCTACACGGTCTAAGGTGACGTCTCTTCTTTTAATGATTTCTTTAATCAAAGTGCCGCAACACATGTTTGGATTCAAGATGAGACTTAGGAACTATTCCTAGTTCTGTAATGAACTTTTCATTCGAAACATCAACTTGCAACTTCACTTAAAGTTATATACTTTGTCTTTGTCACTAAACCAGCAACCTTTTGCTGTTTGGAACATTTTCAATTCACTGCACCACCTTTCAAGGTAACGACTTATCCTAAAGTGGATTTGCTGTCGTCTTGTTCAGTCTGAAAACTTGAGTCTGTTTATTCCTCTAGTTTAATTCAGGCCCATCATGTGTCATGATAACATCCTTAGTGTCAGTTAAGTACTTTAAGATGTTTATCACTGTCTTACAGTGATCTTCTCCAGAATATGACTAATCAACATCAAGTCTCGTATTTTTCATTGCATACATGATATTAACTCATGCAATCTCTCTTTTATTGAGGACAATTTTAGAGAGATACACTCCATGACTCATCATCATGAGACACCTTTTGGAGTTTGTCATGCTAAACGTCTTTAGCATTCAATGAATATACGTTCCTTGGGTTAAGCTGAACACCCTTTTAAATCTATCTATACAGATTGATATCCCCAATGTAGGATGTTCTACCCAAATTATTCATGGAGGAATGTTTAGACAACTTTATTTTGATCGATTGTAGCATAGGAATGTCATTTCTATCAGTAATATATCATCAATATATAATACAAGGAATGAAACAGTACTCTCACTAACCTTCTTGTACACACATGGTTATCCTCATTTTTGATAAAATTGAACTCTTTAATTGTCCCATCAAAAACGGATGTTCCATCTACGAGAAGCTTGCTTCAATCCATAAATGGATCGTTGTAGCTCATATACATGATTTGCTTCAACCATTAAAACAAATCCATTTGGCTGTATCATATTTACATTCTCCTCTAATAATGTATATTTGAGGAAGGGCGTCTCCACGTCCTTTTTACCAGATTTAGTAATAATAAGCTGCAATAGCAAGTAAAATCCAAAAGAACTTGAGCATTGCTTCAAAGATCCATTTTAGATTTTATGGTCATCTACCATTTCTCTGAGTCTTTATTACTCATAGCTTGTTCATAATTCAATGGAGCATCATCATTTATGATGTGTACCTCATCATCATCCTCTACGACGAATCCATACCTCTCAGGTATCTTCAGTACTCTTCCAGATTTACGAATAGGGTGTTGTACAGAAGGTGTCTCTACTTGGATAGGTTCATCCAATTGATCTGTAGTGGTTTGTGGTTCTTAAATTTCTTCAAGATCTATTTTCCTCCCATTAGTTCCTTCAAGGATAAACTCCTTTTCCAAGAAGGCAGCGTGTTTCGCAACAAACACCTTTTGCTCAGTAGGATTGTAGAAATAGTATCCCAAACTTTTTTTAGGATATCCCACAAATGTGCACTTATCAGATCTTGTCCCAAATTTTTCATTTTGAAACCTTTTCACATAAGTTGGACATTCCCAAATCTTAAGATACTTAAGATCAGGTTTCCTCCCTATCCACATCTCATATAGAGTCTTGGGGACGGATTTCGTGGGGACCTTATTTAGTAGATATGCAACCGCTTCTAGGGCATAACCCCAGAATGATACTAGAAGATCGGTAAATCTCATCATGGATCGAACCTTGTCCAACAATGTTCGATTTCTCCTTTCAGATACTCCATTTAACTGTGGTGTACCTGGTGGAGTCCATTGTGAGATTTTATCATTTTCTTTGAGACAATCGAGAAACTCACTACTTAAGTATTCACCACCTCGATCTGATCGAAGAATCTTAATACTTTTGCCAGTTTGTTTCTCTACTTCACTTCTGAACTCTTTGAACTTTTCAAATGATTCAGATTTGTATTTCATTAAATACACATATCCATATCTTGAGTTATCATCAGTGAAAGTAATAAAATAAGAATACCCTCCCCGTGCATTCATTGTAATATGTCCACAAACGTCTGTGTGAACCAACGCTAACAACTCTGTAACTCTTTCTCCTTTTCCACTAAAAGGAGATTTAGTCATTTTACCCATGAGACAAGATTGACAAGTTGGATATGATTCATAACCGGATAGCTCTAAGAGCCAATCCTTATGCAACTTGGATAATCTTATTTCATTGATATGACCGAGTCTACAGTGCCACATATAGGTATAATTAACATAATCTCCTTTCCTTTTTCTTAGTGTGTTCTATTTGAAATATATTTTCATGCAAGTCAAGTATGTAAAGTCCATTTCGCAAATTATCAACACCATATAAAATATTTTATTATAAATAGAATAACTTTTGTTCTTTATTATAATGTCAAATCCATCCATATCTAATACGAAAATAGTAATAATATTTCTAATGATATTTAGAACAAAATAACAGTTATTTAAATAAATGGACTTGCTCGTAGGCAGTGCTAAACATTAAGTGCCTACAGCTAATGCAGCAATCTTTGCTCCATTTTTCACTCGTAGGACGACCTCATCCTTGTTCAGTTTTCTACTTTTGACCAGTCCATGCACAGTATTGCATATGTGAAAACCACAGCCGGTATCCAATACCCAAGTAGAATTTTGACTTTCTGAAAAATTAATTTCAATCATGAAACCTTGATTGGAAGTCGAACCTTCTCCAAGCTTCTTCTCTCCCAGAAACTTCTTGCAGTTCCTCTTCCAGTGACCCGACTCGTTGCAATGGAAGCACATTCCTTTACTAGATGGATCAGGTTTCTTTTGTTCCTTCATGTTCACCTTACCCTTAGCCTTCTTAGATTTCTTCTTTTCAGAAGACACCTTGGGCCTCTTCCTTTTCTTGGAAGAATCCACCATTAAGACATGGTTCTTCTTGGATGGGAAGTGACCTTCTGCAGTTTTCAACATGTTAAGTAATTCAGGCAAGCTGACATCTGACTTATTCATGTAGAAATTAACAACGAACTGCGATAAGGTCTCAGGGAGTGACTGCATGACCAAGTCTTGACTCAACTCCCCATCCATGACGAACCCAAGCTGTTCAAGGCGTTCAATCAGATTGATTACCCTTAGAACACGAGTCTCAATGGCAGTGCCCTAGGTCATCCGAGATTGGAAGAGCTCCTTAGATATCTCATATCTAGTAATCCTACTTTGTTCACCATACAACTCCTTGAGGTGAAGCAACATCGTAGGAGCATCCATGTTTACATGTTGACGCGGAAGCTCGTTATTCATGGATGCGAGCAACATACAATGAGCCCAAGATGCATCATTTTACGACTTTACAATGATGGTAATCTCTTCCTCAGAGGAGGTTTCTAAAATAGTTCCAGGGACAAGTAAATTTAGGACATAAGAAATCTTTTCAGCAGTGAGAACTATTGTTAGATTCCTTAACCAGTCCGTGTAATTCGGTCCAGTCAGTTTGTTAGCATCAAGTATGCTACGCAGTGAAATTAGTGATTTTGACATTTTTAAATTTCTGTATGAGAAAAGACGAGGTACGCAGACCCCATTTAATAAAACTCATTCATTCATGCATTCAACTAAAATAAAATCCAATCACATTGGTCAATAGTCCATAATCAACCCCATTTATTATCATACATATCACCATATGCATCAATAAATAAATATTCATCTCATGAATTAAAATATTCCATATATATATGAGTATCATTTAATGGGCAATTTAAAATTGCATAAAATTCAATTTCAAGATTAAAATAAACTCTTTATTTTAATTATAAAATTATTAAGAATATTATATATATAATATATATAACTAATATAATATTATAATATATATATATAAGGTGAATCGGGAAACTTTTTCCTTTTGAATCCTTATATATATATAAATAGGAACCTTTTCGTGAATCCTTATATATATAAATATTAGTAATATATAAGGTAACATGCTTTTTAAAAGAAGTGGCAGGAACTGTGACACCCCCGAATCTGGGTCCTCTAACCCCGATTCGGTCGCCACGATACAGTACAACATCCACCTCCAAACAGCATATAATAACTAACTGCGAAAAAATAATAAACGTATGTCGTTCATTCAAAAGGTGTTACTAGTCCCAAGATTCGATAACTTTAATACAACCATACAGACATACCCTAGAATAGTCATTAAGGTTCAAATTACATTAATCGTAATTACACTAAGCATAAAGTAAAGTTTGCTCTTTGCAAACTAATCCTAAATCTTTCCTTTACCCTTGTCCTTCCCTGAAGTCTCGGGCTTAACTGCAATTGAAGTTATGATATAGCAAAAATGAGCAACAAGTTTGCTCAGCAAGTTTAAATACAACAATAAAGGATATATCATGATGAACGGAATATATCTGACAATGAATTCAACAATATGAATATCGGAAGCAAGAATAATAATTGCTTTTAGAATAACTGATAGTCAAGTAGACTTTGAACTATAAAACTCCCATGAAATTAATAGCTGATTGACCCTTTGGTTACTGGCTACAGAATAAGTACTTGAGGGGATCAGTTTCGCGTACGCCATGTATATGCATAACATTCAACTCTGCTGTTTGTATCTTTATATTAGATACCTGGGGTACTCCCTTATATATAAGGGGTGTTCTTTTCAGTCTAAGAATTCATACCATCAATTGGTCTGGATAGCTTTTATAAAACTTCATACAATTGTCTGACCGAACAAGGGTTCAGACTCTATCTGACGCAGTTCAAGAATTATAGAACTTTAAATAAGGTACAAGCCCAAGACTGTACGAACTCAAGTGCACCAAGTGCGAATATCAATAAGATCGATGTGGAATAATTGTAAAGTAATTAAACCACCTAATAGCATACTTGGAAATAAGATTCAAGCTTAAATAAAATAACTTGCAATACAATAATAACCTGCTCAATACAATATGTGAAGGATAGGAAACTTGCACAATAAAGAATGAGTTTCAGAAGACCTGCACAAATAAAGAGTGTAAGTTAGAGAACTTGCACAACCAAAGAGTGAAGTTCGAGAACTTGACTGTTTGCTCAGCTACAAATAAGTTCTAGCTTTAATTAAATAGCGATAAAATGACCTAACATTAACAAGTCGGTCTTTTAATTAGTATTGTGTAAACCGACAAGAGTTTATACTTAACAAACATCTAATTATCATGCCACATTGTCACAGTATGTAGTTATCTCAAGTAAACACATATCAGTAGGGTCAGATTCTAGTTTACAGTTTAAACATCATATAAGTCAACTAGCATAGTCAGGAAACTAGCAGGCTGCACCAATCCATGCCAACTCTTTAGCATGCAAACTACTGACATTAAGCAAATAAATATGCTTCTCAGGTTATTAACTCAAGTTCAAAACCTAGCATGTTCATTCTATAGCCACTTCAAAGTTATATAGTTTTATGCCGGTAATTCACATACCTTAAGCTAATCAATTCCATGCTACAAGGGTTAGCTACTAAAATCATATTGCCACATAACGAGACTTAATATGCATGCTCGTGCGTATACTACACATGTATACTTTAATCCACATAGCTCATGCCTTAGAAATTCATTTTCTATGAATAAGCGTGCATACTGTGAAATTCATGTATGATGCTCATGTCAACATATCTATAGGCATAATGAAATCCTAATATACATACTTGCATGATCATAACGTAATTCACCTAGTACTCGATGATATTAGCTTTCACATTCTAAGCTTTCTTTGAAATTGCACTAAGTTCTTGTAGTACATGCAAGGCATCTCGACATATAATTCATATGCATTTGAAACACATATTAAAGTCACATAAACATACTCAAACGGTCAAAATCTAAAAGGCATTAATTTTGGTCAAGTTTGTTTCCAAAAAGTCTTAAAGTATTTTTTTTCCATTAAAAGCCTTTGAATCTTTCAATAATGTATACTAGTGTGTTCAACACTTTAATCATGCATTTCATGTCAATATAGACCATACGGTCATGCTCACGAAAATCAGAATATACACATGGTACACATATGCTCATGACAAGTTCACTTTAACAAATTCTAAGTTCATTTATAAAATTATAAAGCTTTTCGTCCCATAACATATACCAACATGGCCATGAACATACATGTAGTATTATATACCACGAGTTAATATTAGTTCTCATGCTTGCTCAAAGTGAAATCATAGGTTAACACATAACAGACCTTAACAGAAAGCAAAAACAGTTTACAGGACCCTGTGCAGCTGCGCAGCTCCCAGGTATAAACCCGGCGCAGCTACGCCGATGTCCGACCAAACCATTAACTACCTTCTACTCGATAGAATTGTAAACCCAAATCAAGATTACTTACGAAATTCATTTCTATACCAGCCATAAACCAGTCCCAACATGTTACTAACTAAATTAACACTTAACAAGCATACTTCACAATTCAATTAACATCTAAATAGTATAATCAAGAAATTGACATTGAAGAACAAGAATAGGAATATACCTCTATTAAGAAATGGACTTGCTGCTAAACAATTCTTATATTGCTGCTATACTAATTCTTCCTTAACTCAAATGGAAACTCAGTATACTAACTCTACTTATCAATATCTCAGCAAAAGAAAATGAAAGGAGAAGAGCTTATTCTTATAGACATTTAAATAACCATACAATGCAATTATCTTCCAAATTAAATCAAAGGATTTCAAGATTGTATAATGGGTAAGAGTGAGTGGTTGAGAGTTGGTAAACTCAATCATGAATCCCACTCCCCATCCACTCATTAGCTAGATTATTGGTGAAATTGAGAAGGATGTAGAGTGTAGCTTGCTCCTTAGAGTTCACGTGGGAAGAAATGAGAAAGAATCTCATAATGGGAAATAATCTCAGCACTTGCAAAATGTAATGCAACACTTGGGTTAAACATTTATACATAATATATACACTTAAGTCACAATGTCATTTTTAAAAGGAATCTATAATGCAATGTATCAAATAGGTCCACATAGATATATCAACATATAATTTATTAACACCAAATATAATGAAATTGGGTATTATTATTACTTATTATTATAACGGTTATTATTATAATAACTTATTGAAAACATTATCAATTAACAATTGTTTATTGATATTAATATAAGGTAATAGGGTATACACTAGGTTTTACTCACACACATCATGCCACATAAGAAATAATATGTAACTCTCATAATGTAATTATTCTTACTATATAGTCCATACATACAATATAAGGCACATTAATATGTCACCTTGCACCTTATACAATATATAGGTAACCACCATATATTATAGGTTTAATTATCGCATGCTTGTATAAAACAATTAATCGAGCAAATATAATCTTCTTATATCTATTAATTCTTTATTCATTAATATACTATTTCTCATAATAATAATTAATCAATACGTTTAAATCCCTTCACTATATTCAAGCAAATTGAATATTTAATTACTAATCACCTTATCAATTCTTTTGATATAAAACTTAGGGCTAGTCCACTAATTTAATTAGACCATTAGTGACTCCCTTTTATATAATCCTAGCATTTAATCGCATAGGCTCAACTCACATAATCATATAACCACATAAGGTTTAAGTATGCTCACAAAATTAACTCATAAAAATTTAAATCACATATTAAATTAATAATGAAGTTTAAAATTTCACAATCATTACATCCTTCCCCTCTTATAAAAATTTCATCCTCGGAATTGTAAAAATAAGGTTACTCAAATAAAAATGGAAAATTCGCTTTCATCTTCTCTTCTAGCTCCCACGTAGCCTCTTCGACTGCGTGATTCCTCCAAAGAACTTTGACGAAATGGATGGTTTTATTCCTCAGCTTCTGTTCCTTCCTATCTAGTATCTGGACGGGAACTTCCTCGTACGATAAGTCTTTCTCGACTTGAATTGGTTCATAGGAGATAACGTGCTTGTAGTCTAGTTTATACGGCCGCAATACTAACACATGAAACACGTTGTGAATGTGCTCAAGTTCAGGACGGTAATGCTACCTTGTACGCCACTTCACCGACTCGCCTCAGAATCTCGAACGGTCCTATGAACCTAGGGCTCAACTTGCCCTTCTTCCCAAAATGAATCTTCCCTTTTCAGGGAGATACTTTCAAGAATGCATAGCTTCCTAATTCAAAATCTCTCTTCTTGTGATGTAAGTCCGCATACTTCTTTTGGTGATCTTGAGCTGCTACCAGTCGTGCTCTTATCACCTTGATGATCTCTACTATCTGCTGCACCAATTCTGGTCCCAACAGTCGACATTCACCTACTTCGTCCCAACATAAGGGCGTTCAACATTTTCTCCCATATAACGCTTCGTACAGTGGCATTCCAATACTAGCGTGATAACTATTATTGTAAGCGAACTCTACTAATGGAAGGTGATCCTCCCAGCTACCCTCGAAGTCCATCACATAAGCTCGGAGCATGTCTTCAAGTGTTTGAATTATTCTCTCGCTTTGCCCATCGGTCTGGGGATGATACGCAGTACTCATTCGTAGTTGTGTCCCCATTCTTTCTTGAAGGCTCTTCTAGAAGTTTGACGTGAATCGCGGATCTCTATCTGATACAATAAATACCGGCACTCCCACGTCTCGAGATAATTTTCTTGACATATAATTTGGCTAGCTGGTCCAAATTATACTTAATCTTAATCGGCAAAAAGTGAGCCGCCTTGGTAAGATGATCTACAATTACCCATATGGCGTTGTGCCCTTTCTGCGTTGCTGGAAGTCCCACCACAAAGTCCATCGTGATGTGCTCCCACTTCCATTCTGGAATCTCTAACGGCTGTAGTAACCCGCTTGGTCGTTGGCGCTTTGCCTTGACTCTCTGACAAGTTAGACATCTGCTTACGCATTCCACAACCTCTCTTTTCCTGTTTGGCCACCAGAAGTGGTGACGCAAATCTTGGTACATTTTCGTGCTTCCTGAATGTATCGAGTATCTCGTACTGTACGCTTCTTGCAAAATCTCCTCCCTCAGTTCTGGTATAACTGATAGTAGTGTGCATACAAGCCAATCATGTATGATGATAAAGCACATACTTTGTAAACAATCTTATTTATTTATTAATAAAATATTCATTTAAGGCATATAATTATCTACATGGTGCTGTTTTTATAATATGTAAATAACCCATAGTTTTAAGCAATGCTTTTAGAATCATGATGAGATCATGATAACGAGATCTAAATTCTTAGAAAGCTTAAAAACTAAAATAGTTCTCAATTGTGGGATTACTAAAATGGGGATTAGTAAATCTGGATAGATTGGTACATATGTTGCTTGCTCATTGGATGAGGATGACTGATCTCATGGTCATTTGTGTGGAGACACTAAAGCAAGTATGTAGGTGCTTATTGGAGAATAAGTTCACTGAACGTGACTCGCTATGGAATACCTAATGGAGTTTTATTCGCCTGTCAATAGGAATTCCTAATGTGATAGTAGTACATGTGATCCTTGGACTTGAGATCATCATAGTATCTTGTATGTAACAAATTATACTTTGACTAATTCCTTAAGGCCTTTTAAGGCATATATAGGGTATGCTTGGGTGTAATGAGTTACATATGGAGATAATGAATGATCAATAAAGAATCTACCATCTCTAGTAAAAGAGGAGATATGTCTTATGTGATTCGTTAAATGACAACCCAGGAATCCTTGGCCAAGGTAGAATGAAATTAGAAAGAGGTTTCTAATTTGCATTATTTGGAGTTGTGTATTTTCTAATCGAAATACATATGATTAAATAAATTAAGACTTGACAGTAAATCCATGTCTTATATTTAATTGGAACATTGTATGGTGAAAGGATTGAATTGTACGGTAACTATTAACTCACAGGTTCTTTTATGATTAATGTTAAAATCTATATTTTTTGGAAAGTCGTTGATCTCTAGGGAGGCTTATCCCTATTGTAGAATAAATGTTATTTATTTAAATAGATTATTAGTTTAATTTGTTTATTTAAATAAGATTAGAATTGTTCTAATTGATTTATTCACAACCGGTTTAATATGGAGAACCTAAAGGGTCACACCATAAAAGGAAGAAGAATTATTTAAGAAAAAAATGGCATGATAGTAATAATGCATTAAGTATAATTAATTTAATCTATAATGATAGAATAAATTAAATAGCTTAATGTTTATTATTTAATATTTTAGAAATATTAAATATAAATTAATAAGAGGAGTCTTATTAATATTATTATTATTATTATTTTAATTCTAAAGGAGTTTAGGATTTAATATAATATCAGTACTCTCTCTCAATCCTAATAAAGATTAGGATATAAATTAATTAAAAGTAATTAATTAATTAATTAAATAAAACCCTATTCTAATTGGATTAGGAGGGTTAACCTAATATCTATATAAGAGAGTCTTATATCAGAAATAAGGTAGGTGAATTTTTCAAGAGTTGGGAGTACACATATTCTATAGAGATAGAAACAAGGGTTAAGCCAATAACCCATCTTACTGAGTTCTTCATCTTCCTTGGTGGATCACCGTTAGAGGCCAAACATTTGGGTGGCTGACATTGATCAAGGGAAGGAGCCACTACAGAGGAATCAAAGTAATCAAAGGAGTAGAACTTGTACCTGAGGAAGCTTGTATCTTCAAAGGTATAATTCTGTTTTTCTCCTTCTTCATTCACTGATAATTGATGCACAAGAATGATCATGGTAATGGGTTTGTATAAATTTTGAAAACCTAGTTTTTTACGCTTCCGCCCTATTTATGTGATTTGATTGCATGATTGCGTTACGTACAAACCCAACAGTGGTATCAGAGCCAATCTTGTGCTAATTATCAGTCTATGTGATTCCATACATGTATAATATGCGATTGGATCGAGTTCTGGGGAACAAAATTTTTTCTGATTCTGCGAAGCTGCGCAGCTGCGCCGGTTCCTGGCCTTCTTGCTGCTCAGCTGTGCCAGTGTCCTGTGCTGGTTTTCATGCTGCGTCGGTTCCTGGCCTTCTTGCTGCGCAGCTGCGCCGGTGTCTTGGCCTGGTTTTTCATGCTGCGCTGGTTCTTTTTATATTCCTGGCGCAGCTGCGCCACTAACAGAATCTGAATTTTTTTTTGTTTTATTTAATTAAATGAATGATTTATTTAATTAATAAAGGTTTAAAATAAAGATGTTTATTTTATATGAAATGAGATTTCAGAATTGCTAAAATTAAAGAGTTTAATTTGGAATTGTTTTTTGAATGAAATAAAGGAGTTTATTTTTTCAAAAAACAAAGTTTAGCAAACTTTTGTCCATTAACTGATATTAATACATATATGGAATGAATTTACTTTCATGAGATGAATAAGTTTTATCGATACGTATGATGATATGTATGGAAATAAAAGGGATTGATTATGGACTATGACCAATGTGATTGGATTTTATTTTGGATGAATGCTTAAATGTATGGGCTTTATAAAATGGGGTCTGCGTACCTCGTCTTCTCTGATTTTATTCTCGGTATAAAATTCTATCTCCCTTCTATGTACTTCCCCTTGACTGCTGATCAAGGTTTCTATTTAAAAATAATTTATGTAATAGAGATAGTTAGAATTATCTTGAAGAAACTGGAGACCAAGGAGCAAGGAGCGCGTGAAGACCCGTTTGTATGGAGCCCGGGTTTAAATGTAACAGTTACGTTTAAATTTAAATTTTTGCACTCCTAGGTTTGACCTTTTGGTTCACTTGGTGGCTCTAGTGAACCAAACTAGAATAAAAGTCCATAATCAATCTGGGTAGAATATAGTATTCTATATTGCATGCTAAATATTATATATATTATATTTTATACAAACATGCTTCGCATGCTTAATAAAATGACGCGTATTTTATATATATATATATATATATGTGCATGCGCGCTTAAAAAGATGAGACAAATAATAACAAACCCCTCAAAGAAACATTATTAAGTCTGAAGCGTTCAAATGATATTTAGAATATCGAACGTCGCCTTCTAGCATGATTAGTTAATAGAGTATTAAATATTTAATATGAGTTTGTTGTGCTATCCACAAGGCGAGTATTGAATATTTAAGATGTTAATTAATCGCATTTGATGCTTATCAAGAAAATTGAACGATCTAGTCTTGTTGTGCTATCCACAAGGACGAATTTTTTTTTTGAATTTATGGAAGTGCTAGGCTGGACTTAACTTAAATCATTTTAATTCGGATGTGCACACACATGACCATTATGATTTAAGAGGCAAAATAAAAGGAGTTACATGGTGATGTAATTGACAAGAGTTGTCTACCTATTTATTTGTATATCGCTTGTTGTGCTATCCACAAGGTTATATACATTTGAAATGGGATCCTTAATCTCACTAGCAAATCTTTAATTAGATGTTGCCGAACTATATGAGTGAGGGTAATATAGTTTGATGAAAATAGTGGGAGATACCAATTTAAAATAAAGACCTAAATTTATTTTGGTATGCAAAGTTAATAAAATGAATGTTTGCTAAAATGTTATCTTTTCACATGCAGAATTTTAAAAATGTCAAAATCACTAATCTCACTACGAAGCATACTTGATGCAAATAAGCTTACCGGCTCGAATTATGAGGACTGGCTAAGAAATCTGAGAATTGTTCTCACAGCTGAAAAGATTTCTTATGTCCTAAATTCCACTATCCCTGAATCTGTTTCAGAAACAGCCTTTGAGGAAGAGATTGCCACTTTCAATAAGTGGCAAGATGATGCATCTGTGGCTCAATGCATCATGCTCGCATCCATGAATAACGAGCTTCAGCGTCAGCACGAAAAAATGGATGCTCCTGCTATGCTGCTTCACCTTAAGGAGTTGTGTGGTGAACAGAGTAGGACTGCTAGATATGAGATATCTAAGGAGCTCTTCCGATCTCGAATGACCGAGGGCACTGTCGTCGAGACTCATGTTCTGAAGGTAATCAATTTGATTGAACGCCTTGGACAGCTTGGGTTCGTCATGGATGGGGAGTTGAGTCAAGACTTGGTCTTGCAGTCACTCCCTGAGACCTTCTCGCAGTTTGTGGTTAATTTTCACATGAATAAGCTAGATGTCAGCTTACCTGAGCTGCTTAACATGCTGAAAACTGCAGAAGGTCACTTCTCATCCAAGAAGAACCATGTCTTGATGGTGGATTCTTCCAATAAAAGGAAGAGGCCCAAGGTGTCTTCTGAAAAGAAGAAATCTAAGAAGGCTAAGGGAAAAGGGAAAGAAAAGGAGCAAAAGAAACCTGAACCAGCTAAAGGAATGTGCTTTCATTGCAATGAGCCGGGACATTGGAAGAGGAACTACAAGAAGTTTCTAGCAGAGAAGAAGCTTGGAGAAGCTTCGACTTCCAATCAAGGTTTATTTATGATTGAAATTAATTTTTTTGAAAGTCATAATTCTACTTGGGTATTGGATACCGGCTGTGGTTCTCACATATATAATACTGTGCAGGGACTGGTCAGAAGTAGAAAGCTGAACAAAGATGAGGTGATCCTACGAGTGAGAAATGGAGCAAAAGTTGCTGCATTAGCTGTAGGAACTTATTGTTTAGCAATGCCTTCGGGCAAATCCATTTATCTTAATAATTGTTATTATGTTCTGAATATTATTAAAAATATTATTTCAATTTCTGTATTGGATATGGAAGGTTTTGACGTTATTATAAAGAACAATGGTTGTTTTATTTATAAAGACGATGTTTTATATGGTATTGGAAATTTGCGAAATGGACTTTATACACTTGACTTACAAGAAAATATATTTCAAATTGAACAAATTAAGAAAAGAAAAAGAGATGATATTAATTATACCTATATGTGGCACTGTAGACTCGGTCATATCAATGAAACAAGATTATCCAAGTTGCATAAAGATGGGCTCCTCGAGCTATCTGATTATGAATCATATCCAACTTGTGAATCTTGTCTCATGGGTAAAATGACTAAATCTCCTTTTAGTGGAAAAGGAGAGAGAGTTACAGAGTTGTTTGCATTGATTCACACAGACGTTTGTGGACCTATGACAACAAGTGCACGGGGTGGGTATTCTTATTTTATTACTTTCACTGATGATCACTCAAGATTTGGATATGTGTATTTAATGAAATACAAATCAGAATCATTTAAAAAGTTCAAAGAGTTCAGAAGTGAAGTAGAGAAACAAACGGGCAAGAGTATTAAGATACTTCGATCAGATCGAGGTGGAGAATACTTAAGCAGTGAGTTTCTCAATTGTTTCAGAGAAAATGGTATAATCTCACAATGGACTCCTCCAGGTACACCACAGTTAAATGGAGTATCTGAAAGGAGAAATCGAACACTGTTGGACATGGTTCGATCCATGATGAGTTTTACCGACCTTCCAATTTTCTTCTGGGGATATGCCCTAGAAATGGCTGCATACCTACTTAACAAGGTACCTACTAAATCCGCCCCAAAGACTCCATATGAGACGTGGAAAGGGAGGAAACCAAATCTTAAGCATGTTAAGACTTGGGGTTGTCCAGCTTATGTCAAAAAGTTTGAAAATGATAAGCTACAGACTAAATCCGATAAGTGTAGATTTGTGGGATACCCTAAAGAAACCGTAGGGTATTATTTCTATCATCCAACTGATCAAAAGGTGTTTGTTGCGAAATATGCTACCTTCTTGGAGAAAGAGTTTATCCATGAAGGGGTCAGTGGGAGCAAGATATATCTTGAAGAAGTTCAAGAACCACAAGTTACCACGAACCAAAGTCAGGTACCTAAACAAGTAGAAGAACCTACTGTACCACACCCTGTTCGTAAATCTGGAAGAGTACCGAAGATACCTGAGAGGTATGGATTCATTATAGAGGATGACGATGAGGTACACATCATGAATGATGATGATCCATTGAATTACGAACAGGCTATGAGTAATAAAGACTCAGGGAAATGGCTTGAAGCCATGAAATCCAAAATGGACTCTATGTATGAAAATAAAGTATGGTCTTTGGTTTCACCACCTGAAGGTATTAAATCAATTGGGTGTAAATGGGTTTTTAAGAAAAAGACTGGAGCAGACGGAAAGGTAGAGACCTATAAGACCCGACTGGTTGCAAAAGGTTTCAAACAAAGACAAGGAGTTGACTATGATGAAACCTTCTCACCAGTAGCCATGCTCAAGTCCATTCAGATTTTGCTTGCGATTACAGCTTACAACGACTATGAGATCTGGCAGATGGACGTGAAAACGGCATTCCTCAATGGAAAACTTGAGGAGGATGTGTATATGACACAGCCAGAGGGATTTATTTCAAAAGTTGGAACAAATCAAGTCTGTAAGCTACAACGATCCATTTATGGGTTGAAGCAAGCTTCTCGTAGATGGAATATTCGTTTTGATGAGACAATCAAAGAGTTTGATTTTATCAAAAACAAGGATGAACCATGTGTATACAAGAAGGTTAGTGGGAGCGCAGTATCATTCCTTGTATTATATGTTGATGATATATTACTGATAGGGAATGACATTCCTATGTTACAATCAATTAAAATCTGGTTATCTAAAAACTTCTCCATGAAGGACTTGGGTGAAGCATCCTATATTTTGGGGATAAAGATCTATAGAGATAGATCTAAAAGGATGCTCGGCTTATCCCAAGGAACGTACATTGATACGATGCTAAAGAGGTTTAGCATGGAAGATTCCAAAAGAGGTCTCATGCCGATGAGCCATGGAATAAATCTTTCCAAGAAACAGGTCCCAAAGACACCTGAGGAGAGAGACCGTATGAGTAAGATCCCTTATGCTTCTGCAATAGGATCTATCATGTACGGTATGATATGTACTAGACCGGATGTTGCTCACGCACTTAGTGTAACAAGCAGATACCAGTCGAATCCAGGAGAAGAGCACTGGAAGGCAGTGAAAAATATCCTAAAGTACTTGAGAAGGACTAAAGATATTTTTCTTGTCTACGGTGAGTCTGAATTAAAACTCGAGGGATTCACGGACTCAAGTTTTCAAACAGACCAAGATGACAGTAAATCTGTTTCAGGGTATGTGTTTACCTTGAACGGAGGTGCAGTGAGTTGGAAGAGTTCCAAGTAGCAAACGGTTGCTGATTCAGTGACAGAGGCAGAGTATATAGCTGCAAGTGGAGCTGCAAAGGAAGCTGTTTGGATGAAGAAGTTCATAACTGAACTTGGTGTGGTTCCTAGCATTGGAGAAGCAGTTCCCGTATACTGTGACAACACCGGAGCGGTTGCACAGGCTAAGGAACCCAGGTCTCATCAGAAATCTAAACACGTGTTGCGGCAATTTCACTTGATCAGGGAGATCATTGAAAAGAGGAGACGTCACCTTGGAGCGTGTAGACTCTCAAGACAACATTGCAGATCCATTTACTAAAGCTCTAACACAACAACAGTTTGATCGTCACTTAAAGAAGATGGGTATGAGATACCATGGCGATTGGCTTTAGTGCAAGTGGGAGATTGATAGTAGTGTGCATACAAGCCAATCATGTATGATGATAAAGCACATACTTTGTAAACAATCTTATTTATTTATTAATAAAATATTCATTTAAGGCATATAATTATCTATATGGTACTGTTTTTATAATATGTAAATAACCCATAGTTTTAAGCAATGCTTTTAGAATCATGATGAGATCATGATAATGAGATCTAAATTCTTAGAAAGCTTAAAAACTAAAATAGTTCCCAATTGTGGGATTACTAAAATGGGGATTAGTAAATCCGGATAGATTGGTACATATGTTGCTTGCTCATTGGATGAGGATGACTGATCTCATGGTCATTTGTGTGGAGACACTAAAGCAAGTATGTAGGTGCTTATTGGAGAATAAGTTCACTAAACGTGACTCGCTATGGAATACCTAATGGAGTTTTACTCGCCTGTCAATAGGAATTCCTAATGTGATAGTAGTACATGTGATTCTTGGACTTGAGATCATTATAGTATCTTGTATGTAACAAATTATACTTTGACTAATTTCTTAAGGCCTTATAAGGCATATATAGGGTATGCTTGGGTGTAATGAGTTACATATGGAGATAATGAATGATCAATAAAGAATCTACCACCTCTAGTAAAAGAGGAGATATGTCCTATGTGATTCGTTAAATGACAACCCAGGAATCCTTGGCCAAGGTAGAATGAAATTAGAAAGAGGATTCTAATTTGCATTATTTGGAGTTGTGCATTTTCTAATCGAAATACATATGATTAAATAAATTAAGACTTGACAGTAAATTCATGTCTTATATTTAATTGGGACATTGTATGGTGGAAGGATTGAATTGTACGGTAACTATTAACTCACAGGTTCTTTTATGATTAATGTTGAAATCTATATTATCTGGAAAGTCGTTGATCGCTAGGGAGGCTTATCCCTATTGTAGAATAAATGTTATTTATTTAAATAGATTATTAGTTTAATTTATTTATTTAAATAAGATTAGAATTGTTCTAATTGATTTATTCACAACCGGTTTAATATGGAGAACCTAAAGGGTCACACCATAAAAGGAAGAAGAATTATTTAAGAAGAAAATGGCACTATAGTAATAATGCATTAAGTATAATTAATTTAATCTATGATGATAGAATAAATTAAATAGCTTAATGTTTATTATTTAATATTTTAGAAATATTAAATATAAATTAATAAGAGGAGTCTTATTAATATTAATATTAATATTATTATTTTAATTCTAAAGGAGTTTAGGAATTAATATAATATCAGTACTCTCTTTCAATCCTAATAAAGATTAGGATATAAGTTAATTAAAAGTAATTAATTAATTAATTAAATAAAACCCTATTCTAATTGGATTAGGAGGGTTAACCTAATATCTATATAAGAGAGTCTTATATCAGAAATAAGGTAGGTGAATTTTTCAAGAGTTGGGAGTACACATATTCTATAGAGATAGAAACAAGGGTTAAGCCAATAACCCATCTTACTGAGTTCTTCATCTTCCTTGGTGGATCACCGTTACAGGCCAAACACTTGGGTGGCTGACATTGATCAAGGGAAGGAGCCACTACAGAGGAATCAAAGTAATCAAAGGAGTAGAACTTGTACCTGAGGAAGCTTGTATCTTCAAAGGTATAATTCTGTTTTTCTTCTTCTTCATTCACTGATAATTGATGCACAAGAATGATCATGGTAATGGATTTGTATAAATTTTGAAAACCTAGTTTTTACGCTTCCGCCCTATTTATGTGATTTGATTGCATGGTTGCGTTACGTACAAACCCAACACTAACGGTACCCAGATTCGTCCTTCGAATCTCAGCAGTCTAGTGCCATCAATCTTGAATTTCAATTCATCACCCTCAGCCAATCGCTTCTTGATGTTATTGCAATCTTCGTCCATCTCTTGTGCCTCTTTAATCTTATCCAATAAAGTCGGGCTCGCTGTCGCTGTAAATAATTTCTCATTGGTCTCCATCGGATACTTAACCTCCAAGTCTAGTCGTTCGAAATCTTTCACCAATTCCTCTTGAATGGTTAACCTCAATAACTTCTCTCTGCCTTTTCTGCTCAAGGTATCTGCCACTACATTTGCTTTGCTTGGATGGTACAGAATCTCACAATCATAATCTTTTATTAATTCTAGCCATCGGCGCTGCCTCATGTTTAGCTCCTTCTACGTGAAGATATACTTCAGACTCTTGTGATCCGTATATATCTCACACTTCTCGCCATACAAATAATACCTCTAAATCTTCAAGGCAAAAACTACTGCTGCTAATTTCAGGTCATGAGTCGAATAACCCTTCTCATAATCTTTCAGTTGACGTGAAGCGTACGCAATGACCCTGTCGTGCTGCATCAGTACACAACCAAGACCCTTGTGTGACGCATCATTATACACTACAAACCCTCTTGTGTTGTCCGATGTCCGATAAAATCAACACAGATGCTTGACTAAGCCTCTTCTTCAATTCTAGGAAACTCTCCTCACATTTCTTCGTCCAAACAAATTTAAATGTTTTTCTGGTAAGATTTGTTAACGGCGACGCTATCTTTAAAAAATCCTGAATGAATCTTCGATAGTATCCCGCTAATCCTAAGAAACTCCTGATTTTTGTCGGCGTCTTCGGCTGCTCCCAATTGATAATCGCTTTTACGTTTGCTGGATCTATCGAAACACCATTCTTGTCGATAACGTGCCCCAAAAACTTCACTCTCTGCAACCAAAACTCACACTTGGAGAATTTTGCATACAACTTCTCCCTCCTTAATGTCTCTAACACTATCCGAAGATGCTCGGCGTGTTCTTCCTCCGTATCTGAATACACCAGAATGTCATCGATGAATACAACAACGAACTTATCCAAATACTGTTTGAACACTCTGTTCATCAAGTCCATAAATGTTGTCGGGGCTTTCGTTAATCTGAATGACATTACCAGAAACTCAAAGTGTCCATACTGAGTTCTGAATGCCGTCTTTAGAATGTCCTCCGACCTCACCTTCAGTTGGTGATAACCGGTCCTCAAGTCAATCTTTGAAAAGTGCTTTGCCCCCTTCAACTGATCAAACAGATTGTCGATCCTGGGTAACGGGTACTTGTTCTTAACGGTGACCTTGTTCAACTCTCGGTAGTCGATACAAAGCCTTAACGACCCATCTTTCTTCTTTACGAATAAGACTGGTGCTCCCCACGATGATACGCTTGGTTGAATGTATCCCTTATCTAACAACTCTTGTAATTGAGCCATCAGTTCTTTCATTTCTACCGGAGCCATACGATACGGCGCTTTGTATACCGGTGCTGTCCCTGGTGCCAAATCAATAACAAACTCAATCTCTCTATTCGGTGGCAATCCCGGAATCTCGTCTGGGAAGACATCGGCGAATTCCCTTACAATAGGTATCTGACCCAGTTCACCCTCGACTCGTCGAGTATCAACCACATGAGCCAAATAACCTATACAACCCCTCCTAAGCAATCTCTGTGCTTGCATCATCATTAGACAATGAGATTGTCTCGGCGATTTACTACCATAAAATACCACTTTCGACTTATTCGGAGTCTTAAGGTGTACACACTTCTTCTTACAGTTGATAACTGCTCCGTGATTCGATAACCAATCCATCCCAAGGATTACATCGAACTCCCCTAAACGAATCGGTTTCAAATCCACGTTGACCTTAAATCCTCGCAATTCGGTATAACAGTTCCTATGAATGTATTCTACGGGGATAATTTCCTTATTTGCTACTTCTACGTTCATAGGGTGTTCTAATTTCTCACGGGGTAAGTCTAACTGTTTAGCAAATTCTTCAGAAACAAATGAGCAGGTAGCACCCAAATCAAATAACACATAGACATCTATATTGTTGATTGGGATGATACCTGACACCACGTCCTTGGACTGCACCGCATCCTGTACGGTCATATTGAACGTGTGTACCGTTGGTCTGTTGGCTTGACTGGCTGGCCCTCCAATGCTCAGTCCGTTGTTGTTGTTGCGATTGTCGCTAGCTGCATCGCCCTTTCTCTTCGGGTAGTCTTTGATCTGGTGATCTGGGGCTCCACACGAGAAACATCATCCTTTCTGCTTGTTTGGACACTAAGGAGCCATGTGCCCCGGTTGTCCACAACCATAGCAAACACTCTTCCCTCTCATGCACTCCCCCGAGTGATTCCTCCTGCAGTTATTGCACTTTCCACTTTTCTTGGCCTCTCCCCCCGGACTTGTTACCTCCAGAGGATTGGCTCTCCGTCCATTTATGCTTGTTGGGGTTGCTGCTTCAGCTGCTTCCCCCTTTCTATCCTTCCTGTCCGGTCTTCTTTTCTTGTTTAAATCGCGCTATGGCTTCATTGCCTCCTTCTGCAATGATAGCCCTTTTCAGTAGATCAGAGTAACTCTTAATCTTCAACATAGCTACTGCTTTCTATACCCATGGTTTCAATCCTAATTCGAACCTTCTTACCTTCCTGGCCTCCGTGTCCACCTGATGTGAAGCGAATCGGGCCAACTCGTTAAATTTTGCCGCGTACTTTGCAACTGTCATACTACCTTGTTTCAGTTCCAGAAACTTAACCTCCATATCCTGTTACGTATTCTCCGATAAGTAATTCTCGAGGAATAGCTCCTTAAATCTGTCCCAAAGAATAACTCCTTCGCATGCTCGTCCCTTATTGGCTTTCCACCAATAGTTAGCTTCGCCCTTCATCATGAAAGTGGCAAAACTCATTTTCTATTCTTCGGCCACCCGTGCGACCTCAAACACTTTCTCCATCTCTGCTACCCATATTTGGGCTTTGATTGGGTCTAAGGTTCCCCGAAACTCCGGTGGTTCTACCAATTTAAAATCCTTGAAGCTAGCCAAGTGATGTTCTGGCTGCCCTGCAGCTGGCTGGGGTCTGTTTTGCATTGCTTCTGTTAACAGGTCAACGAAGTTCTGCATTGGAACTGCATTTCCCCCTTCGTTGTTAACGGATCCTTCCTCCCTCTGGTTTCGTGGTAGTCTCCTAGGCGACATGATCTGAGGAAAGGAAGAAAACTTAAGGCTTTACGTGATATGCTATTCATGTTAGCATTAAGAAGTTAGGACGTCTATCAATCATATTTGATTCAAAAAAATAACTTCAATATCATAATAAAACCCGATGGATCTCCTCAACCCATCACTTACATACTCTAATTGAGTTTTCTACTAAGGTTATAACCTAGGTTTCGCATTCCTAATGTTTATAACCTACAGCTTTGATACCAACCTGTGACACCCCCGAATCTGGGTCCTCTAACCCCGATTCGGTCGCCACGATACAGTACAACATCCACCTCTAAACAACATACAATAACTAAATACGAAAAAATAATAAACGTATGTCGTTTATTCAAAAGGTGTTACTAGTCTCAAGATTCGATAACCTTAATACAACCATACAGACATACCCTAGAATAGTCATTAGGGTTCAAATTACATTAATCGTAATTACACTAAGCATAAAGTAAAGTCTGCTCCTTGCAAACTAATCCTATATCTTTCCTTTACCCTTGTCCTTACCTGAAGTCTCAGGCTTAACTGCAATAGAAGTCATGATATAGCAAGAATGAGCAACAAGTTTGCTCAGCAAGTTTAAATAAAACAATAAAGGATATATCATGATGAACGGAATATATCTGACAATGAATTCAACAATATGAATATCGAAAGCAAGAATAATAATTGCTTTTAGAATAACTGATAGTCAAGTAGACTTTGAACTATAAAACTCAATTGGAATCAATAGCTGATTGACCCTTTGGTTACTGGCTACAGAATAAGTACTTGAGGGGATCAGCCTCGCGTACGCCATGTATATGCATAACATTCAACCCTGTTGTTTGTATCTTTATATTAGATACCTGGGGTACTCCCCTATATATAAGGGGTGTTCTTTTCAGTCTAAGAATCCATACCATCAATTAGTCTGGATAGTTTTTATAAAACTTCATACAATTATTTGACCGAACAAGGGTTCAGACTCTATCTGACGTAGTTCAAGAATTATAGAACTTTAAATAAGGTACAAGTCCAAGATTGTACGAACTCAAGTGCACCAAGTGCGAATATCAATAAGATCGATGTGGAATAATTGTAAAGTAATTAAACCACCTAATAGCATGCTTGAAAATAAGATTCAAGCTTAAATGAAATAACTTGCAATACAATAATAACCTGCTCAATACAATATGAGAAGGATAGGAAACTTGCACAATAAAGAATGAGTTTCAGAAGACTTGCACAAATAAAGAGTGTAAGTCAAAGAACTTGCACAACCAAAGAGTGAAGTTCGAGAACTTGACTGTTTGCTCAGCTACAAATAAGTTCTAGCTTTAATTAAATAGCGATAAAATGACCTAACATTAACAAGTTGGTCTTTTAATTAGTATTGTGTAAACCGGTAAGAGTTTATACTTAACAAGCATCTAATTATCATGCCACATTGTCATAGTATGTAGTTATCTCAAGTAAACACATATCAGTAGGGTCAGATTCTAGTTTGCAATTTAAACATCATATAAGTTAACTAGCATAGTCAGGAAACTAGCAAGCTGCACTAATCCCTGCCAACTCTCTAGCATGCAAACTACTGACATTAAACAAATACACATGCTTATCAGGTTATTAACTCAAGTTCGAGACCTAGCATGTTCATTCTATGGCCACTTAAAAGTTATATAGTTTTATGCCGGTAATTCACATACCTTAGCTAATCAATTCCATGCTACAAGGGTTAGCTAATTTTTTTTAATTTTTTTTGAAATACGGAACTATATGAATAACTGATAAACTCCATGAAAGAAAGATTAATGAAGCAATAACTGTAAATGCACCAGAGCAGTTAGGCAATATTCAAGTACCTAAAAGGGCCAGCTATATCAGAGTCATTATGTTGGAGTTAAGTCGTATGTAAATTCCAATCGTAGATCTTATGCCAGTCATACCTTTGTTCTTTTTTCTCTTAGCCTTTGTTTGGCAAGCTGCTGTAAGTTTTCGATGATATTTTTAATACCATCCTAGAAAATTCATGATTTATTAGAGAAAAAAATTCTAACAAATAAAATCATATTGCCACATAACGAGACTTAATATGCATGCTCGTGCATATACTACACATGTATAATTTAATCCACATAACTCATGCCTTAGAAATTCATTTTCTATGAATAAGCGTGCATATGTGAAATTCATGTATGATGCTCATGTCAACATATCTATAGGCATAATGAAATCCTAATATAACTTGCATGATCATAACGTAATTCACTTAGTACTCGATGATATTAGCTTTCACATTCTAAGCTTTCTTTGAAATTGCACTAAGTCCTTTTAGTACATGCAAGGCATCTCGACATACAATTCATATGCATTTGAAACACATATTAAAGTCACATAAACATACTCAAACGGTCAGAATCTAAAAGACATTAATCTTGGTCAAGTTCGCTTCCAAAAAGTCTTTAAGTTTTTTTTTTCCTTTGAGAGCCTTTGAATCTTTCAATCTTGTATGCTAGTGTGTTCAACTCTTTAATCATGAATTTCATGTCAATATAGACCATACGGTCATGCTTACGAAAATCAGAATATACACATACTACACATATGCTCATGACAAATTCACTTTAACAAATTCTAAGTTCATTTATAAAACTATAAAGCTTTTCGTCCCATAACACATACCAACATGGCCATGAACATACATGTAGTATCATATACCACCAGTTAATATTAGTTTTCATGCTTGCTCAAAGTGATGTCATAGGTTAACACATAACAGACCTTAACAGAAAGCAAAAACAGTTTACAGGACCCTGCGCAGCTGCGCAACTCCCAGGTATAAACCCGGCACAGCTGCGCCGGTGTCCGGCCAAACCAGTAACTACCTTCTACTCGGCAGAATTGTAAACCCAAATTAAGATTACTTACGAAATTCATTTCTATACCAGCCATAAACCAGTCCCAACGTGCTACTAACTAAATTAACACTTAACAAGCATACTTCATAATTCAATTAACATCTAAATAGCATAATCAAGAAATTGACATTGAAGAACAAGAATAGGAATATACCTCTATTAAGAAATGGACTTGCTGCTAAACAATTCCTGTATTGCTGCTATACTAATTTTTCCTTAACTCAAATGGAAACTCAGTATACTAACTATACTTATCAATATCTCAACAAAAGAAAATGAAAGGAGAAGAGCTTATTCTTATAGACATTTCAATAACCATACAATGTAATTATCTTCCAAATTAAATCAAAGGATTTCAAGATTGTATAATGGGTAAGAGTGAGTGGTTGAGAGTTGGTAAACTCAATCATGAATCCCACTCCCCATCCACTCATTAGCTAGATTATTGGTGAAATTGAGAAGGATGTAGAGTGTAGCTTGCTCCTTAGAGTTCACGTGGGAAGAAATGAGAGGGACTCTCATAATAGGAAATAATCTCAGCACTTGCAAAATGTAATGAAACACTTGGGTTAAAAATCTATACATAATATATACACTTAAGTCACAATGTCATTTTTAATAAGGAATCTATAATGCAATGTATCAAATAGGTACACATAGATATATCAACATATAATTTATTAACACCAAATATAATAAAATTGGGTATTATTATTACTTATTATTATAACGGTTATTATTATAATAACTTATTGAAAACATTATCAATTAACAATTGTTTATTGATATTAATATAAGGTAATAAGGTATACACTAGGTTTTACTCACACACATCATGCCACATAAGCAATAATATGTAACTCTCATAATGTAATTATTCTTACTATATAGTCCATACATACAATATAAGCCACATTAATATGCCACCTTGCACCTTATACAATATATAGGTAACCACCATATATTATATTATAGGTTTCATTATCGCATACTTGTATAAAATAATTAATCGAGTAAATATAATCTTATTATATTTATTAATTATTTATTCATTAATATACTATTTCTTATAATAATAATTAATCAATACGTTTAAATTCCTTCACTATATTCAAGCAAATTGAATATTTAATTACTAATCACCTTGTATCAATTCTTTTGATATAAAACTTAGGGCTAGTCCACTAATTTAATTAGACCATTAGCGACTCCCTTTTATATAATCCTAGCATTTAATCGCATAGACTCAACTCACATAATCACATAACCACATAAGGTTTAAGTATGCTCATAAAACTAACTCATAAAAATTTAAATCACATATTAAATTAATAATGAAGTTTAAAATTTCACGGTCATTACAGGAACTTTATAAAATCAATCCGTGGTCACCTTTGAAACCAACTAAATATCCACCGCGCGAAAAAAGAATTGGTTCGCGATTTTGTTTTTCTTTTCCACAGTTCGCGAATTTGATCTAGTTAGTCCCAAAAAAAAAAAGCAAAAGAAAGTTCGCCATTTTTTTCATAAAATAATTTTATACAACAAAATTATGCCCAATAAATTATTCTAAATACATACCCATACATATATGAAATCAAAATAATTAATAATTGCATAAAGGTTTGGCTCTGATGCCACTATTGGAGTTGTACGAAATCATGGGCGCAATTAAATTGCAAAATAAGCGGAAGCATGTATATCAGAGTTTAAAAAATTTCTACAAAATCATTACCCGGATCATTCTTTATGCAAATTATTAATTTAAAATGATAAATAAGTAGTTATGAATTCATACCCTTGTAGAACGAAGCTTCCACAGTAACAAGTTCAACTCCTTATTTTTCGCGATCTCTTTCAATTATCCGAGTTAGATTCCTTTCTTCGATCAACGTTAGCCACCCAAGTGTTTGGCCTCTAGAGGTGATACACCAAGAAAGATAAATTATTCAAGAAAGAGGGTGGTTGGCTAAATCATAGTTTTCTATCCTTTATAGAAAAGGAGTACTCTTCAACAATTTTCATCCACTGATATCTATTATAAGACTCATCTTATATAGATATTGGTAAACCCTTCTAATCCTATTAGACATTGGGTTTTATTTAATTAAGTTCCTTTAATTAATTTAGGCTTCCCACCACATTGGGAATAATTAATTAAATTTATTTAATTAATATTTCTCCTAATCTTATTAGGAATAAATGAGAGTACTAATATTAAATTAATTCCTAAACTCCTTTAAAAATTAAAATAATAATAATTGTAATAATATTAATAAGACTTCTCTTATTAATTTATATTTAATATTTTCAAAATATTAAATAATAAACATTAAGCTGTTTAATTTATTCTATCACTATAGATTAAATTAATTACACTTAATGCATTATTACGATTATGTCATTACCTTCTTAAATAATTATTCTTCCATTTATGGTGTGACCCTTTAGGTTCTCCATATTAAACCGGTTGTGAATAAATCAATTAGAACAATTCTAATCTTATTTAAATAAATAAATTAAACTAATAATCTATTTAAATAAATAATACTTATTCTACAATAGGGATAAGTCTCCCTAGCGATCAACGACTTTTCAGATAATATAGATTTCAACATTAATCATAAAAAAATATGTGAGTAAATAGTTACCGTACAATTCAATCCTTGCACTATACAATGTCCCAATTAAATATAAGACATGGAATTACTGTCAAGTCTTATTTTATTTAATTATATGTATTTCGATTAGAAAATACAAAACTCCAAATAATGCAAATTAGAAACTCCTTTCTAATTTCATTCTGCCTTGGCCAAGGACTACTAGGTTGTCATTTAACGAATCACATAGAACATATCTCTTCTTTTACTAGAAGTGGTAGATTCTTTATTGACCATTCATTATCTCCATATCTAACTCATTATACCCAAGCATACCCTTTGATATAACCTAAAATCTTTTAAGGAATAACTCAAAGTATAATTCATTGTATACAAGATACTATGATGATCTCAAGTCCAAGGATCACTTGTACTACATCACATTAGGAATTTCTATTGACAGACAAGTAAAACTTCATTAGGTATTCCATAGCGAGTCACGTTCAGTGAACTTATTCTCTAATAAGCATCTACATACTTACTTTAGTGTCTCCACACAAATGATCATGAGATCGATCATTCTTATCCAATGAGCAAGTAACATATGTACCAATTTATCTGGATTTACTAATCCCATTTTTAGTAATCCAACGATTGGGAACTATTTTGGTTATTTACATATTATAAAAACAGCATCATGTAGATAATTAAATGCATTTAATAAGTTAATACTTTTATTAATAAATAAATAAGATCATCCCCAAAGTAGATGCTTTATCATCATATATGATTGACTTGTATGCATACTACTTTCAGATGTATGGTAGAAGACGCCACAAACACCTATGGTTAATGCCTGGCAATTCGAGTTGATCACAACGGACACTTCGATAAGTTCAAGAGTTCTTGAAAAGAACAAAGATATAATACACTCAAGTAATCTAAGAAGAAGAAGTATTATTAAATTAATCGATGTCAAAACCCTTGGCCTTGAGGCCTATTTATACTAGTTAGGAGCTGTCGTTTACACCCCAACATCAAATCAATACTGCTAAACATAAAATTCAATAGAGTGACAAGCAAGGGTCGAGTCCACAGAGAGTGATGTTGTCTTAGTTTATTTTACTGTTTTCTAAATTAAAATAACACTAAATATAATTAGGGTTTTTTGAATCGAATATAACTACCTAATGTAATAGAAAATAATCAATAGAATAACCAATAAATTGAAGACTTCAGTTCTTCAGTTCAGTATCATATTTTTACAATAATACAATAATCAAATTAAATAATTTTTTTCCTTCAATGAAATTAATAACCCTAGACAACCGCAATCGCTAATTATCCAAAATTCTCCTAAGGTTTTAAATCTAAGGTGACAATCACCCCCATTAGACCCTAACTATTATACAACCCATAAATATCAGTCTAGCTTTAATATAATAATATCATTAAGAATTAGAGAATTAGGTTATTCCAAGCAACAAGCACACAATCAGGGATTATTTAACTGGCTTTCTGATAATCTTAGCAATACTTAAAAACTTGTTCACAATCATGTATTACTAATTGCTACTTATGGTCAGATACAATATCGTTTGCTTCATACTATATCTTAATCTAGCAGATGAATATAACTTGATCAAATTAACTGGCCATAATTAAATCAATCAAAGCAAATATCATTCAAGCAATTAAAACAGATTATCAAGAATAAATTTCATAGAAGAATGAATAAATAAATTAAACTTAATTAAACTATTAATTGTAAAGAATGTTCAACATCCCTTAGAACTGAAAGTAAAGAGCTTAGTCTGACATGCCTTCAATCTTGCCTCCAAGTCCAAGGTTTTGCAAATTGTGTAGTTCTCTCTAAAACTTGACTAATACAATGTATTTATATTCCTTGGTCAAATTCCTAAAGCCCTAAGAAATAATATTCCCAGTTCCAGTAGAAGTCCTCCAAAATGCGTAGTTGAGAAAAATCTGTCGATTAACTATGTGCGCATGCACCTAAAAAAACACGTCAGCGCTGCGACCCAAGCTTAGAGCACCGTGACTCCCATTCCAGTGCCGCAACTTTTGCTTTAGAGCGTCGCGACTCTCAACTCCCTGTCCGTTTTTCTTTTTTTCCTTGCGCGGCCATTTTGATTCTTTTAGCAAAAAAAAATTTTTTCTTCTTTTCAGCTCCAATTTTTCCTGAAATCAATAAATCACTTAATAATCTCATATAAACATAAAACATGCAACAAAATTAAACATAAAGGAATCAAAATTATAGAATATTATGCACTTATCACTAGTACAAGGACATAATTATGGTAATAAAAAATCCTAGAAGTGTTGCCCTAATTTTACCCTAGTAAAAGTCTCTAAAATTGCAATCTAAATAAATCATAACCTCTTAGAATCATGCTAAACTGCCTAAAATAAAAGGAAACAAAATATAATATTACCTAAAATAAAAGGAAACAAAATATAATATAGTATGCCTAATATTTTAGGAAATAAAAGCTTCTCTAATTTCTGAATTGGGCTTGTATCAAATTGACCCAAACTTGTGTCTCATGCTCTTTAGCCTCCTAATTGTATTTTCTTGAGTTATATTCAACGTAAACATCTTGGATCAATCCATTGAGGTATTGCTTGAACATTTTACTTCTTGTAATAACTAAGAATATTTCACATTGTAAATAAATATATTAATTAAATATTAATGATATTAAAATTTTTGTGACATATGTAGAATGAATATGCGATTAAATGAATATGTATATTATGTGAATGTGTGTGTGTATATATATATATATATATATATATATATATATATATATATATATATTATATTGAATAATAAAAAGAAAACTATTGTAACCTAATTTTATAAGTTAGGTATGAGAATTAAATAACCTAAGGGTTATGCTTATTGAAAAGTACTAGTATTTAAAATATATACTAGTAAACTAACTTAAGCGGTTTATTTTATTTATCTCAAATAATTATTTATATTAACCTAATTAAAGTAAGCCTAATTGGGTTATATAATTAAATCCATTTGAGTAATTATTTAAAGTCCAAAATAAGTGGACTAGAAACCCTAATTAAATTACTAGGGTAAGGTAAAATAATATATTGGACCTAGGATAATTATAGTGGCCCAAACAATTTATTGGAGAGCCCAAATAATTAAAGCTTTGGCCCAAAAATTTATTTGGACTTTCTAGAAGCTAAAATAACTAATAACTAAAATTCATAAAATCAACAACTCCCCTAGTTTGTCCCCCTGTTGGGTTTGTAATTAATGCATACAAGCAATCGAATTACAAAAATAAGGGCGGAAGCGCGATAATTGAGGTTTTAAATTTTTTCATGCAAACCCATGCCATGATCATACTTTGTGCTCAATTATCAATAACAGAAAAGTAAGGATGATTAAGAATCATACGCTTGAAGAATCTAGCTTCCTCAGGTACAAGTTCTACTTGTTGCTCTCCTTTGATCTCCTTGAATTCTCTGTAGTGGCTCCTTCCTTTAATCAACGTTAGCCACCCAATTGTTTGGCCTCTAGAGGTGATCTACTAAGGAAGAGGAAGAACTCAAGAAGATGGGTGGTTGGCTAAACCCTTTTTCTATTCTCTGTAGAAAATATGTTGTACTCTCCAACTCTTGGGATCATTTCTGTGACACCCCCAAATTCAGACCGCCACTGGTCTGTCGAATTCGGTTCGTCACGTTCTCACAATAATACAATAATAATATCTAAAACATACATTCACAGCGGAAGATCTAATTTAGAATAATATACAATGATTTATTATAATTATTCTCCCAAGTCTCGCAACCTACTGTACTTAATAGATTACATAATAATATCAAATAAAGACTTATTACATAACCCTACTTAAGCTTAAACATAGTTCTGAAATAGTCTTAATACAACACTAGAGATTTTAAAACATAAAAGGAACAAGATAGTCAGTAGCCTTGCCCTTGCCTTTATCGACTCCCGAAGGTCCACCCTGCTCTGCCTTAACTGAAATATTTTTAGGGAAAAGCAAGAATGAGTACAAATTGCCCAGCAAGTAATTTACAATAAGGGTGTAGAGTTTTATAACACGAGTTTGAAATGTCAAAGTATAATCTCGTTGAAAATTCAGAGTTTCAAGGATAGTATCATGAATAACGAGTATCAACAATTCTCAAATCAAATCTTGGAAATATGAAATGATAGTTCAATATAGATCAACAGATATATACGAATTCAAAGGCAATCAATGTATCCAACTAGATAAAATAATTTATACTGAGCAGTCGCTAAGGACTATTGAACATCTACTAGAATTATCAATAGTAAACTGATAACCCAAAAGAAATAAGTATAATAGATGATCAGTCTACAATACTCTATGTTATGCATAACACCACAGTAATTTTCACGCATGTGTTGGGGCTTCCAACAATATACACTCCCCTTACCATAAGGGTTGTTCAACTCAGTTTTTTTCAATATTTCCGCACCAGTCAATTGGTTTGGATAGTTTTCTAAACATGCATATAGTCTAGCAGAATCAAATGGCATAGACTCAAATGGAATAAGAGTTTATTCAATAAGCATACTAACTTAATTTAAATGAGTAAATAAGAAAACTTGCTTAAAATATTCTTTGAATAAAGTAAATACAAGGATAGGATACTTGCACCGTAAAATAGTGTAAGTTAGAGAACTTGCCTTAAGCGTAGTCTATCCACGTTAAATAAATCAACACTTTCGAATCCCTATCGTAATATAGTTATGTATATATATGATATCCATTAGTCATATAGTTTAACATCATACTTTATCTTATATATACAATCAACATATAAGTTAAGTCTTTAACTTACTATACTGTCGTACTAATTTACAATCTTGATTAACATAACTCTCATAGTCTTTTATCCTTAACGTTCCTCTTTTCGGGTTAATCAAGTTCACATATCATCATTATCACATAAGATCACAACCAGTACCAAACACATTTTATTTAGCAAGCTATAGGATGGATATGATGTAAGACCCCAACTTTTATGAATAAAGATTTAGTTTTCTTTATATATTATTTCAAAACAGTTAGGTGTTGTTTTGATAAATATGAAAGTTATGGGTGAAATGTGCAAATATTTTTAAAATGAGCAAGTGGTTATAAAATATTCTTGTTGTCGGGGAATATTCGTTTGGTCGTGGAATATTCTTGTTGTCGGAGAATATTCGTACGACGGCGTAGCTATTGGTGGGCCCCCACAACGGAATAACTGTCGGATATAGAAAGCGACAGAAATAACTTTTTTACAAAATAACGGCGTGGTTGTTACCGTTAGTACTGTTGAAATATCCGGTGGTTAAAATACAGTGATACATGGTGTTGCACAGTAGCACACGGTATTGCACAGTATTTCAAATTATTGAGTCTTACGTGAGAAGCC
Source organism: Panax stipuleanatus (assembly GCA_020205555.1). Taxonomy (NCBI): domain Eukaryota; kingdom Viridiplantae; phylum Streptophyta; class Magnoliopsida; order Apiales; family Araliaceae; genus Panax; species Panax stipuleanatus. The sequence continues at coordinate 20,129,634 of CM035121.1, read as the reverse complement.
ATTACTCAATTATTGTTACAGTAATTACTGTTCAATATTTTATATTATTGACTCAATAATTGTTACATTGATATTTTATTGACTCAATAATTGCTACGTTGCCATTTTATATGATTGATTCAATAATGGCTACAGTTGATATTTTGTAGTATTGATTCAATAATTGTCGTTGCACAGTATTTCACGTTATCAACTCAATAATTCATATTATTTGAATAATATTATTAGATAGCATTATTGACAATGTCTAAGGAAGTTCTGTCTATGAGGGGTTATTTAATTGCGCGCCAGTAAGGAGAAGTCCTTATCGGAAGGCCCCCTCTGTCCTGGGAACGACCTGGTTGTTAATATTGTAGTTCTATAATATTATTTGTGAATAATTAATTATTGATTTATATGATAAGGAAATATTTATTTTGTGGATATTAAAGAAGGAATTGGCGCTGGTGAGTTTTTATCAATATTTTGGTGTGAGAAATCATCTGTTTATGGATTTCGGATAATTTATGTTTGGAATTTGGAAAAAACTTTCTTCTGCAAAGTTGTAGAGAATTAAATTTCCTATGGAAAGACATAGAATTTGTATTTTTCTGACAAAGGGGCTATTTGTTATGAATTATTGAAGTTTCGGAAAATATATATTATTTAATGGGTGGGCCCCACTTTTGTTGAAATCTGATTTTGGGCAGCAGCCGGCGGCGGCGAAAATTATTTTGAAAATAATAATATTTTATTCATTTAGTCTCCTTTGGCATCCTAAGCTTTTCCTATAAATAGGGTGCTTAGGTTAGAATTGAAAATCACACCAGAATCAGAAGTTTTCTCTCTCTATAATATCGAGCGTATTTCTGTGAGTATTTTTATACTTTGAGTATTACTATTCAGTGCAAGTTTTCTTCGGTATTATATCCGATATTCCAGTCAGAGGTACTATCTTTTTGAGGTAAGGGATGTTATTTCTTTCGTAAATAATGTTATTCTTCTCAATATCATTATACAGAAATATTGTCATGGATTTTATGTTGAAATTCTTACTTTTTCCGTCGGGGTTACTATTCAAGTATACGGCACTATTCACGTATACGGCACTATTCACGAAAAAATTAAATTTTCTTCTATTTGTCCAACTTGCTTGTTAAGGTTACTATCTTTGATTGTATCCAAGTTTTGAGCTCTATTCTTGAATTTTGCTCCATAATTGATTATTACGAGGTATTTTTGAATTGGATATACCAAAATACGAATCCTTAGTCTTTGTCTTTTATCTCACTGGATTCGTTTTTTTAAAATATTTTTCATCATTCTCAGTCCTAAAAGGTGATGTAACTGAGTATCTTTGGCCTGTAGAGCAAAGATGAATGATTACTTGATGAATATCTTTGGCCTGTAGAGCAAAGATGAATGATTACCTGATGAATATCTTTGACCTGTAGTGCAAAGATGACAGGTGTTGAGATGAATATGACCACTGATGATACAAATGAATATCTTTGCCCTGTAGTGCAAAGATGAATATTTGATTCGAGATGTATATTGATTGATGTTACAGGGATAAAATATTGATGATGGACTTTTTAATCATAGAAGATAGTAGACTTGATTCTCTGCTTAACTCTTCTAATGAATTGTTATTTCCGCTGCGAATATTGATCTAAGATTGGTTGTCCATTATATTTTATCTTATTTGTTGAAGACTAACGATAATTTGTTTCCCATTATCTTAGTCATAATATTCTTTACTGAGCTAGTTGAGCTCACCCTTTTCATCTATTGTCCTCTTCAGGAAATGAGAATGTTGCGGGAACTAGTCGGGGGACAGAGTGATGGTCCGAGTTAGAGCAGTAGTAGTCCTCACTATTTCTGATAAATAATGTGATAATAATTGTAATGAGGACTTAGTTTGAATCTTAATATTTTCTACATATTTGTATTGAGACTCACAGTTGTGTGGTCGTATTTTGCACGACCGTATGATATAAAGTTTGTATTTGAATTCTGTACCATGTATTTGGCGACTCAGAATGGGTTGGGTTGAATGGACCTATTCTGGGGGCGTCACATATGAGGTAACTGCCAAAATCAGATTAGCAAATTGATTCAATTCTGCTTCCAGACTGGCGTAGCTGCGCCATGGCTAAGCCTAGGGGTGGCGCAGCTGCGCTGCCCCCTGGCCAAGCCAAGGTTGGGCTGTTGCCTTACAATTTCTGTCCGACATGCAAGCATACAACACAACATAGCATATAAATATTTTAAAGGTCCTTCCATGCTTGTACAACCCTTCCAAGTTCAATAATGCATGATATAGTTTCTAAGTTAATACCTTTAATAACTTAAGGCCATTCAAGGTCATGAAATCACAAAGTCTAACATGCTCGCCTTTTAAACGCATAAGGTATTCATATAACTCGTGTTAGGCATGTTCATGAGTATCCATATCACATACATGTAACTAGCATCGTTATCGATTTGAAAATATGCTTCATTTATGCTTAACTTGATTTCACGACATCTAACATGGTAGGTATACATGTATGATACATTAGTGAGGTTAAGAGCACTATCATACATGTCTATAAATATCAGAGTCTAAGGATTTGGTTCATACCACTTTAGTTCTCTGACACTTTTAATTTTAGCCTTTGAAATAGTCTTAAACGCAACCCATGTATGTTATTGTAATCACAACACCTTAAACTAACTTCTCATGCTTAACAACCCATAAAATCATGCTAGCAAAATCAGGATGCATATATGATACCTACATGTCAAAGTTCATTTTCAAAACTTACACTTTCGTTAGAAAGGTGCACTAGTGAGGTCCGTATGTTCACATTCCATTATGAAACATATATACACCAATTAACATACTTTTCATGCCTTTCTAGGTCATACTAACATGCTCGCAAAAATTAATACACCAAGATGATACACACATGTCAAAGTTCCCCTTTTAAAGTTCTAAGTTCCTTTTGAAAATTACGCTTCTCATCAATCATTCATGCAAACATAATAGAACATGCTCATTTTAATTCTACGTAATCATATATACAGGTTACTCATGCTAGCATGCTTTTCTAAGTTGTAGTAATAAATTAACACTTAGCAGATTTCTAACAGAATCAGGAAACTGACTCCAGAGGCTGGCGCAACTGCACTGCGCCTCAGTAATAAACTGGCGCAGCTACGCCATGCCTGGTCTGTACCAGAGTTTTTCTTGCTTCGACAGAATGCAAGCCAATACCCAAAATTTCTACACGAAATTGATTGCAATTACGCCACATTGTATACTAACATGCTTATTAGCTCATATAACACTTAAACAAGCATTCTATAATCCAATTACAATCTAATTCAACATGATCAAGAATTTAAAATTTACGGAATGAAGAAATGAAGAGCATGAACTTGCTGCTAATTATACCTTTGATTAGAGCTTGCTGCAAATTGATTCCTCTCTCAACTGATTATCTTTCTCTCTATATATCTCAGTATACTACTTTGGCTTCACTTAATAAAACTCTCAGCAAATTGAATGAAGAAGGAATTGGGCTATATTTATAGAAATAATATTACCCAGACAATACATTCTCCCATTAGCTCAAACCAATAAATTGAAGATTTGTATATTGGTTAAGGAAGAGTTGGTAGATGGTGGTTGATTTACACTATTGCGGCCACTCCCCTTGCAATGATCTCCATCTATGTTGCTGAGTTTGAGAATATAGGGAGTAGGCTAGCTTGAAGTATTTCACGTGAAGAGAATGAGGGTGACTCTTATTATGGGACAAGAGAATGCAGCTCAGCCATTGGGTAATATGGGTATATACAACACTTACATATATATCATATATATACTTAGGTTATAATTTAATGTCACCATGTAATTCAAATAATGTAGTAAATGTAATTTGCATACATATAATCCATGTACATTTTATCATACCGAATGTAATTCACTTGGGTATTATCATGTTATATCATCCCTATTCCATTATTTCAATTATATATTGAACTATTCATCAATTAACAATTGTTCACTATGTATTTAAGGGGTATTAATTTAATGTTCACACACTCACATTGTCACATAACCTCATGATGTATTCATATAACTTAATTACTCTTAATATATTGTTCTCATATATTATATGAAATCACATGCTAGTGTCACACTTCTTTATACACTAGATGTAAGCACTTTAATGTATAATTACTTATTACATAATATGACACTTATAAATTAATTGAGTAATTACTATATTAACAATTCATTTTTATAACAACAATTATGTGATTAATTATCGCATTCCTTGATAATTAAATAAATATAATCTTATTATATTTATAAACAAGTTACTTATTATTATTCTATCACTTACAATAATAATAATTAACATACTATTATTATATTTCTCATAATAACAAATAATCAATTAATATAGATTAATTGCTCACTTAATAATTCCTTCATCCTCGAATTAATTAACTCATCATCGAATCTATTCTCGTGCCACACAAGGCATTTCAACGAGCTTATCATAAACTCCATATTCTCCTCAATTATTATATATATTCAATTTGAAATAATTGAGTTAACCCATCTCATAACACATAATCATTTATATTTAAATAAATATTCATTTCTATTAATATATTAATTTAATAATATTATGAAATTCTCGGGTATTACAACGTCTCTCTTATATTTGATATAAGACTCTCTTATATAGATATTAGGTTAACCCTACTAATCTAATTAGAATTGAGTTTCTTTTATTAATTAATTAAACCCTTTTAATTAATTAGGCCTCCCAACATATTAGAATTTAATAAATTAAACTCCTTTAATTAATTTACCTCCTAATCTCATTAGGAATAATTGAGAGTACTAATATTAAATTAATTCCTAAACTCCTTTAGAATTAAAATAATAATAATTATAAAAATATTAATAAGACTTCTCTTATTAATTTATATTTAATATTTCCAAAATATTAAATATTAAACATTAAGCTATTTAATTTATTCTATCACCATAGATTAGATTAATTACACTTAATGCATTATTACGATTATGTCATTATCTTCTTAAATAATTCTTCTTCCTTTTATGGTGTGATCCTTTAGGTTCTCCATATTAAAACGGTTGTGAATAAATCAATTAGAATAATTTTAATCTTATTTAAATAAATAAATTAAACTAATAATCTATTTAAATAAATAACATTTATTCTACAATAGGTATAAGCCTCCCTAGCGATCAACGAATTTCTAGATAATATAGATTTCAACATTAATCATAAAAGAACATGTGAGTTAATAGTTACCGTACAATTTAATCCTTCCACCATACAATGTCCCAATTAAATATAAAACATGGATTTACTGTCAAGTCTTATTTTATTTAATTATATGTATTTCGATTAGAAAATGAACAACTCCAAATAATGCAAATTAGAAACTCATTTCTAATTTTATTCCACCTTGGCCAAGGATTCTTGTGTTGTCATTTAACGAATCACATAGAACATATCTCCTTTTTTACTAGAGGTGGTAGATTCTTTATTGATCATTCATTATCTCCATATGTAACTCATTATACCCAAGCATACCCTTTTATATACCCTAAGGGTCTTAAGGAATAAGTCAAAGTATAATTCATTACACAAGATACTATGATGATCTCAAGTCCAAGGATTACTTGTATTACTATCACATTAGGAATTCCTAGTGACAGGCAAGTAAAACTCCATTAGGTATTCCATAACGAGTCACGTTCAGTGAACTTATTCTCCAATAAGCACCTACATACTTACTTTAGTGTCTCCACACAAATGATCATGAGATCAATCATCCTCATCTAATGAGCAAGCAACATATGTACCAATCTATCCAGATTTACTAATCTCCTTTTTAGTAATCCCACGATTGAGAACTATTTTAGTTTTTAAGCTTTTTAAGAATTTAGATCTCATTAGCATGATCATCATCATGATTCTAAAAGCATTGCTTAAAACTATGGGTTATTTACATATTATAAAAACAGCACCATGTAGATAATTAAATGCCTTTAATAAATGAATATTTTTATTAATAAATAAATAAGATTGTTTACAAAGTATGTGCTTTATCATCATACATGATTGACTTGTATGCACACTACTATCAATCTCCCACTTTCACTAAAGTCAATCGTCATGGTATCTCATACCCATCTTCTCTAAGTGACGATCAAACTGCTGTTGTGTTAAAGCTTTAGTAAATGGATCTGCAATGTTGTTTTGAGAGTCCAGATGCTCCAAGTTGACGTCTCCTCTTTTAATGATCTCCTTGATAAAGTGAAATCGCTGCAATACGTGTTTGGATTTCTGATGAGACCTGGGTTCCTTAGCATGTGCAATTGCTCCAGTGTTGTCACAGTATACGGGGACTGCTTCTCCAATGCTAGGAACCACACAAAGTTCTGTTATGAACTTTTTCATCCAAATAACTTCCTTTGCAGCTTCACTTGCAGCTATATACTCTGCCTCTATCACTGAATCAGCAACTGTTTGCTGCTTGGAACTCTTCCAACTCATTGCGCCTCCGTTCAAGGTAAAAATATACCCCGAAACAGATTTATTGTATCTTGGTCCGTTTGAAAACTTGAGTCTGTGAAACCTTCGAGTTTTAATTCAGACCCACCGTAGATAAGAAATATATCCTTTGTCCTTCGTAAGTACATTAGGATATTCTTCACTGCCTTCCAGCGCTCTTCTCTTGGATTCGACTGATATCTGCTTGTTACATGAAGTGCATGAACGACATCCGGTCTAGTACATATCATACCGCACATAATAGATCCTATTGCATAAGCATAAGGGATCTTGCTCATACGGTTTCTCTCCTCAGGTGTCTTTGGGGCCTGTTTCTTGGAGAGATTTATTCCATGACTCATCGACATGAGACCTCTTTTGGATCTTCCATGCTAAACCTCTTTAGCATCGTGTCAATGTACGTTCCTTGGGATAAGTTGAACATCCTTTTAGATCTATCTCTATAGATCTTTATCCACAAAATATAGGATGCTTCTTCCAAGTTCTTCATGGAGAAGTGTTTAGATAACCAGATTTTAATCGATTGAAGCATAGGAATGTCATTCCCTATCAGTAATATATCATCAACATATAATACAAGGAATAAAACTGCACTCCCACTAACCTTCTTGTACACATATGGTTTATCCTCATTTTTGATAAAATCAAACTCTTTAATTGTCTCATCAAAACGAATTTTCTATCTTCGAGAAGCTTGCTTCAATCCATAAATAGATCGTTGCAGCTTACAGACTTGATTTGTTCTAACCTTTGAAATAAATCCCTCTGGTTGTGTCATATACACATCCTCCTCAAGTTTCCCATTGAGGAAGGCTGTTTTCATGTCCATCTGCCAGATCTTATAGTCGTTATAAGCTGCAATTGCAAGCAAAATTTGAAAGAACTTGAGCATAGCTACTGGTGAGAAGGTTTCATCATAGTCAACTCCTTGTCTTTGTTTGAAACTTTTGCACCCAGTCAGACTTTATAGGTTTCTACCTTGCCGTCTGCTCCAGTCTTTCTTTTAAAGACCCATTTACACCCAATAGACTTAATGCCTTCAGGTGGTGAAACCAAAGTCCATACTTGGTTTTCATCCATGGAGTCCATCTTGAATTTCATGGCTTCAAGTCATTTCCCTGAGTCTTTATTACTCATAGCATGTTCGTAATTCAATGGATCATCATCATTTATGATGTGTACCTCATCGTCATCCTCTATGACGAATCCATACCTCTCAGGTATCTTCAGTACTCTTCCAGATTTACGAATAGGGTGTGGTACAGTAGGTTCTTCCACTTGGTTAGGTACTTGACTTTGGTCTGAAGTGATTTGTGGTTCTTGAACTTCTTCAAGATATATCTTACTCCCACTGACCCCTTCATAGATAAACTCCTTTTCCAAGAAGGCAGCATGTTTTGCAACAAACACCTTTTGATCAGTTGGATGATAGAAATAATAACTTACAGTTTCTTTAGGATATCCCACAAATCTACACTTGTCGGATTTAGTCTGTAGCTTATCATGTTCAAACTTTTTGACATAAACTGGACAACCCCAAGTCTTAACATGCTTAAGATTTGACTTCCTCCCTTTCCACATCTCATATGGAGTCTTTGGGGCGGATTTGGTAGGCACTTTGTTAAGCAGGTATGCAGCCGTTTCTAGGGCATAACCCCAGAATGAAATTGGAATGTTGGTAAAACTTATTATGGATCGAACTATGTCCAACAATGTTCGATTTCTCCTTTTAGATACTTCATTTAATTGTGGTGTACCTGATGGAGTCTATTGTGAGATTATACCATTTTCTTTGAGACAATTGAGAAACTCACCGCTTAAGTATTCTCCACCTCGATCTGATCGAAGAATCTTAATACACTTGCCCGTTTGTTTCTCTACTTCACTTCTGAACTCTTTAAACTTTTCAAATGATTCTGATTTGTATTTCATTAAATACACATATCCAAATCTTGAGTGATCATCAATGAAAGTAATAAAATAAGAATACCCACCCCGTGCATTCGTTGCCATAGGTCCACAAATGTCTATATGAATCAACGCTAACAACTCTTTAACTCTTTCTCCTTTTCCACTAAAAGGAGATTTAGTCATTTTACCCATGAGACAAGTTTCACAAGTTGGATATGATTCATAATCAGACAGCTCTAAGAGCCCATCCTTATGCAACTTGGATAATCTTATTTCATTGATATGACCGAGTCTACAGTGCCACATATAGGTATAACTAATATCATCTCTTTTCCTTTTCTTAGTTTGTTCTAGTTTAAGTATATTTTCATGCTAGTCAAGTATATAAAGTCCATTTCGCAGATTACCAATACCATATAAAACATTGTCTTTATAAATAGAACAACCGTTGTTCTTTATAATAACGTTAAACCCTTCCATATCCATTACAGAAATAAAAATAATGTTTCTAATGATATTCGGAACAAAATAACAATTATTTGAATAAATGGACTTGCCCGAAGGCATTGCTAAATAATAAGTCCTTACAGCTAATGCAGCAACTTTTGCTCTATTTTTCACTCGTAGGACTATCTCATCATTGCTCAGCTTTCTACTTCTGACCAGTCCCTGCACAGTATTACATATGTGAAAACCACAGCCGGTATCCAATACCCAAGTAGAATTATGACTTTTAGAAAAATTAATTTCAATCATGAAAAAATCTTGATTGGAAGTCGAAGCTTCTTAAAGCTTATTCTCTGCTAGATATTTCTTACATTTCCTCTTCCAGTGTCCCGACTCGTTACAATGGAAGCATATTCCATTGCCAGCTAGATAAGGTTTCTTTTGTTCCTTCAAGTTCACCTTTCCCTTAGCCTTCTTAGATTTCTTATTTTCAGAAGATACCTTGGGCCTCTTCCTTTTATTGGAAGAATCCACCATCAAGACATGGTTCTTCTTAGATGAGAAGTGACCTTCTATAATTTTCAACATGTTAAGCAGCTAAGGCAAGCTGACATCTAACTTATTCATGCGAAAATTTACCACAAACTGCGAGATGGTCTCAGAGAGTGACTGCAAGACCAAGTCTTGACTCAACTCTCCATCCATGACGAACCCAAGCTGTCCAAGTCGTTCAATCATATTGATTACCCTAAGGACATGAGTCTCGACAGCGGTGCCCTCGGTCATCCGAGATCGAAAGAGCTCCTTAGATATCTCATATCTAGCAGTCCTACTCTATTCACCATACAACTTTTTGAGGTGAAGCAACATACTAGGAGCATCCATGTTTTCGTGCTGACGTTAAAGCTCATTATTCATGGATGCGAGCATGTTGCATTGAGCCACAGATGCATCATCTTGCCACTTAGTTATTGTGACAATCTCTTCCTCAGAGGCTGTTTCTGAATCATATTCAGGGATAGGTGAATTTATGACATAAGAAATCTTTTCAGCAGTGAGAACTATTCTCATATTTCTTAACCATTCCGTGTAATTCGGCCTTGTAAGTTTATTAGTATCAAGTATGCTTCGCAGTAAAATAAGTGATTTTGACATTTTTAAAATTCTGCATGTTAAAAAATAACATTTTAGCAAACATTCATTTTATTAATTTTGTATACCAAAATAAACTTTAGGTCTTTATTTTCAATTGGTATCTCCCACTATTTTCATCAAACTATATTACCCTCACTTATATAGTTCGGCAACATTTAATTAAAGATTTTCTAGTGAGATTAAGGATCCCATTTCAAATGTATATAGCCTTGTGGATAGCACAACAAACGATATATAAATAAATAGGTAGACAACTCTTGTCAATTACATCAAGCATGTAACTTCTTTTAATTTTGCCTCTTAAATCATAATGGTCAATTGTGTGCACATCCGAACTAAAATGATTTAAGTTAAGTCCAGCCTAGCACTTTCATAAATTCAAAAAAGAAAAATATTTGTTCTTGTAGATAGCACAACAAAATAATATTGTTCAATTTTCTTGATAAGCATCAAATGTGATTAAATTAATATCTTAAATACGCAATACTCTCGTTGTGGATAGCACAACAAACTCGTATTAAATATTTAATATTCTATTAATTCATCATGCTAGAAGGCGACGTTCGATATTCCAAATATCATTAAACGCTTCGGACTTAATATAATTTCTTTGAGGGGTTTGTTATTATTTGTCTCATCTTGGTTAGCGCGCATGCACACACACACACACACACACACACACACACACACACACACACACATATATATATATATATATATATATATATATATATAATACGTGTTATTTTATTAAACATGCGAAGCATGTTTGCATAAAATATAATATATATAATACTTAGCATGCACATATAGAATACTATATTCTACCCGGATTGATTATAGGTTTTTATTCTAGTTTGGTTCACTAGAGCCACCAAGTGAACCAAAAGGTCAAACCTAGAAGTACAAGAATTTAAATTTAAACGTAACTATTACATTTAAACCCAAGCTCCATACAAACAGGTCTTTACGCGCTTCTTGCTCCTTGACCTCCAATTTCTTCAAGATAATTCTAACTATCTCTATTACATAAACTATTTAAAGTAAAAACTTTGATCAGGAGTTAAGGGGAAGTACATAGAAGGGAGATAGAATTTACATCGAGAAAAAAAACCCAGAGAAGGCGAGGTACGCAGACCCCATTAATAAAATTCATTCATTCATGCATTCAACTAAAATAAAATCCAATCACATTTGTCAATAGTCCATAATCAACCCCATTTATTATCATACACATCAACATATGCATCAATAAATAACCTTTCATCTCATGAATAATAAAGTCATTCCATATATAGATCGATGTCATTTAATGGACAAAAGTTTTACTAAATTTTGTTTTTGAAACAAAATAAACTCTTTTATTTTAATAAAAAACAAGTCCAAATTAAACTCCTTTAATTTTAGCAATCTGAAATCATATTTAAGATAAAATAAACATCTTTATTTTTTAACTTTTATAAATTAAATAAACCATTTATTTAATTAAAATAATTCCAGATTCTACAGATCGTGCCGCCCGCGCCTTGATTGAATTGGGTCGCGGCGCGGCCGCGCTGGCACTATGTCTGACAAACAAACGGCGCGCCCGCGCCCAGAATGAACTGGGACGCAGCGCGGCCGCGCTGTTTGTCGCAGAATCCAGAATTTTAGTATTCTGTCCAGAAAATTCGATCAAACCTAATATCAATTCATACTTGGAATCATAAAATTGATAAATAGCACAAAGTTAGGCTCTGATACCACTGTTGGGTTTGTAAGTAACGTATACATGCAATCGAATTACATAAATAATGGCAAAAGCGCGATAATTAAGGTTTTAAATTTTTTCATACAAACCCATGCCTGATCATACTTTGTGCTCAATTATTAATAACAGAAAAGTAAGGATAATTAAGAATCATACCCTTGAAGAATCTAGCTTTCTCAGGTACAAGTTCTACTCCTTGTTCTCCTTTGATCTCCTTGAATTCTTTGATCAACGTTAGCCACCTAATTGTTTAGCCTTTAGAGGTGATCTACCAAGGAAGAGGAAGAACTCAAGAAGATGAGTGGTTGACCAAACCCTTTTTCTATTCACTGTAGAAAATATGTTGTACTTTCCAACTTTTGGGTTCACGTCTCTCTTATATCTGATATAAGACTCTCTTATATAGATATTAGGTTAACCCTACTAATTAATAAATCAATTAGAATAATTCTAATCTTATTTAAATAAATAAATTAAACTAATAATCTATTTAAATAAATAACATTTATTCTATAATAGGGATAAGCCTCCCTAACGATCAACGACTATCTAGATAATATAGATTTCAACATTAATCATAAAAGAATCTGTGAATTAATAGTTACCGTACAATTCAATCCTTCCACCATACAATGTCCCAATTAATTATAAGACATGAATTTACTATCAAATCTTATTTTATTTAATTATATGTATTTTGATTAGAAAATGCATAACTCCAAATAATGCAAATTAGAAACTCCTTTTTAATTTCATTCCACCTTGGCCAAGGATTCCTAGGTTGTCATTTAACGAATCACATAGAACATATCTTCTCTTTTACTAGAGGTGGTAGATTCTTTATTGATCATTAATTATCTCCATATGTAACTCATTATACCCAAGCATACCCTTTTATATACCCTAAGGGTCTTAAGGAATAAGTCAAAGTATAATTCATTACGCACAAGATACTATGATGATCTCAAGTCCAAGGATCACTTGTACTACTATCACATTAGGAATTCCTATTGACAAGCGAGTAAAACTTCATTATGTATTCCATAGCGAGTCACGTTCAGTGAACTTATTTTCCAATAAGCACCTACATACTTACTTTAGTGTCTTCACACAAATGATCATGAGATCAATCATCCTCATCCAATGAGCAAGCAACATATGTATCAATCTATCCGGATTTACGAATCCCCTTTTTAGTAATTCCACGATTGAGAAATATTTTAGTTTTTAAGCTTTCTAAGAATTTAGATCTCATTAGCATGATCATCATTATGATTCTAAAATCATTGCTTAAAACTATAGGTTATTTATATATTATAAAAACAGCCCATGTAGATAATTAAATGCCTTTAATAAATGAATATTTTTATTAATAAATAAATAAGATTGTTTATAAAGTATGTGTTTTATCATCATACATGATTGGCTTGTATGCACACTACTATCACCCCCTAGCCATTTAGCCTATATCAAAATAAAATCCCTAGCTTAAGACTTTGCAAGATTGAGAAGAGATTTGGGAGATTTGATATATATATGTATATATATATATAGGTTATATATATACATTTTTCCTAACTATAAATACCCCTTATTCAATTGACTATCAAAAGTTTACTTCATTTCCAAAAGCTTAAGAGATAAAATAGAAAGAGAGAGAGAGAGAGAGGGGGGGGGGGGGGTTCAGAAACAAGGAGAGAAAGGGAGAGGAAATTTTCATGCCATCTAGGTTCATAATTTACTTTGGAAGGTGAAGAAGATTTGCCTAAAGAACAAGGTATAAAATCTCTAAAACTAAGAACCCTAATTAGTTTAATGAGATTTATTGTGATTGTTTTTGTCAAAATAATGAGTTTATGTTTCTAAACCCTAGAGCACTAGATCTACATGTTTAATGCTGTTTCATGTTTAGATAATGTCATTTTGGGTGTTTATTTGCTTGAAAAACAAAAGAGATGAATAACAGTTTTTAAGGGTTAGAAAACCCTAATTTCAGCCCACTTTGAGGCTCTACCATTTGAAATCTAAAAATTATTTTTGTTATCCGTCAAAGACAGGGTGTTAGATCTATGATTTATCTGTTAAACCCAAGTGGTATCATTCAAAAATGTTAAACGAGCATGACATAGCATCATTTTCCCCAAAACAGTCCACCCGGGTAGAAAATCTAGAAAACTTAAAAACTGTTCTGGCCAGTTTGTATAGAGGGTTGTTTCGACCACTTTTGATGCTCTAAAAATTATGATCTTTTGTGTTATGATAGTATGTCAAGTTAACTAGGTCCTGTCCAAAGATGGGAATTTTTGGATGTCCAGAAGTTGAGAAATGAATTTTACAAGAAAATATGATTTTAAAAGTAAACTATAATAACTCCTAAATACAACTCAAAAAAATGTGAAAATTGTATAGGAGTTAGATTTTGATAATAGTAGACTACCTTGAAAATTTCATAATTTTTGGACAAAAGAATAATTTACGATAAATGTTGCAATTTCAGACTGTTTTGGACTCTTTAAAAATAGCAAACGAAATTGGAAAAATACAGAAAAATTATTTTGTTACTAAAATAATATATATTAATTTTAATCAGAAGAAATAAAAAATAATAAGCTGTTTTGATATTTTTCATGGCTATATTTAAGTTAAGAATAAATAAGAAAATTAAGTTATGTTAAGTTGAAAAATGTGTAAATGTGATTTTATTGCTTAATGACCTTTAATATGATATATTAAGATTTTATATGGGTGTCTTGGTCATTTTTGATAAAATTGTGTGCATGGTATGCTATGTTTGTTAAATTAATGAAATAGTAAAGGGTAAAGAATTAAATTAAATTGTTTATACGTTTAATGCATAATTAAAATATTATTAAAAGATTAATAATATTAGATTAAGACATTATTAAGTAATTAATAATATTTAAATTAAAATATTATTAAAAGATTAATAGTATTAGATTAAAATTAAATTAAAATATTATTAAATAATTAATAATATTAATTGAATAAAATATTATTAAATGATTAATAATATTAATTGAATAAAATATTATTAAATGATTAATAATTTTCAAAATTAAAAAAAAAATATTATTAAATAATTAATAATATTATTAAATAATTAATAATATTATTAAATAATTAATAATATTAGTAAATGATTAAAATATTATTAAATAATTAATAATATTATTTATTAATTAAAATATTATTAAATAATTAATAATATTAATAAGTGATTAATAATATTAGTAGATGATTATTAACTGATTAATAATATTAGATTAAAATATTATTAAATAATTAATAATATTAGATAAATAAAATATTATTAAGTGATTAATAATATTAGTAAAGGAGTAAAGAATTATTAAGTAATTAAAATATTATTAAATAATTAATAATATTAGTAAGAGATTAAAATATTATTAAATGATTAATAATATTAGAAAATGAATAAAATATTATTAAGCGATTAATAATATAAGTAGATGATTATTAAATGATTAAGTGAATAAAATATTAATAATATTATATGAGAGTTTAAGATGAGAATTATGTAATAACAATATTATCAAGGATTGATAATATTACTAAGAATTTAATATATTATCTAATATTTATTTGTGTAACTAAATGGTAGATAATATGTTATGAGAATAGTAGTACGATGAATAAATATATGATATGCTAATTAAAAGATTAATGATAGGGCTTTTCAAATGAAGTTTAAATTAAATTGTGTAGCAGTAGACTGCAGATGAGGCAAGTTTCCTAACTCAAACTTGAGTTATTATTTTTAAAGCACGTTAGTTGATAATTATTGTTGATTATTTCACATCCATAATGATTATTGTCATTCGCATATATTGCAATTGATTTCCTGTTCTATTATATGAACTATGAAATAATTTAAAGTTCACTTATTCATGAACTGTTTATGAACTAGGTCTAAGCTAGTTGTATCGGCTAGACCAATCATGTTTAAATTTGTTATTTCAAATATGTTTTAAAAGCTGTTCCAAACCAATTGCATTGGTTAGGACTCTTAGACTGAGAAAAAGAACAATTTTTACTAAGGCTTTATATCGGAAAACGATTATTTGCTCGTTTATTAAGTGATTATGCATATTCGCCAGGTATGAGAGGCTGATCCCCTCGATTACCAAAACCTACTAAGGGGTCCAGTTTAATTACTGATAAATCCTCGGTATATGTTCATGGTCATTGCCGACCTCGAAAGTTCTTTCTTTCTTAATAATGATATATATATATATATATATATATATATATATATATATTATTCTTGTATTTAAACTTACTGAGCGAATTAGTTGTTCACTCTTGCTATATCATGACATTATTTCAGTTAAACCTGAATGTTCGAAGAAGAAAGACAAAGAAAAAGGAAAAGTCCAAGAGTAGATGATTATGCACGTTTATGTAAACTATTTGAATTATTAAGGGTGTGTAATTAAGTTAAGGTTAGTAGACCTTGGGATATGTTTTAAGACTTATTGTATGAACAATTTATGTTTATATCTTCTGCAATAGTTTATAGATTGTGTATGAGGATGATGGATCGTGAGCACCGAATTCGAGGTTAAGGAACCCGAATTTGGGGGCGTCACAGTTCTAGCCTGTGTAATTGGTCTAATTGGAACTTGAGTTGAATAATGAATGCTTGATGCGAGCCTGATCAGGATGTTATCATTCCCCTCATCTTAAAAAATATTTATCCTCAAATCTAACATCCCCTCTTTAAAAAGATTTGTCTGCAAATCTGATCTAACATCAAAAGAGACTAAGTTAGCAACTATAGCAACAAAGCAATCAAAATTTCTACCTAACCAAGTTACTTATTTTAATATCCATTTCACTTAACTTATAATATTTAGTTCTAGGTTTAATCACACTAACCACATATCACAAATTGAAATCTTTACTAGCATATAACATGAGGCTTGTAGCATTTAAAACACACTTCCAACTCTTACCAACATCAAATTTCAATTGTTATATAACTTGTTAATTATTAACTTATAATCTTCATATTTGGTATTACAATACAACCATAATCTGTTATAACATAATATAATATGATTAATCATCTTTTCATGTTCATAAGATTAGGTTACAATTGCATTTCCTAGACTGAACAATAAAAAACTCATTTCTGGCCAAACTGCATAGCGGCATTGCAGCGCTGCAACAACACCAAAGAACTGGCTCTGTGGCGCTGCGATGCGGAGACAAGCCTGCACAGAGGGGCTGCAGCGCTACGGCGCAGACTTAGTTCCTGTAATTCGCCATTCAGCACATCACAAACCAAAAACCTCAAATTTCATCCATACAACAATTTAATCTTACCCAGAATTTATAAACTTCATATAATCAATACCCAACATAAATATAACCATTATAACAACAACAAAACGTTAATGCACCAATTTTAGATACTAAAAATTAAGGTTCATAGCAATTCTTCATATTTTAACATGTTTAGCATAATCAATCACTACGAGTTCGTTTATCAACCAAATTAGTTCATTAAACATGCATTGTTTTCGTATTTCAACATACTAACAATAATAACCATCAATTTACGGATTGTTATACCAATTAAACAACAATTTTAGTCTCAAATAAACCATATTCATAAATATATCACTGCAAACTCAAATCTTCATTCTAAACATATTTTCATGGATTTTAATTTCTGAAAATCGTTTCTAGACAACACATAACATATTATATATACTATTTAACACATAATCTAATTCCTCACAAACTAGCCATTAAAAATCCATTTACAAGAACTTAAGAATACATAAACACAAAAATTAGGAATTTAGATGATTTACCTCTTGATTTTTGTTTAGCTTTGTTAGAAGATGAAAATAGTTTTGTCTAATCCCCCTTTTCCTTAGAGCCTTCAATCTTGTTGCTCAAAATTCTCAGAGAACTCTCTCAAGCTCTCCCTTTCTCTTTGTTTTTTCTAACTTCTAACTCTCAGCCTTTAGGAACAATAACACGTGAAAACAAAACTTATATATACATAATACATATACTTATG
Organism: Panax stipuleanatus; assembly: GCA_020205555.1. Lineage (NCBI taxonomy): Eukaryota > Viridiplantae > Streptophyta > Magnoliopsida > Apiales > Araliaceae > Panax > Panax stipuleanatus. The sequence continues at coordinate 20,111,699 of CM035121.1, read as the reverse complement.
TTTATCAGTTACACAAGCTAAAGGTTTTTAGTTGTTACAGACACAAAAAGCCACAAGGCCATGTTTGGATTGTTCCCATAGAACCCTTGCTAATCTATTTTAATATTCCTTTTATAATATGGTTCATTTGTCACACTCTTAACAAATTAATTTAATTAAATTCATAAATCTATTAACCCATTAACCTTTGTCATATAATTATAATTTTCATTATAAATTATAATTTTATTTAACAAATTATTAAACCAAATTAGAACATCACCATTACATAACATTGTAATTATTTAACAATTCATGTAATTTAATTATCCCATTAAATTAAAACTTCAAACTATTAAATTATTAAACATTAATTTAATTAATATATCACACTTAATTAAATTACTCCACAACAAATTTCATCAATTATTTATTTAATCAATAAATAAATCAACTAAAATATTTATCTAATTCAATAAATATTTTAAATTAAATACAAAATTCTCAATCGTTACAGACATCTAGTTCACACTCTTCTCTATAGTTACAACATTGATATAGGACTCGAAGAGAACTAAGTTAGTCTATTTAATCATATATACATACCTATATCTCTCTGCATTGATTTTTTTTAAAAAAAAAATTGAATGGGTGCAGTTTTCAAAGTCTGAACTTTAGTACTCATTGCTATGATATCATTTTCAACCACTGATATCATAAGTATGGCTTATTCCCTTATCTCTGTGAGCATTTACTACAAGCAGATATCTTTCTGATAAATGAATATTATGACAAGCCAGTCATATCACTTACTTATAAGTTATTCCTTGAACTGATAGTGCTAGTCATATACTTTATCTATAAAAGGACATTGTACAAACTACATGCATATATGCCTAACTACATCTATCTGTAGTCTTTGTGTCTGTACTTTCTGTCTATCTGCATACATTGTACTTTCAAAATGGAACCAGTATATTCTTCCAGAAGAAAGAAACTTGCATTACATACTGAGTTGCATCCTGATGTGTATACACCCATGTTACTCACTACTACTTCTAAAGCCAAATATAATCATATGTGACATAGTCTTACTCGTGGAGTAGGTACTTCCTTTAACAAATTTCCTCAGTTGCTAGAAAAACTAAACAATATAGGATGGTAGTGTCTAGTTTCTTTTCCAGATAGACAAATTTACCCTTGCTTTATTGCTGAATTTTATGCCCACATGACTTTTGTTCGAGATTTAACTGGTCTCTTGACTTGCATCAATACTTGCATACAATGTCAGGATTATGTTATTGATGAACTACTCATTCTACATGCATTGCATCTCAGAATTTGTATGATAGATTTTCCAAAAATCAATGAATACATTTTTCCTATAGGCACATCCACTAGTGATTGCATCACTTTTAAACACAATTTGGCTATAACTACTAATCAACTTGTGCCTGAAAATTTGTTTGACTTTCCATGCAAAGTTGGTCTTGAATTTTTCAATGCTCCATGTCAATTTTTGGGTATAATTCTTCACCAAAGTTTCATGCCTGTCAGAAATGACAAACTTATGCATCCCTTTGACATAGAACTTATGAAATGTGTCTTAACTGAGTGTATACCGTATAGTCTCACTTACTTTCTTCTATCTTCTTTTGAGTTCTGTTTTCATAACAACTGTCTGGGCTATGGTCTCTTTTTGACTAGAATTTTTAAACATCTTGGAATTCAAGTTCATAATTATCAGGCTCAACTAGTACAAAATAGCAATATTGTCTCATACTTGAATCTCCCTCCTAAACCTTTAATAATCTTCAAACCCAACAACACTGAGTCTCATCTAAATTTGTTGTCTCAAATTGATGCTTTGAATAGTATGAATCAACTTTCTCTAGAAAATTAAAGTGCTATGATGACTCAAATAGAGGCTTTATAGTTATTTGTGCATCATATTTGGAATATGCTGTGTGTGTTGATGAAACATCAAAATGTATCTATTCCTCCTTACCACTTCACAGCTAGTACATGTGACACCCCCAAATCCGGGTACTTCAACTACACGGAATTTGGTGTTCACTGTACAAATATCATCTATCTATCTACCCATAATAAATACAAACCATACAATAGATAGAAATAAATCCTCCCCTTATGGGTTTACAACATCCGAATAATAAATACAATCCCAGGTCATACTAACCTTAAACATCTGTGCGGAACATAAACAAATAAATAAGTCTTACACAACTTTAACATAAGTCTGAAACATAAACATATAAGAATAAACAACAAGTCTTCATCACTTGTTGACTTTGCCCTTGCCTTTGCTAGTAGAAGGCTCGTCGGACCTTTCGTTCTTAACTGCAATGTTATTATTACGCAAGAGTGAGCACGATTGCCCACAAGTATAATAATAAAACAACAATATAATAACATGCGAGTGAATCAAAGACATCTGAATAAAGAAACTTAACTTTTGACTCAAGAATGAGTAACAAGAATCAAAATAACATCTGAGGGTCATAAGACCTCGAACTATGTCCTAGGTTGTAAAGTGTTAAACTTCAAACCTTTAACAGTCATAAGACTATGGACTCTACTTCTCGTACTTAGGGGGATTACCCTTAGTACCATACTGTGCACAATATCTCAACGCTAAAGCGTAAATAATCCCCTTTACAGGATTGTTCATCTCAGTTTTGACATCAAAGTCCGCACCAAAAGAAGTTTGGTTTGGATAAGCTCAATAAAGATTCTAGAATTTAGAACGTACATCAACTATGGACTAGTCGAATTGATAAGGGTTCACTAGTCCTATAAGGTTCAACAATAAACCATGCTCAAATCGAATAATAAATTCTCAAGAGTATACAATTGAATAAGTATTGTATAACTGAATCATGCTTTCAAAAGACTTATAACATCTAATATGAAATTTTGAACTTGAACAATTAAGAACAAGAGCTTGCTCGATATAGAATACAAGTCTACGACTTGATAAATGAATAACTTAGAATTTAAGAAACTTGCTCGATAAAGGTAAAGTTTAGAACACTTGCTCAATGTAAAAAGTAAAGTTTGAGTTTAGGAAACTTGCTTAATCATAATAGAATTAGGGTAAAGAAACTTGCCTCTTGCACAAGCTACAATTAATTCTCGTTCCTTATTAAGTCCTACATACCAATACATTCACAATACACGTTAATCAATAACCCGATATACTTATCGAATCATCACATTGCTCATAGAACTCATTATTCGACTTATTGAATAATGGTTTAAGTTTTAAGATTAACTTATTAATCGTTCACATAACACACGTTATTAACATCTTAGTATGTGTTCATCATGTCTTTATGTTCTTCACATTGGTTTTAAAACACATCTTTGATCACACGAACACTTAGAAAATTTTTCAGTTTTCTGCAGGCGGCGCGGCCGCACACCAGCTACCCTTTGGATCGGCGCGGCCGCGAGGCACGGCGCGGGCGAGCGTCAAGTATGCCTTGAAGCGGCGCAGTCGCGCGGCGACGCAGGTTCAGTTTTCCCAGTTCGCGAATAACACACAGAGCAGCCCAAATAAATCCAAATTAAACTAACGTAATGAATTTTAAGGCTACTCATGAGATATAGAATTTACAGAAACATCATACCATGTTCTAAGCATGCTTTTAACACTTTAAATCACGGAATTACACAAATCACAACATTTAATTTCACTGTTTTCAATATTTTATAAAGTTTTGAAAGAAAATAAGAAATTCAACGTTACGGATTCGTTATAACACCGAATCCGTTCGTTTAACTTCCATTTTGTTCGTTTAAATGTACACAATCACATTCAAGTGTTAATTTAAGTTAAATAAACGCATAAGGCGTGTAGATTTTGTACGTAAGGGCCATATGGGCCATATGTACAATTTCTACACCCTGTAACTTTTGAAAACCCAATTATCAACAAAATTCCATGGTGTGATCACTAAAAGTTATGCATATATGGCATATAATATGTTATGGACATCAATTAATATATATATAGCCATATCATAAACAAGTCATCAATTTAGTCTTTTACAGAAAACTTCAAATTACGTTAATGGAAAGTTTTGAAAACTTAATTAAGACGTAATTACATAAAATTGATCACTGTGATTTATGTATACATAGTATAAAACATGTTATAAACATAATTTAACCCATATAAAATCATATAACCAACAATGATTCAAAATTGACGATTACAGAGAACTTCAAAGTACGTAAAATAGAAAGCTTGAAACTTAATATAACTGGGTTAAGAATTTACCCTTGCTAACTCTGTTTGATGATATAGACTTGATTAATATCTTCTCTACTTCTTAAATTCACAATTCTCTCTCAAATTATCTCTGAATATATGAACATGTAAACTGATATGTATATTATATAAAATATAAGTATATAATACGTATATAAGTAGAGGGTGAGTGGTTGTCGGTTAATCCCATAGTGGGTTAACTGACCAACTCCCCTTAAGGGCTTGTTTGGCTAGCTTAAAGGATCCTTCTTGTTTATTTTAATTAAAGCTTTATAACATAATTTTAATGTCACACTTTTAATTAGTCAATTAATCTTATTTAAATCAATTAAATAAAATAGCATGATTCAACAATAATTCATATAGTCACATAATTAAAATTCTCATTTATTAATTATGTCAAATCATTAAATCTCTAATTAATTATTAATTAATTAGAATAACATTATGCTTATTAAATAATTCACTTAATCAAATAAGCTTAATTAAATACATACTTTTGCATATAAAAATTCTCCACATTAATTTAATCAACGTAACACATATAATTCAATTAATCTATCACAAATTCATCAATTAATTATTTCACTCAATAATTAAATCATCGAAAAATATTTATTTAATTCAATAACTATTCAAATTAAATTACAAAAATCTCGTTCGTCACAGTACAAGCTCAGCCAAGGTTGATCAAACTGATCAAACCCCTCCAAATATTCCTCTTCCAACTCTAGGTTTACATTTCTCCCATGTCCAGTCGGATGAATTCTAACTATTCGGGAGGATTATATATATATACGGTCCCGTTCAAGAGTCATACCCTTAAAGAGCCATATTCTCTTAAAGAGCAATACCACTTAAAAAGCTCCGTGTTTTTTAATTTTTAGCCTTCTCTCTCCTCAAAGACAACTCTCTCCTCAAAGACTGAACCTGAAGCTTTCCTTCTCCAAAAATACACCGAGCTTCGAACAAAATCTTCACAAAATCTTTGAACAGAGAAGAAATCTTCACAAAACCTTCGAACGAAGCCCTAGAATCTTCACAAATCAAGCTTCCATAGGTCCAAATCTCAAGTGGAGAAGAAATCGTGCCCTAGAATCGGAACACGAAAGAAATCGGACTTCAAAGTCTTCACAAATTGGTAATTAATTCATCCTTTTCTTTCTCTCGTATCTATTATCATTTGTTTCTTTTATTATTCAACTTATGTTTTATAATTTGATTCTTGATTATTTTTGCCTTTTTTTGTCACTGTCCACTGTTTTATATGTATATATGTAGCAGTGTTGATTTGGATTTGGATTCATTATTGGCTTAATTTTATGTTTTTTCCTTAAATTTTTCTCTGTCTTGTTACTAGCAGTTGGTGTATTTTTAATTTTTTGGTTTTAAAAAGATTTTGGTTTGAGAAATAATTTTTTATAGTCTTTAATTTTCCTTAATTTTGTGTTTGTTTAACTTAAGTTAGTCTCATCTGTGCCGTTATATTCTTTGCAAGAGTCCATCAGTATTAAAAAAGTAAACTGAGCGGGCCTCGGAGAAATCTAAGCTTTCTCTGTTTCAAGATTTTGATGTTACTAGTTTCTAGCTATGGCAGCAGCTGTGTTGCTGAAATGGACCAAAAATTTAATAAATTTACCTATAGTAATTTTTTTAGATTAGGTCTTTTGTTAATTATCTCTAATGTTTTTGCTCTCTTATTGTGTTTGCTAGCTTCTATCTGTATGTGAGTTGAAAAGTTTTCACTCTCCATTGTTGAAGTGCAAACATTTAATTTTATATGTCTTATATGTCTAAACGTTGGTTGAAAATTCACAACATTAATGGTTGATCAATGATGTTATCTAGTTTTTGCACAGAGTAGATGGAACCTATATGAAGTGTATTCACTTCCTTATGGCCTTGTTTCTATGTGATATATGAAGAATTTAAACTTTTATAGCTAATCTACATTGACAGATTTTATGCAAGTCTGTTGCATGACTCATGCATTCACTATGTGTATTCACTTCCTTGTGGCCTTGTTTCTATGTGTATTCACTTCCTTGTGGCCTTGTATATTTCAAGTGTATATCCTTTTTTGTTCATTTGATTTATTTTGATTATGTTGCATGCACCACATCCCTAACACTGGAAAGTGTCAACTTAAATGGTCGCAGTTAATCACTGCCATTGTCATCGCCCGACTATATTGATAACTTCTTGGACTGATTTGAATCCTGGTCGTCGATTCTATGGATGTCAAACTGCAAGATTAAGTAATTTTTATTCAATTTCCTTTTATACTTAGTTTGTTTTGAAAAAAAAATTCTTTTTTGACAGCTTCATGGTTGCGGGCATTTCATGTGGTATGATCCTCCAATGCAGCCAAGAGCCATTCAAGTGATTCCTGGTTTATTGAGGAAGTTGAGGGCTCTTGAAAATGAAGCTCAAAATGTTAGACGCAAACAAAGGATTTACTTGATAATCATATGGGTTTCCGTGATTCTGCTACTTTGGAATTTTATTGGAACCATCTCTATGGAAGAAGATGCCTAAATAGGTAAAAATTGTAACTTGGAAGTTGGGAGATGGAACAATTAGGTTGTGTGAAGTCCCTATTTTAAATGTAATGAATTAATTGTAATGAAGCAAAGATATTGCACTCTATTTTAGCACTTCTGCAGTAATGTAATGGATTGATTGTAATCTGTTGCTTGGTTGTTAGCAATTCTATGCTCTTATCAACTTTAGTGAAAATATGATTCCTTCCACACAAAGAGTCCCATTTGCTATTTTTTCCCACAAGAGTAGAATTTCAATTGATTGTAGTATGAAATGAGACACTGGCATTAAAAATATAATTTTGACTTTCATCATCATGCCACTACTAATAAACCAACACTGGATAAATATGGAATAAACAAAATCAACAAAATAAACATTGTTCCATGATCATGCCACTACTAATTTTTCCATTGCTGCCAGATCTCACAAAATAAACAAAATCAACTATTTCAAAACCAGATCTCACAAAATCAACAAAATATTTGAATCATGGCTTGGAAAAACATTGTTCAGCATCTTATTGCTGCTACTAAATTTCTATAAAAGATACAAGCATCTGGTTCAAAAGGCAATCCATATATTAGTATTGTGAAGATACTAAATGAAAATAAGAACTGAGAATATGAGAATAATCTAACATCCAAAAGGTCAATCCATCATCCCCTTCAAGATCCTCTCGGTTACTTCAGTTGGTGTACTGCAACAAACCAAACAAAGATAATGTCACTGCAAGAGAAAACAAACGAATAAATACTTTCTGCAAGTGTTTTTTTTAACACATAAGAAGAAAACTACTAAATTACAATGCAAAAGAATATCATAACAATACTACTTAAAAGGCACAAGTACCTGACTTGTAAGTGATACTATAAGTCACTCCCATGATTACTGCAATTCTGAAGGACACTTTATACAAAAAATTTTCCAAATTAATAAAAAAATATAAATATACAAGTGTTGTTATAGCAATTTCAGTTCCACCTGTGGGTGAATCACTATCATCATTTATACTTGGATCCTGAGTAGCATCAATATTTGATTCTCCAATTCTACATTTAAACAAATAGCAAAGTCAAATTTAAACAAATAGCTAAGTCAATTTTAAACAAATAGCAAATTCAAATTAAGTAAACTTGTTTATCGATTATTAAGCGTCGGGCAATTTCTTTTGTCGTGTGTGACACCAACTTTGCTACATCCATGACGTCTCCCCTTGAGATTTTTGTTTTCCCCAAAGTCGTTTCTTTGCCACCCTTCAGCCTTTTGCCACACCCTTTTGCACGCACTTGGTTCGGCTCAACCAAATTATTTTCATAAGTCCTAGTCATGTTAACTGACTTGGATCCACTCATTCCACCAAACTCCATTTCATTTTTTCGTTTGGAACCAATAGTCCCAATTATTTGCTTGATCTTTTCATTTCCATTATCAAAATATTCTTTTAATACATTTGTGGCTTCTTCATTTGTGAGAGCACTATCAATCATCTCTAAAGATTGTTGAATCAATTGACTCAGCAAGAGTAAGTATGGCATGTCATCTTTTATCTCCACACCATTATCATCAATTACACCACTTGATTTTGCTATTTTTGTCTACCTTTTCAAAATGTATTTTGTAGGCAATTTGTAAAGATCATGGTACTTATGCAAGTAAGCTATCACATGCCGACATAGGATTCCCAAACCCTCAAACTTTTTGCAAGTGCATGTTGCATAATCCAACGATTTGTCATACTGAATTTCTCTTACTTTAAAATTGCTGACATTCCTTCGGTAAATCTTATATAAATGGTAGTTGACATCCTCCTTCATAAGTTCAAACCTATAATTCAAGCTCTCACACAACTCTTCTTCAAATCTATAATATATAGAGTATGTATAAATGTCAACCATTTGAACTAAGAAGTTATGGCGATATTTCATTCTCGGCCTCTCAACCAAATCTTTGTTATCCGAAACCAACTCTGCATGTCGTTGATGTTGAAGGCCTCGACTAAATTGAATCATAAAATCCACTAAAGAATTCCTCTTAGAAACAAATTTTTTTAAAATGCATGACAACTCTCCGCTCATTGGCTACTTGACATCCCGGCTGAGAAAACATGATTCACATGTGCGGGTACCCATCTACAACGGATGTCATACATTGATTGTATCCATTTATTAGCATTCAACCCATTTTTCTCCACCAGCGCTACCCAAGTAGAGTCAAAATTTTCCACAGTCTCCGAATTCCAAATGCAATCTGCAAACTCTTTATAATAAGCACTGTATTTTACCAAATCAATCTTCTTTGAAAATTTGGTCAGTGCTAACTACAATACCTATGAAACGTATTAGAAAGAAATTGTGAAATGACATTTGTCATAGTCGGATCCTTATCGGTGATAATCATCTCAAGTGCATCACCTGGCATTGCTTCCAAAAAGCACTTGAAAAGCTAGACAAAACTAGCTATGGTCTCATCACTTAAGAAAGCACAACCAAATACAGTAGTTTGACCATAGTTATTAACCCCCATTAGTGGTGCAAATATCATTTCTTAACGATTAGTATTGTATATGGTATCAAAAATGGCAACATCACATAAAATCTATAAGCCTGTCTAGAAGTTGCATCGGCCCAAAAACAACGAGTGATCCTTTTTCATCGTCTGTGTCAATTGTGAAAGTGAATGAAGGATTATTTTGTTGTTCTAACTTTAAGTACTCATTCAACATATCCCTATCATGACCCTTCAAGTCATTGCGCTTGTCTCTTTCAAAGTTATACAAATCTCATTCCGTGCAACCAATATTTTCAAACCCACCCGCCTGCACTACAAGAAAATTGTATTGTTGGTATTGTGGTATATTCACCATGCCAAGTTGCTGCCTCAAAGATTTTTGGGTAATTGACACATTACACTGCAATTGTAAAAGATGCCTCTTATGTGGGGTTGACAATGGGTGACAATGACCCTCCTCAATTTTAGTAATTACGTACAGGTCAATTCTTTTTACCACTATAAGTCTTACAATACAACCTTCTTTTGTAGATCCACGTTTTCTTTTTACTACCACATCAGCTAATAATTTGCCCTTTCCTTGCTTAGAACACACATACTCCTTCTTACAAATCTTATCGCTACCAGCCCTTTTTTTCTCATTAAACTTTCGTACACTAAAACCAGCATGCATTGCATATGTATTGTAAAAAGTGTGAATATCATCTAATGTTTGAAGTTCTTGACCAAGCTTAGGCGTAAAGTCATCGGCTACTTGAGGGTAGTAGACAACAGTTTTAGTATTGTTCACATTCAACCCCTCTGCACTCGAGTCATCTCCATTCATTTCTATTTCCAAATTCATTTCTACATTATCCCCGTAACTCCCTATTTCATGGTCCATGTCATCCGTTATATTTACACCTGGAAAAAAAGAAATTTACTTGAACTTGTGAAATCACCAATTAGAAGAATTATTAAGATAATAACTACCTTGCAAGAAAAATTTTCAGCACATAATTCAGAATGCAAAGAAAAATTTGAGGACACAATTCTGAATGCAAAGAAAAATTTGAGGAAATGTAACATAGAATGAGATTTGACTTGAAGGAAAACAGTCTCTGAGTGCCAAATCTCACTCATAATACTACTGATAAATAGTCCAAGTAATAGTAAAAGTTAAGTCACTGGACAAAAAAGATATAAGCAAATAAAATTCAGTGATATTAAAATTGCACTGAAAAGGGATAAATCGCTCCCACTATCTACCCCTTCAATGAAAATCTGAAAATCTAGTGAAGGAAATGAGACAAAAAGAGACAATTCTGAAAATGAAGGAAAATATTGACAGCGCAATACCCCTAATTCTGCAACAGGTTATGTCAGTATGAACATAATGAGTAAGCTTCTATAACAGTGATTTATTTTGTATGTTTAAAGTACAAGTGAAACTGCATAAAGAATTACATTGTACATACCGACCAAATATCAATTTTGGCAAAGACTATAAAAAATTGTTGCTCAAACCAAAATCTTTTTAAGACCAAAAAATTAAAAATACACCAACTGCTAGTAACAAGACAGAGAAAAATTTAAAGAAAAAACATAAAATTAAGCCAAGAATGAATCCAAATCCAAATCAACACTGCTACATATATATATATATATATATATATATATATATATAAAACAGAGGACAATGACAAAAAAGAGGCAAAAATATTCAAAAATCAAATTGTAAAACACAAGTTGAATAATACAAGAAATAAATGATAATAGATATGAGAGAAAGAAATGGATGAATTAATTACCTATATGTGTAGACTTCGAAGTCCGATTTCTTTCGTGTTCCGATTCTAGGGCACGATTTCTTCTTCACTTGAGATCTAGACTTATGGAAGCTTGATTTGTGAAGATTATAAGACTTCGTTCGAAGGTTTTGTGAAGATTTCTTCTCCGTTCAAAGATTTTGTTCAAAGCTCGGTGTATTTTTGGAGAAGGAAAGCTTCTGCTTCAGTCTTTGAGGAGAGAGTTGTCTTTGAGGAGAGAGAGTCTGAGAATTGTCGTTGAGGAAAGAGAAGGCTAAAAATTGAAAAACACAGAGCTTTTTAAGTGGTATTACTCTTTAAGAGAATATGGCTCCTTAAGGGTATGGCTCTTGAATGGGACCATATATATATATATATATATATATATATATATATATATTCACTAACTATTTAGGATGAATGTACCTATATACTAACCTAACCAATATTCCTCAGGTTTTATCTATCTTGTTTTCCTGTTATTCTGACTTTGCAGGAAGTATACTTTATGCTTGAACCGACTGTTATTGCAGGTGTTTGGAACCATTATTTCTTTACCCCTCCCATTTTTTATAATGACAAAGGGGGAGCAGAAAAATATCAACTGACATGTATATACTAACTAATATATCAACTGGAGTGTATACTAACTAGTATATACTGATGTGATTGACAGTAATGGAAGTGATGAACATAAACTACTATAAATTGCTATATCCTACTTTCTGTGATAATTTTTCAAAAAATTAAAATTGCTTTTAAAAATCGATTCATGATCCAAGGGGGAGCTTCATGAATTAAGGGGGAGTTCTAAAACAAAATATTTTTGGTTATTGTCATCATAAAAAATGGGGAGATTGATAGGTCTCCAAATCTTATAGTTTTATTTTGATGATTTCAAATTAGGTAAATAGGTAAAATCCTCTCCATATGATTAAAATATTAAAACTATTTTAATTATCTCATTTATCTTAAAAATGTTTATTTTCAAAACTCGTATTGAATTTATTTTCTGACCTTGATAAATTTAATATCAAGTGTTAAAGAAATAGATTCATATAGTAACATTTTCTAAGGCAAGGATATTCCTATTTCTTTTCAAAATGATTTTATAATTCCTTTTATTGGGAAAAAAGAATAATTCTAAATATATATATATATATATATATATGTTATATAATATATGTGTATATGTGTGAATGTGTGTGTGCTGTGCCGTGTGTGTGTGTGTGTGTGTGTGTTGTGTTATGCATGTTTGTGAGTGTTTGTGCCGTGTATGCAAGTGGGAGGCATGTGCCCTGTGACGCCCCCAAATTCAGACCACACGTGTCTCGAATTCGGCACATCACGATCTATATTCTAATAACATACTAACATATCATGCAACGTAATAATAGAATAATTTACATTTATTTAATATAAATATTCATGTCCCATGGTCTCATAACTTAAACATATCTCCAATATATCTTAACATAACTACTACATAATATGAAATAAGTCTTATTACAATCATCATAATATTTCTAAAAGAGTACAAAGCTACGTCGTAGCCTTGCCCTTGCCCTTATCTGTACCAGAGGGTCCGCACTGCTCTGCCTTAACTGAAATATTTTAGGGAAAGCAAGAATGTGCAAAGAGTTTGCTCAGTAAGTAATATAGCAATAAGGGTGAGTAATATAGATTTCAAATCTCAAGGGTACAACAATAAATGATAGTTCAAGAATAACAAGAAGTATCAATAGTTCTCAATAATGGTTGCTATGGACAGAAACATATCAACAAGGTTCAAGGTTTAACCATTTCAAGGTTTCAAAATAATGAACACTGAACAGTCACTAAGGACTATGAACTCTTACTAGAATTAACAGTATTATGCTGAAAATTTAATAAAACAAGTACAACAAATGATCAGCCTAAAGTACCCTACGTTATGCATAACATTTAATCATACTCATGTGCGCGCGTCGTTTTCACGACAGTTGTATATAATTTTCCCCTTCCATGAGGGTTGTTCATCTCAGTAGAATTATAAGAGTCCGCACCAAATTAATTAGTTTGGATAGCTTTATAACATACGATATTAGTCTAGCCGAATCAAATGACTTAGACAATTTTTGTAATGCATTTAAGAATGATAAGTTCAATGCTCGCAACAACATTAAGATACAAAATTGATTTCCGAATAGCAACAGATATTTGTTTTGATGTAAATATGATTGATATGGCAACAATTCGGATTATACAATATGTAAAGTGAAAAGAAATAGGGAACTTGCATAAATCATAGATTTCTTGCATAAAGTAAATGCATAGGTTAGGATACTTTCCTTAAGCGTAGTTTACCAATTTACAGCTTATCAACACTTTGTAATCCTATTGTAACATAGTTACGTAAGGATATTCATTAGTTACGTACGTTGAATACATATACTTGATATGTAAGTTAAACACATATATAAGATCCTAACTTAGTCTATACGTACGTCATTGCCTATCTTACATACACATAGCACTAAAACAGTTTATATGTTACTATATAATCAAATAACATAGCTTGAAATCGTCGTTGACTTAGCGTTTTGAAAGTTTTATAAACACTTATCAATCCATGGTTTCTTATCGTCAACATGTTCATTAACACTTGAAAATTTCTATTATTCATGTATTGCAGTTTAGGATATTAGTAATAGGATGCATAGATTTCAGATTCTTAATTAACATGATCAGACCACACTGTAGGGTGGCGCGGCCGCGCTGGATTTGAATTAGGGAGTGGTGCGACCGCGTTGCTCCCAGTTCAAACCAGTGTTGGCTTGCTCCTACAGAAAACTAACTTATCTAATACCATACTTTAGACGATGATACATGCAGAACACACATGTTATGAGGTTTATGATTAGGTTCAGTCTCCGTCTTGCCTTAGGTTTACCTCCAACATAGTTCGATATCCACTTTTCATTTAACAAAGTTTAATGTGTTCAATTAAAAAGGCTTCTCATGTTTAGTCATTATACTACGTAATGAGGTTAATAAACCTGAACATACATGTTCAAGTCATCCTAGTCATGTATTTCAAAGTAGCATAGTTTTACTTCTTTAAACTCATTTGAACTATGTTTGACTAGTCTTTGTATTCATAGCTAGATAGGTGTATATGCCAATTATGTCTAGATGCATAACATGTCCTATCATGGTAGTCAAAATTTTCAAAATGCACATAAGGTAGTCATTAACATCATTAGTTTTCAACTCTTAAGTTTTCTTTGAAAATCTTATGTTAAACCAACTAGGCATGCGAGATAACTTTGAATTCACATTTTATACTCATATATGTATATAACTAAGTCACATATGCATGCTCAAAAGTTCAGAATTCAAAGTATACTTAGTTCGTCAAGTTTCATTCTCTAACGTTAAGTTTCTTTAGAAAGTCATTAAAACCAAGCTAAGGTAAGTGATTACATGTAAGTCAACCTATGTTAGCATGTCAGGGACATATATAGGCATTATCAAGTCAAACTATCATGCTCAACATATCAGAAATAAAAAAAATGGATTTTATGTCTGACAAAGGGCGCGCCCGCACTATGTCTGTACTGGGACGTGGCGCGGCTGATAAGTAGGTTTATACCTACTTATTGAGTATCAACTTACTATAACTATATCTTAATCTCAAGTGTTTTTTATTACTTTTTATGCGTTTTATCTTCATTTTGTAGTTTGCATGGTGGAAACTCTATTGTTAGCATCGTGGGTGGAAATGGCATGGAACCGGCGTGATAGCGAGCTTAAGGCTTGTAGTGGAGTGAAGATGGAACCGACATATGGAAGTGGCATATGATAGTGGCATGTGGCATGGAAAGTGAAAAGAAGAAGGAATATAAAGGCAGCAAAAGGACACCAAAAGCACACCAGCAGGAAGTTAAGCAAAATTTGTAGGAAAATACAGCAGCTCGGCCGCGTCTTTGATAGGCCTAAACACGGCGCGCCCGCGCCAGGAGGAGGAATCGAGCAGTAGCGCGCCCGCGCCCCGTTTTGCCTATGGGGTGGCGCAGTCGCGCCAGACAAATATTGACCAGAGCTGACTTTTTCTTAAAATCTTGTTTACGTGTTTTTTCTTAAAGGGGTGTAATTAAAAGTTGACGAGACATCTTTTGTTCGTTATGATTACTATTCTAGGGTTTTAGAGAGACACAGAGAGTTCATAGCTTTTTCTCCTACTTTTTGGCTTCTCTCTTGTCTCCTTGTTAGATTTTCAGAACTAAGGTTTTGAATTGGTTGATTTGGTGATTTTGACTCAGCTTTGAAGGTTTACATTGGACAAAGAAATCTCAGATTTGCACTTTCTTAATCTCTTGATTCCCTTTGCTTTCATATTATAATCTCAATGCTTGAACAAATTCCCATAATGGTTATTGCTTCAGTTATGAACTAATCACCATTATGGGATTCTAATGGATCTTTTTGTTTAGTTCAGATTTTTATGCCTCTTTGTTGAATTTGATTGGATTATGTATGGATTGACTAATATGGTTTGCATTGCTTGATTAGTTGCTTGATCACCAACTACCGTAATAACTTGTATGAAATTGAAAAATGAATTATAAGTTGAGATATGTCCGTATTAGCATGTGTTCATGATTATTTCATGTGATAAACTTCATGATTCGTAATCCGGATAGACATATATCGTATTATCGCGTGTAGTCAATTGAGAGAGCTTGTGTTTAAATCTATATTACCATTAAGTCACATAGAAATATAGTGGTTTAGGTAATATTGGATGTTCACATATATTCTATCTTTCGTGGATTGTGTGTGATATGAGTATGGTATATCAAGAGATAGCCATGTTTTACTTTCGTGCTCTCGACTAGCAATCCGAAGTAATCAATTAGGCTTAACAAGAGGTGTATAATTTGAATGATGCGTTAAGTGAAGTTAGAATCCCATATCTTTATAATCTGAATCATTTGCTTGTTAGTTAGTTTATATTTGATAATATTTATTGTTAGATAATTCACATCTTAATCAGACGTTTAAGCAGGCTGAAATAATTACAAAATTGTTGCATTATAGAATAGAAATACTTATTTTTCTCTGTGGGATCGATACTCTACTTACCGTATATTACTTGTGGACCGCGTGCACTTGCATGTATGTGGCTATTTTGTTAATACCGAAACAAGCCAACAGCGGCCACGCCACTCCGGTACAAACTCAGACTTGCTTCTGCAATGGCAGAGCTCAAACCCAATTTTGAATCCTTCATGAAACATGTTTGTAATCAACATACATTGCTTTATAACATACATATAAATTCTACTAATCATATGCTAACAATTATCAAGCCAATTCACAATGATTTTAGCATAATTACATAAATTTTACCAAATTAGAAATTGAGGATATTGAACATGTTTATTACCTCTTGAAGCTTGAAATTAATTCCCTTGACCCAAATTTCAGATTGCACTCTCAATTCACTCTCTATATCAACTTAGCAAGAACTCAACAACTTGAATTAAGAAGAGGGAGTGCTCAATTTATAGGGAAATCCAATATCCATACCAAGCTTTTACCTCAAGGATTGAATCCAATGGAAGATGGGAGAAGATGTTGGGCAATGAGGGGTTGGTGAAGCACTATTGAAGCCACACCCTTCTCCATCATCACCATCATTAGCATTCCTTGAGTTTGACAATGTAGGTGTAGGATAGGCCAATGGCCATTTACGTGATTGAAGGGATGGGACACCAACTATGGGACAATTCTTTTAATACTCGGCATTTGCAAAATGGCTAATAACAATACTAAGGTTTAATATACATACATATATACATATATATATATATATATCCCTACACAAATGTATATATGCATACTTAGGTTTTAATTCTCTTTTAAGTCACAATGTAACTTTAATGAGGAAATATGATTACATTATATATACACATCATTATATAATCCATGTACATTTGGTTAGTCCAGATAATACCGATATATAATTTAGCTGAGCACTATCAACTCATATTTTCATAAAACTTTATTATTTCAATTATACTTAATTATAAATATTTAATAATAAATATTTATTTATTCTAATTTAATTCTTCTCATTAAAGTACACATTTAATGTATCCACACATAATATGTTGTCACACAAGCTTATTTATGTAGCTTATATGATTCATTTAATTTTACCATATAGTTTCATATATCATATAATTACCTTGTAATGTCACACCTCATTTTATATTAAATAGGTGTAGGTACTATATAGCATATGATCACTCATTACATATTATTATACATAGGAGTTAATTGAATAAACATTAATCTACTATATTAATTAATTATTCACTCATTAATATGCTATTACTCATAATAACAATTAACTAACAATATAATACTAATTAATCATTCATTTATTAATTCATTCATTCTTTAATTTAATTAAACCATCCTAAATTTCATTATCGTGCCACACAAAACATTTCACGAGCTCATCATAAATTCTCCACATTTTCTAAATTATCAATTTAATTTAATTGAGTTACTCATCTCATGCTACATAAATATTTATATTACAATAAATATTCACACGTTTATTAATATCAATATTAATATTATTTATAAAATTCACGAATATTACATGCCCGACCAAATGAAAAATTGTGTGCATGCATGTGTTAACTCAAATGTTGGTAACATTTACTATGGGCCAAAATCTTTTACAATCCATTCCTTTTGTTGGCTATCCGTGCACTCCATATTTATCTGAACCACTTATTTTATATCAAACAAATTTGAACCATAAATTTCAAAAATAAATTAAAATATTACCTTTTTGCCCCTAACTTCAAAACTATATAAATAAGAAGGCTTTTCATTCATTTTTCTTTACCAATTTACAAATTAGAAAAGCTTACTCTCCTTTCCTACATTCTCTCAAAAAAGCTTTCACCCTCTCTTCTAAACAAAGTTCTAATTCTATCAAGGAGAAAAATTGGTCAAAATATTTGAGATAAATTATTGATTTATTATTGTTCATATTATCTCATACATGTTTATATACATATATAGATATTCAAATATAAATTGTTACACACACACACACACACACATATATATATATATAGATATATATATATGGGCTATATGTAGCTACACAGCTGTGTAGCTACACAGTAGGCTATATCGACAGTTTTCTAGGGCTATAGCGACGGTTTGCCTGTCGTCATAGATATTCTGTCTATAGCGACAGACAAACCGTCGCTATAGCCTTGGAAAACCGTCGCTATAGCCTACTGTGCACTACACAGCTGTGTACTTACATTTTTCCCTATATATATATATATATTTCACCTATCAATATCAAATAAAAAGTCAGTACTTAGATACCGATATTCAGAGATATTTCTTAAACAAAGAATATTATCCGGACGGTTTTTGAAATCCTAAGTGAACTTTTATTGATATATATATAATTAATATAAATATTACATAATATTTATATAATTATCATATTGTGAAACGAACAATTTACTCAGTACTTAGATACCAATATTCGGAGATATTTCTTAACAACGAATATTATCTGAACTGTCTTTGAAATCCTAAGTGACAAAATTTTCACAACGTAGATCAAATATACAAAAATATATATCTTTGAGTAAAACGAATTTAGTTGATAAATCAAGTATTATTTAATTGATTAAACTATTATACTTGATAACTGTCATTACACGTATTTCATACACAAACTTACTTATTTATAAATTACTCGTTGCATTATATAAGTGATTTAAACTATTATCCAAACTCAAAGTTAAATATGTTTAAACCATAGAAACACACTCTTTATTTATAAAAAAAATCTTTTCTAATCTGTTTAAACCATAAAAACACATTCTTTATTAAAGAAAAAAAAATCTTTATAAAAGTGCATCAATTTACATATCTGCTTATTTGAGAAGTATCAAAAGTTATTTAAACTTTTTATGTACCAAACTTTGTCGCTTACTTTAAAAGCAAAGTCAAATCAATCAATTATAAAAAAGAAAAGGTAGAGTTAGAGTTAGTATATTTTATGTACCTGTGAGAAAGAAAAGTAAATTTTTTGACCAAGATCAAAGTCTTAGAGAGGTCAGCTGAAAGTTGGGTCTCTAGTGTACTTCTGAGATAAGGAAGAGACTGTTTTTTAAGATCAGATCATAGAATAGTTCTGAACTCAAAAAGGAAGGTATAACTAAGTTTGAGGAAGGAGTTGGGAGTTCGTTGTCCGAGATAGTTAATTGTGGATAGTTGTAAGTTTATCTTTAAAACTTTTTAAAGGCTTCTCCGCCTATTTAAGGTGTATTTATTACTGGGAGTAATAGGATCTCAAGTCCTGGAAAAGAGCTTGAGACTAGACGTAACAACATACCCGAGCTGTATGTTGTGAACCAGATAAATTTATGTGTATTGTGTGATTGAATTTTACTAACTTGTTTATTAATTTCTGACACTAAAAATTAATCTGCTAAAAATTCAAAAAGGCCAAAGATAATTTTTTAA
This sequence comes from Panax stipuleanatus, assembly GCA_020205555.1. Taxonomy (NCBI): domain Eukaryota; kingdom Viridiplantae; phylum Streptophyta; class Magnoliopsida; order Apiales; family Araliaceae; genus Panax; species Panax stipuleanatus. Next base: position 20,092,019 of record CM035121.1, on the reverse strand, counting down.
ACGGTGATAATCTATTCAATCCCCCTTTTAGATTATTATTGGACTTTGAGCTGACTAATAAATCTTAAACCCTAGTTAATAAATACTAAATTCTAATTTATAAACCCTAAACTATGGTTATTTATATATAGTAAGTTTATCCTTACAAAAAACTAGGACTGTTCAACTGCAGATCTAATGAATAAAAATATTATCCATCAGTACTTTAGTTTGAGGATGTTTGTACTTTTAAAGTGCGAATTTAAAAATAACCAGCATATCCTCAAGAATTCACACTTTAGTAGTGCAAAAAAAAACTGTAAAATATATTATTATATTGTATTACATATATTATTATAATATATAAAATAATGACAATTTTGTAATATACCAATTCGAACGTGTTAATCACATATTTCTTTGTCCTCCTTCCATTTTAAGCCCTTTAACACAACCTTTTCTTATCTATTGAATAACAGGGCTCTATACTATAACACATCAGTCACTTCCACAATTCCATGGAAGAATTGGCCTAAAAGTTGGAATAAATCACCAACCTTTCATATGCATTTCATCTATATATCTACTTATTTCAGAAGCACTTTGATATACACATTAATTATATATTTTAATGTTCTCATTTTTATAAATTTATTGTTTATTTTATTTAAATAATATATTTTATTTTGTTTTATAGGATTTATTTTGTTTATCTTGATGAATAAGTAAAATATAATTATTCCATCTTTTAAAGATGAAAAAAGGACTCTTGAAAGATTATTATGATGGAGTTAGAATTAATTTGGAGATAAAGGGATAAAAAAAAGAGTGAGACCAAGTTTAATGTACCCTAAATTAGGACACAAATTTTTTTCCCTATAAATATGACTTCTGTTTTAAAAAGAAAGGGACATATGAATTAGAATTTTCTTATTTTTTTTAATCTTCTTTTTCTTAATCTTAGTTAATTTATTTATTTTTCGTGTCTAATTGATTTCTTTAATTTAAGATGAAGATTAAAATTAAATAATTATTCATGACAATATTTTCTATCTCTTTTATTATTTATGCTTTAATGTTTAATTGATTTTGCATTTATGTTTCGTTATTGAAATACCTTCGTTTTATAGTTTTTATGTGATTTTAAATTATTTAGGAGGTTTTGATAAATTATTGTCAAGCTCTAAGTTTTTCATAATACATGTTTACTCGGAAAAAATTTAATGGGTTATAGTTAATTCTTAAATTTTCATAGTCTGTGATTGTTCACTTTAATTATAAAAGTCAATCTTCTTAAAGATGAAAAGTCGAAATCAATCAGACTAGTCCAATAAAAGTAGGAAGTCAACCATAATCAAAACTGCTGATTCTTTTTTAACCAAATCTCCCTAATAAATTAGTATTATCACGTGGAAAAAATTCGTTAAGTAAGATGGTTCCCATCGAATTCACCGGGCTCACAAAACCATGCCCTAACATGTAGATCTGTATATATATTGGCACATGATTAAGTAACCTTTCTATTTATATCTTTCAGTTTTTATTTATTTACTTTATTTAGGGTGCTGATAGATGCACACCTAACCGATAATTACAAGCTCAGACATGTATTGTGGAGCTGTATTGTATAATCCTGTAATAAATTCACGAGATTTGCTACTATCACTTATATGTGCATATAGAACCCTTCTTTTGTAATCTCCGTCTTTATCTGTTGTACATACACACAAACCAGACAATCACCTTTTCCAACAAGTCATTTTATGTTACCAAAAGCATAATGAAATACAGCAAAGAGGCTAATCTGGGTAAATAAAAGATGAAACTTGGAACATATATTAAACAAAATAATGAAACATAACCTGCATAGAATCTTAACTAGTTTATGTCTCAACATTTCAAAACCAGCCATTTAACCCTTAACTAACAGACGACTCAAACTGAAAGCTTGCCACGCACAAATATAATCAAACATGTCATCTCTTTCATCAGGCATTAAAAAACAACAAGATGCGTCTACATGTATTAGTTTTATTTGGCTCCAAGAACTTTTATGATTTCTAAGTCGGCATATATTTACAGAACTTTCTTCATTAACTCAATAAACCATACTTCGGATATCAGATTGAGGAAACCAAGTTTTCAGGCTCAGGTGCGACTCCTGAAAGTGAGCTCTGAGTCCACCTCTTCAACATCTCCAGAGCAGCCTTAGGTTGATCCATAGGAACCATATGGCCAGCATTGTGGACCTGTTTGCCGTTGAGCACACTCAATGAGATATATAAACTTATATAGCCACTCACTACCTTTTTATTAAAAAAGAGAAAAAAAAATCTACTCACTTGAGTATACTTTTAACGAAAAACAAGAAAGTTAAAATAAAGAGAAGATCTGACTTTAGGTTCTTTCACAAGATAAAGAAAGTTTTTCAAGAAGTATTAAATAAGTTTCATTTTTCAAGAACTATTAAATAAGTTTCATTTTTGTCCATTGTGGACCCTATCTACAGTACACTAACGAATCTTTTTCTTTCTTTAATTTAATGGACCCCGCGTAACTACTTTTTTGGACATAATAGTCTTTGGATAACATTTTATTGTACTCAAGTCATCGATTATCAGATAAATATTTTTTCTGTACTTAATCTTTTATGGGACAGTGGGAGTCTTTCAGAAAGAAAAAAAAGATATAGGAAAACATAAAAATAAAAATAAAAATCAAAGAATCCACACAATCAGAGAGACCACTACCTTGAGGAAACTGAGGGGCCCATAACTTTTAAACTTTCCTGCTTCGGAACCATCAACTTCAAAAGAAACTTCAGGAGATCCTACAAACTCTTTCTGACCACTCCATTCCATGGCATGAACCCATCTTGAGTTACCTGCACAACCAAATATAAATTCTTAGATACCAACGCACACTTTCCTTTGTTTCAGATAAAAACATTATTTCTTATTCAAAAAAATGTTTTAACTTTTGGCCAAGCCCAAATAACTTACCAAGCCAGTTGCAGATAAGGTCATATTCCCCAGCATATGCAAGCAACTTGATCCCATCCTCAAGAAGGGTAGGGATGCCAGCTTCAAGATTTCTCATCCAGTCCACAAGCATGGCATGATACACAGTGGGGCTACATGAAACGAAATCTATATCCCCAACTCCAAGAGAATCCCTAACTGACTCCTTGTTCAAAAGTTTCTCCATATTTGAGAAGTCATAGCAGAGGTTCCCCACACACTTCTGTCTGATGTCGTAGTACTGCAGATAAAGACGTCAATACTCTCATTAACATGAGAAGTTTCCTGATGTTGACTAGTTTAAAATAGTTATTATCAAACTAATTCTACATCTTTAAGTTTTAACAAAAAAAATGCTATGGATATCTACCAAAATTTTATGCTCGCAGACATCTTTTGCATGCACAAGTAGAGAGATTTACAGTTTATGTAATATTCAGATGTAACAGAAATAACCGTATAGGACAATTTTTATATGCTACTTACATTTGTATTGCCAACAAGTGCCATGATATTGTTGAATATGGTGTTGCAAACATAGTAGGAAGCTATGCAAGATATTGTCCCGTCAGTACCTGAAAAGAAATGCATTGAAGCTGAAAAGAAGCACTAGCCATTGAAAGAAACAAAATTTTAAGCACTTGAAAAACTAGACACAGATGTTTAAGGGGGGATATGGGGCTGAGATTTGCATGTGGCTCCTACAAGCACCTGGGGTAATGAGGAAATGACTAGCTCAGGAATGAATAGCAACCATGAAGCGGATCCAATCAAAGTTCCGGTTGGACCCGTGACGAGAGATTGAGCTAAACGATTCAAGGGCGTAAAAGGCTTATTCAAGAGGTTTGGAGTAACATGGGTTCAAGTTCCAAGGCTATTGAGTTGGCTTCCAAGTTCGTGAATGTATTGCAAGTGAGCGTGTCAAGCCGGGAAACAAAAGGAGTGAATGTGTTGCAAGCGAGCGTGCCAAGCCAGGAGACAAAAAAGAGGAAAGTGGGATTTTCTGGTGTCAGACATGGCTGCGCCCTGACACAGGTCAAATCCGGCGCTGCCGCGCCTTTTGGAGACAAAAAAAAAAGCTTCTCTGTTGATTCAGCGTTGTCGCGCCCAATCCCAGTTCAAAAGTGCCTGGACTCGTTTTTCGAGGACACATTTTTCTACACGCTTTTCCAGATTTCCTGCATTATTGTAGGATTTTGCAGATATTTTTACAATTCTAAGGTATTTAGGATGTTTGTTTCCATTCCAAGTCAGATTGTTATTTCTTAAAGAACTAGGGTTTTCTTTCTACTAGTATAAATAGTAGTTTTGATGTAATTACAAATACAAGTCAGATTATTCAATACAATTTGTGAGATTATTATCTTCTTTTAGTTCTTTGAAGAATTCTTAAGTTATTTCTTAGTTTTCTTTTATATTCAACTTTGACTTATCATACAACAATACATAGTTGTGTGTGGCGTCTTCTACCGCATCAATCGTCGATTGTACCAAGATTACCGCTTACATATAAGTGGTATTCATTCAACACAAACTTCTTTGCGCGATCAATTGTACCAATGTTCTCGTCTCAATATAGGCGTTGGGTTGAGGTGTTGTGAGCGCTCCACCTTCATAATTTGCTAGAACCGATCCGGGCAACAACCATCTCACGCAAGCGTGCCGTGGAGTCTATCATGGTGTTTGATGATATTTCCCCCAATAATAAAAGAAATACAAATACCTGCGCGTGCAATTTCTAAGGGCTGATGATTACCATCACCAGCTAGAGAAGGTAGTGGCTTCCTCTGCATGAGGCTACATGTCTCACGGTTTCTTGCTTCTCGAGCAGAATCAATCTCTTATTCCGCTTCCCCTAACCAAAATTACTAGAAAAAGAGAGAGAGAGAGAGAGAGAGAGAGAGAGAGAGAGAGAGAGAGAGAGATTACCACAAAGCTGTATTGCAGTTTCACAAACTGGAAGCACCCTGTTGATACGCTCATAATCAGACTTCTTGATTATCGCCATATCCAATGCATAATCTGTGTAAGCTCTATACTGAATCTCTGGATTTGTAAGCCCATTACCAATGGCAAATCCCTGCAAAGCACTTCCAACTTAAGCACCATAACAAAATAATAAAAATGAAAACACAATGGCAAGAAAAAATTTATTGCAGGCAGATACCTTGAGGTTTATATGAGTTCCTTCTTTAGCCTTGTTTGCGTGATGTACTCGAGCAGCAAATGCAGGAATGTAGTGCCCAGCATATGATTCTCCGGTAATGTAGAAGTCATTATTTGCAAATTGAGGATGCTCTGCAAAGAAGGCCTAAATAATCCAAACAAACCCACTTCAGCCATACAGCACATTCTTGTATCAGAAGATAATTCATTCAGCGAAAATAATGATTTTTATACTTCTTCAAGACTGTAATAAAATATGTTATTATTCATGTCCACACTTTCGGATTGTTAAGTAATCATTGTCAAGCTAAACTTGTTTAAGCAGGTACAAAATAGAGGACTTGCAAGCTTTACAATAGCTATTCAAATATCAAAGTCTAAGGAAGTAAATTGACTAATCAACAAAACAGTCACATTTACTAGTTGAGAATGGGGAATGGACCTTTCTAGACAGGCAAAGCATGGATAATACCTCCCTTGTCATAATTAATGATAAATTTTGTTCTATCCTTAATGTCCCCATACCAAAAGAACTTATGTCAGCATGGTTGATTATATTATTATGGACAAATAGAGAAATGGCTTGCTACAGAAAACTCTGTAAACTGCGAACTTGTAGTAGTCGAAAAGTTAACAAGTTTAGTTAATGAATGAGCTTGTATATAAATATCACTTTAGTTGCGAAGAAACCATGACATAGCTTTACCAGAATGAGAAATGACTTCATTTTAGAAGCACAAATAAACTATAACATAGAATCAAATACACTAGAGATCCAGTGGTTGAGGAGATAAAAGATTACAAGGCCTGTAATAATAATGAAAAAGAAAAGACGGAAGAAGATTAACTGACCTGCAAGAAGTCATATAGGTCATTGCTAACACCCTCCTCATTGTGACGAATGTCACGTTCATCAGAGCTGTAACTAAAACCTGTCCCAATAGGTTGGTCAACATACAGAAGGTTGGACACCTGTATATTATCATAGAAATAATATTACTTCTCATTACATTACTTGAAATCTATTATAGGACGTACAAAGTAAATAAGAGAAGTTAAACTATACGTCAAATATACTATGGGGTATTTATGTGGTCTAGAAACATGTATGAGTACATGATATGTGCACATCTTTTTGGTCAAGTGGTGATTAACTGAGTATCCTAAGAGCCCTATAAATATTCTTGTAACTGGGTCATCTTGTGTAAGTGGAATCAAAATATTTGAGTGTGTTCTCCCAAATATACACTTCCTCTATATTTTAATATCAACGCCTATATTTTACAACAAAATAAAAATAGGTGTATATCTTCACTACAAGATTTTTTTTTTCAAAACTATCATAATAGACATATCGAGCACAAATAACCTCACCATGTCCCACCCGTACTTGTTCCACACAAGAGACAAGTTATGTGTAATTGTGAAAGGTCCATTTTCATAGAAAAGAGCCAACTCACTACTACACCCTGGTCCTCCAGTCAACCAGATAACAACAGGGTCCTTCTTGCTGTTGCGTGATTCAAAGAAAAAGTAGAACATCCTACAAGCAACAATCAAGGCTAATTTAGTAAAAAGAATAAGAAGCAATAAAAAAGCCACCAAACGAAGTTTGAATTCACCCAAGTTAAGAAAATCAAGAATAACTAGGCTATAAAACATAATTCTATGAACCACTTAGGATTTCACAAGATAAAGTAATGAAATTTGATTTGGGTCCAATAACCTAAAGTCAGATCTCTCTTCACGATATAAGCACCAAAGAAACGGTAAAACAATTAAGAATATTTGATGGACGAAATTATGGTAATTGTTGGTGTATAGAGACAACAACTGTCAATTTTTGCATTTTAATAGTCTTCTTGCCAAACTAAAGTTTTATTCATTTTTTCATTTTTTTGATTGGGGGAGGGGAGGGACTGGAGTAAGTACTAAACACATGTCTCACCTGATCGGTATTAAACCCTGCATCTTAAATACACAATTATTATATAAATGGACAAAATGATGGTAATTGCAGGCGTATAGTTGTCGAACAGCTGTGAAGTTTTGCATATTAATAGTCATCTTACCAAACTACAGTCGTATTCATTTTTTCCCCTTTTGATGGAGGGACGGGAGGGACTGGGGTAAGTACTGAACATATATCTCACTTGATCGGAATTAAACCCTGCATCTTGAATACACAAGTATTATATACTTCATCAATAAAATGACACTCCGAATTATTCTTTTCCTTATCTTGTCTAGGGGTGATGGAAAAGTAACACATTTGTAGACTTTCGTAACAATAATTGAACCCCTAATTTGGGCATATATCACTAATCAGAACTAACAAACTCTAGAATGCTAGTAATTTTAATACAAAATAAGTTGGTGTTTAAACCATTAACCCCAGGGATTATAATATTTTACTATTACTTTTTGAGTAAATTTTACTTGCCACCCATGTGGTTTTGAGAATATTTCATTCAGCCTCCTCTAGCTTCAGAAATAGGGATGGACAATCCATGCCAATAACATCTACTAAGCCATTGAAGAGTATCACTGATCAACTTGTTTGACAGTGCATAAATGAAAACATTACCCAAACTCACCTTAGCCAAATTACCAACTATTTACTAGGTTATGCCATTTCGGTCTAAAGTGTATGAGAAATTAGAAACATAAACTCGAGTATATGGCTAGTTTATTATATGTACATAAGCATATACAGGTAATCACACATACAGAAGCCTCCCTTTTTTGGGTAGGTTCGCATGCGTGCATACTGGTATGTGAATGTTTCTTCTGATCACCATGCTTCTCCTTTCAACCAATGCTACTGACAAAAACCCCCCACTTCAGTAGCACTTTTTCCTCTAATCTATCTTCAGTAAAATAAACCATCATACCAGCAGGAAGGAACTAGCTGTGGTGAAATAAGGCATAGTTGCCTCCTATGACGTTCCAAAAATATAAGATTATTTATGGTGAATCCTATTAAGAAAAAACATGTCGTTAAATTTAGTCATATAAAATTTCGCGTCCTTACATTGAAGCCCATTTTCATTATAATTACACCCCCATTGAAGTTTCATGACTCTGCCCCCACATACCACCACCTCCATCAAAATTCAAAAATGCATCGCACACCATTTGGAATCATTTACAAATGAAGTAAACTCAAACTCAAAATATATTCATATAATCATTTGTAAAAACATTTGCAGCATCTAGATCAATTGCGAAAACCTAGAGGTAAAGGTCTCTTCCTTACTATGCAAGGCCACATGTTCGAGTCTATCCTCAACAGAAGTCGGAATCAACCAGGCGGTACACATTGAAGGTAAATTCCCCTAGGTTTCCCCCTAGTTCTCCTCCTAATCCCTTCCTCATGCTCCCCTAGGCACCTAGGATGAAATGTATCCCTATAGTTAAGTTGTAATACTATAATAGGTTCTAGAAAAAAAAACATTTGCAATATCTTGAGGTGGAGCAGGCTTATCATATATGGAAATTCATGCCAACTAAGTCTCGGGATAAATCTTGGAAAACTAAACATTGATGTATCACCACATCCGGCGGGTAATTGGACATACAAACTATATGATCAAAAATCTTAGCGACCCACCATACTTTTGTTTACTAGACTAGAATTACCACACTCTTATTGACATAGCGAAATGCTTATTGGTAATTACGCTCCCAAACATGGTACAATTACATACCAAACAATCTAAATTTTGATCCAAAATAAATTCATTGTTGTTTTACATATAGTTACACAAATATTAATAATCTAAGAAGTATTGGATGCTCAAACATTTGTACTAACTATTTTTATGAACAATCAACTTGCTGATTCAATTAAAAGAGTTCTCCTATGTATTGCAAAAGTTTTTGTTGAATTACAATTGCGACATATATGATTTGAAAGAATTACAAGGGTGACCCACCATATGACATATCTCTTTTAACAAGGTTACCACTAATACTTATCCAAGTAACTCACAATAAAAAAAATCGATACATAAAGTCGTGATATGTATATATATACACACACATGTATATATATAATTTTTCTCAATTAAAAATATTTTATGAATTTCTAACTAAAAACACAATATAAAAAAAATATATAGCGAAGGGGACTCTTTTTGGAGTAGTTGAATACAAAAGGAGTCCTCTATTTGACATATTTATGACGAATTACAATTGTGAATGGTATAGAATTATAAGAAGAATCCACTTATTTCACATTTCTCCAAAATTATTATCACTAATATTTATCTCCTTAACTGACAATAGATTCACAATATATATCATTTTCCAGAGAGCATAAATTCTAAATTATCAAATTCAGGCCAACAAGTTAAAAAGATAAAAACAAAAATTTAAGAACAACAAAATCTAAATTTTCAGCTCCACGCTTTCTTTCCTTTCAATTAAAGACCATTAAGTTCAATTGTAGGGGTTAAAATTCTAGGGTTTTGGACTTACTTAGCAGCCTTAGAATGCTGAATCTGATAGTACCCGGCATAATGCCCCAACTCCTCAGCCGAAACGCCTTTACTGTCCTCAAAATTTGGGAATTTAAATCGCTTCTCCACTATCCTCTTCGCCGGCCGAAGCAAAGCAGAGTCATTCCGATCGACGATGTTTAACTCCTTGGGGAGCAAATTGAGCTCTCTGATCAGCTTCTCCGCTTGAATAGTGGGGAAATTCGCAGTCGGAGATAACGTAAGTGTCGCTGAAGAGAGAGGAGAGAGAAAGAGTACAACAACAAGAGAGAGAAAAATCAAATACTTCTCCATTTCTGCAAATATACGTTTGTTAAATGTACATATACAAGATACACATATATACATTTATAGAATTGTACATATATAGATAGATATATACTTTAAGAGAAAATTAGGAAGATGCGGCGTCGTTAGCGAAAAGGGAGGGGGATGAGTAAAGGGAAGGGGAGTTTGTTACTCAAAACTTTGTTGTTGGTGCGTCGGTGACGTTATGCGTTTGCTTTTTCAGGCGGGAACTAAAACGGAAAAGGATTAACTTCACTTATTGGCCCTTGGACTTTGGATAATTTCGGATTGTACCTATGTAAAATTCTAAAATAACAAGTGAACCCTCACAATGAAACTTTTCTTTCTTTTTTGCCTCCTTTTTTTCTTTTTTCTTTATCTCTTTATTTCATTTTGTACATCTAAGAAATAGGGTTTTATTGTTTTCAGGGTTTTAGCTTTCATTTTATATTCTACTACCAACTTACCTCACCTCTTTTTACCGCAATGAAACTCGAAATAATAACATGATAACATTCACAATATACTCCATTTGCCCTATTCTACATTACTACTACTAAACATTCTAATCCCATTTACTCGCTTATTAAAATACTTTTATTCTAGACAGTGATCATTAATTTTTAGTAATGATACTCACTAGATCTCCTAATTAGTTTCACATATTTTCTTACATTCTCGCCTTACAATACCCTTTTAAAATTCTAGATCACCTAATTAGTCTATACATACAGATATAATTGACGTGTTTTAACCCTAAAACTCAATGATTTAATATCACATAGTAAGGTTTCTTTGTTTCAAACACACAAAAACATAATCTCATTTGCTAGAAATTTGATAATTAAAATTTTGAACCAATCTGATGGTGGGACTAGTGCGATGATGATGTTATTAGCTCAGTAGTCGAAGGCATTGCAAATCAAGATTTATGTGAGATATATATGGTGAACAATAAGTTTACTATCACATACAACTGCTCACATACTCCTATATGCATATTTTGATGGCTCACGTGTAAAGCAAGTCACGTAGGCCATCAAAATATGCATGTGAGTGTATGTGAGTAGACGTCGGTAAGGAAACGTGATGGAATGTTATGAATATCAATGTGAGCTTGTCATATGGGGGATAGATCCCACATTTTGCAATATTTATGTGAGATATATATGGTGAACAATAAGTTTACTATCACATACAACCGCTCACGTACACCTACATGCATATTTTGATGTCCCACGTGCAAAGCAAGTCATGTAGACCATCAAAATATGCATGTGAGTGTATGTGAGTGGACGTCGGTAAGGAAGCGTGGTGGAATGTTATGAATATCAATGTGAGCTTGTCATATGGGGGACATATCTCACATTAGTAGTATGAGATATCAATGTGGGGTTGATATAGGCTTGGATATCCCCTCTTGAATAGCTAGTTTTTCAGAAAAAAATAGGAGTTTGAGCCTATATCGTAACAGTGAACAATATGTGATAGTAAACTTATTGAAATATCAAATTTTGCTTATGAAAATATTTTAAAAAAAATTAAAATTATAAAATCATTTATAATACGTTGTCAGCATAATACTCTCTCTATCCTAATCCCATTTACACATTTATTAGAAACATTTGTATTCTCAAAATATTCTTTTTATGCTTTTTATTAGTCATTAATTTTAGTAGTGATTCTCTCTCCTAATTAATTTCACACATTTTCTTACATTCTCTTCCCTTATAACGCACACTTTTAAATTATTTATGGGGAGTTGATATTGTTATACTCACTCCGTTGTTTAGTATGAGTCGTTTGTGCATAAGTATTAAAGAAATGATTGTAAAATATTAAATATAATATTTCATCCGTCCCATAATAAGTGATGTATTAGAGTTGGACACAACCATTAAAAAAATAATTGTATAGCATTAAATATAGTATCATTTGTCTATAATACCCTTTGTGTTAATAAGGAGAGAGAGAGAGTTAAAAGCATGAGTATTGAAATAGTAGTAATGATGGATAATTTTGAAAATATTGTAATTAATGCTCCTAAATTTTCTAAAACATCAAATAATTTGAGACAAATGAAATCACCTAAAAGATCACTTATTATGGAACGGAGAGAGTATCAATTGTCTATATTGTCTTTGTATTGAAAAAAGAGTGTTATTTATTGGATATAGATTAATGAGAAAATCAAAGTTAGAGTATATTTAATACTTGGGCTAATATTGGAAACTAAACAATTAATGCTTACTTGGAGTTTTAAAACGACTTATATTAAGAGACAAAAATATTTCTCTAAAACGACTTATATTTAGAAACGGAAAGAGTAGTAAAAATTATGTTGCCATAGCAATAAATGTCCCATAAAGTACTTTTAAGTGTTGCTAGCATAATTACAAAAGTGTCGTTAAATGTATATTTACTCTAACAACATAATTTTTGTTACGACAATATCAACAACCTTGATTTATCTTTCCCCTTTGTCTCTCTCTTTCTCGCTCCCATTTATTTCTCATTTTTGTGCATTATCATTTCACTATTATCTTTATTTGTTTGATATTTTCAATGAAAAGTTGGCCAAGATAATTCATTTGTAGTATCAAAACAAATGTGCCAAATCTATTAAAAAAAGGAAATAAAATATTTGTTTGGGAAAAAAATAGAATAAAAAGTAATATACATATAGTTATCGTGTTAAAAATAAATAAATATATCACCTATTAATCATATGTTATTCTCATAAGAAAATATATTGGCTTTACAAGTTTCCCATAAATATTGAGATAAATATTCCTTCAAGCATATATGTGTGGAGTAGCCTATCAACAAAATCATCTTTGGTACTAGTAAATAAATCAGTAAAATAATTTGTGATATAATATTTGATAATATATATTTTTTTTTTGGAAAAAAGAGGATGAAAAAATAGAAGAATTTGAGAGGCATTCATTTTCCTAAGAAAAGAAATATGCTTTTTCCTCCTAATATTTGGTTGAAAAGTATAAAAATGAAAAAGAATATGTGAGAATTTCACTTTACATTAAGTTTTAAAATATCTACAATTATATTTGTTCTCTGCAAAAAGTAGGGAAAAGGAGAAGTGCTTTTGCAACGAAAGAGGATAACATGATGTTCTTCATGAAAAACATCATAGAGGATGTTGTCATCAGCTGCTCCCAAACAAAATATTAAGTGGAAAGTATTCATTCAATACGATAATGTCAATATAAATGTTTTTCACCAAGTCCACCAATAAATATATTACCTCATTATCTATGTAATAGGTCATAAAAAAATAATAAAATATTTATTTGGGAACAAAACTAAAATAAAAAGTAAGATATATATAGTTATCGTGTTAAAAATAAATAAATATATCACCTATTAATCATATATTAGTCTCATAAGAATATATATTGGCTTTACAAGTTTCCCCATAAATATTGAGGTAAATATTCCTTCACGTATATATGTGTGGAGTAGCCTATCAACAAAATCATCTTTGGTACTAGTAAATAAATCAGCAAAATAATTTGTGATATAATATTTGATAATACTTTTTTTTTTTGGAAAAAAGAGGCTGAAAAAATAGAAGAATTTGAGAGGCATTCATTTTCCTAAGAAAAGAAATATGCTTTTCCTCCTAATATTTGGTTGAAAAGGATAAAAATGGAAAAGAATATGTGAGAATTCCACTTTACATTGAGTTTTAAAATAAGAGTCCTTCTAGGGGGACATTTTTTGAGTGACATTCTAATGACCCTTTTTTTTTTTTTTTTTGGTTTTTTGGGTTTTTTTTTAGAGTACCTCCCAAAAAATGTATAGTATTTATTCCAACTAGAATTTTTACAGAAACAATATTTTAGATATAATTTGGATACATAAAAAAAACAGGGTCTGTACAGTCTGTAAAACACTGTTTCTTGTATGTATCCAAATTATACCTAAAACTGTTTTTTGTAAAAATTTCAGTTGTAATAAATACTATACATTTTTTGGGAGACATTTTTAAAAAAAAAGCCAAAAAAAAAAGTCACTAGAATATCACTAAAAAAATGTCCCCCTAGACTTATTGTTAAAATAAATAATGCTACTATCACATAAAAAAGGGTTACATAATGCTTACATACACACACATGCATATTTGTGGGTTCTACATGTCAGGCATGACCCACAATATATATATGTATTTATATGAGCATTATATGATCCTTTTTTAATGTGATAGTAGCATTGTTGTTTTAAAATATCTACAATTATATTTGTTCTCTGCAAAAAGTAGGGGAAAGGAGAAGTGCTTTTGCAACGAAAAACGATAACATGATGTTCTTCATGAAAAACATCATAGAGGATGTTGTCATCAGCTGCTCCCAAACAAAATATTAAGTGGAAAGAAGTCATTCAATACGATTATGTCAATATAAATGTTTTTCATTAAGTCCACCAATAAATATATTACCTCATTATCTCTGTAATAGGTCATACAAAATAGTAATAATTACCATTGATGACATTTTGACTTCCAAATTTATTTTATTCTTTACATATAATTACATATTTAGTGTATTAAAAACAATTTTAAATATAATGTAATTATCACACAAATACCAAACAAATAAATATATTATAATAACCTATATATTACCATTATCATTACATTACAACTCTTTTATATTATATCAAATTTCTATTACGTGAACTAAACCCTACCTAACTATAATAGTTTGATTATGAAAAGTTTTTGTCAAACATATTTGTTGTTAATCAAAACAATGAAGTCTATAATGACGTGTTTTAATCTTAAAACTCAAATGATTTAATATCACATTGTAAGGTTTCTTTGTTTCAAATACATTTTGAACAGAATGTCATTTGCTAGAAATTTGACAAAAAATTTGAACCAATCTTGTGGTGGGGCTAGTGCGATGATGATGTTCTTCGCTCAATAGGAGAAGGCATTGAAAATCAAGATATTCGAAAAGTAATTATACAACGTTACACAGTTGAGGCTAATGATGCATAATTTGCGATAATTATTTGAAAAAACTTGAGCGTGAAAGTCCAAGTAACTTATACTTGAGCGGTTGAGATATTTCATATGAATTTCACATCAGATAAATTTAAAAGTATAAATAAATTAATAAGTATGATAGAGTCGTAACTTACTAGGCTAACCTTTTAGGTAAGGACGTGATCTAACATTCTTATTAATGAGTGAGATTTATACCCGCACCGCTTACAAAACGCCTATTGGAATGTCTCCATATAGGCTTGTTTATGTTAAGGCGTGTCATCTCCCTGTTGAACTGGAGCACAATGTATATTGAGCAATTCAGAAGCTCAATTTCGACTTAGATGCGGCGGGTGAAAAGCTATTATTACAACTGAATGAGTCGGACGAGTTCAGGCTCCAAGCGTATGAAAACGCCAAGTTGTATAAGGAGAAGATGAAACGGTGGCATGACAAGAAGATAGTCGAACGAGAATTTGAATCGGGCCAGAATGTGCTTCTTTTTAACTCCAGACTGAAACTTTTTCTCGAGAAACTGAAGTCCAGATGGTCGGGACCCTTCAAAATTGCAAAAGTTTATCCGCATGGTGCTATTGAGGCTGAAGACCCAAATTCTTCCAGAACATTCAAAGTAAATGGTCAACGCCTCAAGCATTACTGGGGCGACGACGTCGACCGTCAAATGACGTCTATTACCCTTGGAGACCCGGTATGAGTCGAGGAGAAATAGTCAAGCTGACGACTTTAAAATAAACGCTCAATGGGGAGGCAACCCCATTTCAGTATACTTTTCCTACTTTCTTGCGTTCGGTGGGCTAATAGTATATTTTCATGAAATATAGTAGTTTGGTATGAGTTTAGTAGGTTTAAATGATATTAGGTTGTGTTTGTATAGCAGTGTGTCAATAGTAGCTTGTCAATATGTTTTGGTATTATTATAGTAATATAGTTCATTTTGGTAAAATGTAAGTTTTTGACCAAAGTGTCGGTTTTAATACAGAAGCGTGCTTGTAATATGGGTAACTTTTGTTGTATGTTTATGTATGCTTGTAGCATGTTGATTTGTGTGTTTCAGTTTGATATAGTATTTTTTGGTTAAATGCTTGCTAATACAGAAGCTTTTAGTTTTTAACTGTTAGTTAGTCTTATTAAGTGTTGGTCTGTATATATATGCCTTTTGGTGAAGAATTTTTGTGGCCTAAGTTTTGGCCAAGTGTTTTGGTCTGTCTGCTGAATGGCTTAAAAAAATTGTCTGGTGCAGGATTGGCGTCGCGGCGCAACCATTTTGTACTAAAAGTCGCGCCGTAGCGCCTCCCTTAAAGCCCGGAGTAAAGGATCTGCGCCGCGGCGCCTCTATATGCCTAGCCCTTATATCGACCCAACCTACTGTTAACTTACGTCGCGGCGCACCAGTTTGTTCTTGGTCTCGTGCCTCAGCGCCTCGACCAAATTCAAGTTTAAATTCCAGGCGCCGCAGCGCCCAACAAAGAAGGATCCCCTGCGCCGCAGCGCCATCGGCAAAATTTTGTTTTTTAAAACAACCACAACTCGACAGCCAAGACACATATATGCCTGTTGGGCCCCGAATATTTGGGTCTAGGGCATGGTTTGGGCATTGAGCATATTGGGCCAGTTTGGGTCTGGATAAGGGAATGTTTAGAGATACTCCTAATTATATGGGAACTTTCATTATGGAAAGAGGAGTTGGAGATTGATTTAACTTCCTAATTTCTAGGAGATCTGGTGCAATCCTATTATGAAAGGATATATGGGGGAACCCTAATCCAATATGGAGATGGATTCTAGGGAGAAGGTGAGAACACTATAAATACATGGCTTTACCTTGATTTTAAGGTACACACATTATTACTTTTCCAGCAATAGAGCATTAAGCCTCCATTGTTAACCTTAATCAGCCTGTACTCACACCGTTAAATACATTGGTGTTTACCCATTTTTGTGCAGAATTGGACGCGCTTTGGTAATTGGAGCGCGTGGACGGATCTTGGAGTTAACATTGGCGCTAGAAGGAGGGCTTTTCTAGTGTTGTTGGATCTTCAATCACAACCACCAATCACCGTGCCTGAAGTCATGGTGAACAGCAGAACTGTTTCGGGCATGGGACAGCCGACGGCAGAAGCGTCTTCCCATAAGAATGTTATGTGAAGGACAGATTGGGGCCATCAAAGAGCATCCATGAGCGACTTGACCCGCAAAGTACCTGGCGGGGTCCAGAGTGGGAGATCGAGATGATGTGCGGAGGAAGCTAGATCGGAGAGAGGTAGGAGGCACACCGCCTCGAACCCACCTTCGGGAGGATAAGAAGTCTGTTTTGGCCCAAAAAGCACGAGAGACAGAGGAGGCGCTGAAAGTACTTCTGCTGCCGAAAGAGGAAATTGCTAGACAGATGGTGTATATGGCCGAGCAGGAGAACGAGGCCTCTAGTCGCAGCCGCAGCAGAGAGCGGGGGAGGTCTCCAGGAAGGCAGCCTAGGGCAAGGCATGCTGAAGATACGAGGCGAACCGAGAGTAGGCTTCGGAGCCGCTCTCGTGACAGAAGCAGATCTGAAGATCGTAGATCCGGAGGACGTTCGAGGGTACACCGCCCTAAAAGTCCCAGGTACAGCGAAAGGAGGCGCCGAAGCTATTCCCGGGAGAACAGTTCGGAAGGTGTCGGTCGGAGAGACTAAGAGAAAAAGGTCCCTCTTAAAAAAGAGGCCCATCCGAAAGCAGAGCCATCAGAGTTAAAGCCAAAGGGCAATCGTTATGAGAGTCCTCGGCATCGCAGGAATAGATACCGAAGTCCTTCCCGGGCTGGTAGTACAGAGGACCGGGATCAAGGGAATCGAAGGGAAAAAGATTCTCTGAAAAAGGAGGCGCCCCCGGCAATCGTAGGAATAGAGTTATTAACAAAGAAGTTGGAGGAGATCCAGAAAGAGCTGGCCGAAGTCAAACAAGTAAAGGTGAGTTCAGGTAAAAAAGCTTCATCATTCTCTGTTGAGATCATCCGGAAGAAGGCAGATCCCAAAAAAAAATTGCCTTAAATGGAAAGCTATGACGGGTCGGGCGATCCATATGAACACAGTTAGGCGTATGACATATTGATGGACTACTATGACTACACGAACGAGGTAAAGTGTCATACCTTCATGATGACTCTGAGAAAGGATGCCAGACAGTGGATGATGACTTTGGCCCAGAACTCAGTCTTATCGTGGGAAGAGCTATGTGACAGATTTCATGCCCGGTTCGGGAGTAACAAGAGGAGAGGAAGACCGACTGGATCGCTAACCCAGGTCAGACAATATTCCAACGAGAAGTTGAGCCAGCATGTGAAGAGATTCAGAGAAGCGGTAGGTCAGGTGACAGACCTTAATGACCTCCAAGTAGTAGGACTCTTCTAGAACGGGTTGGATTTGGTGAGGTCAGAAAAGTTGGTAAAGAAGTTGATGTTCAACCACCCGAAGAGTCTGGTCGAGGCGTTCGAGAAGGCTGAAGGCTTCATAGTTATGGAAGAGCAATGGACAGTTTGATGCGAGGATCTACGGAGAAGCCGAAAGACAAAGAAAAGAGCAAAACGGATGTGAACCCAAGGAGGTATGGGAATGATAGGCCGGATAGCTATCAGAAAAGGTATAACAATAATGCCGGGGGTGTGACGCCCCTAAATTCGGACCGCCACTGGTCTCTCGAATTCGGTTCGTCACATACTACAATCTAACACCATGATAATAATAATACGACTAAATGTCGCATCGCAAAGCGGAATAACACAAAATACTATTACCGAATAGATTACATTTAATTAATATAATTTATTCAAGTCCCAAGGTCTCATAACTTAAACATCGGTTACATAGCTTAAACATACCTTAAGCTTATATAAACCTAACTAATACATAACAACATAAGTTCTTATTACAATCATAAAGTTCTACATAAATAAAAACTACTCTGTAGCCTTTCCCTTGCCCTTGTCGGCGCCCGAAGGTTCGCCCTGCTTTGCCTTAACTGAAATGTTTTAGGGAAAGCAAGAATGAGCAACAAGTTTGCTCAGCAAGTAATATAACAACAAGGGTGAGTAATATAGTTCTTGAATCAAAAGGGTATAGCAAGGTATGATAGTCCAAGGATAGCAAGAAATATCAACAGTTCTTAATAACGGTCGTTAATGACAGAATAATATCAATATAATTCAATGCTAAATCAATTCAAGATTTCAATATAATTGAATACTGAGCAGTCACTAAGGACTATGAACTTCTACTAGAATTAACAGAAATATACTTATAATCCAATAAAATAAGTACAACAGGTGATTAGCCTAAAGTATCCTACGTTATGCATAACATTTAATCATACTCATGTGCGCACGTCGGTCTCTCGATAAATTATATTTTTCCTTCAAAGAAGGTTGTTCATCTTAGTCAATATAAGACTCCGCACCAATCAATTGGTTTGGATAGCTTTCTAATCATTATACAAGTCTAGCCGAATCGAATGGCATAGAACACTCTTTATAAGTTCAATACTTGACATTAAAGTTCGACGAATATAATCGACTTTATCGTAACTATGACGCAATAAGTCATAATTTGAATAACTTGCTTGCACAACAATAAACTTAATATGAATTCAATATGAATAGAGTTCAAGTACTTGCTTACAATATCCGTTGAATAAAGTAATGCAAGGGTCTAGGATACTTGCACAATAAAAGAGTGTAAGTTTAGGGAACTTGCCTTATGCGTAGTCTATCCACGTAAAGCTAATCAACACTTTGAATTCCTATCGTAATATAGTTACGTATATATGATATTCATTAGCTAAGCACATTCGGTATTCAAGTTTGATATGAAAGTTAGATATACACATACTGTTCTAACTCAATCATATAGCCATATACATATGTTATTATAACAATTCATAACACTAAGTTGGTTATGCCACTACTATTTCTAAAGTTTCTTTTATAAGTTAAATGTCTTCATATATTATTATTAACATATAAGGCCACAACCAATACCAAACATATTCTATTTAGTAAGTTATAGCATTGTTATAAGTTAACTGTCAAGATAGGATTCAAGCATCAACATACGATATCACATAGCATATATACATGTTAAAGGGTCCTTCTGTGTTTGTACAACCTTTCCAAGTTCAATCATACATGATATATAGTTCTAAATTACAGTTTCTAATGACTTAGGGTCATACAACGTCGTGAATCACGTAAGCCATTATGCTCATCTTTTAAACACATAAGGTGGTCTCACAACTTGTTCTAGGCATGCTTGCAAGTTTCTATTTTATATACGCACCACTAGCATCGTTATTAGTTTGAAAACATGCTTAAATTCATATGTCATTTATGCTTACAAACTTACATGGTATCCAACACAATATGTGTACATATAGGCCAACCTAATGATGTCAGAGTACTATCATGTAAGTCAAAATATCAGAACCTACCCTCACTATAATGCGTCAAGTCCACTTTCAAAACTTAGTAAATGTTCACTAATGAGGTCCAACATGTGCATATTATATCATGAAACATATATACACAAGTCAACATGTTTTTCATTTATTTTTAGGTCATACTAACATTCTTGCAAAGTCAGAATATCAACATGGTTCGTATATGTTGAAGTTGGTTTATAAAACTTTAAGTTCATTCTCAAGCCATAAGCCTTTTCATCAAGAATGTATATCATCATGGTCAAACATACTCATGCTATGTCAATATACTCACTTATACATGTTACTCATGCTAGTATGCTTTGTCTAAGTCATAATAACAATTTACACATAACAGATTCCTGCAGAATCAACAGACTGATTTCAGAGACTGGCGCAGCTGCGCTGCGCCTCAGTACAAAACTGGCGTAGCTGCGCCGTGTCTCGGCTAGTTCAAGTCAAGTCAGGGACTGGCGCAGTTGCGCTGCACCCCAGTATAAACAGGGCGCAGCTGCGCCGTGTCTGGTCTGCACCAGAGAGCTCACTGCTTCGGCAGTTAGCAACCCAAACACAAAATTACTTCATGAAATCGATTGTAATCAGCCACATTTCAGTTTAAACATACTTATAAGCTAGTATATCAACTTTATAACCATTAACAATCATTACCAAATCACATTATCATCATAATCATGCTCCATTTCAAGAAATTAGAAGTTAAGACATGAAGAATATGAATGGAGAATAAGAATGGGATTATACCTCTGCTATTTGCTGCTACTGAAATCTCTTAATTCTAGAATACTTATCAATATGTGCTCTCAATTCAACTCTTAGAAAAATCTCAGCAAATCAATTTGTGAAGAGGAGGGCTATACTTATAGAAATAATATTACACAGACAATGCTTATACACTTCAAATTAAACCAATGGGAAGGAGAATTGCATTGTGGTTAAGGAGAAGTTGGTGATTAGTGGTTGGATTCCATCATCATACCCACTCCCCATTGCATGATTACCATCTAAGTTGCTAATTTTGAGATTATAGGGAGTAGGCTAGCCTTGAGCTTGCACACGTGAAGAGAGAAAGAGACTCTTATTGTGGGACAAAGAATGAATTCTCAGCATTATAGCAACATGAATATATATACAACACTTATGTTACTTTGCACATACTATATACTTAAGTTGTATTTATATAATACATGCTTAGGATATAATTTTAATGTCACAATGTAATTCAAATAAATACTACTTCAATGTGGTAATTGTAATTTGCACATATATAATCCATGTACATTTCGTTAACACCGAATATAATTTAATTGGGTATTATATCATTATCTCATCTCTATTTATTCCATTAATTGTTGCAATCATTATTAACAATTGTTTACTATATATTCATGTGGTACTCATTTAATGTTCACTCACACATACATTGTCACATAGACATTAATCATGTAGCTTTCACAACTTAATAAATCTTACTATATAGTTTATGTATATTGTATAGTCACACTCAAGTGTTGCAGTACACTTTATATAATATGCGTGTAACTACCATATATTATACTTTTAATTATTGCATACTTGCACATAATAATTAACTGAGTAAATATAATCTTATTATATTTATAGATCATTTACTCATTAATCAACATATTATCAAATAATTACTCGATAATAGTATATCACCCATAACAACAATTAATATCATATTCCTCAATAATATAAATCTCATTATATTTATAATTCACTCGCTTATGCGTTATTATTCTCCATAACAATTAATCAATATTATTTACTCATCCCATCAATTAATTAACAATAATATTAATTAATCCATTAATATTCTATCCCTCATAATAATAATTAATATAATATTAATTATTGAATTACTTATCCATTCATCGCAAAACAAATCATCGTTTCTATTCTCGTGCCACACAAGGCATTCTACGAGCTTATCACATTCTTCTCAATTATTATAATTTCAATTTTGAATTCATTTTAATTAACTCATCCCATAACACGTAAATATTTATATTCAAATAAATATTCATTTCTATTAATATATTCATTTAATAATATTCAAAAATTCTCGGGTATTACAGGGGGTTCAGGAGGAGGTCGCCCACCTTTCCCGAGTCAGAAAGTGAACCGAGTATACACCAAGCTTAACACCGATCGGGCCACCATCCTGGAACATATGAAAGAAAAGCTCGGCTTCCAAATGCCACGGGACATCATTAAGCCCTGTACGGGGAACCTTACCAGATATTGCGATTACCACCAGGCAGCGGGGCATGCTAGGAAGACTGCTGGGGCCTAATGGATCTGATAGAGAAGAACGTGCAGCATGGTGGATTGGTTCAGTATGTGGCTGAACGGGAGGCTCCGAAGATACAGCAGATGAATAATACCCATCTCAGGCCATCCAACAACCGCAGAATCAGACTCAGGTCGTACGCCAGGTGGTGGACGTTATCACTGACAGTACGATGGGGAAGGTCGCGGGCAAAAAATGACGTGGATATCTAGATACAGTGATGTCGGTTGCCGACCAGCCCGCGAGGCGCGAGAGATCATACCCAAGTTCGGTCATCTCATTCACCGATGAAGACTTCCCCACAGAATCGATCGAACCACATGAAGGAGCATTGGTGATTATAGCACATGTGGGTTCGGTGGACATGAAAAGGATGATGATAGATAACAGGTCTTCGGTGGATATTTTGTATGCACATGCCTACCAAAGGATGAACCTGGATGGGAAGAAGATGGAGATCAGGCAGGAGTCTCCATTGTATGGGTTCAGCAACGAGCCAGCCAGAGTTGTCGGAACCATTGAGCTGCCAGTAGTCTTCGGTACAGCCCCACAGTAGGTGGAAATTATGTGCAGATTTTTCATGGTAAATGTGGATTTGGCGTACAATACAATCTTGGGAAGGCCTACCCTGACAGCCCTCCAAGCGGTAACATCAATCCCTCACTTTAAAATCAAGTTCCCTACACCACATGGAGTCGGGGAAGTAGCTGGGGGCCTTGATTTGGCAAGAAGATGCTACCGGAACTCACTAATCACTTCGGGATTAGGGGTTAGCAAGCAAAAGCAGACTATGGTGATAGAGATTGAGCCATTCACAAAAAGCAGCACGGAACCCTTAGTCATGCCGGCATAAGAAACCGAAGAGATAGAGCTGATACTAGGGAAAAAGAATAAGACCGTGCGGATCGGGTCGGGATTACAGGAACCTTTTCGGACAAACTTAGTAGAATTATTACAAGGTTATGCAGATATCTTTGCATGGGTCCCAGTGACATGCCTGGGGTAGACTTGAAGGTTGCCGAGCACAGGCTGCACGTGGACCCGGCGAAGAAACCAGTTCGACAAAAGAGGAGGATCTTCGCTCCGGAGAGGCAGAAAATAATTGACGAGGAGATCACGAAGCTTTTGGCAGCAAACTTTATATTTGAGATTGACTACCCAGAGTGGATGGCTAACGTGGTACTAATTCAAAGCAAAATGAGAAATGGCGAGTATGCATAGAATATACTGATTTGAACAAAGCGTGTTTGAAGGATTTCTACCCTCTGCCACATATCGATCAACTTATCGATGGGACTTCGGGGTATGCCCTACTCAATTTTATAGATACTTTATCGGGTTATCATCAGATCTCAATGTGTAAGGAAGATATCCTGAAGACAGCTTTCATCACGCATCGGTCGGTGTATGCTTATAAGAAGATGACTTTTGGACTACTGAACGCGGGGGTCACATATCAGAGGATGATGAACTACGTATTCGGCAGACAGCTGGGGAAGAGCATGGAAGTCTACGTGGATGATATGATCGTCAAAAGCAAGTCCGTTCGGGGTCATCTAGACAATTTAGAGGATTGCTTCCAAACAGTTCGACACTACAACTTGAGGTTAAACCAGACCAAGTGCACCTTCGGGCTGGGGGCAGGAAAGTTTTTGTGGTATATGATCAGCCAAAGAGGAATAGAGGCAAACCCAAAAAAGATAAAGGCTATTCTGGACATGAAGTCTCCAGAGTCGTATAAGGATGTTCAGCGTCTGACGGGTTGGATAGCTGCTTTGAGGAGATTCATGTCTAAATCAGCCGAAAGATGTTTACCGTTTTTGATACGTTGAAAGGGCTGAAGAACGCGAAGAATTTTTAGTGGACGTCAGAATGTGAAGATGTTTTTCAGGGGATAAAGAGGTATTTATCTTCGGCGCCTTTGTTGGTGAAGCCCGTTCCCACTAAGCCATTGTACTTGTATTTGGCAGCAAGCTCATTGGCTGTGGGAGCAGTTCTGGTATGGGAGATTGGGGGTAAGCAGCACCCGGTTTACTACGTAAACCATTCCCTAAGGGATGCATAAATAAGGTATCCAAACTTGGAAAATTTTGCTTATGCTTTAGTGATAGTCAGTCAAAAGCTTCGGCAATATTTCCAAGGTCGGTTGATAGTGGTATACACGGATCAACATTTGAAGAAGGTTCTGGGCAGACCAGAAGTTTCGGGAAGGATTTCAGCATGGACCATGGAGTTATCATAGTTTATATTGGGGTACCACTCTCGGACAGCTATTAAAGGGCAGGCGTTGGCTGACTTTATGGTGGAGTGTTCGTTCTCCGAAGCAGACGACAGCTTGGATCAGGCCGAAGAGACCGGACGTTCAGTTATAATAGTTCAGCCAGGGCAGAATTCTTGGATGTTGTATATAAATGGATCGACTACTTCAGATGTTAGTGGGGCCGGTATTATTCTAACCAGTTCAGAGGGTTTCAAAGTGCAACAGGCGATCAGATTTGGGTTCAAAGCAACGAACAACGAGGCTAAGTACGAAGCAGTTTTGGCAGGGTTGCGATTAGCAAAGAGTCTTGAGGTATAGAGGCTGGTCATCTTCAGTGACTCCCAGCTGGTTGTCAAGCAGGTTTCTAGAGAGTATGAAGCTCGGGGAGCAAGGATGGTGAAGTACTTGGCAGAGGCAAATGATCGACTGCAGTGGTTTGAATCATATAACTTCTGAGGGATAGATCGGTCGGATAATACAATAGCTGACGCACTAGCAAGGTTGGCCACGATCAAGGTAAGTACATTCAGTGGATCGGTCTACCTAGAAGTTCTGAATCAGTCAAGTGTCCAACACACCGAGGTTATGTGTGTCGAACGGTCAACTTGCTGGATGGCTTCTTATCTGGAGTATTTGGCCGATGGCATTTTACCTTCAGATCGGTTGTTAGCGAAGAAGGTAAAACACAGAAGCTCAAATTTTGTGCTTATAGATGAGGATCTATATCGAAGGGCTTACTCTTCCCCGTTGCTGAAGTGTTTGATTCCTTTCGAGACGGAATATGCTCTTCAAGAAGTTCATGAGGGGATATGTGGTGATCATATGATAGCAAAGTCTTTGGCGTATAAAGTGCTTTGGCAGGGATACTACTGGCCTACGATATTCAAAGAAGCAACTGAGTATGTGAAGAAGTGTCTGAAGTGCCAGCTGAATAGTCCTATCACTCATCAGTCGCCGGAAGAGTTGTACTCAGTTTTATCACCAATTCATTTTGCCATTTGGGAGGTGGATATACTGGGTCCATTGCCGAATGTTAAGGGCCAAGTTAGCTTTGTTATAGTTGCTATCGACTATATGACCAAATGGGTGGAGGCTAAACCCCTTCTACTAATTATAGAGCAGGAATGTTTGAAATTTTTAAAGGAATGTGTCGTATTCCGGTTTGGCATCCCCATGGCGGTGGTTTTGGATAATGGTCGACAGTTCGTGGGCTCGAAGTTTGAGGCATTTTTGAAAGAGTTGGGTATACAGCATCAAAAGACTTTGGTAGCACATCCTCAGTCAAATGGTCAGGTGGAAGTAACTAACAGGACTCTGCTAAATGGGATCAAGAGAAGGCTTGATGAAGCAAAAGGAAGGTGGCCGGAGGAGTTGCTTAGTATTTTATCGGCATATCGAACAACACCACGATCCACTACAGGAGATTTTCCATTTATATTGGCTTATGGCACGGATGCTTTAGTACCAATGGAGATTGGGTCTACTTCTCTTCGGGTCAGCCAATTCCAAGAGGTATTTAATGAAGATGGACTTCGGGCTAATTTTAGATGAAGTCAGAGAAGTAGCCTTGGTAAAACTGACCGCGTATTAACGAAGGGTGGCTAGGTACTATAATAAAGGAGTAAAGCTCAAAAGGTTTGAAGTGGGGAATTTAGTTCTTTGGGAAGTGGAAGCATCTATGCCTCAGAATCTGGGAAAATTGATACCAAATTGGGAAGGTCCATATGAGATTATTGAAGTACCAAAACTCGGTACCTATCGACTTCGAGAAATGGATGGGACAGAGATCAAGAACACTTGGCATGCGGGCAGATTGAGGAAGTATTTTTAGTAGGGCGGAAGCCAAAGTCTCAGGTCTGTAATATTTTGAAGGATTATCAATAAAAGAAGCATTTTTTCCTCAAATAGTGTTGTTCTATGTGATTTGTTATCTGTCCGACTCCAGGGAGCGTGCGAGATCTTTGGTGAAAGGTTGGATTCATTTTGGCTCTTGGGAGCGAATGTTATTTTTAATTCTTGGTTGGATCTGTTCGACTCGCGGAGAGAACGAGATCGCCAGGTGTTCGATTGGATTCATTCGGCTTTTTGGAGTGAATGTTATTTTTAATTTTTGGTTGGATCTGTTCTGCTCGCTGAGAGAACGAGATCGCCACGTGTTTGGTTGGATTTATTCGGCTTTTAGGAGTGAATGTTATTTTTAATTTTTGGTTGGATCTGTTCGGCTCGCGGAGAGAACGAGATCGCCAGGTGTTCGTATGGATTCATTCGGCTCTCTTGGGAGCGAGTGTTATTTTTAAATTTTTGGTTGGATCTGTTCGGCTCGCGGAGAGAACGAGATCGCCAGGTGTTCAGTTGGATTCATTCGGCTCTTGGGAGCGAATGTTATTTTTGGTGTTCGGTTGAATCTGTTCTGCTCTTGGAGCGAACGAGATTGCCTGGAGTTATAAGGTTGGATGATGTTACAAGGTTGAATGTTCTTTTTTATGTTGATAATAATGCTTTCACTGTTTAAATTCTTTATCGGAATGAATGTTATGGTGAAATGGTTTTTATTTGATATGATTATGGCATAAATGAAGTTCAGAAAATTATATGAACAAAAGATAGATATTTCCATTGATAATTAACATGTACAGGAAGTTCAGATTTTACAAAGCAGTTCCTAGTCTGAAGAAGGGCCTTCATTGTTGTCTTCTTCGGAATCTGAGGAGTCGAGGAGAGCAGGGTTTAGCCAGACTTCGGCGAATTTAGCTTTGCCTTTACTTCGGCAGGCTTCATACCCCTCGGCAAACATCTGGGTTATCTCCTCACCCAGCTCAGCAGATTTACGGTATTCTTGAAGGATCTAAAGCCGCAGTTCGGTTGTAAGAATCGGTCCCGATGCTTTGTACTCTGAGAATTGCTTCTCCAGAGTAGTGCACACCTGGCGAGTCTTTTCTTCTTATTTCTTCAAGTCAGAATTCTGCTGAAGAAGTGCAAGGTTGCTCTGTTTTAGCTTTTCAATTTCTGCTTGGTTGGCTTCGGATTCCTCCAAAAAGGTTTTACATCTTGTTTTTGTTCGGACGCATCTTCTTTCAAGGTGATGACCTCGTTCCGAAGGCTGGAGACTTCGTTCTGGAGGAAATTGTTGGCTTGATTGGTTTTGATGTGTGCACTTTGTTCATGGAGGAGAGCGGCCTGAAGAGCTTCCTTCTCTTGTTTAAGTCAGTTTTCTTCGACTTCACGCTCGCTCCACCTCCTAATGACACGACCCCATATAGCGTCAGCTTGAAAAGAACGCATGAAGATAAGGGATAGTGGAAATTTAACTGAAGTAACAAATGGTTAGGATAAAAGAGGATTACCCTGCCCTGCAGCATGATACCGGTAAGTATGAGGTCATTGTAGGGGATATCCTTGAACTTGTCTTCATCGGCGGGGAGAACGAAGTTGTTAAAGGCGTCGATAGGGTAGTTGTGGGGGTCTCTGGTAAAGAAAAAGTTTCAATATAAGTCTTCTTCTGTTGGCGGGGGAGAAGTTTATTTTGAGGAAGAGGGTTGTTTGGTGTGTGGCCTTTTAGGGGGCGATTCGGCGGTAGGATTCTCGGTATCTTTTCGTTTCTGGCGTTGGGTTGAAGTGAGGTTAGGGTGGATTTCGGCTGAAGGAGTTGGGGCTTCGGAGGAAAGGACTCTCAGCTCTTCGGCTATCAGGGAATTGACTTTGGCATGTTTCTTCTTGATGCGTAGGATATGTGCTCGTTCGGCCACTAGCATATCAAGTAAGCTCTCAGAGGCATTAAAAAGGGGTGTTGTTTTGGAGTGGGAAGACTTTTTAGTGGCTCTCATCTTTTTCCGGGTGGATGCTGGAGGATCAGAGGTTGGGGGTTCGATAGGAATGGCTATGGTGATTGGTGTACTGGAGGTGGAGGCTTTGGTAGCTGGGTTTTTGGTAGTTTGAGCTTCGGGAGCCTCGTCAGGAGTCTTGCCCAAAAGGAAGTCCTCCAGGTCTCGACGGTCGATGGTTGTAGGTTTGATAAGAGATACTGCAAAATTGAGAGATGAAAGGATGATGCAGTGGTTCTACGACAGGAATATTTGGTAATTAAAAAGATATGGGGTTCGAAGACTTACATTTGTGATCGTAGAGCCAAGCTTGTTTGGTCAGGATGGCATAGCTCCGTTCTTTCACGGGTAGCTTTTTGATTAGTTTAGTGATCTCTACTACCCGTTCGGGAGCTATAGCGCCAAGGGGGGCATTCGGTCGCTTGAGTGAAGCCCAGTTCGATAGTTTGTAGGTTTCTGGTCCTCGAATGAAGAACCAGTCTCTGTGCCATCCTTTGTTGCTGGAAGGGGCATCCATCAGAGAGTGCTTCTCTATCTTGCTATTGGGCTTGTTTGGATATTTGCTGAAGGTTTTGAAGCATGGTTCCCGAGAACTTTAAAGCATGAATAAGGAGAAGAACAGGTCAATGGATGGGGGGACTTTGGCCTCGTGGCAGAAGGCGATGATGTTGATGTAGGAGTTTGGAACCAACTGGCTGAAGCCGATGTTGATGAACCCGAGGAAGGTCAGAATGAAGGTGTAAAGAGGAAATCGAACTCCTTTCTCCAGCAGAGTCTGGGGCATGGCGGTCCAGCCATCGATTTGGTGGTACATCCAATCAGTGGCAGTTGGGGCTTTTAGCTGGTGGCTGTCAGGGATCTGGTAGTGTTTGCAGATGACGCCTAGATCTGACTCGGAGACTCGAGATGGGGTGTTAGCATGAGGGAATTTGGCTTCGTTAGAATATTCTCGATGTGCTTTCTGGGAGTCGGTTTCAGATGGAACGGCGGCTCGAGTGGGAGCTTGGCTGGAGGTCGCTATGGTGGTAGAGTCTGTGGTGATCGCATGGAGGTTGGGGGTGCGAGAGGAAGATGAGGCATCCATAGTAGTGACAGGCGGGGCTAGAATGGTGGAGAGGGGGCTGACAACGATGGGCTTTGTGGTGGTAGGGGAGTAGTCGCTGGAGTCTTGAGAAGCTGCCATTACCTGGGTTTTGGAGTTAAGGAGTTGCAAGTATGGAGGTTTTGTAAGAAAGAAGAGGTTCTCAGAGAAGGAGAGAGTTTTTTGAAATAGGCAGAGAATTGATTGAAAGGAAGGGGTTTTGTTGTTTTTTTTTGAGTGTGCCCGAATATTGAGGGGCGGCTCATTAATGATGGAAGTGATGGGGCACGTGAGGAGGTGAAGGGTTTTTTGATCGGATGGGCAATTTGGTTGCTCCGGTCTTATGGATTGTGGGCTGCGTGATAAAGGTTGTTGGGCCATGTTGAATGGGCTGATGCCAGTTGGGTCAACCCCTAGGCTCAGTTAAGGGGCTGCAGATGTTGGGTCGGGTCGGCCTAGTAACGAGTGGGTTGGACAGTTTTGCAGGTTAGGCTATAATTTGTATACTCTTCCATTAAATGTTTGTTTTAATGGAAGACTGGGGGCAATGTTGGGCCCCGAATATTTGGGTCTAGGGCATGGTTTGGGCCTTGACCATATTGGGCCAGTTTGGGTCTCCTAATTATATGGGAACTCTAATTATGGAAAGTGGCGTTGGAGATTGATTTAACTTCCTAATTTCTAAGAGATCTGGTGCAATCCTATTATGGAAGGATATATGGGGGGAACCCTAATCCAATATGGAGATGGATTCTAGAGAGAAGGTGAGAACACTATAAATACATGGCTTTACCATGATTTTAAGGTACACACATTATTACTTTTCCAGCACTAGAGCATTAAGCCTCCATTGTTAACCTTAATCAGGCTGTACTTATTCTCACATAGGAGCTATCCCCCGGCGGCCCAAGCCGTCAAGCTTTTGGTGTTTACCCTTTTTTATGCAGGATTGGACGCGCTTTGGTGATTGGAGCGCGTGGACAGATCTTAGCGTTAACAATGCCCTTTCTCTCAACAGCATCAGTAACCCAGCCGAGTCCCTAAATTTCCCCCAAACTATAACCCATCAACTAAAACTCAACTTAGCTAAATTCAACCTCGATTCAACCATCATTTCAAGGATTGCTCTTAGAAATTGCCTTAAAACTAGGATTCTTAAAGGTAATTTGGGATTTCCTTCTCCAAGGTTACTTGAATTTCAATTGATTTCTGATTTTGATTTTGCTTAAGATTTTTCTTCGATTTTCAATTGCTTATTTGTATTGGTTGATTTCCACTAAGGGAAATCTGGCTAGAAGCATTGCAAACAAAGGCCATCAAATAAGGTATTTAGAGGTGCACACCAACTGCTAGACAGTGTGCCTAAGTGAAATTTGGGTAAATTTTGGATAAGTTAGGCTTGGATTTTGTCGAGAATTCCTTGGCATCAGTTGGGACTTCATTTTGGCACATATTTGGGCTCAGTTCGACTAAGTTTGGTTTGACATTGTTTTGGCATTCAATTAGGCATTCACTTTGGCATTGGTTTGGGTTTGCAATCGACATTGATTTGGTTTGAGTTTGGCATTTGTTATTAGCCCGCAGCAAGCAACCTCTCTGACATAGCATCGAAACAACAACGAACCGAGGGTAACTCATCCCAAGCGACACAAAAATGGGACAAAACTAGGTTTGTTGCCGAAGGGGCCTGGGTAAATATAATTCAACCATTCTCGGTAAGAGTATGGTGTCTGAGAGAGGTATACGGTCGGACCCAAAGAAAGACGGCGAAATATGGGCCATGATAGTAGAGAATAAATGGGTTCGTTTCACACTGCAGCCAGAGAACGTCGTCATAACATTGGTCTGTGAGTTCTACTCCAATGCTAGTGTTGAGGGCCCCGCTGTGGTGACAGTTCGAGGTTAGAAAGTGGCCTATAACAGTGCGACAATCAATACCTTTTTCCAAGTGTCGGGCCACGACAAGGACTACCCTGAGAATGAGATTTCGCACTTCAATCTGGACGACATCATAAAGCGCCTGTGCAAACTGGGGACAAACTGAAAAATAAACCAGTACACAGGGGAGAAGACAAGCTTCCCTCAGGCGGCACTCAGCAAGTATGGTAAGTCTTGGTACCTTCATCTATGCCAGTATCATGCCCACCCGCCACCACAGCGATGTCACAGAGGAGCGGGCCATAATGCTTTTTGCTATCGTCACTGGGCAGAAAGTGGACATAGGCGTTGCCATTCAAGACTTAATTATGAAGGGTATTAAGGGTAGTTCGTCTGGAGGGCTCCCTCATCCTTCACTGATCACCCAGCTGTGCAAAAGGGCAAGAGTTTAGTGGCGTCCAGAGGAGCTGATAGACTTACCCATGGCTGTCATTGATCACGTGCTCATTAAGCACTATGGTGTCTAGGAAGGAGCCAATTCTCACCCCCGCGGTGAAGGTTTCTTGTCTGCTACTCAGCCTCCACCTTCATCAGAGGTTGGGCCCTCTACTCAGACTATCGAGATGTCATCCGATCCACTGGCAGACATCCTGGCTTCCTTGAACCTCCTGTACCGCAAAGTTGATAGACAGACAAGGAGGATCGACACGGTTGCACAAAGGCAGGATCTCTTCACCCAGTATCACTCTGAGTTTGCCACCACTGTGGCAAATATCTATTCATAGTTCGGCGGTGATGAACCAAAGACAGTGCCTTACCAGTTTCCCCAGATTCCTTTATTCCCTCCATATCCTCCACCATCACCAGAAGACGAACCTGAGGGAGGAGGCGGAGGCGGAGGCGGAGGCGGAGGCGGAGGCGGAGGCGAGGACGAAGGCCATGGTGGCGGCGATGAGTGATTGTGTCCACAGTAAGGCCCTCTCATTCTGATTTTTGTATTACTCGCCAATGAGGGCATTGCCCGATACAACTCTGGGGGGAGTCTTTCATTATTATTATATATGAACTATTATGTATGAACTGTGGTCAGACATCTTTTGGGCTTTAGTAGCCTTAGACTTATTATATTTTGGTTGTTTTATTATGTATGGATTTATCATGTTATGGCTTTATTAATTATGTATGGATGCATGAATAACTTTTATTATTATATTTGGATGCTTTTTATCATCATGTTTGGTTTATAGCCATTTTTTGGGGCTTATGCAGATTGGTATACTTGATGCCATGTTATGGCTTTATTTCCCTATTTTGAGTTGTTATTATGCAAGGGTTTACATTACCTTTTATCTTTTGTGCCATGCTATGGCTTTTGATTAACCCTATCTTTAACTGTCTATATGATTGGTATGAGTTATATATAGTTAAATTTTTGATTGTGGCCAATGATAT
Source organism: Panax stipuleanatus (assembly GCA_020205555.1). Classification (NCBI taxonomy): domain Eukaryota; kingdom Viridiplantae; phylum Streptophyta; class Magnoliopsida; order Apiales; family Araliaceae; genus Panax; species Panax stipuleanatus. The sequence continues at coordinate 20,058,767 of CM035121.1, read as the reverse complement.
GCTTGTGGTATTGCTTTGTCAAAGATTTCAAGCATTTATAGATGAGGTTTTTTATATTAATTTTTGGTTAAGAATGCTATTGATCCTATATATCCTATTGAGCACATACCAGCTGTTATAGCTAGTCATTCTTCTAATAGACTTAATTGGTAATTTTGTATGGAAATTTTTTGTGTTAGCTCTTACGAACTTAAGTGAGTCAATGATAGTAAGATTTAGATTCTTATGCAAGTTCGGATACATTCATGGTCTAATAACATATAAATAAATAAATAAATAAAAAGGATTTGATAACCTTAGTTGACTAAGTTTGATTACGTGACTTTTGTTACTCGAGTTAATAGATCTTTAGAGGTGTTCTACACCTAGTAACCTAAAGCCATCTGGCTTGGGAGTCATTGATCAAAAGCTCATTACACGAATAACTCTGAATAGCCTAATGTAATTAGACATTGCACGGTCATGCTTAAGTTTGAGTTAGTAAAATAAATAAATAAATATAATGAATAAAATTCTAGTTTGGCTTACATTTGGTTACGTGGCTAGTGTTACTTGAGTTAATAGATCCTTAGGGGTGTTCTACGCCTAGTGCCCTAAAGCCATCTGGCTTGGGATTCATTGATCAAAAGCTCGTTACATGGGTAACTCAGCCTAAGGTAGCCGAGCTTTGCACAAGTCAAATCTAGACGTTCTCATGCTAATGTCGGGTGGTCTGTTCTTGCATTTGTTGTCTTGTTTCGAATACTTGATGTAGCTTGAGTGTATAGAGTTGACATTTTCCTTATTGCAATTGTCTATATTTGTGAATTATAATTAGTTAGAATAGTTGGTTACCCACACACAGATTTGGATCAGTAACAGTTTAAGCTAGAAGTTTGATCGAAGGCTTATTTATGAGTTTGTTTCTTCTTTAAATTGGTTATTCTTAGCCTTGAGGCCACAATGCGGGTATATAGTAGTTCAGCGCATGATGCGCAATTATATTTACTTTTTGTTATTTTTGTTCTAATATTTTTGCTTAGGGACAAACAAAAGCTTAAGTTTGGGGGTATTTGATGAGTGTGATTTATACTCGCGAATCGAGCCCTCTAAAGCTTAAGAAGTTGCTTGTTCATCTTATTTTATAATGCTTTTATATAGTGTTTGTTATTATTTGGCTTAAAAGTGCTTTGCATAGATTATTAGGTCATTTCCAGCTTTTAAAGGGTAAAACTATCATTTTTATACAACCGGCGCCGCAGCGCCAGGTTTCCTTTGCAAAGTGGTGCCTCAGCGCATGCATATGCTAGCAAGGCCCAGTGCCAGCGCCGCAGCGCCGGTACATAGTACAAGAATGGCGTTGTCGTGCCACATGCCTGCCAACTCACCCCCTTGGTGTGCCGCAGCGCACCTGTTCCTGCACAAAGATGGCACCACAGCGCGACTTATTGACCAGACAGATTTGACTAGCGCCGCAGTGCCTGTCCAAGGCAAAAGGGTGGCGCCGCAGCGCCACCTCCGGTCTCCAGGCAGACAGCAGTGTATTAATGACCTAATTTACTTATCACTTAAACACTTATCATTTCCTAGCCTCCTTATCAGTTTTAGCACAAAATAGAATAAAGAGAGAGATAGCTTAGAAGAGAAAGAAGTTGGACATTCAAAGCTACCAAGTTCATTGCCTTCTTCATTGCTTGGATTCTACACGGTGAAAAGAAGAGTTTGAGCTAGAATACTTCAAAACAGGAGTTTTCTTTATCTAAATCTTCCATTTATTTGTGTATTTTGAGCATGTTGAATACATTGATAATGTTATTTAGTTCTATAGTTATGAACTAATTATATTTTTAGGATTGCAATGTAACCTAATGATTAGTTTAATTGAACTTCTCTCCTATTTATTATAATGAATCATATTTGAATGAGTTATTGTATTTCATGCTTATTTATTGATTGCTTGTCTAAGTAATTGATATGAGTATTAATTGATATTGGAAAATGGATTTTAATGCTTAAACCTAAATATAATATCACTTGTTATGATCATTCCAAAGGGAATGAGATCATATCTTGCATAATAGAATAGGAATATATCTATTTGTCTTGTGTAACCAATGAGAATTAAAGCTTAATGACTCTTAGTCTAATTATTTTCACCATAGGAATATTGTGATTTATTTAGCTAAGGGATTTGCATTTCACCATCGAAAGAGACTTATGTGTACACAGTATTCTCGGTTGACCATTCTTGTGATTTGTTAGATAATTTGAGAGTTAGGAGGTTATACGAAGCATTAGGGGAGTTGTAATCCTAGCTTGGCATATTTGATACAACTTTTCTCACCATTTACTATTTTAATCATATTGCTTTAAACACACTGTCTTTATTTAATTATTTAGATAAGACCGAATTGATATAATTTTAGTATTTGAATAGCGTTAGTACTATTTCATTGTGGGTTCGACACTCAATTTATTACTGTATTACTTGTTTGACCGCATATACTTGAGCGTGTTTATTTGATCGTTAAATCGACCAACACTTATTGGGCTATAATTCCGCTACAAGTGGAAAGTACCAAGTTGACACATCAGAGTGGAGCATTCGCAGGTCACGTGTTACTTAATCCGTGAGGTGGAACAAATAGAGGTAAGTCAGGTGAAACACAAGATGATCACTCATGTGTTTGACACCACGCAGTCAAGTATGATTTGGGTTGGGTGGAGCGGGCTCAGGATGAACTTTTGCCTTGGGTGTGGTGGAATAGTATTAGAGTCGAGCAGAGCTCTTGAATGACTTAGAGAAGGTGTGAAGTTGTGAAGGTATGCTTAATGGTGACTACTCTAGTATGATACTTGTGATCAGTATTCAAGTGAAAGGTGGAGATTGTTGAGATATTTCACATGAATCTCACATCAAATAAATTCAAGAGTATACATGAGTTAATAAGTATGGTAGAGTCTCAATCTAATAGGTTAACCTTTTAGGTAAGGAGGTAGTCCAACATGCTTATTGGGCTGCAATTTCGCTACATAAGCATCAAACATGAGGATGATAATCATAGGCTTTTAGATGGGGTTAAATACTCTACTCAATCTTGATTTACAAATGCATTACTGGACTGAATTTTTTTTTACGGTTAACTCATTGAATTATACGTTATTTACAAAAAGTGATTTTGTCATCTATGCTGTTAACCATTTAACAAAAAAAGAACGTGGCGATACGTGGCAATCGATTAAATAACTTACGTGGATTAAATTCCTAAATCCCTTAACCGACTAAATTCCTAAATTCCCAAAATCAGTCCCAAAATCATTTGTAACTCCTCTTTCTTCGACTTTAGGTAGACCGACGAAGAAGAGAAATTGAAGAGAGGAATCAAAAGCTGGGCTATCCCTAAAATCATTCCCAACTCGATTCCAACTCCTTCTTCCTCCACATAGAAAGACGAAGAAAAGAAGATAATTAAGAAAGGAACTAACATGAGTTCCAGTGAAAATAGCATCACAAATCGCGTCGATGATTTGGAGATGCCCAGAACTCCGGTGATATGCCGATGTGGGTTTGTCGCACCAATGCAGGTAGCTTGGAAAGTGGGAATGTAATATCCGAGATTTTGTATGTAATTTAATAATTATCAATAAATGAATTTAGGTGAAATTCTTGTGTGTTTTCTTTTATTAGATGTATATGTGTTATTTTTTTATGATATGTGATGAGGAGTATTTAAATGGTTGGTTCAGTTTAATACAACTATTTAAATTGGTTAAATATGGAATTAATTCTATTAATTTCGTGAGATGGCTTTAAAGTATGAGTTGGAGTTTAGAGCGGGATTTAGAGACGCGGACTGCGTATTTGAGTCCGGAACGTCAAAATTAGTCAGGATAGACTATAACCACGAAAATATGTCACGGTTGACTTTTTGGTCAAAGTCAATCGATTGACTTTTTCAGGAAAAAGTCAACCACGAATTTTTGAGATGAATTTGATGAAATGGATAGTCCCATGACGTCCGGAACGTCGACTTTAGTAGGAATCGATATAAAAATCAAAAACGTTTGGCTATGGAGGGTAAAATGGTCAAAATGGTTATTTAATTGATTATAATAATAATATTTTATATAGTCAGCAGCTGGGGGGGACTTGGTGACAATGGAAATAGGACAACATGGAGGAGTATATACGTATATAACAATTATAATAAGGAGGGAGTACTTCATTCTCCTCTTTAAACCAAGAAACTCTTTCATTTTCTCTAACTCCCAAGTTAATTCCTTCTTTTAATTGTGTATTTGTTGCAAGCTTGTGTAACTCTTGAGATGAGAATGGAAGAGGCAAGGAAAACCAATGCTTATAATATATATATATATATATATATATATATATATATATATATATATACACTCTCCACCTCTATACTTCCTTCCTTTTAATAAAATTTCACCAAGAGAGAAGAAAAAAAATGAGAAATTATGTATGAGAGTTTGAGTGCTATCGAGGATTCTGGAAATTTCAGAACATAAGCAAGCAAGGAAGGAGAATCACTAGCTAATTCAACCAAGAATAATTCATCAAGTAAGTACTTCATATTCGTCTTATTTGTTCTTGAGGAAAATGGTAGAAAATGCATGTGTGGGCATGGAAAATGATTTGTTTTGAATTTTAATGCCATGCTTTTGTGTGTTTCTGTTATATGGAGAAGTAAGAATGAAAATTCTGGACTTAATCATGCTTCTATTGCATAGAGAATCAAGAAATTATGTCATGTATGCTAACTATTTGATAATATGCTTCTTAAATATCAATTTGATCAAAACGTGAAAAGTTAGTGTGTTTGATTGTTGTAACATGTGTATATATGCTAGTGGAGGTGATTTGGACAGTAGGAATCGAATCCTTGCATGCTAGAATCAAAATCATGAAGTTTTGACAAAGTGGGTTAACTTAGAATCTGTGACTTTTCGAGTTTTTCGGAGCCTTGGAATCATAGCTTCTGTGACTCGTTGGTTGTATGTGTTAATTTTGTAAAATACTATGTAGTATGATGTCTAACCTGACCAATTTTCAAAAGAAACGGAGTTAAAATGAGCAAGTTATGATTTTCGAGAGCAAGCATAAAAATAGGAAAAATCTGCAAATTCTGGATTTTCCAAAAAAAATTTCTAAGTATAGGAGTAGTCAGGGCACGCTTTTCTAGGCTGTCGGATGGTGGTCTTAACGTGTCATTTTCATGTGTGTTATATTTTTGTAAAATACTATGTTGCATGGAGTTGGTGGTGTCCAATTATCAGAGTCATATCATCATTATGTTAATGGAAATTAAATCGTGAAGGAGGCTACTTGGCAGGGGAAAAAAATTTCTGGAAATGATGAGCAGCGCAGCTGCGCCATTCATACGGCTTAACACTGCGCAGCTGGGCCGTTCAAAGATGGCTTCTGGGTTGGTTGAGCAGCGCAGCTACGCCGGTAATACGGCTTGGGGCTGCGCAGCTGTGCAGGGACGGTCTGAGTCGGGTCGGGCCGGGTCTGATCCGGGTCGGGTCGGACCGGGTCAGGGTAAAATGTCAGAATTTTATTTTCTTTCAGATTCTTATATTGAACCCCTTTACTTATATGATGTAGCATGTTATGTGATTGAATTATAGTAATGATATAATACGAGTTAGTGGAATAACCCAATTAATATAAAAGGAAACAATTATATTTCAAATTAGAATTGGAATACTTAGTTGCTTAACGTGACATATGTGATTAGGTTACGTGAAGGACTAATTGATAGCTTAAACTGTAGAAGACTTATCAGGCAAGTTTCTTACCCTATTTTTATTGATAAATTATTCAAGCCTTACTTCTTTTATTGCGATAAGGGTAAGTATCGAGCTCGTGCTTATTCGTTGACACGTACAAGTTCCTTTGACGTAAAGTTCTACAACTTCAATTATCTTGCAAATTTTATTGTTGATTACTCAGTTATTGCTTCAACTGCTATGATTTAAAGTTCTATTTATTTAAAGAATTATTTCTAAGTATGTTTCCTGGCCTTTGTTTTCGGCTAGTTATTATTAATGAAAAATGATTTAATTCAAATCTTTCGAAGCTATTTAATGTTTACCAATCCAAATTGCTTTGGTGCGGTCTCGTATAAATACTAAAATGAACAACCCGAATAAACGGGCGAACAGATGTCAGGCATATAGTCCCATTTATGCTTATGCATTTTAAACTTTATACTTGTGCACAATGTAGGGTATGATAGGCTGATCACCTGGAGTACTTGCAGAGACCATTTACAATCTATTTGATTGTTAAACCGTCTGATGGTTTTTGATGAAACAAAGTAACGTTCAGGGTATTTAACACCCCTTAGTATGCTATTGAGAATTCTAAACTCTTATCTTTGATATTCTTGTTTAACACTTGATAATTCTTTCAACTGTTGAGATATTTCCATACAGATGTTTTTACTCCTGATGTATGTTTTCAAACTTCTTTATATACTTGCTGGGCAATTTGTGCTCATTCTTGATTAAACCTTTCAGTTAAGGATGAAAAGGCTGAGGGCTCGGGCAAGGACAAGGGGAAGTCTAAGATGAAATGTTGAGAGTTGTTTATGTAATAAGTTTATATTTTCGCATATGATGTTATGTAGCGATAAACGCTAAGTTTAAGTTTCAGTTTATTTAAGGTTGTAAAGACTTGGGATTTTATTTGAATAAGTATGTAATAGTTATATTATTATTATTATGGTTGGAGTTTACATAGATAGATGATAATGTTTGTTGTATCGTGAGCACCAGGTCCTGTAATCTATGTTACACGGATTTGGGGGCGTCACAGGTTGGTATCAAAGCTGTAGGTTATAAACCTTAGGTGAGGAACCTTAGACTATAACCTTAGGGAAGTTAATGGAGGATATAAGGAGATGAACTCACGTAGAGTTCTAAGGGATGTGTCAAATCTATTTTTCTAAAAACAAAATCAATATCTATTTTAAAATACTAATCGAGTTATTTGTCTTGATTGTAGGATGTCAGAAGAAGATGAGGTTAGAGATATTCACATTGTGAGTGAGCAGTTGGTGACAGCTGTACCTAAGCCCATAGCTGAGGAAGCAGCTGACTCAGACCCAGAGGAGTATCCTGAAGAGGAAGAGGAGGCCGAGGAGGACTCCGAAGAAGCACCTGAGGATACTATGTTGGATGAATTGATGGATAGGATTACTGAATTGGATGACAAGTCCATGAGTTGGAGGAGCTGTATCAGGGGGAGCAGCAAGCTCCAGCATTGCTTGAGGCATTGGTGCACCACCTGATAATTAGGAACGGGGATCTGGCTTACAAGCTGCGAACAGCATGTCAGAAGGCAGACAGGCTGAAGGATGAGAAAGAAGCTATCAGGACCCACTTGGGACATACCATTAATGGGTTAGAGTCAAGTATTCAGAGTCTCCAAACTGACAAGCAGATCATTACCACATTCTGAGGAGATGAGAGGAGAGGCCGTGTTCGGGTCGAGAAGCTAAGTGGCGAGTTAGAAGGAGAAGTGAGAGATAAGAAGGTTAGGATGGATAGGATGAAGTACGCGTTTAAGTCAGCACATGGGAGGTTCCAGCATAGGGTGTATCACTTTCCACGTGAGGAGCACCGGTTTAGACGTGTTATAAGCCGAGGGCTGGTGCTGGAGATAGCAGATGAGGTGCATGAGGACGCCATTAGGCGGGTTCTTTAGGTTATTAGTGATGAACTTTTACTATTAGCGTATAGAACGCTTATCTATGAAATAAAACTTGGTTTCCAATTTTTCCAAGTGTTTTGGGTTAAAGAGATGTAAATGGCATAATGCCATAAAATGATGAGATACCTTGTGATTATGGTTTTTTTTTTTAAATAAATAAATATGCTTTTATTTAAATATGTGATGTGATGATTAAGTTTTATATAAAATATATATGCTGTAGGAATAAGTTATGAGATGATAACATTAAGTTTATTTAAACAGATAGATGGCTAGAGGAAGACGTCGTCAAGTACCAGAAGGGTCAGGCGATAATGCTAGGGGTCCACCGAACCCCATGCAACAATTCGTAGACATGTTAGTTGGGGCACTTCAGAATCGAACCCCGAATGCTAATAACCCTCCAACGGGCCAGGTGGCACACTTTAAGGAATTCAAGAGCGCGGGACCCCCAAAATTTAAAGGAACCACCGAATCCATTGAAGCCCAAACTTGGGTTAAGGAAATCGAAAAGGCATTCGCTATCGCCCGTGTAGGAGATGATCAGAAAACAATCTTCGCCACGTATATGCTAAAGGGTGAAGCCAACTACTGGTGGGAAGCAAACCAGACCAGGGCTGGAGAAGGTGTGATACCTTGGGAAGGGTTTAAGAAGATATTTTTCGAGAATTACTTTCCTGTGAGTATGCAGAGTCGCATGGAGATGCGATTCCTGGAGCTGAAGCAAGACGACATGACGGTACCCCAGTATGCCGTAAAGTTCAACGAACTGGCGAGGTTCGTGGCTCATCAGGTCAACACTGAGGAGAGGAAAATGAGGAGGTTTGAGCAGGGTCTCAAACCATGGTTATACAGTAGACTTTCGGTGTTGCAGACGAACGCGACTCTCCTGGAGAAGGCTATAATTGCTGAGGGCGGAAGTGAAGCCCTAATGAAGTTTAATAAGGAGAAAAAGAAGAAGAATGAAGGACAGAATCGCGGGGAAGGTAGCAGCAGCAGTGGTGCAAACAAGAGGAAGTGGAACAACAACAACAACAACAGCAACAGCAACAACAACAACAACAACAGCAACAACAATTTCAACTTGGGAAACTCTGGGGGAAAACCAGGGGAAACAAAGAAGAGGACTGAGGCATGCAAGGAGTGTGGGAGGAATCACTCGGGTGCATGTTTAAAGGGGAAGAATGTCTGTTTCAATTGCGGGCAAGAGGGGCACATCTCTCCCAATTGCTCTGCACCAAAGAGGAATGGATGCTTCAACTGTGGAGCATTGGATCATCAGGCAAGGAATTGCCCAAAGAAGAATTCAGCAGGAGGAAATGGAGGAAGGGGACCAAGCGGTGGAAATCTCATAATTACTGGACCACCAACTCATAATCGACCAACAGCAAGGACTTTCAACATGACATTTCAGGATGCGTTCGCATCCAAGGATGTGGTTTCAGGTATTATTCCGATCAATGATATATCTGCTTATGTATTATTTGATTCGGGTGCTACTTGTTCCTTCGTGTCGCATGAATTCTCCCAACGATTAAACTTACCCCAGGAAGAATTAGAATATCCGATGAATATAGAAGTTGCTAATAAGGAACGAATTCCCGTTAGCCATGTCCATAGGACTTATGTTGTAGATATCAGGAGATATAAGTTACCTATGGATTTAATTCCGATTCAATTAGGGGAATTTGATGTAATTCTAGGAATAGATTAGTTATTTAACCATGGAGCGATGATAGATTGCCAGAAGAAGTGTATAAACCTTAAGACTCTGAATCAGTCTAAGGTAGTGTTCTACGGGAGTAAGTCACCGAGACACTCGAATTATCTGACGTTGATGCAAGAGAGGAAGTTGCTAAGGAAGGGATGTATAGGTTATTTGGCCCATATCGTCGATACGCAGAAAGTAGGGGTAGGGATGGGACAGATACCAGTAGTGAATGAATTTTCGGATGTATTTCCGGAGAAATTGCCAGGTATTCCACCGGATAGGGAGGTCGAATTTGTTATAGATTTAGTACCGGGAATGGCTCCGATTTCAAAAACCCCATACAGAATGGCACCGGCAGAGATGAAGGAGCTGATGGTACAGTTGCAGGAATTATTGGATAGGAAGTATATTCAACCGAGTGTGTCTCCTTGGGGAGCACCAGTTTTATTTGTGAAGAAGAAGGACGGGTCGATGAGACTTTGCATCAACTATCGAGAGTTGAACAAGGTGACGATCAAGAACAAGTATCCGTTACCTAGGATAGATGATCTGTTTGATCAATTGAAGGGAGCAAAATATTTTTCTAAGATAGACTTGAGGACGGGATATCACCAGTTGAAGGTGAAGGAAGATGTACCTAAGACAGCATTCAGGACTCGGTACGGACACTACGAGTTTCTGGTGATGTCATTTGGGTTAACGAATGTGCCGACGACGTTTATGGACATGATGAACCGGGTATTCAAGCAATACTTAGATAAATTCGTAGTCGTGTTCATAAATGATATACTGATCTATTCCAAGACTCAGGAGGATCATGCTGAACACTTAAGGCTGGTATTGGAGGCATTGAGGAAGGATAAGTTATACGTAAATTTTTTGAAGTGCGAGTGTTAGTTGGAGAAAGTTCAATTTCTGGGTCACGTGATCGACAAGGACGGAATCTCGGTAGATCCAGCAAAAGTGGAAGCGGTACAAAATTGGGAACAACCAAAGACGCCAACTGAAGTAAGAAGTTTCTTAGGACTGGCAGCCTATTACAGACGGTTCATTCAAGATTTTTCGAAGATAGCAGGAACATTGACGAATTTAACGAAGAAGTCTGTAAAATTTATCTGGACAGAAAAGTGTGAAGAAAGTTTTCGGGAGCTTAAGAAAAGATTGAGTGAGGCACCGGTGTTGTCTTTACCAGACGATACTGGTGATTTCATAATTTTTCAGTGATGCGTCGCACAAAGGACTTGGTTGTGTGCTTATGCAACATGGTAAAGTTATTGCGTACGCGTCGCGTCAGTTGAAGGATTACGAGAAGGGATATCCTACCCATGACCTGGAATTAGCAGCGGTAGTATTTGCCCTGAAGATTTGGAGGCACTATTTATATGGTGTAAAGTGCGAAATATACACGGACCATAAAAGTCTGAAGTATATCTTCACGCAAAAGGAGTTGAATATGAGACAGAGAAGATGGTTGGAACTAATAAAGGATTACGATTGCGACATCTTATATCATCCGGGGAAAGCTAACGTAGTAGCTGATGCGCTAAGCAGAAAGTACAGTGGTCGGTTGGCAATGCTAACAGCTCAAGAGGAGTTAATGAAGGAGATGGCGAGATTGGAACTCGAGATAAAAAGTCCGAAGGAGCCAGATGGTAAATTGTTCGCAATGGAGGATCATTCGACTCTATTGGACAAAATCAAGGAAGCGTAAGGCAGCGATGAAGAATGTGAGAAAGTGAGGAAAAGAATTTTAGATGGAGAAGAGCTTAAATTCAGCGAGGGTGGTGATGGACTGTTAAGATTTGAGAAGAGAATTTGGGTGCCAGCGGTATCTGAATTAAAGGAAGAAATCTTGTAGGAAGCTCATAGATGAAGTTACTTAATCCACCCGGGAAGCACAAAGATGTATCAGGATCTTCGCCAACATTATTGGTGGCCCAATATGAAGAGAGAAGTGGCAGAGTGCATCAGCAGGTGTTTGACATGCTAGAAAGTTAAGGCGGAACATCAGAAACCGAGCGGGTTACTTCAACCTCTAGAAATTCTGGAATGGAAATGGGAGCATATCACGATGGACTTCGTGGTAGGACTTCCAAATACACAGAAGGGTTACGATGCAGTTTGGGTGATCGTTGATCGATTGACCAAGTCAGCGCATTTCTTGCCAATCAAGATCAGATATACCTTGGATCAGTTGGCAAAGCTTTATATCAAGGAGATCGTTTCCAGGCACGGTGTACCTGTATCAATTGTGTTAGATTGAGATCCGTGGTTCACAACTAATTTATGGAAAAGCTTTCAAGAACACATGGGAACGCAACTGAGGTTGAGCACCGCGTATCATCCTCAAACAGACGGGCAGAGCGAAAGAACTATCCAAACATTAGCGGATATGCTGAGAGCATGTGTTATGGATATCAAAGGAAGCTGGGATGACCACCTACCGTTGGTGGAATTTGCATACAACAACAGTTACCACGCGAGCGTCGGGATGCCACCTTATGAAGCTTTATATGGAAGGAAATGTAGAACGCCATTGTGCTGGGATGAAGTAGGATAACGTAAACTGCTAGGGCCAGAATTGGTGCATCAAACTGCGGATGTGATCAAAATAATACGAGCGAGATTAGTGACAGCTCAGGATCTACAGAAGAAATATGTTGATCAACATTGACAACAGCGAGACTTCGATGTCGGCATTTATGTGTTTCTGAAGGTGTCACCTTGGAAAGGGAAAATGAGATTTTGGGAAGAAGGGAAAACTTAGTCCCAGATTCATAGGACCCTTTGAAGTGTTAAGGCGAGTCGGTGAGGTGGCTTATGAAATAGCTTTACCTCCGGAGTTAGAACATATACACAACGTGTTCCACGTATCAGTTTTACGGCCCTATAAACAGGATTACAAGCATGTCATAGAGTATGAACCCATTCAGTTCGAAAAAGACTTAACCTATGAAGAGTTTCCAGTGCAGATAATTGATAGAAAAGAACAAGTGTTAAGAAATAAGATAATACCTTCTGTTAAGGTAGTATGGAGGAACCACAATGCCAAAGAGGCTACGTGGGAACTCGAGGAGAAAATGATAAAAAATTACCCTAGTCTTTTTGTTTGATGTGTAATGATTCCGAGGACGGAATCCTTATAAGGGAGGGTGAATGTAATATCCGAGATTTTGTATGTAATTTAATAATTATCAATAAATGAATTTAGGTGAAATTCTTGTGTGTTTTCTTTTATTAGATGTATATGTGTTATTTTTTTTTTATGATATGTGATGAGGAATATTTAAATGGTTGGTTCAGTTTAATTCAACTATTTAAATTGGTTAAGTATGGAATTAATTCTATTAATTTTGTGGGATGGCTTTAAAGTATGAGTTGGAGTTCGGAGTGAGATTTAGAGACGCGGACTGCGTATTTGAGTCCGAAACGTCGAAATTAGTCAGGATAGACTATAACCACGAAAATATGTCACGGTTGACTTTTTGGTCAAAGTCAATTGGTTGACTTTTTTGGGGAAAAAGTCAACCATGAATTTCTGAGATGAATTTGATGAAATGGATAGTCCCATGACGTCCGGAACGTCGACTTTAGTAGGAATCGATATAAAAATCGAAACATTTGGCTACGGAGGGCAAAATGGTCAAAATAGTTATTTAATTGATTATAATAATATTATTTTATATAGTCAGCAGCTTGGGGGGGGGGGGACTTGGTGACAATTGAAATAGGACAACATGGAGGAGTATATACGTATATAACAATGATAATAAGGAGGGAGTACTTCATTCTCCTCTTTAAACCAAGAAACTCTTTCATTTTCTCTAACTCCCAAGTTAATTCTTTCTTTTCATTGTGTATTTGTTGCAAGCTTGTGTAACTCTTGAGATGAGAATGGAAGAGGCAAGGAAAACCAATGCTTAATATATATATATACACTTTCCACCCCTATACTTCCTTCCTTTTAATAAAATTCCACCAAGAGATAAGAAAAAAATGAGAAATTATGTATGAGAGTTTGAGTGCTATTGAGGATTCTGGAAATTTCAGAACATAAGCAAGCAAGGAAGGAGAATCACTAGCTAATTCAACCAAGAATAATTCATGAAGTAAGTACTTCATATTCGTCTTATTTGTTCTTGAGGAAAATGGTAGAAAATGCATGTGTGGGCATGGAAAATGCTTTGTTTTGAATTGTAATGCCATGCTTTTGTGTTTTTCTGTTATATGGAGAAGTAAGAATGAAAATTCTAGACTTAATCATGCTTCTATTGCATAGAGAATCAAGAAATTATGTCATGTATGCTAACTATTTGATAATATGCTTCTTAAATATCAATTTGATCAAAACGTGAAAAGTTAGTGTGTTTGATTGTTGTAACATGTGTATATATGCTAGTGGAGGTGATCTGGACAGTAGGAATCGAATCCTTGCATGCTAGAATCAAAATCATGAATTTTTGTCAAAGTGGGTTAACTTAGAATCTGTGACTTTTCGGGTTTTTCGGAGCCTTGGAATCATAGCTTCTGTGACTCGTTGGTTGTATGTGTTAATTTTGTAAAATACTGTGTAGTATGATGTCTAACCTGACCAATTTTCAAAAGAAACGGAGTTAAAATGAGCAAGTTATGATTTTCGAGAGCAAGCATAAAAATAGGAAAAATCTGTAAATTCTGGATTTTCCAAAAAAAATTTCTAAGTATAGGAGTAGTCAGGGCACGCTTTTCTAGGCTGTCGGATGGTGGTCTTAACGTGTCATTTTCATGTGTGTTATATTTTTGTAAAATACTATGTTGCATGGAGTTGGTGGTGTCCAATTATCAGAGTCATATCATCATTATGTTAATGGAAATTAAATCGTGAAGGAGGCTACTTGGCAGGGGAAAATTTTTTCTGGAAATGATGAGCAGCGCAGCTGCGCCATTCATACGGCTTAACGCTGCGCAGCTGGGCCGTTCAAAGATGGCTTCTGGGTTGGTTGAGCAGCGCAGCTACGCCGGTAATACGGCTTGGGGCTGCGCAGCTGTGCAGGGACGGTCTGAGTCGGGTCGGGCCGGGTCTGATCCGGGTCGGGTCGGACCGGGTCAGGGTAAAATGTCAGAATTTTATTTTCTTTCAGATTCTTATATTGAACCCCTTTACTTATATGATGCAGCATGTTATGTGATTGAATTATAGTAATGATATAATACGAGTCAGTGGAATAACCTAATTAATATAAAAGGAAAAATTATATTTCAAATTAGAATTGGAATACTTAGTTGCTTAACGTGACATATGTGATTAGGTTACGTGAAGGACTAATTGATAGCTTAAACTGTAGAAGACTTATCAGGTAAGTTTCTTACCCTATTTTTATTGATAAATTATTCAAGCCTTTACTTCTTTTATTACGGTAAGGGTAAGTACCGAGCTCGTGTTTATTCGTTGACACGTACAAGTTCCTTTGACGTAAAGTTCTACAACTTCAATTATCTTGCAAATTTTATTGTTGATTACTCAGTTATTGCTTCAACTGCTATGATTTAAAGTTCTATTTATTTAAAGAACTATTTCTAAGTATGTTTCCTGGCCTTTGTTTTTGGCTAGTTATTATTGATGAAAAATGATTTAATTCAAATCTTTCGAAGCTATTTAATGTTTACCAATCCAAATTGCTTTGGTGCGGTCTCGTATAAATACTAAGATGAACAACCTGAATAAACGGGCGAACAGATGTCGGGCATATAGTCCCATTTATGCTTATGCATTTTAAACTTTATACTTGTGCACAATGTAGGTACGATAGGCTGATCACCTGGAGTACTTGCAGAGACCGTTTACAATCTATTTAATTGTTAAACCGTCTGATGGTTTTTCGATGAAACAAAGTAATGTTCAGGGTATTTAACACCCCTATGCTATAGAGAATTCTAAACTCTTATCTTTGATAGTTTTGTTTAACACTTGATAATTCTTTCAACTGTTGAGATATTGCCATACAGATGTTTTTACTCCTGATGTATGTTTTCAAACTTCTTTATATACTTGCTGGGCAATTTGTGCTCATTCTTGCTTAAACCTTTCAGTTAAGGATGAAAAGGCTGAGGGCTCGGGCAAGGACAAGGGGAAGTCTAAGATGAAATGTTGAGAGTTATTTATGTAATAAGTTTATATTTTCGCATATGATGTTATGTAGCGATAAACGCTAAGTTTAAGTTTCAGTTTATTTAAGGTTGTAAAGACTTGGGATTTTATTTGAATAAGTATGTAATAGTTATATTATTATTATTATGGTTGGAGTTTACATAGATAGATGATGGTGTTTGTTGTATCGTGAGCACCAGGTCCTGTAATCGATGTTACACGGATTTGGGGGCATCACAGGGAACTGTTGATCCAGGAAGAAGGTTCATTGGTTGTTCTCGTTTCAAGGTATGCGACCTAATTTTTTTCTAGTTGGGCTTGATGTGTGTAATATTTGTTGTGATTGAGATCAACTTTTGGTGTTGCTAAACATTTGAGTATTAGATATTTGAGGAGTTATTTGAAGATTTTAAAATCTGACAACTTGTGATTTCAAAGAGAGGAGGCCTGACTATCTTTCTGCATTTACACACTTAGACCACCAACATATGACTAGAAGTTGAAATTTATGTAAACTGTGAACATTTAAAGAGTTATCCACTTACTGACTGTATATACTAAAGACGTTACAAAAAAACTAGTTATAGATGACGGGATTATTCTCGGCGGCACAAAGTCCGTCACCTTTAACTTCATTCTAGACGGAATAGCCGTCGCCAAATACCCCGTCAGTATTGATTAATTTGGCAGGGAAAATGTAAAGATACCTCCATGATGATGAAATAAATAAGCAAGTGAGGCTACTGTTATGCTGATATAATTAGTTAGTGTCATCAGGGTAATATTGTCTTTTCCTTTCTTGTAATAAGGCTAATATAGCCTTTTCCCTTAATAATTTGTGTCATGTGTATTGTGTGGCTTTGTCTGTTGCTTGTTGCTGAGATAGGTGTGTTAGGCATGAACTAAGCAATATATACTACCAGATTGTAATTGCTGAGGATATGAATGATAATGAATTATTTCCCTTTCCTTACTCTTTGAATCTATCTACTTCTCCCTCAATATTCTCCCTCCCTCTCTCTGATTCTTCCCTTTTAAAGATACTATTTCCATAGTTTTGAGCTGAACTGAGCTCAGTAAGTATTTGATAATCCAAATCCTTACAATTGGTATCAAATCTACTCGATCCAACTATGACAACTAACAATCAATGATTCATTAATCTCGAAACTCAAATGGCTGAGCATACCAATTCATTCCAACAATTGAGAACTCAGCTACAGGAATCGATTTTTGGCCTTGAGGATAAAATTGAGCAGAAAATGGAACAAAAATTGCAGCAGATGATGAAAGGAATAGAAGTTCTCCTTGCTGTGAGAGGACCTCAACCAAAGGATATACCAGGTAATCCGCACAGCTCAGATTCTTCAGTTTTAGGATTGTTTGAAGGTGAGATTGGTAATGAAAAGTCTAGTAACAATATATTCAAGACTATTAAGTTTGAATTTCCTAAATTCAATGGATCTAACCTCAGAACATGGATTAGGAAATGTAATAAGTTGTTTGCTCATTATATGGTTGCTGAAAATCAAAAGTTGTACCTAGCTACTATGAACTTAGAAGGTGAGGCAGAGGAATGGTATTCTGGATTTATATATGAAGGAGAGGAATTAACTTGGAAAGGCTTTGTAGAAGAAATTACTGCTAGATTCAGTCCTGAAGTTTAGATTAATCCGATTGGAGAGTTAAAAAATCTACAGCAAGTTGGATCTGTAGATGAGTATAGAAGAAAATTCGAGGAATTAAAGAGTTGGGCATTCTTGAGATATTTTGTGTTGAGTGAGTCTTTTTTTATGGACTGTTTTGTGGGGGGCTTAAAGGAGGAAATCAGATTAGGTATTTAAGAGCTTAAAATTACCACTCTTAAGGATTTGATCAGACTAGCCAGAGTGGAGGAAGATAAGTTAGAGGCTTGGTTAAAGAGGAGTAGAGTAGAAATCAAGTCAGTGATGGGAGGTTACCAAAAGACCAGTCATATGCCTAACACCAAAACTGCTAAGGGAGGTTCTGCTATTATACAGACTGTTGGTTTACCAAGTATGGAGGTGGGAAGATCAATACCTATTAGGGGCTTAATCAGGGAGTAGATTGCTGAAAAAAGAAGGAAGAAACTATGTTTTTCCTGTGATGAGCCATACACTGTGGGACATCAATGCAGAAAACCACAGCTTTTCATGATGATTCCATCTTATGAAGATAGCAATAAGGAGGGAGATGATGAGGAATGTTGTGAGGATGATGAACTAGAAGGTGTTGGTAGGACTGTTAATCAACAGGAAGCCCATATCACACTTCATGCATTGTCTGGGCATAGTGCCAATAATACTATAAGGATTCTGGGAATGGCTAATGTAAAAGTGTTAAGAATTTTAATTGATAGTGGAAGCACTAATAATTTTTTGGACTCCCAAGCAGCTAGAAGAGTTAAGGCTGTGTTGCAAGATACCAAACCTGTAGCAGTGTCTGTAGCCGATGGTTTTAAAGTCACTAGTTTTCAGGAATGTAAGTCCTTTAATTGGTCAGTGAAGGGAGAGTCCTTTACTACTGATTTAAGAATCCTGCCATTAGGAGGAATTGATGCAGTATTAGGGGTACAATGGTTGAGGAACTATAACCCAGTAACCTTTGACTTTGAGCAACTGCAGTTTTCATTTAACAAAGGAAGTAAGACAGTGGTTTTACAAGGAGAATCTGATATGGTTCCTCCTGCCATACAACTCATGTCTTTTGGAGAATTCAAACAGACCCTAAATAATACAACTCATGGTTATTTTAGATTTTTGTTTGGAATGGCTCAGGAATATTCAGAGGAAATTGATGCTATAAAATCAGATCATGTGATTGGAGATAGCAAGGAGAAGAGTCAGTCCTACTGTCAGTTGGGGGAAGTATTACAGTCATATTCAGAAATCTTCCAAGAGCCAAAGAGTTTACCTCCTACCAGATCCCATGACCATCACATTAACTTCAAGGAAGGCAGCCAACCTATCAATCTGAGACCTTACAGGTATCCATATGTACAAAAGGAAGAAATTGAGAAAATTGTTAGTGAGATGCTGGCTTCTGGGGTGATACAACCAAGTAATAGTCCTTATTCCTTTCCAGTGCTATTGGTCAAGAAACATGATGGTTCTTGGAGGATGTGTGTGGATTATAGATCCTTAAATGACATGACAATCAAGGACAGATTTCCAATTCCAGCCATTGATGAATTTTTGGATGAGCACCATGGTTCTAGATGGTATTCTAAATTAGATCTTAGATCTGGTTATCATCAAATCAGAGTTCATGTTCCAGATATTCCCAAAACTGCATTCAGAACACATATAGGCCATTTTGAATTTTTAGTAATGCCATTTGGACTCACTAATGCACCAGCTACTTTCCAGTCACTAATGAATCAAATATTCAAGCCATATCTCAGAAAGTTCATTCTGGTATTCTTTGATGACATCTTGGTCTACAGCAAAACCTATGAAGAACACTTGGAACATTTGAAGCTAACCCTGCAACTTCTTAAGGATAATTCACTGTTTGCCAAGAGAAGTAAGTGCGAATTTGGAACTGAGCAAATTCAATGTTTAGGACATGTCATTAATCAATATGGGGTATCTACTGATCCTGACAAAATAGACTGTATGACCAAGTGGCCACTTCCTACCAACATTAAAAGCTTGAGAGGATTTTTGGGATTGACTGGTTACTATAGGAAATTTATTCAAAGCTATGGATTGATCAGCAAACCACTTACTGAACAGTTGAAAAAAGACAAATTCCAATGGCATGAAGGGGCTACTCAAGCTTTTCTGAGACTTAAAGAGGCTATGGTAAAGGCTCCTGTGTTAGCCATGCCTGATTTCATAATGCCATTTGTTTTAGAGATTGATGCTTCTCATACTGGTATAGGAGCCATATTAATGCAGCAGGGCAGACCAATAGTGTAAGACTTCAACTTTTATGAATAAAGATTTAATTTTTTTTATATATTATTTTGAAATAGTAAGGTGTTGATTTGATAAATGTGATAAGTTATGGGTGAAATGTGCAAATATTTCAAAGTAAGCAAGTGGTTATAAAATATTTGTTGTGTCGGGAAATATTCGTTTGGTCGAAGAATATATTTTTTGTCGGAGAATATTGGTACGACGGCTCAGTAATTGGTGGACCCCACAACGGAATGAATGTTGGATATAGAAAGCGACAGAAGTAAATTTTTATAAAAATAATGGTAAAACTGTTACCGTTAAACTGTTAAAATATCATGTGATAAAAATACAGTAATACGCGTTGTTGCACAGTAGCACACGGTATTGCACAGTATTTTGAATTATTGGTTCTTACGTAAGAAGTCACTCATTCAATAATTGTTATGTAATTACTGTTCAATATTTTATATTATTGATTCAATAATTGTATAATATTTTATTGGTTCAATAATTGCTACGTTAATATTTTATATTATTAATTCAATAATTTTTACTGCACAGTATTTTATATTATCAAATCAATAATTCATTTTATTTGGATAATATTATTAGACAATATTATTGGCAATGTCTAGGAAGTTCTGTCTAGGAAAGGGGTTAGTTAATCTAATTGCGCGCTAGTAAGGAGAAATCCTTATCGAAAAGCCCCCTCTTTCCTGGGAACGACCTGGTTGCCATTATTGTGGTTCTGAAATATTATTTGTGAATAATAATTATTGATAAAAATGATAAGTAAATATTTATTCAAAGTGGATTTAAACTGAAGAATTTTTAGCAAAAGTGACAATTATTGAGAATGGATTTTTTATCTGTTCTGATAAAATAATTCATTCAAATATATTATTATAATATTACATTATAAGTGTATAATGTGATAATATAATAATATAATAGTGATGATATTTTTTTATAATAAATTCACGATATATGAATAAAATGAGGAGAAAGAGAGCAAACTGGGTCCGATAAATGAATGATTATTTGACAAATATCTTTGGCATGTAGTGCAAAGATGATTACCTGATAAATATCTTTGGTCCGTAGTACAAAGATGGACAGGTGTTGAGATGAACATGACCACTGGTGATACAAATGAATATCTTTGGCCCGTAGTGCAAAGATGAATATTTGATTCGAGATATATATTGATTGATGTTACAGGGATAAAATATTGATGATAGAATTTTAAATCATAGAAGATAGTAGACATCATTCTCTACTTAACTCTTCTAATGAATTGTTATTTCCGCTGCAGTTGTTGATCTAAAATTTGTTGTCCATAATATTTTATCTGATTTGTTGAAGACTAACGATAATTTATTCTTCATTATCTTAGTCATAATATTCTTTATTGGGCTAGTTGAGCTCACCCTTTTCTTCCATTGTTCTCCTCAGAAAATAAGAATATCGCGGGTACTAGTCGGGGGATGAAGTGATGGTCCGAGTTAGAGCTGTAGAAGTCCTCACTATTATTTTTTGTAAAATAGTGTGATAATAAATGTAATGAGGACTTAGTTTGAGTGTTTATATTTTCTACATGTTTTTATTGACATTTACAGTTGTGTGGTCGTATTTTGCACGACCGTTTGATATAAAAGATTGTATTTGAATTTTGTACCATGTATTTGGCGACTCAGAATGGGTTGAGTATTGAACCTATTTTGGGGGCGTCACAGTTGGTATCAGAGCTATAAGTAAAGAGGCCAGAGCCTCTATCTGGTGACTCCCTGTGTGGGATGCACTAAAGCCAGACTCTCCGTAGGGGATGCCGTGAATAACGGTGGCAAACTGATAGGTGCCATTGTGAGGTGCTATCCAAGGTTGGGATATGAGTCACAGTTGGTATCAGAGCTTAGGGATATGATCTCTGGCGGAGATCTGGGAATAGAACTAGGAGGGGACAAACGAGTAAATCCTTCGCTAGTGTGTCCTACCTAAGCTTATTTGGTATTTAATTGGTCGGTTGGAACATAGGGTTGATATGTGATATGTCAATTTGTTTAATTAACCCTTGTTTTGTGGCAGTATTTAAGAATGGTAGCTGAAAATCTAAACAATGGAGCATTTGAGACCGTTGAGACACCGCTAATCACCAACCAAGATAATGTACAACAGGAAAGCAATATTTCTCCTGTAAACAACACCACCGATCAAACAATGAATGATGGGATGTTTAGAAGCTTTTTGCAGTTCTTGCAAAACCAGACGAGGGAGACTCGTGTTCATAATACAGGTGGAAATAATAACTCCTCGTGGCTTGTCACTGCCAAGCAGTTCAAAGAGTTGGGACGACCAGAGTTTTTGTGAAAGCCAGATCCAATCAATGCCAAAACGTGGGTTAAGCAAATTATCAAGATATTTAATGTCTTGGGATGCACAGAGGAGCAAAAGGTTCCATTCGCCACCTTTATGTTCAGTGGAGAGGCAAATTACTGGTAGGAATCTGTGAAGCGTACCCAGCCTGCCGCACTCAAGATATCTTGGGAGGAGTTCCAGAAACTGTTTAATGACAAGTACTTTTCAGAAAGTATTCATCATATGAAGGAAGTAGAGTTTATCAAACTGAAACAGAACAACATGACTGAATCCTAATTTAAGAGGAAAATTAATATACAGAAGATTGTGCTAACAAATTAAATCTTACATTAGTAACCTATGTGAGATATAGTTATCATTTCGTATATATTCACTTAAACTAATATACTACATTTGAATGATATTAGGTATTTTAATATGCTGCAAGATCATATTATTCGAAGGTAATTCAACAAAAGGAGGGCCTTTAAGCAATAATTATTAATTCTTTTGCAATAAAGAGGGAATGTTTTGGTAATTATATGAGTATGCTATCATGTCTTCATCGTGGGTTATTTGGGCTGATGAGCTTAATATTTCAGTAATTTAATTTAAGAACAATGAAATGACCACTATCAACCTATAATTTTAATTAACTAATCCTGTACAAATGGCATTATTCTAAATTTACGATTATGAACACTTATAATTTGGGCCGAATTGGTTTGTATCATAATTAATCAATCCATTTTTGATCATTTCATCAAATATTAGCAATAAATCAAAAATGACCATTATGGTTGAAGATATACAGCATCATGACATTAACTAATAAGTTAACCTAAAACTAATAAATTCAGGATATTAATCCCTAATATTTTCACTTTGGCTATTTCTGAACCAATCCAATGCTAAGTATGGATTATCAAGAATAGAGTATAACTGAGAATATTAGTTAACTATTATTATGAATGAGTAAACGGGAAAATTATTTTAATAGTATGTTCTAAATATATGTAATATAATTACATAGTTTTGAAATAATTACTATGTCACTAGGCGTCATAATATGATTATAATTAGGTTATTCCAATGTCGAATAGATACAATATTTGACAACAGGTTTTGAAATACTATTTAAAATGACTAATTATATACATATCCAATATGTATTACTATTGATAATTATAATATTTGTATAAGTTGCATAATATCCATACTTAAGTGGTTTTGTAATAAAATTTAAGTTACTTATGTGATGATTTATT
Source organism: Panax stipuleanatus (assembly GCA_020205555.1). Classification (NCBI taxonomy): domain Eukaryota; kingdom Viridiplantae; phylum Streptophyta; class Magnoliopsida; order Apiales; family Araliaceae; genus Panax; species Panax stipuleanatus. The sequence continues at coordinate 20,035,660 of CM035121.1, read as the reverse complement.
TCCACATTGTCACAATCAATTAGTTTATTAAGGTAATACAATTATCGACTAATCCAAACAATTATTTTTAAAAAGGATAATTTCATGAACGTATATGAACTAAAGTGAAGCATTAGTCTAAAGATATTTAATGATATATTTAATCTAAAGATATTTAATGATATATCAACATTTTAGCAAACATTCATTTAATCGTAGATAGATCATTTTTACAATTTTATAAAAAAATAAATACAAATGGTTATTCATCATGCATGCGGTAGTCCGCGTAGACAGGTTATTCCCACAGCTTAATAAGGAATAGTGTGACGCCCCCAAATTCGGTACTTGAAACCCTTATTCAGTGCTTCACGATATCAAGCATTCAACAAAATATAATATCAAACTTAATAAAGTTATTACATCAAAGTTCTGCTAATCCCAGATACATAGACCTTTAAATGCTTATTACATGATAGTTAAATATTTACAAATATATAAACTATCTATTACATCGTATCCTAGCTATTCTGTAGCTTTTTCTTTTCCTTTGTCTTTATTAGACCCTTCTACCGGAGCTTGATTAGCTGAAAACATTTATGACAAAGCAAGAATGACCATTCAATTGCTCAGAAAGAAATAGCATTCTTTAATATCTCAACAATAAATAAATATTTTCTTTGAGGCATGCTTTCACAGTGAAACAAAACTGTAAAGAAAATAATCTTGAATCATTCATATTTTTGGAATATCATATCAATATTGAACAGCCGAGAGGTCATAAGACCATGAACAAGCTTTTTTTTTTCTTAAAAAGATTCTATCAGAAATTTATCTGTGAACTGTCTTATCTTACGGGCACGGTGGGTGATCAGCCCGTTATGCCCTGTATTAATCAATACTATCTTATTCAGAACAATTTTTATGTTCAACGTCACCACTCCCAGAGTGCAATATAAAATATCCCATTTCAGGATTTGTTCATTCTTATACTGGAATCCAAACTATAACAATATAGCTGGATAGCTTAAATCACTGCATAATAATATTTGAAGACTTATCATAAAGAAATTGAAATACTTTACATCTGTTACTGACCAGAACAAATGGTTCAGACTTACCTTCAACATGTTCATGCATATTGGATTTCATTGAATATACATGAGAATACATTAACCACTTTTTTGAAGATGATTGGAATAAAAAGGTTATTTCACCTTGTATTATTCGTAAATAATGAGAGACAGTTCAGAATTTAAAGAATTTGTCCATAAATGAATAACTCCAAAATACTTGCTCATTAAAGAGTAAGATTTAGATACTTGCCTCGTTCGTAGACTATTAACACAATTCAGCTTAACTAGTTCTCACAAAACCTACACAATTATATTTGCATGTACAAGTATATTGGCCAAATATTTAAGTCACATAGCTTGTAGGATCACATATCATATTCACTTTCGACATACTTGTATATAGTTTTCAAATACCTTATCCACGTTCTTACAATAGCCATTTTTTTCTTTAACAGGTTTGACATAATCCCAGTTCATGAAGCTCATATAATTTCAATTCATATTCCTTTTGTATCTTACCATATGAATATATCATAATTTCCTTCATAACTTAAGTATTCAAGTTGAATATTCATTACTTGCTTGTGATTATAGTTTCATTATAGCACACTAATGCAATAGCTATTTTTGTTTTCCTTCCTTAAATTAAAACAACCTTTGATTGGTCAAGTGTATCTATAGCAACTCAATGACATAGCTTAGTGTGGTTTAGTAGCCCTTTGTTGACTCTTTGTGTTGATAGCCAAGCTTGGCTTGGCCTAGTGGGGCTTAGCTGAGCTTGGTGTGGCCTTGCAGCCTATAAATGTTCCACTGCGTTGGCAGCCAAACATTGTAACACTTTTCAATTTGTTAGCTTTATATTATAGATTGCTAACCCATTATAGTTTGCACATGCAAGTTCATTGATGTCAACTGCTGCTGTAGCAGCCTCTTGCTGCCATTTTAGGCCAACTGCTACTGCTAGGGAGCAGCAGCTCTTACCCATTTTCCTTGCTCACAGCTACATGTCCTTATCATCCTATTTCATGACCTTTTCCAATCTAAAGAGGATACATTTACCTATAACAGAGCACCAACAGTTGGGCACCTGAGTAGTACAAATACACTGACTGAAAGCCCATAAGGTGCTCCCAGCTAATTCCATTCAAGGCCACTGCTACTGGTACATGCTGCTGCCACTGGGCAGCAACTCTTTTTCTTTGCCCTGTGCTTTGCTGCACCATATTTCCCCCCATTCTTGACTTTCTTGTGCTAAGTGTTGAATATTACATAACTAGTATTTATCCTTATTGCAGAGAAGTACTACTTCGACAAATTTAGAAGTCTAATTGTGCTAAAGCAGAGCTCAAGGGAAGCCCCAACTAATGCTATAAGGCTGCTGCTACCACCTGCTGTTAGTAACCACTGTTGCTGCCCAATAGTAGCTCTTTCTCTCAGCCCCATTCTCTACTACACTTTAATACATTAATGTTATGTTAACCTATCAACTGCAGCCCATAAAAAAATAACAACTAATCTATCCAGGCTGCCAAAATGGCCCTGCAGCACAGCGCCGGCCGCTGGCTACTGCTACCTGCAGCAAGCTTGGCCTTGAGCAGCCCCCTCTCAGCCACCTTCTTTTGATTTCCAAATCTCCTAGTAAATAAGTTCATTACCTCCAATTCTTTTATATGTTGCAGATATTATAGAAGGCTAGAAGAACATTCACCATCTCCATTTTAATCTTTTTGGACTGCTCTAACAGTATTCTAAGTAGCTTGACATTCAAAGTTTTAGTTTTTCATTTTAGCTTAAAATTGAGTTTTGTTCTAACTTGACAAACTCAAATACTCTAATTATCATCATGTATTGTATATATATCCAGCCTAGGCTTTAATTCTATCAAATAACCAACTTTCAAGCAAAACAGTCCATTAGGGACTTTTATCAAACAACTAATGTGCACAGTCTAAAACTACTTGTGTCATAGCTATTTGATTATATAAGAAATCCATTTTATCACCCTTATTCCTCCACACAACCAACCTATCTCCTTGTGCCTAAAACAAATAATAACAGTTCCATAAACAACCATAACAGTTTACTATTCAACCATACATATGAATGTCTACTAATTTCAGCAATGTTGGGTAAAATCTAGTTACGCACAACACGCAAGTATACGTGGTCAACAAGTAATAAAATGAAATTAAAGTATCGTTCCCACGAGGAATTATTTAATAAGAATTACCAAGTACTAACTCATAACCAACTCAGTATTATTTAAACGAACGAATTTCAAGTATAATTAAACTACTACTAACTACCACTAGTTAAGATAAGATTATGGAGATTTAAGATCACAACTTCACTTATTAATTTATTTAAGTTAACACACTTCTAATCAATTATATTCACTATCCGAATTGTTAATCAAGAACACTAAAACTGATATAACCACCTTCCGATGCACTATACCTATACTCACTAGCATCCACAGATGATAGAATTAAGCAAGACACCCTAGATAACTACCTCACTATATCTCTATGTGAATTACAATTATATAGAATTTAAAGCACAAGTTCTCTATAAGATTACATATGGCGTAAAGGCATATTCCTATCCTATACACGAATCATGAATTTCATCTATGCAGAAATCACAAACACATGCTATCATGATCAGATCTAAATCTATACTCCTCTTCCGATTTCATATAGATTATCACGGTAATTGATGGCCAATCAATTAAACAATTAATTCCAAATCACAATAGACAATCCTCACGATAGAACATAATAATTGATAGCGAAGCATATTAAAATAAACTACACAATAAGATCCATTGTAATCTCAAACAAAGAATTAGTTCATTGAATTAAAACTAAGAATCCATAATTAAATACACATTAAAAGATAGAAATAAAACTAGTGGAGAATAAATTTGTTGTCAGTAAATCATCAAGCTCCCTCTTGCTCCTCAATGGCTCCAAGTGCTTCAATCTCCAAGTCCCCTTTCAACTAGGGTTTATTATTTTATTTTTTTAAAACTAAACTAATCTAATATCAATTGAATTCCCCCACTAAGCTAATCTATCTAATATATATATAAGCTCCTAAGCTACTTCGTTGCATCCCACGTGATCCCTTCAAGTCTCCTGCTCTTATCATACTTTTATTCCCTTATATCTCCAATATTCGTAGCCCACCAAGTCCAATTCGGCCTAGCTGGTTGAGCCTCTAATTAATTGAATCTCTAATTATATAATATCTAATATGTTATTTTTCCTATTGCTTTTATCCGGTCCCTTTTTATATTACTCCACTAGCAGCCCAAAATCCTTTCCATCTCGCACCCAAGTCCGAATCAGTAAAGGAAATTAGCAGCACTAGCTCTCCCTTTTTCCGTCCACTAGCAGCCCTTTGTTACACCACAAATACAATCTGGATGGGAAAAGGAAATTATGCCAGCCGCTTTTTGTACCAAGTTCCATCCCTTTTATCATATATTAGCAGCCCACTTCATCTCCTAGCAATAGCCCAATCCGAATTACACTAGGAGAACTCCAGCAGCCTTACCATGCTTCTTTAATCTCTTGTTGCATCTATGTTCTGCTTGCAAGTGGAAAAGAAGTTAGCAACTCTGCCGCCTCCCCGCCCCAGCGGGGTTTCCAGCTTAACAGCCCTGCCCCAGCGGGGGAACATTCTGTCCAGCTCCTTTTTTTTGCATGCCTTGCTGATTTCGTGAGCTGCATAAGTCATACATATAATTTAGTTGCCATTCGTGAGCTGCTTGGACTTTGCCTTTTTGAAATACATATATGCTTTGCAAGCTGCTAGGAAACAAGACCCATCATGATTTTGGACTTTTAATGGTCACATGTATATAGAATTTAGTTGCTGAATAGATCTGAATAGATGGGCCATAATGTTATGAATATTAAGCTCACGCCCATAATAATAAAATCCGTTAATTGCTAGGATCCGTGGCCCATTTTTTCATGTACTCCGCCGAATTGACATGAATTGTTTGTGGCCCATATTATTTGAGAATGAATTGAATTAATTGTCCTTTTAAACTCCTTTTCAATTCCTACACACAAAAGTATAAACCCGAGGTAAAATGATAGTAAAATCACTTAAAAACCTTAAAACTCAAGCTATTAAGACTACAGATTAGTGGGTATTAAACCCACTCAACAAGCAACTAACAAGTTACTATCTCTTCAAAAAGTTAATCTAAATTCTCATACATTTCGTATATATTCACATAGTTTTCGTACATGATTCAATTAATATACAACTAATATATACCCTCTAATTTTCAAGAAATCAGATAATAATCATCTTTCAAACATTATATCCTATACTTGGTACGTATAATTTAGAAGCTCAGTTTCATAAACTTTTAATATCCCATAATCCCAAGCTTCATAATCATTTTATCAGCATATAATCAGCCAATTCAATTCGCACAAACATCATTCAAATCAATTTCATCAAGAACCCTCTTATTTGAATAAATACTCAACTACTCCTCAACTTAGATATATAACAGGGATATAGATCAATACCTTTAGCTAGCTTGTTTATAAGTTTCCTTGCTATTCCTTAACCTAGATTCCAGCTACACAACTCAGAACATAATATTTATGCTCATTCTCTGCTTTAACTGAAATAAGGAAACCAAAATTCTAGGAGAAGAGGTGGCGGGGGGACTGAGAATAGGAGGAGAACTTTGCTTCTTATAAAGAAAATTTCTTGTTCCTTACATATGTAGGTTTGGTGAGTATACATGTAGGATAGCTTCGTTGTTAATCTAGAATGCCTCAGAGTTAAACAGCTCCTGCTAAATCTCAGTTTATTGGATTTGCATTTTACTAAGCACAGCACCTCATGCTAAGATAATTGAAACTTGCACAACTCATGCTTAATGGTTTAGCTGAGAAGGTTTAATATCTTAAGGCTTCGTTTGGTTTGTAACCTCAATATAATCCATTTTATTAACCTCCGTACTTAACGCTTAGCATATAATGCATTTTATATATACCAAATGCGTTCCAAAAATTCGGATAAAATATCCATAAATCATTGCATTAAAACGAAAGCTATTTATCAAAAGAAAACATTTTATTTAATAAATTAATTTCTTATATTAAAATAATTTATCTATCATAAATTACTTTAATATACACAAAAAATATACCCTCTACAATATAATTTGGTTCCCACAATTACTTACACAATAAATATATATTCTAATATATTTATCACATTGCATATCATACGTAACACATCTTACACCGCAAACAAATAATATATGCAGTATCATACCACTTGTTAAAATAAACATAAAAATTTATTTTATTAAACTTCTATTTTATTTACTAGAAAAAATGCAATCGCTATATTCTTCCCCCCTTATAAAGATTCCGTCCTCGGAATCGCAAAATAAAATTATACGAACAATTGCGGATAATTCTCTTTCATTTTCTCGTCCAACTCCCACGTTGCCTCTTCGGCGTTGTGCTTTCTCCATAACACCTTTACGGAAGGTATTATCTTATTTCGCAAAACTTGTTCTTCCCTATCCAATATTTGAATAGAAATTTCTTCATAGGTTAAATATTTTTCAAATTGGATAGGCTCGTTTTCTATCACGTCTTTATACTCTGGCGTGTATGGTCGTAAGACCGACACGTGAAATACATTATGAACGTGTTCCAGTCCTAAGGGTAATGCCACTTCATAGGCTACTTCTCCTACTTTTCGTAAAATCTCAAACGGCCCTGATAGGTATTAAAATCTTCAGTCTTATTTTGATAATAACAATTAATTATATTCTTACCTAAAGATTATATTTATTCATTTATTCTAAAGATTATTTTCATTTGAATTAATTTTGATTAACCTTGATATAACAAAATTATCAAGTGTTAAATAAATTGATTCATACATTAATATATCTCAAGGCAAGGAGATCCTATTAAATTAAAAATCTACATAGAGGGCAAAAAGTTTTCTTATACTATTATATACATATTTTCGGATGAAACATTATGATGCTTTAAACATATATGTAACATACATTGAGTATAAGACTCGTGCAAATTTCGACAAGATTAAACTGAGACACTCTTTTTGGGACTAAAAGCATTGCAAAGCATTTAATGATATAGGCATACATGATCATCATGAAATACAATAGACTTTGACCGAATTTGGCTTTTAGGGCATTTACATACATGCATGTTTTTATACTATACATTCGGATGGAGCATTAGCATAATTAATGCTACCTATATTGGAGAGATGCTAAGATTGTGTGAGATTTTGTGCAAGGATTTGAGATATGCTGAGATTGTGAGTATATTGACTGAATTAAATGCTCATTAAGGAAGCACAAATTTCATCCGTAAGTATTTTATATAGTGATCCGTGTGCATTACATCTCATCCAAACCATTGATTTCAAATCAGATAAATCTCATCCGTCTATTACAAAAATAGATTTTAAAATTATCATTTTGCCCTCGATCTTAAAAATCTTTAAATAGGGAGGTTTTCATTCATTTGATTTTTACCATTTAAATTAAAAAGAAAAGCTTACTCTGCTTGCCTACATACTCTCTCTCTCTCTCTCTCTAAAAAGCTTACAATCTGTTCTTGTCAAAAAGTTCTGATTACTTACGAAGGGAAAATTGGTCTAAGTAAATTGAGATAAGTCATTTATTTGAAGTTATATAGATTATCTCTTACTTATTTATATTTATAGATATACGAATATAAATTGTTATACATAATTTTATATATCTATATTTCATCTATTTATCAAATAGAAAGTTATATTTAGACGTCGCAAGGCTACGGAGATATTCCTCTTAAATGAGGGAATCGGACCGTACGATTCCTTATAGTACTAAAATAACTTTATATTTGATATTACTTATATAAATATTATAAAGTAGATATACACTTGATAATTCAAAAACAACACTGAGATAATTCCTCTAAAGAGTGAATCATCCGAACAGTATTTGAAAAATCTAAGTGATCTATGAAAATATTTATATAAATATCAATTGTGAAAAATTATAAATATTATCGTACTTAGACGTCGCAAGGCTACGGAGATATTCTTCTTAAGTGAGGAAATCGGACCGTACGATTCCTTATAGTACTAAGTGACTTTGTTTATAACCCATCACATAATAGATAAAATATTATTATATATTATCTGAGTTAAATAAATTTATTTGTTATATCAAGTATTGTTTAAATTAATTAATTGATTATTTTCAGTTAACTTAATTAATTCATCATATAATAGTTGTTTGAAAAATAATTGTGTTATACTCACTCATTTTAAAAGTTACTTCAAAATTATATATCTGCTTATATAAGAAGCAATTTTGATCAAAAAAGGAAATTGATATAAATTGCTTAAATCTATATCTGATTGACAGTATTACTATTTGCTTATGTTAGAAGAACTTTGAAAAGATTGTATAAGAGAAAAAGAATAAAGATAGTTTGTTTTATGTACCTATGAGAAATACTATAAATTCTTTGACCAAGGCCAGAGTTTTAGAGAGGTCAGCTGGGAGTTAGATCTCTATTAACTTATGAGGTAAGGAAGAGACAATTATTTCAAGATCAGATCATAGAATAGAACTAATCTAAAAGGAAATATAACTAAGATTGAGGAAGGAGTTGGGAGCTTTCTATCCAAGATAGAAAGTTGTTGAGAGTTAAAAGTTTGTCTCTGAAAAACTTTGTAAAGGTTTCTCCACCTGTTGAAGGAGTATTTATTACTGATAGTAATAGGATCTCAAGGAATACTTGAGACTGGACGTAGCAACATACCTGGGATGTATATTGTGAACCAAACAAATCTCTAAGCATTGTGTGATTGAATTTTTTATTATTGCATATTAATTTTAACACTACAAATTAATTGATTAAAAATTCAAAAAGGCCTAACATAATTTTTTTAAACGGTAATAATCTATTCAACCCCCCTTCTATATTGTTATTGAACTTTCAATTGGTATCAGAGCGGTGCTCTTTAACTTGTTTGTTAAGTGAATACAGGCATACCTAAGAGTAGATCCATGGCCTACAATGCTACTGGATGTGGAGAAGGACTATCAATGTCCAGGCCACCTCTATTCGATGGAACAAATTTTGCCACTTGGAAAAACAGATTCAAAATCTATGCCAAGTCTCAAGGAATCAAAATCTAGTGTGCAATAGAACAAGGCGTGAAGGTTCCTACTAAAACCCAAGGAGACAAAGTTATTGAAAAAGATATCTATGAATTCACCACTAAAGAAGAAGAGACTCAGGCTTCACGAGCTGAGTAAGTGTTAACAAGTGCTTTAATTGAAAAAGAATACAAAAGAGTGAGCAATTGTAAAAATGCAAAAAAAATCTGGACGAAATTGATTGTAACCAATGAAGGAACCAATCATATCAAAGAAACCAGAAAAGATGCTCTAATCCAAGAATACGAAAGTTTCAAGCTTGAAGACGGAGAAAAAATCATTGATATAAAAACACGTTTTTCCAGAATTCTCAAAGCCTTTCCATCCATATGGAAAATGAAGGTTACATCAATCAAGGAAATACAAGATCTAATCACATATCCTCTTGATAATCTCATTGGAAATTTTCGTGCTCATGAAGTCAATATGCTCATTGAAAAAGCCGGATCAGACACAGATCTCAAAAAGAAAGGAATTCCTTTTAAAGCTCTTCTTGTAGATCAAGAAAGTGACAATGAAGAATTAAATGAAGAACTTCTGAGTCTAGATAACAATGAAGTTGCTCTATTATCTAGACAACGAAGAGTAATTCAAAGCAAAGCAAGAAAATATGGCAAAGGATTTATGAAAAACAATTTCAACAACTTCAAAAGCAAGCAAATATTCAAGCCAAAAGCACAAGGAGGAAATTTTAAAGCAAACAACAACAATTTCAATTCCAATGAAAATTCAAAAACATGTTTCGAATGTAATCAGCCTGGATATTTCAAAAAGGATTGTCCAAAACTTGTCAACAACAAAATTCTGGTAGTAGAAGAAGGATGGGATTTAAGTGATGAAGAAGAGACTGCCGAACAAAAAGAAGAAATTGCAAATCTTTGTTTAATGGCAGACAATGACTCATCACCAAGATCTGAGGTAAACTTTGAACATCAATTACCTAATACTTCATTTTTAACATATACATTAGAAAATATAAATGAAGAGGATTATAAATGACAAGAAGCTTACAGTTATTTATATGAAAATAATAAAAAATTAAAAGAAGAATTAAAAAAATTAATTAAAATTAATAAGGATCTTGAAATAGAAAACTCAAGATTAATCATAAGTAATGAAAGCTTAAATGAAGAAAAAGAAGAAAATGAGATATTATTAAAAGAAGAATTAGAAAAATTAAGAAAAATAAATATAAATCTTAGATTGAAAATACAAATGTAATTCTAGTTAATGAAAATTTAAATGAAGTGAATTTAGAAAATAATTCATTAAAAGAAGAATTAGAACACCTTAAAAGAATAAATAAAAATCTTGAAATAGAAAATTCAACACTTATCATTTCAATTCAAAATCTTGAAATAAAAAATTTAACATTGGCTGTAATTAATGAAGATACTCAAATACAAGATCAAGAATTAACTGAAGAAATTAAAAACATCAAAATAGAAAATTCACATCTAAAAATATAATTAGAAAAATATAATTCTTTAATTGAAAACTTAAACAAAGAACGTGACGATTTAAATTCTATAGTTTATAAATTTACAAAAAGAAAGAAAAATCTTGATGTCATGCTAAATCAACAAAAATGCAATTTTAATAAAGAAGGTTTAGGATACACTGGAGAAACAAGTAAATTAAAAGATAAAGGATTATATCATGTTAAAAGCAAAGAAAAGAAAAGTCATATATCTCCTTTCACTAAATGCTTCTATTGTAATAGAAATGGATATTCTTTTTATATGTGCAATGCTAAAAATGGAAACTACAAAGGAAAAATAATTTGGGTTCCTAAAGGAACATGCATTACACCAACTATTACGAAAAAAGAATTTCATAAAAATTATTATCATACATCTCATAATCCTATTACTCATAGAATGCTTATTTCTACAAAAATAGATTATTCTATGCAAAGTTTTGAAAAGGAAAATACAAACGTTCCTTATACAACATGGAAAACTTACTCAAAGGACCCATCATGTTAAAGGGTACCAGTTTGTGAAATTAGTATATATATATATATATATATATATATATTTATATATATATATTGCAGGTATGTCTTACAGCTGATTTAAATAAAAGTAAATGGTATCTCGATATTGGGTGTTCAAGACATATGACTGACGAAAAATCAAAATTGAAAAATCTGCAAGCTATAGACTATGGTGAGGTATCCTTTGGAGACAACAATAAAGAAAAAATAATTAGAGTCGGAAATGTGGGTAGCAATCACATAACAATCTTTAACGTCCAATTAGTCACAGGACTCAGGTATAATCTTCTATCTATAAGTCAACTTTGCGATAGTGGTTTCAAAATAACCTTTAATACAAATAACTACTCTATATTTGATCAAACTAGCAAATTAGTGTTAATATGTCCTAGATATCAAAATGTGTATACATGTGATTTAGATGCATATTCTCACCTAGATAACATCTGCCTTGTGTTTGCAAATGATGATCCATAGCTTTGGCATCGTAGGCTAGGACACATTAACATGAAGTTAATCAATAACATTTCTTCTAAAGAACATGTATGTGGTCTTCCTAAATTAAAATTCTTTAAAGATCATATATGTGAAGCTTGTGAACTTGAAAAACAAATTCATGCTTCTCATAAGCCTAAACTCTCTGTGTCAACATCTCAACCCTTAGAACTTTTATATATGGACTTAGTAGGACCTATTCCTAAACACAGTATGGGCGGTGCTGTATACATTCTAGTTTTGGTTGATGACTATTCTCGATTTACTTGGGTTGATTTTCTTAAATTTAAAAATGAAGCTATTAACTCCTTTTCTGCTCTGTTTAAGAAAATTCAAAATCAACAGGGAAGCTCTATTGTGTATATTCGGTTTGATCACGGAAGAGAATTTGACAATTCTGATTTTATTATGTTCTGTGATGAGAACGGTAGAAGTCATAATTTTTCTGCTCCCTATACACCACAATCAAATGGTGTAGTTGAAAGAAAAAACCGCACTTTGCAAGAAATGGCTAATCTTATGTTAAATGAATATCGTCTTCCAAAATACCTTTGGCCAAAGCTGTGGCAACATCCTGTTATATTTTAAACAGAGTTTTATTAAGACCTATTTTGCTTAAAACTCCATATGAGCTCTATTATAAAAGAACTCTAAAAATAAATTATTTTCGTGTTTTTGGGAGTAAATGCTTTATTTTAAATACTAAAGGACATTTGTTAAAATTCGATCCTAAATCTGATGGAGGAATATTTTTGGGATAATCTCTTAATAGTAAAGCATACAAAGTTTTTAACAAAAGAAGTCTTGTTGTGGAAGAATTAATGAATGTAACTTTTGATGAAACTCAGCCTCCTCCAAAATATAAAGAGTTAGTTGACAGTGATGTTGTCATTGAAGATATTCTCAAAAATATGGAAGAACCAAAACTAGATAATGCATCTCCACCTATTAATATTAATCCTCTTGAAAATCAAAATCCCCAGTTAGATGATTTGCCCAAGGAGTCTCATATTATTAAAAATCATCCTATAGAAAATATGATTGGTAATATTGACAAAGGTGTTCTCACTAGATCACAAGCACATAATTGAGTTGGTCATTTATCCTTTTTGTCTCAAATTGAGCCTAAAAACATAAAAGATGCCTTACTAGATAAAGACTGGATAATAGCTATGCAAGATGAACTTGAACAATTCACTAGGAATAAAGTCTGGGAATTGGTTCCAGAACCCGATGATATCTCAATCATTGGAACTCGATGGGTGTTTCGTAATAAATTAGACGAAAGTGGAACTATTATACGTAATAAAGCAAGATTAGTTGCACAAAGGTATAATCAACTTGAATGTATTGACTATGATAAAACATATGCTCCTGTTGCTAGAATTGAATCTATACGTATATTACTGTCATTTGCATGTTATAAAAATTTTAAACTATTTCAAATGGATGTCAAATCTGCTTTCTTAAATGGTGTTATAGAAGAGGAAGTTTATGTTAAACAACCTCCTAGTTTTGAAGATATTGATCATCTTGAATATGTTTATAAATTACATAAAGCTTTATATGGTTTAAACAGGCACCTAGAGCATAGTATGAACAACTACGAATTTTTTTACTAGAAAGTGGATTTAAAAGGGATACTGTGGACACAACTTTATTTACAAAAAATAAGAATGATGATATTCTTGTTATTCAAATATATGTTGATGATATTATTTTCGGTTCTACTGACATTACTATGTGCAATGATTTCTCTGAAAGTATGAGTAAAGAATTTTAAATGAGCACGATGGGAGAATTAAACTTTTTCCTCGGATTGTAGATCAAACAAGGTGAAAATGGTATTCATATATCTCAATGTAAATATTGCAAAGAAATGATCAAAAAATTCGGTTTAGAATATGCAAAACCTCTTAATACTCCTATGTCAAGAACTGAAAAATTAATTGTTGATGAAAACGGAAAAAATGTTGATTCAAAGAAATTTAGAGGAATGATCGGAAGTTTATTATATATAACCGCAAGCAGACCTGATATTATGTTTAGTGTTTGTAAATGTGCTAGATTTAAATCAAATCCTAAAGAATCTCACAAAATAGCAGTAAAAAGAATTTTTTTGTAAGACCCCAACTTTTATGAATAAAGATTTAATTTTTGTTATATATTATTTTGAAATAGTAAGGTGTTAATTTGATAAATGTGATAAGTTATGGGTGAAAGGTGCAAATATTTCAAAATAAGCAAGTGGTTATAAAATATTCATTGTTGTCGGGGAATATTCATTTGGTCGTGAAATATTCTTATTGTCGGAGAATATTCGTACGACGGCACAACCATTTGTGGGCCCCATAACGGAATAACTGTCTGATATAGAAAGCGAGAAATAACCTTTTTATAAATTAACGGCGTAGTTGTTACCGTTAGTACTGTTGAAATATCCGGTGGTTAAAATACAGTAATATTCGGTGTTGCACAGTAGCACACGGTATTGCACAGTATTTCAAATTATTGATTCTTACGTAGGAAGGTACTTACTCAATTATTGTTACAGTAGTTACTGTTCAATATTTTATATTATTGATTCAATAATTGCATAATATTTTATTGGTTCAATATTTGCTACGTTGATATTTTATATCAATAATTGCTACTTTATTATTTTATATTAGTGATTCAATAATTGTCATTGCACAGTATTTTAAATTATCAAATCAATAATTCATATTATTTGAATAATATTATTAGATAGCATTATTGGCAATGTCTAAGGAAGTTCTGTTTAGAAAATGGGTAGATTAATTGCGCGCCAGTAAGGAGAAATCCTTATCGGAAGGCCCCCACTTTTCTGAGAACGACTTGGTTGTCAATATTTTAGTTCTGTAATATTAATTGTGAATAATTAATTGTTGATATACATGATAAGGAAATATTTATTTCAATTTGGATATAAAAGGGAAGAATTTTTAGCATGCAACATTTGTTGAAAGTTGACATTTTATCTTCACCGATAAAATAATTTATTCAAATATATTATTATAATATTCTATTATAAAATTATAATGTAATAATATAATAATTTTATGTGGTTGGTAGGAATATGGATGAAGACTTGAAATTTTCAAAAGTTGTATGCTGAAGCTTGTTTTTTAAAAGTAGCATGCAGCTGAGTCATCCGTATGTAAATTTGAGTCATTTTTCGTTCGGAATTTGAAAAAACTTTTTTCTACGAAGTTGTAGAGAATTAAATTTTATATGAAATGGACATAAGGTTCGTATTTTTCTGATAAAAGGACTATTTATTATGAATTATTGAAGTTTCAGAAATAAATATTTTAATATATATATATATATATATATATATATATATATATTATATAAACATGTGGACAAATGGGTGGTGGCTTGGAAATGGTCCTTGGAAGTGTGCTGCAAAGTTTTCCAAGGAGGTGTGCTTGGAAATTTCCACCGAGGATTTGTTTTGTCAAACTTGGCGTCTAGCATTTTCCTATAAATAGGGTGCTTAGTTAGAAATAAAAATCACACCAGAATTAGAAAATTTTCTCTCTATAATATCGAACGTATTTCTTGTAAGTATTTAAATACTTTGAGTGTTGAGAACAGTGCAAGTTTTTGTTAGCATTATATCCGATATTCCAGTCAGATCTAGTATTCTACTAAGGTAAGGGATATTATTTTTCGAGTAAATGATGTTATTGTCTTTTAGTATTCATAAAAAATATTATTTTCTTTCATATTCTATATTTGGAAGTAATAATATTTTATTTCATATTCCTAAATCTGAACTTACCACGGTAAGTATTGCTTCTATAATTCCTAAAATGATAAGAAATTTCTTGAGTTTTGCGCTTCATCTAGTATCATTTCACCGGAATAATTTTCTGAACTTTCTCGTGAAATTTTTATCTTTTCATGTCGAGTTACTATTCACGAGTTACTATTCAAGGAGTACTATTCACGGTAAAAAAAATTATGTTTTTATCTTTGATTGGATCCAAGTTTTGATCTTTATTCTTGAATTTTGCTCCACAATTGATTATTACGGAGTAATATTGAACTTGTATAAGTTAAATTACGAATCCGTAATCTTTGTCATTTATCTCACTGAATTCGTTATTTATATTATTTTTCATCATCCTCAGTTTTAAATGGTGATATAACTGAATATCTTTGGCCTGTAGAGCAAAAATGAATGATTACCTGATAAATATCTTTGGCCCGTAGTGCAAAGATGAACAGGTGTTGAGATAAACATGACCAACTAATGATACAAATGAATATATTTGGCCGTAGTGCAAAGATGAATGAGAAACGTATGACGCAGATGTTTCTGAGAGGTTTGAAACCCGAGATTCGTCAATACCTCATTTCTCACAAATTTTCTTTATATTCGAATGTAGTGAATAGGGCCCAGTTATTAGAACGAGATAATGATTATGTTCAACCAAGGGACAACAACCAAGGTCGTACCGGTGGCAGCAGTCATCGGAACAATGACAACCAACAAGGAGGAAAGTATCATGACAGAAACGGTAAACACTCCGGTGGTAATCGTGGCCATGATAATAGAAGAAGTGAGTCGGGGGGAGATTTCAAGAAGAGAAGGTACAACAATGAGAACGTGAAAGCATCGACAGTAGCACCAACATCAACTATTTCTAGGGGAGGAGAACGACCGCCGGTCGTATGCTATAAATGCGGGCAAGAGGGACACATCAGCCCCAACTGCACACAACAATCGAAGGTGTGTTATAACTGTGAAAAGGAAGGGCACATAGCTCGAGTGTGTCCTGTAGCGAAACCAAGTCCAGCAGGGCTGGTGATTCCAAAGGCTATCCCTGATAAGTCAAAGTCAGTGGTTCTTGGAAGAGCTTTTATCGTAATTGCCCAACAAGCGAGGAACCCGAATGAGGTTATTACGGGTAAGCTAATCATAAACTCTTGCGAAGTCTATACCTTATTAGATACCGGTGCTACCCATTCTTTTATTTCACCTGCTTGTGCTCAACGTTTGAACTTGACTTCTGAGAAGTTAGACTTTGACTTATCTGTTGAAACTCCGTTAGGAGAAACCTTCGTTACATCTACAGTTTACAAATCTTGCTTGATTCAAATTTGTACCCTCACCCTTCCTGTTGATCTTATATCTTTGAAAATACTTGCATTTGATGTGATTTTAGGAATTGACTGGTTAACCACTTATCATGCCAAAATTGACTATTTTCGTAAGGTTGTTAGTTTTTATATTCCTAACCAACCTGTTGTGCGAATCCAAACAACCAAACCACTAAAATCAATCAATGTCATTTCAAGTCATAAAGCTATTCGTTTATTGAAAAACAGATGTCAAGCTTTCTTAGTCCATGACGCTGATCTAAACTAGGATACGTTAGGTTCGAATGATATTTCTATTGTATTTCCCGAAGAACTTCTCGGTCTACCCCCAGAACGTGAAGTTGAATTCTTTATTGATCTTGAACCCGGTACAAAACCCATCTCTAAAACCCCATATCGAATGGCTCCTATTGAACTTCAGGAGTTAAAGGTCCAACTACAGGAGTTGTTGGACATCGATTTTATTCGTCCTAGTACATCTCCTTGGGGTGCTCTTGTTTTATTCGTAAAGAAGAAAGACGGGAGTATGCGACTTTGTATTGACTATCGGCAGTTGAACCATGTCACCATCAGGAATATGTATCCATTACCTCGTATTGATAACCTGTTCGACCAGTTGCAAGGTGCACAATTTTTTTCAAAGATCGATCTTCGTTCTGGATATCATTAGTTAAAGATTAAAACTGAGGATATTCCAAAGACTGCTTTCAAAACTCGATACGGGCATTATGAATTCTTAGTCATGTCTTTCGGATTGAATAATGCTATTGCTGCTTTTATGGATATGATGAACTGTGTATTCAAAGAATATTTGGATCAGTTTGTGGTTGTCTTTATTGATGACATCCTCATCTATTCCAAAATTCGTGAAGATTATGAGCACCATTTGAAACTGGTACTTCAAAGGCTTCGTGATAACAAGCTTTATGCCAAGTTAAAGAAATGCGAGTTCTGGCTTGAGGAAGTAGCATTCCTTGGGCACGTGATATCAAAACGTGGAGTATCTGTTGACCCGGCGAAGATTGAAGCAATACAAAGTTGGGAGCAACTTAAGTCGGTGACCGAAGTACGTAGTTTTCTGGGCTTAGCTGGTTATTATCGAAGATTCGTGGAAGGATTTTCTCGAATCGCTATTCCATTAACTCAGCTGACTTGAAAAGATACAAAATTCGTATGGAACGAGGAATGCGAGAAGTGCTTTTAAGAGCTCAAGAGGAGACTCATATCGGTACCTGTTCTGACGATTCCATCTGGTTCGGATGGATTTGTCATTTACAGCGATGCTTCGGGCAAAGGGTTAGGATGTGTTCTCATGCAACATGGGAAAGTCATAGCCTATACCTCGCGACAACTCAAAGAATATGAGAGGAATTATCCTACTCATGATCTAGAGTTGGCAGCTGTCGTTTTCGCGTTGAAGATCTAGAGACACTACCTGTATGGGGAGAAAGTAGAGATCTATACGGATCATAAGAGCCTTAAATATTTCTTTACCCTGAAGGAACTCAACAAGCGGGAACGACGTTGGCTTGAGCTGTTGAAAGATTACGATCATACCATCCAATACCCTCCTGGAAAAGCGAACGTGGTAGCTAACACGTTGAGTAGAAGATCATATGCGGGAACAAATGCGATGCTTTCAGGGCCTATTTTGTGTGATTTACAAAAGATGGAGATAGAGTTCAAGACTCTGGGGACCCATGCGATGATGTCAAGTATACGCGTAGAACCAACTTTAATTGATAAAGTTAAAGCTGCTCAAGCTACAGAACCAGAGCTGATGAATATGAGGAAGAAGGTGCTATTCCAGAAGCAAGGATTGATGAAGAAGGAATACTTCGAGTCAACTACAGACTTTGTGTTCCTAACGATTCTGACTTGAAGTATAGAATCATGATGGAGGCACACAACACACCGTTTGCAATCCATCCTGGGAGTACCAAAATGTATCGTGATCTTCGTCATACATTTTGGTGGAGCAATATGAAGAGAGAGATCGCAGAGTTCATCTCGAGGTGTTTAACGTGTCAACGTGTCAAGGCGGAGCATTAAGTACCAAAGGGTCCATTGCAACCACTTGAGATTCCAAAGTGGAAGTGGGAACACATTACCATGGATTTCGTTACGGGTCTTCCCAAGGTTTCTCAAGGCATAGATGCGATTTGGGTTATTGTCGATAGATTAACCAAGTCTGCTAATTTTTTGCCTATACGAGAGACTTATTCACTTAAACGTCTCGCTCGTATGTACATGAATGAGATTGTGAGATTGCATGGCATGCCAGTATCCATAGTTTTGGATCGTGACCCAAGATTCACTTCACGATTTTGGGTCAGTTTGCAGAAAGCTATGGGCACGGATTTACGATTCAGTTCGGCTTATCATCCTCAAACGGACAGGCAATCGGAAAGGACTATTCAAACCTTGAAGATCTATTGAGACTCTGTGTTCTAGACTTCAAAGGGAGCTGGGATAAGTTCTTACCATTGGTGGAATTCTCCTATAATAACAGTTATCATGCAAGTATAGGCATGGCTCCATTCGAGGCGTTGTATGGACGAAAATGTCATTCTCCAGTATGTTGGGACGAGGTGGGTGAAGCAACATTGTTGGGACCAGAGTTAGTACGTATGACTACGAAAAAGATTCAAATGATCCGGCAACGTATACAAACTGCACAAGATCGACAAAAGAGTTATGCAGATTTTTATCGAAAGGACGTGGAATTTAATGTTAGGGATCATGTGTTGTTACGTGTTGCTCCATGGAAAGGAGTTACAAGATTCGGGAAGAGAGAAAAGCTCAATCCACGATTCATTGGTCCATTTGAGATCCTTGACCGAGTAGAAAATGTGGCCTATAGACTCGCTTTACTGCCTAGCATGTCTCGTGTTCATAACGTTTTTCACATATCCATGCTATGTAAATATGTGAAAGACCCAAACCACATTATTGTATTAGAACCAGACGAGATAGCCGAAGATTTAACGTATGAGGAGATACCTATCAAGATATTGGATAAGAAGGAATATGTCCTACGCTCAAAAATTATAACTCAAGTTAACGTTTTGTGGAGGAACCACGATATCGAAGAAATGACCTGGGAGTTAGAATTGGAAATGAAAGCGAGGTATCCTCACCTTTTCGACATACCAGGTACGTACGTCAATTTCGAGGACGAAATTTCATAAGGAGGGGAGGTTGTAAGACCCCAACTTTTATGAATAAAGATTTAATTTTCTTTATATATTATTTTGAAATAGTAAGGTGTTGATTTGATAAACGTGATAAGTTATGGGTGAAAGGTGCAAATATTTCAAAATAAGCAAGTGGTTATAAAATATTCATTGTTATCGGAAAATATTCGTTTGGTTGTAGAATATTCTTGTTGTCGGAGAATATTAGTACGACGGCGCAGCCATTTGTGGGCCCCACAACGGAATAACTGTCAGATATAAAAAGTGACAGAAATAACATTTTTATAAAATAACGGCGTAGTTGTTACCGTTAGTACTGTTAAAATACCCGGTGGTTAAAATACAGTAATATGCGGTGTTGCACAGTAGCACACGGTATTGCACAGTATTTTGAATTATTGATGCTTACGTAGGAAGACACTTACTCAATTATTGTTACAGTAGTTACTGTTCAATATTTTATATTATTGATTCAATAATTACATAATATTTTATTGGTTCAATATTTGCTACGTTGATATTTTATATCAATAATTGCTACTTTACTATTTTATATTAGTGATTCAATAATTGTCATTGCACAGTATTTCAAATTATCAAATTAATAATTCATATTATTTGAATAATATTATTAGATAGCATTATTGGCAATGTCTAAGGAAGTTCTGTCTAGAAAAGGGGTTGATTAATTACGCGTCAGTAAGGAGAAATCCTTATCGGAAGACCCTCTCTTTTCTGAGAACGACTTGGTTGTCAATATTGTAGTTTTGTAATATTAATTGTCAATAATTAATTGTTTGATATACATGATAAGGAAATATTTATTTCAATTTGGATATAAAAGGGAAGAATTTTTAGCATGCAACATTTGTTAAAAGTTGACATTTTATCTTCACCGATAAAATAATTTATTCAAATATATTATTATAATATTCCATTATAAAATTATAATGTAATAATATAATAATTTTATGTGGTTGGTGGGAATATGGATGAAGACTTGAAATTTTCAAAAGTTGTATGCTGAAGCTTATTTTTCAAAAGTAGCATGCTGCTGAGTCATCCGTATGTAAATTTGAGTCATTTTTCGTTCAGAATTTGGAAAAATTATCTTCTACAGAGTTGTAGAGAATTAAATTTCATATGGAATGGACATAAGGTTCGTATTTTTCTGATAAAAGGCTATTTATTATGAATTGTTGAAGTTTCAGAAATAAATATTTTAATATATATATATATATATAAACATGTGGACAAATGGGTGGTGGCTTGGAAATGGTCCTTGGAAGTGTACTGCAAAATTTTCCAATGAGGTGTGCTTGGAAATTTCCACCGAGGGTTTGTTTTGTCAATCCTGGCATCTAACATTTTCCTATAAATAGGGTGCTTAGTTAGAAATGAAAATCACACCAAAATCAGAAAAAAATTCTCTATAATATCGAGCGTATTTCTTATGAGCATTTAGATACTTTGAGTGTTGAGAACAGTGCAAGTTTTCGTCAGCATTATATCCGATATTCTAGTCAGATCTAGTATTCTACTAAGGTAAGGGATATTATTTTTCGAGTAAATGATGTTATTGTCTTTCAATATTCATAAAAAATATTATTTTCTTTCATATTCCATATTTGGAAGTAATAATATTTCATTTCATATTCTTAAATCTGAACTTACCACGGTAAGTATTGCTTCTATAATTCCTGAAATGATCAGAAATTTCTTGAGTTTTGCGCTTCATCTAGTATCATTTCACCGGAATAATTTTTTGAACTTTCTCGTAAAATTTTTATCTTTTCATGTCGAGTTACTATTCACGGGGTACTATTCACGGTAAAAAAATATATTTTTTTTTATCTTTGATTAGATCCAAGTTTTGATCTTCATTCTTGAATTTTACTCCACAATTGATTATTACGGAGTAATATTGAACTTGGATAAACTAAATTACGAATCCCTAATCTTTGTCCTTTATCTCACTGAATTCGTTATTTATATTGTTTTTATCATCCTCAGTCCTAAATGGTGATATAACTAAATATCTTTGGCCTGTAGAGCAAAGATGAATGATTATCTGATGAATATCTTTGGCCCGTAGTGCAAAGATGAACAAGTGTTGAGATGAACATGACCAACTGATGATACAAATGAATATCTTTAGCCGTAGTGCAAAGATGAATATTTGATTCGAGATGTATATTGATTGATGTTACAGGGATAAAATATTGATGATGGACTTTTAAATCATAGAAGATAGTAGACTTCATTCTCTACTTAACTTTTCTAATGAATTGTTATTTCCGCTGCGAATATTGATCTAAAACTTGTTGTCAATAATATTTTATCTGAATTGTTGAAGACTAACGATAATTTATTTTCCATTATCTTAGTCATAATATTCTTTACTGGGCTAGTTGAGCTCACCCTTTTCATCTATTGTCTTCTTCAGGGAATGAGAATGTTGCGGGGACTAATCGGGGAACAGTGTGATGATCAGAGTTAGATCTGTAGAAGTCCTCACTATTCTATAAAATAGTGGGATAATAATTGTAATGAATAAGGAATGAATTTGAATGTTTATATTTCGTATTATATACGATTTGCATTGAAATTCATAGTTGTATGGTCGTATTTCTCATGACTTTTTGTTATAAAATATTTGTATTTGGAATTCTGTACCATGTATTTGGCGACTCAGATTGGGTTGGTATTGAACCTATTTTGGGGGCGTCACATTTTTGATATCTTAAAGGAACAACAGAATTAGGTTTATGGTATCCTAAAGAATAACCATTTAATCTTGTGTGTTTTTCAGACTCTGATTTTGCAGGCTATCATGTTGATCGAAAAAGTACTAGTGGTACATGCTAGTTTCTAGGAGGATGTCTAGTTTTTTGGTTCTCTAAGAAACAAAACTCAGTGTCTATTTCAACCACTGAAACTGAATATATTTCTGTCGCACGTTGCTGTGCACAAATACTATAGATGAAACGAACACTTGCTAACTATAACTTCAAATTTGAGTGTGTGTCAATTCTATGTGATAACACAAGCACTATTAATTTAAGTAAAAATACCGTGTTATATGCTAGATCAAAACACATAGATAGGCATCATTTTTTACGTGATCATGTTAATAATGGAATTATTAAACTAGAACACATTGACATTGAATTAAATATTGCTGATATATTTACTAAATCACTAAGTTCAGATAGATTCTGTAAATTGAATTGAATTAGGAATGTTAGATATAACTTCTTAATTTTTATTATATAGTATACAAAATTTTAATATATATATATATATATATATATATATATATATATATATATATAGACATCTTACTTACATGAAATATTCTAATAACTATTTATTTATTATATTTTTAATTTACATAACTAATTAACTATTTAATGTTTTTATTTTTATTTTTAATAATTACATTTAATAATATGTTTAACTATATTATATATGTTTTAAGAATTTATATAATATATATACATATTTGTATAATAGTTAATTTATTTTTAAGTAATTAATTTGGTTTAGCAACATTACATAATATTTTTAATTTGTATTATATTTATGTAATTTTTGTATATATATATATATATATATATATATATATTTGTATAATGGTTAATCAACACCATCCAATTGATAGCTGATCAAACGGTCATTATATGAGGTATCTGTGCACTATTCTCTCGCCCTATCAGAATTAAGTTATAAACTCACACGGATCGCCATTATCCACCGTTCGATCAAGCTTTAGAAACAACTCCAACCCTTGGATTATTATCAAAAAAACAAACACAATTGTTCCTCCTCAGATTGAATTTCGAACGTTAATATCAGTATGATCAAACCTTTCACCGTTGGATCAATCAAGTAAGTCAAACTATATATATAAAATTACAATTCTTAATTCATTTTTCTCTCTCCTCAAATCTGAATCTCTCTTTTTTCTCTCTCTCTCTCTCTCTTCGTCTTCTCTCTATCTTCTTCGTTTTCTTTTCTGGCTCGCTTCTGATTCTTTCTATGTTTTGTCTCTATATTTCTCACTTTCTTTATGTTTCATCTTCTTTGTTTCGATTCTCTGTTACTTCGTCTTGATTTCGTCTCTGATTTTCTCATACTACGAGTTTTATTTCAAACAAAGGTTCGTCTTCGTTCTATAAAATTTTCTTTCTGATTATGCTAACTCTTTTGTTTATCTTATATTTTTCTGTTCCTTTCAAAACCCTAAATTTCTGATCTTAAATCTAATGTTTAAACTGATAATATTATGATCTGATTGTTGTTAAAACCCTAAAAAAATTTGATTTATTCTCTGATCCAGCCTTCTTCTACAATAAATTTTAATTTTTTTAAAAAAAATAATCTAAAATCTTAGTTTCTTCTCATAATCGGTATTTAAGATCTCTACTATTTAAAAACTTTTCAAGATCTATATATATATATATATATATATATATATATATATATATATATAGATATATATATATATATATAGATATATAAATATTTTTCAAGATCTCTACTATTCTTTCATTTTCTGATTCTGTAGTATCACAAGTTTTTAAAAAAAAATCAGTCATTGTTCTTTAATTTGTTCATCAAATCCATTCAATATTTATATTAAATGTTTATATGTTTCAAAACTCTTCATATATATATATATATATATTCCGATTTTCCCTTATATTTTGTTAAAAAACCTACATTTTAGATCTGAAATTGTATCTTCTGAGCTGATGAAGATCTAATCTGAGTTCGATTTTTTTTTGGTCTTCAAAACCCTAAAAACTACTGATTCTTCATAGTTCTAATTTTTGTTAAAACCCTAAAAACGATTTCCCTTTATAACTATTTAAAATTTCTTTTATTCAATGTCAGATCTGCAATTCTTTATTTTTTTTCCCTTATACTGAGAAAAGATATTTAACACCTATATTTTGTTTGCAAAATTTTATAAACACATATCAACATATATATATATATATATATATATATATTCTCTAATTTTTGTTATTTTTACTCATAAAAATCTATACTTGAGAATCGAAGCATGCAACCACGGTTCTCCTTCCTTTACTTAACTGACTCAACAGACATAGCTCAGGTATACTCTCTGTATTTTTCTTTGAATAAATTGTGTGGATACTGATGTCCACTGGAGATATTCTGTGTATATATAATGTGTGGATACTGATGTCCACTAGAAATATTTTGTGTGTATATACTGTGTGACTACTGATGTTCACTGGAAATGTCTGTTAAATGTTGGGATTTATTTTTTTTGACACATTTTCTGTGTTTTTGTTTATCGTCTTTTATAGGAAAATATTGACATCTAGTTTGACTCACCTTAGCATGTCATATAATTTTTTTTAGCAATGATTGTTAGTTTACAATTTCAATGTTTGTTGTGTTCTATTGAGATTTGCTATAAATGGTAGATATTGCTAAATTTGTTTTTGACAAATCTATACATTGATTCTGACATTTCGTCTGATAACTTGCTAAGGTGAATATATCTTTACTCCTTTAATATAATAATTTGCCATGTTTATTTTAGTTTGACTGTAAAGACTTGTCACTCCAGAAACTACTTATATGTTCTAACTGCTCTCTGCTGATATGACCATTTTTAACACATGATATATAGATATATTTATTCAATGTTCAGTAATTGACATGTGGCAAATTCTGTATCGAAGTTACTATGTAAACAGTCAAGTCTTGTTTGACTATCTTAAAATAAAAGATTTAAAACATTCATTTCACTATTCCTATTAAATGTATCTTTGTACTATTAAACAGTTCATAGTATGGTCTTCTTACTTACGACTCTGTCTTTGAAGTTAATACTAATCTTGAGAGGTCATGTTTCGTGTATATAATCTAAAGTCAGTCTCTATGTGTTCATTCATTCACTAAAAAGTATATCATTATCTTTTCTAAATCTTCACTATAAGTATATAAGTTTCTTTTACAGAATGTTGCATTCTCTCGTATACCTTCCTGTCTCTATTATCATCATGTTTATCATCTATTCCTCTAAAAGAAAGAAACATCCTTTATCTTCTGAACTTCATCTCTCACATAATGTTCCTCATCTCACTACTGCATCTGCACAAGCTAAATATCGCATCATGAGACACAATTTATCTCCTAGAAATGTTATCGACTTTAACAGTTTTCCAGACTTATTTGAAAAATTTAGGAACATTGGGTGGGAATGTTTGGTTAATTTATGTGACAAAACTATATATCCTGGTCTCATCTCAGAATTTTACACTCATATGGAATTTTCAAAAACTTCCTCTGGTTTTCTTTCTCACATCACCACATGCATTCAAGGTCAAGCATACATTATTGATGAACTTTTTCTTATAAATGCACTTCAACTTTCACCTTCCACATTAGAACTTCCTCGAGTCAATTCTTATCTTCATCCTCCTGGTATCTCTGCTGATGAGTGTATGCTGTTCAAACATAATCTATCCACTGTCACTGATCAAATGGCACCTGCTTTGATGTTTGATTTTCCTTGTAAAATTGGGTCTGAATTTCTCACTATTGAAAGTCAATTTTTAGGAAGAATTCTCCGAAATAATTTTATGCCTGTTAGAGAAGACAGAAAACTTCTTCCTTTTGACTTAGAAATCATGAAGTGTATTTTGAATGATTGCAAGCCCTATAATCTAGCTTATTTTCTGCTCTCTTCATTTGAGTTCTGCTTCCACAACAATTGTCTAGGATTTGGTCTGTTGCTTACTCATATTTTCAACTACTTGGAAATTAATGTGTCCCAACATCAGTCTCAATTGATTCCTACCAGCAATGTTCTCTCTTATCTCCACCTTCCTCCTCAGTCCCTTATAGTGTTTAAACCCATTGACCATGAAATCATAGAATCTAACATCAACATGGCAACCAAGATAGACTCTCTAAAGAGCCTGAATCAACTTCTATTGCACAATCAAAGTCTTATGCTTGAGAAACTGATTGACATACAATTCACTTTGAATTCTGTTAAGAACACAGTCTATTTCATGGATCACAATCGATTCTCCATGAATCCATATCAGTTTTTGCACCAGAATTTCCTGTTCCAATCACTGCTCAGTTCTTTCCAGAAGACACTGATCAAGATGATCAAGTGACTAATCAAATATTTTCAGGTGTTGATGTTTCAGCCTCTACCCAACATTTCTCTCCAATTGATTTGAATGAGATTTAACTATTTGCTATGACTGTAGTCTTATTACTAACTATTTTTGGATAACTGTAAACGAACTCCTACATGAGTGCTACTAACTGACACACCCTATAAATTATCCTATATATGCTATGTGTGTTACTAATATTTTTTGCAGGTACAACAGATTTACTGATCTTGATTTACAGAAACAAGCCTTCTGATAAGTAGGTTTTATGCCTAGTTATTGTCTATTAACTTGCTAGAATTATCGCTTAACTCAAGCATTTTATTGTCTTTTAATGCATTTTATCGTTGTTTTGCATCGAAAGTGGCATAAAGTGGCATGGTATTGGCAAAGGCAAGGTGGAGAGCTCACGTGGAAGAAAAGAGGGCTTGGTATAAGGATGGCATGAGGCAAGGCATATGATGTTGGTACTAAGGTAGCATGAAGTGAAGGATTAAGAAACAAACTAGAAGCACAAAGAAAGTTGAAGAGATGCAACAAGAAATCTAGCACCAGAATTGCATCAGCAACAGAAAGTGGCACACGCGGCCGTGCCAAGGAAACAAAAGACTATCGCGCGCCCGTGCCAAGTTCTAGAGCAGAGGGACAATTCTGAGAAAGAGCGCCCGCGCCGGGAAAGCCAAGCAAGGCCGCGCAGCCGCGCCAGTCAAAAACTCTGACTTTACACTTTTTTGGCTGAATGTAATTTATATAAGGCTTTATGTTGCAAGAGACGATATAACGGATCACTTACTTAACATTTTACTAAGTTCCTATTTTTTCTAAGGTTTAGAGAGCTTGAGGGTTTTGGAAGCTTCAATTCTTCTTCCTTCTTGCTCTAGTAACATTTACATTTTCTAGGGTTCTCTTTGGATGGGTTGGTGGTCTGAACTTGAGCATTGAAGGCTCCTATTGGAAAGAGAACCACCAAGATTTGCATTTTCATTCTCTCTACTCTCTTTCTTTCATAGTTGTTTAAATGCTTGGTTTAAATCTCATAATGGTTTGTGGTTCAGAGATGAACTAACTACCATTATGGGATTCTAATGGATTTTATTGCCTAGTCTAGGGTTTTATGCCTCTTTAAAATGTATGGATGAAAATGTATTGTTTGCCTAGCATGGTTGCTTTGTATGTTTAGATGCCTGATCAACATCTACTGTAATAGTTTATATGGACTTGAAAAATGAAGTGTAAACTTAGATTTTGCCATGCTAGCATATGTTCATGACACTTGCACGCGATGAGTTTTGTGTTTCGTAATTCGGATAGAAATATACCGTATTGCCATGTGTAGTCAATAGGGAGCTTGCACTTAAACTGATATAGCTTGTAAATCACATAGACATATAGTGGTTTAGGTTCTATCGGTGATCATGTGATTTCTATCTCTTTTGTGGATATTATATGATATGGACTTGGTATATTGAAAAATAGCCCTGTCTCACATTTATGCTCCCGGCTAGCATTCCAATGTGTTTATTTATACATGACATGAGGTGTTGATAACCTGGATGATGCAATGGATGAAGTTAGGATCCTATATTTCTCTAATTTGAACCCCTCGTCTGTTAATTAATTAAGTTTATGTTAAAATCAGTCTAGTTATTTAAAGAACACTTTGATACACGTTTGAGCAGACAAAAATAACCATAGGACTGTTGCATTATAGTTTAAGCCTGACTCCTTTCTCCGTGGGAACGATCTCGACTTATTGAATTTATTACTTATCGACCGTGTATACTTGCACGTGTTTTGTGCCCGTTTTTGTGAACACCAAAATGGCGCAACAATTTTTTGGTGCCGTTGCCGGGGATTGTTGTTAGTTTATTACTATTGACATCAGTTTTTGTTAGATTTGTCTGACTTGAACAAATCTCTTCTTATCTCATTTCTAACTTTATTATTATTTGTGTTTCAGGTACTTGTGGGTAGTTTATGCAAACACGATCAACCAATCCTTAGTTAATGCCTCGGCAAGAGAACATTAACGGCAGAGGTTAAAGAGCAAATACTAGAAACACCAACCCACAAGGAGAACCTGAATGACCCGAGCAAATGGCCGAAGAACAGAGGGCCGATAATAGAGCCTTAAGGGACTACTCCATACCCAAAATCACTGATCTGCAGTCCAGCATAGTTAGGCCAGCTATAGCTGTGAATACATTCGAAGTCAAACCAGGAACACTGCAGATGGTTCAAAACACTATCCAGTTTGGGGGTGCTACTTCAGAAGACCCAAATGAGCATATCCTGAGCTTCATAGAGATATGCGACACATTTAAATTCAACAACATTTCGGATGATGCGGTGAAACTTCGATTAGTCCCATTCACCTTGAGGGATAAGGCGAAGAGTTGGTTGCACTCATTACCCTCAGAATCAATCACCACATGGGAAGACTTAGCCCAGGAATTTCTAACCAAATTTTTCCCCACGGCTAAGACTGCTTCCATGAGGAGTGCTTTGAGTCAGTTTGCACAGCAACAAGGGAAACGTTGTATGAGGCATGGGAACGCTACAAAGAAATGCTCAAGAAATGCCCGCACCATAGAATGTGTGACACCCCCAAATCTGGGTACTTCAATTCCACGGGATTTGGTGTTCATTGTACAAATATCATCTATCTATCTACCCATAATAAATATAAATAATGCAATAGATAGAAATAAATCCTCCCCTTATGGGGTTACAACATTTGAAAAATAAATATAATCCCAGGTCAAACTAACCTTAAACATCTGTGCGGAAACATAAACAAATAAATAAGTCTTAAACAACATCAAGTCTTGAAAATAAACATTCTTAAAATTTAATAACAAGTCTTCAACACTTGTTAACTTTCCCCTTGCCTCTGCTAGTGGAAGGCTCGTCGGACCTTTCGTTCTTAACTGCAATGTTATTATTACGCAAGAGTGAGCACGATTGCCCACAAGTATAACAATATAACAACAATATAATAACATGCAAGTAAATCAAAGACTTCTGAATAAAGAAAACTCGGCTTTTGAATCAAGAATGAATAACAAGTATCAAAAGAAATTCTAAGGGTCATAAGACCTCGAACTATGTCCTAGGTTGTAAAGTGTTTATACTTTAAACCTTTAACAGTCATAAGACTATAGATTCTACTTCTCGTACTTAGGGGGATCAGCCCTTAGTACCATACTGTGCACAATATCTCAACGCTAAAGCGTAAATAATCCCCTATTAAAGGGTTGTTCATCTCAGTTTGACATCAGAGTCCGCACCAAAGGAAGTTTGGTTTGGATAAGCTCAATAAAAGTTCTAGAATTTAAAACGCTCATCAACTATGGACTAGTCGAATCAATAAGGGTTCGCTAGTCTTACAAGATTCCAGAATAAACTGATACTCAATTCGAATATTAATTCACAAAAGGTATACAATCGAATAAGTATTGTATAACTGAATTCATGCTTTAAAAGAATTATAGCATCTAATATGAAATCTTGAACTTGAACAATTAAGAACAAGAACTTACTCGATATAGAATACAAGTCTAAGACTTCATCAATGAATAATTTAGAACTTAAGGAACTTGCTCAATAAAAGTAAAGTTTAGAAACTTGCTCAATTTAAAGGTTTGAGTTTAGAAAACTTGCCTCTTGCACAAGCTACAATTAATTCATGTTCCTTATTAAATTCTACATATCAATACATTCACAATACCCAATAATCAATAGTTCGATATACCTATCGAATCACAACATTGGTCTTTGAATATGTTATTGGAATTTATAATAACGATTTTAAGTTATGAAATTAACTTATTAATTAATAACATAATATAAGTTATTAACATCTTATTATATGCTTAACATATCTTCATGTTCATTACATTAAGTTTATAAACACATCTTTGAGACTTGAACACTTAGAAATTATTTCTGAAATTCTGCAATCAAGGCACAGCCGCGCTCCATTTGTTCTTTGGAGCGGCGCGGACACGCTGCACGTAGACCCAGATTCTACAGTTCGCGAAGAACACACCGAACAGCCCAATTAACTCCAATTTATACAAATATAACAATTTGTAATGCTACCCATGAAGTATAAACTTCACAGGAACATCATAAATCGATTCTAGCATGCTTCTAACACTTTAAATCACATAATTACACAAATCAAAATATTTAATTTTGCTGTTTTCAATATTTTGTAAAACTTTGAGGAAAAGCATGAATTTTGACGTTACAGATTCGTTAATATACTGAATCTGTCCGTTTAAATTCCGTTTTATTCGTTTAAACATGTATAATTATATTCAATCGTCAATTTAAAGTTAAACAATTGATTAAAGCATTTAATTTGTACGTAAGGGTCATATGAGTCATATATACAACTTTTATACTCTGTAACTTTTGAAAACCTAATTCAGGCATAATTGCATGAATTTAATCACTGTAAATCATGCATATATGGTTTAAAACATGTTATGAATAATTTGTAACACATACATAGACATATAATCAACAATTGCCAAATTTCTCATTCACAGAGAACCTTTAAAGCATTTAATTTGTACGTAAGGGTCATATGGGCCATATATACAACTTTTATACTCTGTAACCTTTGAAAACCCAATTTAATCAAAATTCCATGGTATAATCACTGTAAATTTATGTATACATGATATATAACATGTTATTAACAATTTGTAATACATATATAGACATATAATCAACAATTGTCAAATTTCCCCTTTCACAGAGAACCTTTAAAACATGTAAATAGAAAAACTCTGTAACTTTTTAAAACTCCAATTAAGCCCTAATTGCATGAATTCAATTACTTTAAATCATTCATACCAGTTATAAAACATGTTATAATCATATAATAACACATATATAATTATATCTTAAGTATTCATCACCAAAATCATATATAGAGAGTTTGAAATTGGGTTTGTTAAAAAAAATAAACTAACGTAATTAAAACTTGGGATGAAGAATTATACCCTTACTAACTCTGTTTGATGATGATATAAACTTGAATTTTCCTAACTCTTCTCTAATCAATCCTTTCTCTTTCAAAGTTCTCTCTAAATTCTCTCTAGTTTTTCTCTGAGTTCGTATATGATATAGAATCGTTCTGATATGTTTATAAGATATAATATAATATGTATATACGTAATATACGTAATGGGTAGAGTAAGTGGTCAGTTAGTCCCTTAGTGGGTTAACTGGCTAACTCCCCCTAGGGCCATGTTTGGCTAGCTATCTTATTATCCCTTTTCATTTATTTTAATTAATTCTTATCATATAGTTAAATGATGTCACACCCAATTAATCAAATAATCTTATTTAAATCAATTAAATAAAATAGCATAATTTCACAATAAATCACATAGTCACATAATTAAATTTTCATTTATTAATTAAGTCAAATCATTAAATCTCTAATTAATTATTAAATTAATTAGATTAACATCATATTTATTAAATAATTCGTTTAATCAAATAGGCTCAATTAAATACATACTTTGAATACAAAAATTCTCCACATTAATTTAACTAATGTAACACATATAATTAAATTAATCTACCACAAATTCATCAATTAATTATTTAACTCAATAATTAAATCATCGAAAAATATTTATTTAATACAATAAATATTCACATTAAATTACAAAAATCTCGTTCGTCACATCTTTCCCCCTTAAAAGATTCTGTCCCCAGAATCACGGTTCAATTAAATTCGTCCCTTTACATTCTCCCCCCTTACAAAGATTTTGTCCCCAGAATCGCTTACACATAAATTAAGTAAATAAATGTGGGTAATTCTTCATCATAAGCTTTTCGAGTTCCCACGTAGCTTCTTCATCATTGAGGTTCCTCCAAATTACCTTAACAGAAGGTATAACTTTATTTCTGAGGACTTGCTCTTTCCTGTCAACAATCTGAACAGGAATTTCTTCATAGGATAAGTCTTTCTCAAAATGTAGGGGTTCATATTCAATCATATGCTTGTAATCGGGTTTGTAAGGTCGTAAAACTGAAACATGGAAGACGTTGTGTACATTCTCGAGCGCCGGAGGTAAGGCTACCTCATACGCAACTTCTCCAATCCTTCGCAGTACCTCAAAGGATCCAATGAACCTCGGGCTCAATTTCTCCTTCTTTTCGAATCTGATCTTTTCCTTCCAGGGAGAGACTTTCAAAAACACATAGCTACCCAATTCAAACTCAACATTTTTATGGTGTAGATCGGCGTATTTCTTCTGCCTATCTTGAGCTGCTACCAGTCTTATTCGGATCACTTTGACTATCTCTGGTGTCTGCTGTACCAGTTCTGGACCTAGTAATTGTCTCTCGTCAACTTCATCCCAGTATAGCAGAGTTCTGCATTTCCTTCAGTACAACGCTTTGTAAGGCGGCATGCCAATACTAGCATGATAACTGTTGTTATAACCGAATTCCACAAGCGGTAGGTGATCATCCCAATTTCCTTTGAAATCTATGATGCACGCTCTCAATATATCCTCTAAAGTTTTGATCGTTCTTTCGCTCTGCCCATCTGTCTGAGGGTGATAGGCCGTACTCATTCTCAACTGTGTTCCCATGCATTCCTGTAGTCGCTTCCAGAAGTTTGATGTGAAGTGCGGATCTCGGTCGGAAATAATTGACACCAGAACTTCGTGTCTCAAAACAATCTCTTTCACATATAACCTTGCTAACTGGTCTAAGTTAAATCTAATTTTGATCGGAAGAAAGTGTGCGGATTTCGTCAATCGGTCAACGATAACCCATACTGCGTCGTAGCCTTTTAGAGTCATCGGAAGGTCAACCACGAAATCCATCGTAATGTGTTCCCATTTCCATTCTGGGATCTCTAAAGGTTGTAGCAACCCACTCGGCCTCTGATGTTCTGCTTTCACTTTCTGACATGTTAGACACTTGGCAACACAGTTTGCAACATCTCGTTTCAAATTCGGCCACCAAAAATGTTGTCGAAGATCCTGGTACATCTTGGTACTGCCAGGGTGAATCGAATACCGTGAGCTATGAGCCTCGCTCAAAATATCTTCCTTAATCTCTGGCACTGGAGGTACCCAAACTCTACCCTCAAATTTTAGCAATCCCTCACTATCTATCTTGAATCTCAATTCGGTTCCTTCAGATATCTTCTTCCTTACCTTCTCACATTCTTCGTCCTGAAGTTGAGCTTCCTTAACCTTATCCAGCAAAGTTGCACCAGCTTGCATCTGGAACAGCTTCTCGTCAATCTCCATCAGATACTTCACTTCTAATTCCAGCTTCTCCATTGTTGAAATTAACTCTTCCTGAGCAGTCAACATCATTAATTTCTCCTGACCCTTTTTGCTTAAGGCGTCGGCAACAACGTTTGCTTTACCCGGATGGTATAAAATTTCGCAGTCATAGTCCTTTATTAATTCCAGCCACCTTCTCTGGCACATATTCAAATCTTTTTGTGTAAAAATATATTTCAGATTATTGTGGTCTGTATATATTTCACACTTCTCCCCATAGAGATAGTGTCTCCAGATCTTCAAAGCAAATACCACTGCAACTAACTTTAAGTCATAGGTCGGATACCACTTCTCATAGTCCTTCAGTTGTCGTGACGCATACGCAATGACCCTGCCATTTTGCATAAGCACACAACCTAGTCCTTTATGCGATGCATCACTATAAACCATAAAATTTCCTATGTCATCCGGAAGAGATAACACAAGTGTCGAACTCAACCTCTTCTTAAGCTCTTGGAAACTATCCTCATACTTCTCCGTCCAAACGAATTTCATCGATTTCCTAGTCAAATTCGTCAACGGAGTCGAGATCTTGGAAAAATCTTGAATGAATCTTCTATAATAACCTTCCAATCCAAGAAAACTTCTTACTTCTGACGGCGTCTTCTGCTGATCCCAGTTCATCACAGCTTCGACTTTAAAGGGGTCTACCGAAATTCCATCCTTATCAATCATATGTCCGAGAAATTGTACCCGCTCAATCCAAAATTTGCATTTTGAAAATTTGGCATACAACTTCTCCCTCCTTAATGCTTCCAAAGTTACCTTTAGATGCTCTAGGTGTTCTTCCTTGGTCTTCGAATATACCAAAATGTCATCGATAAAGAGCACTACAAATTTGTCCAAAAACGGCTTGAACACTCCGTTAATTAGGCCCATAAATGCTGCAGGAGCATTCGTTAGACCAAATAACATTACCAGAAACTCGTAGTGACCATATCGAGTCTTGAACGCTGTCTTCGAACATCCTCTGGCTTCACCTTTAGCTGATGATAACCACTTCTCATGTCAATCTTCAAAAAGTATCTTGCTCCCTTTAATTGATCAAACAGGTCGTCGATCCTCGGTAATGGATATCTATTCTTAATCGTGACCTTATTTAATTCTCTGTAATCGATGCAGAGCCGTATAGTCCCGTCCTTCTTCTTCACAAACAACACTGGCGCTCCCCATGGCGATATGCTCAGTTGGATGTACTTCTTATCCAGTAGCTCTTGCAGTTGTACCATCAATTCTTTCATCTCTACCGGAGCCATCCGGTACGTTGCCTTCGATATTGGAGCCGTTCCTGTCGCTAAATCGATCACAAACTCAACCTCTCTATCTGGCGAAAGTCCTGGTAGATCATCCGAAAATATGTCTATGAAGTCCCTCACAACTGGTATATCTTCCAATTTCGGGTTCTCTTTATGACTATCGACTATGTAGGCTAAATATCCTACACAGCCTTGTCTTAACAACTTCTTGGCCTACATCATCGTCAGACAACTCGCTTGTCTAGGAAACTTACTGCTATAAAATACCACCTTTGACAGAGTCATAAGGTTAATACATTTCCTTTGGCAATCAATGACAGCCCCATAATTGAATAGCCAGTCCATTCCCAGAATAACATCTAATTCCCCAAGTCTAATCGGGATAAGATCTACATTCATAATGTTACCCTTAATATCCACCCTACAGTTCTTGTGTACGTATTTAACAGGGATCACTTCTCTATTCGCAATCTCTATGTTCATGGGGTATTCTAACTCATCCTTAGGCAATTCTAAGTTCTTAGCAAAGTCATCGGATATGAATGAACAAGTAGCACCCGAATCAAATAGTACATAAACATTAACTTTATTGATAGGAATGATACCTGACACCACATCGCGAGACTACACAGCATCCTGCACTGTCATATTGAAGGTCCTGGCGGTCGATCGGTTGGTTGCGGTTGGTCCCGTGATAGTTAAAGCACTTCCACCGCTGTTTCCCCTGTTCCCTTCTGATCCTGCCCCTCCAGATCCCTTCTTGGGATAGTCCCTTACCAGATGGTCCTTTGAGCCGCAAGTGAAGCAGGCACCCTTCTTTTAGTTAGGACAGTTAGGTGCTATGTGGCCTTCCTGACCACAATTGTAGCACACCCGTTTTCCCTTCATACAAACCCCCAGGTGAGGTTTCCCTGCAGGTCGAGCATGCTTCGATTCTCTTCTTCTGACCTCCTTGCTGATTTCCAGTTAATGAGTTGTCAGTCCACCTCCTCTTCTGATTGTTACTTCCTCTAGTGTTACTGCCACTAGCTTTGTTATTTCCTTCACTTTCACTCTTCTTCTTTTTCTGATCTTGGCTATGCTTGGTTACCGCATCGCTTCCACCTTCGGTGAGTATGGCCTTCTCCAGCACCCCAGCAAAAGTGTACAATTAAAACATTGATACTTTGCTATACAACCAGGGCTTTAGTCCCTGCTCGAATCGCCTAGCCTTTCTCTCGTCAGTATGCACTTGAAACGTGGCAAACCTAGCCAACTCTTTGAATTTTTTAGCATAGTCTGGTATAGACATATTCCCTTGTTTCAGCTCCAAAAATTGGACCTCCATTTGGTTCTGCGAGCTGGTCAGAAAATACATCTCGAAGAACATCTCCTTGAACCTTTCCCAGGTAATCACACCTTCTCCTCCCTGGACCTTATTTGCTTGCCACCAATAACTGGCCTCTGATTTCAGCATGAACATTGCGTAGGCGGTTTTCTAGTCCTCTTTGACTCTGGCGACGTTAAAAACTTTTTCCATCTCCACAACCCAAGTTTGAGCTTCTATCGGGTTCATAGAGCCTTTAAACTCTGGCGGTCCCACCGCCTTGAAGTCCTTGAATGTAGTATTTGGTGGAGCTTGTGGTTGATTGTTAATCACTCCTGTCAGTAAATTCACCAACTGCTGAACGGGGTTAGCATTGGCGTCGTTGTTGTTATTCATTGAACCTTCTTGGGGTGGTCGACAATTTGGTCGTCTTCTTGGCAGCATTTTTCTGTTAAGAAATACGCTTATTAGATCTTTATTCAATTCTCTAAATATTTAAGGTTTAACTCAAACATTTTAACATAATCACTTAACACATTATCTCAAATAACTCTAATATATTTACTTATTAAAAAGTTTTAACAAAATACGATAGCATCACTGTTATTTACATCAACTATCCCGAGATAAAGAATCTACAGGATGTAAAACATCAAAATATTCTACTGTTTATAAACACATCGAAATTTATATTATTAACTACCAGATAGGTTTTCACATAATTAAACTATTCCTATCACTGCCTGCTAAGGCGTTGAATAGCTTTGCTATGCTCTTCTTTCATAATGCAGGACATCGTCTTGCGATCTAGTATGTACGACGATAGTCCTTCGAACTGAATTGAGTATCTCATAACCCGATCCTGAGCCTCATCAATTGCATTTTGAAGCGTAGAGTGCGTCTCCTCAAGCTTGGCCTTCTTCGCCCGACAATTATCTTCTGCAAGATCTGCACATCGTGATTCCCTTACCCATGCCTCCTCTGCTATGGCCAGCCTTGCTGATTTCTCTTTCGGTTCATTCTTCAACTCCTCTATTTCCTCTGACTTCTGCTCAGTTTGGCCCTTCTCGTGAACCAAATCCCACTTTACGTCTCCCAGACGTGTGTGAAGAGCCTCAACCTCTCCATCCCTCTGCTCGATGGTAGACTGTTGAGTAACCGTCCACTCCCTCAGCTCCTGAACAGTATCAGGTAACTCTATGTTACGGTCATACAGCTCATCGTACATCTCGGCACTGATAGAGTTCGGTGGGAACTCTTCAGGGTGTTCCTCCTCCTCTTTGGCTACCTCATCCTAAACCTCAATCTCCTCAATGTCTTCCTCAGATTCCTTCTATGAGTCAAACACCGGCACATGCTCCTGTCCCACAACGGTGATCAAGGGAGATGGCTCCCGTCGAACTAACTGCTCCCAGACTATGTGGATGTCTCGAAGCTCCTCCTCTCTAGCCTCTCGGGGTACAATGTCCTTAGGCTGACTAGGTTCTCCAGCATCCGTCATCCTGACAAATAAAATTTTAAGTCTTAGTTATTACGTGATGCTAATCGATACTCGAGTACATAAGTATAAGCACATAGCACATAAGTTAATTTATTATCTTTCTTAGAACTCAATAAGAGTTATCATTACTATGTTCTCAATCTCTTAAAAAGGCTACTATCCTAAGGTTTTCCCCCACCTAAGGTTCATAACCTACAGCTTTGATACCAACCTGTGACACCCCCAAATTCGGGTACTTCAATTCCACAGGATTTGGTCTTCACTGTACAAATATCATCTATCTATCTACCCATAATAAAAACAAATCATGCAATAGATAGAAATAAATCCTCCCCTTATGGGGTTATAACATTTGAAAAATAAATATAATCCCAGGTCAAACTAACCTTAAACATCTGTGCGGAAACATAAACAAATAAATAAGTCTTAAACAACATCAAGTCTTGACAATAAACATTCTTAAAATTTAATAACAAGTCTTCAACACTTATTAACTTTCCCCTTGCCTCTGCTAGTAGAAGGCCTGTCGGACCTTTCGTTCTTAACTGCAATGTTATTATTATGCAAGAGTGAGCACGATTGCTCACAAGTATAATAATATAACAATAATATAATAACATGCGAGTGAATCAAAGACTTCTGAATAAAGAAAACTCGGCTTTTGAATCAAGAATGAATAACAAGAATCAAAAGAAATTTTGAGGGTCATAAGACCTCGAACTATGTCCTAGGTTGTAAAGTGTTTATACTTTAAACCTTTAACAGTCATAAGACTATGGACTCTACTTCTCGTACTTAGGGGGATCAACCCTTAGTACTATATTGTGCACAATATCTCAACGCTAAAGCGTAAATAATACCCTATTAAAGGGTTATTCATCTCAGTTTGACATCAGAGTCCGCACCAAAGGAAGTTTGGTTTGGATAAGCTCAATAAAAGTTCTAAAATTTAGAACGCTCATCAATTATGGACTAGTCGAATCAAAAGGGTTCGCTAGTCTTACAAGGTTCTAGAATAAACTGATACTCAGTTCGAATAATAATTCTCAAAAGGTATACAATCGAATAAGTATTGTATAACTGAATTCATGCATTAATAGAATTATAACATCTAATATGAAATCTTGAACTTGAACAATTAAAAACAAGAACTTACTTGATATAGAATACAAGTCTAAGACTTCATCAATGAATAATTTAAAACTTAAGGAACTTGCTCAACAAAAGTAAAGTTTAGAAACTTGCTAAATTTAAAGGTTTGAGTTTAGGAAACTTGCCTTTTGCACAAGCTACAATTAATTCACGTTCCTTATTAAATCCTACATATCAATACATTCACAATACCTATTAATCAATAGTTCGATATACCTATCAAATCACAGCATTGGTCTTTGAATATGTTATTAGACTTTATAATAACGATTTTAAGTTATGAAATTAACTTAATAATTAATAACATAATATAAGTTATTAACATCTTATTATATGCTTAACATGTCTTTATGTTCATTACATTAAGTTTTAAAATACATCTTTGAGACTTGAACACTTAGACAATATTAATGAAATTCTGCAGGCATGGCG
Organism: Panax stipuleanatus; assembly: GCA_020205555.1. Lineage (NCBI taxonomy): Eukaryota > Viridiplantae > Streptophyta > Magnoliopsida > Apiales > Araliaceae > Panax > Panax stipuleanatus. The sequence continues at coordinate 19,995,374 of CM035121.1, read as the reverse complement.
AGGCCGCACTCCATTTGTTCTTTGGAGCGGTGCGGGCGCGCTGCACGCAAACCCATATTCTGCAGTTCGCAAGAACACACCGAACAGCCCAATTAACTCCAATTTATACAAATATAACGATTTGTAATGCTACCCATGAATTATAAACTTCACAAGAACATCATAAATCGATTCTAGCATTCTTCTAACACTTTAAATCACATAATTACACAAATCAAAATATTTAATTTTGCTGTTTTCAATATATTTGTAAAACATTGAGGAAAAGCATGAATTTCGACGTTACAGTTCGTTAATATACCGAATCCGTCCGTTTAAATTCTGTTTTGTTCGTTTAAACATGTATAATTATATTCAATCGTCAATTTAAAGTTAAATAATTGATTAGAGCGTTTAATTTGTACGTAAGGGCCATATGAGCCATATATACAACTTTTATACTCTGTAACTTTTAAAAACCCAATTAAGGCATAATTGCATGAATTTAATCACTGTAAATCATGCATATATGGTTTAAAACATGTTATGAATAATTTGTAACACATACATAGACATATAATCAACAATTGCCAAATTTCTCATTCACAGAGAACCTTTAAAGCATTTAATTTGTACGTAAGGATCATATGGGCCATATATACAACTTTTATACTCTGTAACCTTTGAAAACCTAATTTAATCAAAATTTCATGGTATGATCACTGTAAATTTATGTATACATGATATATAACATGTTATTAACAATTTGTAATACATATATAGATATATAATCAACAATTGTCAAATTTCCCCTTTCACAGAGAACCTTTAAAATATGTAAATGAAAAAACTCTGTAACTTTTCAAAACTCTAATTAAGGCCTAATTGCATGAATTCAATTACTTTAAATCATTCATATTAGATACAAAACATGTTATAATCATATAATAACACATATATAATTACATCTTAAGTATTAATCACCAAAATCATATATAGAGAGTTTGAAATTGGGTTTGTTAAAAAAAATAAACTAACGTAATTAAAACTTGGGATGAAGAATTATACTCTTACTAACTCTGTTTGATGATGATATAAACTTGAATTTTCCCAACTCTTCTCTAATTAATCATTTCTCTCTCAAAGTTCTCTCTAAATTCTCTCTAGTTTTTCTCTGAGTTCGTATATGATACAGAATAGTTCTGATATGTTTATAAGATATAATATAATATGTATATACGTAATATACGTAATGGGTAGAGTAAGTGGTCAATTAGTCTCTTAGTGGGTTAACTGGCTAACTCCCCCTAGGACTATGTTTGGCTAGCTCTCTTATTATCCCATTCTATTTATTTTAATTAATTCTTATCTTATAGTTAAATGATGTCACACCCAATTAATCAAATAATCTTATTTAAATCAATTAAATAAAATAACATAATTCCACAATAAATCACATAGTCACATAATTAAAATTCTCATTTATTAATTATGTCAAATCATTAAATCTCTAATTAATTATTAAATTAATTAGATTAACATCATGCTTATTAAATAATTCGTTTAATCAAATAGGCTCAATTAAATACATACTTTGAATATAAAAATTCTTCACATTAATTTAACTAATGTAACACATATAATTAAATTAATCTACTACAAATTCATCAATTAATTATTTAACTCAATAATTAAATCATCAAAAAATATTTATTTAATTCAATAAATATTCACATTAAGCTACAAAAATCTCGTTCGTCACAGAATGCCTAACTGGATGGTGATAAATTTGTTTTATAATGGTTTGGGGTGGCAATCAAGGCCAATCATTGATGCCGCATCGGGAGGAGCCCTATGGGCCAAGGACTATCCGCAAGCTTATGAGCTGATTGAAACTATTGCGGCCAATGAGTATCAGAATCCAACAGCAAGAATGGTTCAACCTAAGGTGGCCGGAGTATTGAATGTTGATGCTATAACAACATTGTCAGCACAAATGGCAGCAATGAACAAGAAGATAGATTCTATAGCTGAGATAGAGTTCAGCAAGTTGCATTTGTATGTGAGTTGTGTGCTGGAGCACACCCGACTGAGCAGTGTGCCATCACTACCGAGTCGGTCCAGTTTGTCAGCAACTACCAGAAGCCAAAGAATCAGTTCCCAAACTCCTACCATCCAAATAGTCGGAACCATCCTAACTTCAGTTGGAGCAACAACTAAAATGCTTAACAGCCTCAAACATCTCAACAAACATCTTACCATACACCACCATAACAAAATCAATACCAATATCCTCAACCACCTCAACAAACATACCAAAATGCCCAACATTCCCAATATCAACCCTACCAACCAAAGTCTCAGCCACAACAGTCCCAACAGCAGTATACTCTGAGACAATCACACCCACCTGGATTTCATCAACCTCAACAACAACAGCAATATCACTCAGATCCCGCACCTCAGCAAGAGAAGAGATCTGAAATGGAAGAATTGATGCTGAAGAATATGGCTACTATTGAGATGATAATGAAGAGCCAAAAGGTGGCAATCAAGAATTTGGAAACCCAGATGGGCCAAATAGCCAATTCGATCAACAACAGACCGCAAGGCACTCTTCCAAGCAGTACGGAAATGAATCTGGGAGAAGAGATGGCAAGGAACAATGCTAGGCCATTTCACTAAGGTCTGGGAAGCAGCTTGAAAATCTGGGGACTGGTGCGGCCGCGCCCCAGGAAGAAGGAAACCCGGCTTGCCCGCGCCCAAGTGCAGAAATTTCTGAGACAGTTTTGGAAGATGGGAAAGATGAGGGACATGCAATTGAGCCAGAAAAGGAAGTCACCAATGAGAAAACCAATGTTCCACCATAAGTAATCTACCCTCCTACACAGTGGATACAAAAGCAGAAACTGGATAAGCAATTTGCCAAGTTTTTGGAGGTTTTCAAGAACTGCAAATTAATATTCCCATTGCCGAAGCGTTGGAGCAAATGCCAAGCTGTGTAAAGTTTATGAAGGGGATACTGTCAAGGAAGAAGAGGTTAGAAGACTATAAAACAGCGGCCTTGAGAGAGGAGTGCAGTGCCGTTTTACAGAGGAAACTACCTCTAAAGCTTAAGGATCCAGGGAGCTTCACAATTCCTTGTTCTATTGGGGAGTTTTCCTTCAACAAGTGTCTATGCGACTTGGGTGCAAGCATTAATTTGATGCCTCTATCGGTGTTCACTCAATTGGGTTTGACGGCTCCTAAGCCGACAAACATATCTTTGCAGCTGGCCGTTAGATCCATCACCTACCCCAGAGGCATTGTTGAAGACATGTTGGTAAAGGTAGACAAGTTCATATTCCCTGCAGACTTTATAATTCTAGATTTTGAGGAAGACAAGAACATTCCAATTATTCTGGGGAGACCGTTTCTAGCCACCGGGAGAACACTCATAGATGTACAAAAGGGAGAATTAACTATGAGGGTTCAAGACCAAGAGGTGATGTTCAATGTCTTCAAGGCAATGAAGTTTCCCACAGATGAGGAAGACTGTTTCAGAATTAATACCGTCGACAGGATACTGCAGGAGGATACTAAACACTTTCTGAGTGTGGATCCATTGGAGAGTGCTCTACTGGGAGACTCAGACATAGAGGAAACTGATGTGGTGGAGTGCATAAAACTTCTAAATACGGTGCCTCAAATGCTCAAGTTTAAAATTCCCATCGAACCTCTTGGACAGACTGGGGAGTCATCAGAGCGACTAAAACCTTTTTTGGAGGTAGCTCCCACACTTGACTTGAAACCTCTTCCTGACCATTTGAGGTATGAATATTTGGGTGAATCTTCTACATTGCCGGTTATTGTTGCCTCTGCTCTATCATCTGATCAAGAGAGCAAATTGCTACGGGTCCTAAGAGAATTTAAATCAGCTATTGGGTGGACCATAGCTGACATCAAAGGGATCAGCCCTTCCTACTGCATGCACAAGATACTCTTAGAGGATGATAGCAAGCCATCAACAGAGCAACAACGAAGATTGAACCCGATCATGAAAGAGGTTGTCAAAAATGAGATCCTTAAGTAGTTAGATGCTGGAATAATTTATCCGATATCAGATAGCCCGTGGGTGAGCCCAGTGCAGTGTGTCCCAAAGAAGGGAGGCATGGCAGTCGTGACAAATAAAAAGAATGAGCTGATACCTACCAGGACAGTTACGGGATGGAGAGTCTGCATGGACTATCGCAGACTGAATAAAGCTACAAGGAAAGATCATTTCCCTCCCGTTTATTAATCAAATGCTGGATAGGCTAGCAGGCCACGACTATTATTGCCTTCTAGACGGTTACTCGGGGTATAATCAAATTGTCATAGCCCCCGAGGACCAAGAAAAGACCACCTTCATGTGCCCATATGATACTTTTACTTTTCGAAGGATGTCTTTTGGGCTATGCAATGCACCAGCCACATTCCAGAGATGCATGATGGCTATTTTTTCGAACATGGCCGAACACAACGTAGAAGTCTTCATGGATGATTTCTCTGTCTTTGGGGACTTCTTTGACATCTGTCTGAAAAATCTGGTATTGGTGTTAAAACGATGTGTTGAGACTAACCTCGTTCTGAACTGGGAAAAATGCCATTTTATGGTAATGGAGGGCATCATTCTGGGCCACAAAGTTTCTGAGAAAGGTCTAGAGGTGGATAGAGCTAAACCGGAGACTATAGAAAGTCTACTGCCACCATCCTCTTTAAAAAAAGTTCATAGTTTTCTAGGCCATGCAGGCTTCTACCGGCGTTTTATTAAAGACTTCTCAAAGATTACTAAGCCTTTGTGCAGTTTGCTCGAGAAGGACGTCCCGTTCAATTTCAAAAAGGAATGCCTAGTAGCCTCTGAACACTTGAAAAAGAAATTGACTACGACTAAAGTCATTACAGCACCAGACTGATCTCTCCCCTTCAAACTGATGTGTGATGCAAGCGACTTCGCTGTGGGGGTGGTATTGGGACAGCACAGGGATAAGATCTTTCATGTGATTTATTACACAAGTAAAACCCTGACAGACGCCCAGTTAAACTACACCACCATTGAGAAGGAGCTTCTTGCAGTGGTCTATGCTTTTGACAAATTCAGGTCATATTTGATTAGCACAAAGGTAATTGTATACACAAATCATGCTGCGATCAGATACCTGATTTCAAAGAAAGATGTTAAACCTCGACTCATTCGGTGGATACTTCTTCTCCAAGAGTTTGACTTAGAAATTAAAGACAGAAAAGGGACCGAAAACCAAGTGGCTGACCACTTATCTCGACTGGAAAATCTGGGGATGGACAGAAACGACAAAGTATTGATCAATGAGTCCTTCCTGGACTAGCAGTTATTCGTGGTGCAAGGCGAGATGCCCTGGTTCGCGGATTTTGTAAACTTTTTAGTGAGCAATATTATCCCGTCTGACTTCAATAGGGCACAAAAGAAGAAGTTTTTGCACGATGTTAGATGGTACAATTGGGATGAGCCGTACTTGTTTAGGAAGTGCGCGGATAGAGTGATCAGGTGGTGCATCCCAGACAGCGAGATGGAAAGCATATTGCAAGATTGTCACTCATCAGATTATGGAGGCCATTATGGGGGCAAGAGGACTGCCGCCAAAGTGCTTCAGGTCAATTTTTATTGGCCAACACTGTTTAAGGATACGCATAACTTTGTCCTGAGCTGTGACCGTTGTCAGCGCGTAGGGAATATATCCCAGAGAAATGAGATGACTCTGAATATGATCCTCGAGGTTAAAATCTTCGACGTATGGGGAATTGATTTCATGGGGCCTTTTGTCTCTTCTTGTGGAAATTTATACATTTTGCTGGTGGTCGATTATGTGTCCAAACAGGTAGAAGTAGCAGCCTTACCAACCAATGATGCTCGGGTGGTCCTACGTTTTCTTCAAAAAAGCATATTCACTCGCTTCGGGACCCCTAGAGCCATCATCAGTGATGAGGGTACACACTTCTGTAATCATCAATTTTTTGCACTCCTGGCCAAATATGGGGTGAATCATCGTATTGCTACTGCTTACCACCCACAGACAAATGGCCAGGCTTAGGTATCTAATCGTGAGGTAAAGAGGATATTAGAAAAGATTGTGAATCCCACACGAAAGGATTGGTCCCTCAAGTTAAACGATGCGGTGTGGGCCTATAGGACTGCTTATAAGACGCCATTGGGGATGTCCCCTTATCAGCTTGTGTACGGGAAGGCCTGTCACCTCCCCATGGAGCTTGAACATAAGGCCTTCTGGGCCATCAAGAAGCTTAATTTTGATTTGAAAGCTGCGGGGGAGAAAAGGCTTCTTCAACTTAACGAGCTTGACTAGTTCAGATTGTAAGCTTATGAGAACTCAAAGCTCTATAAGGAGAAGGTCAAAAGGTGGCACGATAGGAAAATTTTAGAAAGAACATTTAAGTCTGGGCAAGCAGCGTTATTGTACAATTCTCGTCTCAGACTATTCCCCGAAAAGCTTAAATCTCGATGATCAGGCCCCTTCACGATAAAAATTGTGTTCCCGCATGGCGCAGTGAAAATTTAAGGTCAATGCCCAGACAAGCCCTTCAAGGTGAACGGACAAAGATTAAAGTATTACTATGGTGGCGAGGTGAATCGAGAGAAGGTTGCCTCGATCCTCTCCACCACTTGACCGAATCAGACAAGTCTAGCTTATGGACTGTAAACAAGCACTGGATGGGAGGCACCCCATCATCTCTATCTCTCCCTCAGTTTAATTCTTGCATCACATTTCTCTATATATCTCTTTCATGTTTAATTCTAGTTACTAATATCTATATTTCCCTTCCCCCATTTAATTCTAAGAATTTTGAAAAAAAAAGTTAACTATTTTTGAACAGATGTGGTTTTAGAATGCTAATTGCCTACAGTTTTGGACATTAGGCATGTTGCATTAATTTTTGGGAGTTAGAAACTCCTTGTATATATTCATTGGATTTGAACAATCATTGCCTATATTTTTGGACATTAGGCATAGTTGAATATATTTTTGGTGTTGGAAGCTCATTGAACATATATTTGACATGTTAGCATATTGCATATAAGCATATAGCATTTTTTTTCGGGAATTCACGTGGAAATGATTCATTGACATAGCTTTACTAAGGATTTAACGGTACATTTATCTCTTATAGGCAAATTATAAATATGGAATCCATGGCATCTTATTTTTGACTGATATTTGTGCAGGAAAAATATGTGTTTAAATGTTGCTTTTTATGCCTTCACAGAGTTGCTACAGAAAAGAAACAGAAGAAAAAAAAATTGTCCAGGTTCAGGGCCGCGTGCCCGCGCCAACCTCAAGGTATCCACCGGCGCGTCTGCGCCAATATTCTGCAAATCCATTGATATCCCTGACCGGCGTGCGGCCAGCAAGGCCAAGGCCGGCGCGCCCTAGCTTGGCTCTAGACAGATACCCTTTAAATTTTTTTTAAGACGATTTCAATCCCTTATATCCTATATCTATCTAAACTGGCCCCCCTTTCACAACACATGAGTTCTCTCTCTTAAATGCACTACCGATTCCTACTCCCTCCTCTCACAATCCTACATCTCTGTCATCGCTTTTATAATTCACCCGTCTCTTCCATTCTATCATCCAAACCCTAGTCCCCCCTTCTATGAATCCTAATTGTCTCCATCAATAGCCCATACCCTAGCAATCCACACCAAATTCTGTTTGAATTAGGGATTAAGCATCTCAGAGATTGATTTTTGGGAGAATTGTGTGCATCAAACAAGGATTGCAGAGATTCAAGTTTAGGGGTTATTCTTCATCAGATTCATCAATTAGGGCTTGCAAAGGGAAATTTTTCAGAAATCATCAACGGGTCCAAAGCGTTCAAGGTCTGCCGCTTCCGTATTTGCATCACCCGCTCGCAGTGCCTCAAACGACAACATCACCTTCGATCTGACCAAATTCATCAATATCAAGGCCCAAATCGAGTACTATCGGATCGCAGCCAAATCAGTTTTAAAGGAACGGGGTTTGAAACCGACGAAGAAGGATAGGGAATTGCGTGCCATGATCCGTGAGATGGGATGGCAAGGTGTTTGTGCAACACCGCCGCCGGTGCCGTTGGCTCTCGTTCGTGAGTTCTATGCCAACGCCAAGATAACATAGAGCGGCCGGTCTTTTGTTCGGGGCCAATCAATTGACTATCTCCTGGTGGCAATTTGAGATATTCTGAACGTGCCCCCACTTTCGGCTGGCCAAGAGAACTAGGTTGTGGCAGAGAGGTTTGAAATGGACCTTGACCAGTTGATCCGTGACTTGTGTGCACCAGGCACAGTGTGGAAAATCAAGAAAGATACTGTTAATGAGTACACCACGTTCCCTGCCTCCAGGCTCAACAGATATGCCAAGGTATGGAACCTGTTCCTCTGTGCCAGCTTGATGCCATCCTCGCACCAGCATGAGATTACAGTCGAGAGGGCTATCATCTTGTTGGGAATCATCACGGGGAAATACGTTGATGTCGGCCATCTCATTCACCAGAACATGCTGAGGTTTATGCAAGGCAATACCACTGGCTCTATTCCACATGCCTCTATAGTAGCCCATCTCTGTGTTAAGGCAGGGCTCGAATGGGCTGATGAGCAGATCCAAATGCCGAGCGGCGACATAACTCATGCCACTATTAAACACTTTGAAGATTAGGCTGGGGGCACAGCACATCCTCGAGGATAAGGATTCATCCTCCCACCTCCGCCAGCAGTTCCACCACAGCCGCAGCCAGCAGAGGGCACAGCGCCTCCTCCAGCCGGTGACATACAGCAGGGTCTCTAGTATCGACATTTGGAGAAGAGGATTGATGCCCTGCATGAGAGCTTCGCCGTGTTCGCTGATGGTTTGACTAGTGCACTATCCAAGGCGTTTGCACAGCAGGGAACAATGCTAGAGTGGCCTGTTTTCAGTTTTGACTTGCCAAACCCGCCACCAGATACACCACCCGAGGAGGGTGGCCCTGCCGATCAGTAGGGGAATTTCCTGACCCTTTACCATCAATGAGGACATTGAATATTGCAAGTTTGGGGGTATTGGGTGTTAGTAGTAGTTAATTGCATATAGTTTTTATTGTATGTTAGGTTGTATATAGTAGTTGCATTGCATTATAGTTTGTGTTACTTAATTTTGCATAAAAAAAATTCAATTTTATTTTATGTTGTTTATTTAGTTGTGTTTAATTGCATTGCATGGCATAATCCCTTTTGTTTAGCCTGTTGAATTCCAGTCTGGCCAATGATGACGTTGAGTTGTGATAGATTATTGAACTCTGTTAGTAGCTTAAGCTCAGTTATATTTTTATACATGATGAATCTATAACTGTTGCTTTGATGTCACCGGATAGCACAATTTTGTCTTTACTTGCTTGTTGGCTAGATTATTGCATGCTTGTCTTCTGAGGGGGAAAACTTTTGTTTTTAATTGCTAGAATTGTGTAATAAAAGCAATAATGACCTTAACAACACTGGAATACAAGTTTGAGGGAAAACTTTGGGTATGCATGCTAATAAAAAGAAAAAGAAAAAGCAAAAGAAAAGAAAATAAGCTGTGAAAAAGAAAAGAAAAAAATATAAAATAAGCACCTTGGCTAGCGAAGTCTTGTGGCCTTTGATACTCGAGAAAGTACGCCCTAGGGGATTGTCTTTACACCCAGCGCCCTAAGGCCTTTATGGTTTGGGAGTCGTTGGTCGAAAGCTCGTTAAATGGGTATCATTGAAAAGCCTAAGAGGGCCTAGCATTGCACAGTCGAGTGTAGCCGCGGGAAAAGTGTGAATATCGCCCCCGTGTGTGAATAAAAGCATAATAAGCCCTTGTTGCACTTCAACTTGTATTTATGTGTTGGTTTGATCATTGTTTTGTATAAATGATAAATTCTAGATTTAAAACCTCAATTTTCCTTCCTTAGAAGTATAGTGTGGAATCTTTACCTCTGTCAAGCTTGTTTATGACATTGCACACACACACCACATCTTAGTAACAGGTTGTGTTTTACAGATTGTATGCCTTTATAACTGTAGCTTGAGCCGATACATTGTTCATTGTTCTTGTTATCTCTCTAAGGCGCTTCTTATGGGAGTTCACATCAAGGCTGTTACTGTGGGATTCATTTTCATGTAGTTAGTTGCATATCATGTAGTTGCATTTTTGTTTTTGCTTGAGGGCAAGCAATAGTTCAAGTTTGGGGGTATTTGATGAGAAGGTTTTATACCTACTTATTGTCTATCAACTTGCTAGAATTATAGCTTAAACTCAAGCATTTTATTGTCTTTTAATGCATTTTATCTTTGTTTTGCATGATATAGTCAGGAAACTCATTTGGCGTGGAATTGCATCGAAAGTGGCATAAAGTGGCATGGTATTGGCAAAGGCAAAGTGGAGAGCTCACCTGGAAAAAAAAGAGGGCTTGGCATGAGGATGGCATGAGGCAAGGCATATGATGTTGGTACTAAGGCAGCATGAAGTGAAGGATTAAGAAACAAACTAGAAGCACAAAGAAAGTTGAAGAGATGCAACAAGAAAGCCAGCACCAGAATTGCATCAGCAGCAGAAAGTGGCACGCGCGATTCGCGGAGTTCCAGAGCAGAGGGACAATTCTGAGAAAGCGCGTCCGCGCCGGGAAAGCCAAGCAAGGCCGCGCGGCTGGGCCAGTCAAAAACTCTGACTTTACACTTTTTTCGGTTGAATGTAATTTATATAAGGCTTTATGTTGCAAGAGACGATATAACGGATCACTTATCAGACTTAACATTTTACTAAGTTCCTATTTTTTCTAGGGTTTAAAGAGCTTGTGGGTTTTGGAAGCTTCACTTCTTCTTCCTTCTTGCTCTAGTAGCATTTACATTTTCTAGGGTTTTCTTTGGTTGGGTTGGTGGTCTGAACTTGAGCATTGAAGGCTCCTATTGGAAAGAGAACCACCAAGATTTGCATTTCCATTCTCTCTACTCTCTTTCTTTTATAGTTATTTAAATGCTTGGTTTAAATGCTATAATGGTTTGTGGTTCAGAGATGAACTAACTACCATTATGGGATTCTAATGGATTTTATTGCCTAGTCTAGGGTTTTATGCCTCTTTGAAATGTATGGATGAAAATGTATGGTTTGCCTAGCATGGTTGCTTTGTATGTTTAGATGCCTGATCAACATCTACTGTAATAGTTTATATGGACTTGAAAAATGAAGTGTAAACTTAGATTTTGCCATGCTAGCATATGTTCGTGACACTTGCATGCGATGAGTTTTGTGATTCGTAATTCGGATAGAAATATATCGTATTGCCATGTGTAGTCAATAGGGAGCTTGCACTTAAACTGATATAGCTTGTAAATCACATAGACATATAGTGGTTTAGGTTTTATCGGTGTTCTTGTGATTTCTATCTCTTTTGTGGATATTATATGATATGGACTTGGTTTATTAAGAAATAGCCCTGTCTCACATTTGTGCTCCCGGCTAGCATTCCTATGTGTTTATTTATAAATGACATGAGGTGTTGATAACCTGGATGATGCAATAGATGAAGTTAGGATTCCATATTTCTCTAATTTGAACCCCTCGTCTGTTAATTAATTAAGTTTATGTTAAAATCAGTCTAGTTATTTAAAGAACACATTGATACACGTTTGAGCAGACAAAAATAATCATAGAACTGTTGCATGATAGTTTAAGCCTGACTCCTTTCTCCATGGGAATGATATCGACTTATCGAATTTATTACTTGTCGACCGTGTATACTTGCACGTGTTTTGTGCCCGTTTTTGGGAACACCGAAACAGCGCAACACCTTCCCTATCATTTTTACAATGACAAAGGGGGAGAAGAAAAATAAAAAAATCTATTTTATGAATGGATAATATATATATATATATATATTATGAAAATAGTGATAAACTGCTATGAATGTTATGAATGAAATATAATCTGAACTACTATATGAATGAAATATAAATTGCTAGGAAATTCATATCTTTAGGGGGATCTTCATATTTTCAGGGGGAGAACTTTTTATTTTTTTAAATAATTGTCATCATAAAAAAAGGGGAGATTGATATGTATTAAAATCTTCAGTCTTAGTTTGATAATAACAATTAATTATATTCTTTTCTAAAGATTATATTTATTCATTTATTCTAAAGATATTTTCATTTGAATTAATTTTGATTAACCTTGATATAACAAAATTATTAAGTGTTAAATAAATTGATTCATACATTAATATATCTCAAGGCAAGGAGATCCTATTAAAATTAAAAATCTACACAGAGGGCAAAAAGTTTTCATATACTATTATATACATATTTTCGGATGAAACATTATGATGTTTTAAACATATATGTAACATACATTGAGTATAAGACTAAAAGCATTGCAAAGCATTTAATGATATAGGCATACATGATCATCATGAAATACTTTATACTTTGACCGAATTTGGCTTTTGGGCCATTTACATACATGCATGTTTTTATACTATACATTCGGATGGAGCATTAACATAATTAATGCTACCAATATTGGAGAGATGCTAAGATTGTGTGAGATTTTGTGCAAGGATTTGAGATATGCTGAGATTGTGAGTATATTGACCGAATTAAATGCTCATTAAGGAAGCAAAAATTTCATCCGTAAGTATTTTATATAGTGATCCGTGTGCATTACATCTCATCCAAACCATTGATTTCAAATCAGATAAATCTCATCCGTCTATTACAAAAATATATTTCAAAATTACCATTTTGCCCTCAATCTTAAAAATCTATAAATAGGGAGGCTTTCATTCATTTGGTTTTTACTAATTAAATTGAAACGAAAAGCTTACTCTCATTGCCTACATACTCTCTCTAAAAAGCTTACAATCTCTTCTTGTCAAAAAGTTCTGATTACTTACGAAGGGAAAATTGGTCTAAGTAAATTGAGATAAGTCATTTATTTGAAGTTATATAGATTATCTCTTACTTATTTATATTTATAGATATACGAATATAAATTGTTATACATAATTTTATATATCTATATTTCATCTATTTATCAAATAGAAAGTTATATTTAGACGTCGCAAGGCTACGGAGATATTCCTCTTAAGTGAGGGAATCGGACCGTACGATTCCTTATAGTACTAAAATAACTTTATATTTGATATTACTTATATAAATATTATAAAGTAGATATACACTTGATAATTCAAAAATAACACTGAGATAATTCCTCTAAAGAGTGAATCATCCGAACTGTATTTGAAAAATCTAAGTGATCTATTGAAAATATTTATATAAATATCCATTGTAAAAAATTATAAATATTTTCGTACTTAGACGTAGCAAGGCTACGAAGATATTCTTCTTAAGTGAGAAAATCGGACCCTACAATTCCTTATAGTACTAAGTGACTTTGTTTATAACGTCCCATCACATAATAGATAAAATATTATCATATATTATCTGAGTTAAACAAATTTATTTGTTATATCAAGTATTGTTTAAATTAATTAATTGATTATTTTCAGTTAACTTAATTAATTCATCATATAATACTTGTTTGAAAAATAATTGTGTTATACGCACTCATTTTAAAATTTACTTCAAAATTATATATCTGTTTACATAAGAAGCAATTTTGCTCTAAAAAGGTAATTGATATAAATTGCTTAAATCTATATCTGATTGACAGTATTTAGGGCTGCAAACGAACCGAACTGTTCGCGAATCGGTTTGGTTCGGTTCGGTTTGAGTTCGGTTCGGTTCGAGTTCGATTTGCTCGCCTAGTCGAATCGAGTTCGCACAGAGTGTGCGGTTCGATTGCTAGATCGAACATGTTCGCGAACTATGTGGTTCGGTTCGTTTTTGTTTCGCGAATAGTTCGAGTTCGGTTCGGTTCGGTAAGTTCGAGTTCGGTTCGATAAGTTCGAGATCGGTTCGAGTAGTTCAATTTCTTAATTACATGTTTAAATTATTTCTAAAATTATAAATACAAATAATAGGTTATTTCATATTAAATTCAAAAATTTGCCTTATTAATAATTGTTAAATTTGTAGTTATTTTTTTATTACCTAAATATCTTTTTGTTTTTTTAATAATTTACTATAAGTAAAAAATTTTATTAAATAATAATGTGTACTTCTTCACCTCTAAATTCTAATTTAATTAAAATAATTTTAATATTTTCATAAAATTTTGAACAATGATTGTTGGATTATTATAATTTACATCCTAAATAATTTAATAAATTATAACCCATGTCATAATGCACATAAATAAAATCATTAATCATCATGCAATGATAATTTAACATTAATTAAATAATGATACAATACAGTTGCTTACATGTACATCAGTTATTGAAATTATCAAATCGAGATAGAAAATAGAGAAATCAAGTCTTCAATGTACTTATGGAGACTTCGGTAATAGACTAATAATCATTAAATAATTTACTGAATAATTTTAAAACTTTAAAAAACTATACATAAATTTGAAGATCAAAAATAAAAACTAGATATTAAATTTAAAAATTATAAAAAAATTGAATATTAATTAAAAATGACAACAAAAGAAATACATTACTAATATTAAATTGTGAATTTTTGATAATCATTTGTTTGTAGACTCTGCTTGAAATGGTTGGACCTTGAAGAGTTGAAAAGCTTTTTGATATTAATATTTGATTGTTGATATTTGTAAATTAAAAATTTTTAAGTACTTGTTAACTTTTAAGTTAATTATAACTTCTAAGTTCTAAGTAATCATTTTTGGTTTTGGTCTTTTTGGATGAATGATGATTATAATATTTGGTCTAATTTTTGACTGAATACTTAAACTCTTAGATAAGACATTTTTTGTATTTATTTAACTATTTTTTGCTTTAGAATTCTAAGTTTGTGTTCGTGAACAAGTTTGTGCTCGTGAGCAAGTTTGTGTTCGAGAACAAGTTTGTGTTCGTGAACAAGTTTGTGTTCGTGAAAAAGTTTGGTGTTCGTGAACATAGTTTGTGTTCGCGAACAAGCTTCTGTTCGACTTGTTCGCGAACTGTTCGAGAACTGTTCGCGAACTCGATCATGTTCGCGAAACACCAAACGATCCGAACTCGTACATAGTTGGTGGTTCGATCGAGTTACTCAAATATGTTTGAGTTCGACTAAAAGTGTTCGAGTTCGGTTCGAGTTCGACAAAGTTCGGCTCGATTCGGTTCGTTTGCAGCTCTAACATTATTACTATCTGCTTATGTTAGAAGCACTTTGAAAAGATTGTATAAGAGAAAAAGAATAGAGATAGTTTGTTTTATGTACCTGTGAGAAATACTAGGAATTCTTTGACCAAGACCAGAGTTTTAGAGAGGTCAGCTGGGAGTTGGATCTCTATTAACTTGTGAGGAAAGGAAGAGATAGTTATTTCAAGATCAGATCATAGAATAGAACTAATCAAAAAGGAAATACAACTAAGATTGAGGAAGGAGCTTGGAGCTTGCTGTCCAAGATAGAACGTTGTTGAGAGTTAAAAGTTTATCTCTGAAAAACTTTGTAAATGTTTCTCCACCTGTTGAAGAAGTATTTATTACTGATAGTAATAGGATCTCAAGGAATACTTGAGACTGGACGTAACAACTTACCTGGGATGTATGTTGTGAACCAGACAAATCTCTGAGCATTGTGTGATTGAATTTTTAATTATTGCATATTAATTTTAACACTACGAATTAATCGATTAAAAATTCAAAAAGGCCTAACATAATTTTTTAAACGGTAATAATCTATTCAACTCCCCTTCTAGATTATTATTGAACTTTCAGGCCCTATAAAGCAAGGACTTAATTCCCTTTCTTCCCGAAATGTATCTTCCTTTTTGCGTCCTTGGAAGTCCTACCACAAAATTCATTGTGATATGCTCCCACTTCCATTCCGAAATTTCTAATGGTTGGTAGTAAACCACTACATTTCTGAGGTTTAGCTTTAATTCGTTGAGAAGTCAAACATCTGCCAATATACTCCGCAATTTCTTTTTTCATACTTGGCCACCAGAAATATTGTTGAATATCTTGATACATTGACGAATGCATGATATTCATTTATTTTGATTACTTTATGCATAGTCTATTGCATGTTTGGTTGTTAACAAGGGCTCACTAGGTTTGTTTATGGGTTTCAGGTCAAAATAGAGATGAAACGAGAAAAATGGAAAGATTGTTGGGTTTTTAATGCTAAATTGGATTCATGGTCTTGGCTTGGGACTTGGATTTTATTATAGAGCTATTCCTTAGCTTTTTGTAACATCTTGAATCGTCCCAATCGAAGTTCATATGAAAAAGTTATGACCTTTTTACCAAGCGGAAGTTGAAATCTCAGAGTTTGGAACTTGCAGTTTACATAGCAATCACTTGGAGCTGATTTCTACCTTGATAAAATCATAATATATCAATACTCAAAAAATGAAAGTTGTAGATCTCGTCGACAGCTTCGATTTGACAGGTAACAGGCCTCGTAACTCTTCCTGGATCAAAAGATATGATCATTTTACCAAAAGATACCGTAGTAGAAAATGGAAGTGCGCCCCAGCGCGTTTTTGTGAAGGAAAAATGTGCCCCGGCGCAGACCACTTTGCCAAACTGCGCCCCGACGAATTTCATGAAAGCAAAGTGCGCCCCGGGGCAGATCTCTCTGCCAAAATGCACCCCGACGCATTTTTATGAAGAAAACTGCACCCCGGCGCGTTGCGCGTCAGAAAAATAGTACTTTTGAGTTTTTGAGAAGTGTTGGGCAGACTTCTAATGTAATTAGGATTGCGAACTTGTGGGTTTTGGGGGATTGTTTTAGACTTTATAAAGGGATGTAATACCCAATATAAAGGGGATTATCATATATCATCTTCTACATTCATCAAAACCCTAGTTTTGGGGAATCAAAGCATGTCAAGCTAAACTACTCAATTCAATTTTGAAGGAATGTTGAACCTTGTTCATAATTAACGGTTTGAGCAAGTTTACTTTATTTATTCCTTCATATGTGAGATTTATTCTGATTATCTACATAAACTTCTTGTATGCTATACTTGTGACGCCCCCAAAATATGTTCAATTCCAACCCATTCTGAGTCGCCAAATACATAGTACAGAATTCCAAATACAAATCTTTTATAACAAAAGATCGTGAGAAATACGACCATACAACTGTGAGTTTCAACATAAATTGTATATAATACAAAATATAAACACTCAAATTCAGTCCTCAATAATTACAATTATTATCACACTATTTTACAAAAATAGTGTGGACTACTACTGCTCCACTCTGACCATCACCTTGTTCCCTGACTAGTTCCCGCAACATTCTCATTTTCTGAAGAGAACAATAGATGAAAAGAGTGAGCTCAACTAGCCCAGTAAAGAATATTATGACTAAGATAATAAAAAATAAATTATCGTTAGCCTTCAATAAATCAGATAAAATATTATGGACAACAAGTTTTAGATCAATATTCGCAGCGAAAATAACAATTCATTAGAAGAGTTAAGTAGAGAATGAAGTCCACTATCTTCTATGATTTAAAAGTCTATCATCAATATTTTATCCCTGTAACATCAATCAATATACATCTTGAATCAAATATTCATCTTTGCACTTCAGGCCAAAGATATTCATTTGCATCACCAGTTGGTCATGTTCATCTCAACACATGTCCATCTTTGCACTACGGGCCAAAGATATTCATCAGGTAATCATTCATCTTTGCTCTACAGGCCAAAGATATTCAGTTATATCACCATTTAGGATTGAGAATGATAAAAAATAATATAAATAATGAATCCAGTGAGATAAAGGACAAAGATTAGGGATTCGTAATTTAGTTTATCCAAGTTCAAGAATACTCCATAATAATCAATTGTGGAGCAAAATTCAAGAATGAAGTTCAAAACATGGGTATAATCAAAGATAGTAACCATAACAGACAACTTGGACAAATAAAAGAAAATTTAATTTTTCTGTGAATAGTGTCGCATTCGTGAATAGTGTCGTATACGTGAATAGTGTCGTACACGTGAATAGTAATTCCGACATAAAAAGGTAAAAATTTTATAATAAAATTTATACCAATATTCCAATGAATGATACTAGATGAAACGCAAAATTCGAAGAATTTCTGATCATTTTAGGAATTATAGAAGCAATACTTACCGTAGTAAGTTTTAATTTGGGTATATGAAATGAAATATTATCGCTTTCATAATATGAAATATTAAAGAAAATAATATTCTTTATGAATATTGAAAGAAAGTAACATCATTTATGAGAAAAATAATATCTCTTACCTTAAAAGAAGAGTATTTCTGACTGGTATGGCGGGGATATTCTTGAAAAAAACTTATACTATTTTGCTACACTCAAAGCTTCCTTAAACTCAAAAGAAATACGCTCAATATTATAGAAGAAGAATTCTCTGATTTTGGTGTGATTTTCATTTCTAAACTAAGCATCTTAGTTATAGGAGAATGGCAGGATACTATTTAGAAAAATAATCACGGACTGCACAGTAGGAAGTTCACGGGCAAAGAAAAATTCGGCTGAATATTTTGATTTTCACTATGCAGCACTATACAGTACTATGCAAATACTATGCAAACAATAAAATATAATATATTCTATTTTATATATATATATATATATATATATATATATTCACACACACCCACACACACACGTAAACACACACACACACACACACACACCAGATATATATATATATATATATATATATATATAAGTAATAAAATAAAACTGAGATAACTTTCTACCGACGATTTTAAAAAATGAGTAAGTGGGGGTCCATATAATAAGCCAAATTTACAACAAATACTTCAATAAAAACCCCTCTATTTATCTCAACTCACTTGGCTTCACAAAACACATTTTTAACAACATTTATTCATCATTAATATTATAACTCGCAATATTAACAACCAGATCATTCTCAGGAAAAGGGGGCTTTCCGATAAGGACTTCTCCTTATTGACGCGCAGTTAGATGACCAAACCCCTTTCCACGACAGAACTTTCTAGACATTGTCAATAATGCAAATACTAATATGAATAACTTTGTCGTCTCAATTATTGATTTAATAATATAAAAATATTGTGCAGATAATACTGTGACAATAATTGAATCAATAATATGAGATACTATGCATCAAATACTGTGGCAGTAATTGAATAAAACTGAGTGACTTCTCACGTGAGCATCAATAATCAAAGATACTTTACAATACCGTGTGCTACTGTGCAACCACGCGTAATAATGTTCTTTTATCAACGGATATTTCAACAGTTTTATTGTAAAAGTTTTGTCATTATTTATAGAAAACTTATTCTTGTCGTTTTTTTTATCCGATAATTTTTCGTTATGGGGCCCATAAATGATTGCGCTGTCGTACGAATATTCTCCGACAAAAAGAATATTCCCCGACCAAACGAATATTCTCCAACACAATAAATATTTTATAGCCACTTGCTTACTTTGAAAATTTTGCACATTTCACCCATAACTAAAGCATTATATCAAATCAACACCTTACTATTTCAAAATAATATATAAAAAAAATTAAATCTTTATTCATAAAAGTTGGGGTCTTACAATACTATCTGATTAATTTGATAAAGCCAGTTAGATTAATCTGATAAATATCATCTGCTAGATTGAGATATATATTAAGAAAACGATGTATATCTAATCATAAGTAGCAATTAATGATACTTGATTGTGGACAAGCTTTTGAGTATTGTTAAGGTTTTCAGAAGACAAGTTAAATAATTCTTGATTGTGCAATTGTTGCTTGGAACAATCTAATTCTCATTCTTCATGATTCTATTATATTAAATCTAAACTGATAGTTCTGGGTTATATGATAGTTAGGATCTTTTGTTGGCAATCGTCGCATTAGATTTACATATAAGGAGAATTTTGGATAATTAGCGATCGCGGTTATCTAGGATTGTTAATCTCATTGAAGGATAAATATTATAAAACTTGATTAATCTATGATTATGAAAAGGTGATACCTAACTGAATAATTGAAGATTTTTACTTATTGATATTTCTTTTAAATTTACTTTTGTTAATTTAGTTATTCAAAATAAAACCCCTAATTCATTGGAAAATAATTGGATAGATATAAAATAATACACTCTCTGTGGGATCGATCCTTGCTTATTGTTATACTCATTCTTGTGATAGTAGAGAAGAAGTAAGGTATTAATTTAGGAGTGCTAACGACAGCTCCCAAATTTTGGCGTCGTTGCTAGGGAGTGTTATTTATTTTTGTTTATTCTTTGTTTTTCATTTTTTGTTTTTTTTATTTTTTATTTTTGTTTTATGACTCAATCCTCTCAATCTATTTACTTAAATTTTGATCAAGAGATAGAGAAAATTGCAGATACAGAAGAAGCTCTTGTTCCAACACTTGAAAAAGAAAAGATGTAGGTGCCAAGAAACAACAGAACTTTAAAAGAACTAGCTACGCCTGACCTTGATCAACCATCCTTGTGTATTGAAAATCCTACTTTAGATGTTGCTTTCGAACTTAACTCTGGACTAATTCGTCTTTTGCCTATTTTTCGTGGTCTTACAGGTGAAAATACATACAAGCATCTAAAGGAGTTTCATGTGGTGTGTTCCACAATGAAATCACAAAGAGTGCTAGAGGAGCAGATTAAGCTTAGACTTTTTTTCGTTCTCATTAGCAGATTTAGCTAAAGACTGGTTATACTATCTTTCTTCAGGATCAATACGATCATGGCCTGAGATGCAAAAGTTATTCTTGGAGAAGTACTTTCCTGCTTCGAGAGTTGCTAACATAAGAAGGAGATATGTGGAATCAGGCAGTTTAACATAGAGAATCTCTACGATATTGGGAAAGGCTCAAGAAGTTGTGTTCCAGCTGTCCACCTCACGGAATTGATGACTATCACTTGATTCAGTACTTCTATGAAAGGTTGCTACCAATGGATAGAAGCATGATTGATGCAGCAAATGGAGGAGCACTGGTAGACAAGACTCCAGAAGTTGCAAGGAACTTAATTGCAAAAATGGCAGCTAACTCGCAGTAGTATGGAACTAGGATGGAACATACACCTCAAAGGGTAAATGGGGTAAGTACAAGTAATATTGAACAACAAATTTCTGAATTAACTTCTTTGGTTCGTCAAATGGCTACAGGGAATATGCAAGTTGCAAAAGAGTGTGGAATTTGCTCAATATCAGGACATACCAGTGATGTTTGTCCAATATTGCATGAGGATGAAACTGTGAAACATGTCAATGTTGTGGGAACATTCTTAGGACATCATCAGCATCAATATGATCCTTGGGTAGAAACTCATAATCCCAGATGGAGAGATCATCCTGACTTGAGCTACGAAGTACCTGTTAATTCTGGAACGTCTATGGAGGATATATGTTCAAAGCTTTTAAGAATCAAACGCACCAGTTCCAGCAAGAGACAAGGACTTCTATCCACATGTTGGAGAATCAGATTAGTCAACTTGCTACCACCATTAGTAGTATGGAATCTCAAGGCTTAGGGAAGTTAACTCCTCAGTATATTGAGAACTTAAGTGCACTGGGATGTGACGAAGAGGAGGAGGAGGATTCAGTGCTTACTTCAGGAACAAACAATAATATAGAATTTGATGAAGAGAAGGAACAAGAGGAAGAGGGGAATGATTTGATAAATTTTGCATATCTCTACAAGAAAGACGTGGATTCATCTCCATCAATACAACCAACAGAAACAATGAGTGATACACACCATTGAACCTTTACTATGGAATTAGACAATGCAAAGTTCCAGTTTAGCGCATATGAGGCTAAAAGGTATCTTGGTAATGTTAAATCTATTTTTGCTATTGATGTTGTGGATTATTCAGTGCAGGAATCTTTTGATCGAATACAATTATACAAGGAGGATTTGATGGCTGGAAAGGAGCAGGATTATAAAGTACAAAATGTTCCTAATTTAGAGCTGAAACTGATACCAGTCCACTTGAAGTTCACAAGTCCAATTATATAGAATGAGAGGGAAGATGTCAAGCCAATGACAATAAACAAGGGCAGCTGCTTGGGAGGCAACCCAAGAATTCAGATTTGATCCTTCTATCCCTTTTCTACTTTGCATGATTTTCTTACATTGGGGACAATGTAAGGTTTGAGTGTGGGGGAGAGACTTTTAGATTTTAGTTTTCTTTGTTTTTTTAGGTATAATAGTTTAAAATTTGCTAGAATTTGGAAATCTACGGAAATTTTTGCTTGGTTCCATGATTTTATTCTCCTAAGTGTTGAAGGGTTAAAGTCACAAATTGAAAATTGATGCTTAATTTCCAGATCTGTTGGTATTTAGTTAATCGATGAATGTTAAAAACTAAGTCAGTAACCAGTGTACTTGATTTGAGTTGAATTTATTGATGCATGAGTACTTGAATATGTGAAGCATGCTTAGTTGACTAAGTTGTATGTGGAGTTGTCTATGTGCACTAATTTCTTGCTTTAGAACTGTTTTCACTACTGTGTCAATGAAAGATCCTTGTGAAAAGAAAGAAAATATAAAAAATTGATGATGAAATTGATGTATGGAAAAATAGTGAAAAACTGCTTCAATGTCCATTATATGAATTAACTGGATATCAAAGCCTCGGGAAGCATCGGTATTCACGCTAAAAAGTGTGATGGATAAAAGCAGCTTGACTTGTCGACTTTTGTGGCCTTTGTTACTTGAATGAGTAAGCCCTAGGGGTGTCTTTACACCCAGCGCCCTAAGACCATCTAGTTTGGGAGTCGTTGGTGGAAAGTTCGTTACATGGGTAGCACTGAAAAGCCTAAAAAAAGAAGACATTACACATGTCAAGAAAAAAAAAGAATACAAGAAAACATCAAAATATAGTCATCTGGGATATACAGAAGGTTCTACGAAAAGCAAGGCAAAGTGCAGGAAAATTTGTTTTGAGTTATGAGTTAGTGTGCGTGGTTTTTGCTCCATGATAACTAAGTTGGGTAAGTATGTGGATTGTGGGATAGATAATTATGTGGATGCAGTTCGATTTGATGAAATTCATTGGTGAGGTGATAAGGTTAGTAGTCATGAATTGATTAATAAGATGCTAATCAGGTTTTTGTTGATAAGTGTTGATATCCATGAATTTTAACTTGAACTTTTTGATACTATGGTTGGATAGAATTATGTGAATGATAACATAAACCTGGGTTTGGTTTACACGAGGACGTGTAAAAGCTAAGTGTGGGGGAATTTGACGAGTGCATGATATTCATTTATTTTTATTCCTTTATGCGTAGTCTATTGCATGTTTGGTTGTTAACAAGGGCTTAATAGGTTTGTTTATGGATTTCAGGTCAAAATGGAGATGAAACGAGAAAAATGGGAAGATTATTGGGTTTTTAATGCTAAATTGGATTCATGATCTTGGCTTGGGACTTGGATTTTATTGTAGAGCTATTCCTTAGCTTTCCGTAACATCTTGAATCGTCCCGATCGAATTTCATATGAAAAAGTTATGACCTTTTTACCAAGCGGAAGTTGAAACCTCAGAGTTTGAAAGTTGCAATTTACATAGCAGTCACTTGGAGCCGATTTCAACCTTGATCAAATCATAATCTATTAATTCTCAAAGAATAAAAGTTGTAGACCTCGTCAACAGCTTCGATTTGACAGGTAGCAGGCCCTGTAACTCTTCCTGGATCAAAAGATATGATCATTTTACCAAAGGATGTCGCAGCAGAAAATAGAAGTGCGCCCCAGCGCATTTTTGTGAAGGAAAAATGCCCCCTGGAGTAGACCACTCTAACAAACTGTGCCCCGACGAATTTTGTGAAGGAAAAGTGCGCCCCGGCGCAGATCTCTCTGCCAAACTGCTCCCCGACACGTTTTTATGAAGAAAACTGCGCCCCAGCGCGTTGTGCATCAGAAAAATAGTATTTTTGAGTTTTTGGGAAGTGTTGGACAGACTTCTAATGCAATTAGGATTGCAAACATATGGGTTTTGGGGGATTGTTTTAGACTTTATAAAGGGATGTAAGACCCAATATAAAGGGGATTATCATATATCATCTTCTACATTCATCAAAACCCTAGTTTTAGGGAATCAAAGCATGTCAAGCTAAACTACTCAATTCAATTCTGAAGGGATGTTGAACTTTATTCAAAATTAACGGTTTGAGCAAGTTTACTTTATTTATTCCTTCATATGTGAGATTTATTCTGATTATCTACATAAACTTCTTGTATGCTATACTATCTGATTAATTTGATATAGCCAGTTAGATTAATCTGATAAATATCATCTGCTAGATTGAGATATATATTAAGAAAACGATTTATATCTAATCATAAGTAGTAATTAATGATACTTGATTGTGGACAAGCTTTTGAGTATTGCTAAGGTTTTCAGAAGACAATTTCCTGATTGTGCAATTGTTGCTTGGAACAATCTTATTCTCATTCTTCATGCTTCTATTGTATTAAATCTAGACTGATAGTTATGGGTTATATGATAGTTAGGATCTTTTTTTGGCGATCGTCGCATTAGATTTACACATAAGGAGAATTTTGGATAATTAACGATCGCGGTTATCTAGAGTTGTTAATATCATTGAAGGATAAATATTGTAAAACTTGATTAATCCATGATTGTGAAAAGGTGATATTGACCTGAAGAATTGAAGATTTTTACTTATTAATATTTCTTTTAAATTTACTTTTGATAATTTAGTTATTCAAAACAAAACCCCCAATTCATTGGAAAATAATTGGATAGATATAAAACAATACACTCTCTGTGGGATCGATCATTGCTTTTTGTTATACTCATTCTTGTGATAGTAGAGAAGAAGTAAGGTATTAATTTAGGAGTGCTAACGATAGTTCTCATACATTTTAGTACTGCCAAGATGAATTACGTATCTCGAATAATGATCTTCTTGTAGAATCTCCTCTTTCAGTTCCAGTTCTGTCGGAACCCAAATTCTTCCTTCAAATCTAATTTCTCATTATGATCTTCTTCTTCTTTTTTCACATTCCTGATCTTTGAGTTGCGCTTCCTTGACTCTATCCAATAGATTTTAGCAAGTCTCTATTGAATACAACTTTCCCTTTGATTCTTTTGGAAGTTTAACTTCTATCTCATAATGTCTTAGCTATTCAACAGTTTTCCCCTAGTTGCATCGGAATCAAGTTTATTGATAACTCTCGTTCCTTTATTTTGACAACACAATTCCTGTAGATGTGCTCTACAGAAATCACTTCTTTATTTGTGACTTCTATATTCCTTGGAGTTTCTAAATTTGCTAGAGTCATTCCTAAATGCTTAGCAACCTCATAAGACACAAAAGAACAGGTTGCCCCGGAATCAAGCCTAAGCATTTATATTGTTGATCGGAACGATACTTGAAACTACATTCTTTGATGCCACCGCATCCTGCACTGTCATGTTGAAGGTTCTAGCAGTTGGTTTATTTAATGCAGCTAGACCAATTGTAGGTGTTTTGTTGCTGCTATTTCCCTTATCGCTGCCTTCACCTCCTGTTCCATTCTTTGGACAATTTCTGGCAAAGTGATCTGTAGACCCACATACAAAGCATTCAGAATTTTTCTTCAAATTTGGGCAGTTAGGAGAGATATGTCCCTCCTGTCCACACTTGAAGCAGACTGACTTTCCTTTCAAACAGATGTCCGAGTGACTTTTCCCACAATTTCTGCACGTCTCAAACTTCTTGTTTTGTTGATTCCCTTGAACACTCCCAAAGTTTCCAGAATTATTCCACTTCCTCTTATTGTTGTAATTATTGCCATCTTCGGTTTTGATTATTCCTTCTAATTTGCCCTTATTCTTCTTATCCCTATTATACATACCCCCTACTTCTTTACCACCCTCTGCTATTATTGCTTTCTCGAGGAGGGCGACAAAAGTCCTGATCTTTAACACTGACAGCTTGTTATAGATCCAAGGCTTCAAGCCTAACTCAAATCGTCTCGCTTTTCGTTCCTCCGCATCCACTTGGTGTGAAGCAAATCGTGCCAACTCGTGAAACTTTACTGCCTATTTCGCTACTGTCATATCACCCTGTTTTAGTTCAAGAAATCAAACTTCCATTCTGCTTTACATTCCGGGAGGAAATTAATTTTCAAAGAAAATTTTCTTAAATTTTGTCCATCTAATCACACTAATACCAGCTCTGGTCTTGTTTGCTTTCCACCAGAAATTTGCTTTCCCTTTGAGCATATAGGCGGCAAATGAAGTTTTCTGCCCCTTACCCACCCTTGCTATCTCAAAGGCTTTCTCTATTTATTTAATCCAAGACTGAGCCTTAATAGGCACAATAGTCCCTCTAAACTCTGGGGGTCCTACACTTTTGAAATCTTTAAAGCTAGCCAGGTGAACAGCTGGTGGTGGTACATTCGCATTAGGTTTAGAAAAATTCCTATTTTGGAAAGCTTCCATCATAAAATTTGCAAATTATTGCATAGGATTCTCTCAGCCTTCATTTCTATTTTCGTTCTCGTTATTAGCTTCTTCATTTCTAATCTCATTCTCATTATTAGCCCTTCATTAATATTTCTCCGTACCCTAGGTACCTTTCCTCCTCTAAACCTTGGTGGCATTTTATCTGTTTAATAAAATTTTATTATTATTAAACCATTTATTGCTTAAGCATTCATACATAATGTACAGCAATAACATTCATTGCAAACATATTTAATATCATTATATATTAAACATGCTTTTACATATGCCTAAAACATATCTGTCTTTGATAGCTCCTCTGGCTATTACATACTATAACATGTTCATTTGCTATATACATGTCATCTCTACCTTGTTATCAAAAGGTTTACATATTTCAATCCTTAACCATTATCAGGTTAGGATTTCCAAAATGATATCCCAGTATTACTATAAAAGTGGGATATAAGGTCATACTACTATAATTACAACATTTACATCATATATGTACACGAAGTGCTCCACAAAATCACATAGTGTCACATATCCTAACTCAATCGGCCCTGTCCCGACCGGCTGCTATGGTGCTAACACACTCATCCTCGATAATAGCAATTACCCTAGCACATGAAATAGAGTGCCTAAACTGACCGATCTCCTGCGGATAAGTCCAGACTTTAGTTTGTATACGTTCCATGGAGGTCGTGTATACGTAATTCAGTAGGTGCACCCTTTCTTTGTATGCCATTAACTCTCCACCCAGCTGCTGAATCCTATTATCTGCTAACTCCTGCCTATGCAAGTCAGCAGTCCTTGCATTCTCTAACTGGTGATAATTCATTTGCCAATCATAGACTTTAGCCTCAAAGAACTCAGCCCTATTTTCTGCAGTCTGTAGTCGGGCAGTCAAATCTCTGTTCTGATCCAATAGGTGATGGACCATTGCCCCCAGCTGAATCAGGGCCTCCTCCATCTCATGATGTATATCCTCAACTGTGTTGGCCTCTAAGGCCTCTTCTAAGTTATTCACGAAGACCTCGTCTTCATCATCAAATTCTATTAGGATAACCTGCTCTGGTTCAGGATTGCGAGCTATCAACTCATCCACCTCTATTGGATCATTCTGGACACCCGCTATCTATACACAACAAATAACTTGATTAATACATAATACAAGTTAAATATACACATAACAGATAACAGTTATTTTTAAATTATTTTCATTTATATTTTATAATGAACTTCCATAATTCATTTCTTTTCAAATTTATATGAGTTATTTATTTTCTGTCTGTCTTGCTAGCTTAAAGTTATAACCCAAAATTCACATCCTAAGGCTTCTAACTTAAAGCTCTGATACCAACCTGTGACGCCCTCAAATTCGTACTTGAAACCCTTATTCAGTGCTTCACGATATCAAGCATTCAACAAAATATAATATCAAACTTAATAAAGTTATTACATCAGAGTTCTGCTAATCCCAGGTACGTAGACCTTTAAGTGCTTATTACAGGATAGTTAAATATTTACAAACATATAAAATATCTATTACATCATATACCAGCAATTCAGTAGCTTTTTCTTTTCCTTTGTCTTTATTAGACCCTTCTACCGGAGCTTGATTAGCTGAAAACATTTATAACAAAGTAAGAATGAGCATTCAATTGCTCAGCAAGTAATAGCAT
Organism: Panax stipuleanatus; assembly: GCA_020205555.1. Lineage (NCBI taxonomy): Eukaryota > Viridiplantae > Streptophyta > Magnoliopsida > Apiales > Araliaceae > Panax > Panax stipuleanatus. Next base: position 19,967,172 of record CM035121.1, on the reverse strand, counting down.
TCTTTAATATCTCAACAATAAATAAATGTTTTCTTTGAGGCATGCTTTCACAGTGAAACAAAACTGTAAAGCAAATAATCTTGAATCATTCATATTTCTGGAATATCATATCAATATTGAACAGCCAAGAGGTCATAAGACCATAAACAAGATTTTTCTTTTCTTGAAAAGGTTCTATCAAAAATTTATCTGTGAATCGTCTTATCTTACGGGCATGGTGGGTGATCAACCCGTTATGCCCTGTATTGATTAATACTATCTTATTCATAACAATTTTTATGTTCAACGTCACCACCCCCAAAGTGCAATATAAAATATCCCATTTCAGGATTTGTTTATTCTCATACTGGAATCCAAACTATAACAATATAGTTGGATAACTTAAATCACTGCACAATAATATTTCAAGACTTATCATAAAGAAATTAAAATATTTTACATCTGTGTCTGACCAGAACAAATGGTTCAGACATACCTTCAACATGTTCATGCATATTGGATTTCATTGAATATACATGAGAATACATTAACCACTCTTTTGAAGCTGATTAGAATAAAAAGGTTATTTCACCTTGTATTATTCGTAAATAATGAGAGACAGTTCAGAATTTAAAGAATTTGTCCATATATGAATAATTCCAAAATACTTGTTCATTAAAGAGTAAGATTTAGATACTTTCCGCGTTCGTAGACTATTAACACAATTCAGCTTAACTCGTTCTCACAAAGTCTACACAATTATATTTGCATGTACAAGTATATTAGCCAAATATTCAAGTCACATAGCTTGTAGGTTCACATATCATATTCACTTTTGACATACTTGTATACATTTTTCAAATACCTTATCCACGTTCTTACAATAGCCATTTTTTTCTTTAATAGGTTTGACATAATCCCAGTTCATGAATCTCATATAATTTCAATTTATATTCCTTTTTGTATCTTACCATATGAATATATCATAATTTCCTTCATAACTTAAGTATTCAAGTTGAATATTCATGACTTGCTTGTGATTATAGTTTCATTATAGCACACTAATGCAATAGCTATTTTTGTTTTCCTTCCTTAAATTAAAACAGCCTTTGATTGGTCAAGTGTATCTATAGCAACTCAATGGCATAGCTTAGTGTGGTTTAGTAGCCCTTTGTTGACTCTCTGTGTTGATAGCCAAGCTTGGCTTGGCCCCGTAGGGCTTAGCTGAGCTTGGTGTGGCCTTGCAGCCTATAACCGTTCCACTGCGTTGGCAGCCAAATAATGTAACACATTTCAATTTGTTAGCTTTATATTATAGATTGCTAACCCATTATAGTTTCCACATGCAAGTTCATTGATGTCAACTGCTGCTGTAGCAGCCTCTTGCTGCCATTTTAAGCCAACTACTGCTGCTAGGGAGCAGCAGCTCTTACCCCTTTTCCTTGCTCACAGCTACATGTCCTTACCATCCTATTTCATGGCATTTTCCAATCTAAAGAGGATACATTTACCTATAACAGAGCACCAACAGTTGGGCACCTGCAGTAGTACAAATACACTGACTGAAAGCCCATAAGGTGCTCCCAGCCAATGCCATTCAAGGCCACTGCTGCTGGTACATGCTAATGCTGCTGCGCAGCAGCCCTTTTTCTTTGCCCTGTGCTTTGCTGAACCATATTTCCCCCCATTCTTGACCCTCTTGTGCTAAGTGTTAAATATTACATAACCAGTATTTATCCTTATTACAGAGAAGTACTACTTAGGCAAATTTAGAAGTCTAGTTATGCTAAAGCAGAGCTCAAGGGAAGCCCCAACTAATGCTACAAGGTTGCTGCTACCACCTGCTGCTAGTAACCATTGTTGCTGCCCAACAACAGCTCTTTCTCTCAGCCCCATTCTCTGCTACACTTTAATACATTAATGTTATGTTAACCTATCAACTGCAGTCCATAAAAAAATAACAACTAATCCATCCATGCGGCCAAAATAGCCCTGCAGTGCTGGCCGCTGGCTGTTGCTGCCAGCAGCAGGCTTGGCCTTGAGCAGCCCCCTCTCATCCCCATTCTTTTGATTTCCAAATCTCCTAGTGCATAAGTTCATTACCTCCAATTCTTTTACATGTTACAGATATTATAGAAGGTTAGAAGAAGAACATTCACCATTTCCATTTTAATTTTTTTGGACTGCTCTAACAGTATTCTAAGGTAGCTTGACATACAAAGTTTCATTTTTTCATTTTAGCTTAAAACTAAGTTTCGTTCTAACTTGACTAACTCAAATACTCTAATTATCATCATGTGTTGTATATATATATCCAGCCCAGGCTTTAATTCTATCAAATAACCAACTTTCAAGCAAAACAGTCCATTAGGGACTTTTATCAAACAACTAATGTGCACAGTTTAAAACTACTTTTGTCATAGCTATTTGCTTATGTAAGAAATCCATTTTATCACCCTTATTCCTCCACACAACCAACCTATCTTCTTGTGCCTAAACCAAACAATAACAGTTCCATAAACAACCATAACAGTTTACTATTCAACCATACATATGAATGTATAACAATTTCAGCAACTAACAAGTTACTATCTCTTCAAAAAGTTAATCTGAATTCTCATACATTCCGTATATATTCACATAGTTTCCTTATATGATTCAATTACTATACAACTAATATATACCCTCTAATTTTCAAGAAATCAGATAATAAACATCTTTCAAACATTATATCCAATACTTGGTACGTATAATTTAGAAGCTCAGTTTCATAAACTTTTAATATCCCATAATCCCAAGCTTCATAATCATTTTATCATCATATAATCAGCCAATTCAATTCGCACAAACATCATTCAAATCAATTTCATCAAGAACCCTCTTATTTGAATAAATACTCAACTACTCCTCAACTTATATACATAACAGGGATATAGATCAATACCTTTAGCTAGCTTGCTTATAAGTTTCCTTGCTATTCCTTAACCTAGATTCCATCTACACAACTCAGAACATAATATTTATGCTCGTTCTCTACTTTAACTGAAATAAGGAAACCAAAATTCTGGTAGAAGAGGTGGCGGGTGGACTGAGAATAGAAGGAGAACTTTGCTTCTTATAAAGAAAATTTCTTGTTCCTTACATATGTAGGTTTAGTGAGTATACATGTAGGATAGCTTCGTTGTTAATCTAGAATGCCTAGGAGTTAAACAGCTCCTGCTAAATCTCAGTTTATTAGATTTGCATATTACTAACCACAACACCTCATGCTAACATAATTGAAACTTGCACAACTCATGCTTAATGGTTTAGCTGAGAAGGTTTAATATCTTAAGGATTCGTTTTGTTGGGTTTGTACGTAACGCAATCATGCAATCAAATCACATAAATAGGGAGGAATCGTAAAAAACTAGGTTTTCAAAATTTATACAAACCCATTACCATGATCATTCTTGTGCATCAATTATCAATGAATGAAGAAGGAGAAAAATAGAATTATAACTTTGAAGATACAAGCTTCCTCAAGTACAAGTTCTACTCCTTTGATTCCTTTGATTCCTCTGTAGTGGCTCCTTCCCTTGATCAATGTCAGCCACCCAAATGTTTGGCCTCTAACGGTGATCCACCAAGGAAGATGAAGAACTCAGTAAGATGGGTTATTGGCTTAACCCTTGTTTCTATCTCTATAGAATATGTGTACTCCCAACTCTTGAAAAATTCACGTACCTTATTTCTGATATAAGATTCTCTTATATAGATATTAGGTTAACCGTCCTAATCCAATTAGAATAGGATTTTATTTAATTAATTAATTAAATACTTTTAATTAATTTATATCCTAATCTTTATTAGGATTGAGAGAGAGTACTGATATTATATTAATTCCTAAACTCCTTTAGAATTAAAATAATAATAATAATAATATTAATAAGACTCCTCTTATTAATTTATATTTAATATTTCTAAAATATTAAATAATAAACATTAAGCTATTTAATTTATTCTATCATCATAGATTAAATTAATTATACTTAATGCATTATTACTATCATGCCATTTTCTTCTTAAATAATTCTTCTTCCTTTTATGGTGTGACACTTTAGGTTCTCTATATTAAACCGGTTGTGAATAAATCAATTAGAACAATTCTAATCTTATTTAAATAAACAAATTAAACTAATAATCTATTTAAATAAATAACATTTATTCTACAATAGGGATAAGCCTCCCTAGCGATCAACGACTTTCTAGATAATATAGATTTCAACATTAATCATAAAAGAACCTGTGAGTTAATAGTTACCGTACAATTCAATCCTTCCACCATACAATGTCCCAATTAAATATAAGACATGGATTTACTGTCAAGTCTTAATTTATTTAATCATATGTATTTCGATTAGAAAATGCACAACTCCAAATAATGCAAATTAGAAACCTCTTTCTAATTTCATTCTACCTTGGCCAAGGATTCCTGAGTTGTCATTTAACGAATCACATAGGACATATCTCCTCTTTTACTAGAGGTGGTAGATTCTTTATTGATCATTCATTATCTCCATATGTAACTCATTATACCCAAGCATACCCTATATATGCCTTAAAAGGCCTTAAGGAATTAGTCAAAGTATAAATTGTTACATACAAGATACTATGATGATCTCAAGTCCAAGGATCACATGTACTACTATCACATTAGGAATTCCTATTGACAGGCGAGTAAAACTCCATTAGGTATTCTATAGCGAGTCACATTCAGTGAACTTATTCTCCAATAAGCACCTACATACTTACTTTAGTGTCTCCACACAAATGACCATGAGATCAGTCATCCTCATCCAATGAGCAAGCAACATATGTACCAATCTATCCGGATTTACTAATCCCCATTTTAGTAATTCCACAATTGGGAACTATTTTAGTTTTTAAGCTTTCTAAGAATTTAGATCTCATTATCATGATCTCATCATGATTCTAAAAGCATTGCTTAAAACTATGGGTTATTTATATATTATAAAAACAGCACCATATAGATAATTATATGCCTTAAATGAATATTTTATTAATAAATAAATAAGATTATTTACAAAGTATGTGCTTTATCATCATACATGATTGGCTTGTATGCACACTACTATCAATCTCCCACTTGCACTAAAGCCAATCGCCATGGTATCTCATACCCATCTTCTCTAAGTGACGATCAAACTGCTGTTGTGTTAGAGCTTTAGTAAATGGATCTGCAATGTTGTCTTGAGAGTCTACACGCTCCAAGGTGACGTCTCCTCTTTCAATGATCTCCCCGATCAAGTGAAATCGCCGCAACACGTGTTTAGATTTCTGATGAGACCTGGGTTCCTTAGCCTGTGCAACCGCTCCGGTGTTGTCACAGTATACGGGAACTGCTTCTCCAATGCTAGGAACCACACCAAGTTCAGTTATGAACTTCTTCATCCAAACAGCTTCCTTTGCAGCTTCACTTGCAGCTATATACTCTGCCTCTGTCACTGAATCAGCAACCGTTTGCTGCTTGGAACTCTTCCAACTTACTGCACCTCCGTTCAAGGTAAACATATACCCTGAAACAGATTTACTGTCATCTTGGTCTGTTTGAAAACTTGAGTCCGTGAATCCCTCGAGTTTTAATTCAGACCCACCGTAGACAAGAAAAATATCTTTAGTCCTTCTCAAGTACTTTAGGATATTTTTCACTGCCTTCCAGTGCTCTTCTCCTGGATTCGACTGGTATCTGCTTGTTACACTAAGTGCATGAGCAACATCCGGTCTAGTACATATCATACCGTACATGATGGATCCTATTGCAGAAGCATAAGGGATCTTACTCATACGGTCTCTCTCCTCAGGTGTCTTTGGGGCCTGTTTCTTGGAGAGATTTATTCCATGGCTCATCGGCATGAGACCTCTTTTGGAATCTTCCATACTAAACCTCTTTAGCATCGTATCAATGTACGTTCCTTGGGATAAGCCGAGCATCCTTTTAGATCTATCTCTATAGATCTTTATCCCCAAAATATAGGATGCTTCACCCAAGTCCTTCATGGAGAAGTTTTTAGATAACCAGATTTTAATGGATTGTAACATAGGAATGTCATTCCCTATCAGTAATATATCATCAATATATAATACAAGGAATGATACTGCGCTCCCACTAACCTTCTTGTATACACATGGTTCATCCTCGTTTTTGATAAAATCAAACTCTTTGATTGTCTCATCAAAACGAATGTTCCATCTACGAGAAGCTTGCTTCAACCCATAAATGGATCGCTGTAGCTTACAGACTTGATTTGTTCCAACTTTTGAAAAAAATCCCTCTGGCTGTGTCATATACACATCCTCCTCAAGTTTCCCATTGAGGAAGGCCGTTTTCACGTCCATCTGCCAGATCTCATAGTCGTTGTAAGCTGCAATCGCAAGCAAAATCCGAATGGACTTGAGCATGACTACTGGTGAGAAGGTTTCATCATAGTCAACTCCTTGTCTTTGTTTGAAACCTTTTGCAACCAGTCGGGCCTTATAGGACCTTTCCGTCTGCTCCAGTCTTTTTCTTAAAAACCCATTTACACCCAATAGGTTTAATACCTTCAGGTGGTGAAACCAAAGACCATACTTTGTTTTCATACATGGAGTCCATTTCGGATTTCATGGCTTCAAGCCATTTCCCTGAGTCTTTATTACTCATAGCCTGTTCGTAATTCAATGGATCATCATCATTCATGATGTGTACCTCATCGTCATCCTCTATAACGAATCCATACCTCTCAGGTATCTTCGGTACTCTTCCAGATTTACGAACATGGTGTGGTACAGTAGGTTCTTCTACTTGGTTAGGTCCTGACTTTGGTCCGTGGTAACTTGTGGTTCTTGAACTTCTTCAAGATATATCTTGCTCCCACTGACCCCTTCATGGATAAACTCTTTCTTCAAGAAGGTATCATGTTTCGCAACAAACACCTTTTGATCAGTTGGATGATAGAAATAATACCCTACGGTTTCTTTAGGGTATCCCACAAATCTACACTTATCGAATTTAGTCTGTAGCTTATCATTTTCAAACTTTTGACATAAGCTGGACAACCCCAAGTCTTAACATGCTTAAGATTTGGTTTCCTCCCTTTCCACATCTCATATGGAGTCTTTGGGGTGGATTTGGTAGGTACCTTGTTAAGTAGGTATGCAGCCGTTTCTAGGGCATATCCCCAGAAGAAAATTGGAAGGTCGGTAAAACTCATCATGGATCGAACCATGTCCAACAGTGTTCGATTTCTCCTTTTCCTTTTCTTAATTTGTTCAATTTGAAATATATTTTCTTGTAAGTCAAGTGTATAAAGTCCATTTCGCAAATTTCCAATACCATATAAAACATCGTCTTTATAAATAGAACAACCATTGTTCTTTATAATAACGTCAAAACCTTCCATATCCAATACAGAAATTGAAATAATGTTTTTAATAATATTCGGAACATAATAACAATTATTAAGATAAATGGATTTGCCCGAAGGCATTGCTAAACAATAAGTTCCTATAGCTAATGCAGCAACTTTTGCTCCATTTCCCACTCGTAGGATCACCTCATCTTTGTTCAGCTTTCTACTTCTGACCAGTCCCTGCACAGTATTACATATGTGAGAACCACAGACGGTATCCAATACCCAAGTAGAATTATGACTTTCAGAAAAATTAATTTCAATCATAAACAAACCTTGATTGGAAGTCGAAGCTTCTCCAAGCTTCTTCTCTGCTAGAAACTTCTTGCAGTTCCTCTTCCAATGTCCCGGCTCATTCCAATGAAAGCACATTCCTTTAGCTAGTTCAGGTTTCTTTTGCTCCTTTTCTTTCCCTTTTCCCTTAGCATTCTTAGATTTCTTCTTTTCAGAAGACACCTTGGGCCACTTCCTTTTATTGGAAGAATCCACCATCAAGACATGGTTCTTCTTGGATGAGAAGTGACCTTCTGCAGTTTTCAGCATGTTAAGCAGCTCAGGTAAGCTGACATCTAGCTTATTCATGTGAAAATTAACCACAAACTGCGAGAAGGTCTCAGGGAGTGACTGCAAGACCAAGTCTTGACTCAACTCCCCATCCATGACGAACCCAAGCTGTCCAAGGCGTTCAATCAAATTGATTACCTTCAGAACATGAGTCTCGGCGGCAGTGCCCTCGGTCATCCGAGATCGGAAGAGCTCCTTAGATATCTCATATTTAGCAGTCCTACTCTGTTCACCATACAACTCCTTGAGGTGAAGCAGCATAGCAGGAGCATCCATTTTTTCGTGCTGACGCTGAAGCTCGTTATTCATGGATGCGAACATGATGCATTGAGCCACAGATGCATCATCTTGCCACTTATTGAAAGTGGCAATCTCTTCCTCAGAGGCTGTTTCTGAAACAGATTCAGGGATAGTGGAATTTAGGACATAAGAAATCTTTTCAGCAGTGAGAACAATTCTCAGATTTCTTAGCCAGTCCTCATAATTCGGGCTAGTAAGCTTATTTGCATCAAGTATGCTTCGTAGTGAGATTAGTGATTTTGACATTTTTAAAATTCTGCATGTGAAAAGACAACATTTTAGCAAACATTCATTTTATTAACTTTGCATACCAAAATAAATTTAGGTCTTTATTTTAAATTGGTATCTCCCACTATTTTCATCAAACTATATTACCCTCACTCATATAGTTCGGCAACATCTAATTAAAGATTTGCTAGTGAGATTAAGGATCCCATTTCAAATGTATATAACCTTGTGGATAGCACAACAAGCGATATACAAATAAATAGGTAGACAACTCTTGTCACTTACATCACCATGTAACTCCTTTTATTTTGCCTCTTAAATCATAATGGTCATGTGTGTGCACATCCGAACTAAAATGATTTAAGTTAAGTCCAACCTAGCACTTCCATAAATTCAAAAAAGAAAAAATTTCGTCCTTGTGGATAGCACAACAAGACTAGATCGTTCAATTTTTTTGATAAGCATCAAATGTGATTAATTAACATCTTAAATATTCAATACTCGCATTGTGGATAGCACAACAAACTCATATTAAATATTTAATACTCTATTAACTAATCATGCTAGAAGGCGACGTTCGATATTCCAAATATCATTTGAGCGCTTCAGACTTAATAATATTTATTTGAGGGGTTTATTATTATTTGTCTCATCTTTTTAAGCGCGCATGCACATATATATATAAAATACGCGTCATTTTATTAAACATGCGAAGCATGTTTGTATAAAATATAATATATATAATATTTAGCATGCAATATAGAATACTATATTCTACCCGGATTGATTATGGACTTTTATTCTAGTTTGGTTCACTAGAGCCACTAAGTGAACCAAAAGGTCAAACCTAGGAGTGCAAAAATTTAAATTTAAACGTAACTGTTACATTTAAACCCGGGCTCCATACAAACGGGTCTTCACGCGCTCCTTGCTCCTTGGTCACCAGTTTCTTCAAGATAATTCTAACTATCTCTATTACATAAATTATTTTTAAATAGAAACTTTGATCAGCAGTCAAGGAAAAGTACATAGAAGGGAGATAGAATTTTACACCGAGAATAAAATCAGAGAAGACGAGGTACGCAGACCCCATTTTATAAAACACATACATTTAAGCATTCATCCAAAATAAAATCCAATCACATTGGTCATAGTCCATAATCAATCCCTTTTATTACCATACATATCATCATACGTATCGATAAAACTTATTCATCTCATGAAAGTAAATTCATTCCATATATGTATTAATATCAGTTAATGGGCAAAAGTTTGCTAAACTTTATTTTTTTGGAAAAATAAACTCCTTTATTTCATTCAAAAAATAATTCCAAATTAAACTCTTTAATTTTAGCAATTCTGAAATCTCATTTCATATAAAATAAACATCTTTATTTTAAACCTTTATTAATTAAATAAATCATTCATTTAATTAAATAAAACAAAAAAAAAATTCAGATTCTGTTAGTGGCGCAGCTGCGCCAGGAATATAAAAAGAACCAGCGCAGCATGAAAAACCAGGCCAAGACACCGGCGCAGCTGCGCAGCAAGAAGGCCAGGAACCGGCGCAGCTGCGCAGCATGAAAACCAGCACAGGACAATGGCGCAGCTGCGCAGCAAGAAGGCCAGGAACCGGCGCAGCTGCGCAGCTTCGCAGAATCAGAAAAAATTTTGTTCCCCAGAACTCGATCCAATCGCATATTATACATGTATGGAATCATATAGACTGATAATTAGCACAAGATTGGCTCTGATACCACTGTTGGGTTTGTACGTAACGCAATCATGCAATCAAATCACATAAATAGGGCGGAAGCGTAAAAAACTAGGTTTGCAAAATTTATACAAACCCATTACCATGATCATTCTTATGCATCAATTATCAGTGAATGAAGAAGGAGAAAAACAGAATTATACCTTTGAAGATACAAGCTTCCTCAGGTACAAGTTCTACTCCTTTGATTCCTTTGATTCCTCTGTAGTGGCTCCTTACCTTGATCAATGTCAGCCACCCAAATGTTTGGCCTCTAACGGTGATCCACCAAGGAAGATGAAGAACTCAGTAAGATGGGTTATTGGCTTAACCCTTGTTTCTATCTTTATAGAATATGTGTACTCCCAACTCTTGAAAAATTCACGTACCTTATTTCTGATATAAGACTCTCTTAGATAGATATTAGGTTAACCCTCCTAATCCAATTAGAATAGGGTTTTATTTAATTAATTAATTAAATACTTTTAATTAATTTATATCCTAATCTTTATTAGGATTGAGAGAGAGTACTAATATTATATTAATTCCTAAACTCCTTTAGAATTAAAATAATAATAATAATAATATTAATAAGACTCCTCTTATTAATTTATATTTAATATTTCTAAAATATTAAATAATAAACATTAAGCTATTTAATTTATTCTATCATCATAGATTAAATTAATTATACTTAATGCATTATTACTATCATGCCATTTTCTTCTTAAATAATTCTTCTTCCTTTTATGGTGTGACCCTTTAGGTTCTCTATATTAAACCGGTTGTGAATAAATCAATTAGAACAATTCTAATCTTATTTAAATAAACAAATTAAACTAATAATCTATTTAAATAAATAACATTTATTCTACAATAGGGATAAGCCTCCCTAACGATCAACGACTTTCCAGATAATATAGATTTCAACATTAATCGTAAAAGAACCTGTGAGTTAATAGTTACCGTACAATTCAATCCTTCCACCATACAATGTCCCAATTAAATATAAGACATGGATTTACTGTCAAGTCTTAATTTATTTAATCATATGTATTTCGATTAGAAAATGCACAACTCCAAATAATGCAAATTAGAAACCTCTTTCTAATTTCATTCTACCTTGGCCAAGGATTCCTGAGTTGTCATTTAACGAATCACGTAGGACATATCTCCTCTTTTACTAGAGGTGGTAGATTCTTTATTGATCATTCATTATCTCCATATGTAACTCATTATACCCAAGCATACCCTATATATGCCTTAAAAGGCCTTAAGGAATTAGTCAAAGTATAATTTGTTACATACAAGATACTATGATGATCTCAAGTCCAAGGATCACATGTACTACTATCACATTAGGAATTTCTATTAACAGGCGAGTAAAACTCCATTAGGTATTCCATAGAGAGTCACGTTCAGTGAACTTATTCTCCAATAAGCACCTACATACTTACTTTAGTGTCTCCACACAAATGACCATGAGATCAGTCATCCTCATCCAATGAGCAAACAACATATGTACCAATCTATCCGAATTTACTAATCCTCATTTTAGTAATCCCACAATTGGGAACTATTTTAGTTTTTAAGCTTTCTAAGAATTTAGATCTCATTATCATGATCTCATCATGATTCTAAAAGCATTGCTTAAAACTATGGGTTATTTACATATTATAAAAACAGCACCATGTAAATAATTATATGTCTTAAATGAATATTTTATTAATAAATAAATAAGATTATTTACAAAGTATGTGCTTTATCATCATACATGATTGGCTTGTATGCACACTACTATCACGTTTGGTTCGTAACATCAATATAACCCATTTTATTAACCTCCGTACTTAACGCTTAACATATAATGCATTTTATATATTCTAAATACGTTCCAAAAATTCGGATAAAATATCCATAAATCATTGCATTAAAACGGAAGCTATTTATCAAATAAAAACATTTTATTTAATAAATTAAATTCTTATATTAAAATAATTTATCTATCATAAATTACTTTAATATACACAAAAAATATACCCTCTACAATATAATTTTCTTCCCACAATTACTTACACAATAAATATATATTCTAATATATTTATCACATTGCATATTATACGTAACACATCTTACACCGCAAACAAATAATATATGCAGTATCATACCACTTGTTAAAATAAAAATAAAAATTTATTTTATTAAACTTCTATTTTATTTACTAGGAAAAATGCAATCGCTACATTCTTTCCCCTTTATAAAGATTCCGTCCTCGGAATCGCAAAATAAAATTATGCGAACAATTGCGGATAATTCTCTTTCATTTTCTCTTCCAACTCCCACGTTGCCTCTTCGGCGTTGTGGTTTCTCCATAACACCTTTACTGAAGGTATTATCTTATTTCACAAAACTTGTTCTTCCCTATCCAATATTTGAATATAAATTTCTTCATAGGTTAAATATTTTTCAAATTGGATAGGCTCGTTTTCTATCACGTCTTTATACTCTGGCGTGTGTGGTTGTAAGACCGACACGTGAAATACATTATGAACATGTTCCAGTCCTAAGGGTAAGGCCACTTCATAGGCTACTTCTCCTACTTTTCATAAAATCTCAAACGGCCCTGATAGGTATTAAAATCTTCAGTCTTATTTTGATAATAACAATTAATTATATTTTTACCTAAAGATTATATTTATTCATTTATTATAAAGATTATTTTCATTTGAATTAATTTTGATTAACCTTGATATAACAAAATTATCAAGTGTTAAATAAATTAATTCATACATTCATATATCTCAAGGCAAGGAGATCCATCTACACAGAGGGCAAAAAGTTTTCTTATACTATTATATACAAATTTTTGGATGAAACATTATGATGTTTTAAACATATATGTAACATACATTGAGTATAAGACTCGTGCAAGTTTCGGCAAGATTAAACTGAGACACTCTTTTTGGAACTAAAAGCATTGCAAAGCATTTAATGATATAGGCATACATGATCATCATGAAATACTTTAGACTTTGATCGAATTTGGCTTTTAGGGCATTTATATACATGCATGTTTTTATACTATACATTCGGATGGAGCATTAGCATAATTAATGCTACCTATATTGGATAGATGCTAAGATTGTGTGAGATTTTGTGCAAGGATTTGAGATATGCTGAGATTGTGAGTATATTGACCGAATTAAATGTTCATTAAGGAAGCACAAATTTGATCCGTAAGTATTTTATATAGTGATCCGTGTGCATTACATCTCATCCAAACCATTGATTTCAAATCAGATAAATCTCTTCCGTCTATTACAAAAACAGATTTCAAAATTATCATTTTGCCCTCGATCTTAAAAATCTATAAATAGGGAGGTTTTCATTCATTTGGTTTTTACCAATTAAATTAAAAAAGAAAAGCTTACTCTCCTTGCCTACATACTCTCTCTCTCTCTCTAAAAAGCTTACAATCTCTTCTTGTCAAAAAGTTCTGATTACTTACGAAGGAAAAATTGGTCTAAGTAAATTGAGATAAGTCATTTATTTGAAGTTATATAGATTATCTGTGACGCCCCCAGAATAGGTCCAGTCAACACAAACCATTCTGAGTCGCCAAATACATGGTACAAAATTCAAATACAAACTTTTATATCACACGGTCGTGCAAAATACGACCACACAACTGTGAGTGTCAATACAAATATGTAGAAAATATTAACATTCAAACTAAGTCCTCTTTATAATTATTATCACACTATTTATTAGAAATAGTGAGGACTACTACTGCTCTAACTCGGACCATCACTCTGTCCCCCGACTAGTTCTTGCGACATTCTCATTTCCTGAAGATGACAATAGATGAAAAGGGTGAGCTCAACTAGCCCAGTAAAGAATATTATGACTAAGATAATGGAAAATAAATTATCGTTAGTCTTCAACAGATCAAATAAAATATTATACAACAAGTTTTAGATCAATATTCGCAGCGAAAATAACCATTCATTAGAAGAGTTAAGTAGAGAATGAAGTCTACTATCTTCTATGATTTAAAAGTTCATCATCAATATTTTATCCCTATAACATCAATCAATATACATCTCGAATCAAATATTCATCTTTGCACTACGGCCAAAGATATTCATTTGTATCACCAGTGGTCATGCTCATCTCAACACCTGTCCATCTTTACACTACGGCCAAATATATTCTTCAGGTAATCATTCATCTTTGCTATACAGGCCAAAGATATTCAGTTATATCACCTTTTAGGACTGAGGATGATGAAAAACATTTTAAAAAACGAATCCAGTGAGATAAAGGACAGAGATCAAGGATTCGTATTTTAGTTTATCCAATTCAAAAATATTTCGTAATAATCAAATGTGGAGCAAAATTCAAGAATAAAGCTCAAAACTTAGATCCGATCAAAGATAGGAACCTTAACAAGCAACTTGGACAAATAGAAAAAAATTTAATTTTTTCGTGAATAGTGCCGTATACGTGAATAGTGCTGTATACATGAATAGTAATTCTGACGAAAAAAGTAAGAATTTCATAATAAAATCCATGCCAATATTTTAGTATAATGATATTGAAAAGAATAACATCATTTATGAAAGAAAATAACATCCCTTACCTCAAAAGAATAGTACTTCTGACTGGAATATCGGATATAATACCGAAGGAAACTTGCACCGAATAGTAACACTCAAAGTATCTAAATACTCACAAAAATACGCTCGATATTATAGAGAGAGAAAACTTCTGATTCTGGTGTGATTTTCAATTCTAACCTAAGCACCCTATTTATAGAAAAAGCTTAGGATGCCAAAGTAGACTTTTTAATAAAATAATATTTTTTTAAAAAAAAAATTCCGCCCGCCTGTTGACCCAAAAGCCATCAGCCACCAGTGGGGCCCACCTCCCATTAAAAAAATATTTATTTTCTGAAACTTCAATAATTCATAATAAATAGCCCTTTTGTCAGAAAAATATAAATTCTATGTCATTTTCATAGGAAATTTAATTCTCTACAACTTTGTAGAAGGAAGTTTTTCCAAATTCCAAACATAAATTATCTGAAATCCATAAACGGATGATTTTTCACACTAAAATACTGATAAAAACACATCAGCACTAATTCCTTCTTTTATATCCACAAAAAAAATATTTTCTTATCATATAAATTAATAATTAATTATTCACAAATAATATTACAGAACTATAATATTGACAACCAAGTCGTTCCAAGGAAAGAGGGGGCCTTCAGGTAAGGATTTCTCCTTATTGGCGCGCAATTAAATAACCCCTCCTAGACAGAACTTCCTTAGACATTGTCAATAATGCTATCTAATAATATTATTCAAATAATATGAATTATTAATTTGATAATGTGAAATACTGTGCAGTGACAATTATTGAATCAATAATACAAAATATCAATGGTAGCAATTATTGAATCAATCATATAAAATAGCAACGTAGCAATTATTGATATAAAATATCAATGTAGCAATTATTGAACTAATAAAATATCATGCAATTATTGAATCAATAATATAGAATATTGAACAGTAATTACTGTAATAATTATCGAGTAAGTGACTTCTTACGTAAAAACCAATAATTCAAAATACTGTGCAATATCGTGTGCTACTGTGCACAACGCGTATTACTATATTTTCATCACCGGATATTTCAACAGTTTAACCGTTATTTATAAAAAGGTTATTTCTGTCGCTTTCTATATCCGACAGTTATTCCGTTGTGGGGCCCACAAATAGCTGCGCCGTCGTACGAATATTCCCCGACAACAAGAATATTCCACGACCAAACGAATACTCCCCAACAACAATGAATATTTTATAATCACTTGCTCATTTTGAAATATTTGCACATTTAACCCATAACTTTTCACATTTATCAAATCAACACCTTACTATTTCTAAATAATATATAAAGAAAATTAAATCTTTATTCATAAAAGTTGGGGTCTTACAACCTCCCATCCTTATAAAATTTCATCCTCAAAATTGACGTACGTACCTGGTATGTTGAAAAGGTGAGGATACCTCGCTTTCATTTTCGATTCCAACTCCCAGGTCATTTCCTCAATTTCATGATTTCTCCACAAAACTTTAGCTTGAGGTATAATTTTCGAGCGTAGGACATGCTCCTTCCTATCCAAGATCTTGACAGGTACCTCCTCGTACGTTAAATCTTTGGCTATCTCGTCTAGTTTTAACTCAATAATGTGGTTTGGGTCTTTCACATATTTGCGAAGTACGGATATGTGAAAAACGTTATGAACACGAGACAGGCTTGGAGGTAAAGCGAGTCTATAGGCCACATTTCCTACTCGGTCAAGGATCTCAAATGGACCAATGAATCGTGGGTTGAGCTTTTCTCTCTTCCCGAATCTCATAACTCCTTTCCATGGAGCAACACGTAACAATACACGATCCCCAACATTAAATTCCACGTCCTTTCGATGAAGATCCGCATAACTCTTTTGTCGATCTTGTACGGTTTGTATCCGTTATCGGATCATTTGAATCTTTTTCGTAGTCATACGTAATAACTCCGGTCCCAACAATGTTGCCTCACCCACCTCATCCCAACACACTGGAGAACGACACTTTCTCCCATACAACGCTTCGAATGGAACTACGCCTATACTTGCTTGATAACTGTTATTGTAGGAGAATTTCACCAATGGTAAGTACTTATCCCAACTCACTTTGAAGTCTAGAACACAGAGTCTCAATAGATCTTCAAGAGTTTGAATAGTCCTTTCTGATTGTCCGTCTGTTTAAGGATGATAAGTCGAAATGAATCGTAAATCCGTGCCCATAGCTTTCTACAAACTGATCCAAAATCGTGTAGTAAATCTGGGGTCACGATCCGAAACTATGGATACTGGCATGCCATGCAATCTCACAATCTCCTTCACGTACATATGAGCAAGACGTTCAAGGGAATAAGTCTCTCGTATCGACAAGAAATGAGCAGACTTGGTTAATCTATCAACAATAACCCAAATCGCATCTATGCCTTGAGAAACCTTGGGAAGACCCATAACGAAATCCATCGTAATGTGTTCCCACTTCCATTTCAGAATTTCCAGTGGTTGCAATGGACCCTTCGGCACTTGATGCTCCGCCTTTACACGTTGACAAGTTAAACAACTCAAAATAAACTCCGCGATCTCTCTTTTTCATATTGCTCCACCAAAATGTATGTCGAAGATCACGATACATTTTAGTACTCCCAGGATGGATTGCAAACGGTGTGTTGTGTGCCTCCATCATGATTCTATACTTCAAGTCGGAATCGTTAGGAACACAAAGTCTGGAGTTCACTCGAAGTACTCCCTCTTCATCGATTCTTGCTTCTGGAATGGCACCTTCTTGCACTTTCTTCTTCATCTTCATCAACTCCGGATCCGTAGCTTGAGCAGCTTTAACTTTATCAATCAAAGCTGGTTCTACGCGTATACTTGGCATCATCGCACTCGTTCCCGCATATGACCTTCTACTCAACGCGTCAGCTACCACGTTCACTTTTCCAGGATGGTATTGGATGGTATGATCGTAATCTTTCAACAACTCAAGCCAACGTCGTTGCCGCATGTTGAGTTCCTTTTGAGTGAAGAAATATTTAAGGCTCTTATGATCCGTATAAATCTCCACTTTCTCCCCGTACAGGTAATGTCTCCAGATCTTCAACGCAATAACGACAGCTGCCAACTCTAGATCATGAGTAGGATAATTCCTCTCATATTCTTTGAGTTGTCGCGAGGCATAGGCTATGACTTTTCCATATTGCATGAGAACACATCCTAACCCTTTGCCCGAAATATCTCTGTAGATAACAAATCCATCCGAACCAGATGGTATTGTCAGAACAGGTGCCGAGATAAGTCTTCTCTTGAGCTTTTGGAAGCTCTTCTCGCATTCCTCGCTCCAAACGATTTTTGTATCTTTCCGAGTCAACTGAGTTAATGGAGTAGCAATTCGAGGAAATCCCTCAACGAATCTCCGATAATAACCAGCTAAGCCCAAAAAGCTTCGTACTTCGGTCACCGACTTAGGTTGCTCCCAGCCTTGTATTGCTTCAATCTTCGTCGGGTCAACAGATACTCCACATTTCGATACCACGTGCCCAAGGAAAGCTACTTCCTCAAGCCAGAACTAGCATTTCTTCAGCTTGGCATATAGCTTGTTCTCACGAAGTTTTTGAAGTACCAACTTCAAGTGGTGCTCATGATCTTCACGGCTTTTAGAATAGATGAGGATGTCATCAATAAAGACAATAACAAATTGATCCAAATACTCCTTGTATACACGGTTCATCATATCCATGAAAGCAGCAGGAGCATTAGTCAATCCAAAAGACATGTCTAAGAACTCATAATGCCCGTACCGAGTTCTGAAGGCAGTCTTCGAAATATCCTCAGTTTTAATCTTCAGCTGATGATATCCAGAACGAAGATCGATCTTTGAAAAGAATTATGCTCCTTGCAACTAGTCGAACAGGTCATCAATACGAGATAACGGATACCTATTCTTGATGGTGACATGGTTCAACTCCCGATAGTCAATACAAAGTCGCATACTCCCGTCTTTCTTCTTTAAGAATAAAACAGGAGCACCCCAAGGAGACGTACTAGGATGAATAAAATCGATGTCTAGCAACTCCTGTAGTTGGACCTTTAACTCCTGAAGTTCAATAGGAGCCATTCGATATGGGGTTTTAGAAATGGATTTTGTACCGGGTTTAAGGTCAATAAAGAATTCAACTTCACGTTCTGGGGGTAGACCGGGAAGTTCTTCGGAAAATACATCAGGAAACTCATTAACAACGAAAATATCATTCAAATCTGACGTATTTTGGTTTAAATCAGTGACATGAGCTAAGAAAGCTTGACATCCGTTTTTCAACAA
The DNA here is from genome assembly GCA_020205555.1 of Panax stipuleanatus. Lineage (NCBI taxonomy): Eukaryota > Viridiplantae > Streptophyta > Magnoliopsida > Apiales > Araliaceae > Panax > Panax stipuleanatus. The sequence goes on along the minus strand of CM035121.1, from coordinate 19,947,946 downwards.
ACGAATAGCTTTGTGACTTGAAATGATATTGACTGATTTTAGTGGTTTGGATTCGCACAACAGGTTGATTAGGAATATGAAAACTAACAACCTTACGAAAACAATCAATTTTGGCATGGTAAGTGGTTAACCAGTCAATTCCTAAAATCACGTCAAATGCAAGTATTTTCAAAGATATAAGATCAACAGGTAAGGTAAGGGTACCAATCTGAATCAAGCAAGATTTGTAAACTGTGGATGTAATAAAGGTTTCTCCCAACGAAGTTTCAACAGATAAGTCAAAGTCTAATTTATCAGAAGTCAAGTTCAAACGTTGAGCACAAGTAGGTGAAATAAAAGAATAGGTAGCACCGGTATCTAACAAGATGTAAACTTCGCAAGAGTTTATGATTAGCTTACCCGTAATCACCTCATGTGGATTTCTCGCGTTTTGGGCTGTCACGACAAACGCTCTTCCAGAAATCACCGACTTTGACTTGTCCGAAACCACCTTGGGAATCACCACCCCCGCTGGACTTGGTTTCGCTACAGGACAATCTCAAGCTATATATTCTTCTTTTCCACAGTTATAGCGTGCTTTGAATTGTTGTGGGCAGTTTGGGCTGTTGTGTCCCTCTTTCTAGCATTTATAGCATACGACCAATGGTCGTTCTCCTCCCCTAGAAACAGTTGATGCTGGTGCTGATGTTGACGTCTTCACGTTCTCATTGTTCTACCTTCTCTTCTTGAAATCTCCTCCCGATTCGCTTTTTCTACTATCATGGCCACGATTACCACTGGAGTGGTTACCGCTTCTGTCATACTTTCTTCCCCGCTGGTTGTCATTGCTCCGATGACTGCTGCCACCGGTACGACCTTGGTTGTTGTCCCTTGGTTGAATATAATCACTATCTCGTTCTAACAACTGGGCCCTGTTCCCTACATCCGAATACAGAGAAAATTTGTGAGAAATGAGGTATTGACGTATTTCGGGTTTCAAACCTCTCAGAAACATCCGCGTTATACGTTCCTCATTCTCCACCAAATGAGGTGCAAACCTGGACAACTCCGCGAACTTAGCCTCGTACTGGGACACCGTCATGTTATTTTGTTCTAGTCTGATAAACTCTACCTCCTTCATATAACGAATATTTTTAGGAAAGTACTTGTCATTGAACAATTTTTGAAACGCTTCCCAAGACATCTTAAGTGCGGCAGGCTGGGTACGCTTCACGAATTTCCACCAGTAATCTGCCTCTCCACGGAACATAAACGTGGCGAATGGAACCTTCTGTTCCTCCGTGCATCCCAGGACATCAAATATCTTGGTAATTTGCTTAACCCACGTCTCCGCCTTGATCGGATCCTGCTTTCCCTAAAATTCTGGTGGTCCCAACTCTTTGAACTGCTTGGTAGTGACAATTCGCGTGTTGTTATTATCTCCACCTGTATTTTGCACACGAGTTTCCCTCGTCTGGTTTTTCATGAACTGCAAAAAACTTCTAAACATCTTATTGTTTATCGTCTGATCAGCGTTGTTTTCAGGATGAACATTGCCTTCCTGTTGCACGTTCTCCTGGTTGGTGATTAAAGGTGTCTCCACGGTCTCATTCACTTCGTTATTAACATTCTCAGCTGCCATTCTCAAATACTGTCATAAAACAAGGGTTAATTAAACAAATTAACATATCACATATTAACCCTATGCTCCGACTAACCAATTAAATACCACATAAGCTTAGGTAGGACATACTAGTGAAGGATTTACTCGTCTCACCCCTCCTAGTTCTATTCTCCGATCTCCGCCAGAGATCATATCCCTAAGCTCTGATACCAACTGTGACGCCCCCAGAATAGGTCCAAGCAACCCAACCCATTCTGAGTCGCCAAATACATGGTACAGAATTCAAATACAAACTTTTATATCATACGGTCGTGCAAAATATGACCACACAACTGTGAGTGTCAATACAAATATGTAGAAAATATTAACATTCAAACTAAGTCCTCATTACAATTATTATCACACTATTTATTAGAAATAGTGAGGACTACTACTGCTCTAACTCGGACCATCACTCTGTCCCCCGACTAGTTCCTGCGACATTCTCATTTTTTGAAGAGGACAATAGATGAAAAGGGTAAGCTCAACTAGCCCAGTAAAGAATATTATGACTAAGATAATGGAAAATAAATTATCGTTAGTCTTCAACAATTCAGATAAAATATTATTGACAACAAGTTTTAGATCAATATTCGCAGCGGAAATAACCATTCATTAGAAGAGTTAAGAAGAGAATGAAGTTTACTATCTTATATGATTTAAAAGTTCATCATCAATATTTTATCCCTATAACATCAATCAATATACATCTCGAATCAAATATTCATCTTTGCATTACGGCCAAAGATATTCATTTGTATCACAAGTGGTCATATTCATCTCAACACCTGTCCATCTTTACACTACGGCCAAAGATATTCATCAGGTAATCATTCATCTTTGCTCTACAGGCCAAAGATATTCAGTTATATCACCTTTTATGACTGAGGATGATGAAAAATATTTTAAAAAACGAATCCAGTGAGATAAAGGACAGAGATCAAGGATTTGTATTTTAGTTTATCCAATTCAAAAATACTTCGTAATAATCAAATGTGGAGCAAAATTCAAGAATAAAGCTCAAAACTTAGATCCGATCAAAGATAAGAACCTTAACAAGCAACTTGGACAAATAGAAGAAAATTTAATTTTTCCGTAAATAGTGCCGTATACGTGAATAGTAACCCCGACGAAAAAAATAAGAATTTAATAATAAAATCCATGCCAATATTTTGGTATAATGATATTGAAAAGAATAACATCATTTACGAAAGAAAATAACATCCCTTACCTCAAAAGAATAGTACTTCTGACTGGAATATCGGATATAATACCGAAGAAAACTTGCACTGAATAGTAACACTCAAAGTATCTAAATATTCACAAAAATACGCTGATAAGTACACAATATTCATGATTTTTTATTCCTTTACATTTGATTTTATTACATGTTTCATGTGTATATGAGCTTAATAAGTTGTTTATTATTTTCAGGTGAATTAAAGCTAAAAGGATGAAAACAAGTTGATTTGGAGTTGAATTGAAGAGGAGTTTGATCAACAGTTGACTTTCTCAATATTTGGAGATTCCTACATGGAATTGGATTGATATTACTATTAGAATTAGGACTTCTTTGGACTGAGATTTTATTTCCTTATTAGATTCTATTTCTTTATGGAAACTAGTTATGTTTTGTAATTCCTATTAGGATTTGGATTCCTAGTTCTCATAGGATTTAGGTTCTTGTCTAGCACTATAAATAGAGGATGATAGTTAAGGTTTTATTCATTCAATCTTCTACCAACTATCATACCTCATTGAAGTGCAGACTTAGAGCATGTCAGGCTAGTTTCTTTATTCAGTTCTAAAGGGAGGTGGAACCTTGTTACAAGTAATTAATTAATTGAGTATTATTATTTATTCCTTCTTGTATGAAATTTCTTCTGATAATCTGTTTTCATTGATTGCATGCTAATTGATCTAATTAATTTGATATGGCCAATTGAGTTAATTTAATCATTATCATATGCTAGATTAAGATTGGTATTACGTGTAATTGATATCTGTCTTCATCACAAGTAGTAAATTAGTGATACTAATTGTGGACAAGCTTTTGGGTATTGCTAAGATTATCAGAAAACAAGTTAAACAAATCGAGCTTATGTGTTTGTTGCTTGGATTAGCCTAATTCTCTATTTCTTAATGCTTCTATCATATTAAATCTAGAGAGCTTGTTCTAGGTTATATGCTAGTTGAATCTGGTGAAGAGCTTGTTTCATACAGTGAATATCTAAGGAGAATTTCGGATAGCAGAGCTTATTGTTATTTAGGGTTAATAGTTTCATTGAATGGTAAAGAATAATAACTTAATTAATTGATTGTTGTGCTTGGTGAAACTGAACTACAGAACTGAAGTTTTTACATATTTGGTTAATCTCTTTATTTAAATTCTGTTTTTCTTAGTTTAAAACAATTTCAAAAATCCCCCATCTTTATTTTCTGTTAAAATAGTAGAATAAATCTAAAACAAACTTGCTCTCTGTGGGATCGATCCTTGCCTACTACTGTGCTAATTATTTAAATTCGTGAAGTGAAAGTGAGGTTAATTTAGGAGTGTAAACGATAGCTCCCAAATTTTGGCGCCGTTGCCGGGGAGTGTTATTTGTTTTTATTTATTCTTTGTTTTCGTTTATTTTTATTATTTTCTTTTTATTTTATTTTTTTTTTCTTTTTGTTTTATGACTCAATCCTCTCACTCTAATTTTGATCAAGAGATAGAGAAAATTGCAGATACAAAAGAAGCTCTTGTTCCAATACTTAAAAAGGAAAAGATGGTGGTGCCGAACAACAACCGGACTTTAAAAGAACTGGCTTCTCCAGACCTTGATCATCCATCCCTGTGTATTAAATATCCTACCGTAGAAGTTGCTTTTGAACTTAACTACGGACTAATTCGCTTTTTGCCTATTTTTCGTGGTCTAACAGGTGAAAATCCATATACGCATCTAAAGGAGTTCCATATGGTGTGTTCCACGATGAAATCACAAGGAGTGTCAGAGGAGCAGATCAAACTTAGACTTTTTCCTTTCTCATTAGCAGATTTGGCTAAAGACTGGTTATACTATCTTCCTTCAGGATCGATACGATCATGGACTGATATGCAAAGGTTATTCTTGGAGAAGTATTTTCCTGCATCAAGAGTTGCCGATACAAGGAAGGAGATATGTGGAATTAGTCAGTTCAATGGAGAAACTCTCTACGAGTATTGGGAAAGGTTCAAGAAGTTGTGTTCCAGCTGCCCTCCCCACCAAATTGATGAGCAACACTTGATTCAGTACTTCTATGAGGGATTGATACCAATGGAAAGAAGTATGATCGATGCGGCTAGTGGAGGAGCATTAGTAGACAAGACACCGGAGGATGCAAGAAATCTGATTGCAAACATGGCTGCTAACTCACAACAATACGGAATAAGGAATGATCATGCTCTACAAAGGTTAACAACAGGAAACGTGCCGGTTGCAAAAGTATGTGGAATTTGCTCAAAATCAGGACATGCAACAAATGATTGTCCCATAGTGCAAGAGGATGTAATTGTTCATCAAGTTAATGCTGTGGGGACATTCTCCGGACAAAATCCACATCAATGTGATCCTTGGGCAGAAACTCACAATTCCGGATGGAGAGATCATCACGACTTGAGCTATGAAGTACCTGTCAATTCTGGGACATCTATGGAGGATATGTTCAAGGCATTCATGAGCCAAACACTACAGTTTATGAGTCAGACACAGCAGTTCCAGCAGGAGACAAGAACTTCTGTTCAAGATCTGAGGGATCAAGTTGGTCAGCTTGCAACCACAGTAGGGAAGTTGGAATCTCAAGGCTTCGAGGAGTTACCTCCTCCATTTGTTGAGAACTTTAGTACAATGGGATTTGACGAAGAGGAGCAGGAGGATTCAGGGCTTCCTTCAGGAATAGACAATATTCTAGAAGTTGATAAAGAGAAGGAACAAGAGGAAGAGAGGAATGATTTGATAAGTTCTACAGATCTCTACAAGAAGGATGAGGATTCATTTTCATCAATACAATTAACAGGAACAATGAGTGATACACACCATCAAACCTTTACTATGGAAGTGGACAATGCAAAATTCCAGTTCAACGCAGATGAGGCTAAGAGGTATCTTGGTAATTTTAAATCTGTTTTTGTTATTGATGTTGTGGATTATTCAGTGCAGAAATCTATTGATCGAATACAATTATACGAGGAGGATTTGGTGGCTGGAAAGGAGCAGGATCATGAAGTACACAATGTTCCTCAATTAAAGCAGAAACTGTTACCAGTCCACTTGAAGTTCACAACTCCGATTACATAGAATGAGAAGGATGATGTCAAGCCAATGACAATAAACAAGGGCAGCTTCTTGGGAGGCAACCCAAGAAATCAGATTTGATTTTCCTATCCCTTTACTATTTAGTTTTTTTTATTTTGCATATAGTTCTTTCTTCTTTGCATGATTTTCTTACATTGGGGACAATGTCAGGTTTGAGTGTGGGGGGGAATGATTTAGGTTTTTATTTTAGTTTTAGGGATATTTGATCTGCCAATTTTGAGAGGAAATAGGACCATCTTGATGCCTTTGAAAATTTTTGAAAAAAATTAGATTCCATGATTCTATTTGCCTATGTGTTCGAAGGTTAAGATCAATAAATGAGAACCAATGCTAAAAATTCAAAATCTGTTTAATGCTTAATTGGTTAATGATTGAGAAAAACTAAGTCATGATCTATAGTAATTGATTTAAATTGAATTTGTGTCTCATGAGCACTTGAACATGTGATATATGCTTAGTTGGCTAAGTTATCTATGGAGTTGTCTATGTGCACTAATCTCATGCTCTAGAACTATTGAACTGCTTAAGCTTTTTGCAGGACCATGTGAAAAAAATCAAAAAAGTTGGAAACCAGTGAAATTGTTGAAAAAGAAGCAAAAGAGAAGTCATGTGGTGGGATGAGATGGAGCGTAAAACGCACTTTCCCATAAACACTTGCGAATAAGTGAGATGGAGCATAAAATGCACTCACTTACAAAAGAATGATTGAGGAAGGTGAAACGGAGCATAAAATGCATTCACCGAAAATAAAAAAAAAATTTAATTAAAATGAAAAGATTCTGATAAAAAATAAAGCAGAAAAAATATGTTTTGAGTTTTTGAGTGGTGTGCACGATTTTTGCTCCATGATAACTAAGTTGAGTAAGTATGTGCATCATAGACAAGGGCATATGTGGTTACAATTTAACTTAATAAAACTCATTGGTGAAGTGGTGAGGTACTTATCTTGAGTTGATTGATGAAGCGTTGATCATGTTTTTGTGGGTTTAGTGTTGATAATCATGATTTGATCTTAAAATCTTTTGACGTTATGGTTGAGTAGAGTTTCTGGAAATTAAATTTTTAGTTTACACGAGGACGTGTAAAAGACTAAGTGTGGGGGAATTTGATAAGTACACAATATTCATGATTTTTTATTCCTTTACATTTGATTTTATTACATGTTTCATGTGTATATGAGCTTAATAAGTTGTTTATTATTTTCAGGTGAATTAAAGCTAAAAGGATGAAAACAAGTTGATTTGGAGTTGAATTGAAGAGGAGTTTGACCAACAGTTGACTTTCTCAATATTTGGAGATTCCTACATGGAATTGGATTGATATTACTATTAGAATTAGGACTTCTTTGGACTGAGATTTTATTTCCTTATTAGATTCTATTTCTTTATGGAAACTAGTTATGTTTTGTAATTCCTATTAGGATTTGGATTCCTAGTTCTCATAGGATTTAGGTTCTTGTCTAGCACTATAAATAGAGGATGATAGTTAAGGTTTTATTCATTCAATCTTCTACCAACTATCATACCTCATTGAAGTGCAGACTTAGAGCATGTCAGGCTAGTTTCTTTATTCAGTTCTAAAGGGAGGTGGAACCTTGTTACAAGTAATTAATTAATTGAGTATTATTATTTATTCCTTCTTGTATGAAATTTCTTCTGATAATCTGTTTTCATTGATTGCATGCTAATTGATCTAATTAATTTGATATGGCCAATTGAGTTAATTTAATCATTATCATATGCTAGATTAAGATTGGTATTACGTGTAATTGATATCTGTCTTCATCACAAGTAGTAAATTAGTGATACTAATTGTGGACAAGCTTTTGGGTATTGCTAAGATTATCAGAAAACAAGTTAAACAAATCGAGCTTATGTGTTTGTTGCTTGGATTAGCCTAATTCTCTATTTCTTAATGCTTTTATCATATTAAATCTAGAGAGCTTGTTCTAGGTTATATGCTAGTTGAATCTGGTGAAGAGCTTGTTTCATACAGTGAATATCTAAGGAGAATTTCGGATAGCAGAGCTTATTGTTATTTAGGGTTAATAGTTTCATTGAATGGTAAAGAATAATAACTTAATTAATTGATTGTTGTGCTTGGTGAAACTGAACTACAGAACTGAAGTTTTTACATATTTGGTTAATCTCTTTATTTAAATTCTGTTTTTCTTAGTTTAAAACAATTTCAAAAATCCCCCATCTTTATTTTCTGTTAAAATAGTAGAATAAATCTAAAACAAACTTGCTCTCTGTGGGATCGATCCTTGCCTACTACTGTGCTAATTATTTAAATTCGTGAAGTGAAAGTGAGGTTAATTTAGGAGTGTAAACGATAGCTCCCATACGCTCGATATTATAGAGAGAGAAAACTTCTGATTCTGGTGTGATTTTCAATTCTAACCTAAACACCCTATTTATAGGAAAAACTTAGGATGCCAAAGTAGATTTTTTAATAAAATAATATTTTTAAAAAAAAAAAATTCCGCCCGCCTGTTGACCCAAAAGCCATCAGCCACCAGTGGGGCCCACCTCCCATTAAAAAAAATATTTATTTTCTAAAACTTCAATAATTCATAATAAATAGCCCTTTTGTCAGAAAAATACAAATTCTATGTCCTTTTCATAGGAAATTTAATTCTCTACAACTTTGTAGAAGGAAGTTTTTCCAAATTCCAAACATAAATTATCTGAAATCCATAAACGGATGATTTTCCACACCAAAATACTGATAAAAACACATCAGCACTAATTCCTTCTTTTATATCCACAAAAAAATATTTTCTTATCATATAAATTAATAATTAATTATTCACAAATAATATTACAGAACTACAATATTGACAACCAAGTCGTTCCAAGGAAAGAGGGGGCCTTCAGGTAAGGATTTCTCCTTATTGGCGCGCAATTAAATAACCCCTCCTAAACAGAACTTCCTTAGACATTGTCAATAATGCTATCTAATAATATTATTCAAATAATATGAATTATTAATTTGATAATGTGAAGTACTGTGCAGTGACAATTATTGAATCAATAATACAAAATATCAATGGTAGCAATTATTGAATCAATCATATAAAATAGCAACGTAACAATTATTGATATAAAATATCAATGTAGCAATTATTGAACCAATAAAATATCATGCAATTATTGAATCAATAATATAGAATATTGAGCAGTAATTACTGTAATAATTATCGAGTAAGTGACTTCTTACGTAATAACCAATAATTCAAAATACTGTGCAATATCGTGTGCTAGTGTGCACAACGCGTATTACTGTATTTTTATCACCGGGTATTTCAACAGTTTAACCGTAACAGTTTTACCGTTATTTATAAAAAGGTTATTTCTGTCGCTTTCTATATCCGACAATTATTCTGTTGTGAGGCCCCTGCGCCGTCGTACGAATATTCTCCGACAACAAGAATATTCCACGACCAAACGAATATTCCCCATCAACAATGAATATTTTATAACCACTTGCTTATTTTGAAATATTTGCACATTTCACCCATAACTTTTTACATTTATCAAATCAACACCTTACTATTTCGAAATAATATATAAAGAAAATTAAATCTTTATTCATAAAAGTTAGGGTCTTACATTATCTCTTACTTATTTATATTTACAGATGATAGGATTAAGCAAGATACCCTAGATAACTACCTCACTATATCTCTATGTGAATTACAATTAAAAAAAATTTAAAGCACAACTTCTCTATAAGATTACATATGGCGTAAAAACATATTCATATCCTAAATACGAATCATGAATTCCATCTATGCAGAAATCACAAAAACATGTTATCATGATCAAATCTAAATCTATACTCCTCTTCCGATTTTATATACATTATCACGGTAATTGATGGCCAATCAATTAAACAATTAATTCCAAATCACAATAGACAATCCTCACGATAAAACATAATAATTGATAGCGAAGCATATTAAAATAAACTACACAATAAGATCCATTGTAATCTCAAATAAAGAATTAGTTCATTGAATTAAAACTAAGAATCCAGAATTGAATACACATTAAAAGATAGAAATAAAAGTAGAGTGAAGAATAAATCTGTTGTCAGTAAATCATCAAGCTCCCACTTGCTCCTGCTCTTGCTCTTGATCCTAAATGGCTCCAAGTGCTTCAATCTCCAAGTCCCCTTTCAACTAGGGTTTATTATTTTATTTTTTTAAAACTAAACTAATCTAATATCAATTGAATTCCCCCACTAAGCTAATCTATCTAATATATATAAGCTCCTAAGCTGCTCCGTTGCATCCCACGTGATCCCTTCAAGTCTCGTGCACATATCATACTTTTATTCCCTTATATCTCCAATATTCGTAGCCCACCAAGTCCAATTCGGCCCAGCTTGCTTGAGCCTCTAATTAATTGAATCTCTAATTATACAATATCTAATATGTTATATTTCCTATTGCTTTTATCCAGTCCCTTTTTTTATTACTCCACTAGCAGCCCAAAATCCTTTCCATCTCGCACCCAAGTCCGAATCAGTAAAGGAAATTAGCAGCACTAGCTCTCCCTTTTTTCGTCCACTAGCAGCCCTTTGTTACAGCACAAATACAATCCGGATGGGAAAAGGAAATTATGCCAGCCACTTTTTGTACCAAGTTCCATCCCTTTTATCATATATTAGTAGCCCACTTTATCTCCTAGCAATAGCCCAATCCGAATTACACTAGGAGAACTCCAGCAGCCTTACCATGCTTCTTTAATCTCTTGTTGCACCTATGTTCTGCTCGCAAGTGGAAAAGAAGTTAGCAGCTCTGCCGCCTCCCCGCCCCAGCGGGGTTTCCAGCTTAACAGCTCTGCCCCAGTGGGGGAACATTCTGTCCAGCTCCTTTTTTTTTTGCATGCCTTGCTGATTTCGTGAGCTGCATAAGTCATACATATAATTTAGTTGCCATCCGTGAGCTGCTTGGACTTTGCCTTTTTGAAATACATATATGCTTTGCAAGCTGCTAGGAAACACGACCCATCATGATTTTGGACTTTTAATGGTCACATGTATATAGAATTTAGTTGCTGAATAGATCTGAATAGATGGGCCATAATGATATGAATATTAAGCTCACGCCCATAATAATAAAATCCGTTAATTGCTAGGATCCGTGGCCCACTTTTTCATGTACTCCGCCGAATTGAATTGAATTGTTTGTGGCCCGTATTATTTGAGAATGAATTGAATTAATTGTCCTTTTAAGCTCCTTTTCAATTCCTGAACATAAAAGTATAAACCCGAGATAAAATGATAGTAAAATCACTTGAAAACCTTAAGACTCAAGCTATTAAGACTATAGATTAGTGGGTACTAAACCCACTCATCAAGCAACTAACAAGTTACTATCTCTTCAAATAGTTAATCTGAATTCTCATACATTTCGTATATATTCACATAGTTTCCGTACATGATTCAATTACTATACAACTAATATCTACCCTCTAATTTTCAAGAAATCAGATAATAAACATCTTTCAAACATTATATCCTATACTTGGTAGGTATAATTTAGAAGCTCAGTTTCATAAACTTTTAATACCCCATAATCCCAAATTTCATAATCATTTTATCAGCATATAATCAGCCAATTCAATTAGCACAAACATCATTCAAATCAATTTCATCAAGAATCCTCTTATTTGAATAAATACTCAACTACTCCTCAACTTAGATATATAACAGGGATATAGATCAATACCTTTAGCTAGCTTATTTATAAGTCTCCTTGCTATTCCTTAACCTTGATCCAGCTGCACAACTCAGAATATAATATTTATGCTTGTTCTCTGCTTTAACCGAAATAAGGAAACCAAAATTCTGGGAGAAGAGGTGGCGGGTGGATTGAGAATAGGAGGAGAACTTTGCTTCTTATAAAGAAAATTTCTTGTTCCTTACATATGTAGGTTTGGTGAGTATACATGTAGGATAGCTTCGTTGTTAATCTAGAATGCCTGGGAGTTAAACAACTCCTGCTAAATCTCAGTTTATTGGATTTGCATATTACTAACCACAACACCTCATGCTAACATAATTGAAACTTGCACAGCTCATGCTTAATGGTTTTGCTGAGAAGGTTTAATACCTTAAGGCTTCGTTTGGTTCGTAACCTCAATATAACCCATTTTATTAACCTCTGTACTTAACGCTTAACATATAATGCATTTTAAATATACCAAATGTGTTCCAAAAATTCGGATAAAATATCCATAAATCATTCCATTAAAACGGAAGCTATTTATCAAATAAAATTTTTTTCTTTAATAGACTAATTTCTTATATTAAAATAATTTATTTATCATAAATTACTTTAATATACGCAAAAAAATATATCCTCTACAATATAATTTGCCTCCCACAATTACTTACACAATAAATATATATTCTAATATATTTATCACATTGCATATAATACGTAACACATCTTACACCGCAAACAAATAATATATGCAGTATCATACCACTTGCTAAAATAAAAATAAAAATAAAAATTTATTTTATTAAACTTCTATTTTATTTACTAGGAAAAATGCAATCGCTCTTACGAGTACTGAAAGAAAATAACATCTTTTACCTTAATAGGAGATTGAATACTGAAATAGGATAATAGCAAAATACTCTTCTACTTTCTCTCTTATTCTTTCTCTATAATTTCTCTCACTATAGCTTGTGATTGCACTCCCTTTTATATTTGCAATCTGTCATTAAGCTTACTTACCTTCTAATTATAAGGGAACGGTGTTGATATTGCCTTTAACTACCTTCTCTCTAAGCATGATTAGTAAATAAAACAAACCATAAATCTGAGAATAATAGATTAAAATTGATAATGTGTATAATTATACCATATTAGGTAATAATGATAAGCTATTAGTAAATGAAGTCACCAAATGAAAATAGGACTACCGTTATTTAGATAATTAATTACGATATTACTACCGTGTACTTTTAATACTACACCTTAATTAAAAGTGAAATATAAGGGTCAATACTAATAATCACTTGATTGCCGATTCAAACTGTTCCTAATATACAAGTGAAATAATGTAATATGTGAATATAATGACCCTTTAATCAAATATTCAATGGTATCTTTGAAAGTATAATACATTATATGTTTGTTTAAACATTTCCGATATTAACTATTTGTTTAATGTCAATATAACTAATATTGATTCATTATGCTAGATTAAGTATTCTAATGTAATCAAGGTTCATGTATATTAAGGGACGTAAATATTACTACGGTGCACTTTATCATAATATACTAATTTGGTTTCTTCAGGATTAATAATTAATATAGCAATTAATTTTATAATTTATTATGGCAAGGATATTTCAAAGTTACATGGTTATATAATCACAATAACCTTAAGTATAATTAGTCATGATTTTTATTGAAATCTAATGTTGACTTATTATGCAATTTCTCTTCCATGATACATATACACATATTGAATACTGTAGTGTATTCATTGATGCATAGTATTTAGAGTTCATTCTTATAATAAATTCAAAGAATCTGCTATCGTTACTCAAATTAGATTTGAAGTACTTATTAAAATCATCTATGATAATCATTGATCATTGATACGTAAATCTGTCAACAAGTAATTGATTAATTTAACAAATTACATAAGTTGGGATTGTGATTAATTTAGCCCAAGATTATACCTATAAATAAATAGTATAACTTGTATTACTTGAGTTGGGACTGTGATTAATTTAGCCCAAGCGATGGTTTGTTGGTGTCGAGGTAGTGTCTTGTCGCGCACAAGCAAGGTAGTTCATTGACGGCGGACAAGTAAATTAGTGTGTTGTCATCGCCCGAAGTAGTGCATTGGCCTTGATTTGTGTTGCCTTAATCATGGCTTTCCTATCCACGACTAATGCTAGTATTGGAAAGCCGTTTGTGGTCAACTTCGTGGGACTTTTATGATAGTCAAATATGATATCAAATTAATTGGATAAATAGAAGATGAGAATGGTTCGAGTATGTAAGTCCATTTAATAAAACCCATACATTTAAGGTATTAATTTGTGGAATTATTAATATACTTCATTATGTCATTTGTAAATCTAAGTAACTTTAAGTAACTTTTTTATTATGAGGTCATTTGAATTTATTATAATTCAAGTTTTCACATGCTATATTAAGCAATCTGCAAATCATAGGTGTATTAAGGGGTGATTGTGATGCCTAAAGAAACGGGTATACATTACTCCATCGGTAGATTTTGATTATAATCACAAAAATCATAGCTGTTTATTGAATTTTTACTCCGATATCATGAATAGCGATAAGAAAAGTAATATAATAAGTTACAGACAGGAGTTAACACTTTGGGGCCTCATTAAAACCTTCTATGTAAGAAAAGTAAGGCTTCTTGATATACACATTAATTATATATTTTCATATTTATTATTTTGTGTGTTTATTTTATTTAACTAATACATTTTATTTGATTTTGTAGGATTTATCTTGGAGAGCAAATAAAAGATTTCATGGGACTCTTAGAGGATAATCATGAAAAGTTGAAGTGAATTTGAAGATAGAGAAAAGAAGACAAAGTTCAATGTATCTTAGATTAGGTTATAATTTATTTTTTCCTATAAATAAATCTCTTATTTTAGAGAGAGAGGACACTTTTTATTATTCTGTTCCTTTGTTTTTCCGCCGGAGCAGAGAGGTTTTCTTATTCTCTTTGTTTTGAACGGAAGTCAGCAACTTTGAAGTATCAATGCAATTTTTGATTTTCTTAAGTTCATTAACTAATTAAGTGTTTGTTTTGGTTTTTGGCCTTAACAGTATTTTATTTTCTGTATCCAATATAAGCTCGCTGCCTCACTTGATATTAATAGTTTGTACTATATTTTCTATCCATCACATTCAGTAGCTTTTCATTTGATAATATTAGTTACTTTAATTATTTTCTTTTAGTTTTATTTTATTTCGTGCAAATAATAATAATAGTGTTACTTGTTTTTGTTTTAAATTTCATGGATAACTAATTCTCTAATACCTAGGATGAAGATGAAACTAACTATTTCATAATAATTAAATTTTTTTCGTTCCGAAATTAGTGCCTAATTATTTTCGCCTTCATATTTTTCTTCGCACAAATTGCATATGATTTGTACATTAATTGCGAGGTTTTGATAAGTTATAGTTAATCTGTGAATTTTTCATAACTTATACTTGCCCATATTAATTATATGAATCATTATTTTTAAAGGGAAGGAAAAATAATTTGGTAATTAATTTGGAATAAGGAATTGTTTATTATGTTAATATTTGGTGGATTCGGATTTCTAGGTAGTTTTTCTCATTAATAGTTTTCATTAGTAATTATTAGTTTACATAATTTAGTTAGTTAATCATCACCACCATATTTATTTTTAATTTGCCTAAAATATTAATTAAGGATATATTAAAAAATTGATTTAGTCTTTGTGGTTCGACCTGCACTTGCCAAATCTACAATAGAAACTATGCACTTGCAGTACATAATTTTAACTCATCAAGTTTTTAATTCGGATTGCACTTTAAAAGATCTCACTCTAAGAAAAATGGAGGGCACACAAACTGTTTCCTTAAGGGATAGATGTTATCCTTCCCGCTCTGCCCAACCATCCTGTATCAGTTTACCACCAGTAACTGGTAACAATTTTGAACTTAAACTGTAATTTATAAATATGTTACTTAGGTTCACGGGGATAGAAGATGCATATTTATTTATTCAGGAATTTGAGGAAATTTGTGCCTTAATAAAAATTCAACAATTGTCTGATGACTCAATTAGGCTAAGATTTATCACATTTGCTTTAAAAGATAATGCTAAAAAATGGTTATATAGCCTATCAAATAATTCCATATCAACCTATGAGGGATTTGTTGTTACATTTCTAAAAAAGTATTTTTCAAATCATAAAACTACTAAAATTAGGACTGCAATTCATCAATTTTGCCAACTTAAAAAAGAGCCCTTTTGGAAATATTTTGATAGATTTAAAAATTTGTTATCTCAGTGCCCACACTATGGAATTGAGAAATGGAGATTGTGTCAAATTGCTTACGAAGGTTTAGACTATTCCACTAAAATAATGTTAGAATTAATGTGTCAAGGGAATTTTCTGAATAATAATGATGAAAAGGCTTGGAAATTTTTAGAAGACTTAGCAGAAAAAACCATGCAATGGGAAACCACCCGAGAGACCGATAAACCTAGCTCATCTAGGGGTGTTCATACAATTGACAATTCAATTGCCACTGAAGCTAAGTTGGCTAATGTGATTAAAAGACTTGAAGCTTTAGAAACTTGTGGACCATCACATGTGAACCAAATCTAAACACCAACACTGTAAGACCCCAATTTTTATGAATAAAGATTTAATTTTTTTTATATATTATTTCGAAACAGTAAGATGTTGTTTTGATAAATGTAAAAAGTTATGGGTGAAATGTGCAAATATTTCAAAATGAGCAAGTGGTTATAAAATATTCTTGTTGTCGGGGAATATTCATTTGGTCGTGGAATATTCTTGGTGTCGGGGAATATTCGTACGACGGCGCAGCTATTTTTGGACCCCACAACGGAATAACTGTCGGATATAGAAAGCGACAGAAATAACCTTTTTATAAAATAACGGCGTAGTTGTTACCGTTAGTACTGTTGAAATATCCGGTGGTTAAAATACAGTAATACGCAGTGTTGCACAGTAGCACACGGTATTGTACAGTATTTTGAATTATTGATTCTTACGTGAGAAGGCACTTACTTAATTATTGTTACAGTAATTACTGTTCAATATTTTATATTATTGATTCAATAATTGCATAATATTTTATTGACTCAATAATTGTTATATTGATATTTTATTGACTCAATAATTGCTACGTTGCTATTTTATATGATTAATTCAATAATGGCTACAGTTGATATTTTGTATTATTGATTCAATAATTGTCACTGCACAGTATTTCACATTATCAACTCAATAATTCATATTATTTGAATAATATTATTAGATAGCATTATTGACAATGTCTAAGGAAGTTCTGTCTAGGAGGGGTTATTTAATTGCGCGCCGGAGAAATCCTTATCGGAAGGCCCCCTCTTTCCTGAGAACGACCTGGTTGTCAATATTGTAGTTCTGTAATATTATTTGTGAATAATTAATTATTGATTTATATGATAAGAAAATATTTATTTTGTGGATATAAAAGAAGGAATTAGCGCTGATGTATTTTTATCAGTATTTTGGTGTGAAAATCATTCGTTTATGGATTTCGGATAATTTATGTTTGGAATTTGGAAAAACTTCCTTCTACAAAGTTGTAGAGAATTAAATTTTCTATTGAAAGATATAGAATTTGTATTTTTCTGACAAATGGGCTATTTATTATGAATTATTGAAGTTTCAAAAAATAAATATATTTTTTTATGGGTGGGCCCCACTTTTGTTGGTTGTTGAAAAAAATCTGGTTTTTTTGGCAGCCAGGCGGCGGAATTTTAAAAAAAATTATTATTTTATTACTTTAGACTTCTTTGGCATCCTAAGTTTTTCCTATAAATAGGGTGCTTAGGTTAGAATTGAAAATCACACCAGAATCAGAAGTTTTCTCTCTCTATAATATCGAGCGTATTTTTGTGAGTATTTAGATACTTTGAGTGTTACTATTCAGTGCAAGTTTCCTTCGGTATTATATCCGATATTCCAGTCAAAGGTACTATTTTTTTGAGGTAAGAGATGTTATTTTCTTTCGTAAATGATGTTATTCTTTTCAATATCATTATACCAAAATATTGTCATGGATTTTATTATGAAATTCTTACTTTTTCCGTCGGAGTTACTATTCACGTATACGGCACTATTCACGGAAAAACTAAATTTTCTTCTATTTGTCCAAATTGTCTGTTATGGTTACTATCTTTGATTGGATCTAAGTTTTGAGCTTTATTCTTGAATTTTACTCCACAAAGTGTTATTATGGAGTATTCTTGAACTTAGATAAATTAGATTGCGAATCCTTAATATTATCCTTTATTTCACTGGATTTGTTATTTTTATGGTTTTTCATCATCCTCAGTCCTAAAAGGTGATATAACTGGATATCTTTGGCCTGTAGAGCAAAGATGAATGATTATCTGATGAATATCTTTGGCCGTAGTGCAAAGATGACAAGTGTTGAGATGAACATGACCACTGATGATACAAATGAATATCTTTGGCCTGTAGTGCAAAGATGAATATTTGATTTGAGATATATATTGATTGATGTTACATGGATAAAATATTGATGACGAACGGTTATTTTCGCTGCGAATATTGATCTAAAACTTGTTGTCAATAATATTTTATCTGATTTATTGAAGGCTAACGATAATTTATTTTCCATTATCTTAGTCATAATATTCTTTACTAGGCTAGTTGAGCTCACCCTTTTCATCTGTTGTCCTCTTCAGGAAATGAGAATGTTGCGGGAACTAGTCGGGGAACAGAGTGATGGTCCAAGTTAGAGCAGTGGTAGTCCTCGCTATTTTTGTAAAATAGTGGGATAATAATTGTAATAAATAAAGAATGAATTTGAATGTTGATATTTCGTATTATATACGTTTTGTATTGACACTCACGGTTGTGTGGTCGTATTTTGCACGACCGTGTGATATAAAAGTTTGTATTTGAATTCTGTACCATGTATTTGGCGACTCAGAATGGGTTGGGTTGACTGGACCTATTCTGGGGGCGTCACAGTTGGTATCAGAGCTTAGCGATATGATCTCTGGCGGAGATCGGGGAATAGAACTAGGAGGGGAGAAACGAGTAAATCCTTCACTAATATGTCCTACCTAAGCTTATGTGGTATTTAATTGGTCAGTCGGAGCATAGGGTTAATATGTGAGATGTTATTTGTTTAATTAACCCTTATTTTATGGCAGTATTTGAGAATGACAGCTGAGAATGTTAACAACGAAGTGAATGAGACAGTGGAGACACCTTTAATCACTAACTAGGAGAACGTGCAACATGAAGGCAATGTTCATCCTGAAAAAAACGCTGGTCAGACGATAAACGATGAGATGTTTAGAAGTTTTTAGCAGTTCATGCAAAACCAGACGAGGGAGACATGTGTGCAAAATACAGGTGGAGATAATAACAACTCGCGGCTTGTCACTGCCAAGCAGTTCAAAGAATTGGGACCACCAGAGTTTCTGGGAAAGCCAGATCCGATCAAGGCGGAGACGTGGGGAAAACAAATTACCAAGATATTTGATGTCTTGGGATGCACGGAGGAACAGAAGGTTCCATTTGCCACGTTTAAGTTAGAGTTTATGCCCTAGAGGCTAATTCTTTGATGTAATTGTTTAAACATTTTTTGATATTATATTTGATTGAATAAATGAATTATTTTATTATGATTTTATTTACTGCGTTATATAAATGTTAACATAATAAAAGTCCTTAGAATAGTGATACAAATTATATGGCTTCAAGTATGTGACTTGAACATGAGATCATATAGTTACAATTAGTATCATTACTCTTAAATGTCCCTAGTCGAGTGTCATTGTTAATGGGACAACAATGATACATTGAGACTAGTATGTGGATTGACTGATGGCCAAATCTCATTGGTCATAAATATATGAGATATTGAGTCAATGCATAGGTACATGTTAGAGAACAATGTACTGGGCAGACCCACCATGAGAATTCTACGTGGAGCATTATGCAAAGTGTCATAAGCAATTCTCATAGTGACAATGATGTAATGATCCTCCGACCTGAAATCACTATATTACTACACGAGAATTTATGTACTTTGATATCATCAAAGGCCACCTTTAATAGGTGGACGATAAAGGTGATTATTGGGTATATCATGAATCGTGTGAGGAATATGAGTGATCTAGATGGAATTTAACCCTCCTATATATTAGGGGTGATATCCATAGGCCTCTTGATTGAGTAGGACTATGAAATGCATGGTCACGCTCAAATAGTGATTTGTTTCATATAGTCTACTCATCGATCAAGAAAACTCAGATTAAATTATGAAGAGGATAACACATTCCATGCCTCGAGTTTAATCTAGGATGTCAAGATTAAAAGGATTAAATTATATTAAAACATTGGTCACGAAAAGGTTGTATCGAATCACCAATCTTATTATTATTTGGGTAGCAGTGATACATTACTAGATGCCGCTCACTATTTATAATTTTATAATATGATTTTAAAATTATTGTCAACATAATAATAACCTATAGGGTCACACACTTAGAACGTAATTAAAAGTGAATTAATTTAAATTGTATGGATTTAAATATATCAATATGATTGATAGTATTTAAATTATGAATTTAAATTAATAGGATAATTTGTATATATATATATATATATATAAATTCGGATTTTATATTTCTAATTGAATTAGGTTTTGGTTAATTCCTTTAACTGCTATATATATGATATATCAGCCGTTTAGGGTATCATCGATATCAAAACTCTAGCCGCTCTTAGAGAGAGACTAGAGAGAAAATTTTCAAAAAGTCCAGATCCTTGGCGGCTAGTACCGCAGCTTTCCTTGCTGCAGATCGTGTGACGATTCGCGGGACGTTCGTGTGGATACCGTAGAGGCGCAGTTCCGTTGGATTGCGTTGAGGATTCGAAGCAGTTCCAGAATCTCCATCGTCTCCTTTCAGGCTTGAATAATCGGTAAAACATATCTTAACCTCTGAATTAATATGTTTTCGCATGGATCCTGTTTTAGGGTTTCAAATTTTTTTAATTTCCGCTGCGTTTATGTGCTGAAAACCCTACAGTTTATATTCCGTGGAGAGGCAGATTACTGGTGGAAATCTGTGAAGCGTATCCAGCCTGCCGCACTCAAGATGTCTTGGGAAGCATTCCAAAAACTGTTCAATGACAAGTACTTTCCTGAAAGTATTCGTCATATGAAGGAAGTAGAATTTATCAGACTCAAGCAAAACAATATGACTGTTTCCCAGTACGAGGCTAAGTTAGCAGAGCTGTCCAGGTTTGCACCTCATTTGGTGGAGAATGAGGAACGTATGGCGCGGATGTTTCTGAGAGGTTTGAAACCCGAAATACGTCAATACCTCATTTCTCATAAATTTTTTCTATATTCGGATGTAGTGAACAGGGCCCAGTTGTTAGAACAAGATAATGATTATGTTCAACCGAGGTACCACAACCAAGGTCGTACTGGTGGCAGCAGTCATCGGAGCAATGACAACCAGCGAGGAGGAAAGTATAACAGAAACGGTAACCACTCCGGTGGTAATCGTGGCCATGATAGTAGGAAAAGCGAATCGGGATGAGATTTCAAGAAGAGAAGATACAACAATGAGAACGTGAATACGTCAACATCAACTGTTTCTAGGGGAGGAGAACGACCACCGGTCGTATGCTATAAATGCGAGAAAGAAGGACACATCAGCCCAAACTGCCCACAACAATTCAAAGCATGCTATAACTGTGGAAAAGAAGGACATATAGCTCGAGATTGTCTTGTTGCGAAACCAAATCCAGCAGGGGTGGTGATTCCAAATGCGGTTTCGGACAAGTCAAAGTCAGTGATTCCTGGAAGAGCGTTTGTCGTGACTGCCCAAAACGCGAGGAACCCGAATGAATTTATCACGGGTTAGTTAATCATAAACTCTTGCGAAGTTTACACCTTGTTAGATACCGGTGCTACCCATTCTTTTATTTCACCTACTTGTGCTCAACATTTGAACTTGACTTCTGATAAATTAGACTTTGACTTATCTGTTGAAACTCTGTTGGGAGAAACCTTTGTTACATCTACAGTTTACAAATCTTGCTTAATTCAGATTGGTACCCTTACCTTACCTGTTGATCTGATATCTTTGAAAATACTTGCATTTAACGTGATTTTAGAAATTGACTGGTTAACCACTTACCATGCCAAAATTGATTATTTTCGTAAGGTTGTTAGTTTTCATATTCCTAATCAACCTGTTGTGCGAATCCAAACCACCAAACCAATAAAATCAGTCAATATCATTTCAAATCACAAGGTTATTCGTTTATTGAAAAACGGATGTCAAGCTTTCTTATCTCATGTCACTGATCTAAACCAGAATACATTAGGTTTGAATGATATTTCTGTTGTTAAGGAGTTTCCTGATGTATTTCCCCAAGAACTTTCCGGTCTACCCCCAGAACGTGAAGTTGAAATCTTTATTGACCTTGAACCCGGTACAAAACCCATTTCTAAAACCCCATATCTAATGGCTCCTATTGAACTTCAGGAGTTAAAGGTCCAATTACAGGAATTGTTAGACATCGATTTTATTCGTTCTAGTACGTCTCCTTGGGGTGCTCCTATTTTATTCGTTTGGAGCGAGGAATGCGAGAAGAGCTTCCAAGAGTTCAGGAGAAGACTTATCTCAGCACCTGTTCTGACAATACCATCTGGTTCGGATGGATTTGTTATCTACAGTGATGCTTCAGGCAAAGGGTTAGGATGTGTTCTCATGCAACATGGGAAAGTCATAGCCTATGCCTCGCGACAACTCAAAGAATCTGAGAGGAATTATCCTACTCATGATCTAGAGTTGGCAGTTGTCGTTTTCGCGTTAAAGATCTGGAGACACTACCTGTACGGGGAGAAAGTGGAGATTTATATGGATCATAAGAGCCTTAAATATTTCTTCACTCAGAAGGAACTCAACATGCGGCAACAACGTTGGCTTAAGCTGTTGAAAGATTACGATAATACCATCCAATACCATCCTGGAAAAGCGAACGTGGTAGCTGACGCGTTGAGTAGAATATCATATGTGGGAACGAGTGCGATGATGTCAAGTATACACGTAGAACCAGCTTTAATTGATAAAGTTAAAGCTGCTCATGCTACGGATACGGAGCTGATGAAGATGAAGAAGAAAGTGCAAGAAGGTGCCATTACAAAAGCAAGAATCGATGAAGAGGGAATACTTCGAGTCAACTCCAGACATTGTGTTCCTAACGATTCTGACTTGAAGTATAGAATCATGATGGAGGCACACAACACACCGTTTGCAATCCATCTTGGGAGTACTAAAATGTATCGTGATCTTCAACATACATTTTGGTGGAGCAATATGAAAAGAGAGATCGCGGAGTTTATTTCGAGATGTTTGACGTGTCAAAGTGTAAAAGCGGAGCAGCAACTACCGAAGGGTCCATTGCAACCACTGGAGATTCCGAAATGGAAGTGGGAACATATTACGATGGATTTCGTTATGGGTCTTCCCAAGGTTTCTCAAGGCATAGATGCGATTTGGGTTATTGTTGATAGATTAACCAAGTCTGCTCATTTCTTACCGATACGAGAGACTTATTCCCTTGAACGTCTTGCTCATATGTACGTGAATGAGATTGTGAGATTGCATGGCATGCCAGTATCCATAGTTTCGGATCGTGACCCCAGATTTACTTCATGATTTTGGATTAGTTTGCAGAAAGCTATGGGCACGGATTTACGATTCAGTTCGGCTTATCATCCTCAAACGGACGGACAATCGGAAAGAACTATTCAAACTCTTGAAGATCTATTGAGACTTTGTGTTCTAGACTTCAAAGGGAGTTGGGATAAGTACTTACCATTGGTGGAATTCTCCTACAATAACAGTTATCAAGCAAGTATAGGCGTAGCTCCATTCGAAGCGTTGTATGGGAGAAAGTGTCGTTCTCTAGTATGTTGGAACGAGGTGGGTGAAACAACATTGTTGGGACCGGAGTTAGTACGTATGACAATGGAAAAGATCCAAATAATCCGACAACGTATACAAACCGCACAAGATCGACAAAAGAGTTATGCGGATCTTCATCAAAAGGACGTAGAATTTAATGTTGGGGACCATGTATTGTTACGTATTGCTCCGTGGAAGGGAGTTACGAGATTCGAGAAGAGAGGAAAGCTTAATCCACGATTCATTGGTCCATTTGAGATTCTTAACCTAGTAGGAAATGTGGGTTATAGACTTGCTTTACCTCCAAGCATGTCTCGTGTTCATAACGTGTTTCACATATCCGTGTTACGTAAATATGTGAAGGATCCAAATCGCATTATTGAGTTAGAACCAGACGAGATAGCTGAAGATTTAACGTACGATGAGGTACCTGTCAAGATCTTGGATAGGAAGGAGCATGTCCTACGCTCGAAAATTATACCTCAAGTTAAAGTTTTGTGGAGAAACCATGCTACTGAGAAAATGACCTGGGAGTTGGAATCAGAAATGAAAGCGAGGTATCCTCACCTTTTCGACATACCAGGTACGTACGTCAATTTCGAGGATGAAATTTCATAAGGAGGGGAGGTTGTAAGACCCCAACTTTTATGAATAAAGATTTAATTTTCTTTATATATTATTTCGAAACTGTAAGGTGTTGTTTTGATAAATGTGAAAAGTTATGGGTGAAATGTGCAAATATTTCAAAATGAGCAAGTGGTTATAAAATATTCTTATTGTCGGGGAATATTCGTTTGGTCATGGAATATTCTTGGTGTCGGGGAATATTCGTATGACGGCGCAGCTATTTGTGGACCCCACAACAGAATAACTGTCGGATATAGAAAGAGACAGAAATAACCTTTTTATAAAATAACGGCGTAGTTGTTACCGTTAGTACTGTTGAAATACCCGGTGGTTAAAATACAGTAATACGCGGTGTTGCACAGTAGCACACGGTATTACACAATATTTTGAATTATTAATTTTTACGTGAGAAGGCACTTACTCAATTATTGTTACAGTAATTACTGTTCAATATTTTATATTATTGATTCAATAATTGCATAATATTTTATTGACTCAATAATTGTTATATTAATATTTTATTGACTCAATAATTGCTACGTTGCTATTTTATATGATTAATTCAATAGTGGCTGTAGTTGATATTTTGTATTATTGATTCAATAATTGTCACTACACAATATTTCATATTATCAACTCAATAATTCATATTATTTGAATAATATTATTACATAACATTATTGACAATGTCTAAGAAAGTTCTGTCTAGGATGGGTTATTTAATTACGCGCCAGTAAGGAGAAATCCTTATCGGAAGGCCCCCTCTTTCCTAAGAACGACCTGGTTGTCAATATTGTAGTTCTGTAATATTATTTATGAATAATTAATTATTAATTTATATGATAAGAAAATATTTATTTTGTGGATATAAAAGAAGGAATTAGCGCTGATGTGTTTTTATCAGTATTTTGGTGTGAAAATCATCCGTTTATGGATTTCGGAAAATTTATGTTTGGAATTTGGAAAAACTTCCTTCTACAAAGTTGTAGAGAATTAAATTTCCTATAGAAGAACATAGAATTTGTATTTTTCTGACAAATGGACTATTTATTATGAATTATTGAAATTTGGGAAAATAAATATATATTTTTATGGGTGGGCCCCACTTTTGTTTGTTGTTGAAAAAAATCTAGTTTTTTTAGCAGCCAGGCGGCGGAATTTTAAAAAAAAATTTATTTTATTACTTTAATCTTCTTTGGCATCCTAAGTTTTTACTATAAATAGGGTGCTTAGGTTAGAATTGAAAATCACACCAGAATCAGAAGTTTTCTCTTTCTATAATATCGAGCGTATTTTTGTGAGTATTTAGATACTTTGAGTGTTACTATTCAGTGCAAGTTTTCTTCGGTATTATATCCGATATTCCAGTCAGAGGTACTATTCTTTTGAGGTAAGGGATGTTATTTTCTTTCGTAAATGATGTTATTCTTTTTAATATCATTATACCAAAATATTGTCATGGATTTTATTATAAAATTCTTACTTTTTCCAACGAGGTTACTATTCACGTATACGGCACTATTCACGTATACGGCACTATTCACGGAAAAACTAAATTTTCTTCTATTTGTCCAAATTATCTGTTATGATTACTATCTTTGATTAGATCTAAGTTTCGAGCTTTATTCTTGAATTTTGCTCCACAAAGTGTTATTATGGAGTATTCTTGAACTTAGATAAATTAGATTGCGAATCCTTAATCTTATCCTTTATTTCACTGGATTTGTTATTTATATGGTTTTTCATCATCCTCAGTCCTAAAAGGTGATATAACTGAATATCTTTGGCCTGTAGAGCAAAGATGAATGATTACCTGATGAATATCTTTGGCCGTAGTGCAAAGATAACAGGTGTTGAGATGAACATGACCACTGATGATACAAATGAATATCTTTGGCCTGTAGTGCAAAGATGAATATTTGATTTGAGATGTATATTGATTGATGTTACAGGGATAAAATATTGATGACGAACGGTTATTTTCGCTGCGAATATTGATCTAAAACTTATTGTCAATAATATTTTATCTGATTTATTGAAGGCTAACGATAATTTATTTTCCATTATCTTAGTCGTAATATTCTTTACTGGGCTAGTTGAGCTCACCCTTTTCATCTGTTGTCCTCTTCAGGAAATGAGAATGTTGCGGGAACTAGTCGGAGGACAGAGTGATGGTCCAAGTTAGAGCAGTGGTATTCCTCGTTATTTTTGTAAAATAGTGGGATAATAATTATAATAAATAAAGAATGAATTTGAATGTTAATATTTCGTATTATATACGATTTGTATTGACACTCACAGTTTTGTGGTCGTATTTTGCACGACCATGTGATATAAAAGTTTGTATTTGAATTCTGTACCATGTATTTGGCGACTCAGAATGGGTTGGGTTGACTGGACCTATTTTAGGGGCGTCACAGTCACCTTTGTGTCTAAGGTGTAATTCACAAAGTCACGTGATAGAGGAATGTCCTAGAGTCATGGCTCAACCTGAAGAATATAAACAAGTCAATGCAATGTTTCAAAGGCCTAGGAATGACCCATTTGCACCCACTTATAACCCAGGTTGGAGTAATTATCCTAATTTTGCATGGAACCAAGGACCCTACCCAAATAACTCTTCAAATCAGGTCAATCAGTCTCTAAATCAATCTTTTCAACCTTACCAAAAGCCAAATCCTGGTCCGTACCAAAATTCAAATTCAGCACCTCAATATCCACCAGGTTTTTCTAATAAAAGTGAGAGGAGACTTAGCACCTTAGAAAAGAGTGTGGAAACTTTAATAAAAACTCAACAAAGCACTAACCAAGCTTTATCTCGTTTAGAGATCCAAATGAGTCAATTGGCCACTACAGTTCATGAAAGAGAGAAGGGTAAGTTTCCCAGTCAACCAGAGACCAATCCAAAATTTTCAGTTCCTAATCAAAAATCTTATCATGCTAATTCACTTGAAAACAACCAAGTCAATCATGTGAATTCTGTAATCTCCTTAAGGTCTGAAAATTATTTTAACAATCATGCTGGCATTGATAATGAAGAAGAGAAAAATTTTAATGTTAAATCTAACAATCCACCTTCAAAGTCAGCCCAGCCTGAAAAATCCACAAACTTTGAGTCAGTAGGCCCATCCACTAACCATGTGTTAAAAAATGATCAAACCGCATCTTCAGAGTCAACTGAAAAAGTCTTTAAACCAAAAGCCCCATTCCCTCAAAGACTTATTTCAACCAAGCAATCAGCCCAATTAGACAAAATTTTAGAAGTGTTAAAACAAGTGAAAATTAACATTCCTCTTCTAGATGCCATTCAACAAGTTTCCTCATATGTTAAATGTCTAAAAGATTTGTGCACACACAAAAGAACCACTCATGTTCCTAAGAAAGCTTTTCTAACAACCTATGTTAGTTCCATTTTATCATGCCAAGTTCTTGTGAAGTATAAAGACCCCGGTTGTCCTACTATTTCATGCATCATAGGTGACATCTTAATTGAAAAAGCTTTGCTTGATTTAGGAGCTAGTGTGAACTTGTTACCATTTTCTGTGTACCAAACATTGGGCTTAGGGGAGTTGAAAAAGACAAGTGTCACACTTCAACTAGCTAACCGTTCTGTTAAAGTTCCAAAAGGAATAGTTGAGGATGTACTCATTAAGGTTGGCAATTTTGTCTTCCCTGTTGACTTTGTTGTCCTTGAAACCCAACCTGTTGCCAATCCCAAGGGTCAAATTCCTGTCATATTAGGTAGACCATTTTTAGCAACCTCTAATGCGTTAATCAATTATAGAAATGGACTAATGAAATTGACTTTTGGGAACATGACAATTGATTTAAATGTGTTTAATGTGGGAAAGCAACCTATTGATTTTTCTGACCAACCCGTTGAAGTGAAAATGATTCAGGAAATGTCTGAAAATGAACTTACGGGAGAAGACGAAATTTTTAATTTTGTTTAAATCATTTTGGTCAAATTGGGATGATACAGAATACGTAAATAAGGTGAATGAAATGTTAGAGTCATCCACACCAATGTCATACTCTAAATGGGAATCCGTGACTGAGGCAATCTTGAAATCTTCAGAACCTCTTGAAAAGAATCCACCAGAGTTAGAACTTAAACCTCTTCCTGATAATCTTAAATATGCCTATCTAGGTCCTTCCAAAACTCTTCATGTGATCATTGCTTCTGATTTAACAAACATGCAAGAGGAAGAGTTATTGACCATTCTTAGAGAAAAAAAGGAAGCCATAGGATGGAGCATAGTTGATATTAAGGGGATCAGTCCAACCATTGTCCAACACAGGATCCACTTAGTAGATGATGCTAAACCAGTGAGAGACCCATAGAGGCGGTTAAACCCGGTTCTAAAAGAGGTTGTTAAAAAGGAAATTCTTAAGTGTCTAGATAATGGGATCATCTATCCCATTTTTGATAGCTCTTGGATAAGTCCTGTTCAAGTGGTACCTAAAAAGTCTGGCTTAACTGTGGTTCAAAATGAAGCTAATGAGTTAGTTCCCACTCGTGTCCAATCTGGTTGGAGGGTTTGCATAGACTATAGAAAACTCAATGCCGCCATAAGAAATGATCATTTTCCTTTACCTTTCACAGACCAAATTCTAGAAAGGTTAGCTGGTCATGCTTACTATTGTTTCCTTGATGGTTACTCGGGCTACTTTCAAAATCCCATAGCCTCAGAAGACCAAGAAAAGGTCACATTCACTTGTCCTTATGGAACCTTTGCATATCATCGTCTACCCTTTGGGCTATGTAGTGCCCCTGCCACCTTTCAAAGATGCATGATGAGCATTTTTTCTGACATGGTAGAGAAATTCCTAAAAATTTTCATCGATGATTTTTCATATTTGGGTCTACATTTCATGAGTGCCTTCACCACCTTGACTTAGTTCTAAGGAGATGTAACGAAACTAACTTAATCCTAAATTGGGAGAAATGTCATTTCATGGTTAAAAAAGGAATTGTTCTTGGTCATATCATATCTGAAAAGGGAATTGAAGTAGACAAAGCCAAAATCGACCTCATTGCTAATCTTCCACCACCTAGGACAGTCAAAGAAATTCGTTCGTTCCTAAAACATGCAGGTTTTTATAGGATATTCATTAAAGATTTCAGTAAGAAAGCAAGATCCTTGACCAATCTTCTAGGAAATGATACAAAATTTGAATTTAATGAAAAATGTCTTCAATCTTTTGAACAACTCAAAAGGGAGTTGACTTCAGATCCTATCATCAAATCACCTTATTGGAGTCAATCATTTGAGTTAATGTGTGATGCATCTGACTATGCAGTTGGTGCTGTTCTAGGGTAAAGAATCACCAAGATTCCCCACGTCATATACTATGCTAGTAGGACTTTGAATGATGCTCAATTGAACTATTCAACTACTGAAAAAGAACTTCTAGCTGTAGTTTTTGCCCTAGAAAAGTTTCGATCTTATCTTATTGGGTCTAAAATAATTGTTTACACTGACCATGCTGCCCTCAGACATCTTCTTTCCAAAAAAGATTCAAAAGCCCGTTTAATTCGTTGGGTCTTATTGCTCCAAGAATTTGACCTAGAGATACGAGACAAAAAAGGGTCCGAAAATGTGGTAGCTGATCAATTGTCTCGGTTAGTTGTGGAGTCCAACTCTGACCTACCCTTAAATGAATCTTTCCCAAATGAGCAACTTTTCTCCATATCTGCTACACCTTGGTTTGCTGATATTGTGAACTACCTAGTGACTAGTGAAATTCCTTCCCATTGGTCCAAACAAGACCGATCCAAGTTTCTTTCACAAGTCAGACACTTTTATTGGGACGACCCCTATTTGTTTAAATATTTCCCTGATCAAATCATTAGGAGGTGTGTACCCGACCATGAATTTAGGAGTTTTTTGTCATTTTGTCATGACCAGGCTTGTGGAGGACATTTTGGAGGCAAAAAGACGGCCGCCAAAGTCCTCCATTGTGGTTTCTATTGTCCTAGTCTATTCAAGGATGTCACAGAATTTTGTGCCAATTGTAATAGGTGTCAACAATTAGGGAGGATCACTAGGAGGAATATGATGCCAATGCAACCCATTTTAGTCATTGAATTATTTGATGTGTGGGGAATAGATTTCATGGGACCATTTCCAAATTCTTTTGGAAATCTGTATATTTTACTTGCGGTGGATTATGTGTCTAAATGGGTAGAAGCTATACCAACCAAGACTAATGACAACAAGGTTGTTGTCAAATTTTTGAAAGAGAACATTTTCTCTCGCTTTGGTACCCCTAGGACCATAATAAGTGATCAAGGAAAACATTTTCGCAATCAGCCTTTTGCATCCTTGTTGAAAAAGTATTCAATCACCCACAAGCTTGCAACACCATATCACCCTCAAACAAGTTGTAAGACCCCAACTTTTATGAATAAAGATTTAATTTTCTTTATATATTATTTCGAAATAGTAAGCTGTTGATTTGATAAATGTGAAAAGTTATGGGTGAAATGTGCAAATATTTTAAAATGAGCAAGTGGTTATAAAATATTTTGGTTGTCGGGGAATATTCGTTTGGTCGTGGAATATTCTTGTTGTCGGAGAATATTCGTACGACGGCGCAGCTATTTGTGGGCCCCACAACAGAATAACTGTCGGATATAGAAAGCGACAGAAATAACCTTTTTATAAAATAACGGCGTAGTTGTTACCGTTAGTACTGTTGAAATACCCGGTGGTTAAAATACAGTGATACGCGGTGTTGCACAGTAGCACACGGTATTGCACAATATTTCGAATTATTGAGTCTTACATAAGAAGGCACTTACTCAATTATTGTTACAGTAATTACTGTTCAATAGTTTATATTATTGACTCAATAATTGCTACGTTGATATTTTATATTATTGACTTAATAATTGTTACATTGATATTTTATTGACTCAATAATTGCTACGTTGCTATTTTATATGATTGATTCAATAATGGCTACAGTTGATAGTTTGTATTATTGATTCAATAATTGTCACTGCACAGTATTTCACATTATCAACTCAATAATTCATATTATTTGAATAATAGTATTAGATAACATTATTGACAATGTCTAAGGAAGTTCTGTCTATGAGGAGTTATTTAATTGCGCGCCAGTAAGGAGAAGTCTTTATCGGAAGGCCCCCTCTTTCCTGGGAACGACCTGGTTGTCAATATTGTAGTTTTGTAATATTATTTGTGAATAATTAATTATTGATTTATATGAGAAAAAAATATTTATTTTGTGGATATAAAAGAAGGAATTAGCGCTGATGAGTTTTTATCAATATTTTGGGTGTGGATAATCATCTGTTTATGGATTTCGGATAATTTATGTTTGAAATTTGGAAAAACTTCATTCTACAAAGTTGTAGAGAATTAAATTTCCTATAGAAGAACATAGAATTTATATTTTTCTGACAAAGGGACTATTTATTATGAATTATTGAAGTTTCGGGAAATAAATATTTTTTTAATGGGTGGGCCCCAGTTTTGTTGAAAATCTAATTTTTTTGGAAAGCCGCCAGGCGGCGGAAATTTTAAAAAAAAATAATATTATTTTATTAATTTAGTCTCTTTTGACATCCTAAGTTTTTCCTATAAATAGGGTGCTTAGGTTAGAATTGAAAATCACACCAGAATCAGAAGTTTTCTCTTTCTATAATATCGAGCGTATTTTTGTGAGTATTTAGAGACTTTGAGTATTACTATTCAGTGCAAGTTTTCTTCGGTATTATATCCGATATTCCAGTCAGAGGTACTATTCTTTTGAGGTAAGGGATGTTATTTTCTTTCATAAATGATGTTATTCTTTTCAATATCATTATACCAAAATATTGGCATGAATTTTATTACGAAATTCTTATTTTTTTTTCGTCGGAGTTACTATTCACGTATACGGCACTATTCACGTATACGGCACTATTCACGGAAAAATTAAATTTTCTTCTATTTGTCCAAATTGTCTGTTATGGTTACTATCTTTGGTTAGATCTAAGTTTTGAGCTTCATTCTTGAATTTTGCTCCACAAAGTATTATTATGGAATATTCTTGAACTTGAATAAACTAAAATACGAATCCTTAATCTTATCCTTTATTTCACTGGATTCGTTATTTATATGGTTTTTCATCATCCTCAGTCCTAAGTGGTGATATAATTGAATATCTTTGGCCTGTAGAGCAAAGATGAATGATTACCTGATGAATATCTTTGGCCGTAGTGCAAATATGACAGGTGTTGAGATGAACATGACCACTGATGATACAAATGAATATCTTTGGCCTGTAGTGCAAAGATGAATATTGATTTGAGATGTATATTGATTGATGTTACAGGAATAAAATATTGATGATGGACTTTTAAATCATAGAAGATAGTAGACTTCATTCTCTACTTAACTCTTCTAATGAATTGTTATTTTCACTGCGAATATTGATCTAAAGTTGGTTGTCCATTATATTTTATCTGATTTGTTGAAGACTAACGATAATTTATGAAAATGATAAAATTTACAAGGAAAGAACAAAAGTGTTTCATGTTAACTCAATTTTGAGAAAATCATTTTCACCTGGTCAAAAAGTTCTCTTGTAAAATTCTAGGCTACATCTATTTCCTGGCAAATTGCGTTCTAGATGGGATGGGCTTTTTATAGTAAAGGTAGTTTACTCTCATAGGGAAGTCGATATTGAAAATTCAAATAGTGGGGAAATTTTCAAAGTGAATGGTCAACGACTCAAACCTTTTTTAGAAATGCCAACCGAACCAGAGGAGGTGGTGTACCTTGTTGATCCACCTGATTCAGAATGACTAGCACTGCACTTATCTTTGTAAGTATGTATGTATTTTTTTTCTTTTGTACAATATTATCATCCGGTTCCTACCCATCCTACGAGGTACAATTCTTTCATTTCTTTGTTCTCTTTATTCATTTGCATACATTGAGGACAATGCATGAATTAGGTTGGGGGGGAGTTTTGCATTTTTATTATTAGATTTTTTTATTATTATTATTTTTTTTAGGAAATTAAGTCATTTTGTTAAAAAAAATTGAAAAAAAAATTTGTTTGACTTTTTATGGATTGAATTTATTCTAATAAGTGTCCGTGGAGTTAAAAGTCATGAGTAAGATTGAAAGATTTAGAACTCTTGAATCTTTGATAAGGTACGAAATCTTAGTTTGAAATACCATCTAGACTAAAATTGATTTCAAAAATTATTTTTGCACTTCACGATCGCACCAACTCTTAGTTGTGGATATAAACTATGATTCGAGCTATTTCAAAGGGAAAAAAAAGAAGTTGAAGAATTTGAAAAAAAAAAGAGAAAATTTGAAAAAGAAAAATAAATAACTGCTTCAATGTCCATTGAACGAAATAATTGAGTATCCAAGCCTCGGAAAGCATCGATATTCACGCTAAAAAGTGTGATGGATATAAGTAGCTTGACTGATCTAGTTTGTGGCCTTTGTTACTCGAGTTAGTAAGCCTTTAGGGGTGTCTCTACACCTAGTGCCCTAAAACCAACTGGTTTGGGAGTCATTGGTCCAACGCTCTCTACATGAGTAACTTTGAAAAGCCTAAGAAAATGAGACATTGCACAAGTCGAGAAAAAAATTCAAAAGAAAATGGGAAAAAATGGAAAAAAAAGGAAAAAAGAAAAAAGAAAAGAAAAATGGATTTGCTTGATTTTAATGGTAAAAATTCCTACTAAGAGTTACATCACTTACACATGCATGCATCACATGGGATTAATTTTATGAAGGATGGTGTCTAGAATGAAGATTGGATATTTTTGATAAGGTGAAAGTGTGATTTTGAATTTAATCTTGCTTATGTATAATGCCTATGGATATTTAAAAGTTTTATTTCAATTTCATGACTTGTTGAACTCAAAAATATTTTTGAATTTTGTGTATATATTCACTACAAACCCTCATGAGACACAACTCATCCACTTGGGGTAACCTTAGGGTTTAAAAGCTTGTTGCACATGCTAAGTGCAATCATGTTTTCTACGAAAATGGGCTAGTATAATTTTTATTTTATTTTTATTTTACTCGAGGACGAGCAAAAGATAAGGATGGGGTATTTGATATACACATTAATTATACATTTTAATATTCCCATATTTATTATTTTGTGTGTTTGTTTTATTTAACTAATACATTTTATTTGATTTTGTAGGATTTATCTTGTTTATCTTGGAGAGCAAATAAAAGATTTCATGGGACTCTTGGAGGATAATCATGAAGAAGTTGAAGTGAATTTGAAGATAGAGAAAAGAAGACCAAGTTCAATGTATCTTAGATTAGGTTATAATTTATTTTTCTTATAAATAAATCTCTTATTTTAGAGAGAGAGGACACTTTTTATTATTCTGTTCCTTTGTTTTTTCGCCGGAGCAGAGAGGTTTTTTTATTCTCTTTGTTTTGAACGGAAGTCAGCAACTTTGAAGTATCAATGCAATTTTTGGTTTTCTCAAGTTCATTAACTAATTAAGTGTTTGTTTTGTTCTTTGGCCTTAACAGTTTTTTTATTTTCTGTATCCAATATAAGCTCGTTGCCTCACTTGATATTAATAGTTTGTACTATATTTTCTATCCATCACATTCAGTAGCTTTCCATTTGATAATATTAGTTACTTTAATTCTTTTCTTCTAGTTTTATTTTATTTCGTGCAAATAATAATAATAGTGTTACTTGTTTTTGTTTTAAATTTCATGGATAACTAATTCTCTAATACCTAGGATGAAGATGAAACTAACTATTTCATAATAATTAATTTCTTTCCGTTCTGAAATTTGTGCTTAATTATTTTCGCCTTTATATTTTTCTTCGCACAAATTGCATATGATTTGTACATTAATTGCGAGATTTTGATAAGTTATAATTAATCTGTGAATTTTTCATAACTTATACTTGCCCATATTAATTATATGAATCATTATTTTTAAAGGGAAGGAAAAATAATTTGATAATTAATTTGGAATAAGGAATTGTTTATTATATTAATATTTGGTGGATTCGGATTCCTAAGTAGCTTTTCTCATTAATAGTTTTCATTAGTAATTATTAGTTTACATAATTTAGTTAGTTAATCATCACCACCATATTTATTTCTAATTTGCCTAAAATATTAATTAAGGATATATTAAAGAATTGATCTAGTCTCTGTGGTTCGACCTGCACTTGCCAAATCTACAATAAACACTGTGCACTTGCAGTACATAATTTTAACTCATCACTTGTAAAAAGGAATGCTTAAGAATGTGTAGCTCATTCCTCTTTCTTGGTGGATCACCTCTAAATGTCAAACACTTGGGTGGCTAACGTTGATCAAATGATAGACAAAAGAAGTATGCGGAAATTTGAACTTGGTGTTGATTAGTAGTATAAATGATTTATATAAGCTTATGTTTATCAAAACCTGTTGGGCAAAGGACCCTGTCACTTGGAGAGTTCTCAAGTAAACTGATCGTGCACAAACTTTGAACGCGATAAAGGTATCCGTAATTATTATTAGGTAATTTATACAACTAGGCAAGTGTATGGAATGTGTAAACATAATTTTATCTTTACAGCTTAGAACTAACAATGGGAATTCATAGTACACTTGAATAGTCGATAGTGTACACTTAAACGGTAATATCTACTTTGCCCATTATCTGACTTAGGAATTCATACTGTACAAATATTGTTATTCTGCAAATATGACAGATATCATTTTTTTTCATACTCCATATTATCGATTACTTTCATTTTAATACAGTTAATAACAGAAATATTGAACAACGGATTCACTTGTAATATAGGTTAATCAAAACCTGTTGAGCATTCATCTTCTTAGTCGGAAATGCTTAAACTATCAACGTATTAGAAATGAATAATGCTACTATCACATAAAACAAGCAACATAACTCTCACATAATAATGATGTGGCAGTATGTGATTTGCTGTTGAGTTAAGTGGGTCATGTCAATAACAAATCACATGCTGCCACGCAGGAGTATGTGAGCATTATGTAATTGTTTTATGTGATAGTAGCATGACTCATTAGAAATTGCATATTTTTTGAATATGCAATTTATCTTCGTTGAGGTTAACTTCTTCCAAACTTACTGAGGATGAACTAATTAACTAATATACTAGGATGTTTACATAAGTCGAATTCTCTTCTTTGTATGGTGGCAATATAAGAAGAGAATTCTGTTGAATAAATTATATAGGAACGTGCTATTACATAGAATAAAATCAAATAAATTAATCATAATAATTAAGTACTTACATGAATTGAGAGAAGACATTTTGTATGTATCAAGCTTCCGCTGCGCGTAAGGGTGAAGGTCTTCAATTGTCTCCCTCAATCTTATGATGGGTGTATAGGTGTGTATAAATTTCTTGAGACGGCAACTACCAAACCCTAACTGTTTTATTTATTAGATAGCTAAGGGTCATAATCGTCCATCAAGATTATGAAACCCTAGGGCCCATTATGCCAACTTAATATTAGTAATAATATTTATGGCCCACACAATTAATTACCAAACTCATAAATAAAGTAATAAATTAATACAATATGTAAGCCCAATAATTACATAAATAGTAGAGGCCACATAAAGGAATAAAATATTCTAACAAATTCGACTTCTATCTGTATGATTTTTGACCTCATAATAAATTATTATGCAAAATCATTGGTAGGATAGTAGAAGTACCACGATATACTGAATGTTATTATACCGAGTCTACAGTGCCACATCATTTTCAATTATTTAACTTCATAATTGAAAATGATTATTTTACATAAGGATTTGGAATAATCAATTTATATGATTAATATTTATATCAATATGAAGGTTGGGATAAGATTAATATAAATTATAAACTTATATTGAACAATAATATAAGTTTTACTATATGAGTGATAGTTTTGAAGAATACGTTTATTGATACTATTTAACGTTCGTTCATCATTTACATAAATAGATTGACCAGTATGTTATGTACTTATTGCATCGATTATCATGAGCTTATTTATAATGAATAATTTATCATATGTTTTCATTATTTAATAGTATAAATGATTATATAGATTATTCATATCATAGGTCATTCATACTATTGTTATGTTAAACAAGAGGGAGCAAGTGTATTATGTACTTTCTCATTATTTATTTGATATTATGAGTTAATAATATATAATAAGGTGACGAAGTTACCTAATAGCAATATAATGTGAACAATGGTATGTAATTATGCTAATGAGAAGCTAGCAATAATACGGAATCAACATTCATCAATTATAAACTCTCTAGGTGGATTATGTTTTTGAGGTATTTTTCACATAAATAATTTATAAACTATGCTTTCTATATTAACATGTACATGAATATATTTGTGAGGAGGATTATTCATGACCATATGTGTAACACCCCAGTCCCACATCGAAAGATAGAAAAAAAATTTGTTTACATATAAAAAAATAGGTTACTGTCAATAGTACCTTCAGTCAGTAATTTAAGGCCCGTGGTTGTTACAATATGTTAAATAATAATCAAATGACGGTTGGTCAATTACATCTCGGTTATTTATTAATATATATGTACATACGGAAAGAAGCTTATGTTTTTCAAATTAATATGTGATCATATAACATCAATTAATATTCGACCGATGACCCAAACAAATTAAACCGATCAAGTATTGTGATAAATATTTAAGGTTTTTTTGCCTGTCGTTCGTTGAATAAACAAGTAAATGTTGAATACAGTGTCATCATACATTGTTAAGATTATGGGTAATTATATTTTATTGGTTGTTACACAATTGATTATGAGCACCAATTGCATATCAAACATATTTAGTATTCACTGTATTTCAAATTTAAGATGGGAATGTATTAAACTGAAAATTAATTAATTACCCTAAAAAAATAATACCCAAGTAATCTAGGTTATTAATGGAGATATCAATAGCAAATTAATCATATGAACTTTATTACATTATATGCATAGTGTATGTAACATATATGCACATATTATCCTGTGTAATAATATTAGTACTACTGTGAGTAATTATTTTCCCGGTATATTTGTGTATATGTTATGAAGAAAAGTATATAAATATTAGTGATAAAAATATATTCCTTAATATAACTATCCGGACCCTAGAAGTCAAGCTTAAAGTGCAATTAATATCAAGGTAATATATAAGCTATGTCAAGAAATATCATATTATATAAATCATGTTAATGCACAATTCCATCAACGTATGTATAAGATTACTCCGAAACATTCATTATATAGGTCGAATTATATAAAATTACGTGTATAATTCGATATCAAAATTATTAATATTAACAAACATATATTATATTTGAATGATTAGTAAAATAATCAGCATAACTATATTATATTTGTATTATCATAAGTTTCATATATAATTTGATGATATCTATTAGTTTAATATTAATAATATTTGGTAATTGGTATGCATTATCAATTACTCCCTAATATTTAGAATATAGCTCAATAGTAGTTAAAATTAGAATTTCAATAAAATAGTATATCGTATTCGCCTAAATATATTTTACTAATATTTGGTATGATAGAATGTAATTCGTATTAATATTATATTATTTAATATCATGGCAAATTAATTATGTAATAGTATATTCCATAAACGACAATATTTTGATATCCATAGTATGCATAATATTGGTTCTAATATACAATTTGAACTTCTATATTGATTAACTGTAATGAATCCTACGATATGATTTCTTTGAAGAGTTTGTTATTATTTGTCTCATCTTGTTTAGCCAAATTTATAGTTATTTGCAGAGGCGAAAGAGGGGGGGGGGGGGGGGGGGGGGGGGGGGGGCGGGGGGGGGGGGCATATGCCCCCCAAAAGCTGGGGGTAGGGGGTAGGTATATGCAATACTGGGGCTGTTGGGTGAGTCATTTAACTATAATTTATGTGTGAAGTCAAAGTAGTATACTTAACTATAAAATTCATAACTAATAAAATTAAATAAATATAATTAACGCTAAAATTGAAAATATATCATTTGGTATTAAAATATGTAACTTCAATAATTTACACGTGCAGTAATAGCATGTAGGTAATAACATTTCATCTTCTAGAGTAAAAAAACAGATATGTATGACTTCAACTTATCGGTATGTCCTTTGTATACCGAGAGAAATAATTCAAAGATTTGTAAAGTCTTGCTAAGAAGTTGCTTGAAACAAGAAGAAATATGACTTTTATATTAGTATATCGATTGATCGAGTTGGCTTTGATATTTCCAGTTGCGACTGCTACTGTTGAAAGAATATTCTCTGCAATAAAAATTATCAAGACTGACTTGCGTAATAAAATGGGAGATGAGTGGATGAAAGACAGTCTGATAGTTTATATTGAGAATGATATTTTTTTCAATATTTGAAAACGAACAAATTTTGAGATGTTTTCAAACTATGCAAAGTCACAGGATACAGTTGTCTCCTTTCAGTCGTACATTCGAAAGAAGCACTTAAAGCGTCAATAATTAATTTTTTTTAATGATGTATTTTGACCTTCATCTGAAATTGTCCTAGTTCCGCCACTGGTTATTTGTTTAGTTAGGATAAGTGAAACTGAAAATTAATTAATAATAATGAGAGAACTTGGCCCAATCAATGGGTATCAAACGGTTAGCCGTCTTTGGGGATTCCGAGTTGGTTATCAAACAAATTACTGGGACATATCATACCAAAGAACTACATTTAGTGTCCTATCATTGGCAAGTTGTTAAGTTATATAACATGTACTACTATTGCAGAATAAAGATCATATTGACAATATTACAAAATGTAGTCCCCAATACGAATGTTCTTTACAAAATATATAAATATAAGTTAACTATATATGTTAACACATTATCAATTAAGACTGGACAATAGAAAATGAAAGAAGGTATATATTAGTTAATACTGATTTGTATAAGGTAATTTGTATACCACGGAATACATAACTAATGACGACTTGATACTACATACTCCTTCCGTCCTAAAATAACTGTTCAATTTTAACTTTTTTTAGTTAAATTGACTATTTTTAAAATTAATAATTGCATGTATAAATATATTTTTAACATTATAAAAATTGATATTAGTAATAAATTGTATATACTTTTTTTTATTATAACCTCTTCACCTATATTCTGTAAAAATGATACAAAAAATAGCTTTAAAAAATAATTAATTTAATTTTAAAAAATTAAACTAAACAGTTATTTTAGAACGGAGGGAGTATCCTATATATACAATTATAGCATATGTAAAAGATATTACACGTATGCGGTAATAATAATATGCCGGTCTATCAACTATATATTTAAACTTAACAATAACGGTTATCATTATCACTGAATAGTTCCTTATATAATTGAATATTAAACTAGACTCAACCTACTATTAACCTGTTCCGTAGTAATATCCAACAATTTATTATACACCTATGATTGCGGAAGATTATCATATAATTTATTAGTTACTCGATATAAGATACTCCCTCAATCCTATAATAACTGTCGTTTTAAAAGAATTTTTTTTTTCAATTTATTTGTCGTTTATAATTTTTTAAGAGAATAAATTATTTATTTTTCTATACCACCCCTACCTTCTCTCATTGTCTCAAGAAATTTTCTCCCTTGTATTAATAGTTTTCAACTTCCCATAAAGAAGTAGTGATGAAATTTTACACAAATTTTAATTAATAAATGATAGTATTAAATGACTTTCTTAATCTATATGTATAAAACTAAAACGACAATTATTATGAGATGTTGGGAGTATATAATCATAACACTATGTAGCATTATACCTAGTTTGATACTATCAATGCCCACTCAATCCTTTAACAAAAACTGATATAATATGGTTTTAGCTAGGTATATTATAATAGTTGTATAATGTATATGCAATTAAATAGTTCAATAGTTTAATATTGGTTGATTGACACTTCTGTCTTCTCAAATTGTCATTCACTTTTAAAGTCGTCCTTAAAGTACCATTTTCGTCAGTTAAATTCTTAAAGTGGCATTTTATTAGCGTTTCTGTTCCTTCAACCCATTTTAACTTAAATCTGACCCATTTTGACCAAGTTTAACCCAATCCGACCCAGTTTGACCCAACTCCAATTTTTAATATTTTAAAATATAATAGAATTTTTAAAATAAGTTTAAAATAATAATTATATTTTACATTTAAAAAAAATAATATTTAATTATTTAAAATAAATTATAATTATTAAAATAATAATTATTTTAATATTTTAAAATAAAATAATTATTTTAAAAATAGTTATTTTTAATATTTAAAAATAAAATATTAGTTTTTAAAAAAAATAAAAATAATAATTATATTTAATATTCTAAAATAAATATTTTTTAAAATAATTTTTATTTTAATATTTTAAAAGTAAAAAATAATTTTGTAAATATTATTTTTAAAAATAATATTTACTTTTAAAATATTAAAAATAATATTTATTTTAGAATATTAAAAATAATAATTATTTTAGAATATTAAATATAATATTTATTTTAGAATATTAAAAATAATATTTATTTTAGAATATTAAAAATAAATATTTTTTAAATTTTTTTAAATTTTTTTTGAATAATTATTATATTTATTTTTATTTTTAATATAAAAATAAATATTAATATTCTAAATTAAATATAATGATTTTAGAAAAAAACTAAAATAATTATTATTTTTAATATTCTAAATTAAATATTAATTTTAATATTCTAAAAGAAATATTATATTTAATATTCTAAAATAATTATTATTTTTAATATTCTAAAGTAAATATTATTTTTAATATTTTAAAAGTAAATATTATTTTTAAAAATAATATTTACAAAAATATTTTTTACTTTTAAAATATTAAAAATAAAAATTATTTAAAAAATATTTATTTTAGAATATTAAATATAATTATTAATTTTTTTATAAAAAAAACTAATATTTTATTTTTAAATATTAAAAATAACTATTTTTAAAATAATTATTTTATTTTAAAATATTAAAATAATTATTAATTTAATAATAATAATTTATTTTAAATAATTAAATATTATTTTTTTTAAATGATAAATATAATTATTATTTTAAACTTATTTAAAAAATACTATTATATTTTAAAATATTAAAAATTTGGGTTGGATCAAACTGGGTCGGGTTGGGTTAAACTTGATTAAAATGGATCGGGATTAGGTTAAAATGGATTGAAGGAACAGAAACGTCAATAAAATATCACTTTAAAGACCTAACTGACGAAAATAATATTTTAAAGACGACTTTAAAAATGAATGACAATTTAGAATGACATAAATGTCAATCAGCCGTCTAATATTATATAAGTTACTAATAGTTTGGTCTATGCATTGATGGAATATAGTATGGATATGACATAAATGTGTACATCATGCTAACATATTATAATGATGCCCTCTTCGGCAGGGCTCGTCTGGGGCATTATCCGCCTGGTCGGATATCAACTAGTCTGTGAGTTTGACATGACGTCCTACCATATTCTGACCGGATCATTATAGGTCTCACGTTAGGCCATTTTTAAACCAAAATAGAAGGTTGAAAATAAGTAGAATAATCCCAACTACCTAAGTCATCCCAAATTGTCCGCTCCGAAAAGAACAATCTTGTACTGTGTGATTAATTATTATTAACGTCACAATCTCGTCACGCGCCTCAATCACGAAAAACACTCTTTGTCCTTCACAATGACCACGTCAGCACCGGATCTCGACGGTTTTGGACCGCCGGGGATCGCTCCGGTGTGAGAATAAGTACAGGTCGGAGAGAAAAAATGGTTTAACAATGGAGATCGTGTGTTTTAGTGTTTTTTAGAGAAAAATATGTTTCTTACCTTTTTCTTGTGTAGTGCCTTTTCCCCTTTATATTGTCTCATCACCTTTGCATGTTTTCCCCCGATATTTTTTCCTGCCTGTTGACTGCATGCCGGCTTTTTCATACTTGTTCTTCACTCAGTCAATATTATGTCAACTCTCCATTAATGAAGGAGGCTACAGACGGCTGAGTCCATCACTTCAATCAGCCGCCTGTTAATCGCATAGATTAGAGATAACTTTAGTCTATAAGTTGCCACATGTCACCCACTACCAGATCCAGCCCAAAGTTTATCTAAATAATCATTTGGACAATAGTCCAATACTTCAAGGGTAAAAATGGGCTTGACCCGGAAAGCCCATAACGAATAAAAATTGACCGGCCCAAGATATTTACGGCCCAACATTGCCCCCTAGTTTTTTATCAAACGAAATGTTTGATAAAAGAGTATAAGAACCTGGGCCAGTTATCAAGAAGAATCCGTACAGACTTATCAAAGCCCAATTGATAAAAGGCCCATGTTTACATGCAGACCCCTTCAAATTAAAATCGGATACCCACTTTTCGAGTTTCAAAAACAAATGATAGCTTCCTCAATTCCAAGAGCAGACGCCAACTATTAACCTTTCGATTCCAAGCCCGGATACCAACTTTGCACCTCCATTATGATATTCATTGAATGCGCAGCCTTTGGGCTTCGTGTACCTCCGAAAAGACAACTCTATAAATCTTTGAAATCTCTAATTCGAACAGTTTTACTTGTTTATTTGAAATTCGAAATACTTTAGCTTTCTTCTTCTTCTTGTTTCGGTTTTCTTCTCCATTTGTCTGTCAACAATGGCTTCCCAAAACACCGATAACACCATCCCAACTGCGAAACCCAAATTGAAACCATCCTCCAGCAAGACCGTTCCCACCGATTCAATCAAAGACGTTCCTTCAGAGACGCCTTTCAATTTTACCGACTATAAAAAATTCGCCCATGCCAATACCCCTTCCTCAGCTGTCGATTCCGATATATTAGCCATCCTAGATCGGTATCAGATCCCCCTCAATTATCAACTACGAGCCCCCTTGCCCACTGAACGTATGTATCAACGCCCAAAGGGTTTTGTTGCTATGCCCCTCACTCTTTTGGAGAAGGGCCTCCGGTTCCCTCTTCACGCTTTTGTTTTGAACATGCTAGGATTTCTAGGGGTTGGGTTGGCCCAACTAGTCCCCAATTCTTACATTTATATACTCGCGTTTGCCGCGTGGTGCTTCGAGCAAGGTATCCCCCCATCTATTGATTTCTTCTTTTCTCTTATTGTGGTGGGCCAATCTAGGGAGAAAGGATTCAAAGGGCTAAGCAAACCGTCCAACGTCAAGATTGAACGAAGATCTTTAATAGACACCCCTTCAAGCAACAGAGGGTTGCATAA
Source organism: Panax stipuleanatus (assembly GCA_020205555.1). Taxonomy (NCBI): domain Eukaryota; kingdom Viridiplantae; phylum Streptophyta; class Magnoliopsida; order Apiales; family Araliaceae; genus Panax; species Panax stipuleanatus. The sequence continues at coordinate 19,903,222 of CM035121.1, read as the reverse complement.
GGATTGGATCTTTATCAATGGATCGGATATTTCCTCCATCCCTGCTGGACCACTATCCCTATTCTTTCTCCAGACTTTGGCGATCTCACGCAGGAACGGGGGAATGAAATGGTGAAGCTGTTGAATAAACTCCCTCTGAAAGAATGGAGCTTCGGACTCCTCAGCAAACAAGCGTGGTTATATGACCATAAGCGTAAGTTTTGAAACCATCCTCTGTGCAAATTTATTCAAATTTCTCTCAATAATTGTTCTAAAGTATTACTTTCTGTTCTTTCGTAGTATCTTTGATTAAGCCTACTTCCATTGATCGGATGGATTTAAAAGAATTCCTTTCTGCCAAATCAGTCTCGGCTTCAACCGAAGCCGAGGATACGAAGGCTCAAACCTCTGAAGCCCAACATGTAGATCCTCCTGCTGTAGAAACACAAAATGCAGAAGCTTCAATAGAAGAGATTCCAACTACTATTCCTCCAACAGACGAGCCAATCCTTCCTGAAGGGACAAGCCGACCCCGAAAGAAGAAACATGCCGCCAAGAAGCACAAATTCACTCCTGATCCCGTCCTTACCGAAAGCCTCCTGGATATGCCCATTGAGCAGCGTACCAAAATTCTTTATACCAAGAAGCGAAAGGCCAAAGCCAAGATTGTCCCCCTCACCACCGAAGAATTGAGAATACCCGCTTCCTCTTCCAGTCGACCTCTTCCTGATTCAGCCGATACTGATAAATTTGAGGCTGAACAAAGTTCCCCCCTCGTCCGAAAAAAAAGAACCATTTCCCATGATCAACCACCTTCATCCCCTATTAGACAACCAACGCCTTCGCCCAGGCAAGAAGTGTCTTCTTCGCCTCCCTTATCATCTTTTTATGGTCCTAAGCCGGGAGTTCCCCATTCACCCAGCTTATGGCCGGATCAAAGGGAAGATTTTCCTTTACATCTTTATGGATCATTTGTTTTGGATACTGATAATCACCGCTTTGGCAACAGCTCTATTTCTGACTTGCTCGAAGAGGGCATGATCAATCAGGCTAGAGTGAGTACATATTGTATCTGCCTTAGTCCATGGATATTTTCTTTGAATTTTTTCTAACCCCAAATGACTGCAGGCAAATGGAATTTTCGGCCGTCTTCATCAAAAATATAAAAAAGCCGAAGCCGAAGAAGAAGCGGCCCGAAAAGAAAACGCCATTTTAAAGTCTGCCTTGGCGAAGGAGAGGAGTGAACACGAGAACCTCCGCTTCAACTGTAAAGGTCTTCAAAATGATCTCGCCAAAATGAAAGAAAATCTAGCTGTGGCCGAAGTTCTTCAACAAGAGACTAATGATCAGAATGAAGGGTTGCGACGGTCCAACGAGCAACTAATTCGGAACAACCGAAGTCTGGCCGAAGCGGTTGCCGAAGCCAAAGCTTCTGAAGAACGTCATCTTCATCTGCGAGGTAAGGTCGAAGCAGAACTTCGCGGTCTCAAATTGGCCGGCCCTCCTCTCACTGATGAGCTTCGCCAAGAAATTCAAAATGAATATCGCAAGTCTCCGGTGCTGACCAAAGAAATATTGAAAATGTATACTGAAGGCTATAAGGCGGCTCGAGGCAAAAACAGGGCTAAGTTGACTGCCGCTTCACTCGACCCAACTCTCCTTAATTCCTCCGAAGATGAAGATGGAGATGAAGAGTAGTATTAAAGACCGTCTGTCTTCTTATTTTCATGTTTAATATGTATGAACTTGGTGAAAAATTTTCGCTTTAATAATGTGCCATTAGTTTCCCTCTTTAGTAATATATATATTTTATCCCTTATTGCTCCTTTTTCAAGTCGAGACTGTATCGTTATTTAAACGATATATAATTTAAGCTCAATACTTCAAGTAAAATTAAACAACAATGTAAGACGAAACTTACTCACTACCGGAGGATACCATACATCATTGTTAGGATAAACGATCCACCAATTTTTTAGTAGGAATATTAGTTCCGAAGAACTTATAATGTTATTCAGCTTTATAATAATTTGGATAACTTCATTCTTCTTTGAGAGCCGAATAAGTTCAACACAGGAAATATCTCGCTTCGCTATAAAAAGTCGAAAGGATTCAACCTTATACCTGGTGACCACGTTCTCTCCGAAAGCCGAACGGGTTGGACCATCAATAGTTCACTTCGCTACGACGAGACGAAGGAATCCATCCTTATACCAAGCTGGCAACCTCGTTCTCTCCGAGAGCCGAACAGGTTCAACCCAAAAGATATTCCACTTCGCTACGAGGAGTCGAAAGGATCCAACCTTATATCTGGTGACCACGTTCTCTCCGAGAGCCGAACGGGTTGGACCATCAATAGTTCACTTCGCTACGAGGAGACGAAGGAATCCATCTTTATACCAAGCTGGCAACCTCGTTCTCTCCGAGAGCCGAACAGGTTCAACCCAAAAGATATTCCGCTTCGCTACGAGGAGTCGAAGGGATCCAACCTTATATCTGGTGACCACGTTCTCTCCGAGAGCCGAACGGGTTGGACCATCAATAGTTCACTTCGCTACGAGGAGACGAAGGAATCCATCCTTATACCAAGCTGGCAACCTCGTTCTCTCCGAGAGCCGAACAGGTTCAACCTAAAAGATATTCCGCTTCGCTACGAGGAGTCGAAGGGATCCAACCTTATATCTGGTGACCACGTTCTCTCCGAGAGCCGAACGGGTTGGACCATCAATAGTTCACTTCGCTACGAGGAGACAAAGGAATCCATCCTTATACCAAGCTGGCAACCTCGTTCTCTCCGAGAGCCGAACAGGTTCAACCCAAAAGATATTCCGCTTCGCTACAAGGAGTCGAAGGGATCCAACCTTATATCTGGTGACCACGTTCTCTCCAAGAGCCGAACGGGTTGGCCCATCAATAGTTCACTTCGCTACGAGGAGACGAAGGAATCCATCCTTATACCAAGCTGGCAACCTCGTTCTCTCCGAGAGCCGAACAGGTTCAACCCAAAAGATATTCCGCTTCGCTACGAGGAGTCGAAGGGATCCAACCTTATAACTGGTGACCACGTTCTCTCCGAGAGCAGAACGGGTTAGACCATCAATAGTTCACTTCGCTACGAGGAGACGAAGGAATCCATCCTTATACCAAGCTGGCAACCTCGTTCTCTCCGAGAGCCGAACAGGTTCAACCCAAAAGATATTCCGCTTCGCTACGAGGAGTCGAAGGGATCCAACCTTATATCTGGTGACCACATTCTCTCCGAGAGCCGAACGGGTTGGACCATCAATAGTTCACTTTGCTACGAGGAGACGAAGGAATCCATCCTTATACCAAGCTGGCAACCTCGTTCTCTCCGAGAGCCGAACAGGTTCAACCCAAAAGATATTCCGCTTCGCTACGAGGAGTCGAAGGGATCCAACCTTATATCTGGTGACCACGTTCTCTCCGAGAGCCGAACGGGTTGGACCATCAATAGTTCACTTCGCTACGAGGAGACGAAGGAATCCATCCTTATACCAAGCTGGCAACCTCGTTCTCTCCGAGAGCCGAACAGGTTCAACCCAAAAGATATTCCGCTTCGCTACGAGGGGTCGAAGGGATCCAACCTTATATCTGGTGAATAAAAACCTCTATTGGAGAGACAAAGAGAGCCATCTTTATTAATAATTGTCGTTGTAGTTACAGACTTCCATATTTTGATATTAGCCTTACTGAAAATACTTGCGGAGCCTTCCGGCATGCCAAGTATTCTTGATTTCAGACCCATCTAAAGTTCTTAACCGGTAAGTTCCGGGCTTTGATACGCTGATGACTTCATAAGGGCCCTCCCAATTTGGCATGAGTTTACCCATATTTTGAGGGGTAGAAGCTTCTAATTCCCGAAGAACTAAATCTCCAACTTCGAATCTCCGAAGCTTTACACCTTTGTTGTAGTATTTAGCCACGCGACGTTGGTATGTGGCCAACCTTATCAAGGCTGCCTCTCGGACTTCTTCGATCAGATCTAAGTTAGCTTTAAGTCCCTCATCATTGTATAATTCTTTAAATTGACTGACCCGAAAACTTGTAGATCCAATTTCTATCGGAACCAAAGCATCAGTACCGTATGCTAGTCTAAATGGGGAATTTCCCGTCGTAGTCCTTGGTGTAGTTCGGTAAGCCCATAGCACGCTAAGTAATTCTTCGGGCCATCTTCCTTTGGCGTCGTCCAGCCTTTTCTTGATCCCATTCAGGAGTATTCTGTTAGTTACCTCAACTTGTCCGTTGGATTGTGGATGGGCAACTGAAGTCCTTCGATGCTGAATCCCCAGCTCCTTCAAGAACGCCTCAAATTTCGACCCCACGATTATCTGAAATTATTACCATAGGAATTCCAAATCGGAATACTACCGACTCTTTGAGAAACTTCAAACATTCTTGTTCCGTTATCAGCCGAAGAGGTTTTGCCTCTACCCATTTAGTCATATAATCAATTGCTACTATAACAAAACTGACTTGGCCTTTTGCTTTTGGAAGGGGACCCAGTATATCTACCCCCCAGACAGTGAAAGGTATAGGAGAAAAAACCAAGTATAGTTCTTCTGGTGGCTGGTGTGGGATCGAACTATTCAGCTGGCATTTTGGGCATTTTTTCACATAGTCTGTGGCCTCTTTGAAAATTGTTGGCCAATAAAAACCTTGACGAAGCACTTTATACGCTAATGACTTTGCTGCCATATGATCACCGCAGATACCTTCATGAACCTCCCGAAGGGCATATTCAGCTTCAGATGGGATCAGACACTTCAGTAATGGGGAGGAATAAGCTCTTCGATACAGATCTACATCAATAAGTATGAAGTTTGCACTTTTATATTTCACCTTTTTAGCCAACATCTGGTCTGAAGGTAATGTGCCATCCGCTAAATAGTTTATGTATGGAGTCATCCAACAATTAGACAGCTTTATGCACCTCACCTCTTCCTTCTGAATGCTGGCTTGTTTCAGGGTTTCCAGGTAAACTGTTCCTTCGAAGGCGTTTGATTCAGTAGTAGCTAGTTTCGACAACGCATCAGCATTGGAATTATCAGTTCGACCAACACCCTTAAATTCACATGAGCTGAAGTGTTGAAGTCGATCTTTCAATTCTGCAAGATATCTAACCATTTTAGAGCCTCGAGCTTCGTATTCCCCCGAAACTTGCTTTATGACCAGTTGAGAATCACTGTAAATGGTCAGCTTCTGAACTTCCAAACTCTGAGCCAGACGCAATCTTGCTAATACCGCCTCGTATTCAGCCTCATTATTTGTTGCCTTGAATTCGAATCTAATGGCCTGCTGTATTTTAAACCCCTCCGGGCTTGTCAGAATTATCCCGGCACTGCCAAGGTCTAAAGTAGAAGACCCATCCACGTATAAAGTCCAAGAATCATGTACCTGCTGAAGCGTAGCTACCGTTTCCGTTGATCCCTCTACTTCGATCATGCTGCCATCGGTTTCCGAAAACGAGCATTCTATCACAAAATCAGCCAAGGCTTGGCCTTTGATAGCTGTCCGGGGATAGTATTCTATGAAGAACTAAGACAATTCCATCGTCCATGCAGCAAGCCTCCCGGAAACTTCTGGCTTCCCCAGCACCTTCTTTAATGGCTGGTCTGTGTACACCACTATTATTCGACCTTGAAAGTATTGTCAAAGCTTTCTACTTGCAACAACCAAAGCAAAAGCAAATTTCTCAATGTTTGGATACCTTGTTTCTGCATCCCTAAGGGCATGGTTTACATAGTAAACCGGGTGCTGCTTACCCCCAACTTCCCGCACCAAAACGGCTCCTACGGCCGATGAACTTGCAGCCAGATACAAATACAAAGGTTCAGTAGGAACTGGCTTCACCAACAGAGGTGCCGAAGACAAGTACCTTTTGATTCCTTGGAAAGCTTCCTCGCACTCCGATGTCCATTGGAAGGTCTTCGTATTCTTCGGCCCTTTCAACGTGTTAAAGAACGGCAAGCATCTTTCTGCTGATTTAGACATGAATCGTCGCAACGATGCTATTCGACTAGTTAAACGTTGAACATCCTTGTATGACTGGGGTGATTTCATGTCTAAGATAGCCTGGATCTTCTCTGGGTTGGCTTCGACACCTCTCTTACTGACCAAGTATCCCAAGAATTTGCCTGCCCCCAGTCCGAAAGTGCACTTAGTAGGATTCAGCTTCAATTCATAACGGCGCACCGTCTGAAAACATTCTTCTAGATCATTGAGATGACCACGAACCGACATGCTTTTAACAATCATATCATCAACGTAAACCTCCATATTCTTGCCTAGCTGCTTCTCGAAGATATGGTTCATCATTCTTTGATATGTAGCTCCCGCATTGATCAATCCGAAAGTCATTTTTTTGTAGGCGTACACAGATCGATGGGTAATGAAAGCTGTCTTCGGTATATCTTCTTTACACATAGAAATTTGATGATAACCTGAAAAAGCATCCATAAAACTAAGCAAAGCATACCCCGAAGTCGCATCAATGAGCTGGTCGATATGAGGTAGAGGATAGAAATCCTTCGGGCAGGCTTTATTCAGATCGGTGTAATCTATACAAACTCGCCACTTGCCATTATGTTTCTGCACCAGAACCACGTTGGCCATCCATTCTGGATAATCGATCTCGAAGATGAAATCTGCATCCAGCAACTTAGTGATCTCTTCATCAATTATCTTCTGTCTCTCTACTGCGAAGAGTCTTCTCTTTTGTCTAACTGGCTTTTTAGTTGGATTCACTTGCAATCTGTGTTCCGCCACTTTTCGACTTACTCCCGGCATGTCACTGGGGATCCAAGCAAAGACATCAGCATAGCATCGAAGCAACTTTAGCAGACTTGTTCGAAAAGGTTTTGGAAGTTTTGAACCGATTTTCACTGTTTTCTCTTTCTTTCCCGGAATCAGCTCGATCTCTTCAGTGTCCTCCACGGGCATGACTAAGGGTTCAGTTCCACTTTCTGTAAATGGTTCCACTTCAATGGCCATTGTATGCTTTTGTTTACTGATTCCTATCCCCGAAGTGATTAGAGTATTCCGATAGCACCTCCTTGCCAAGTCCAGATCCCCTGCGACTTCACCAACTCCGTGGGACATGGGAAATTTAATTTTAAAGTGGGGGATTGAAGTAACCACCTGTAGAGCTGTCAAAGTAGGTCTCCCCAAAATAGCGTTGTAAGCCGAATCAACATGTACAACATAAAATTTACAAATAATTTGAGCCTGCTGGGGGGCCGTCCTGAAGACAACTGGCAGCTCAATGGTCCCTGCTCCCTTGACGGGATCGTTGCTGAAACCATACAGAGGGGACTCCTGCCCGATTTCCATCTTCTGACCATCTACAGGCATTCGGTGATAAGCATGGGCATATAATATATCCACCGAAGAGCCATTGTCGATCATCATCCTCTTCATATCCACTGAACCAACTTGTGCAGTGATTACCAAGGCTCCTTCATGTGGTTCGATAGGTTCCGAAGGAAAATCTTCATCTGTAAAGGATATTATGGAACCCGGATATGTCCTTTCGGCCTTCATAGGCTTGTCTGCCAGAGACATCACCGAGTTCAGATACCCTCGTCTCTTCTTACCTGCAACCTTTCCCATATTCCCCCCGGATATTACATCTACAACATACCGCATCGCCTGGTTCGGCACTGGTTGAACAGGCTGGGCGACTTGAGTTATCTCCCTATTTTCCGACTGATTCCTTTGGTGTTCTCGTCCAGCTACATACTGTATCAAAGTACCATTTTGAACTTTTCTCTCAATGAATTCCTTCAAACTCCAACAGGAATTCGTATCATGTCCGACCGTCCGGTGGTAATTACAATATAAGGTAGGATCTCCGGACCCTGGTCGGGGGTTGTTTTTGGGTGGTTCGAAGTACGGTTGGTTTTTAATTCGTTCCAAAATGGTAGCCCGATCCGTGTTAAGTTGCGTGTACACCTTGTTCACCTTCTGAGTCGAAATGGGTGGACGATCTCCCTTGGGCATCCAATTACTATTGTACCTTTTCTGATTCCCTTCGGACCGATCATGGCCGATATTAGTCTTTCTCTGATTAATGTCGGGCTTCTCCCTGTCCTTCTCCTTTACTTTTTCTGAAGAGCTTTGTTTCAAGCTAGCCATTGCCTCCTCCACCACGATGAAACCTTCGGCTTTTTCAAATACTTCGGCCAGACTCTTTGGATGTTTGAACATTAGCTTTCTTACTAATTTTTCCGATTTCACCAGATCTAAGCCATTCTGGAATAATCCTACTGCCTGAAGATCGTTAAGATCTGAAACCTGTCCTACAGCTTCTCGGAATCTCTTTACATATTGCCCCAGAGCCTCACTCGAATGTTGCCTTACTTGGGCTAACGATCCCGTGGATCTTCCTCTTCTTTTATTACTCCCGAAGCGAGCATGGAACTTGTCGCACAAATCCGCCCATGACGCAATCGAATCCGAAGCCAAAGCCCCCATCCATTGCCTTGCGTCTTTTCTTAACGTCAATCCGAATGTCTGACATTTGGCTGCATCTGAATAGTCGTAATAATCCATCAATCTGTCAAACGCTTGGCTGTGGTCGAATGGATCCCTGGAACCGTCATAACTTTCCATGTGGGGTAGCTTTTTGCTGGGATCTGCTTTTTCCTTGAGAATTTCCAATGAGAAGGGAGACGTTTTTTTGTCCGAAGTCTTCCTCCCTTGTTGAACCTCTGTTAGCTGCTTCCGAAGCTCTTTTATTTCTTTCGCTAGGTCTTCCACCATCCCGGGCGAAGAAACAACCTCCTTCCCTGGAGAATTCGTCTTATTGGGTTTAATCTGATCTCTTCCATCCGGGTTAAACGATGTCGAAGGACTTCGTCTTATACTTCGGCCAGAGCGAGAATTCCCTGTATGGTGTACCATCTTCGAACTTTTGGGAGAATGACTTCTCGACCGGCTTCGTCGCCCATCTCTTCTACTGCCTCCACGATACTCAATACGAGGCGTCTTTTCCGAAATCTCGGGAGAATATTCTTGTGACATACCTCGTCTCTCATCAGGAGAATGACTACAAGACTCACTATCATATCGCTTGGAATATTCATTCCTCCTTGCTCTTCGACCACGTGATTTACCCCGTCTTCCCGGTCGAGTGTAACTGAAAGCTTCGTCTTTTTTCTCAGCCACAAGAACCATCTGTTTAGAGATTTCCTCCCTCTGCTGCAGAAGTGCTTTCAAAGCTGTGTCGGTCTCTTGTGCCTTCTTTGCCAAGGTGGAAATTTTGTCCGTAAGGCCTTCTCGGTGCTGGATCTTAGGTGGCGTGTCCACCACCCTTTTTCGATCGTTGTCAGGACCCTTGCTAGCAGCAGAAAATAACTTCCTCTTGGTGTCCCCATGATCTCTAGCCTGAAAATCTCCTAGTATCCTCTGTGACTCAAGCCTATCATGAATACTTTTTGAGGGTCCTAGTCTGTCTTTCACCGAAATCCTTTGCAAAGAAGAGCTAGCATCCGTCGGCTGTCCCTCAGCCGTGATCGTTTTACTTTTTACCATAGCTTCCGATGTAAGATGTTCAGTACGTTGTGATTGAAAACCAGAAACACTAAAAGCCCTCCTTCTAGCGCCAATGTTAACGTCACAATCTCGTCACGCGCCTCAATCACGAAAAGCACTCTTTGTCCTGCACAATGACCACGTCAGCACCGGATCTCGACGGTTTTGGACCGCCGGGGATCGCTCCGGTGTGAGAATAAGTACAGGTCGGAGAGAAAAAATGGTTTAACAATGGAGGTCGTGTGTTTTAGTGTTTTTTAGAGAAAAATATGTTTCTTACCTTTTTCTTGTGTAGTGCATTTTCCCCTTTATATTGTCTCATCACCTTTGCATGTTTTCCCCCGATATTTTTTCCTGCCTGTTGACTGCATGCCGGCTTTTTCATACTTGTTCTTCACTCAGTCAATATTATGTCAACTCTCCATTAATGAAGGAGGCTACAGACGGCTGAGTCCATCACTTCAATCAGCCGCCTGTTAATCGCATAGATTAGAGATAACTTTAGTCTATAAGTTGCCACCTGTCACCCACTACCAGATCCAGCCCAAAGCTTATCTAAATAATCATTTGGACAATAGTCCAATACTTCAAGGGTAAAAATGGGCTTGACCCGGAAAGCCCATAATGAATAAAAATTGACCGGCCCAAGATATTTACGGCCCAACAATTATTATAAGTGTATAAACCAATATTATAATCAATATATCTTCACACACAATAACTATCATTAACATTCACATACCTAATGTATCAATAACCTGTTAAATGAGAAAATCCTTAATTATACTGTAATCATTATTTTTAGGACTAAATATATTATTACATTATACTATTATTAAGTCATTATAGTAATTTATTATGATAAAGGGTTATCATAATGGATTACAATGTTTATCTTAACACGTTATAGCAAAATATTAGTATTGAGAATGATAATATATAGCTTAGCAAAATAAGAGGGAAGTTTATATCCAATAACTATGTTTAATTGATTAAACGTAATCAATATACCCTGTTTATAATATATGATATAGTATATTTTGATATATAAATTTAAGCTTATGGACAATTTCTATTGATTCTTGATCAATTATCCATTTTTACTGTGTTTTTACTGTGCACTGAATATAGTATCAGTCGATGGGCTTCTATTGGGAAGCTTTTGAGGAATAATGAATTATCGGACCTAGCATACCCAAATCACAGCTTTAGGTTCATAATACATATTACCTTATCAAAATATAATGGTCCAAATATTTGAGGGTATTGAATATTAAATAAGATTATACCTATATTTGACATAGTATGTTATAACAATATCAGAAACAATCATAAGGATATGTTTATGGTTATTATCAGAGTATTAGTGAACAAACTCGATGAACACAACCACAAACATATCATTTACACATAGTAAATCATCATTATTTACTAAAAATATCTTAAAAACCCGTTATTATGTTCATGACCCAGAATTCTACTCAGACTAATCATTTTAAGTATATGGTGAACATAAATATATACAACTATTTATAATATTCTTATTGTATTCTATCTTTGTAAGGGCTAATCACAAATTAGTGGACATATTTCATATCTATATCTAAGGGTAAATATAGATATGACATATTGGTAATTAAATAATATTTACCAGTTATATGTAATATTACATTATATATATTATACACTACGTTTAATTATAAAGGGGACTATCATTGTCCGATTAGGCATAGACATGGCAATATAATTGGTTAACTGTCGGGTCAACTTATATTAACTAGAACCAAATGAGTTGGTTAACTACTTTTATTTATTTGGGTTGGGTAGACTTGGCAAACGGTCGGGCCGGGTCGGGCCGGACCAAAATAGCCCAGGTTTTGGTGGGCTAATATTTGTGAGGCCCTTGGCCCGGGTTGGGCCGGCCCGCTAGTTTCTTCCTTTATTTATTTATTTATTTATTTATTTATTTATTTTGCAAAATTGAATAATACTACTTCAATTTATAATTATTTTTTTTTGATAAAAGCATGTTTATTATTGCACCCAAAAAAGAAAAAAGAAAAAAAGCAATGCAATGCAATGCAATACTGCCACCAATCAAGTATACTCCTTTTGGTATTAGGAGGTATACTGTACCATTGGATCTGCATGCCCCGTTCCATGCTGCCTTGAATGCCTAGAACCTAGTGGTGCACAACAGGTCGGCCTGGTCTGGTCCGGCCTGGGCCTGTCAGACTTTGGCCGTTGACCAGGGCAGGCCAGGCCTTGACTTTTGGGCCTACAGGCCAGGCCTTGACCCCCAAACCATGGTCTGATGAGGCCTGTAGGCCAGGTCTTGGGCCAGGCTCAGGCTGGTCTGGTTTAGCACTTACAAAAAAAAAAAATTACATGTGGTCTTGTGAGGGTGGTGCGGTCTGGGGCCTGGGCAGCTGGGGGCGGGGGGCAGGGGGCTGGCCGGCTGGGGCCTGGGGGAGGGCTGCTCCTGCTGTAGTACAGTAGTAGTAATGTAGTAGTGTAATTTTATTTTATTTTTTTAAAGCATTATAATAACTAACTTAAATAAACTAACTTAATAATAACTAACTAACTATAATATATGCTATAATATTAATAACTAACTAACTTAATAATATTAATATTATGAATAAACTAACTAACTAATAATAAATAACTAACTAACTTATATTAATAATATTAATAATAACATTAATAATAACTATTATTAATGTTATATTATTAATAACTATTAATAATATTAATATTATGTACCTGTTATATTAATAATATGCTATGCAATATTAACTAACTTATGAATATTAAATAAACTAAGTAGTATATTAATATTAAAATTTAATCAACTAACTTATTAATATTAATAAACTAACTTATATATGTATAGTTATTTACTATGCACTTCGTAGAAAATATTGTAGATTACACTTTTATTTTTTGAATATAAAGTTAGTTTCATTGAAGTAACTAACAACTAAGTAACTAACTTATTATTAATATTAACTATCAACTAAGTAACTAACTTATTATTAATATTAAATATACTAACTAGTTATATTCATTGAAGATGTATATTAATTAAATGTATCTACAAGAAATCAAGAATGAATAATTAAAATTTTAAACTTTATTGATGTATTAATTAAAACTAATGTATAATGTATTATAATTTATAAACTATGAACTAACTTAAATGCAATTAACATGCAATTAACATATTAAATAAATATGCATATTAACTAAATAAACATATTAATATGCATATTAACATATTAAATAAAAATGCAATAAACATATTAATATGCAATAAACATGAATATTAAATAAATAAATAACATATTAAACATTAAACATTTAATATGCAATATGCAATATTTACTATTTAAATATTAAAATATGCAATTTTAACATTAACATATTAATATTAATATGCAATATGCAATATTTAATATTAATATGCATATTAAATATTTAATATGCAATAGATATTAAATAAATAAATATGCAATAAACATGCTATTAACATATTAAATAAATATGCATATTAACATATTAGCATGTTAAATGCAATTAACATGCTATGCAATATTAATTAACTTATGAATATTAAATAAACTAAGTAGTATATTAATATTTAATCAACTAACTTATTAATATTAATAAACTAACTCATATATTAATATTAAAATTTAATCAACTAACTTATTAATATTAAATAAACTAGCTAATATATTAATTAAATGTACTTGCAAGAAATCAAGAATGAATAATTAAAATTTTAAACTTTATTGATGCATTAATTAAAACTAATGTATTATAATTTATAAATTACAATAATAAATAAGTTAAAATTTATTGTTTATTGATGAATAATTATAAATTTAAAATTCAAAAATTATAAATAATTAATTGGATAAAAAATCATGTAAGGCCTCAGGCCAGGCCAGACCCAGCCAGACCAGGCCAGGCTAGGCCCCAGGCCAGGCCAGGCCAGACTTTTTTGCAAGCCAGGCCAGGCCAGATTTTTGCCTAAAAATATCGGCCTTTTCAAGCCTTCCAATCCAGGCCTGATCGGGCTAGGCTTTGACCAGGCCAGACCAAGGCCAGGTCGCAGGGCTCGGGCCTTTTGTGCACCACTACTGGAACCACAGCCTCAGTACAGGAGTTACACAACTGTTAAACACAAGTTACAAGTTATAAATATTACAAGTCACCCCCAACCCCCCACCCCCACCCCACCCAACCCAAAAAAAATAATATTATGCGATTATGTATACACCCCTTACCCTCCACCCCCCACCCCCCCCCTTACCCCCCCCCCCCCCCTTAGCCCCACCCCCCCCACCCCCCCACCCCCACCCAAAAAAAATTATATTATGTGATTATGTATACACCCCTTACCCCTTACCCCAGTCCCGCACACCCACCCCACCCTCACCCAAAAAAAATAATATTATGTGATTACGTATACACCACCCACCCCTCCAAAAAAATAAAAATAAAATATTTAGTGATTATGTATACATGATATATATCTAATAATAATTTATTTAATTGGATCATAATAATGGTAAGTTTGAAATTTAAAATATGGGTCGACCTATATTTGAACCATAACCATATGGTTCCAACCCGTACAACCCATATTAAAAATGATTAATATGGTTTTAGTTCTTAAATGGAACCATAACTATATTTTGAAAATCAAAACCAACCCATAACCATATTTTGCCAGGCCTAATTAGGCATATGGGAACACGTTAACTACGGTAATTGATAGGTTAAATAGCAATTAATTGACTTATTTTGTAGGTTGTAGTTAACTTGAATACTTGCTTTAGTAAATATATATTCATAATTGTTATATTCCATCATATTACCTTAATGTTGTGAAACGGTATTATCATAGTTAAAGACAATGTTATCTTAGTCACAATATTTTTTAATTAATATTATGCCAGTAATATGATATAAAGAAGAATAAAAAGATACAACATACAACAAGATTTGGTACTTTAATTAACAGAGTAACGAATAAAAATCTTACAACATGATGGAACTAATATTACACTTGTTAGAATACCCTAAACAATCAGTTATTTAATTTATTTCTTATCCTCTCCAAATTCAGTGGTCGTATTAAATATGTATATTAATTTTAACTAATATATACTCTTTAAATCCATTCATAGGAATAGAATGACTATGATAGGTTAAACATCAACTTACAAGTATGGTTAAATTATAAATACGTATTCATTGCAATATCAAATTCATCTTATTGCACAAAATTAGTGAAAATGATATATAAAAAAAGTATAATTTTCATAATTCATATAATTATATGTTAATGGTATGCACACTTAAAAGCAGCCTCTTGTCATAGCTATTCTTTTTTAGCCCTCTGACTAACAACATATTTAATTTTACTTGACTATGGATCATAAGTTAATCTGATGATGCAATTATTAATTATACATTTGAATAAAGATATTTATGATATATTTCCGTTATTCTATCATTATTAGGTTAGTTTAAACATATGTGTATACAGAAAGTAATGGGCAATGATGATTCCATACGTTAATATACTATGAAATTATCACAGTTTAATATAAATTACCTACAGTACTGATACACTTATTATGATATTATAGTATGTACTAATAGTAATGTTTTTATACGGGATGACTATTCTAATTTATACTATTAATCCTATAAATTACTAGTAAACATTATATGGAGGTAATAATAAAAAATACCTATATATAATAATTAACATTGGATGATATTTTAGCCTATTGCAAAATATATTAAGTATCATATTTAATAGGAATTTCTTAACATGTGCCCTAAGTGCACATGCTAAGCACACAGTTCAAGGGAATATTCCCTTGAATTGTGTGTATATTCCCTTGAACTTGGTGCATATACAAAAATCAAGAGAATATGCACACAATTCAAGAGAATATTCTCTTGAACTGTGTGCTTAGCATGTGCCCTTAGGGCACATGTTAAGAGGACCCTTTATTTAATTGATTTAAATAAGATTATTTGATGAATAATGTGATGAACACATTTTACTACTTCATGGTCGTTTTTGATCACTCAGTCGACATTAAAATGATTTTAAAATCATGTTAAGCTTTTGAGATTTCAAGTTTCTACCTTGTGAAAATGTTATTGAACTCTTTTTTGTTCATCCATTCGAAATGTTATTCAATGAATATGATATAAATAATTTTTTTTTTGCTAAATTAAAAGTAATAGTTGGTAAGTTGGTAAGGTTAAAAAACCTGGGAGGACTATAAGACATTTAATATAAATTATTGTATTTATTTTAATGTATTTAAGTTAGTTCACGTGAATTCATATATCCATATGAATTCTATTACTTCGTTCCCACTAACTGATAAGCTCAATATTAAGGCCATAACTATCCCGTTCATATGTAATGCTTAACGGTGGAGGTATAATCTAGTTTCTAAATAAACAACTATATTAAAACATTAAGGTCCATGACCCCTCATTGACAATATTGGGTATGATTAATTATAACATAGAGATAAGTCATGGCCTAGTAATTAAACTACTAAATTATATTAAGTAATTACAGTAATAGTATTACCATACATGTATACTCAATATATGCTGATACACTATTAAACTATCATTATTATAAGGTATCTGTGATAGTATGCTAGTGATAATACTAATTATACCTTATGATCATCTATGATACTATTGTAATGATTATAATTAACAAATTTTAAGTAAATGATACTCGGTGATTAATAATTACTAAGGTGTTGTTTGATTGTCTCTGAATAGTTCTAAATGGACTTGCCTCTGATTCGGTCAGAGGCAAATGTTATTTGGCAAAAATATTTTTACCTCTTAATGCCTCTTAAAGGATTAGACACAAAAATTAGTCTATAGCATTCAGAGACATGTCTGAGTGGAAAAAAAAATTTGGGGACAAAAATAACCTCTTCAATTTTGCTGCTACTCTTCTTCGTTGCTGAACAATCCTTGATTTGGGCGTGAATCTTCAATTTCACGGCTCTCTCTTCTCTTTCTCTCCCTCGGTCTGGAGCAGAGACCTTATCTCACTGCGAGACAACAAAAAATCCATAACCCTAGGCCACTGTTATTCGGAGCTCCTCCAATGGCGTCAATAGCAAACAAGCCTTTGCAATTGAAAGGAGGAAATCATCAGAAATAACGGAATCAGAAAAATAAAGAGCACTCAAAGCTCTGCCATAAGTACATGAACGGACAGGAGTAGGAATCTGAACTCCATTCACTGAAATTACATTCAAATGACAACAATTGCACAGCATAAAATGAAAGCCACTGTGGGTTATAAAAGAGCAATCCAAAATGCCTATTTCTCTCAGTCACTCTCTCTCCTCGTATTTCTTTTGCAAAATCCGAAACCCTAGGCCAAGGTTTTGCTTAAAATGTTCTGAGGGTTAAATTGGTAAATTACTGTTATTCAGACATTTTAAAAAAATTAGTTATCAAACAACATTTTTTCATTCAGACACAATTCTAAACAGATGCTCTAAATTATTCAGACGTCTAAAGTGTTCAGATCTTAACACTCAATTTTATCAAATACCACCTAAGCTCTAAATTATTCAAACGTCTAAAGTGTTCAGATCTTAACACTTTAGACGTCTGAATAATTTAGAGCATCTGTTTAGAATTGTGTCTGAATGAAAAAATGTTGTTTGATAACTAATTTTTTTAAAATGTCTGAATAACAGTATTTTACCATTTTAACCCTCTGAACAGTTTAAACAAAACCTATTTGATAATCAGAAAGATCTGAATAGTATTTTAAATACATATTTATAATATTTTGACCACAATATGATAAAATAAAAATGAAAACGTACAAATTAAATTAACTTCAAACATAGTATCATGTCCCAAAAATATCAACATAACATAATAATTCAACCATACAAATTAAATTAACTCCAAACAGTTGTTAAGAGTTGAAGTGCAATTTGTTCACGTATATTAACCATAAATTCTATGCCTTGATCACCCCATTGTGGTTCATCTTGTCCCTCTTCTTCGTTTCCTTCATTTTGCTCCACTTCATCGTCAAACATGTAGATAGAAACCATCACACTGAACCCTACAAATGTATAACAAAGATCATATATTACTTCTCAAATTAAAAGACAATGACACCATCTCTGGAGAGAATAGGGAATAGCAAACCTGATTATATGCACGCATTTTTGAATTCAAAGTTATAAGCAAAAAAGAAATTTGAATAATTTGAATGATCATAAATGGTAACACATCTTTTCCTTCTATCACAGTTCCGTCCACGGTGCTAAAACATAACAAAGTAGACTATTTCTGAAAATTTGAATTGCAATTATACTGAGTGTTGATCTTCCAGCACATACAAGAAACAACAATTGCAATATGAAACCATTCATTAAAACTCTACACATTTTCTCAAAAGATATACCACTATTTTGTTACCCCCAAAATACATAGCTCTAAGTTTCAATAAATTTCAAGATCTTTCACAAAACACAAGTGCAAATGGAATAAGAACAGAAGAGTTGTGATCCCCACACTTTAAAATCTCAACAATAAAATTAAAGTTTAAAGACCACAAACATGTATCAAAAGAAACTTAAACAGTTGATTCAGTATGTAACACGTCGAGGCAAGCTTACTTAACAAGTCATTTTCTAATGCTCAATTTGCATGTGCCAATTTGCAGCAAATGCACAAATCATAAAAATGATACAGAGAGTGAATAGAACTATTTATATCAAGATAGAAAAGGTATAAAATTCTATTTTGATGTGACAGAACAGGGGGGGCTGGTGCTCCGGCGCCTCCTGCCCAGAATTACAACAAATTCGATAATCTCTTAGCGACTTTGATTTTATAACTAGTTCTCTCAGTTCTCTAGTTAAACTCAATTTGATTCAAAATTCACCAAGTTGCTTTTAAACTCACTTTGATTCACTCAATCAACTTGGTTTACATCATAATACATATATAAAGGTTAGCTAATTCCTAACTTTGTTTAATTCTCACTTTTTAAGCATTAAACCTCTTTGAGGTATTTTATCAAACATCATACATGCAAGGCTTAATTTCCAGAATTTCATAGACATTAAGGTATGATTTTAACAAAAAAAATTCATCCTTTATTCCTCCTAATAACCTGTATAACACTTCATCCATACCAATCCACAACCAATCATAACAATTATATTATCATTTACATATATTTTCACTTAATTTCGTATGAGCATAATGGAAATACATGGGTTACCTTTTTGATTGATGTAATAACTGAATCCTTATTTCAATTTTGTAATTGGTTGAGTTTACTCCCTCTTTAAAACTGCACCTTGTTCCACTCTTCTCAAATTTTCAGTTGATCGCTTCAATTTTAGAGGAATTTGGTAGTTCAGTAGAATTTGGGAGTTTGGTAATTGAGAGAGAAGAAGAAATGGAACAAAAATGAAGAGGAAGGCCGAGAATGGTTCGTGGTGGGAATTGATAATAACGAACAATAGATGAAAAAGAGAGAGAAGATTACCGGGAAAGAAGACGAAGGAGCAGCAGCGATTCAGCGAAGGAGAAGAGCGATCTAGGTTGGATTGGGGATAAAAAACGGAAGAGGTTATTATTGTCCACAAAAAAAAATTCTCGCTCAGACAGCCTCTGGATGTTATACATTTATTTTTCTGTCTAACCGATTAAGAGCCATTAAAAAGCAAAAAAAAATTTATCAAACAAGATTTATCTCTGACCGAATCAGAAGTAAATCCATTAAGGGCCAATAAAAGGTAATCAAACAACACCTTAGTATAGAAAGGATAATTAATATAACATAAGATTTATATTATAACTGATGATATTAACAAAGGTCATCTATGGGTTCAATGTATATAACATAATTCGGTTATATATTAATTAATTCCCATCAAAATAAAGCAATAAATTCCCATCAAGATATATATAATTTTAAGACATCGATGATTTATAGTATTTGAATTGACATTTGTATCTTAGGTTTTATATAAGACCTCGCAATATAGTTGGTTAATTGTCGGGTCAACCTATATTAACTGAAATCAAATGGGTTGGTTAACTACTTTTATTTATTTGGGTTGGGTAAAGTTTGGAACTATATTTTTAAAAAGAAATATAGGTCCAACCCGGTTAACCATTTTTCAACCCATATTTTATTCCAAATCCAAATCGAAAGTTCTTTCCACCCATATTTACATTTTCAAGAAACTCAATTTCTCATGATTTTATTTCTCTAGTTAATCTTAATTTACGAATATCAATTAATTACATACTCTCTCCGTTCCAAAATAAGAGTCCTAATTTATTTTATACACCACATCACACCCCCCACCCACCCACCCCCCCCACCCCCACCACCCACGCCCCCACGCCCCCACGCCCTTACGCCCTCCTAAAAAAAATAATATTATGTGATTATATATACACCTCTTACCCCCCCCCCCCCACCCCACCCCCACCCACAAAAAATAATATTATGCGATTATGTATACACCCCTTACCCCCCACCCCCCACCCAAAAAAAATAATATTATGTAATTATGTATACACCTCACCCCCCACCCCCACTCCCCCTCACTCCCACCCCACCCCCACCCCCACCCCCCCCCACCCCCACCCAAAAAAAATTATATTATGTGATTATGTATACACCCCTTATCCCGCACCCCACCCCCCCACACCCACACCCACCCCACCCAACCCCACGCCACCCCACCCCCCCCCCCATTCCCCACCCCCCCACCCCCCACTCCCACCCCAAAAAAATAATATTATGTGATTACGTCCTAATTTGTTTTATACACCACACCCCCCACCCCCCCCCCCCCCACTCCCCACCCCCACCCCCACCCCCACCTAAAAAAATAATATTATATGATTATATATACACCCCTTACCCCCACCCACGCCACCCACCCCACCCCCACCCCCACCCCCACCCAAAAAAAATAATATTATGCGATTATGTATACACCCTTACCCCCCCACCCCCACCCCCACCCACACCCAAACCCAAAAAAAATAATATTATACGATTATGTATACACCCCTTAACCCCCTCCCCCCCACCCCACGCCCACCCCCCACCCCCACCCACACCCAAAAAAAATAATATTTTGTGATTATGTATACACTCCACCCCCCCATCCCCCACCCCCCCCACCCCCACCCCCACCCAAAAAAAATTATATTATGTGATTATGTATACAGCCCTTACCCCGCACCCCACCCCCCCACCCCCACGCCCACCCCCACCCCACCCCAACCCAACCCAACCCACTCTCACCCACACCCAAAAAAAATAATATTATGTGATTACGTATACACCACCCACCCCTCCAAAAAAATAAAAATAAAAGATTTAGTGATTATGTGTACATGATATATATCTAATAATAATTTATTTAATTGGATCATAATAATGGTAAGTTTAAATTTTAAAATATGGGTCGACCTATATTTGAACCATAACTATATGGTTACAACCCACACAACCCATACTAAAAATGGTTAATATGGTTTTAGTTCTTAAATGGAAACATAACCATATTTTGAAAACCAAAACCAACCCATAACCATATTTTGCCAGGCCTAGTTTTATACCTATAGTCAACGAAGTTATTAATTAGGACTAATTTAATATATGTTAGTACTATATTTTGTCACAGGGGCGGAGTCAGGAATGTTAAAATTGTACATTTGAGCTGGGCTGATCAAGGCTATTCTAATTTTTTTTACATAATTATATAGTATATCTAGTAAAAAAAAAAAATTGGGCCTGGCTATAATCCGGAAAGCCGACCTATAGTTCCGCCTAAGGGTGTAAACGAGTCGAATTGAAACGAACAGAGAGCTACTCGGATTCGACTCGAAATGATAAATTCGTACTTGAATTCGACTCGAATTCGAATTGTATTTGAAAAATTCTATTCAGATTCGACTCGACTCGAATATTTACTACTCGAATTCGATCTGACTCGCCTCGAATTATAATCAAACTACTCGCGAGCTTCAAATTCAAGCTCGAATTCGAGTCTCTACATAATAACTAGTTTTATAATAAATATAATTATAAATTGAATTTGTTATTTTACTTAGAAATGAAAAAATATATTTACTATTACACTTTACAAATATAAAATCACAATTAAAATTAAATAATAATAATAATAATTAATTACTCTAATTTGATTTAAATTTGTATATATTGTAAGACCCCAACTTTTATGAATAAAGATTTAGTTTTCTTTATATATTATTTCGAAACAGTAAGGTGTTGTTTTGATAAATATGAAAGTTATGGGTGAAATGTGCAAACATTTTTAAAATGAGCAAGTGGTTATAAAATATTCTTGTTGTCGGAAAATATTCGTTTGGTCGTGGAATATTCTTATTGTCGGGGAATATTCGTACGACAGCGCAGCTATTTGTGGGCCTCCACAACGGAATAACTGTCGGATATAGAAAGCGACAGAAATAACTTTTTACAAAATAACGGTGTGGTTGTTACCGTTAGTACTGTTGAAATACCCGGTGGTTAAAATACAGTGATACACGGTGTTGCATAGTAGCACACGGTATTGCACAGTATTTCAAATTATTGAGTCTTACGTGAGAAGCCATTACTCAATTATTGTTATAGTAATTACTGTTCAATATTTTATATTATTGACTCAATAATTGCTACGTTGATATTTTGTAGTATTGATTCAATAATTGTCGTTGCACAGTATTTCACGTTATCAACTCAATAATTCATATTATTTGAATAATATTATTAGATAGCATTATTGACAATGTCTAAGGAAGTTCTGTCTAGGAGGGGTTATTTAATTGCGCGCCAGTAAGGAGAAGTCCTTATCGGAAGGCCCCCTCTTTCCTGGGAACGACCTGGTTGTTAATATTGTAGTTCTATAATATTATTTGTGAATAATTAATTATTGATTTATATGATAAGGAAATATTTATTTTGTGGATATTAAAGAAGGAATTGGCGCTGATGAGTTTTTATCAATATTTTGGTGTGAGAAATCATCTGTTTATGGATTCCGGATAATTTATGTTTGGAATTTGGAAAAACTTCCTTCTGCAAAGTTGTAGAGAATTAAATTTCCTATAGAAAAACATAGAATTTGTATTTTTTGATGAAGGGGCTATTTATTATGAATTATTGAAGTTTCAAAAAATAAATATTATTTAATGGGTGGGCCTCACTTTTGTTGAAAATCTGAAAATTTGGAAAGCCGCCAGGCGGCGGAATTTTTAAAAAAATTAATAATATTTTATTATTTTAGTCTCCTTTGGCATCCTAAGCTTTTTCTATAAATAGGGTGCTTAGGTTAGAATTGAAAATCACACCAGAATCAGAAGTTTTCTCTCTCTATAATATCAAGCGTATTTTTGTGAGTA
Organism: Panax stipuleanatus; assembly: GCA_020205555.1. Classification (NCBI taxonomy): domain Eukaryota; kingdom Viridiplantae; phylum Streptophyta; class Magnoliopsida; order Apiales; family Araliaceae; genus Panax; species Panax stipuleanatus. The sequence continues at coordinate 19,880,182 of CM035121.1, read as the reverse complement.
TTTCAATACTTTGAGTGTTGCTATTCAGTGCAAGTTTTCTTCGGTATTATATCCGATATTCCAGTCAGAGGTACTATCTTTTTTAGGTAAGGGATGTTATTTTCTTTCGTAAATGATGTTATTCTTTTCAATATCATTATACAGAAATATTATCATGGATTTTATGTTAAAATTCTTACTTTTTCCGTCGGGGTTACTATTCACGTATACGGCACTATTCACGAAAAAATTAAATTTTTCTTCTATTTGTCCAAATTGCTTGTTAAGGTTACTATCTTTGATTGTATCCAAGTTTTGAGCTCTATTCTTGAATTTTGCTCCATAATTGATTATTACGAGGTATTTTTGAATTGGATATACTAAAATACGAATTCTTAGTCTTTGTCTTTTATCTCACTGGATTCGTTTTTTTTAAAATGTTTTTCATCATTCTCAGTCCTAAAAGGTGATGTAACTGAATATCTTTGGCCTGTAGAGCAAAGATGAATGATTACTTGATGAATATCTTTGGCCTGTAGAGCAAAGATGAATGATTACCTGATGAATATCTTTGGCCTGTAGTGCAAAGATGACAGGTGTTGAGATGAATATGACCACTGATGATACAAATGAATATCTTTGGCCTGTAGTGCAAAGATGAATATTTGATTCGAGATGTATATTGATTGATGTTACAGGGATAAAATATTGATGATGGACTTTTAAATCATAGAAGATAGTAGACTTGATTCTCTGCTTAACTCTTCTAATGAATTGTTATTTCCGCTGCGAATATTGATCTAAGATTGGTTGTCCATTATATTTTATCTGATTTATTGAAGGCTAACGATAATTTATTTTTCATTATCTTAGTCATAATATTCTTTACTGAGCTAGTTGAGCTCACCCTTTTCATCTGTTGTCCTCTTCAGGAAATGAGAATGTTGCGGGAACTAGTCGGGGGACAGAGTGATGGTCCGAGTTAGAGCAGCAGTAGTCCTCACTATTTCTGATAAATAGTGTGATAATAATTGTAATGAGGACTTAGTTTGAATCTTAATATTTTCTACATATTTGTATTGACACTCACAGTTGTGTGGTCGTATTTTGCACGACCGTATGATATAAAGTTTGTATTTGAATTCTGTATCATGTATTTGACGACTCAGAATGGGTTGGGTTGAATGGACCTATTCTGGGGGCGTCACAGATATTATAAGAGAATATATCGAGTATCTAATCGAATTTGTATCAATCGAGCATGTATCGAATCACACTCAAGAATTCGAGTAGTTTGAATCTTAAACGAGTCGAGTATAATCTTGCTCAGATTCTACTTATATTTTTATTCGAACTATTTTTAATACTTAGATTTGGATCATATTATTAACGAATCCGAGTCTCGCTCATATTTTTTCGAGTCGATTCCAAATCGAGCCCGAACCGTTTGACTCGTTTACAGCCTTAGTTCCGCCACAATTTGACTAGTCCAATATAGTAATTGGTATGCATTCTTGATAGCTCAGCAGATTATACGTAAAAGAATGGGCAATATAACATATATTAGAATGACCAACCGTTAATGTAAAATTTATAATAAACTTAATTAATATTAAACTGATCATGACACGTTAATAGATTAATATTATTATAGTTTATTTTTAACTAATATTAAACAATTATGAAAAAGTAATCACCTTTATTAATCACCGTAGGATAAAAACATGTTATTTGGGGTTTGGAAATAATTTTATCCTAATTATATGTAAAATCATATTAACATCATTAATAACTATAACTATGAATTTAATATAATAATTTCTCTACAATTATAAAATTCCAATCTTAATTAATTAATACTATAATCCCCTTGTATCACGAAGAAAACTTTAGATAATTCTATAATATCAATACATTATGAAAATTACTTAACAAGGGAATGTATCTTAATATAATAATCATACTATTATATGCCGATTCAGTTATTATTATATTGCATGGATATTTATAGTATATATCATTACCTAAATTCAGTCATTCAATTATTACTTTGACCTAAATTAAAATATTATCCCAAGTGTAATTAGTATATTGTGAAATTCATATTTGTTACATTAAATATGAATTGCTCTATGAAAATGGTAATAGCTTATGGTAACTTCCATTATTAATATATTAATTATTTGAGATGTTATTTTATCACATTTGATGCTTATAAATAAATTGAACGATGTTGTTTTGTTGTGTCACCACAAGAACAGTATTTTTCTCATTGAATATATGAAAGTGTTAGGTTCGACTTAACTTGTATAATTTTGATTCGGATGTGCCACCACTTGATCAAAATAACCTAAGAAACAAAATACAAAGAGTTACATGTTGATGTAATTGACAAGAGTTGTATACCTATTTATTTATATATCGTTTGTTAGTATACTCATAGGTATATTTTACATTAATGTACTATATATAACTAATAAAATTACATATTATCCTAATTATGCATTATTCATAATACATACGTAAATACTTAAGCAACTATATATTTGTAATTTCCGGTTCATTTAATTCACACATTATAAAATTATCACAGAAAATTAAGTAAAATTATTATATATATAATAATTAACTATAATTTTCAATTATGTACCTATGGATATATATTGTATGAATATGTTCTTCTAACTCTTGTCTAATTGTTAATTTGTAGACTGATCTTATAACATAATATGAATAAATTAGGTATCAAATGATTGGCTTGATCACATTATCTATATGAGATAATTAAAGAGTAATGCTAGAGACACAACTTATTCTACAATTATTTTATAATTTGTTGATGTGGCATACTCCACCTCAACATATTGATGAACAAATTGTTTTAATGTAGTCTTTGGTCCCACATAAAAGTTGAGGTGGAGTATGCCACATCAGCAAATTGTAAAATAGTTGTAGAATAAGTTGTGTCTCTAGCATTATTCATAATTAAATTAGTATGTATAATTAATGCATACAATCTACATACTAGTTCATAGCTATAGGTATATAAGTCATGGTATTTTTACCATGTTTGCGCTTATTTTATGCAATTTGATTATTTCCATGAATCTTACAAACCCAACAGTGGTATCAGAGTCAAATTTTTATACAGTTATTAATTATTTTGATTTCATATATATATGGATATGTATTTAGAATAATTTATTGGGTATAATTAGTTGTAGAAAATTATTTTTACAAAAAACAAAATCAAGAATGATGTGGTATAACCAGGGTTTAACAATTAATGATATAATTGTGAACAGTTTTAGCACATTTTGATCGTTCATGAATGAAAATTAATTGGTGATATGATTCCTAAGGGTAGTTTCTCTCTCCTGCACATTTCTATAAGCTATAGGTATGAAATGACTACGCAAAAGAATGGCTGAATTAACAGAATATATATAATTATACCCATAGTTTAAATTAAACCTCAAATATGAAAATAATTAGTACATTCGTTTGATATGCAGTGGAGGTATAACCTTTAATGAAATGTTACCGAATGGCTATATAGATAATCCCATGACCCCTCATTCAAAGGACCTACATTCCATACAATGCAGGCATATGTACATCATGCTACCTAGAAAATTGGAGAGTTCTCAAGTAATACAAGGTAATGATAGGATGCTCTAATAACCTCATAATATAATTACCAAGCTAATTTGAACAAATCCTAAGAATGATGTTATGCTATCTGATAGACACATAATTCATACATTTTATTATCCCTAATTTTGTCCTTTTAATTATATTAGTTTATTAAATTAATATGTTTTATTTTATTTTGTAGGGTTTAATATTTATTGCAATAAAATTAAAATCTTGGTGATCAAGTGATATTTAATGCTCTTATTCATGTAAGAAATATCCAAGAAGAATCCTACAAGGAGAAGGAAAGAGGTGGAACAATCTTAGTGTGCAAGTTAAATCCAACAAGAGAAAGAAAAGTCTATCTAGAAGATCTCTTTGAGAAGTTGATTGCCACTAGGAAGTTAAAACCTACATGGGAACAAAAGTGTCCAAGTTCAATGTATCTAAATTAGGACACAAAGTTATTTTTCCTATAAATAGGTCTCTTGTTTTAGAGAGAGAGGAGGGGATTTAGGTATTGTATTACTCTAGGTTAGGAGTAGGAGTAGATTAAATTATTTCATTGTACGCTTGTTAGAGAATCGTCAATAAAGGGAGTTTTCTTATTTATTTTTAATCTTCTTCTCTTCTTTATTTTAATTAGTTAATTTATATTTTTTATGTCTAGTTAATTTCTTTAATCTAGGATGAAGATGAAATTAAATAATTATTCATGATAATATTTTTTATCTCTTCTATTATTTATGCTTTTATGTTTAATTGATTTTGCCTTCATGTTTCGTTATTGGAATACCTTCGTTTTATAGTTCATATGTGATTTTAAATTAATTAAGAGGTTTTGATAGATTATTGTTAATACATGAGTTTTTCATAATCCATGCTTGCTCAAAGAAGTTTTGATGGGTTATAGTTAATCCTTAAATTTTCATAGTCTATGCTTACCCACGTTAATTATAAAATTACTAAATTAAAGGGAAGGGAGATCAAAATCATAATTAAGTTATAAAAATAGAATATATTGAATTATATGTTATGTTTATTATTTAATGGATTCGGATTCCTAGATTGTTTTTTTCATTATTAATTTTCATATTCTAATTAATCAACTCTCAATATTTATTTTTAATTTGCCTAAAATAGATATTAAGGATATATTAAAATTAATCTAGTCTCTGTGGGTTCGACCTGTACTTGCCAGTTCTTCAACTTGACACTGTGCACTTGCAGTTACATATTTTTATCACATCAAGTTTTTGGCGCCGTTGCCGGGGAACTAGACTTAATTTTATATTCCTTAATTTTTATTTATTCGAGTTAGTTTATTTTTCTAATTTTTTTTTTATTTTTAGGATTATCGAAGCGAATCAACAGTGCGGAAAGACAAGACTATTGCTGTGCTTTTTCTGGTATTTTGTATCTTAACTCAAAAAAAAAATTAAAAAAATAAGTAGCTTAGTTTTTCTTTCTTTTGTTAGTTAGAAAATTAATTGTCGCATTCATGCATTCACTCACGTAGAGCACATCCTATTTAGGTTTTTTATTTTATTTTATTTTATTTAACCCTAGAATTAGGATTCTTATTTTATTTTATTTTATTTTATTTTTTTCGTGACTTTCGTGGTTAGTTGTTTATTTGTTTTGTGATTTGTGGAAAGATGGATTCTTATTATAGTTGGAATAATAATTTTGCTTGGAATCAAGAACCCTATGAAAATTTTAATACACACCAAGTAAATCAATTTTTTCCAACTTATGAAAATTCTTATCTAAATTCATATCCATATCCATACCCATATTCGGATCCAGAACCTCAATATCCACAAGAATTATCAAATGAAGAAGAGGAAAGACTTAGTGTCTTAGAGAAAACTATGGAAGTTTTAATGAAAAATCAATTTAGCGTGGATCAAGCTATATCTCGTCTAGAAATTCAAATGAGTCGATTAGCCACCATAATAAATGAACAAGAGGTGGGTGAATTTTATAGTAACTCTGAGGTTAATTTTGAAAATTTTGATGGTTGTGAAAATGATGAGAAAAATAAAAATTTTGTATTCAATTCTACACAGTTTGAGTCAAGCGAATTTGAGGAGTCTAAAAATTATGAGTCTGTACTTAAAATTGATCATGTCACATTTAATGAGTCGGATAAAAAAGTCTATAAGCCTAAAGCTCCATACCCTGAAAGACTTATTCCTAAAAAACCACCTAGTGATATTTTAGACCAACCCATTAAAATAAACATGATCCAAGAGTTGTCCATGACCCAAGAAATAATTAAAAATAGACTCTTGATTGAAAAAGATCCAATTAATTTTTTCTTAAATCATCTTGACCAAAATTGGAATGAATCTGAATATTTAGATAAGGTCAATGAGCTGTTGAGATCCACTACAAATAAGTCAACTAAACTAGAACATGTATGTGAACCAATTCTTCCATCATTTGAACATGTTAGTGAAAATTTTCTTGAGATAAATTTTAAGCATAATTCTAATGAAAATTCTGACTATTTTCAATTTCCTAGACCTCCTGAAAATCATGACAAATTCACACTCACTTACCCATTTGTATCATTCATGTATAGTCATATAATATTTAAGATTTATAAAATTCGTAGGTATGTACATTTGTTTTCTTTCTCACCACATTTTCTTGCAGAACAAATGCCCCGCATACAAGGTACAATTCTTTCACATCTTTGTTCTCTTTTCTTCATTTGCATACATTGAGGACAATGCATGATTTAGGTATGGGGGGGAGTTTGTTTGTATTATTGTATTAGATATTTTTGTTTTGTTTTTCTTTTTAGGAAAATATTGTTTAAAAAAATAAAAAATAAAAAATTTGAAAATTTTGTTTGACTTTTTATGGATTGAATTTATTCTAATAAGTGTTCGTGGAGTTAAAAGTCATGAGTAAGATTGAAAGATTTAGAACTCTTAAATCTTTGATGAGGTACGAAATCTTAATTTGAAATACCATCTGGAATAATATTGATTTCAAAAGCATTTTTGCACTTCACGATTGCACTAACTCTTAGTTGTGGGTATAAACTATGATTCGAGTAATTTCAAAAAAAAAATGAAAGGAAAAAAAGAAAAAAAAAAGAAAAGAAAGAAAAAGAAAAAAAGAAAAAATAACTGCTTCAATGTCCATTGAACGAAATAACTGGGTATCTAAGCCTTATGAAGCATCGATATTCACGCTGAAAAGTGTGATGGATAAAAGCAGTTTGACTAGTCTAATTTTGTGGCCTTTGTTACTCGAGTTAGTAAGCCCTTAGGGGTGTCTCTACACCTAGTGCCCTAAAGTCAACTGGTTTGGGAGTCATTGGTCCAACGCTCGCTACATGAGTAACTCTGAAAAGCCTAAGAAAATGAGACATTGCACAAGTCAAGAAAAAAAGTCAAGAAAAAAGAAAAGAAAAAAAAAATTTAAAAAAAAAAGAGAAAAAAAGAAGAAAAATGAGTTTGCTTGATTTTCATGGTAAAATCCCTACTAAGAGTTACATCATACACACATGCATGCATCACATGGAATTAATATTATGAAGGATGGTGTCTAGAATGAAGATTGAATATTTTTGATAAGGTGAAAGTGTGATTTTGAATTTAATTTTGCTTATGTATGCCCATGGATATTTAGAAGTTGTAATTCAATTTCATGACTTGTTGAACTCAAAAATATTTTTGAATTTTGTGGGTATATTCACTGTAAACCCTCACGAGACAAAACTCGTCCACTTGGGGTAACCTTGGGGTTTAAAGGCTTATTGCACATGCTAAGTGCAATCGTGTCTCCTACGAAAATGGGGTAGTATAATTTTTATTTTTATTTTATTTTATTTTATTTTTATTTTACTCGAGGACGAGCAAAAGCTAAGTATGGGGGTATTTGATAGACACATAATTCATACATTTTATTATCCCTAATTTTGTCCTTTTAATTATATTAGTTTATTAAATTAATATGTTTTATTTTATTTTGTAGGGTTTAATATTTATTGCAATAAAATTAAAATCTTGGTGATCAAGTGATATTTAATGCTCTTATTCATGTAAGAAATATCCAAGAAGAATCCTACAAGGAGAAGGAAAGAGGTGGAACAATCTTAGTGTGCAAGTTAAATCCAACAAGAGAAAGAAAAGTCTATCTAGAAGATCTCTTTGAGAAGTTGATTGCCACTAGGAAGTTAAAACCTACATGGGAACAAAAGTGTCCAAGTTCAATGTATCTAAATTAGGACACAAAGTTATTTTTCCTATAAATAGGTCTCTTGTTTTAGAGAGAGAGGAGGGGATTTAGGTATTGTATTACTCTAGGTTAGGAGTAGGAGTAGATTAAATTATTTCATTGTACGCTTGTTAGAGAATCGTCAATAAAGGGAGTTTTCTTATTTATTTTTAATCTTCTTCTCTTCTTTATTTTAATTAGTTAATTTATATTTTTTATGTCTAGTTAATTTCTTTAATCTAGGATGAAGATGAAATTAAATAATTATTCATGATAATATTTTTTATCTCTTCTATTATTTATGCTTTTATGTTTAATTGATTTTGCCTTCATGTTTCGTTATTGGAATACCTTCGTTTTATAGTTCATATGTGATTTTAAATTAATTAAGAGGTTTTGATAGATTATTGTTAATACATGAGTTTTTCATAATCCATGCTTGCTCAAAGAAGTTTTGATGGGTTATAGTTAATCCTTAAATTTTCATAGTCTATGCTTACCCACGTTAATTATAAAATTACTAAATTAAAGGGAAGGGAGATCAAAATCATAATTAAGTTATAAAAATAGAATATATTGAATTATATGTTATGTTTATTATTTAATGGATTCGGATTCCTAGATTGTTTTTTTCATTATTAATTTTCATATTCTAATTAATCAACTCTCAATATTTATTTTTAATTTGCCTAAAATAGATATTAAGGATATATTAAAATTAATCTAGTCTCTGTGGGTTCGACCTGTACTTGCCAGTTCTTCAACTTGACACTGTGCACTTGCAGTTACATATTTTTATCACATCACTATCCTAATAATTGATACTTCACCATAATTATTATAATCTTTATGTAGAGTAAACTATGTTAACCATAAATACATTGCTATTTTGAATTATATGTTTAAATGTAATAGTTTTCGGCTTAACATTAACTATCCTACATTATGTGTCAATACTAAGTATAATTTGGTATTTCACTTATATAATTGTAGTCTAAAATTATATTAGTTATATTATTATCCTCATATAGTTATCATTATTATTACTCTGATAATTATCTGTATTTCATATTATAACCGTTAAACTTACAAGTATGGTTATTATTATTGGATAAAATATTAATTATTAATATAAGTTCATTGAGTATCATTTCCAATAGGTTTAATAATGTTAACCAGTAAAAATAAATATTTCTCACTAACAGTGTAATTACCTAAATGAATACGTTCCCCACTTTTTAACATATAATTCTATATTAAAAATATCATTAATCTGTTTAGATGATTTAAAAATACATGGTCAATGCATAATTTAATATAATGTATTAGTACCTTAGGTAATTATATTTTATATTATACACTAATATTGACAATGGAAATACTATAATTACAAATAAGTTGTACCAATGTTATAAATTAATAATAACGTTAAAATTATTATAATAACGATAATATAACTAAGTGAAATGGTAAGGTACTACGCAAATTGCCCTTTAAGCATAATATTCATAATGTATAAATACTATCTCATTATACAAAATATATGGAATAGATTAATACGTATTCCAATTATATTTAATAGGTAATGAGAATTTGATAAAGACATGTGTAAATAATTAACTAATCCGTACTATAGCGAAATACTAATGCAACATCAGTATAAAATCTTGTCCCTCAGATTCATGGATAATTATATTGATTTGTTCATACTATTACCGTACATACGCACGACATTTTTTAAATTTAACCATTCTAAATATTTAAATTTTAATGGTTTACTTGCTCATGGTTATTGATATTTTTTAGTCCACTAATATCCCCCTTATTACTTCGTAATTCCACCAATCAACAGCACTATGCAAATAACTTATTAAATTAAATGTTACGGACAATATAATTTACTTTGATAATGATTATTATAAATTTGTTAGAGCATATAGCTTGGTAAATCCCCAACTACAAGCTCAGATTAATAGATATCTAATCGAAGATAAACAGAGGTATATATACTTACATTAGCATTGCTTAAAACTAATCAGGTTATTGATGGTTTTATATTCGTACTATAGTAATATGATAATTTGTTTTTACAAAATATGATCATAATTCTTAACATAAAGGACCATAAAGGTGACTCTAGGCTGTATTATAATGGGCGTTAAATGTAATCCTAGTGATTGACAAATTAAGTGTTTAGCGTATAATTATTATGAATAAAGATTTAATTCTCCTTAAATATTATTTTGAATAGTAAGGTGATAATTTATTAAATGTTATAGTTATGGGTGAATTGTGAAATTTTATAAAGTAAGCAAATTGTCATATAATATTCGTTGTGTCGGAGAATATTCGCTTGGTAGGGAATATTCTTTTTGTCGGAGAATATTCGTACGACGGCGCAATCATTGGTGGACCCCACAACGGAATAACCGCAGGATATAGAAAGCGACGGAAATAACTTTTTTATAAAAATAACGACAAGACTGTTACCGTTAAACTGTTAAAATATCCGGTGATAAAAGGTACAGTAATACGTGTTGTTGCACAGTAACACACAGGATTGCACAGTATCTCTGGTTTTTGATTCTTACGTAACAAGTCACTCAGTATTTCCTTCAATAATTGCCACAGTAGTTGTAGCATAGAATCTCATATTATTGATTCAATTATTGTCACAATATCATCTGCACAATATTTTATATTATTAAATCAATAATTGTCATGACACAGTTACTCATATTATTATTATTAGCATTATTGACAATGTCTAAAAAATTCTGTAAAGGAAAGGGGTTATGTTATTTAATTGCGCACCAATAAGAAAATTTTTTTTATCGAAAAGTCCTCTTTTTCCTAGGAACGATCTGGTTGTCAATATTGTGAGTTATAATATTAATGATGAATTGTTGATATAAATATTTCCATTGTGTTGAGAATATTAATGTTAGTGAAAATCGACATTTATTTCAATAATAGTTGATTTTTGAATATTAAATTGATCAAACGGGCAGTTAATCAGATAAATGAGCAATTAATTGCTATTGGTTCACATGTAAGGAACTATTGGTTCACATGTAAAGAACTATTGGTTCACATTCTGGTACTATTAGAGGATGTGGTGCAAGATTGATTATACTTGAGGGACTAAATTAAAAATAAAGATAAAGATGAAGGTACTAAAGTGTAATTAACCTTGTAATTTACCATCTTTTCATAACCTATAAATACTCCTCCATCCATTCATTATTTCATAACATTTTTGAAGAGCAAAGTTATAATCACAAGCTATAGTGAGAGAAACTATAGAGAAATAATAAGAGAGAAAGAAGAAGAGTATTATGCTACTGCCCAATTTTAGTATTCAATCTCCTACTAAGATAAATGATGTTATTTTCTTTCAATACTCGTAAGGGTTGTTATTCTATTTCTTATAATTAAGCTGTGAGAATAACATGTCTACGCGGACTACCGCATGCATGGTGAATAACCCTTCGTATTCATTCTTTATTAAGCTGTGGGAATAATTAACCTGTCAACGCTGACTATCGCATGCATGGTGAATAACCCTTCGTATTCATTCTTTATTAATCTGTGGGAATAATCTATCAACGCGGACTACCGCATGCCTGGTGAAAATCTATTTGCAGTTTTATATATTATTTCATTTTAGATTCATAAATCTAAACTTACTATGGTAAGTATTGCTTCTATAATATCTGAAATGATTAGAAATTGCTTAAGGTTTTCGCTTCATCTAATATTATTTCACTGGAATATTGTTCTGAACTTCTTATTAAAATTTTAATCTTTTCATGTCGGGGTACTATTAATTCGGGTACTATTCATTCGAGTACTATTCAGACAAAAATTGGTTTCTTTTTCTGTCCAAATTATTTTTGATATATGAATATCATTCTTGAATTTTGCTCCACAATTGATTATCAAGTTGATAATTTAAACATTCTTGAACTTGGATAAATTAAATTATAAATCTCTAATATTTATCCTTGATCTCACTTGATTCGTTCTTTATATCATTTTTCATCATCCTCAGTCTTAAATTATGGTGAAAGTTATCTTTGGCCCGTAGTGCAAAGATGAACTGTTGATTGATGAATATCTTTGGCCCATAGTGCAAAGATGAACAGTTGATTGATGAATATCTTTGGCCCGTAGTTCATAGATAATTCGTTGATTTAAAATATTTATTAATTGGTATTACAGGGATTAAATATTGATGATGGACTTTTAAATCATAGAAGATAGTAGACATCATTCTTTACTTGACTCTTCTAATAGATTGCTATTTTCGCTGCAGTTGTTGATCTAAAACTTATTGTCTATTGTATTCTATCAGATTTTTCCCTGTTGAGGACTAAGGATAATTTGTTCTACATTATCTTAGTCATAATATTCTTTACTGGGCTAGTTAAGCTCACTCTTTTCTTTCATTGTTCTCTTCAGGAAATGAGAATATAGCTGGGACTAGCTGGTGAATGGAGTGATGGTTCGAGATAGTGCTACAATAGTCCTCACTATTTTGTAAAATATTGTGATAATAATTGTAATTAGGACTTAATTTGAGTGTTTATATTTTCTACATAATATCTGTGTTGAAGCTCATAGTTATGTGGTCGTATTTTGTACGACAGTTTAATAGTAAGAATATGAAGATTGTATTTGAATTCTGTACCATATATTTGGCGACTCAGAATGGGTTGTGTGAACCTAGTTTGGGAGCGTCACATAATTTGTATAATATTGGTTTGATTTTGGCCTAACTGAGCATACACTGAATATGTATATATTACAATATTGAATATGTATATATATACCTATATATTGAATTGGGGATGAACAATAGTTTTAATTACTGGTTTGAGCAGTTATATATTGAATATGTTTTGTATATGAATGATTGGGGTTGAGCATAATATGAATTGCAGGAGATTTTTTATATACCTATATATATTTTTTATAATCATATGAATTGTAGGAGATTTTGATGATATATTGAGTGTTGAATCAATTGAAGACTTACTTTTATTGGATGTTGAATTATTTTCGACGGAATTTCCGTGAAAGTTATAGATGGTAATATAAATAAATCAATTCTTAATTATAAAAAGCAATTAGGACTTAGTTTGCCACTAAAATAAATTATACTACACAACTAAGTAGCATTTACTTAGTTGACTCCTACTTAAAAAAATTATAATTAACTATAACATAAATAAATATTATAGTAAATATAATGTAAGAAAAAAGAATAAAAATAATATAATATAAAAACTAAGTAGCATTTACTTAGTTTGGGAATATCCTAAAATAATAAATTTAGAATGATTTAAAATGATATAATATAAAACAAATAATATAATACAAAAATAAATTAAATGAAAAAAATAAAATAAATTAAATTAACTAAAATAAATTAATTAATTAATTAATGTAAATTAAATTAAATAATGTAATAATAAATAAAATAAAATAAAACCAAATAAATAAAATAAATAAATATATAAGGATAAATTAAATTAAATTAAATAATTTAATTTAATAACATATAAATAAGAAAATAAAATAAATTAAAAATAATACTTTAATTTAATATAATTAAACAAAATAAAATAATATAATATCCATTATTAGATAATATAATATAGTATATAATAAATTAAAATAAAATGAATAAATTAAAATTAAATAAACTAAAATTAATTAATTAATTAATGTAAATTAAATTAAATTAAATAATATAATAATAAATGAAATAAAATAAAATAAATAAATAAATAAAACCAAATAAATTAATTAATTAAGATAAATTAAATTAAATAATTTAATTTAATTTAATTTAATAACATATAAATAAGCAAATAAAATAAATTAAAAATAATACTTTAATTTAATATAATTAAAGAAACAAAATAATATAATATCCATTTTTAGATAATATAATATAATATATAATAAATTAAAATAAAATGAATAAATTAAATATAATAACATATAAATTAAATGAAATATAATATAATATAATATAATATAATACAACATTGTAATGAAAAAATAGTGTAATATATTCAAATAATAGTTTCTCATAAACTGAGTAGCATTTACTTGGTTTATTATTGGAAAAATTAACTAAGTAGCATTTGCTTAGTTTTTCACAATTATAATAAATTGCATATATACTTGTGCATGTAGTATACATACTACAAAAAAATAGATATTCGGCAACGATTTTTCGGGTAACGACTTATAAAGTCGTTGCAAAAAATGCATGTTTAGCAACGAAATTTGTCATTCGTTACAAATTTTCTTTGCCAATTTGTTGGCGGGAAAAAAATAAATTAATGCCTATTTAATTTTTTGTTGCCGATGTGATTTCTCCTCATCGTGGGCAACGAAAACTTTTTTATTGCTATATTTCGTAGCCTAATATCGACCACATTCATTGTCAACAAAAAAATTTCGTTGCGTATTTTGTTCAATTTTTTGCAACGACTAATAAATTGTTGCCCAAAATTAAGATAAACCCAATAAGTATATTTCGACTTTTTTTTTTCAAAACGCATCATTTTGCATTTTTAAATTATTATTTATTTGGACGCAAATTTATATAGTCAAATGTTTCAATCCCTCCGCCTCAAAATAAAATATTCAAATTCCATTCATATGTTAAGATCGTACTCCAAGCATATATTGATTATTGTGATTTATAATTGTTTATTTATTCAAATTAAATTTGTTTGAAATGTTTCTTTACAAATGAATTTTAAGTTTTGTTAGTGTGTGTCATTTCTAATACTCATTATATCATTTAAACAATTAAGAGAATACTACTATTATCTTCTTCTTCTTTTCTAAATTCTAAACACTCTAAAATGAACGATAACACGTGACAAATTGGAAAAAAATGATATAAACAGTAAAAAAAAATAGACTTCCAATTGGAGAGATTGGAGATTTAAAAAAAATAAGCTAATATTTATTTCTCGTCCTCTCATGTGTGTATCTCATATTTTAAAATTTTACTTTTTAGTTATATATGTTATAAAATTTTAATTGACTAATAATAATTAAGGCAGTAAATGGAGTCCGAAATATTCGATATTCGTTTCAAAATTTTGTATCCATATTCGTGTCAAAACGAATATTATTTGTATCCATATCAAAGAAAATATTATCCGTATTCGTATCCGTTAATATCTATACCTGTTATATCAATATATATATATATATATATATATATATATATATTCGTATTTAAATATTATTTGTCAAATACGAATACGGATATTTTATGTTACATATCTTTCAGATATTGATACGAATACAGATACATGTATCTGCAACAAAAATATCTGTTTATGGCCCTTATTAATATAGTGAAAGAGTGTAAGTAGTGGGTCGATATTTAGAGAATGCAGACCAAATCAATAAAAATTGGCCCATTTAAAGAAGTCGTAGCCCATTAATCAGGAACAAAAATCGAGAACGAAATTAGCTCAATTCATTGATTTATTCTGATCAACATTCTTGTTTGCCAGTTTCTGTTTGCCGCTAGCGAAGAAAGTAAAAATGAGAGTGAAAATCAAAAGAAGAGTGGAGAAAGTAAACGGGAAAGAGCTGGATTACAAGGAATTTGTAAAGAAATTGTAACAATTCACATTCTCGGATAAAGAATAAAATAAGGATTTATTAAAATAAAATTTTCATATTATTGCATACGTAAATATATGTAATTCAGTATGTGTATATTAAAATATACATGTGAATATATCTACTTTATATATATATATATATATATATATATATATATATATATATTAAAATAAGAATTTATTAATTTAAATTCTTATTATGTGAAATTAACTGCATGCGTGATTATTTGTAGTAATATATGTGATAATTAGTAAAGTGATATATATATATATATATATATATATATATATATATATATGTAGTATGTAAATTTTTTGAAAATAATTTTTAAAGAAAAGAAAATGATGGAATTTATTATATTAAATTTTCCATTTTTATTTTGGATAAATAATGTAAAAATAATACATTATTATTCGTATTTTGCGATGTGATAAATATATTATTATATATTTGTCGTAGTTAAATAAATTGTTAAAAACAATTTATAGAAAGAAAGAAAATAAATAAATTATAAGGAAGTTATTACATTATTTAAGTATATATAATTTTCTATTTTATAAAAAAGAGTTATAATATTCAATATATTATGTGATTATTTGTGTAGAACGAATATATGATTATTAAGGGAATGAAATAAATAAATTTAAGAATTATTGTATACATTAAATTAAAATAATTAATAATAATAATTTTAATAAAATTATTCATTACATTAAATATATTATATAATTTCCACTTTACGAAAAAGAATAAGGCTATATTTGTTTGCAAGGATTACACTTGGGATAAGACTATTAATCCCAAGTGTCTTGTTTGTTTTTAAATTTGAGCTTGAGACTATTAATCCCGGGATTATAAAATAGCTTAAAATGAGGGATTATTTAATACCATATTCTATCTGGTATTATAATCCCTACCATTCGAGATTAAAAATTGCCAGACAAAATTAACTTCAATCTTTTTCTAAAATGACCATCATATCTTGCAATCTCCGTTATTAAAAACCGACAACTTAAAACTTACTGGTATGTACCAGTAATCTAATACATGTAATTTAATTATTTAATATATTTAATATGTATACATCCCCACCCCACCCATCCCACCCCACAAACATTTAAAAAAATAATATTTTTTGATTATGTATATACCCCCACCTCACCCATGCCACCCCACGCACCCACCCACCAACTCCTCCCACCCCCACCCCCACCCCCACCCCACAAAAATTAAAAAAAATATTATTTACTGATTATATATACCTCCGCCCTCACAAAAAAAATTTAATGATTATGTATACCCCCACCCCGCCCACCCCACCCCACCCCACCCTACAAAAATTAAAAATTAATATTTACTGATTATGTATACACCCCCACTCCGCCCCGTCCCACCCCGCCCCACCCCAACTCTCTCCTCAAAAAAATAATATTTACTTATTATGTAACCCCACCCCGCCCCCACCCCCTCTCAAAAAAAATAATATTTACAGAATAATATAACCACTTATTTAAAAGTTTTTTATTATTTTTTAATGTATAAATAAGTTTAAAATATATTATTATTGGTAAGTGTGAAGCCCCCAAAATAAGTTCACACAACCCATTCTGAGTCGTCAAATACACACTATAAAATCTAAATATAAATCCTCATATTCCAACTATTATTTTGTCGTGCACAATACGATCATACATAAACTGTGAGTTTCAATACAAATAACAATACTCATACTCTTTATCAATGATACGTTACATAAAAGTACAGTCAATAACTATTTTAGGAATTAAAATATTTGGAAAATGCTCAAAAAAAATTTCGTACATGGGAGGCCATGCTTCTAAGTTATAGTAGATATCATAGGACTTGAGAATTAATCTTGGTTGAGCCAATAGACCCCAAAGAAGAACGAGAAGATGTAAGACCACAACTTTTATGAATAAAGATTTAATTTTTTTTATATATTATTTTGAAATAGTAAGGTGTTGATTTTATAAATGTGAAAAGTTATGGGTGAAATGTGCAAATATTTCAAAATAAGCAAGTGGTTATAAAATATTCATTGTTGTCGGGGAATATTCGTTTGGTTGTGGAATATTCTTGTTGTCGGAGAATATTCGTACGACGGCGCAGCCATTTGTGGGCCCCACAACGGAATAACTGTCGGATATAGAAAGCAACAGAAATAACCTTTTTATAAAAATAACGGTAAAACTGTTACCGTTATATATATATATATATATATATATATATAATTTATAACATGTGGGGATTTTATTTTCAAAAGAGGTGGCTGCAGAGTTCAAATTTGGTATGCTGCCAACCTTTGAAGAAATTGCTTCGTTGGTTTAAATTGTCAATCCTAGCATCCTAAGCTTTTCTTATAAATAGGGTGCTTAGTTAGAAATGAAAATCACACCAGAATCAGAAAATTTTCTCTCTTTAATATCGAGCGTATTTCTTATGAGTATTTAGATACTTTGAGCGTTGATAACAGCGCAAGTTTTCGTCCACATAATATCCGATATTTCTGTCAAAATTACTCTCCTTTACGGTAAGGGATGTTATTTTCTTTCGTAAATGATGTTAATCTTTTCAATATCATTATATCAAAATATTGACATGAATTTTATTATGAAATTCTTACTTTTTTCGTCGGAGTTACTATTCACGTATACGACACTATTCATGTATACGACACTATTCATGGAAAAATTAAATTTTCTTCTATTTGTCCAAGTTAGCTATTATGGTTCCTATCTTTGATTGGATCCAAGTTTTGATCTTTATTCTTGAATTTTGCTCCACAAAGCATTATTATGGAATATTCTTGAACTTGGATAAACTAAATTACGAATATCTAATCTTTGTCCTTTATCTCACTAGATTCGTTATTTATATTATTTTTCATCCTCCTCAGTCCTAAATGGTGATATAACTGAATATCTTTGGCCTGTAGAGCAAAGATGAATGATTACCTGATTAATATCTTTGGCCCGTAGTGCAAAGATGAATATTGGATTCGAGATGTATATTGATTAATATTAAAGGGATAAAATATTGATGTTGGACTTTGAAATCATAGAAGATAGTAGACTTCATTCTCAACTTAACTCTTCTAATGAATTGTTATTTTCGCTGCGAATATTGATTTAAAACTTGTTGTCAATGATATTTTATCTCAATTGTTGAAGACTAACGATAATTTATTTTCCATTATCTTAGTCATAATATTCTTTACTGGGCTAGTTGAGCTCACCCTTTTCATCTATTGTCATCTTCAGGGAATGAGAATGTTGTGTGGACTAGTCGAGAAACAGTGTGATGATCAGAGTTAGATCTTTAGAAGTCCTCACTATTCTATAAAATAGTGGGATAATAATCGTAATGAATAAGGAATGAATTTGAATGTTTATATTTCGTATTATATACGATTTGCATTGAAATTCATAGTTGTATGGTCGCATTTCTCACGACCTTTTGTTATAAAAGATTTGTATTTGAAATTCTGTACCATGTATTTGGCGACTCAGAATGGGTTGGTATTAAACTTATTTTGGGGGCGTCACAGTTGGTATCAGAGCTTAGGGATATGATCTTTGGCGGAGATCTGGGAATAGAACTAGGAGGGGAGAGACAAGTAAAACCTTCGCTAGTGTGTCCTACCTATGCTAAATTGTTATTTAATTGGTCGGTTGGAACATAGGATTAATATGTGATATGTTAATTTGTTTAATTAACCCTTATTTTATGGCAGTAATTGAGAATGGCAGCTGAAAATCTAAAAAATAGAGTGAATGAGACCGTTGAGACACCTTTAATCACCAACCAAGAGAACGTGCAACAGAAAAGCTATATTCCTTCTGTAAACAACCCTACCGAAGAAACGATGAATGATGTGATGTTGAGGAGCTTTTTGTAGTTCATGCAAAGCCAAACGAGGGAGACTCGTGTTCATAATACAGGTGGAAATAACAACTCGCGGCTTGTCACTGTCAAGCAGTTTAAAGAGTTGGGACCACCAGAGTTTCAGGGAAAGCCAGATCTAATCAAGGCAGAAAATTGGATTAAGCAAATTACCAAGATATTTGATGTCTTGGGATGCACGGAGGAACAGAAGGTTCCATTCGCCACGTTTATATTCCGTGGAGAGG
This sequence comes from Panax stipuleanatus, assembly GCA_020205555.1. NCBI lineage: Eukaryota > Viridiplantae > Streptophyta > Magnoliopsida > Apiales > Araliaceae > Panax > Panax stipuleanatus. Next base: position 19,860,506 of record CM035121.1, on the reverse strand, counting down.
CAAATTACTAGTGGGAATCTGTGAAGCGTACCCAGCCTGCAGCACTCAAGATGTCTTGGGAGGCGTTCCAGAAACTGTTCAATGACAAATACTTTCTAGAAAGTATTCGTCACATGAAAGAGGTAGAGTTTATCAGACTGGAACAGAACAACATGACGGTGTCCCAGTATGAGGCTAAGTTCGCGGAGTTATCCCGGTTCGCACCTCATTTGGTGGAGAATGAGGAACGTATGACGCGGATGTTTCTGAGAGGTTTGAAACCAGAAATTCGTCAATACCTCATTTCTCACAAATTTTCTCTATATTTGGATGTAGTGAACAGGGCCCAGTTATTAGAACGAGATAATGATTATGTTCAACCAAGGGACAACAACCAAGGTCGTACCGGTGACAGCAGTCATCGAAACAATGACAATCAGCAGGGAGGAAAGTATCATGACAGAAGCGGTAACCACTCCGGTGGTAATCGTGGCCATGATAATAGAAGAAGTGAGTCAGAGGGAGATTTCAAGAAGAGAATGTATAACAATGAGAACGTGAAAACATCGACAGCAGCACTAGCATCAATTGTTTCTAGGGGAGGAGAACGACCGTCGGTCGTATGCTATAAATGCGGGCAAGAGGGATACATCAGTCCCAATTGCACACATCAATCCCAAGGTGTGTTATAACTGTGGAAAGGAATGACATATAGCTTGAGTGTGTCCTGTAGCGAAACCAAGTCCAGCGGGGGTGGTGATTCCTAAGGCAGTTCTGGACAAGTCAAAGTCAGTGGTTCCTAGAAGAGCTTTTGTCGTGACTGCCCAACAAGCGAGGAACCCGAACAAGGTTATTACGGGTAAGCTGATAATAAACTCTTGCGAAGTTTACACTTTATTAGATACCGGTGCTACCCATTCTTTTATTTCACCTGCTTGTGCTCAACGTTTGAACTTGACTTCTGAGAAATTAGACTTTGACTTATCTGTTGAAACTACGTTGGGAGAAACCTTTGTTACATCCACAGTTTACAAATCTTGCTTGATTCAAATTGGTACCCTCACCCTACCTGTAGATCTTATCTTTGAAAATACTTGCATTTGACTTGATTTTAGGAATTAACTGGTGAACCACTTATCATGCCAAAATTGATTATTTTCGTAAGGTTGTTAGTTTTCATATTCCTAACCAACCTGTTGTGCGAATTCAAACCACCAAACCACTAAAATCAGTTAATGTCATTTTAAGTCATAAAGCTATTCGTTAATTGAAAAACGGATGTCAAGCTTTCTTAGCACATGTCACTGATCTAAACCAGAATACGTTAGGTTTGAATGATATTTCTGTTGTTAATGAGTTTTCGGATGTATTTCCCGAAGAACTTCCCGGTCTACCCCCATAACGTGAAGTTGAATTTTTTATTGACCTTGAACCCGGTACAAAATCCATTTTTAAAACCCCATATCGAATGACTCCTATTGAACTTCAAAAGTTAAAGGTCCAATTACAAGAATTGTTAGACATCGGTTTTATTCGTCCTAGTACTATTATCTTCTTCTTCTTTTCTAAATTCTAAACACTCTAAAATGAACGATAACACGTGACAAATTGGAAAAAAATGATATAAACAGTAAAAAAAAATAGACTTCCAATTGGAGAGATTGGAGATTTAAAAAAAATAAGCTAATATTTATTTCTCGTCCTCTCATGTGTGTATCTCATATTTTAAAATTTTACTTTTTAGTTATATATGTTATAAAATTTTAATTGACTAATAATAATTAAGGCAGTAAATGGAGTCCGAAATATTCGATATTCGTTTCAAAATTTTGTATCCATATTCGTGTCAAAACGAATATTATTTGTATCCATATCAAAGAAAATATTATCCGTATTCGTATCCGTTAATATCTATACCTGTTATATCAATATATATATATATATATATATATATATATTCGTATTTAAATATTATTTGTCAAATACGAATACGGATATTTTATGTTACATATCTTTCAGATATTGATACGAATACAGATACATGTATCTGCAACAAAAAATATCTGTTTATGGCCCTTATTAATATAGTGAAAGAGTGTAAGTAGTGGGTCGATATTTAGAGAATGCAGACCAAATCAATAAAAATTGGCCCATTTAAAGAAGTCGTAGCCCATTAATCAGGAACAAAAATCGAGAACGAAATTAGCTCAATTCATTGATTTATTCTGATCAACATTCTTGTTTGCCAGTTTCTGTTTGCCGCTAGCGAAGAATGTAAAAATGAGAGTGAAAATCAAAAGAAGAGTGGAGAAAGTAAACGGGAAAGAGCTGGATTACAAGGAATTTGTAAAGAAATTGTAACAATTCACATTCTCGGATAAAGAATAAAATAAGGATTTATTAAAATAAAATTTTCATATTATTGCATACGTAAATATATGTAATTCAGTATGTGTATATTAAAATATACATGTGAATATATCTACTTTATATATATATATATATATATATATATATATATATTAAAATAAGAATTTATTAATTTAAATTCTTATTATGTGAAATTAACTGCATGCGTGATTATTTGTAGTAATATATGTGATAATTAGTAAAGTGATATATATATATATATATATATATATGTAGTATGTAAATTTTTTGAAAATAATTTTTAAAGAAAAGAAAATGATGGAATTTATTATATTAAATTTTCCATTTTTATTTTGGATAAATAATGTAAAAATAATACATTATTATTCGTATTTTGCGATGTGATAAATATATTATTATATATTTGTCGTAGTTAAATAAATTGTTAAAAACAATTTATAGAAAGAAAGAAAATAAATAAATTATAAGGAAGTTATTACATTATTTAAGTATATATAATTTTCTATTTTATAAAAAAGAGTTATAATATTCAATATATTATGTGATTATTTGTGTAGAACGAATATATGATTATTAAGGGAATGAAATAAATAAATTTAAGAATTATTGTATACATTAAATTAAAATAATTAATAATAATAATTTTAATAAAATTATTCATTACATTAAATATATTATATAATTTCCACTTTACGAAAAAGAATAAGGCTATATTTGTTTGCAAGGATTACACTTGGGATAAGACTATTAATCCCAAGTGTCTTGTTTGTTTTTAAATTTGAGCTTGAGACTATTAATCCCGGGATTATAAAATAGCTTAAAATGAGGGATTATTTAATACCATATTCTATCTGGTATTATAATCCCTACCATTCGAGATTAAAAATTGCCAGACAAAATTAACTTCAATCTTTTTCTAAAATGACCATCATATCTTGCAATCTCCGTTATTAAAAACCGACAACTTAAAACTTACTGGTATGTACCAGTAATCTAATACATGTAATTTAATTATTTAATATATTTAATATGTATACATCCCCACCCCACCCATCCCACCCCACAAACATTTAAAAAAATAATATTTTTTGATTATGTATATACCCCCACCTCACCCATGCCACCCCACGCACCCACCCACCAACTCCTCCCACCCCCACCCCCACCCCCACCCCACAAAAATTAAAAAAAATATTATTTACTGATTATATATACCTCCGCCCTCACAAAAAAAATTTAATGATTATGTATACCCCCACCCCGCCCACCCCACCCCACCCCACCCTACAAAAATTAAAAATTAATATTTACTGATTATGTATACACCCCCACTCCGCCCCGTCCCACCCCGCCCCACCCCAACTCTCTCCTCAAAAAAATAATATTTACTTATTATGTAACCCCACCCCGCCCCCACCCCCTCTCAAAAAAAATAATATTTACAGAATAATATAACCACTTATTTAAAAGTTTTTTATTATTTTTTAATGTATAAATAAGTTTAAAATATATTATTATTGGTAAGTGTGAAGCCCCCAAAATAAGTTCACACAACCCATTCTGAGTCGTCAAATACACACTATAAAATCTAAATATAAATCCTCATATTCCAACTATTATTTTGTCGTGCACAATACGATCATACATAAACTGTGAGTTTCAATACAAATAACAATACTCATACTCTTTATCAATGATACGTTACATAAAAGTACAGTCAATAACTATTTTAGGAATTAAAATATTTGGAAAATGCTCAAAAAAAATTTCGTACATGGGAGGCCATGCTTCTAAGTTATAGTAGATATCATAGGACTTGAGAATTAATCTTGGTTGAGCCAATAGACCCCAAAGAAGAACGAGAAGATGTAAGACCACAACTTTTATGAATAAAGATTTAATTTTTTTTATATATTATTTTGAAATAGTAAGGTGTTGATTTTATAAATGTGAAAAGTTATGGGTGAAATGTGCAAATATTTCAAAATAAGCAAGTGGTTATAAAATATTCATTGTTGTCGGGGAATATTCGTTTGGTTGTGGAATATTCTTGTTGTCGGAGAATATTCGTACGACGGCGCAGCCATTTGTGGGCCCCACAACGGAATAACTGTCGGATATAGAAAGCAACAGAAATAACCTTTTTATAAAAATAACGGTAAAACTGTTACCGTTATATATATATATATATATATATAATTTATAACATGTGGGGATTTTATTTTCAAAAGAGGTGGCTGCAGAGTTCAAATTTGGTATGCTGCCAACCTTTGAAGAAATTGCTTCGTTGGTTTAAATTGTCAATCCTAGCATCCTAAGCTTTTCTTATAAATAGGGTGCTTAGTTAGAAATGAAAATCACACCAGAATCAGAAAATTTTCTCTCTTTAATATCGAGCGTATTTCTTATGAGTATTTAGATACTTTGAGCGTTGATAACAGCGCAAGTTTTCGTCCACATAATATCCGATATTTCTGTCAAAATTACTCTCCTTTACGGTAAGGGATGTTATTTTCTTTCGTAAATGATGTTAATCTTTTCAATATCATTATATCAAAATATTGACATGAATTTTATTATGAAATTCTTACTTTTTTCGTCGGAGTTACTATTCACGTATACGACACTATTCATGTATACGACACTATTCATGGAAAAATTAAATTTTCTTCTATTTGTCCAAGTTAGCTATTATGGTTCCTATCTTTGATTGGATCCAAGTTTTGATCTTTATTCTTGAATTTTGCTCCACAAAGCATTATTATGGAATATTCTTGAACTTGGATAAACTAAATTACGAATATCTAATCTTTGTCCTTTATCTCACTAGATTCGTTATTTATATTATTTTTCATCCTCCTCAGTCCTAAATGGTGATATAACTGAATATCTTTGGCCTGTAGAGCAAAGATGAATGATTACCTGATTAATATCTTTGGCCCGTAGTGCAAAGATGAATATTGGATTCGAGATGTATATTGATTAATATTAAAGGGATAAAATATTGATGTTGGACTTTGAAATCATAGAAGATAGTAGACTTCATTCTCAACTTAACTCTTCTAATGAATTGTTATTTTCGCTGCGAATATTGATTTAAAACTTGTTGTCAATGATATTTTATCTCAATTGTTGAAGACTAACGATAATTTATTTTCCATTATCTTAGTCATAATATTCTTTACTGGGCTAGTTGAGCTCACCCTTTTCATCTATTGTCATCTTCAGGGAATGAGAATGTTGTGTGGACTAGTCGAGAAACAGTGTGATGATCAGAGTTAGATCTTTAGAAGTCCTCACTATTCTATAAAATAGTGGGATAATAATCGTAATGAATAAGGAATGAATTTGAATGTTTATATTTCGTATTATATACGATTTGCATTGAAATTCATAGTTGTATGGTCGCATTTCTCACGACCTTTTGTTATAAAAGATTTGTATTTGAAATTCTGTACCATGTATTTGGCGACTCAGAATGGGTTGGTATTAAACTTATTTTGGGGGCGTCACAGTTGGTATCAGAGCTTAGGGATATGATCTTTGGCGGAGATCTGGGAATAGAACTAGGAGGGGAGAGACAAGTAAAACCTTCGCTAGTGTGTCCTACCTATGCTAAATTGTTATTTAATTGGTCGGTTGGAACATAGGATTAATATGTGATATGTTAATTTGTTTAATTAACCCTTATTTTATGGCAGTAATTGAGAATGGCAGCTGAAAATCTAAAAAATAGAGTGAATGAGACCGTTGAGACACCTTTAATCACCAACCAAGAGAACGTGCAACAGAAAAGCTATATTCCTTCTGTAAACAACCCTACCGAAGAAACGATGAATGATGTGATGTTGAGGAGCTTTTTGTAGTTCATGCAAAGCCAAACGAGGGAGACTCGTGTTCATAATACAGGTGGAAATAACAACTCGCGGCTTGTCACTGTCAAGCAGTTTAAAGAGTTGGGACCACCAGAGTTTCAGGGAAAGCCAGATCTAATCAAGGCAGAAAATTGGATTAAGCAAATTACCAAGATATTTGATGTCTTGGGATGCACGGAGGAACAGAAGGTTCCATTCGCCACGTTTATATTCCGTGGAGAGGCAAATTACTAGTGGGAATCTGTGAAGCGTACCCAGCCTGCAGCACTCAAGATGTCTTGGGAGGCGTTCCAGAAACTGTTCAATGACAAATACTTTCTAGAAAGTATTCGTCACATGAAAGAGGTAGAGTTTATCAGACTGGAACAGAACAACATGACGGTGTCCCAGTATGAGGCTAAGTTCGCGGAGTTATCCCGGTTCGCACCTCATTTGGTGGAGAATGAGGAACGTATGACGCGGATGTTTCTGAGAGGTTTGAAACCAGAAATTCGTCAATACCTCATTTCTCACAAATTTTCTCTATATTTGGATGTAGTGAACAGGGCCCAGTTATTAGAACGAGATAATGATTATGTTCAACCAAGGGACAACAACCAAGGTCGTACCGGTGACAGCAGTCATCGAAACAATGACAATCAGCAGGGAGGAAAGTATCATGACAGAAGCGGTAACCACTCCGGTGGTAATCGTGGCCATGATAATAGAAGAAGTGAGTCAGAGGGAGATTTCAAGAAGAGAATGTATAACAATGAGAACGTGAAAACATCGACAGCAGCACTAGCATCAATTGTTTCTAGGGGAGGAGAACGACCGTCGGTCGTATGCTATAAATGCGGGCAAGAGGGATACATCAGTCCCAATTGCACACATCAATCCCAAGGTGTGTTATAACTGTGGAAAGGAATGACATATAGCTTGAGTGTGTCCTGTAGCGAAACCAAGTCCAGCGGGGGTGGTGATTCCTAAGGCAGTTCTGGACAAGTCAAAGTCAGTGGTTCCTAGAAGAGCTTTTGTCGTGACTGCCCAACAAGCGAGGAACCCGAACAAGGTTATTACGGGTAAGCTGATAATAAACTCTTGCGAAGTTTACACTTTATTAGATACCGGTGCTACCCATTCTTTTATTTCACCTGCTTGTGCTCAACGTTTGAACTTGACTTCTGAGAAATTAGACTTTGACTTATCTGTTGAAACTACGTTGGGAGAAACCTTTGTTACATCCACAGTTTACAAATCTTGCTTGATTCAAATTGGTACCCTCACCCTACCTGTAGATCTTATCTTTGAAAATACTTGCATTTGACTTGATTTTAGGAATTAACTGGTTAACCACTTATCATGCCAAAATTGATTATTTTCGTAAGGTTGTTAGTTTTCATATTCCTAACCAACCTGTTGTGCGAATTCAAACCACCAAACCACTAAAATCAGTTAATGTCATTTTAAGTCATAAAGCTATTCGTTAATTGAAAAACGGATGTCAAGCTTTCTTAGCACATGTCACTGATCTAAACCAGAATACGTTAGGTTTGAATGATATTTCTGTTGTTAATGAGTTTCCGGATGTATTTCCCGAAGAACTTCCCGGTCTACCCCCATAACGTGAAGTTGAATTTTTTATTGACCTTGAACCCGGTACAAAATCCATTTTTAAAACCCCATATCGAATGACTCCTATTGAACTTCAAAAGTTAAAGGTCCAATTACAAGAATTGTTAGACATCGGTTTTATTCGTCCTAGTACGTCTCCTTGGGGTGCTTCTATTTTATTCGTAAAGAAGAAAGACGGGAGTATGCGACTTTGTAATAACTATCGGGAGTTGAACCATGTCACCATCAAGAATAGGTATCCGCTAACTCGTATTGATGACCTGTTAGACCAGTTGCAAGGTGCACAATTCTTTTCAAAGATCGATCTTCGTTCTGGATATCATCAGCTGAAGATTAAAATTGAGGATATTCCGAAAACTGCCTTCAAAACTCGGTACGGACATTATGAATTCTTAGTCATGTCTTTTGGATTGACTAATGCTCCTGCTGCTTTCATGGATATGATGAACCGTGTATTCAAGGAATATTTGTATCAGTTCGTGGTTGTCTTTATTGATGACATCCTCATCTATTCCAAAAGCCGGGAAGATCATGAGCACCACTTGAAACTAGTACTTTAAAGGCTTCGTGAAAACAAGCTATATGCCAAGCTGAAGAAATGCGAGTTCTGGCTAGAGGAGGTAGCATTCCTTGGACACGTGGTATCCAAACGTGGATTATCTGTTGACCCGACGAAGATTGAAGCAATACAAAGTTGGGAGCAACCGAAGTCGGTGACCGAAGTACGTAGCTTTCTGGGCTTAGCTGGTTATTATCGGAGAACCGTGGAAGGATTTTCTCGAATTGCTACTCCATTAACTCAACTAACTCGGAAAGATACAAAATTTGTATGGAACGAGGAATGTGAGAAGAGCTTTCAAGAGCTCAAGAGGAGACTCATTTCGGCACCTGTTCTGACGATACCATCTGATTCGGATGGATTTGTAATTTACAGCGATGCTTCGGGCAAAGGGTTAGGATGCGTTCTCATGCAACATGGGAAAGTCGTAGCCTATGTCTCACGGCAACTCAAAGAATATGAGAGGAATTATCCTACTCATGATCTAGAGTTGGTAACAGTCGTTTTCGCGTTGAAGATCTGGAGAAACTACCTGTATGGAGAGAAAGTGGAGATTTATACGGATCATAAGAGCCTTAAATATTTCTTCACTCAAAAAGAACTCAACATGCGTCAACGACGTTGGCTTGAGCTGTTGAAAGATTACGACCATACCATCCAATACCATCCTGGAAAAGCGAACGTGGTAGCTGACGCGTTGAGTAGAAGATCATATGCGGGAACGAATGTGATGCTTTCAAGGCCTATTTTGTGTGATTTACAAAGGATGGAGATAGAGTTCAAGACTCCGGGGACCCATGCGATGATGTCAAGTATACGCGTAGAACCAGCTTTGATTGATAAAGTTAAAGTTGCTCAAGCTATAGACCCGGAGCTGATAAAGATGAAGAAGAAGGTGCAAGAAGGTGCTATTCCAGAAGCAAGAATCGATGAAGAAGAAATACTTCGAGTCAACTCCAGACTTTGTGTTCCTAATGATTCTGACTTAAAGTATAGAATCATGATATAGGCACACAACACACCATTTGTAATCCATCCTGGGAGTACCAAAATGTATCGTGATCTTCGACATACATTTTGGTGGAGCAATATGAAGAGAGAGATCGCGGAGTTTATCTCGAGGTGTTTAACGTGTCAACGTGTCAAGGCGGAGCATCAAGTGCCAAAGGGTCCATTGCAACCACTTGAGATTCTAAAATGGAAGTGGGAACACATTACCATAGATTTTGTTACGGGTCTTTCCAAAGTTTCTCAAGGCATAGATGCGATTTGGGTTATTGTCGATAGATTAACCAAGTCTGCTCATTTCTTGCCTATACGAGAGACTTATTCCCTTGAACGTCTTGCTCGTATGTACGTGAATGAGATTGTGAGATTGCATGGCATGCCAGTATCCATAGTTTCGGATCGTGACCCCAGATTTACTTCACGATTTTGGATCAATTTGCAGAAAGCTATGGGCACGGATTTACGATTCAATTCGGCATATCATCCTCAAACGGACGGACAATCGGAAAGGATTATCCAAACTCTTGAAGATCTATTGAGACTCTGTGTTCTTAATTTCAAAGGGAGTTGGGATAAGTATTTAACATTGGTGAAATTATCCTACAATAACAGTTATCAGGCAAGTATAGGCATGGCTCCATTCGAGGCATTGTACGAACGAAAATGTCGTTCTCCAGTATGCTGGGACGAGGTGGGTGAAGCAACATTGTTGGGACTGGAGTTAGTACGTATGACTACGGAAAAGATTCAAATTATCCGGCAACGTATACAAACAGCACAAGATCGACAAAAGAGTTATGCGGACCTTCATCGAAAGGACGTGGAATTTAATGTTAGGGACCATGTATTGTTACGTGTTGCTCTATGGAAAGGAGTTACGAGATTCGGGAAAAGAGGAAAGTTCAATCCACGATTCATTGGTCCATTTGAGATCCTTGACCGAATAGGAATTGCGGCCTATAGACTCGCTTTACCTCCAAGCATGTCTCGTGTTCATAACGTTTTTCACATATCCATGCTAAGTAAATTTGTGAAAGACCCAAACCACATTATTGAGTTAGAACCATACGAGATAGCCGAAGATTTAACGTACGAGAAGATACCTGTCAAGATCTTGGATAAGAAGGAACATGTCTTACGCTCAAAAATTATACCTCAAGTTAAGATTTTGTGAAGGAACCATGATATTGAGGAAATGACCTAGGAATTGGAATCAGAAATGAAAGCGAGGTATCCTCACCTCTTCGACATACCAGGTACGTACGTCAATTTCAAGGACGAAATTTCATAAGAAGGGGAGGTTGTAAGACCCCAACTTTTATGAATAAAGATTTAATTTTCTTTATATATTATTTTGAAATAGTAAGGTGTTGATTTAATAAATGTGAAAAGTTATGGGTGAAATGTGTAAATATTTTAAAATAAGCAAGTGATCATAAAATATTTATTGTTGTCGGGAAATATTCGTTTGGTCGTGGAATATTCTTGTTGTCGAAGAATATTCGTACGACGGCGCAGCTATGACGCCCCCAAATTCCAGGACCGTCACGGGTCGCTCGAATTCGGTTCGTTACGTGCTCATGGTAATATATCACAATAATAATACGACTAAATATCGCATCGCACAGCAGAATAATACACAACTATTATCGAATAAATTACATTTAAATAATATAATTTATTCACGTCCCAAGGTCTCGTAACTTAAACAGTGATTACATAGCTTAGACATATCTTAAGCAATAATAACCTTAACTAGTACATAATATCATAAGTTCTTTATTACAATCATAAAGTCCTACATAAACAAAGCTACTCAGTAGCCTTTCCCTTGCCCTTGTCGGTACTCAAGGGTCCGCACTGCTCGGCCTTAACTGAAATATTTTTAGGGAAAACAAGAATGAGCACAAATTGCTCAACAAGTAATATACAACAAGGGTTTGTAATATAATTTTCAATTCTCGAAAGGGTATAGCAAGGTTTGATAGTTCAAGGATAACAAGAATATCAACAGTTTTCAATAACAGTCGCTAAGGACAGAATAATATCAATGTGATTTAATAATAAATCAATTCAAGATTTCAAGATAACTGGATTCTGAGCAGTCACTAAGGACTATGAACTTCCACAGGAATTGACAGTAATAAACTGAAAATCCAACAAAAACAAGAACAACAGGTGATCAGCCTAAAGTACCTTATGTTATGCATAACACTCAATCATACTAATGTGCGCGCGTCGGTTCTCCGACAGTTATATTTTGTTCTTCTCAGTCAAATACAAGATCCCGCACCAATCAATCGGTTTGGGTCGCCTTTCAATAATATAAGTCTAGCCGAATCAAATGGCATAGATCACAATAACTATAAATTAAATTTTAAGATTTAAAGTCCGAAGAATATAGTTCGACTTTTATCTTATTCATTAAGTATATGATTTATAATATCTGAATTTAAATCTCAAGAGTTTACTTGTACGACAATAATTGCATAAGCCAATTGAATGTTCAATAAAGAGTAGAGTTAGGAACTTGCTTACAACGTTTCTTGAATAAAGTAAATACGAAGGTCTAGGATACTTGCACTATAAATAAGTGTAAGTAAGGAAACTTGCACTTTAAAAGAGTGTAAGTTAGAGAACTTGCCTTTAGCGTAGTTTATCCACGAAAAGCAAATCAACACTTTCGAATTCCTATCGTAATATAGTTACGTATATATATGATATTCATTAGTCATATAATTTAACTTCATATTTTATCTTCGAATATACGATCAACACATAAGCTAAGTTTTAACCTAGCTACACAGTTATTTAGTATCTAATTTCTATCCTTAACTTCCTCTTTTCTCAAGTTGATCATATTCATACATCATTACTATCATGTGAGACTACCATAATTAGCAAACATACTCGCATATTATTAATATCACATAAGATCACAATCAATACTAAATATATTTCATTTTAGCAAGTTATGGCATTCCCATAAGTTAACCGTCAAAATCGAGTTCAAGTAACATCGTAGCATATAACCATTCTTGAGTGCATTATCACAAATTTTAACTTACATTTTACATGGTATTAAGGGATAGAAAAGCCATGTGGTTATCATGCTTTATAACTCGGCTATATGTTTACATAGATGTCACATAATCTGTTAATACACACGCTTATAGTGTTCACATTATTTATTCATAACTAGTATTGTTTAGTACTTGGGAGCATGCTTTAAACTCATGTTATCATTATGTCTACCACATACAAATCATGTTTAGAGGCATATCAAACCCGAACATGCCATCTTAACCCTTTAGAATCTAGATACTCACGTGATGTAACTATCTTTTTAAAAATATGTTCAAGGTTTTACGTTTCAAACTTACACTTTTACTTAGCAAGGTTCACAAATGAAGTCCACATGCTTATGTCATGCTATGAAAAATATCTAAACAAGTCAACATGTCTTTCGTGCATTCTTAAACCATATTAACATGCTTGTACGACCAGAATATCAACATGAATATAATTTATCAAAGTTTATTTTCAAAATATATTCTTTCGTTAGAAATGTTAAATGATGGAGTTCGCATGCTCATATTTCATCATAAAGCTTATGTATGCAAGTTAACACGTATTTCATGTGTTTTTAGGTCATACCAATATATCTCATAAGTCAGAACCTAACTATGGCGCTTATATATCAAAGTCCATTCTTAAAGCTTCTAAGTTCACTTCGGAAACCTAACGCTTTTTGTTAACCATGTATGCTAATATACTAAATCATGCTTACATTGCCTCATTATATTTTTATATATATGTTACACAAGTTAGTATGCTTGTTTAAACCAAACCACATAATATATACACAACAGAAATCAAGTAGGAGGCAAGGGAACTGCTGCAGGCTGCTGGCGCAGCTGCCCAGTGTAAAACTGGCGCAGCTGCGCCGGCTCCCAGCCAGCGGCAGACAGCTCCAAAAAATGGCAATTTCAAAATCCAAACACAGAAATTCCAAACGAATTTGATTTCTAATTAACCACATTGCTTCCTTATCACATTATAAGACTATATAACCACCAAATAATCATTCTAACAACCAATTGTCATCAAATTTCACAAAATCAAACAATTAAGTTTTGACAGAAAGATGAAAATGGAGTTCTTGACAGAAAAATGAGAATGGAGAACAACTACATTCCAATCTCAACATGTATATAAGTCCATGTAACTACTAAGCAAGTTTGTATAAATCAATTATCATGCATAGCGTCCATAACCAACAATTAAGAAATCTCATAAATTTTTGCAAAAACAGAAATGGATAATGAAGAACAAGGAATGTATATTATACCTCTGTAAGTGATTGAACTTGCTGCTATTCAATTCTTACAACTCTAGATTGATATTATATATGCTCTCAATTTATCAAACTCAAGCAATTCTCAGCAATTAGAAATATGAAGGAGAAGAGTTCCTATATATAGAGAAATCCTTACACAGGCAATTAAATTATACCACAAATCAAACCAACGTAAATTTGAATTGTATAGAGGTTAATGGAGAGTTGGTAAGGGTTGTTGAATCAAATCATTGTGCCCACTCCCCATATAATTATGAGCTAGGATTGAGCTTGGGAGAAGAATGAGGAAGTAGACTAGCCTTTGAGGTTTTCACGTGAATGAGAGGAAGGAGGGGTATTGGTCATTCTATGTGGGACATAATACTCAGTATTCTAGAAATTGTATATACACAACACTTATGTCAAAACATGTTACATGTATACATACTATATAATTAGGCCACAATTATAGTTACAATGTAATTCTAATGATACTAACATGGATTCACATAATGTAGTAAATGCAATTTGAGCACATATAATTCATGTACATTTTATCATACTGGTATAGTTTTATCAGGTATCCTCACATCAAATCATCTTCTTTATTAAATGCAATTGTTTAATAATTAATAAAGATAACATAAGATAGTTAAGTATTATTAAATTATCTACCACATACTCATGATGTCTCACTTTAATGCATATTCACATTGTTATCTAGGCATCATGATGTATTCATAACACATAGTTTTATTATGTACAATCATATAGTATAGTTTAAATATACTTGCACATAACAATTAATATAATCTTATTATGTTAATAACTTCACTTATTTGTTTCATTATTCGTAATGTCAAATAAATAAATTATTCATCTTATCAATTAATTAATAATATAATTAGTCCATTCCTCGTAATTATTAATAATACTTAATTAATAATTATAGGATTAATTATCACATTAACAAATATAATTCCCAACATATTTATAACCAAGTGTTTTATTATTATTATTATATTTCTTGCATTAATAATAATCACATATTATAACTTAATCAAAATTAACAATTAATATAAATTAATTGTTCACTTAATAATTCTTTCATCGATTAATATCATTATTAATATTACTGTGCCACACAAGGCATTCGACGAGTTTATTATAAACTCCACATTTTTCACAATTATTATAATTATTCAGTTTAATATAATTGAGTTAACTCATCTCATAACACAAAATCATTTATATTCAAATAAATTCTCATTCTCATTAATATATTTATTTAATAATATTAGAAAATTATCGGGTATTACAGCAGCCATTTGTGGTCCCCACAACGGAATAACTGTCGGATATAGAAAGCGACAGAAATAACCTTTTTATAAAAATAACGGTAAAACTGTTACCGTTAAACTGTTAAAATATGCGGTGATAAAAATACAGTAATACGCGTTGTTGCACAGTAGCACACGGTATTGCACAGTATTTTGAATTATTGATTCTTACGTAAGAAGTCACTTACTCAATAATTGTTACAGTAATTACTGTTCAATATTTTATATTATTGACTCAATAATGTCTACATTGATAATTGCATAATATTTTATTGATTAAATAGTTGTTACGTTGATATTATATTTTATTGATTCAATAATTGTCACAGTAACCACTGCACAGTATTTCAAATTATCAAATCAATAATTCATATTATTTGATTAATATTATTAGAAAGCATTATTGGCAATGTCTAAGGAAGTTCTGTCTAGGAGGGGTTATTTAATTGCGCGCCAGTAAGGAGAAATTCTTATCGGAATGCCCCTCCTGAAAACGACCTGGTTGTCAATATTATAGTTCTGTAATATTATTTGTGAATAATTAATTATTAATTTATATGATAAGAAAATATTTATTTTTATAGTTATAAAAGAAGGAATTAGTGCTGAGGTGTTTTTATCAGTATTTTGGTGAGAAAAATCATCCATTTGTGGATTTCAGCCATTTTCTGTTCGAAATTTGAAAAAACTTCATTCTACAAAGTTGTAGAGAATTAAATTTCCTATAAAAAGGATATATAATTTGTATTTTTCTGATAAAAAGGCTATTTATTATGAATTATTGAAGTTTTAAAAATAAATGTTTTAATATATATATATATATATATATAATTATATAACATGTGGGGATTTTATTTTCAAAAAAGGTGGCTGCAGAGTTCAAATTTGGTATGCTGCCAACCTTTGAAGAAATTGCTCCGTTGGTTTAAATTTTCAATCCTGGTATCCTAAGCTTTTCCTATAAATAGGGTGCTTAGTTAGAAATGAAAATCACACTAGAATCAGAAAAATTTCTCTCTATAATATCGAGCGTATTTCTTGTTAGTATTTAGATACTTTGAGCGTTGATAACAGTACAAATTTTCGTCCACATAATATCCGATATTCCGTTCAAAACTACTCTCCTGTTAAGGTAAGGGATGTTATTTTCTTTCGTAAATGATGTTAATCTTTTCAATATTATTATATCAAAATATTGGCATAGATTTTATTATAAAATTCTTACTTTTTTCGTCGGAGTTACTATTCACGTATACGACACTATTCACGTATACGACACTATTCACGAAAAAATTAAATTTTTTTCTATTTGTCCAAGTTGGCTATTATGGTTCCTATTTTTGATTGGATCCAAGTTTTGATCTTTATTCTTGAATTTTGCTCCACAAAGTATTATTATGAAATATTCTTGAACTTGGATAAACTAAATTACGAATATCTAATCTTTGTCCTTTATCTCACTGGATTCGTTATTTATATTATTTTTCATCATCCTCAGTCCTAAATGGTGATATAACTGAATATCTTTGGTCTGTAGAGCAAAGATGAATGATTACCTGATGAATATCTTTGGCCCGTAGTGCAAAGATGAACAGGTGTTGAGATGAACATGACCAACTAATGATACAAATGAATATCTTTGGCCTGTAGTGCAAAGATGAATATTTGATTCGAGATGTATGTATATTGATTGATGTTACAGGGATAAAATATTGATGATGGACTTTTAAATCATAGAAGATAGTAGGCTTCATTCTCTACTTAACTCTTCTAATGAATTGTTATTTCCGCTGCGAATATTGATCTAAAATTTGTTGTCAATAATATTTTATCTGAATTGTTGAAGACTAACGATAATTTATTTTTCATTATCTTAGTCATAATATTCTTTACTTGGCTAGTTGAGCTCACTCTTTTCATCTATTGTCCTCTTCAGAGAATGAGAATGTTGCGGGGACTAGTCGGAGAACAGTGTGATGATCAGAGTTAGATCTGTAGAAGTCCTCACTATTCTATAAAATAGTGGGATAATAATTATAATGAATAAGAAATGAATTTGAATGTTTATATTTCGTATTATATACGATTTGCATTGAAATTCATAGTTGTATGGTCGTATTTCTCACTACCTTTTGTTATAAAAGATTTGTATTTAAAATTCTGTACCATGTATTTGGCGACTCAGAATGGGTTGGTATTGAACCTATTTTGGGGGCGTCACAACGAGAAGATTACTATCCTGTTCATTCCAATGGTGGGTATTCTCTTGCCATATAATTATCTCCATTGTCTCACACTGAGGATTATATTTCAATCATACTCAAAGATTATATATGTAGTGCTCATAGATATAATTAGCAAGTGAATGCGCACAACCATGTCTTATGATAACACGAAATCATATGTGGTTAGACATCTTGTATGATAGTGACAACACACCCTTTCAAAGTTGAGTCACCTCGCCCTATTTGTAAGAAAATGCCAGAACACCAAAACTGACCAAATCTTCACACGGATAATTTTCAAGCACTACACTTTTGAAAACTTGCAGCTCACCAACAAGAAATTCAAACTCCTCCACCGACCACATGTTTATATATATATATAGATATTAAAATATTTATAATTATTAAAAAGAATTAAATTAAATTTTTTCTCTTTCACCTCATTTTATTTTTATACCATGAATTTATTATAATAATGTTATCATTTAAATTATAAAATTATGCAATTATATTATCACATTATACTATTTATAATGTAATATTATAATAATATATTTGAATGAATTATTTTATCGGAGAAGATAAAATGTCAATTTTCAATAAATGTCTTCTACTAAAAATTCTTCCATTTATATCAAAATTGATCAAATATTTATTTATCATATTTATCAATAATTTTTGTTTATCAATTATTATTCACAATTAATATTACAGAATCACAATATTGATAATTAGGCCGTTCTCAATAAAAATGGGGTTTTCAGATAAGAATTTATCCTTATTGGCGCGCAATTATATAACCTAACCACTTTTTTCGACAGAACTTTCTAGACATTGTCAATAATGCTATCTAATAATATCATTTCAATAATATGAGTGTCAATTATTGATTTAATAATGTGAAATACTGTGCAGTAGTTACTTTGACAATTATTGAACTAATAATATAAAATACTATGCAATTGTCAATGTAGCAATTATTGAATCAATAATATAAAATATTGAACAGTAATTACTGTAACAATTATTGAATGAGTGACTTCTTAGAAATACTGTGCAATACCGTGTGCTACTGTGCAACAACGCGTATTACTGTATTTTTATCACCGAATATTTCAATAGTTTAACAGTAAAAATTTTGCCGTTATTTTTATAAAAATATTACTTCTGTCGCTTTCTATATCCAACCCATTGTGGGGTCCACTAATGACTGCGCCGTCATACGAATATTTTCCGACAAAAAGAATATTCCTCGACCAAACGAATATTACCCGACACAACGAATATTTTATGACAACTTGCTTACTTTGTAAAATTTGCACATATCACCCTTAACTTTAACCTTTTATCAATTTACTATTTACTGAATAGAATATTAATTATAAGAAAAATTGAATACTTTTATTTTATAAAATTTAGGGTCTTATAGTAAGGGTATAATAGTCCAAACGATATTTTTTAATTAATCTTGAAAAAAACAAATATAAAATGAGATTATTTTAAGTTATCCCATGTGACTAGAATTATTTAATCTTAAAATTAATAGTCTTAAATTATAATCTCATAAATTATAATCCGGAATTATAATCTTTGTAAATAAACATGGCCTAAGGATAATAATACATGTAATGTGTATTATTAAATATAATATGCATTATATGAGTATAATATAAGTACAAGGTTAAGAGCAATATCATCCCCCTCCACCGTACTGTCGCCTCACTTCTCCACCGTACAATCCCCCTCCACCGTACCAATTTCAATACAATCCCCCTCCACCGTACCGTCGCCTCACTTCTTCGATTCCACCGCTCCACCGTACAGCCTCAATATCATCCCCCTCCACCGTACGGCCTCACTTCTCCGATTCCACCTCGATCTGAAACTCCCTCAGAACAAACTCTCCACCGACCCATCTTCTCTGCTAGCAAACACGGCCAGATCTTGACAATATCTCGGTAGACCCTTAACTAAATTTCAATTTCATTAAGAATTAACTAGAATTCAATTTCATTTTGTGATTCGATTTGGGAATTTTTGCATCTGGGAATTAGCCCTAATTTCTTAGTTTATTTATTTATTTAATTTTTTGTTTTGTGGTGGACTGTGAACTACATTACTATGATGCTTGTTTGTGGGCTGATTTTTTGGTTTATCTAGTTGTTTGTGGGTTGATTCATTTATGGACGTTTACCTGCCTTCCCGTCTAAGGGGTAGTTTATGTCTCTCCAAAATTGGTTTGCTCAAAAATGGTATTGTATTAACTATTTCCCAGGAAGGGAAAAAAGGTTCTAGTACTGAACTTGTAATATGTTGTGGAAAATTAACCTTATTGAATAGAATTAAGAATTAGTTAGTCTTGTGTTCGTTGAAGTATTGTTTATTTACTGACATGTGAATTTGATCTTCATCTACCATTATTATGCAAAGAAATCAGTGACAGAAATTCCATTAAATATTTTTGAAACTGCTTAATCTTGTTCTTTCTATTGCATAATTCCATGTAGAATTGGTATATGTAAGTCCCCATTAGAAGTGACATCCTCTCACTTAATTTCTAATGAACATAATGTTTAAGAAAACTCATGATAAGCAAACTCATAATAATCAGATAGAATACATTTCGAAGTCATGCTTTTCATATAATAAAGAAAGTAAAAGGGACATGTACTATGAAACAAAAGAAAAATTTGAAGCTTTTACGTTACAGCATGACCAAATGTGTTCAATGACATCAAGAATCTATGTTTTACTAGAAAATCAATTCAACTAAGTGGTGTGAATGCTAACAAAATTTCAGTGTGTACAGGGACTTAAGATTAATCTCATTGAGTACAGGAGCCCAAAGTCCTGCAAGACCGGGAGGAGAAAATAGGAGGAAAGTAGGCTACATATATAAAATTGACTAAAAGACAATTTGCACCCCAAACTTTACAACCTATTGACTTATGCACCCCAAACTGAAAAAGGTGTTTAAGTACACCCCAAACTTCAGTAAACGTAACAAAAAACACACTTTCGCCACTTAACCGGTCAAGAGTGACCGGCTAAGGCACACATGTGGATCTGGAAGGGTGTTCAAGTCTTTTTCATATCTTCTTTCCATCTCCCAATACTTTCTCTCACAGAAAACCCATTTTCACAGAAAATCAACCAATGTTTCTCTCTCTCAAGAAACACATACTGATCTCCATTCCTCTTTCTCTCCTTTTTTTCTCTCTCCTCACCGCCGTCATCGCCTCCATCGCGGCGGCCATCACCACTGCCGCCGGAAGTACAACCCCAATCATCGGAATCACTTACATCCCCACTTACAACCCGCTGAAAACAACTCCTCTTTCTTCATTAATCTCCACACTTACAAGGTCTACTGAGTAAACCCTCAAATCCCAACTGGGTTCCTTTCTTCTCTTTTCTAAGCAAGCATACAAATACATTCGATTTGATTTGTTGAAATTAGAAATTCTAGCGCTCGTGTTTGATGCTTATTATTAGGAATAACGCTGGTTGATAAATATTGCTGCAACCTGTTTGACATGATGGTTGGTGCGGTTATCGCTGCCTACTCCACTGTTGCCGTCGATGTGTTTGATACAATTCCCCAACCAAATTCCTTCACTTTCAGACATGCAATTTATAGAGTGTACCTACTGGGAAAAATTTATAGGGAATCGAGCTGCTGCTAAAAATTGCAGGTTACTATTATGCATAGACTTTGAAGGGAAGATCTGGCAGAGTATCAGTTTAGGTGTCCTCATAGTCCTGTTAAGTTTGTAAAGAGAATCATATTTATTGCACATGTAGTTGATTTAATCTTGTTGGTATTGGTGGTGGTAGTATTATTTATGCCGGTCTGCCCACCAATATTGTTTGTTTCAAGTTTGGTTTTCAGTTTGATTTTGTTTTATTCAATCAAATGCATTTCAGGTATTCTAATTTTGACAGATAAAAGTGCATGACTTTTATTTCTACTGCTGTGAAGATTCTTAAGATGGCAGTTTCCTTGGTGATTCCTATTTTATGCTTATATCCTAATAATTTTCTTAAAACCTATTCAACTATTACTGAATATCTAACTATTACTTATGGAAGCAATCTCTTTACAACCTTAACAGGACTATGAGGACACCTAAACTGGTACTCTGACAGGGGAGTGAAGAAGGCTCCTGGGGTTTCCGCGATTGAATTGGAAGGTGGTGTTAATGAGTTCATTGCAGGAGGAGGAAGGGCTCATCCTGAAGCTAAACAGATATATGCCAAAGTCGATGAAATGTTGAATTGTATCAGATCAATAGGCCATGTGCCTGATACTGATGAAGTGCTGCATGACATGAATGAGGAGGAGGAAAAAGAGAAGCCCTTGTTCTATCACAGTGAGAAACTGGCAATTGCCTTGGGTTTATTGAAGACTAAGCCTGGGGATACTCTTCGCGTCACAAAGAACTTGCGAGTCTGCAAGGACTGTCACCAAGCAAGTAAGCTGATCTCGATGTTTTTTGATCGGGAAATCATCCTAAGGGATAGAAGTAGGTTCCACCATTTCCGAGGGGGAGAGTGTTCTTGTAATGATTATTGGTTGTGGTTGGTGCTCATCACTATCTGCCTATCTGGTGGTGTGTATTTATATCTTCATTCATTCTCTACTTGTAATAAACACAATCAAAAACAACTTGATAAATTTTTTAGCTATTAAATACTTTTTGTCTCTGATTCATAGTTATATCCTGCAATGGGCTGCTGCCTATCAAAAATTGCAGCATGAAGTTGGATGAATCTGTGTTTCTGTGAGCTGATGATGCCGTTTGCTTGGCTTTGCAAATTACAATTAAGTTAAATTTAGTAAAGACACGAACGGGGTGTTGTTTGTTTTAAAATGTGATGGAAGTGACATTGAACCAAAAATTAAAATAAAAATTCCCCCAAAAAGATGGGACTCAAAGTCTCTATAATTTCAAATACATATTTTCCCTGTGCAATGCAGGGGGGGGGGGGGGGGATGTCCAATGTTATTAGTGTCCCTGTATAAGCACAACACATGTATTTCAGCAAATAAAGGGAAAGATCTACAAAGAAATTGACTAACAAATGGTACTAAAGTAAAGGCAATGCAACAGAATCCTCAAGGATGGACCGTAGTTCAATTTCTTGACTTTGTTTAGAAATTAAAGTGACGTCCACTGAACAGTCTCTACATTAATACATGCAAATGTTGCACGCCTGTTTTATCTTTTTCCCCTGTCCATATTATCCACCATTTCTCTCTATCATTGCATTGTTATCATGAAAGCTAATCCTTCCCATGGGTCTAGTCACTAGTGACACATTTTAGCAGCACCATAAAACTAACTGCATTCACGTTAACATTAGACAATCGTTCTGCTCCAAACTCTAAATCAGAGTGACAATATCTGATGGGAGTGCTCGCGCCAGGAGTTTGAGTTCCCATTGAATTTGTATCCTCCCATCAAAAGCTTGCCCCAAGTCCAGAAACAGATAGCAAAATAGGTTAAAAACTTCTTTGGGGCAATTTGTCGAGCAGTTGGTGTGCACAGATGAAAATTCCTTTATGTTAGCCTCCCCCAAACTTGTTTCAGTCCAAAGCTTGAAGCTTTTTATCCACAATCACATCCCGATCCAATTTGAACACATAATTATAACAACCAACCTCCAATTGAGCCAACATGAACTCAATTGGGCAACCAATTCAATTATCCCAAACTCCACAATACTTGATTGCTAATTCAATCCATTACATGAAATTCCATGTATAAAACTATAACTTGTCAAGACTTGCTTGGATTCTATGTTTAGAAGAACACCCAATGAAAAAGATGACGACTCAGGCCAATTGATTGAACCCCCAATGAACGTCGATGGTTGCCTTGCTTTGAAACTTTGTTGTTGGAATTCAAGTAAGAGATGTAGAGGTCGGGTTGTACTCGATTCCTTCTTCGTTGTTGTTTGGAATACATGAATTAGAGTGGGATTAGGAGAGTTGAAGGAGGTTTGGGGAGATACATCAGATGGTGGAGGGTGAGAGCAAAGGCAAATGATTGAATTGGAGAAACAGAGGATGCCATTTGACATAAATATAAACTACCAAAAGTACCCCTCTGTAATAAACATTACAGGCTAAGCCGGTCACTTTTGACCTGGTTAAATGAAGAAAGTGTGCCTTTTGTTGAGTATAACTGAAGTTTGGACTGTACTTAGACATCTTTTTCAGTTTGGGGTGCATAAGTCAATAGGTTGTAAAGTTTGGGGTGCAAATTATCTTTTAGTCTATAAAATTACCCATTTGTCAACCAGATCCTTAGCAAGTTTTCTGTTGGATGTGGTCTCTTCATCAGACTTGGACAGAAACATAATGACCTGAGTCCAAAAAAAACAGAGAGAGAAGGGGGGTAAATTGGTTAAGTTTTGTTCCTTTTACAACCCAATAGAAAATAGTGTTTAACAAATAATAATAATTTAAAAAAAACATCATAGTTTGAAAGTTTGTCTATGAGGTGTGTCTGACCTTTCCAAGACCACTCTTCTTCAGTTGCTCTCTTCTGTCATACTGCTCTAAATCAATTGGAAACTGCAAGGTAAACAAAACTTTGTGAGTCAACACTTTTGCTAGTTAGAGGCAACAATCATTACCATATGAAAAATAGTTTGTTTATACATCAGTCAATATCTTCAAAATTGCTGCAGGGATGTTTATATTGGGTAGGCTCCCATCTGGAAGGGGTTCAAGCCAATTCTTCAGAAGCGTTAATACTCCATGATCTAAGAATTCTAGCTGAAGCTGTTTCCTGAACCCAGAACAATTAGAATCAGAGATTCAGAATAGGGTAAGAACCATATTAAGTGAAAAGTTGGCTTAAACATTATGTCCATTAGAAATTAAGTGGGGTCCTTCAAATAAACATGGAAAAGTTTTAATTCTCATTCAGGTATTTATTTGTCTTGCTGATCAAGAACTGTACACCATCATACTAAAATGGACATTTTTATTTGATAACTATGTGTCGGTTGTGTATTTTGCAGCTGTATATTCTATATCCTTGAGATTTAGGATGTCTGATCCTCTTTCTTACTCTGCATCTACCTCTTCGTGAGCCTTCAAACCGTTACTTCTGTAGTTTGCCTGTTTCATACAACATTGACCCTGTCTTATGATTATTTTGTTTTTCTGTAATGATGTCGTCAAATTTAGCCTATGTGGTAGTGAGCTATATATATGTGTGTATATGTGTGTGTATATGTGTGTGTATATAGTCTGAATATACAAAAAGAACAGCAATCTGGGAATCTGAAAAGACCTGATTAGACCTCTCTGTTCAAATATAGAATAACAACATAAAACTATTCGCAGTCACTGTAGAAAAATTGTATCTGATATGGCTCCTTCAAATGACAAATATGAAATGTCATTAACAAAATTAGGAAACTAGGGTACATTAGTACATGTCAGGAACAAAAATTGAAAAAAATAAGATTTCAGTAACAAAAATTAAAATGGCAAATATGATATTGTCTGAACTAGGAAACTCAGGTACCAGGCTAACGGCCTACAAATTTTAGTGATTCATAAAGCCAGCCTACATAGTTTAGTAACTAATGATGCTGTATAGAACACAACCTTAAGAAACACACTTCTGCTAATGATACTATAATAGTCAACCATTCAGCAGAAATTAAGGGCATGGCAAAATATGAAAGAATGTTGGCCAAGTTATCACTGGTGAAAACATTTTAATATTATTTTTTGTGGTGTATTCGTGGTGTTTGCAATCTTTTTCTTTAAATCTTTAGGTAATTAATTTCATTTTGATTTAATTGTAATAAGATCAATGATTCTATGCATTCTTGTACAGAAACTTATGAGATATCATAATATTATTGTGTGCATTGGCCATAATATTATTGTGTGCATTGCTAGCCAAGTTGTTTCCTTAGAAGTTTTGTTTTCATTTTTTGGGTCTTATTTGTGATGGATGTTTTATAGTGAAATGTATTTAAGATTACCTTTTGAAACTTGTTATTAGATGACGTCCGTGGCCTGTTGTAGTCACTTGCTGAGAGTGTAACATGAATTTAACTGTCAAACTATTCTCATTTATGGCTCTTGAACGGGACCGTGTATATATAAAGTGAAAATGCGAGTTAATTGTAAAACGAGAAATGAAGCAAATGTGCAGACATGATAAAATGTTTATATATGAAGCAAAGCTCTGAGTTGACTCATGAGTGGACAAAAAGGTATAAAAATTATTTAAATCAAAAAATAATATAGTAAATTGAGTTTTTACTATAAAAGATATATAATATTGTTTAAAACCTGAATTCGCAAATAAAGGCAAAAGATATTTCTAAAATGGAATATAAATGGTTTAAGCTTCGATATGTAAAATATTTACATATTAAAATATGAGGGACCTTTATTTGACGTAAAAAGGTTGAAACGAATTAAATTTCTAAATAAACTAATATTCGTTTTGAGTAAGAATAAATAATATATACTAGTTTGTATAAAACTAATAATTATTATTAATGAATATACATGCTTGTTTTGTAACATATTCAATTATCTAATATGTGTGTGCATGTAAATATAATTCTGTAGGAATTGTGGAGAAACTCTAAGTTAAATTTTAGCGGTAATCTCCAATCAAGGCAAGTTTTTCAATTTTGTTATGTTTGTGGATTATATGTGATTATGTGGTAAGTTATATACCATGCTTAATGAATTGTGAAAGTCAAAATATGACTACATCGATTGGGTTATGGAACTCAATTTATATGTGATATATGATAACATATGTTGTATGATGTAACATTAGAAATGTATAATGCATGAATATATTATATGCATTGAAAAAAATTATTGATGCATGTAGAATATGCATAGTAAAGAAAGTATGTTGCATATGGTGAATATAGAGTTGTGTGTTATGTGAAACATGATAGACTGTTAAATTTGCTGGGCCGTCGAGCTCAATTTTGCAAACACAAATATTTTGCAGGTTAACGATGTTATGCAATATTATTTGCTGTTCGGATGATGAAGGTTGAACGATGTACGAAATGAATACATTTCCTTGAGTTAGAAATTGTACAAAGCTATGCTTGATGATTTTGATATATGTAACTAGCAGCTAAGTGAAGTTTAAAATATTCAATAAAAAATATTTACTCTAGATGTATTATAATGAATACTTTAAAAAAAATAAAGTGATATAGTAACATTGCTATATAAGAAAGAATTCATATTGAGGATTGAGTTGTATATTTATATATATAACTTTGATAAGAGAAATTATTAAATAAATATGATTTCATTATAAAAGAGAACTGTAAAGGTTGAGATTCAGGGAACGAATAAATGGAATAAAAGAAAAAAAAATTATTCCACATTTTTAGCTATTTTAACATTAAATAATGTTTTAAAGCTCGAAAAAAATAGTATTAATGCACAAGATCGGGGAGAGAAATAGTCCTGATTTTGGGGACGTTACAACATCTAGTTATTTCATGGAGTAATAGTAGTTGCATGAGTTGAACAATGAATTGATTGTTGCTTAGTATGGTCGATGATAAGAATGGATAATATGTTGTTTTAACTCGAACGGAAATTGATAAACAATGTGTAGTTGTAGTTTTAAGGAACTAGTTGGTTTTAACTTGCTTGATATCTGTTTTAGTTTAATGAGCACATACTCACCTGTATTGATTGATTATGATTCGAAAATGATTTATATGGTTAATTTCTTTGGGGAAATTCATGAAAAATTTATAAAATTTGTTGATGTATCATTGGAAGTGAAATCTAGACAATCATTTAAGTTTGTGGAAACTTTTGGGTTGTTGAAAAAAAAAATGAAAAGAAAAAAAATGTATTTTTCTTGATGCAATGAGAGTATGTGGTGAGTCGAGATGGAACGTAAAACACACTCGTTCAATAAATGGGTGAGAATGAGAAAAATAATATATATATATATATATATATATATAAACACAATGTCTCACTAGGAAAAAGGAAAGTATGAAAAAATATATATGTGCTTAACGTTAAAAATATTCTTGAGACCCTAGGCTTAGGTGATTTGTCTGGATTATATTAGTTTGATGTGTTTAGCGAATTTGTAGAGTTGATATTGAAATTCTACGTTAATTAATTGATTATGTGGGTTTATCTGAGTTGTGATTGGTTGGAGCAGGTGATTCACACACACACACACACACACACACACACAAGGGTTAAAAACATATTTAAATGATGAATTCGTCGAACTTATAATCATAACTTTGTTTTGATGTTCTTCTTGAGTATTGTTGATAATCTTTGAGGCCATGTACTATATATTATAATTGATTCATTGTTTGATTCGTAGGTAGAATAATTAGATGCATATAGTTTGTTTTTGTTTTGCTTGAGGATAATCAAATTTTTAAGTTTGGGGGTATTTGATAAGTGTGTTTTATGTCTATTATTTGTGTACTTTTAGACTTAATATTTTGCTATCTTTAAGTAATTTTAGTGCATTTTATTTGTTTTTTATGTTACTTTGTAGGAAAATGTAAAGGAGGGGCAAATATGTAATTTTTAAGGAAGTAGTGGTAGTCTCGTAATTATTATGAAGACTAGCGCCAGGGGCGCTCCAATATGAACTAAACCCAGCGCCGGGGTGTTGGGATGCAAAATGATGTGTTGAGTTCTGTTTCAATTGCGCGAATTTTTGGTTTTTTAGAAGAATTTGGATGTGTTGAAGAGCCTAAATTTTGCATGAGAATTAATACTAATTTTGAAAAATGAATTGTATTATAGTAGGATACTATGTATGAAATTTTAATTAGGTTTGTTATTTCTTTTAGGGTTAGGAAATTAGAATGTCTATAAATACATGTTTAAAGGGTTGCTAGGAAAATTAATTCTTTTATCGCATTGGCTAGAATTCAGAGATGGAGAGTTAGTGCAACAAAACTTTTAACACCAATGGAGGCAAGAAATTGAAGGAGACTTGTGATGGAAATCTTCATAAGAGTTTTTCTTCTCTAATCTTTTTCTTTACTTGTATTATCCTTTGATGTTAATTAATATTTGGAAAGTTTAAATTAAATTGGTTTGATATGAAATTGATATATGAAAAATTATTATTAAATAATTTTCTGTGAATTCGACACTGTCTTATCATTATATTACTTATAGACTACGTATATTTATGTATTTTGCTAGTATAGAATTAGGCAACAGTACAATTTTCTGGTATGAAAAAAAATACGCATAATATATTATCATTACATTACAAAGCTCAATTGTGCCTCTAAAAAGATCAAATATGCCTCTAAAAAGCTCAATTATGCCTCTAAAATTAATTAGTGATCCAAATCGGCCCTTAAATTTTTTAGGCCTAAATATGGATTAATATCCAAAATTTTTATTTTTTTTTCACTTCAGAGATTGTCTTCTTAATTTTTTCAATTAAGGGATTAAACTTTTATTTTTTCTCCACTTTAGGGATTGTCTTCTCAATTTTTTCAATTAGGGAATTAAACTTTTACTTCTTTTTTTTTTCCTGATTACGTCTATAGCTAATTGATAGTGTCACGTCATAAAATTGATGACATGACAGCGACATATGCCTAAAAAAAATACTTATGTGTAATATTGAGTCTCATTTTAACATTTATTCAATCAATTGTTTGTACCAAAAATGGTAAATATAAGACCATTATTAATTTTTTAAAGTAAATTTAATGACAATTTTATCCTTTTTGTTATAAAAAATTATATATATTGATTATTGATGATTAATATGAAATAAACTTAAAGTTCAGGGTACTAGTTATAATTTTTTGTACTAAAAAGGGTAAAATTGTCATTATATTAATTATTGATGATTATAAAATAACAAGATTTTAATTAGTAGTACATTTATACATTTTCAAATATTTATCATTTTATTGATTATTGATGATTTTTTAAGCTGAGTTTGTAATGTATTAAATTTAATTTAAAAAATTAATAATGGTCTTATATTTACCCTTTTTGGTATAAAAAATTAATAAAATAAATGTTAAAATAAGACTCAATATTACACATAAATAATTTTTAGCCACATGTCGCGGCCATGTTATCAATTTCTGATGTGGTACTATTAATTAGACATAAAAAAAATTAAAAGTTTAATCTTCTAATTGAAAAAATTGAGAAGACCTTCTCTAAAATGGAAAAAATTAAGAGTTTAATCCCTTAATTGAAAAAATTGAGAAAACAAACTCCAAAGTGAAAAAAAATTAAAAGTTCAGATTAATTTTTTATATAATGTATACATGTGGTCACTAAGCTAGCTAGAGCCCGCGTGGAAGAGTTTTTAAGTGGATTAAACATGAAAATAAAAAATTAGAGAGACCGCCTATTCCTAGGAATGTTAATAATTTGAGACCCTCTTGTTTGAGATCAAGAAAACTACTCTCCTGTCCTCAAATGGATGACGACTAACTCAAAAAATTGAATTAAGTTAAGATACATAAAATGAAAGATAAGTATATTATTAAGTGGGGTCTATTAGTATACAAAAATAAAAATATCCATCACTTTATGTAATCATATGGGCCACTAAGGATATATTTGGAACATTTTTTTAACTCTATTTTTTTTTTTTTTATTTTTCTTAATATGTGTAAAAAATATATTTTACTCGTCATTTAGAGAACGGAGGGAGTAAATATGTTCTAGTAAAGCTACAATGAAGTTTCAATATATAGAGAAAGGGGTTTACTTGACAGTATTACATGAAAATGACATGCCCAATTGAATTTTTATTTTACTTTTTTAATAAAAAAATGTTTAAAAAGGTCGTTTTGGATTTTTATTTTATTTTTTTGATAAAAAATGTTTAAAAATATCGTTTTGAAGTGAGTTATAGACAAGCATGAATAACACTTAAATTCTCTTTTCCTTTACTTGAAAAAGAGTATTATTTATATATCACTAAATTGGTGAAATATGGTATGCATGAGAAGGAATAAAAAAAAACAGGAAAAAGTACTAGAAAGTATGCATCCATATCCTACATTAGAAGTCAAAACTCTTGGCAAGGTGAGCATAGTTTCCAAGTTGTAAATTCAAATTGCCAGATTAGAAGCCTAGGTTGAAGAGCATTTTCAACGTTGAGATTCTTTGTGGGCAGTCATACATTGTTGAGAGTAGACATTAGGTCCTTCCTGATAAGAATATATTCCATGCAGCTAAAGACAGAACATTGAGAATGTCGTCGACTTAATATGTTCGGTTGCCAACAGCATTTGTGTATTTGGCCACAGCACCATTTTTAGCGTGATGCGTTTAAACCCTAAAATTGAGAAATCGCGTTTAAAATAAGTAACAGTTTAAAATAAGTTACTTGTAAACGAATTTGAAACTCTAAACGAACTAAGGGCATGCTTAACAACTACACATAAGTTGGTTGACTAACTTATAAGTAGTTTTTTAAGGTATTAGTGATCAAATATGACTTACTTTTTAACTTTTAATTTGACTTATAAATAGTTTTTGAGAAGTAAAAATTTCTTAGCTCTCAAAAAATGACTTATAAGTCATTTTAAAATAAGTAGTTTTTCTAAATTAAAAGACTCTTTTGCCCTCATTATAGATATTTTTATAACTTGTTTTAACTTATACGTTATTTTAGTTGTTTTAACTTAATTTTTGACTTATAAGTTAAAATGGTGTCAAACACTTTTATTTATAAATCCCAACTTAAATTAATGCTTATAAGTCATTTTAAATTTTAAAATAAGTGATTGCCGAACATGCCCTATATGTTTCGCTGGTAGACAATCGAACAAGCATAGCTGATCACTGGACAGTGGCTATAAATATAGCTGATCACCGGAAGAACGATATATTGAGGATTTACAAATTGAGTAGGGATTAGGGAGAGAGGTCTTACATGAAGGTGAAGAGCCATGTTTGGTAAGCCAAGGATGACTTGCCTGCCATCTTCCAATTAAGGGTTCTAGTAATTGTACTAGTTATTAAGGCGCTCTGTTTGGTTTAAAGGCAGGCAGGCAAGCATTTTTGGCTTTGCTTCACAGGCTCTTCTTTCTCATGCAAGACCTTGTCTTCCCATGGCTAGTTTGATAAGGAGATTGTTTGGACAAAATACGAAGAGATGCCTAAAATGAAGATAAAGGTCTGTTTGGAAGCCAAGGATGGCTTGCCTCCTTTCAAATTATCAAGGATATATATATATATAGTCCGGTTCTGCAACGAACACGAACAAACGAACATGGCTATGGCGACGGTCCGTATTGTCGCCAAAAACCATAGCCCATGTTTGTTTGTTCGTGTACATTGCAGAACTAGACTGTATATATATATAGTTAGGGACCCTACCTAGATTAGTTTGTAGGCAAGTCATCCTAGCTTTCTTCACAGCCTCTTCCTATTCATTCTAGGCAAATTTCTCTTCTTTGTTAACTAACATGTAAATGGAGATTGTGCAAACATGTACATGCAACCCTGCAACTTGTGCTCGTTCGACGCTTGACAGTTGAAGGGGATACTAATTTGGGATTCAAGCCCATGGTAGAATCCAGTTTTATACATTGGTGTTCCTAATCATAATATTTTTTTTTTGTGTGCACCAGGTAAAGAAAAACCAAGCACTACCTTTCATTTTATAGTCATCATATGCAATCTTCTTGAACATAGATCATCTCATCTATTTGTTTACCTTTTCAATTAGTAGTTATATATAAAAATAGATAAAGTCAACCTTTTCGAACAAGTTATTCTATTTCCAGTCGAGGCCTTAAGCATGCAATGAAGCTCTTCTTGACGGATTTCGATTCCATGAAGACCTCCCCACCCACCCACCCACCTACCCACAAAACTTATAACTTCCAAATTTCCAGATTTTTATATTTATTTTTATGTTTGCATATATCTTCTTAATTTCTAACTAAAATTATGATGAAATACAGCCTAGGGGCTAGCTGAGTAAGTGATGAAATTTGGAACATACAAAAGTAAATGTTTAAACAAATCTCACGTATATCACTACTAGAAAAGCACACAATTGCGACGGATAAATCCATCTCAAACATGCCATCCCTTTCCATGAGCATTTTAAAACACCAAGATGCCTCTACATGTAGAAGCTTTATTTTATTCAATAACTTTTATGATATCAGATTGAGAACTGTATTCAGCAAGTCGATGAGACCATACTTGTGATAGCTGATTGAGAAAACCAAGTTTTCAGGCTCAGCTCTGACTCCAGAAAGCGAGCTCTCGGTCCACCTCTTCAGCAATCTCCCAGAGCAACCTTCAGTTGATCCATAGGAACCATATGGCCAGCATTTTGGACCTGTTTGTCATTGAACACACTCGAGTGGATAAGATATATTTTTATTTTTATTTTTCAAAAGGAAAAGAAGTTGCAGAAAAAAATAGTTTCCTGAGAGACTGTTGAGAAATCAGACTCACACAAATACACTAAGATAAATACAAACACACTATTGTATGAGATATAAAATAATAAGACAAGAATTTTACGTAAAAATCCAATTGAAAAAAAATTACGGAGAGATATCTCAGAAATCCACTAAGAAAATAATATGGAGAATACAAACTCTCAACTGAGAAATAAGCTAATTGTTTATTTTCTCTCTACATCTCTACCTTACTAATGCTCAAACTAGAGCTTTCTTTCTCTACCTATCTTGCTCTCTAATGTTGGTGTGTTCAAATGAGCAGCCAAAGTTCCCTTTTATAGGAGAAAAAATGGTCTTGAATGTCATCCCACAACCACTAACAATCAATGGTCATTTATGAATGTCATCCCCCCAACTACTACCAACCAAAGACAATTAAATACAAGACAATACTTTTAACAATCTCCACCTTGACTTATATTATCCAAATATTGTGAACTTCATCGTGACTGTGAATGTATCCCTCTCCCTAGATACTCCACCACGAACTCGACATTCGACGAAATGAATTAAGTCCAAGCAATACTTGAACTTTTCTACTGAAATTGACTTTGTGAGCATATCTGTGGTATTCTATTTTGTGTAAACTTTGCGAACTAGAATGTCACTACTGTTCATCCACTCACGAATCTTGTGATACCGAACATCTATATGTTTGGTCCTGGCATGGAACACCTGGTTCTTCGCAAAATGAATAACACTTTGATTATCACACTGTATCTGGATACTGCTCTGCTTGAAACCTAGTTCTTCCACTAGTCCCTTTAGCCACAAAGCCTCCTTGACTACCTCTGTCAATGCCATATACTCAGCCTCTATTGTTGATAATGCTACCATAGACTGCAACACTGACCTCCAACATATACCTCCAACATATACATCCTCCACAAAAGGTGTATACAAACCCTGTTGTAGATCTCCTTGAATCTTGATCTCCAGCATAATCTGAATCAACAAATCCTGTAACCTCACTTCTTGCAGTATCACGATCAAACATAAGACCGTAATTGGTTGTACCTGCTAGATAACGAAAAATCCATTTGACAACATTCCAATGCTCTTTTCCTGGATTTGTCATATACCTGTTAACCACACTGACTGCATATGAGATATCTGGCCTTATACATACTATGACGTACATGAGACAACTCACCGCATTTGCATACGGTACTTTGGACATATACTCCATCCGCATCCTCTATATGTGGGCTCAACTATGAAGAAAAACTAAAATGTGTTGCCAACGAAGGGCTAACTGGTTTATCATTGTGCATGTTAAACTTCTCCAAGACCTTCTACACATATCCTTTCTGAGTAAGCCACAGTTTTCCTGCCTGACGATCCCTGTGAATTTCCATACGTAGGATCTTCTTGGCTGACCCAAGATCCTTCATGTCAAATTCATTGCTCAACAAATTCTTTAGTTGAAGAATATCTGACATCCTTTTTGTTGCTATTAACATGTCATCAACATATAACGTCAAAAATACTAGAGAACCATCATCAAGGGATCTGAAATACACACATGAATCATACTTCGAACGAGAGAAACCATGAGCCACCATGAAGTTGTCAAACCTCATGTACCACTATCTCGGGGACTGCTTCAAACCATAGAGAGATTTCTTCAAACTGCAAACTAAGCCATCTTTCCTTAGTGTAATAAACCCCTCAGGCTGCTTCATGTAGATCTTTTCTTCTAAATTACCATAGAGAAAAGCTGTTTTCACATCAAGCTGCTCTAACTCCATATCCTGTGATGTTACAATAGATAAGATCAATCGAATCAATGTGTGTTTCACAACTGGTGAGAAGATTTCATT
Source organism: Panax stipuleanatus (assembly GCA_020205555.1). Classification (NCBI taxonomy): domain Eukaryota; kingdom Viridiplantae; phylum Streptophyta; class Magnoliopsida; order Apiales; family Araliaceae; genus Panax; species Panax stipuleanatus. Next base: position 19,825,861 of record CM035121.1, on the reverse strand, counting down.
GTAGTCGATTCCATCTCTCTGAGAGAATCTCTTTGCCACTAACCTAGCCTTGAATCTTTCTCTTTCTTTATCACACTGAGCTTCCTTTTTCCTGAACACCCACTTGCATCTTATAGCCTTCGATCCTTTTGGAAGTTGAACTAACTACCAAGTTTGGTTCTTCTGTAAAGACTCCATCTCTTTCGCTATCGCTATTGTCCATTTATAATTATCCTCGGACTGAATAACATCCTGATAGCTAATTGGATCTCCACTACCAATAATCAAGGCAAATGCAACTATGTCATCAAACCCATATCTATGCACTGGTTTGCTGACTCGCCTTTCCCGATCTCTAACAAGATTATAAGACCTCTCTTGGGGATCTGAAAGATGATCATCTTCAATCTCTTCAGGAAGCTCCACCTCAACTGGGTGTTTCTGCAACTAATTTGCTGCAGATTCTTCATGTTAGTTCCAAGAGGCACAATAGTTATCTAGAAGGGGGGTTGAATAGATATTTTAAACTTTTTCTTTTTCAAAATACTTGTCAGTATTGATTAAACTGACTGCAACAGAATATTTGTTTGTTCCCCTTAAGATAATGCAAGAATGGTTTGATAAGCAGTTATGACAGTTATAACAGATATAACATTTATAGCAGTTAATAAGACACATCGATTTTAAGTAGTTCAGAGCACTCAAGGCTCCTAGTCCACTCTTCTACTCCACGAGTAGGAAATCCACTAAGGATGTCTTTACAACATTGAATCACTAAGATTCCTTCAAGATTAACAATCTTGGAACTTCTTTAGTTCACTTAGAACTCTTCAAGTCTAGCAGACTTGGTACACTTAGTTTGAGAGTGGTTTTCTGGGGTGTGCTACTCAGTTGCTATTAAGCATCAGTTCTGAAGAACTGAGTAGCGAATCAAGTTTTTCTCTTAGGATCGTAGTGTTCGAACGTTGAGAGTTCTTGAGCTTTTTCGTTCTTTGCTTGCTTACTTGCTTGATCTGAATCCTTGTCTGATTTGCTTATGAAGGAGCCTTTGAATCGTTTCCGTTGAAGGCATCCGTTGTAGCATTAAATGCTTCAGACGTTTCTGAGCACTGATGTTGACTTCTTGCAAATCTGCTGTCCATCCGTCTGGCCCACTGACACAGCAGACTGCTTTCTCACCTAACACCTGAAAAGGTGTTTTCAGTAGGCATGCAGTTCTTTTCTTAGCTTCTTCAATACGCTTCTTCGATGCATACTAAGGATGAATGTTGGATCATTGGGACTATCAAATTGTCAACGTCTATAAGCCTTTCTTCATTTTTTACTCGTCCTCCTTCATCAGATAGACGAACTTTGATGCTGACTGGAGGGTCACCACGATCGTGGTCTTTGTACCATGATCGCTGTGTGTTGGCTTGCTCATGCTTGATTCAGCTTAAATCGTAGAGAGCACTACGATTTCTCTTAAACTCTGATAGACTATGATTTCTACTTGCTTGTCTTGCAGACTCCACGATTCCGAGAGCTGACTGCGATTCTTGACTTGGCTCGGCAGGTGCTATGATCATCTCCACGATTCTGAGTGTGGCTTCCAAGACAGACTACGATTCTTGAACACTTTCATTTAAGCTTCATGATTCTGCCTTGGCTTCTGCAGACTTTGACTGGCTTGACAGACTACGATTCTGTCAAGGCCTAACATTTACATATGAAAATAGATCAACCTAACAGCTTTGATCTTTTTTCTATACATTCATTTACAGAATGATAAACATTTAAGTACAGATCAACCTAACAATTTTGATCTATCATCTAAGTCCTGTACATATGTTCCTTGAAGGACTTTACACATAAGCATATATATTTACTTTCAACATCAAATTTGAATATGCAATTCCCAACAATCTCCCCCTATTTGATGTTGACATAACCCAGGAGATTTGAATCATATCATCAATTTCTAAATGCAGAATGCCAGAAAGTAAATATGACTTAATGTTTCAGTGAGCAGCTGAAATTTCTAGAGAATAACATGAATTTATTGATGTTTAAAAAAAATATTACAATCTAGCACAGACACATCAATACAAAACAAACTTTAACTTATCTCTATTTTCTCCGCCTCTTGCTCTTCGGAGGATTGGCATACTCTACAGCTCTCCTTATTCTGGTTTGCTCATCTCTCCATGCAATGTCGTCTATCTCTTCCTGGCTCAACCTTTCCGATTGCTCATGTATGTTCATGAAGATAGGATATCCAATGGGCATGTTAAGACCAGTAGAGGTTACTCCTTGTGAGCTAGGAGCTGGACCTTGACTTCCTCTATAGGTTTCAGCCATGAGAGGTGGACGGTTCTGCTGCTGTTGATCAATTCGTGGAGGCTGATAGCTAGGACTTCTGGGGTTGCTCCTCGACGATTGACCAATGTGAGTTTGCTTTCCTTTGCCTCTGCCTCTGCCTCTACCTCTGTCTCCTTCCTCATTATCCTCCCCCTTTATGTCAGCATCAAAGGTTCGAATGTCTTTAGAGGTGGTTGACACCTTGCACCAGCTCATGCATCTGAGAGCAATTTTGGGCAATGTCACTACGATTTTTCGCTACTATAGCCTCAGTATTTCGTCTCTATTGCTGAAGTCACTCCATGGCTTCTGTAGTTTGCTGAACTTGAGTCATGGAAAAGGTTTGAAATTCTCGTAGTGTGAGCCACAGCTCGTGAATCTGTTTAGTCATGAGAGCATTCTGAGATTCTTGAGTTTTCTGAAGAATCTCCACAGATTCCTTATGCTTTTTTATAGCTGTAAAGTGAATAGGATCCCTTTGGCTGAGGTTATCACCCATTTCTCGTACAATCTCCCTCAACTTCTTTGATAGCTCAGTTGCCAAGTTCCCTAGCAGAGTCTTGACAGAGTCGATTATATGGTCGAATCTTTTGTGAAGTTCCAGAGAGTTTGCTTCAAGATTCTCTTCTGTCTGTAGAGTCATATGGCTTGTCAAATCAGCCAGCTCCTCTTTGGTGGGTAGTAGAGACAAGCGATTAAGAATTTTTTGAGCATCAAGAGGAGAGGTCGTAGTGTACTCACCTGTCCTTGACATGCTAGTGAGAGCAAGTGCCATATCAAAATATTCATTATTGGAGGACGAGGGAATGTCTGACTGGGTGATAGGGGCTTGTGTTTGGTGTATGGGAGAAGTGTTTGGTTCAGGGTCTGGTGTATGTGGTTCGTTGATTTTTTCTGGAGACTCAACGATTTCAGTGTCATGTTGTTGTTCGACAAGCATGAATCGTAGTTCGTCGTCCAGATTTGGTGGCTCAATGGTTGAGGTCTCAAGCAGTTGTTCGACGATTCTGGTTATTTGCTCGATAACCATAGGATCATTGATAGTTGGCTCTATAAGGGCCAAGTTGGTTATTTGGTTCATCAGTTACAAAGTTTTGAGACTCTATAACTGGAAACTGGTTTAGTGGGTGAAGAACCACTTCCAACCATCTCGACAGTTCATAGAACTGATTAAAGTGTGATGAAGGACAGTGGTTGATAATGAAAGAGATGGGAGTAGAATGTACCTCATGCATAGTTCCTGAAGTTGAATCATTGGTGATCAGCTTCTGAGCAAATCTGCGGTTTCTTGGAAATCCATAGGCAAGCACAGAGATTGCTGGATAAGCCTTGTAAATCCAGAACATGTGATCCCAGGTGTTGAGAATCAGAGCTCTATGATAGGGCATCATAGGCAAGTAGTCAAACAACTGATTGTAGTTAGTTGTTCTTTCTCCATCCTTGCCCACTGATATAACCACAAGATCATCATCCTCTTCTTCATCACTATCTTCATCATTTTCATCAGGAACTTCCACCACATCTACCATCTCATCATCAAAAATATCCACCATTTTTGCATCAGCCGACTCTACAAATTCTTCAGGGGCTGAGGGAACTTCAAGATTATCCACTGGTAGCTCCCCCTCAACTTTTGTATTCTCTAACTCTTGTTCTTCTAATAACTCCCCCTCAGCTATAGCACTTCCTTGAATAGGAGCTTCCAAAGACTCCTCCTCAACATTATTAGGGCTCATCTCAATTTCTTCTGGCACCACCTCTTCAGACTGAGCCATATCTTCTACCAGCACTTCCTCAATATGAACAATTTCAGGCAGCTTCTCCTTAGCATGGTCCACAGCCTGATCAGATGCATTAGGATCTTTTGCACCCTTGAGGTAGGCTTCTACATCAGCAATAACTCTGATCTCTTCCAAAGTTGGACCAGATGCTTGAGGCTCAGCGCTTTGTTCAGCCTTCTCAGTAGCCCTTCTTCTTTCATCTTCCTTCAACACTTCCTTATTTGCCAGGATATACTTCTTGACAAACTTCTTCTTTGATTTCTTTGGCTTGGACACAGCCTGAGCACTTTCTTCAGCTTCAGCCCTAACAGTTTGTTCAGGCTGAGAGGCTGTTGCAGCTTCCTTCTCTTGGAATAGCAGATAGTCTAGACTCCACGATTGGTGTGGACTGCACGACTTCAGTGTGCGAAGGCTTCTTGGATTTATGGCTGCGTTTCTTCTTCTTAGACTCAGAACTACCTTCAGCCTTATCCTCACTTTCCTTTTCCCTTTGCTCTTTCTGACTAGAGCCAAAGGTTCTTCTTGGTTGACTTCTTCTTCCTCTTTAGTTTCTCTAACAACAGACATATTTCCAGACATCATCTTTACATTCTTTGTTGGATTCCTCTTCCAATTCTGAAACAGCTGCTGGGTCATCTTCCTGTTGGGATTGATGGGAGCACCTTCTTTATCCCTAATCTTGTCACCCATGACAGATTGTAGAATTATGCTGATGAACCTCCCATAGAGCATCTTGGTAGAGCTCTTAGTCTTCTTTGGGCTGAGCATCCATTTCCCAAACCATTCCCTCAGCAGAGCCCTATAGTTGAGTTGAATTCTGAAGCAGATGGCTGTCATGAGCTTCAGTTGTTTCTCATTAACAGAGTCGTGACCAGATCCCTTGTAGCATATGCATTTTCCAACAATGTCAGCCAGAAATTCATATTTTTGGGAAAACTATTTCTTCTTGTAGCCCTTGATTTCATCAGGCTTATTGTGGTGCATCTTCTGTAAGCCTACATGGAAGTCGATGACTTCCATAGACGGAAGACCATTTGATTTAAACCCTAGGGCCAGGTTTATGCTTTCAGCGTTGAGGCGAATCTGCACGCCCTTGACTTTGGTAGTGATGACGTCTCCTTCGAAGACTCCATTGCAGTAAAACTCCTTCACCAGCTTCGGGTAAATCCTTGTGTTGGTGCTCCGAGCTTCTTCGAGGCCAACTCTCTTTAGAAGTGACAGAATCTTGTGGAACACAGGGTCAGCAGACTTGAACTCGTCAAAGCACAGCTGGTAACCAAAAACAACATTTGAAGCAGCCATTGATTTTGTTGATTATCCTGTGACGAACAAATTTGGCTTAGCTTTTTGAAGCTTAGGGTTTCTTTTGAGAGAGAGAGAGATAGAGAGAGAGAGATAAACTGTTGAAATTCAAAGGTGAACTAACAAAAAATAGTTCAAAATGAAATTATAACTTCCCTCCATATGATCTGCAGAGTGGGACAAGTGTCGAGTTCTGCAGGACTCCACGGTTTTAAGTCACATATATGGAAAGTGCGGTTCTTCCCTTAGCTCCTCTTAAGCTCCTTTTAAGAGGACTACGATTGCCGAGAACCACTCCACGATTGTTGAGTTCGATACTTAGTTTGCTCCTTGACCGTTGACTCTACGGTTTTCTGTGATGCATTCTGAAATAACATCCCTTATGGGTTAAGGTTGCTCAGGAAGGGCCAACCTCTTGGTCTAACACTAAGGGTCAGGTTTGTCTCTGAGGCGCTTATCAGAAGGATTGCTTGGCTTGGTAATGCTGTCATCACAGTGAGCTTTTCTGCCATGTCGAGATCTCTCCACGATCATGGTTTCTCTTAGTCATCTCTACGATTTTGACTCAGCCTTTTTATCTGCATGGTTAGCACCAACTAGAGCATAGAATTTATGGTTGTAGATTTAACATACCTAACCCACTTATTAATTTATTAAATCTGGATTCATCTAAGGGTTTTGTAAAAACATCAGCAAGTTGATTTTCAGTAGGGATGTAATGCAAAGATATAGTTCCATTTTGAACATGATCCCTAATAAAATGATATCTTATCTCTATATGCTTAGTCCTAGAATGCATGACAGGATTATGTGTTATTGCTATGGCACTTGTGTTATCACAGTGAACATGTATAGATTTGAAATCAAACCCATAGTCTACTAGCTGGTTCTTCATCCATAGGATTTGAGCACAACAGCTGCCTGCAGCAATATATTCAGCTTCGGCTGTTGAAGTTGATACTGAGTTTTGTTTTTTGCTGAACCAGGACACTAGTCTATTTCCTAGCAGTTGACAAGTGCCACTAGTACTCTTTTTATCTATTTTGTATCCTGCAAAGTTAGCATCTGAATATCCTGTCAGTTCAAAAGATGACTCCTTGGGATACCAAAGTCCCAAGTAAGGTGTGCCTTTGAGATACCTGAAAATCCTTTTTACAGTAGTTAAATGTGATTCCTTAGGATTAGCTTGAAATCTAGCACATATACATATAGCAAACATAATATATGGTCTACTGGCAGTTAAGTAGAGAAGGGAACCTATCATACCTCTGTATTGAGTAATGTCAATACATTTACCTTTCTCATCTTTGTAAAGCTTGGTTGCTGGAGCAATTGGTGTTTTCATGGGAGAGGCTGATTCCATGCTATACTTCTTAAGTAAGTCTTTGATGTACTTGGCTTGATTAATGAAGATACCTTCATCAGTCTGCTTTACTTGCAATCCAAGGAAGAAATTCAGCTCACCCATCATGCTCATTTCGAACTTGCTCTGTATAAGCTTGGCAAATCGGTTGCACATATTTTCATCAGTAGAACCAAATATAATATCATCTACATATATTTGAACTAGTAAAACTTTATCTTTGTGTTTCCTAAGAAATAATGTGGTGTCTACTCTACCTCTAGTGAATCTTTTTTCAATAAGAAAGTTAGTTAGTGTTTCATACCATGCTCTAGGTGCTTGTTTAAGTCCATATAAGGCTTTGTCTAATCTATAGACATAATTAGAGAGAGTTGGATTGATAAAACCTGGAGGCTGCTCCACATATACTTCTTCTTGAAGTTCACCATTTAAAAATGCACTCTTGACATCCATCTGGAAGACTTTGAACTTAATGTGGGCAGCAAATGCAAGGAATATTCTGATAGTTTCAAGTCTGGCAACAGGTGCAAAGGTCTCATCGTAGTCAATGCCTTCTTCTTAAGAATAACCTTTAGCCACCAGTCTTGCTTTGTTCCTTGTGATCAGCCCATCTTCATTCATCTTATTTCTGAAGACCCATTTGGTGCCAATGACTGGGTGATTCCTTAGTCTAGGAACTAATCTCCAGACTTTGCTTCTTTTAAACTGATTCAGCTCCTCTTGCATGGCTTCAATCCAGCTTGAATCTTCCATTGCATCTTCTATCTTCTTGGGTTCCATTTGAGACATAAAGCTCAAATAGAAACACTCATTCTGAGTTACAGACCTTGTCCTGATCCTGGCAATTGGATCTCCAATGATCTGGTCTTGAGTGTGATCTCTTGCCCATCTGTTCCCTATTGGAACATATGTTCTGGTACCTTCTTGTCTAAACTCTTCAAGATTAACTTCTGGTTCTTGTTATAGAGGATCGTCGTCTGGTTGAGCTCTCTCCACGATTTCTTCTTCAACCTCTACGATTCCATCTTCTGGAACTGCAATCGTGGTGTTGGGCTCGACCACCTCATTCATGGTGTCTGGATTGTCGGTCGCAGTGACTTGTGGTGCAGACTTGTCTGAGTCTATTTCATTAAAGATAATGTGGATTGAGACTTCAACGCTCAGAGTCTTTTTGTTGAACACTCTATAGGCTTTGCTGTCTGTGGCATATCCAAGAAAGATTCCTTCGTCTGACTTGGGTTGGAACTTAGTCAGATATTGCTTTCCATTGTTGAGAATGTAGCATGCACAGTCGAACACATGGAAATAACTGACATTGGGCTTTCTTCCTTTCCACAGCTCGTAGGGAGTCTTCTTTAATATAGAGTGAACAAGAGATCTGTTTTAAGTGTAGCACGCAGTGTTGATGGCTTCTGCCCAGAAGTATTCAGGCAGATGAGCTGCTGCTAGTAGAGTTCTTTCTGCTTCGATCAGCGTTCTGTTCTTCCTTTCAGCTACTCCATTTTGCTGTGGAGTTCGTGGAGCTGAGAAGTTGTGGCTGATGCCATTATTTGCACAAAATTGATCCATTTCTGAGAAGTCGAACTCTCTACCATAATCACTCTTTATGGCCTTGATCGTCTCTCCATTTCCATTCATCACCAGCTTGAACATCTTGATCAGTTGAGAGCTTGTTTCATTTTAAAATTAAGAAAGAACACCTATGTGAATCTGGTGTAGTCATCCACTACGACTAGTGAGTATCTCTTCCCTCCAAGGCTCACAGTTGGAATTGGCCCTAAAAGATCCATATGAAGTAATTGAAGGGGCCTATCAATTGAATTAACTACTTTGCCTTTGATTGAGCTCTTTGTTTGCTTTCCAAACTGGCAGGCATTGCATGGCCTTTCTTTGACGAAGCTGAATTTGGGTAAACCTGCCACAAGATCTTTGGAGGCCAGTTTTGACATGCTTTTGAAGCTGAGATGGGATAACCTTCTATGCCAAAGCCAACTTATTTCTTCAGAGGCTTTACAAGAAAGCATACTGTCTCATCAGAACTTAGTTGAGCAAGATTAATAGTGTAGACATTTCCTTCTCTTTTTTCGGTCAGCTTAATAGAAGAGGTCTCCAGATCTCTGACTTGACATTGATTGTTGAGAAAAGTGATTTGATGGCCTTTGTCGCAGAGTTGGATGATGCTTAGAAGATTGTGCTTTAGTCCATCCACATAAGCCACTTTGTTGAAGGACACCGCACCATTCCCAGCTGAGCCATATCCTTTTGTCTTGCCAGAGCCGTTATCTCTAAATATAACTGTTGGTCCCTCCTTCTCAGTGAAGTTAGACAGGAGGGCTTTGTTCCCAGTCATGTGACGAGAGCACCCACTATCTAGATACCAGGTTGTGATCGTGGGGCTTAGTTCCTGCAGACAGGTTAAGCTTTTATGTTGGTACCCAGACTTGCATGGGTCCTACCACTACTAGAAATTTAACCTATAGCGACGAGCTATAGCGACGGTCAGGACGGAATCGTCGCTATAGGGTGTCTATAGACACGGTCACGGGATGGCTGTCGGTATAAAGTGAAAACACAGCTCTATTGCAAGGGTCGCCGCTTGACCCACACTATAGATATAAAAAAAGGCCCTATACCGAGGCCTTTTATTTGGCGGTAGCTAATGGGAATTTTGCTCTAAAGCGAATTTACTCCTTGTATTATTTTCAGGCTCCAAAGCTAAAGCTATCAGTATACTAATTTTTTTCCCCAAAAAATTGATCCCTCTCAACTCCCCTAAATCTCTTATAGCTAGCCCTAAATCTCTCATACCCAACCATAAATCTCATAAGACGAAATCATCTTACCGAACCCCTAAATGGCCAACAACGATCCAAAGCACAGAGAAGAGGAAGAAACTGTTGCCGACAAAGATGAATAAACTAGAGCACAAGTCGCTCCGATTGTAAGGCCAGAAGCGGTCGCCATCACTACTGGTGAAGAAGATGTAGACACAATCCTCGATCTACATTTTCTCTCAATCTTATTATTTGTTAATCGATCTGTTAGAGGAAAATTTAGGGTTTTCTTTTTTAATTGTTTTTGAATTTTTGTGCAGTTAATCAAAGCTTTATAGATTTGATAAAGATGGAAATCGATGGAAGGAGAGAGGCGATGGTACTGTGAAGTTTTTAAAGCATAAGGAGACTGGAAAAGATCGTCTGGTTATGAGCCATTCCAAAACTCTTAAGGTCTGTATCTAAAAATGTGATTCTTCTTTCTCTAACTCATAGTTCTATACATAATTGCTGGGACGTAAATAAATACTTTGTATTTCACGTTTTGCAAATTTTTGTTACTACTATATATGTCTTTATGAATTTATCTTGGCTATTTCTACTCTATTTTATCATCTATTTCTTAATATGATTCACATCTCTTATGATGTGTTAAGACTACAATAATTTTACCGTGTTACAACAAATATTTGTTAGTAATTTTTTTTTCTAATGTCATTTTACTTCTCAGAAATTCATGCTGATGCCAAGGCAGATTGCATTAATTAATACGTGACTTGGATCACCTTCGTGGTAACATATTCCCTAGAAATGTGAAGGGAAAACTTCATGCAAATGATGGGGGAAGTTTTCCAATTGAAGCATCTCCTATAAAAATGCCTCTATTGTTGAGTTTATTTTATGTCCTCCACTTTGTTAGACTCCTCAATTAGAGAATATCCTAGGAACGTATTGGAGCATTTCAAAGACAACTTCTGGGCATTCTTCCCAAATGCACCAATAGTAAGTGTAGTCTTGTAATCATTCTTATTGATTTTATATCAATATGTAAACTAATTTACTTGTTTATGTTGCACAGGCTGACAGTCAATTCACTGATCGTGAAATATTGGAATTCATTGAAGCCGCATTTCCCTAATTATGGTGTGTGCTCCATAAAGGACTGATGAGGGCTATGTGTGATATTAAGACAGGGACCAATACAACTCAGGCCACCTTCACGGCTACTGTGTGTCCATGAAGCGTAAGAAATATCCTGACACATCGTATATTTGATCCAAATTAGTTCTCTATTCAAATGTAATAAAACTTGTAAAGTATTTAGTGTTTGTAATTTAATTATAATTATCTAGCACTCAGTATTCCAACTACTAAGAATTTCAGTATTCAACAGAAAAGTAGGATATATATGTTATCATACATCCTTCTAATGATACTTCAAGTGGAGTGGGTTATTCATTCGATTGAAGTTTAAACATTTCAAAACTCTTAAGTTTATTCTTAATCCGAGCTAGCATTAGCACATTCTTCCGTGTATGAAGGTCTGGTGTTGTCAAGACTCGGTCATATTTATCCTCTTGATTATACTTTTTAATTATGCATTCACTTTGTCCTATAGTCCAGCTATCTTACTATTTGGCCACAACGTTGTTGGACATGATTTTTGAATTTGGAACTATAGTTAGTGCCAAATTTGATCATCTTGGTCCTTCTGCATTGTACTATCTAATGGACTATACTATCTAGTTAATTGGGTATTTACCTTAATACCAAGTATACTGGAGTATGTTATCGACATTACTGACTATCTAGCTTTATGGAAGGTGGCAAACAGAACCATTACAACTGTCTCAAGCTATAAATGGGATTGTGCCAAGGGTGAGATTATGTTAACTCAAAATCATCTGGAAGTTCAGTTGTTTGAAATAATAATGTAGTTAACTTGTACTTTTGTTTTGATAAACCATTTGTTTTTCTTCTTCTAATAATTATACTTCTTGGATTACAAAAATGTTGTATCATATCCCAATTTTCTTGATCTCGTCTAGGTGAGTGCCCCAAAGATTTTTTTATTAAAACTATGACTCACAAAAAGAAGCTCCAGACAGGTCTGATAGTGTACACTTTTTGTAAAAGTGGCTTTACTTTCCTAGCTTATGGATGTTATATGCATATAGAGTTTCATTACAGGAATGATGTTGAAGGGAAAGGAATTCCTTCTAGGAAGTTGGACATTTTGTGAAGTTTTTCTGTCCTGTTATTTATAATATTTCTTTTTATCTTTTTTGTTTATTTGGTTTTGAGCAACATTACTTACTAGAGGTGAGGAATAAGGTGACACACCTACTATTATTTCCATACTGGTGGGTGGTTGATTTAACACATATCTGCAATAAATAAGTGCTAAAATTAACTTACCACATTATCTTTGATCCTTTCCATTGATTTTTTTTCCTTCCTGATATTGGATATTTGATGTTCATTATATATATATATGTCCATAATATTATTAGACTTATCTAGATGCTACTCATCATCTGTATGAATTTATGTAGGATGATTGAATCCTTTTTCTTTCAATAATATAACTGAAAATATCTCATCTTTGTATATTTGTTTGCCACCAAAAGCTTACAATATCTCCATTTCGTTCTTTATAAATTTGATGTTTTTTATATATAAAAACTTATGTTATGTTGTAATGTAGCAAATTTGGGATGAGGTTGGTGGAAGTGATGAGGAACGGGACAATATGCTTCTTCAGTTAGAGCATGACTGCTTGGATGTGTACACATGTTTCAGCTCAACTTGGATGCTTTTCCTTTATAAAATTTGTCTTCTATTAGCTTAAACTTTCTGTAATATGTTAGATGTTATGTATTTAGATGGTGTATTGTGACGTGAATAACATTATGTATTTAGATGGTGTATCTAGAGTTACTCTTTTTTTGTTGATGACATTAATTTCTTTTGCAGCTCTGGAGAAATCTAAAGGGTAGCTGATGCTGCTTCTGGAGTTTCAAGAACTTAATTGCAGTTGGACTTTTAGGCTATTCTCATGTTAGGAATTTATTTTCATGGTGTTTGTATTTGGATGAGATGTAAACAACAATTACTGAAAATATACGATTAGTGTGATATCTACACTTCTTTAGAGCTATTAATATATATAATTTTGTTTATGTTTTATTTTATATTGTATTATATTTGTTCAATAAATATTTGCAGCACTATTTAAATTTTTTTTAATCTAAAAAGGCTATAGCGAGGGTCGGCGACTGTCGCTATAGCACCCATACATTGGTGCCAAAAAATCATATAGCGACGGTCGGCGTCAGTATTGATATGTATTGGTCGTCGGTAAAAACCTTTAAACGCGTTTTTGGATTATTTTTTAGCTACGGTCCGACCGTCGGTATAGATATGTAAGATCGTCGCTATAGGTTTTAGCGACTACAGCTAAAGCGAGGGTCGACGACCGTCGCTATGGCCTATAGGTCTTTTAGCCTATAGCGAGGGTCAGCGACAGTCGCTATAAGTCGATTTTCTAGTAGTGGATGTTAGTACCCTTGGGAAACCAAATCTGCTTGACTTTGGGCCTATCATACAGAGGGTTATAATAACATATTACAGCTTTATGGCTATTTCTACCACATACAAAGCATCTAATATAATGCATGCTTGTGTGTGTGTGTGGATTCTTTTTCCATTTGGACTTTTGTGGATACTTGGTGGCCTTACCCTTAAATTGATTCTTCTTTTTTCATGCAGCCTTGTGATTTAGGGTTTGTGATGAGTGAATCTCAACTCCACGATTCCTTCTAGGTTGGTTCATGGAGTCAATTTTTCTTGACTCCACGATCCTTCGAGGTTGGACAGTGGTGACTGAGTTACTCTTCTCCTTTCTGAACCCCAGGCCAGCATGGGATCCATTGTGTCTAGGGACATGGCTTGGAACAGAAGAGCAGGGTTTCACTGGTTCTTCCTTTTGTGTGGATTTTACAAATGTAATGCTTCTATTGAAATTAGAAGCACTACTTATGTTAGTATCCTTTATCTTTTCCACATGTGGTTCTGGGGTAGATTCCCCAAAGCCTAAACCTGTTCTGTCAGATGCACTTCTTTGACTGGAGATCAGGGAGTCCATGGATGAGTAAGACCTATTCCACATTAAGATAGTCTTTTCTAGCTCCTCAATCTTAGAGGTTAGTTTTGACTCTCTTTGAGTGCTCAGTTCATTAGTCTGTCTTAAGAGTTTATTCTCAGTTTCAAGATTAGAGAGAGAGAGACAGAACTGAGTAGAGCTGTTTCCAGTTCTCTTTGAACTTTCTCTTTCTCTTTTTGAAGACCAGAATAATCCTTAGATAGAACTCTGAACCATTTTATATATTGATGTAGATCAGATGTTATGTCATGTAGTACAGTTCTTAAATCATCAATGTCTACATTAGGAGAGTTAAAGTCAAATACCTCATCTATGCTTACCTCATGATGGTAGGTGCTTTTCTTGTTGTTTACATCTTTGGCCATCAGACATAGGTTGGCTGCTTGAGGTTTCTTCATCATCTTCAGACTCAACATTGGTGTCGTTGTCTAAGTTACTCCATGAACTTCCAGCTACAAGACCTTTGGCTTTCTTCTGATGCTTTTTATAGCCTTTGAACTCCTTCTTTGGATTCGTCTTTCATTTCAGCTCTTCTCTGATAGGTTTGTTGCAGTTTGAGATGAAGTGGTCAGGCTTCTTGCAGTTGTAGCATAAGTCATTGATCTGCTCCTGACTGCTGTTGTTGTTGAATCTCTTAGGTCTGCTGCTTCTTCCTTTGCGCATGAACCTTCTGAGTCTTCTGACCAGCATTGCAATATCCTCATCATCATCTTCCTCAGAGACAGATTCATTTTCATCATGAGCTTTGGAGGTTTCTTCTGTTGCCTTGAGAGCAACTCCTTTATCCTTCTTTCTTCCTTCAGATAGAGTCTCTGCTCGTTGAGTCAGCTCTAGTTCGTAGGTAAGAAGGTTGCCATAGAGTTGTTGGACAGTCATTTCATCCAGGTTCTTTGATTCTCTGATTGCAGTGGTTTTGGCATCCCACTTGCTTGGTAAGGACCTCATGAACTTGATGATAAGATCTTTGTTGGGATAGATCTTTCCAAAAGCTTGAAGAGAGTTGAGCAGCAAGTTGAATCTCTCATAAGTGGAAGTGATGTTTTTCTCCTGGAACATGGGTAAACATCTTATACTGTTGAGTCAGTAGAGATTGCTTGTTTTCTCTGACTTCTTCAGTTCCTTCATGTATGATGACCAGTGCTTCCCAGACTTCTTTGGCAGTTTTACAGTTAACCACATTCTCAAACAGTTTATCCTCTAAAGACTGGAACAAAATGTTCTTGGCCTTTTTGTCTAGCTGGACATCTTTCTTCTCGTTGTCAGTCCACTTAGCTTTGACCTTGATCTGAACTTTGTTTGGATCTTCTGGAGTTAGTGCAAGCTTTGTTGGAATATAGGGCCCATTCAGAACGGTTTCAAATAGAAAAATCATCTATTGAATCCATGTAGGCTTGCATACGAACTTTCCAGTTGGCAAATTTGTCTCTGTTGCACATCGGTGGTTTGCTGCCTCCACCGGTCTTGGTTTCGCTTCTCAGATGTGCCATTGGATCTACTCAAGCTTTGTAGGCTAGTTGAGAGAACCTGCTCTGATATCAATTGTTAGTTCCTAGAGGCACAATAGTTATCTAGAAGGGGGGTTGAATATATATTTTAAACTTTTTTTTTCAAAATACTTGTTAGTATTAATTAAACTGACTGCAGCGGAATATTTGTTTGTTCCCCTTAAGATAATGCAAGAATGGTTTGATAAGCAGTTATGACAGTTATAACAGATATAGCAGTTATAGCAGTTAATAAGACACATCAATTTTAAGTGGTTCAGAGCACTCAAGGCTCCTAGTCCACTCTTCTACTCCACGAGTAGGAAATCCACTCAGGATGTCTTTACAACT
This sequence comes from Panax stipuleanatus, assembly GCA_020205555.1. Classification (NCBI taxonomy): domain Eukaryota; kingdom Viridiplantae; phylum Streptophyta; class Magnoliopsida; order Apiales; family Araliaceae; genus Panax; species Panax stipuleanatus. Next base: position 19,810,322 of record CM035121.1, on the reverse strand, counting down.
TTGAATCACTAAGATTCCTTCTAGATCAACAATCTTGGAACTTCTTTAGTTCACTTAGAACTCTTCAAGTCCAGCAGACTTGGTACACTTAGTTTGAGAGAGGTTTTCTGGGGTGTGCTACTCAATTGCTATTAAGCATCAGTTCTGAAGAACTGAGTAGCGAATCAAGTTTTTCTCTTAGGATCGTAGTGTTCGAACGTTGAGAGTTCTTGAGCTTTTTCGTTCTTTGCTTGCTTACTTGCTTGATCTGAATCCTTGTCTGATTTGCTTATGAAGGAGCCTTTGAATCGTTTCCGTTGAAGGCATCCGTTGTAGCATTAAATGCTTCAGACGTTTCTGAGCACTGATGTTGACTTCTTGCAAATCTGCTGTCCATCCGTCTGGCCCACTGACACAGCAGACTGCTTTCTCACCTAACACCTGAAAAGGTGTTTTCAGCAGGCATGTAGTCCTTTCCTTAGCTTCTTCAATATGCTTCTTCGATGCATACTAAGGATGAATGTTGGATCATTGGGACTATCAAATTGTCAACGTCTATAAGCCTTTCTTCATTTTTTACTCTTCCTCCTTCATCAGATAGACGAACTTTGATGCTGACTGGAGGGTCACCACGATCGTGGTCTTTGTACCATGATCGCTGTGTGTTGGCTTGCTCATGCTTGATTCAGCTTAAATCGTAAAGAGCACTACGATTTCTCTTAAACTTTGATAGACTACGATTTCCACTTGCTTGTCTTGCAGACTCCACGATTTCGAGAGCTAACTGCGATTCTTGACTTGGCTCGGCAGGCGCTCTGATAATCTCCATAATTCTGAGTGTGGCTTCCAAGACAGACTACGATTCTTGAACACTTTCATTTAAGCTTCATAATTCTGCCTTGGCTTCTGCAGACTTTGACTGGCTTGGCAGACTATGATTCTGTCAAGGCCTAACATTTACATGTCAAAATAGATCAACCTAACAGCTTTGATCTTTCTTCTATATATTCATTTACAGAATGATAAACATTTAAGCACAGATCAACCTAACAATTTTGATCTATCATCTAAGTCCTTGTACATATGTTCCTTGGAGGACTTTACACATAAGCATATATATTTACTTTCAACATCAAATTTGAATATGCAATTCCCAACACTTCATTCTCGGACTTGTTCAACATATGTTTCTCATTGAACACCACATCTCTGCTGACAACCTTCTTCTTGGATACTGGATCCCATAACCTGTATCCCTTGACTTCGTCTTCATATCCAAGGAAAATACACTCTTTTAACCTTAGATCAAGTTTAGATTGTCGCTCCTCGACTGGCAGATGAACATAAGCTGGACAACCAAAGATTTTCATCATATGAAAAACAACTGGTTTCCCACTCTATACCTCTTCGGAGATTTTGTAATCAATTCCAGCTGAAGGAGATCGATTTATCAGATAACACGTTGTGTTGAGTGCCTTAGTCCATAAACTCTTGGGCAATCCTGCATTCAACCTCATACATCTGGCACATTCCAATAGAGTTCTATTCATCCTCTCGGCAACCCCATTTTGCTCTAGAGTTCTTTTAGCTGAGAAGTGCTTGGTGATACCTTCATCTTGGCAAAACTGTAGGAATTTCCTGTCCTTGTATTCCGTGCCATTATCTGATCTAAAATACTTCAGCTTCTTTCCGAGCTGATTTTCTACTTTAGCTTTCCACTACTTAAAGATTCTGAAAACCTTGGATTTCTGCTTCATAAAATACACCCACACCTTTCTAGAGTAGTCATCTATATATGAAGCAGACAAAATAATGGGCTCCACCCATTGATGTATGCTTGATCGGCCCCCAAAAATCTGAATGTACATAATCAAGTACATTATTACTGGTATGTGCTTCTGACTTAAAGCTGACCCTCCATTGTTTGCCGTACACGCAAAACTTACAAAATTCTAAACTGCACGTTTTGACACCTGTCAATAAGTGCCTTTTGTTAAGTTCTTTCATTCCACCTTCACTCAAATGACCAAGTTGCATGTGCCATAACATTGTGCTATCACTGTTGGAATTATCTTGCACAAAATTTGCTGCTCCACCAGCAACTGTGTCCCCTATTAACTTGTAGAGGGTGCCAATTTTCTGGCCCTTCATAATTACCATTGAACCCTTAGTAATTTTCATGACTCGATCTCTGACTGAGATATTACAACCTATAGATTCAAGTACTCTAACCGATAACAAGCTCTTCTTCAATTTTGGAATATACCTTACATCACCTAATGTTCTGACAATCCCGTCAAACATTTTTACTTTGATGGATCCTATCCTAGTAACTTTGCAGACTGCATTGTTATCCAAAAAAACTGTACCGCCATTGCAAGATGTAAAAGTATCAAATAAATCCCTGTGAGGGGACATATGAAAAGAACAACCAGAATCCATATACCAATCTGTAAGGCTACTACTGTCTCTAACAGATAAGAGATCACCTTGTGAATCTTCATTTTCTTTCACTGCGTACAGTTCTCCATCGCTGCACACATCTGTTTGCTCAGCAACATGAGCAGAATTTTCTATCTGCTTACCTTTCTTTTTGTTTTCTTTCTTCAAAAATGGACATTGATTTTTGTAGTGGCTCTTCTCGTGGCAATGATAACATTCAACCTGAGATTTATCCTTCTTGCCTGGTCTCGACTGAGACCTTCCTCGTTCCTTGTCGGAATACCTTCTTCCAATTAGGACCTTTGCCACACTCATTTGAAAATGCAAGAAGGCTGTCTCCTTGATCTCTGGAAGCAGTGCCCCTGAACATATCCTGGTCCAGGACTGCTGACATCACATCGTCAACTGCAAGCTTTTCCTTCCTTACAAAGAGAGTAGTTTGGAGAGTTAAGTATGAATCTGGTAGAGAGACAAGAATCAATAAGGCTTTATCTTCTTTGTCCAACTTCACATCAATATTGGTTAATTGGGTCACCAATCTATTAAACTCATTAATATGATTGGTCAAATTTGACCTTTCTTCCATCCGAAGCCGGTAAAATTCCTTCTTCAAATATAACCGGTTTGATAGAGAATTTGACTTGTAAACTTCTCAAGTTTCTCCCACAAGTCATTCGAAGAGGCGTTTTTGTCAAAATCTGATATTTGATCTGTGGCGCCAAACTCAATCTGATTGTTGCCACGGCCTTTGCTACATGTTCTGTCCATTTTTCATCTGTCATAGTCATTGGTTTCTTCCCTTCTAGTGCCTTTGCCAATCATTGTTGAGCCAATACATCTTTGACTGTATACTGCCAAATACTAAAATTTGACTTACCGTCAAATGATTCAACTTCATACCTCGCTCTTATGCTTGTGATCTTCGTATTTGTGACCTATATAATTTCTCTTTAAATAGACCGTACCAGTTGGCCAGTAAAGTGTAAGTCAGGTGGGAGTCTCTCCGTACTTTTGCAACGATGACTAATTAAATAACCACCTTTCTTAAAGGCGTTGCCTTTTGAACCACTTTCCTAGACACCAACGATGTGAACCAAAAGTTTTGATATCAATTGTTGAGAAATTAGGCTCACACAAATACATTAAGATAAATACAAATACACTACTGTATAAGATATAAATAATATCACAAGAATTTTATATGAAAACCCAACTGAGAAAAAGCAATGGGGAGATATCTCAAAAATCTATTATGAAAATAATATGGAGAATACAAACTCTCAACTGAGAAATAAACTAGCTGTTTATTTTCTCTCTACCTCTCTCCTTTACTAATGCTCAAACTAGAGATTTCTTTCTCTACCTCTCTTGCTCTCTAATGTTGGTGTGTTTGAAATAAGGAGCTAAAGCTCCCTTTTATAGAAGAAAAAATGGCCTTGAATGTCATCCCCCAACCACTAATAATCAGTGGTCATTTATGAATGTCATCCCCCCAACATCCCCCAACTACAACCAACCAAAGGCAATTAAATACAAGACAATACTTTTAAGAGAGACCACTACTTGAGGAAACATATATGCCCATAACTTTTGAGTATTCCTGCTTCAGATCTATCAACTTCAAAAGGAACTACAGAAGATCCTGCAAATTCTTTCTGACTCACTCCATTCCATAGCATTTGTTGAATTGAATGAATGAAAAGGTTGACCTTCGCCATGTATTTATAAGGTGAACTTAATGATCTTTCAGATTGGTTATGTCCCTTTGAAAAGGTATGACATGGCATACATTGGCAAAAACGACGTAGTTTTGAGTCTTCGCAAAATGGGCGCGTCCATTCAAATAAAAAACGATGTAGTTTTGGGGCTTCCCAGAATGGGCGCATCCGTTCGGACAAAAAATGACGTAGTTTTGGGCCTATCAGAACGTTTTCCAAAACGACGCAGTATTAGCGCTTCTATTCGGGCATATAACGTTTTCCAAAACGACACAGTTTTGATAATAGAACTAAATAAAATAAAATTTATTTAAATAAATTTTGTTCAAAAAATACATACAATATTGACCAAGAACCGCAAGCTCGATCTGGCTGACAACGCGCATGTGGGTTCAAACCAAGCTTTGACTAAGTCTGCTCCTTTCCACAAAAGTGGGGTGCTCCTTGGGGCCTAAACTTAAGAACAACTTTATTGAATATAAACCCATTAATACTTTAGTTTTTAACCGATGTGAGACTTTGCTTCCTACAAGTATTTATTATCATTTTCAAGGGTGATCTTTGGGAGTTAAAATTCTCATTCATTATCCCATGGATTTGAGCTTTCAAATACTGAATTTTAATCTACTCATGGAGTAGAACACATAATATATGGATTCATTTTAAATGATTAATGAAACCCACTTTAAATTAGGATCAAATTCTAACGGTACCTATATATTACCTAGTTAAGTACAACTTGAAAAAAATTGCACTTAAAATCTAAAGTTAAGTTGTACTTAAATTATGCAGAACATACGTGCTCTATTTGAGCTAAGACAATATCAATATCAACTTTATTCAAACCTAAGAAATCGATCAAATATATATATGCGAGATGTCTGTTTTTATTGACAATGCTATGTGCAGTAGTGATTTTTGTGAATTTAATTGAATCTATCTTCTTCTTATTATTATTTAGATTTTTTTCATAATTTTTGTTGAATCTCCCAACTAATTAATGCTATGTATTTATTGCCTGAAACCAATACGTAAACTAATACCGAGTCGAAAAAAATAGGCTGCTCGACTTTGAACCATAAGTAAATGCATCCCTATCCTATATTGGAAGTCAAACTGATGTTGGCAAAGAGTGTGCATAGTGCCCAAGCTGTAAATTTAATTTGCCAGAGTAAAGCGTTGAAGAGGAATTTAAACGTTAAGATTCTTTTGAGGGAAGTCGGACATCGAGTAGGAATAAATTAGGTCCTCCATCCCTATTGTTGATAAGAATATATTCCATGCAGCTAAGATAGAGTATATGAGAATGTCGTCGACTCGACTTAGCACCAATTAATCTGGGACAGTGGCTATAAATATAGCTGGCCACTCAAAGAATGATATATTAAGGATGTACAAATTGAGTAGAGACTCGGGAGAGAGGTCTTACATGAAGTGAAGAGCCATATATGTTTGGTAAGCCAAGGATGACTTGCATGCCTGCCTCCTTCCCTGCCTCCTTCCAATTAAAGTCTCTGCTTGGTTTACAGGCAGACAGGCAGGCAGGCATTTTGGGCTAGCTTCACACGCTCTTCTTTCTCATGCAAGACCTTGTCCTCCCAGGCTAGCTAGCGCACACACTTGATAATGCGCTGGTGCATCTGAAAGTTGTTAGATTGCTTGGACAAAATAGGAAGAGATGCCTAAAATGAAGGCAAGGGCCTGTTTGGTAGCCAAGGATGACTTGCCTCCTCTTTCCATCTAAATTATTAAGGGTTTCTGTCTATATATATATATATAATATAATATAATATAATATAATATAATATAATATAATATAAAGACCCAAGCTAGACTGGTTCTGTAGGCAGGTCATCCTTGCTATCTTGACAGCCTCTTTCTCTCATTCTAGGCTTTCTCTTCTTTCTTAACTAAAAAGCAGAGGGAGATGTCCAAAAATGTACATGCTGCAACTTGTATCCTTTTGCCGCTTGACAATCGAAGGGGATAACTAATTTCGGATTTGAGAAAATGGTAGAATGAATTTTATCCACTGGTGTTCCTAATTATAATCTTTTTGTATTTTTTTTCTTGTGTGCACTAGGTAAAGAAAAACCAAGCACTACCTAGCATTACATAGTCATCATATGCAATCTTCATCAACATTGATCATCTAATCTATTTATTATATATTATAATTTTTTTGCAAAATCATTTGTTATCTCTCTGTATTTGTTATATATGCACAATAAAGATAACCTTTTCAAAAAAGTAATTTTGTTCTTAACTATGTTTGTATCTGGATAAGGTCGTCTTTTCAAAATATATTCTTTACCTTTCCTTTTTAATCTTCCTGCTGCTTCTTTTTTTTCTGTTTCTTTTTTTCCTGTGCCTTTCAGCAGATAGCCACCTTTTCGAATAAGTCATTGGATTTCAAAACAAGGCCTCAAGCATAAAATGAAGCTCTTCTGGTGGCGGAAGATTATATACTAACCAGTCACCAGAAATAGAATACACTACAGTCTCTTAAAGCAACCAGTTATATATGGGATCGATTTCGATTTCATGAAGTCGGTCCTCAATTTGAAACTTCCAAACCAAAGCATGCTGAAATAAAGCGAAGGGACTTAGCTGAGTAAATAAGTGATGAAACAAGGAACATACAGAAGGAAATGGATAAACAACTCTCACGTAGTCACGTAGAAGTATATTCATACATGTCATTTGGGTTGATAAGAGAGAGATGGTAGTTCGCTTTCATTAGCTCTGGGTTAATCTTTTAGGTGAGTGTAACGCTTGTTGAGGGAGTTCTTTTCTGGTGTACTTTATTTCGGAACAGGCTTTGTGAGTTGACTATCATCATAATCTCGGTGGCTGAAGAAGAATCCGATCTTAGTAGTATAAGAATTTAAGATGCTGTTGGGATGAATTTGTACGTTGATGTCTCTATATGCTTGGTGCTAGTTGGAAAAGAGATATAATTGCAAACAAAAGGAAGAACAGAAGATGCTATTGATGCAAAGATTTATGAAAACTTCTTCTGTCTGATATTGAACAGAAGAAACTACTTGATGCGGGGGCTTTGATACTTCTAGCCCCAGGAAACCTACCCGTTTGAAGCTCGACAGCTTATTTAACATACTTTGACTTCAGACAATGAAGAATAGGACCCTCAAACTGGTTGAACAAATTTACTGAGTACCATAACACATTGCTTCAGACAGAAATGACTTTGATTCAAGCTCTTCATCCCCATGCCAACATTATCTAAGCAGATTATTACAACGTTGCAATGCCAGCGTTTCTGGATCCAAAGAAATTGGGATTTAGCCGAGTGGCTGTTAAAGCATGCTGTGGAGGGGAAGGACCATACTATTTGAACTCATACGTGGTGTGCGGCACACCGCCATCAACTGTTTGTGAGGAGCCTTCTTTCTATGTTAACTGGGATGGCTTGCACTTAACAGAGGGTGGCATATAGATGGATTTTCAAAGGTTTATTTGAAGGACCATATATTGCTCCTCAGTTTATATTTATGAAAACTTCTTCTGTCTGATAGAACGGAAGGACTTTTCATGTTATACTTTGCAGAGGTTTGTTAACTTTAAGCATGGGAATAATTGTAATTCCTTTGAGGTTTTGTAGGGATTTCTTTTCACAAATTTTAGACATTATGTAATTTTGTTGTGGCGCTATCCATACATTTAGGATTTGTCATATTATGTTGGGTTTTCAATAAAATTTTCTATCACCGATCCAAAAAAAATAAAATATTACATGTCATTTCATCGAGCAGTTAAAAACAAACATCTCATTCCTACATCAAGCATTTAAAAACAACAAGATGCCTCTACAAGTAGAAGTTTTATTTTGTCCAAGAATTTTTATGACTTTTATTTTGAAATATATTTACAGAACTGTATTCAGTAACCCAATGAAACCGTACTTGGGATACCAGATTGAGAAAACCAAGTTTTCAGTCTCAGCTATGACTCCAGAAAGCGAGCTCTGGGTCCACCTCTTCAGTATCACCAGAGCAACCTTACTTTGATCCATAGGAACCATATGGCCAGCATCCTGGACCTGTTTGCCATTGAAAACCCTCTATACGATATATATATATATATAGCAACTTAGACACACCCTTTTACTTTTCTTCAGAAAGAAAAGAAGTCACAGAAAAAAAAAATCCACACACACTGAGACCACTACCTTGAGGAAACTTATGAGTCCCATAGCTTTTGAGTATTCCTGCTTCGGATCCATCAACTTCAAAAGGAACTACAGCAGATCCTGCAAATTTTTCTGACCACTCCATTCCATGGCATGAACCCATCTTGAGTTACCTGCACAAAAAATAAAAATAAAATAAAAATACAAAGGGGGCACTTTGCCTCACACCAGATAAAAACATCATTTCCAATTTAAAAAATGTTGACATTGGACCGATCGATCCCTAATAACTTACCAAGTCAGTTGCAAGGCCTTCAAGCGTACACAACAGATAAAGTCAACTTTTCAAAATATATTCTTTACCTTTCGAAAAAGCCATTCTATTTCGGAACGAGGCCTTAAGCATAAAATGAAGCTCTTCTGGTGATGGAAAATTATACAAGGATCCAAACTATAGTGCGGTTAATATCTACTGATAATTGATATGCCACTACAGGAAAAAAGCTCAATGCCGACAGGGTATTGCCGACGGCATATACGTCGTCGAGATTGACATTTATGGCGACGGGAACGCCATCGGTAATGATGCCTGTCGTCAATGTATTGGCTCCCTCCAAAATTGATATGGGTGTCGATAGGAGTCTGTCGTGAAAGTAAATTCGGCAGTCAGGAATGAGTTTTTTTTGGCGCGTAAATGACGCGGGGGAGGGAAACAAAGGGGCGACGGGAGAAAGCATTAAGGGCGACGGCACTGTCGTCGAGAATGACTCATTATCGACGGGTAGTAGCGACGGCGTGCCCGTCGGCAATGACGTTTTAATTTATAACCACTGACCTCGTCGACAGTCTCTCGGTAAGTATACAAACATTTCCTCACTTCGCGCTTCTTTTTTCCTCCTCTTTTCCGAACTTGCTCAATTTCTGGACTGATTTCTTCCAAAATTAGTGTGTTGAGTTTCTTTCCAAATTGGGTTTGTTTGTGTATATCTGAACTGTTCGACTGAGTTGGGTTTTCCCAAATTCGGAGGACTTAGTTGGGTTTTTCTCAAATTGTGCTCAAGCATAAGAGATTGCTAGAAGCTCTCTTCTTTCTTTTCCATTGTCTCTGAATAATCATCACCTCCCTCTCTGTCTGATTTTTTTAGAAATTGCAAGGTATGGGTTTCATTAACAAGTTTAATTTTTCCCCCAAATTTAGTTTTTGCAGTTTCAAAATATGTTTGAGTTAATTTTTGCCCAAAATATATTCTCTCTGTGATTCTTTGTTGTTTAATGGACCAGTTGCTGCTAATTTGGGAGGAGAACTGGGCGACAGCTTCTATCAGGTGCTTGTAAGTGTATCTCCATCTCTCTCTTTCTCATTGCTGCTTTAATTTGTTTCTTGTATATGTTGTAAGGCTAAGTAATGGACTATTTTTGTTTGGGTATTTTTAATTTTTATGCCAATGTATGAAATTAGGGTTATTCATTCTGAATTCAAAATCTGGTTCGTTTATTGGGTTATTGAAGAGAATCAGTTTGGGGCTTAGTTTTGACTGTAATTTTTTCATCTCTTTCAATCTAATCGTTTGTTTATTTTGAACCCATTTTTTGTTTTTGTGTGTATGTCTGTGTTTGAGGTTCTAATTGGGTTTTGCTTAATTTAGTGAATATAGTGATTATAATCTCATATGGGAGTCTAAGAAAGTGATATTCTTTTTTTTTTGATTTCTTCTTTATCCTTGAAGAACTCTATCTTTTTTCTTCAGTAATCACTATGATCTAATGCGTGTATTTATATGGGGGATCGAGATTTGGGGGAAAATAAAGGGTAATTTGGAATTTAGATAGCCTTTTTGAATATGTTTTCAAAAACTAGTTGGCATTAAAAACACCAAAACAAACTTGGCATTGAAAACACAAAATAGTATTGGCATTGAGGAGGAAAATATGTAAAACATTTGTTTGTGGTTGTCAAGTGCTTGTAACACATTCGTTTATAGTTGACATTGTGAAATTTTTTACAATTATAAAATGACATAAGCTTCTTAATTTGTCATTACTTTGTAGTGAATACTTCAATTTCTTATGAGGGGAATGTAGAAACTGAAATTATAGGTCTTGTCCAACTAAATTAATGTTCCTATGTACATAAGGTTGCTTGCTACCCTCATATTCCCATACGGTGTGTGAAGAACTAGACTCAGACCTCTTATATATAAAGTGGAATGAAGCAAATAGACCATTTTAACATGGCTTTGGCATGATTTGCAAGATTATTCTAGTATATGCAAATTGTAGTGCTCAATTTCTAGAAGAATACTTGAACACTATAATATATGAAAATTGACTTCATTTATGGAGTTATTCTATGTGACTTGACATGTGCATATTTTCATATAGTTTAGGAAGCTTAGAAACCCGTTTGAGATTCACTTAGTATGAGTGAATCTCAAATAGTCCCCGTTTTGGGACTGTTCCTGTATGTTTCGATCTCACTTTGGTCGGTGTTAACGACTTAAGCACGTCTTTATATTTTGAGAATTTTCGGTTAGTATATATCTCTTGATGTTCTTCGGGTGCATATTTAGACTACGATGTGTTAGTCTATTTTGTGTACTTGAAGACCATGGAGAGGTGCTGTCGAAATTTTGAAAAACATAAAGACGTGTTCAAGTTGTTGGCATCAGTGAGGTGACACATCCGGGAATGGGATAGAAGCCTGACCCCTTATAGTGGGAGATGAAGTTAGGAATCTGATAAGCTTGCATATACATTAACTTGGAAACTTGATTGTGTTTGTCTAACTTTCCATATATATAGCAGACAGTTGACCAAGATGCCTGTTGATTCGAAGTTGGATGGAACGTTGGGTAGCCACTGATAAGAGTGGGCTTAGCTCTGAGTACCGTAGTGGGGTTGAACAGTTTATCAATTTCGTGTTTGAGCATGTCAGCGGCGATGAGATCAGATGTCCTTGTAAGAGGTGTGTGAATGAAGTGTGGAAGGAAAGGAGTGATGTCAAGTGCGACTTATTTGCGTATAGGTTCAAGCAGGGTTATACGACATGGATCTATCATAAGGAAACCTGGTTGGATGAATATGAATCAGAACTGGAATCCAGAGGTGACGAAATCTTTGACTGTACTAACATGATAGTCGAAACTACTAGTTCATACTTCCAGTGGAATACAGATAAGGATGACGGTAGCATTGAGCAAGAGCCGAATGATGGGGCTAAGGGTTTTTATGAGTTATTGCAGGAATCAGCGACGCCTATTGTATGACGGGCACGAAAAGCACACCGTCTTATCTGCAGTGACTAGGTTTTTACACTTCAAGAACAAGCATGACTGTAGCGAGAGAGGTTTTAATGAACTGCTAAACATTGTGAAGGAGTGCTTACCTGCAGGCAATAAGTTACCGGAGTCGTACTATGATGTGAAGAAAATGGTCAAAACACTCAATCTAGGGTATGAGAAGATTGATGCTTGTGAGAATGACTGTATGTTGTATTACGGTGATGTCAATAAAGATAAGAGGTTATGTGATATTTGCGGTACAAATAGATAATGTGAACAGGGCAAGAAAAAGGGAAAAGACGTGCCGAGAAAGATCTTACGTTACTTTCCCATTGCGCCGAGGCTTCAGCGGTTGTTTATGTCAACACATACCGCCGAGGATGTTAGGTGGCACTCTACACGGGACATAGTCGAAGGTCAACTGACGCACCCGGCAGATGGGCTTGAGTGGAAATTTATTGATAAAATGCACCCCACGTTTGCTGAACAGGTTCGCAATGTTAGGCTTGGACTTGCTACGAATGTGTTTAATCCGTTTAATGGGCCTTACACAAAGCCCTACTCAATTGGCCGGTGATTATTGTTGTGTATAACCTCCCACCTTTGATGTGCATGAAAGATCCCTACATGTTCATGCCTTTACTAATTTCGGGTGATAAGAGTCCAAGTAAAGACATCAATGTATACCTCAGGCCGTTAGTTGAGGAGTTGAAGATATTGTGGGAAAAAGGGGTTCAAACTTATGATGTATCTCTTAAGCAGAACTTTGGCATGAGGGCAGTTGTACTGTGGACAATAAATGACTTCTCGACGTTAGGAATGATCAGTGGATGGTCAACTCACGGGGGCTTGTCATGTCCCGTATGCATGGGGTCAGTTAAAGCTATGCTGCTCAAACATGGGGGGAAAATGAGTTTCTTTGCAACATCCAGACAATTTTTTCTGATTGAACATCCTTATCGACAGATGAGTAGACAATTCAATCGAAAAATAGAGAAACGTCAAGTACCTGGCCGTCTTTCTGGCACAACAGTGTTGAGTTGGATTAGTCATTTGAATTTTCCACCTCCAGGGAAGAATCACAGATTAGAGCGAGCTTATGGTTACGACAAGGTTCACAACTGGACACACAGATCCATGTTCTTTGACTTGCCTTATTGGGCTACACTCTGCATCCATCATTGTTTAGATCCGATACATACTGAGAAGAACGTATTTGATAACAGTTTTTATACAGTCCTAGATGCCAGTGGTAGAACAAAGGACAACAACAAGTCGAGGCTTGATTTGGTAGAAATGAATATTAGGGAAGATCTGTGGCTGTATCGGGAGGGTAGTAAGACGGTAACGCCTAAAGCTGGTTATACTTTGACCAGGGAACAGTTGATATTGATATATAATTGGATCAGTGGACTGAAGCTCCCATATGAATATTCTTCGAATATAGCAAGGTGTTGTAAAGTCGAAGAGCTGAAGTTTCGGGGTCTCAAAAGTCATGATTGTCATGTATTCATGCAGAAGTTGATCTCTGTGGCATTTATCGACTTGTTACCGAAACGTGTGGTTGAAGCATTGACAGAGCCTTTTAATTTCTTCAGAGTTCTATGCTTGACGGAGCTCTAGCTCAAAGACATAGATAAAATAGAGATGCAGATAGTGGAAATAATGTGCGAGTTAGAAATGATCTTCCCTCCATCGTTTTTTGATTCAATGGAGCATTTGCCTATTCACTTGCCATACGAAGCTAAGTTTGGCGGTCCCGTGCAATATAGATGGATGTATCCATTCGAGAGGTAATGGCATTAATGTTTTTAATACGGTAAAATGTTCATTCTTGTTTGCTAATCTATACATGCATATATATCACATAGGTATATGCAACGTCTAAAGCAAAAAGGTGAAGAATAGAGCCCGTGTAGAGGGGTCAATTGCTAAAAGTTATGTTATGGAGGAACTTGTTAATTTTTGCTCGTTGTACTTTGAGCCGAATGTTCAGATGAGGCACAATCGCTTACGTCAGAATGAGGCTGTTGCGCACGAGGAAAATGGAGAATTAACTGCCTTTAGTCATCCTGTACGCCCATTCGACTGTAAAAAATGGCGATTCTTGACCGATAGTGAGTATGCAGCTGCCACATTGTATGCACTTATCAACATGAATGAAGTAGCGCCATACATTAAGTAAGTAGTCGTAACTATATATGTCTGGTGTAACTGTGTTAAGTTCCTTTACAAACACATTAAGTATATAACTGTACTGCAGTCAATATGATGCTGAAGTACGTGAAGCGAATCCGAGTATATCGAACGGGGATTTGCAAAATTTGAGAAATGGACAATTTGTGCAATTGTTTAAAGATCATGTAAGTCTAACCTTTACAAGTTTAATGAATCTACCATCATAGATTTATTCTTATGGCGTAATTAACTTTAGAATATGTTGTGTTAATGTATATTAGGTCCTCACAGATGAATTAGCTGACAATCGACTAAAGCTTATAGCTGACGACCCTGAAAGATCTGTAGATACTTATACATGCTGCATTGTTAACGGTTACAGATTTAAGTGCTGCGATATTGGGGAAGTCGCTTTTGCTGATTCTGGTGTTGTGGTTAAAGGTAGCTGCTACGATAATATTTGGGATGACTAGTATGGACGATTGCTAGAAGTTTTCGTTCTCAAATATGGGGTCATAAAGAGTTAGTTTACTTCAATTATCATTGGTTTGATGTTGAGAATGGAGTTAAAGTAGATAAAAAATCAGGACTGGTGACTGCTAATGTTAAGTCAAAACTAAACTCAAACTAGCCTTTTATTTTAGCAAATCAAGCAACACAGGTGTACTACGCGGGGAGTGTTAAGACTCCTGCAAGCCCATTGTATGCTGTTAAAACCACCAAAGCCCATGGTTTTCAAGGCACAGCTCCTCGTCCAGACGATGAACTTTTACAAGTCGAGTCTACTAGTGTCACACCTACTGATGTGACAATTATTAGTGAGTCTAGTGAAGAAGAGGATGATGTTGTCGCTGTCGAAAGTGAAGACGATGTTGTTGAGGAGGTAGATATAATTGAAGAAATCGTTGAGGATGACGAAGATGGTGATGACAACGATATTGAAGATCTACTGCTCAAAGATGATGATTCTGATATTGATGGTTTTGATGATATAAATGATTAGGAGTATGTACTCTTTATGTCCTTTTAGTTGTATTCAAATGCAATAGTTTGTAGTAGTGCAATCATTATCTAAAACTTATATTATCTGACGATTTAAGGTTCTAGTTATTTTAGGTTACTATTTATGTTGTATCCTTTTAGGTTACTATTTATGTTGTATCCTTTTAGTTGTATCCGTATATTATCCTCTTTGTTACTGTTAAAAATATTGTGATTCTAAATGTCTAATAATATTTTGTTGATGATTTGACAGTATATATATAGATATGGCGCGTACACCACATGGCGATCGTGGTGGGCGTGTTTGTAGTTCAGGCCGTGGGGGCCGTGGAGGTAGTGGCGGTGATGATCAGGCCTGATCATCAGGTATAATTACATGTTTTGTTGTTATACATCTTATTGTTTTTAATTTTATATAGTATTGACATTATATTCGTTATATAAATATTGTTGTATTTCACTACATAGGTGATCGACGTAGGCCTCCGCAGGGACTAGTACGTGGATTGCTAGGGAATCCCCTCAGGCGCCGCTTCTATGCCGTGTTGGGAGTAATAGGTAATTTCATATTTGAAATTGTTTTTGTATTAATTATTTAGTTCTTATATATTCTTTGTAATTTGCAAATGTATTTGTGTTAATTTTAGTATCCTTGACGCGACGCCAAGGAACACATTGCTTGGGATCGTTCGCAACCGATTCTCAAGCACGTGGATGAGGTGGGCGAATGTGGATGACCGCACACGTGGGCTCATTATTGCTGAGTTTAGGGTAAGATGTCATTTGTAACGATTGAGATTTTATAATTAATTTTAATATTTATTGAGATAAATAAATATTTTATGTGATTTATTTATTGAGTTAAATAAATAAATTATGTAATTTATGGAGTGATTTAATTAAGTGTTATATACTAATTAAATGAATGTGTAATATTTATTTAATTAATATTAATGTTATATTATAGTTCTAATTTAATTGAGATAATTGAATTAGATGAATTATGTGATGAAGTGTTACATGGATTATAATTAGCGAGTAATTATAATTATGTGGCAATTTTATGTGATTAATTGATGATAGATTTTAATTAATTAAATTAGATGATTGATATTTAATTAATTAAAATGTGACATTAAAGTATGTATTAAATAATTTCTTAAAATAAAAGAAAAAGGATTTTAAATGAGTTTAACTAAACAAGGCTTTGCATTTGTTTTAAATCTATTCTACCAAACATGGCCTTAGTAATAATAAACTATTTTTTTAAAATAATGTTGTTTTGGCCAAACAAAGCCTTAAGGCTTTTTGAATTTTGAAACTTATGTAACTGCTAAATTAATTAGGCTAATTAGTATTAGTTAGTACGCGTATTATATTATATTACGTTAGTTCTATACTGCGTTAGATTAATCCTAAGTCTAAACTAAGAGCAAAGAAGAAAGAAAAGAGCAGAGGAAAAAGAGAAAGCAGAGAAGAGTTGGAGAAGAAGAGAAGGAAGAAGAAGCTTGTGAAGGCTAGAGTGAATCTTTGTTTTCTTCTCCTATCACCGAAAGGTAATCCATAATCTCTACTTTCATATTTTCAAAACTCGATTTAAGTTTCATGTTTTATTCTATGTGAAAACTGAGTTTTCATGTAATAGCATAAACATGGATGATATATATATATATATAGGTGGTGTTGTTCATGGTGAATTATATGGTTATCAATGATTTTCAGAAATCAAATTACTGTAGAAATATATTTTAACAGTAAATTCATGTTTATATGAGTTCATATGGAATTTCATGAGTTTATATATTATGGGTGATTTTACATTGAGAAATTGGTATATGTTAGTATGTTGTTTAAAAATTTTCTATGATACTACCTTGAATCATGAGAATAAAGCATGTGTTATAAGTTGAATTGCTTAAGAATTTGATTACAGTGACTTATTTTGGAAAATATATGAGTTTTCATGAAAATGGCCAAATTAAATTTTTAAAACTTGTGATTATCATTGTTTAAATGGTTTTGTGTTGTGGAAGCATGTTATATATATGTATAATTGCATAGGTATGATTTATAATGTTTAAGTTACTGTAAATATCCATTTGTTGGCTTGTATGAGTTATTCGGTGAAGCAGAGTAACGTGGCTGTCTGCGTCTGGCCGAGTTGCTGCGCAGCTGCGCCGGCAGCAAGGCCAGGAGCAGCGCAGCTGCGCCGCTTATCCTTCCCAGATCCTTACCCTGCGCAGCTGCGCCGGTGCCAAGGCCTGTGGCTGCGCAGCTGCGCCGTGCACAGTGCAGTGGCAGTGAGTTTTAGTCAAGTGTGCAGTGTGTTGTTATGTTTCTATTACATTATTGCTAAGATAATGAGCATGTATCTAGCTGCTATAACATGTGTTAACATGAAGTTGATAATTTCATAATTCGAGAAAAAGAAAGTTTGGAAAAAACTAATATGGTATTTAAATTATAAACTATAATTGTTTAATTGTACAATAAGTTACTTAATTATAATTAAGAGTAAATGTTTAATTTAAATTTTAATTTTTGTGAAATTATAATGTATAGAAGTTGGTTTATTTTAATCAATTAGATGTTAATTTAAATTATAATTTATGTAATTATAATTTAATAAATGCATGTTTAATTATGGATTATAAATTGATAATTTCATGATTAATTATAATTTGTGTAATTAAATGCATGATGTGGTTTAATTGATTATAATTATTATAATTTGTTTATAATTATAATTTGATTAAGTGTTTGAATTATAATTGTTTAATTATAATTTAGTTAAATACATAATTGATTTAATTAACTATGTGATAGTTGATTATTATTATTAGAGTGAGCTAACCATGAGGGTTAACCACTTATGTAAATTAGTTACGTGTTAACTAATTTAGGTTATTGTGATTGAATATATATGTGTAGGAAGTATTAAAGTACGTGAATTGTGTTAAGTAGCTTGCGCTTGAGGCAAGTCTTCTAAACCTTAAACTCGTTAATTTTATGCAAGTTTTCTAAACCCTAATCTTGTATAATTTCTTGAGTTCATATATTCTTGTTAAGAATGTCCTTTTCTATTTCTGTATTAGACAATTGTTTATTTAATTAAAATGATCTTAACTTATTGTTCAAGTAAGATCCAGTTATTATTTTAAATGCTTTAAGTTGATTCTAAAGCATATGTTAATTCATAATTCTTTATTTATGAATTATTGGAAGTCGATTCAACTAATCCTTAGTTGATGAATGTGAATTCTAAATTACCCTTGTAAGCTTATCCAAACCAAACTTTCTTTGGTGCGGACTTGAATTCAAATTACTGAGTTGAACAACCCTATTTACTAGGGGAGGTTACTACGCATAGCATTAAGATGTTTGTGCACAATACATGGTACGAAGGGCTGATTCCCCTAAGTACGAGTTAAGGTCCATAGTCTTATTGACTGTTAAAGGTTTAAATAGAAATATTTATAACCTAGGACAAGAGTTCAAAGGTCTTATGACACTCAGATAAATTCTATATTCGAATTTTAATGTTGATAGAGAATTATTATTCAATTCTTTATTGTTGAAGTAAGCTAAGTTATTCAGATTCTTTTTAAAGAATTCCTTTCATGTATATATTATTGTTAAACTCCAGTGAGCTGTGGTTTGCTCACTCTTGCATTAAATAACAATTTCAGTTAAGGTTGATGACGCTGATGCTCCGTCTATGAGTAAGGGCAAGGGAAAGCAAAGCAAGTGAAGACTTGTTTTTATTTAATTGAGAATGATTGTAATAATTGAATGTTATGTTTTATTTTCGCACTTTATTATATTCATTTCAAGGTTAGAGTAACCCTGGGATTGATATGGAGAAGGTTGTAACCCTTGTTTTAAGGGAGATTTTATTAATAGTTGAATAAAGGTTGTAATTTATTTTAAGATATATTGGGTAGATGTTTGTTATAGTTAGAAAGTGAACACCAAATCATGTGGAAACGAAGTATCCGGATTTGGGGGTGTCACAGGTTGGTATCAAAGCTGTAGGATATGAAACCTTAGGTGGGAAAAAACCTTAGGTAGTAGCCTTATGGTAAGATCGAAAAGATAGTGATGCTAGGTAAAGATAATAAACTACCTTATGTGCCTATGTGTTTACATTATAGTATTCGAAGAGTGACGATTCGTTATCACGTAATAATGAACTTTAAAATTCTTTTGTCAGGATATCGAACGTGGGAGAACCTAGGTAGGCTAGAGAGGATGTACCTCAGGTGCCTAGAGAGGAAGAGCCCCGTGACATACATATTGTCTGGGAGCAGCTGGTTAGGAGAGAGCCATCTCCAGTGATCACCGTAGCTGGTCGGGAGCGTGAGCTGACACCTATTCCAGAAGATGAGGACGAGGACGAGTCTGAAGAGGAGGAAGAGGAGGAAGAGGATCCCGAAGAGGAATTCCCACCTCACTCTACTAGTGCTGAGATGTACGAGGCAGTTTACGATAGCAACGTGGAGCTTCATGGACGAGTAGGAGATCTCGAGGAGACTATCCAGCAACGAGATGAGATGATCGAGGAAATGGCAAGTGACCTGGGAGATGCACAGTGGAACCTGATACATATGGAGGTTGAAAGAGATGCTGCTCGTTTTGAATTGGCAAAGCTGAAGCAAGACATCCAGGAGGAGTCGAGGAAGCGTGCCAGAGCTGAGGAGTCAAGCTTGAGGGCTAATCAACGAGCTGATCGAGCTGAAGATGAAGCTAAAGCCAAGAGGGCCAAGCTGAGGGAAATAGAATATGCATTCCATACAGCGATAGAGAGAGCTCAGGACCGTATTTTCTACTACCCAGCTCAGTTCCAAGGTTTACCGTGGTATGTGGTGGACCGAAGAACGGCATTTTGGGTAATGGAAGAGGAATGTAGAGAGGCTGTGCGACGTATTAATATGCCTAGGCAGTAGCAGTAATAGTAGTAGTAGCAGTAGCAGTAGTAGTAGAGCTTTTATTTATGTATTACTTTTTGTATTAAATAAAGTAAATTCCATAATTTGAGATAAGAATGGAATGAGTTAATAATATAATCCTGCAACTTTTCCAGTTCAGGAAGGGTGATGTAAATGGCAAAAATACTATCTGATTGATGTTTTTAAACTATGACTAATGAATAAAAAAAAGTTTATTGACGTGCTATGTGTTCTATGTGCACTGAATTGTTTAAACGTTTAAGTATGAACTGGAGTACTTAATAATTGAATAAAGGGTCTAATAATAATATTTTCTTAACAGAAAATGCCTCCTAGAAGAAGAATAACACGTCAAAATCCCGAGGGTTCGACGAACAACAACAATAACGAGGGAACGAATCCCAATTCGGTTCAGCAGTTGGTGAACCTGTTGACAGGAGCTCTTGCGAATCAGCCGTAGGTGCAGGATACTACTTTCAAGGAATTCAAGGCAGTAGGATCGCCTGAGTTCAAAGGATCGACTAACCCTATCGAAGCTCAGACATGGGTTATGGAAATGGAGAAGGTATTTGACGTGGCTAGGGTAGGAGAAGACCAAAAGACAATGTTCACGGCTTTCATATTGAAGTTGGATGCTAGCTTTTGGTGGTAGGCTAACAAGACTCGAGAGGGAGAGGGAGTCATCACGTGGGAACGTTTCAAGGAAATGTTCTACGAGATGTATTTTCCAGTGAGTTCGCAGGACCAGATGGAGGTCCAGTTCCTAGAACTTAAGCAAGGAGGGATGACGGTGTCTGAGTATGCTGCTAAGTTTAACGAGTTGGCCAGGTTCGCTACATACCAGGTCAGCACTGACGCTAGGAAAGCGAGAAGGTTTGAACGGGGACTAAAGCCCTGGCTCTACAGCAAGGTTTCCATGTTCCAGCTGAATACCTTTGCAGCGGTGCTGGAGAAGGCCATACTTGCTGAGGGAGGAAGCGAAGCGGTGACGAAGTTCAACCAAGATAAGAAGAAAAAGAATGAGGTAGAAACCAAGTCTGGGGGTAGCAGCACTGTGAACCAGAAGAGGAAGTGGTTTGATAATACCTCTGCTGGGAGTCAGCAAGGAAGCCAACAGAAGAGGAAGTTCGAAGCATGTGCTACATGCGGTAAAAATCACACTGGCGTATGCATGAAGGGGAAGCGGGTGTGCTTCAACTGTGGTCAGGAAGGCCACATCGCGCCTAATTGCCCAAAATCGAAGAAAGGAGCTTGCTTTACATGTGGATCCAAAGATCACATGGCTCGTAACTGCCCGAAGAAGCTGACGGCAGGGTCAACAGGGAGCGGAGGGAATGGAAGCGGCAGTACCGTTACTATTGCTGCACCATTGCAAGCTGTTCGACCCACTGCACGGACATTCAATATGACGGTGCAGGATGCTGTGCAATCAAAATGATGTGGTGTCAGGTATTATTCCGATCAATAGTATAAATGCATATGTATTATTTGATTCGGGTGCTACTTGCTCATTCATATCTGATGATTTTGCTAGAACCCTAGACTTACTTGTAGAGGAGTTAATTTACCCTTTGAACATAGAGATTGCGAATAGGGAGGTTATTCCTGTTAGGAGCGTTTATAAGAACTGTAGATTGGACATTAAGGGTCAGGAGCTTAGAGTAGATTTGATTCCGATAAAACTTGGAGAATTCGACGTCATACTAGGTATGGATTGGTTGTTCAACCATGGGGCGATAATCGACTGTCAGAAGAAGTCGGTAAACCTTACGACTCCGTCGAAGTTGGTGTTCTATGGTAGCAAATCGCCTAGGCAAGCGAGTTGTCTGACGGTTATGCAAGCCAAGAAACTTCTGACGCAAGGCTATGTGGGATATCTAGCCTACATAGTAGATTCGCGTAAGGAAAGCCCGAAGGTGGAGGAGATATCGGTAGTTAAGGAGTTTGTGGACGTTTTTCCAAGCGATTTGCCAGGACTTCCGCCAGATAGGGAGACAGAGTTCGTGATCGATCTAGCGCCGGGAACTGCTCCGATTTCGAAGGCTCCGTACCGAATGGCTCCAGTCGAGATGAAGGAACTGATGATTCAACTGCAAGAACTGCTAGACAAGAAGTATATTCAACCGAGCATTTCGCCGTGGGGAGCGCCTGTTTTATTCGTAAAGAAAAAGGATGGGGCGATGCGTCTTTGCATTGATTATAGAGAGTTGAATAAAGTTACGATCAAGAATAGGTATCCTTTACCTAGGATCGATGACTTGTTTGATCAACTGAAGGGTGCGAAATACTTCTCGAAAACCGATTTGAGAAACGGGTATCATCAATTGAAGGTGAGGAAGGAAGATATACCAAAAATGGCTTTTAAAAATCGGTATGGTCATTACGAGTTCTTGGTGATGTCATTTGGTCTCACGAATGCCCCAGCTGCATTTATGGACTTAATGAACAGGGTGTTCAAGCCATTTCTGGACAAGTTCGTGGTAGTGTTCATAGATGACATCCTGGTTTATTCCAAGACCGAGGAAGAGCATGCTGAACACTTACGACTAACCTTAGAAGCACTGAGACGAGAAAAGCTTTACGCTAAATTCTCAAAACGCGAATTCTGGTTGGAACGTGTGCAATTTCTTGGCCACGTGATAGACAAGGATGGTATTTCGGTAGATCCGTCAAAAGTTGAGGCCGTAATTAGTTGGGAACAGCCGAAGACGCCGTCTGAAGTGAGAAGTTTCTTAGGATTGGCTGGTTATTACCGAAGATTTATTCAAGACTTTTCTAGAATCACAACTCCGTTGACGAATTTGACTCGTAAAATAGTTAAGTTTGTTTGGACGGAGAAGTGTGAGGAGAGTTTTCAAGAGCTGAAGAAGAGGTTGAGTACTGTGCCTGTATTGTCTTTACCGGATAGTTCGGGGAATTTCGTAGTATATAGCGATGCCTCACATAAAGGATTAGGCTGTGTATTGATGCAGAGCGGCAAAGTCATTGCATATGCGTCACGTCAGCTGAAGGATTACGAGAAGGGGTATTCGACCCATGATCTAGAATTGGCGGCAGTAGTGTTTGCCCTAAATATTTGGAGGCAGTACTTATATGGAGAGAAGTGTGAAATATACACAGAACACAAGAGTCTGAAGTATATATTTACCCAGAAGGATTTGAACATGCGCCAAAGAAGATGGTTGGAACTGATTAAAGACTATGATTGCGAGATACTTTACCATCCGGGTAAAGCTAACGTTGTTGCCGACGCATTGAGCAGAAAAGGCTGGGAGAAACTGAACGTATTAACTGATCAGGATCGGTTAATAGAACAGATGGCTAGATTGGAGTTGGAAGTGAAGTTTTCGAAAGAATCGGATGAGATGTTGTTTCAAGTAACCACTGGTTCTACTTTAATAGACAAAGTGAAAGAAGCACAACTTCATGATGAAGAATGTGAAAAGATTCGGACGAGGTTAACTGATGGCGAAGAGTTCAAGTTCAAGGTCGATAATGAAGGACTGTTACGATTTGAAGGTAGAATCTGGGTACCGCCAGTACCAGAGGTCAAAGAGGAGATTTTGAGCGAAGCTCATAGTTCTAGATATTCTATTCACCCTGGGAGTACGAAGATGTACCAGGATCTCAGACATCATTTTTGGTGACCGAATATGAAGATGGACGTGGCTGAATGCGTTGCGAAATGCTTAACGTGTCAGAAAGTCAAAGTAGAACACCAGAGACCAAGTGGTTTGCTGCAACCGTTAGAAATTCCAGAGTGGAAGTGGGAGCACATCACGATGGATTTTGTGATAGGACTTCCAATGACTCAGAAGGGATATGATGCAATATGGGTTATAGTGGATCGACTGACAAAGTCAGCCCACTTTCTGCCGATCAGGGTCAAGTACAACCTGGATAAACTAGCGAAGCTCTACGTGAAGGAAATTATTTCTCGACATGGTGTTCTGGTGTCGATTGTGTCCTACAGAGATCCACGTTTCACGTCTAATTTCTGGAAAGCGATTGCAAGAATGTATGGGAACGCAATTGCGAATGAGTACAGCGTATCATCCTCAGACCGATGGCCAAAGCGAAAGAACGATTCAAACACTTGAGGATATGCTGAGAGCTTGTGTGATGGACTTCAAAGGAAGCTGGGAGGATCATCTACCATTGGAGGAGTTCGCCTACAACAATAGTCATCATGCAAGTATTGACATGCCGCCTTACGAAGCGTTATACTGGTAGAAAATGCAGAACTCCTTAGACTAGAGTCAAATTCCTTGGTCATGATATTAATCATGGTCTTGTTCGTCATATTCAGCGTGTTATTCAATTTGCAGATAAATTCTCAGATAAAATCATTGATAAAACTCAACTCCAACGATTTTTAGGGCCTCTCAATTATGTTGGTAAATTCTATCAAATTCTTAGAAAAATTTGTAAGCCACTTTTTCAGCGTTTACAAAATAATCCCCCTTTATGGACTGATGAACATTCTTCCATCGTCCAACAAGTTAAAAAGTATGTTAAGTTATTGCCTTGCCTTGGCATTTCAAACGAATCTATATTTAAAATTGTTGAAACAGACACTTCTGAAATTGGATTCGAAGGTATTCTGAAGTAGAAATTAACTCCTGCTTCTTCAGAACAAATTGTTCGATTTTATTCTGGTATATGGAATCCTACACAATTAAATTACAATACTATTAAAAAAGAAATTCTTTCTTTAGTTTTATGTATTAATAAATTTCAAAGTGATTTGTTAAATCAAAAATTTCTAGTTAGAATAGATTGTAAGTCAGCCAAATATATTCTTAATAAAGATGTTGAAAATGTTGCCGCTAAGCAAACTTTTGCTAGATGCCAAGCCCTTTTGAGTATTTTTGATTTTGATATTGAGTACATTAAAGGTAGTGATAATTCCATTCCTGATTTTCTCACCAGTAATTTACTAATTCAGGTACCCCTACGATTTCAAACTGAGTGTTCGAGGAGGTTCTACCTCTCGTGGTTCGGGTCGCCCTTCAGGCCCATGTAATCAGCCAAAGGGCTCTCTGATCCCTCACCCAGTTAATCCAGTCCCTTATGTGGATTTAGTCAATAGGTTCCATGTTCTTGGTTCCGTCCCAAAACCATATAATACGGTTTTAACTATTAAGCCCATCCCTATTGATCCATTCTGCCCTCCACAGCAGAATTTTCTTAAAAGTCAAATTTTACAGTACATTTTTAATCATGAATTCAATCTTTTTCATGTTGAACCAGCCATGAATCCCAAGAATAATCCAGTCAGTTTAGCTGCCCAGTTCTTCCCAACTGGCTGGTATTTTCTTCCTCTTACGCCTTATAAATCCCTAACATTTTATAAAATAATCCTTCTTCAAACTGAGTCAATTGCCATTAAACCTATTTATGATAAAAATGATTCCTCAAAAATCATTTTTCATTCCCTTTACATTAACCAAATTATTTCTCAATCAGATTGGGGAAAGCATCCTTCGGATCTTAGTCTAATCGCAAGTCAAAACTATTATTTCTGTTACTATGATTACATTGAAGCCTGACATAAGATTTTCCTTTATCAAAACCAGTCTTTCAGTCATTCGTGGTTTATCCAATTTGATCACAAATTTAAGAGTCAAATCCCTTTTTGGTTTCTTCTTTGGTGGTCTCGTTGTGGTCCCTCATCAGATATTTTCCTAGAATTACTTCGTTCCCAAGTTCTTTATTTCTCTAATCATAGTAAGTATAATCCAAAGTTTGAAGGTATCCCAATATTGCTCCAATTTTCTAGTAAATATAAGATTCCTTGGATCTTAAGATGGCAATATAATCTTCAGACACCAGTCATTGAGTTTATTTTTCAGTCATTTTCCCATTCTCCTTTTACTTCGGTGGCTAGTAACGTTAGTTCAGTTTCCATGGTTACTCGAGTTTTCTTTATTAAATGGTGGGATAAATTTGATATAAATAGAATTATGGGTCAAGTTCAAAAAGAATGTCCTGCTATCCTATTAAATATATCCTAGAGAAAGGTTCTTCTAGTAAATCTAAAGAAGTGAGGTCAAAGCCTTGTTCTTTCGTACATCTTTCAGGTATTAAAGAATGTTCTAGCCTTGAGTTGCAAAAGCTAGCTCAAGCCATTCAAGACAGAGTTAACCAGGTTCATGAAGAAATTGAAGCTAGTGAATGTCCGTTTTCTTCATCCAAGAAAACGGTCGCAGCTGATGATATTGATAGTGACCCATACGGTAGCATCAATCTTCAAGATGCTCAGGACCCATTCGCATAATCTTCTTCCTTCCCACCAAAAGAAGCCCCAGTCACATGCAGATGTTCCTGCTTTTTATTAAAGTCAGAAAGATAGTCAAAAGGTACTGCTTTTCAAGCGTAGTGCCCTTTCAATTTATCGGCCAACTGTTATTTTGACCCTTTAACTATTCATCCCAGTGATAGATACAAAACTACTTTCACTACTCCTTTTGGTAATTACGAATGGATTGTTCAACCATTCGACCTTAAAAATGCTCCTAGTGAATTCCAGAATATCCTTAATGATATTCTAAACCCATTTAGTCATTTTATCATTGTTTATATCGATGATTTTCTTATCTTCTCCAAGTCAATTGAAGAACATCACAAACATTTGAATTCATTTGAATTCATGATCAGTTAAGTAATCTCACTTGTCCCACTCTAACTGACTTTAGATGGTACAAAGATATTTTTAATTATCGAGTTATAATGAGAAACGACAGTAACAAGCCTTTCTAGAAAGAGAAGTTTGTTAATGGCCTTCCTAGTTTATTTGCACACAAAGTTAGAGAAGAGCTGAGCAAAAACCTTGGATATATCGATTATGATAACCTCACCTATGGTGACATAATCAGTTATATTCAAAAAATTAGTTTAAAAATGCGTATAGACATTAAAATTACTAAACAAGCCGATAACGATAAAAACAAAGCTAAATATGTACCCTTACGATTTCAAAATGAGTATTCGAGGAGGTTCTACTTCTCGTGGTTTGGGTCGCCTTTCAGGCCCAAGTAATCAGCCCAAGGGCTCTCTGATCCCTCCCTTCTGTGGATTTAATCAATAGGTTCCATGTTCTTGGTTCCGTCCCAAAACTATATAATACGATTTTAGCTAGTAAGCCCATCCTTATTGATCCATACTGCCCTCCACAATAGAATGTTCTTAAAAGTCAAATTTGACAGTACATATTTAATCATGAAGTCAATCTTTTTCATGTTGAACCAGCCATGAATCCCAAGAATAATCCAATCAGTTTAGCTGCCCAGTTCTTCCCAGCTGGCTGGCATTTTCTTCCTCTTGCTTCTTATAAATCCCTAACATTTTATAAGGAAATCCTTCTTCAAACTAAGTCAATTTCCATTAAACCTATTTATGATAAAAATGATTCCTCAAAAATCATTTTTCATTCTCTTTACATTAAGCAAATTATTTCTCAATCAGATTGGGGAAAGCATCCTTCGGATCTTAGTCCAATCGCTAGTTAAAACCATTATTTCTGTTACTATGATTACATTGAAGCCTAGTATAAGATTTTCCTTAATTAAAACCAGTCTTTCAGTCATTTCTGGTTTATCCAATTTGATCACAAATTTAAGAGTCTAATCCCTTTCTGGTTTCTTCTTTGGTGGTCTCGTTATGGTCCCTGATCAGATATTTTCCCAGAATTGCTTCGTTCCCAAGTTCTTTATTTCTCTAATCATATTCAGTATAATCCAAAGTTTGAAGGTATCCCAATATTGCTCTAATTTTCTAGTAAATATAAGATTCCTTAGATCTTAAGATGGCAATATAATCTTCAGACACCAATCATTGAGTATGTTTTTCAGTCATCTTCCCATTCTCCTTCTACTTCGGTAGCTAGTAACGTTAGTTGAGTTTCCATGGTTACTCGAGTTTTCTTTATTAAATGGTGGGATAAATTTGATATAAATAGAATTGTGGGTCAAGTTCAAAAAGAATTTCCTAACTAATCCTATTAAATCTATCCCAAAGAAAGTTTCTTCTAGTAAATCTAAAGAAGTGTAGTCAAAGCCTTGTTCGTCCTTCGATCTTTTAGGTATTAAAGAATGTTCTAGCCTTGAGTTGCAAAAGCTAGCTCAAGCCATTCAAGACAGAGCTAACTAACTTCACGAAGAAATTGAAGCTAGTGAATGTTCGTCTTCTTCGTCCAAGAAAACGGTCGCAGATGAAGATATTGATAGTGACCCCTACGGTAGCATCAATCTTCAAGATACTCAGGACTCATTCGCATAATCTTCTTCCCTCCCACCGAAAGAAGCCCCAGTCACATGCAGATGTTCCTGCTTTTCATTTAAGTCAGAAAGACAGTCAAAAGGTTCTGCGTTTCAAGCGTAGTGCCCTTTCAATTTGTCGGCCATCAGTGTCGAAAGTTAGCTCAGCTTAGTCAAAAGTTGCCAAAAGCTATCATGAATAGTAAAAAAATCACTATTTATTTTACAGTTCATCAATAGTAAAGGTCAGATTCGAGTTGTAATAGTAAAAGTTAAGTACTATTTGTAATAGTAAAAGTTAGTTACTAATTACTTTTGTAAAGTTTGTAATAGTTCTTTCTTATGTTATAAAAGAAAGACAGAGTCAGTGGTTGAGGTAGGCTTCGACCACCTCTTCTCTTCTCTTATTCTCTATTCTCTCCCTTCTTAAAAAATGTACTAGTCAAGATTGTAGCTTGTGCTTATTGTAAGTTATTTCCTTTGTAAATAGTTGATGTTTTAATGATATTAAGTTTATTTAGTAATTAATTTGTTTATGCACCACATGTTCTTCAATATGTTTCTGTCGGTGCTTTCTTCTAGAGGGAGTAACCGGTGGTAGACCATATTGTTCGCAGAAAGTTCCAATCTCATATTTAGCTTTTTTCTTATCTTTACCGGCTTGTTTAGCAATTTTAAAGTGTACACACATTTTAAAACTAATTTTTTGAATATAACTGATTATGTCACTATATGTGAGGTTATCATAATCGATATATCCAAGGTTTTTGCTCAGCTCTTCTCTAACTTTGTGTGCAAACTAACTAGGAAGGCCATTAACAAACTTCTCTTTCCTAGAAAGGCTTGTTACTGTCGTTTCTCATCATGACTCGGGAAATAAAAACATCTTTGTACCATTTAAAGTCAGTTAGAGTGGGACAAGTGAGATTACTTAACTGATCATGAATTCTTTCAATAATATTATTGGGAGTTCCAAAAAAAATGTTTTATTATGGTAAATATTAGGGTGTTAATTCCATCAGGGGGCCAACAACACCATTATCTTCATCATAGATAGGGTTGCTATCATTATCAATTTGAACCGCATGAATTATGGCTAACCTAGAATCTTCTGAGAGATGTTTTTCCCAGCAAGATCTAAGTATACCGGTAAATCCATTAGTTAATATTTCAACAATATCAGGCTGAGTATGCGTACTGAATGCTGTAATATAACTATTGGCTACCATGGACATATGATTCAATTTATTAGGAACTTGTTGTTCACTAAATCCATCAATATTTCATTCATAAATTTTAATGGATGAAACTGAAAATTGATTATCGAGATGTGAAGATCTGAATCTTTAGTTGCTAAATTAATCATTTGTTTGCGTAAATCAGAAATTTCAGCTTTAAGACCTAAAATTTCCTTTTTAAGGTATTTACAAAGGAAATAACTTACAATAAGCACAAGCTACAATCTTGACTGGTACATTTTTTGACAAAGGAGATAATAGAGAATAAGAGAAGAGAAGAGGTGGTCGACGACAGCCTCAACCACTGACTCAGTCTTTCTTTTATAACATAAGAAAGAACTATTACAAACTTTACAAAGGTAAATAGTAACTAACTTTTATTATTACAAACAGTACCTGACTTTTACTATTATAACTCAAATCTTACCTTTACTATTGATAACCAGTAAAATGAATAGTGACTTTTTTACTATTCATGATTGCTTTTGGCAGCTTTTAACTAAGCTGAGCTAACTTTCGACACTGATGGCCGACAAATTGAAATGGCACTACGCTTGAAACGCGAAACCTTTTGACTATCTTTCTAACTTTAATGAAAAGCAGGAACATCTGCATGTGACTGGGGCTTCTTTCGGTGGGAATGAAGAAGATTATGTGAATGGGTCCTGAGCATCTTGAAGATTGATGCTACCGTAGGGGTCACTATCAATATCATCATCTACGACTGTTTTCTTGGATGAAGAAGACGAACATTCACTAGCTTCAATTTCTTCATGAAGCTAGTTAACTCTGTCTTGAATGGCTTGAGCTAGCTTGTGCAACTAAAGGCTAGAACATTCTTTAATACCTAAAAGATCTAAGGAAGAACAAGGCTATGACCGCACTTCTTTAGATTTACTAGAAGAACCTTTCTCTGGGATAGATTTAATAGGATTAGCAGGAAATTCTTTTTAAACTTGACCCACAATTTTATTTATATCAAATTTATCCCACCATTTAATAAAGAAAACTCGAGTAACCATGGAAACTGAACTAACATTACTAGCCACCGAAGTAGAAGGAGGATGGGAAGATGACTGAAAAACAGACTCACTGACTGGTGTCTGAAGATTATATTTCCATCTTAAGATCCAAGGAATTTTATATTTACTAGAAAATTGGAGCATTATTGGAATACCTTCAAACTTTGGATTATACTGACTATGATTAGAGAAATAAAGAACTTGGGAACGAAGCAATTCTGGGAAAGTATTTGATGAGGGACCATAACGAGACCACCAAAGAAGAAACCAGAAAGGAATTTGACTCTTAAATTTGTGATCAAATTGGATAAACCACGAATGACTGAAATACTGGTTTTGATGAAGGAAAATCTTATGCCAGGCTTCAATGTAATCATAGTAACATAAATAATAGTTTTGACTAAAGATTGGACTAAGATCCGAAGGATGCCTTCCCCAAACTGATTGAGAAATAATTTGCTTAATGTAAAGGGAATGAAAAATGATTTTTGAGGAATCATTTTTTATCATAAATAGGTTTAATGGCAATTGACTCAGTTTGAAGAAGAATTTCCTTATAAAATGTTAGGGATTTACATGGAGCAAGAGGAAGAAAATGCCAGCCAGCTGGGAAGAACTAGGCAGCTAAACTTACTGGATTATTCTTGGCATTCATGGCTAGTTCAACATGAAAACGATTGACTTCATGATTAAATATGTACTGTGAAATTTGACTTTTAAGAACATTCTGCTGTGGAGGGCAAAATGGATCAATAGGGATGGGCTTACTAGCTAAAACCGTAGTATATGGTTTTGGGACGGAACTAAGGTCATGGAACCTATTGACTAAATCCACAGAAGGGACTGGATTAACTGGATGAGGGATCAGAGAGCCCTTTGGCTGATTACTTGGGCCTGAAGGGCGACCCGAACCACGAGAAGTAGAACCTCCTCAAAAGCTCATTTTGAAATCGTAGGGGTACCTGAATTAATAAATTCCCTGGTGAGAAAATCGGGAATGGAATTATCACTACCTTAAATGTACTCAATATCAAAATCAAAAATACTCAAAAGGGCTTGCCATCTAGCAAAAGTTTGCTTAGCGGCAACATTTTCAACATCTTTATCAAGAATATATTTGGCTGACCTACAATCTATTATAACTAGAAATTTTTGATTTAACAAATCACTTTAAAATTTATTAATACATAAAACTAAATAAAGAATTTCTTTTTTAATAGTACTGTAATTTAATTGTGTAGGATTCCATATGCTAGAATAAAATCGAATAATTTGTTCTGAAGAAGTAGGAGTTAATTTCTGCTTCAGAATACCTCCGAATCCAATTTCATAAGCGTTTGTTTCAACAATTTTAAATGCAGATTCGTTTGAAATGCCAAGGCAATACCTTAACATACTTTTAACTTGTTGGACGATGGAAGTATGTTCATCAGTTCAGGGAGGGGGATTATTTTGTAAACGCTGAAAAAAGGGCTTACAAATTTTTTTAAGATTTTGATAGAATTTACCAATATAATTGAGAGACCCTAAAAATCGTTGGAGTTCAGTGTTATCAATGATTTTATCTGGGAATTTATCTGCAAATTGAATAACACGCTAAATAGGACAAACAAGACTATGATTAATATCATGACCAAGGAATTTGACACTAGTCTGAAAAAGATTGCATTTAGTAGGAGATAAAACAAGACCATTGACCTTTATTGTTTTGAAGATCGAATTCAATTGTTTGTGATGTTCTTCAATTGACTTGGAGAAGATAAGAATATCATCGATATAAACAATGATAAAATGACTAAATGGGTTTAGAATATCATTAAGGATATTCTGGAATTCACCAGGAGCATTTTTAAGGCCGAATGGTTGAACAATTCATTTGTAATGACCAAAAGGAGTAGTGAAAGCAGTTTTGTATATATCACTGGGATGAATGCTAATCTGCCAAAATCTTGACTTGAGAACAAATTTACTGAAAATGGTGGCATTACTAAGTCTACTGAGTAGGTCTTCTTTGTTAGGCAAAGGGTACCTAATTCATTCTAGAACCTTGTTTAATAGTTTATAGTTGATGACTAGTCTAGGGGAACCTCTCTCTTTTTCTACTTCATTATTGACATAAAAAGCTGGACAGGACCAGCGTGACTTACTATGTTTAAATAATCCATTTGTTAATAAATCATTTATTTCTTATTTTCAAAGATCCATCTGTTGATGACTCATTTGTATAGGTCTAGCCTTAGTAGAAATTAGATGTTCTCTAAATTCCTTAGCATAAGGTAACCTTACAACATGCTTTCTTCTGTGCCCAAAAGCATTAGGAGAATCAAAACAAAGGGTTTTACTCATAAAATTCTTAAGTTCTTCAATTTTTTCTTGAACCTTTTTGTTACTAAGAAGATCTTCAACCTTTTTATATTTAATTTCTTCCTTTAAGAATTTTAACTGAGTGGTTTTACAATTTAATAGATTTAAAGATTTAGAAATAAACTCATCTTGAATGAATTTGAAATCTCTTTCTTTAGGCTGAGTAATAAATTTAAATACAATCTTTTGACCCAAATGATTAATGGTTAGACCATCATTACTAGTAGTAAAAGGATATAACAAATATATAAATGGCAAACCCAAAATAATTTTATCTGTCAGATTATGTATTAAAACAAAAGTTATCTTAAAACACATATTATCTTGACAAATATGATTTTTAGGAAGTTTTATTTTATTTCCATTTTACTACCATTAGCTGAACTTAGTCTTTCACTAGTTTTCTTATAAAACTTAGTAGGGATTAACCCTTCATTAATACAATTAAGATCTGCGCCAGTATCAACTAAATCTGACCTTTAATATTGATGAACAGTAAAATGAATAGTGACTTTTTTACTATTCATGATAGCTTTTGGCAACTTTTGACTAAGTTGATCTAACTTTCGACACTGATGGCTGATAAATTAAAAGTGCACTACGCTTGAAACGCGGAACCTTTTAACTATCTTTTTTGACTTTAATGAAAAGCATGAACATCTGCATGTGACTGGGGCTTCTTTCGGTGGGAAGGAGGAAGATTATGTGAATGGGTCCTGAGCATCTTGAAGATTGATGCTACCGTAGGGGTCACTATCAATATCATCATCTGCGACCATTTTCTTGGATGAAGAAGACGAACATTCACTAGCTTCAATTTCTTCATGAAGCTGGTTAATTCTCTCTTGAATGGCTTGAGCTAGCTTTTGCAACTCAAGGCTAGAACATTCTTTAATACCTGAAAGATCTAAGGAAGAACAAGGCTTTGATCGCACTTCTTTAGATTTACTAGAAGAACCTTTCTTTGGGATAGATTTAATAGGATTAGCAGGAAATTCTTTTTGAACTTGACCCACAATTCTATTTATATCAAATTTATCCCACCATTTAATAAAGAAAACTCGAGAAACCATGGAAACTCAACTAACGTTACTAGCCACTGAAGTAGAAGGAGAATGGGAAGATGACTGAAAAACAAACTCAATGACTGGTGTCTGCAGATTATGTTGCCATCTTAAGATCCAAGGAATCTTATATTTTTTAGAAAATTGGAGCAATATTGGGATACCTTCAAACTTTGGATTATACTGACTATGATTAGAGAAATAAAGAACTTGGGAACGAAGCAATTCTAGGAAAATATCTGATGATGAACCATAATGAAACCACCAAAGAAGAAACCAGAAAGGGATTTAACTCTTAAATTTGTGACCAAATTGGATAAACCACGAATGACTGAAAGACTGGTTTTGATGAAGGAAAATCTTATGCCAGGCTTCAATGTAATCATAGTAACAGAAATAATGGTTTTACCTAGCGATTGGACTAAGATCCGAAGGATGCTTTCCCCAATCTGATTGAGAAATAATTTGCTTAATGTAAAGGGAATGAAAAATGATTTTTGAGGAATCATTTTTATCATAAATAGGTTTAATGGCAATTGACCCAAGAAGTATTTCCTTATAAAATGTTAGAGATTTATATGGAGCAAGAGGAAGAAAATGCCAGCCAGCTAGGAAGAACTAGGCAGCTGAACATATACTGGATTATTCTTGGGATTCATGGCTGGTTCACTTTGAAAAAGATTGACTTCATGATTAAATATGTACTGTGAAATTTGACTTTTAAGAACATTCTGTTGTGGAGGGCAGAATGGATCAATAGGGATGTGCTTACTAGCAACAACCGTATTATATGATTTTGGGACGTAACCAAGAATATGGAACCTATTAACTAAATCCACAGAAGGGGCTAAATTAACTGGGTGAGGGATCAGAGAGCCCTTGGGCTGATTACTTGGGCCTGAAGGGCGACCCAACCACGAGAAGTAGAACCTCCTCGAATACTCATTTTGAAATCGTAGGGGTACCTTAATTAATAAATTTGCTGGTGAGAAAATGGGGAATGGAATTATCATTACCTTAAATGTACTCAATATCAAAATCAAAAATACTCAAAAGGGCTTGCCATCTAGCAAAAGTTTTCTTAGCGGTAACATTTTCAACATCTTTATCAAGAATATATTTGGCTGACTTAAAATCTATTATACCTAGAAATTTTTGATTTAACAAATCACTTTGAAATGTATTAATATATAATACTAAAGAAAGAATTTCTTTTTTAATAGTATTGTAATTTTTTTGTGTAGGGTTTCATATGCCAGAGTGAAATCAAATAATTTTTTCTGAAGAAGCAGGAGTTAATTTCTGCTTCAGAATATCTCCGAATCCAATTTGAGAAGCATCTGTTTCAACAATTTTAAATGTAGATTCGTTTGAAATGCCAAGGCAAGACAATACCTTAACATACTTTTTAACTTGTTAGACGATGGAAGTATGTTCATCAGTCCAGAGAGGGGGATTATTTTGTAAACGCTGAAAAAGGGGCTTACAAATTTTTCTAAGATTTTGATAGAATTTACCAATATAATTGAGAGATCCTAAAAATCGCTGGAGTTGAGTTTTATCAATGATTTTATGTGGGAATTTATCTACAAATTGAATAACACGCTGAATAGGACGAACAAGACCATGATTAATATCATGACCAAGGAATTTAACTCTAGTCTAGAAAAGACTACATTTAGTAGAAGATAAAACAAGACCATTGACCTTTATTGTTCTGAAAAACTGAATTCAAATGTTTGTGATGTTCTTCAATTGACTTGGAGAAGATAAGAATATCATCGATATAAATAATGATAAAATGACTAAATGGGTTTATAATATCATTAAGGATATTCTGGAATTCACTAGGAGCATTTTTAAGGCCGAATGGTTGAACAATCCATTCGTAATGACCAAAAGGAGTAGTGAAAGCAGTTTTGTATCTATCACTGCGATGAATGCTAATCTGCCAAAATCCTGACTTGGCATTACTAAGTCTACTGAGTAGGTCTTCTTTGTTAGGCAAAGGGTACCTAATCCATTCTAGAACCTTGTTTAATGGTTTATAGTTGATGACTAGTTTAGGGGCACGTCTCTCTTTTTCTACTTCATTATTGACATAAAAAGCTGGACAGGACCAGGGTGACTTACTATGTTTAAATAATCCATTTGTTAATAAATCATTTATTTCTTGTTTTCAAAGATCCATCTGTTGATGACTTATTTATATAGGTCTAGCCTTAGTAGGAATTAGATGTTCTCTAAATTCCTTAGCATAAGGTAACCTTACAACATGCTTTCTTCTGTGCCAAAAAGCATTAGGAGAATCAGAACAAAGGTTTTTGCTCATAAAATTCTTAAGTTCTTCAATTTTTTCTTGAACCTTTTTGTTACTAAGAAGATCTTCAACCTTTTTATATTTAATTTCTTCCTTTAAGAATTTTAACTGAGTAGTTTTACAATTTAATAGATTAAAAGATTGAGAAATAGACTCATCTTGAATGAATTTCAAATCTCTTTCTTTAGGCTGAGTAATAAATTTAAATACAATCTTTTGACCCAAATGATTAATGGTTAGACCATCGTTACTAGTAGTAAAAGGATATAACAAATATATAAATGACAAACCCAAAATAATCTTCTCTGTCAGATTACGTATTAAAACAAAAGTTATCTTAAAACACATATTATCTTGACAAATATGAACTTTAGGAAGTTTATATTTTATTTTCATTTTACTACCATTAGCTGAACTTAGTCTTTCACTAGTTTTCTTATAAAACTTAGTAGGGATTAACCCTTCTTGAATAGAATTAAGATCTATGCCAGTATCAACTAAAGCAGGAAGCTTAATTGCAAAAGTTTTATCGATAACTAGTTTGATAATAATATACCATTTTTAATGGTAATATCTTTTAGTCTTTTTAAAGAATAACCTTGAACCATAAGTAATGACTCATTCTTAGCATTTGAATATTCTGGTTCATCATCTTCAGATGACGATTCAGAGATGTGAAGATCTGAAGCTTTTGTTGCTAAATTAGTCATTTGTTTGCGTAAATCAAAAATTTCAGCTTTAAGACCTAAAATTTTCTTTTTATGCTTATTAACTTCTTGATTTAAATCTGGAAGTGTAATTTCTTTATCAGGAGTTTTAAATATCTCAAGAGTTTTATTAAGACTGATAATAGGTTTTTCTTTCCCCTTAACAATCTTATTTTTAACTGTATTGGTCTTAGCTAACAAATCTTTTAACTGTTTCATATACTGAACCTTTAACTCAGAATCAATAATTTTGCTTATTAAATCAATTAACAAAGAACTTTCTTCAATCGTCTTTGTTAAGAACATTAATAGTTTTAGTGCAACAATCAGATCTGTAATTATCAGTACATAAAGTGACTTCTTCAACTTCACTTTCAGTTTGTTTACTATTACTGCTATTAGAAGAATAAGGAATATCAGAATAATCATTACTATCAATGTCATTCTAAATTCTTATTAATTCTAAGAGCTGTTCAGTATCTTCATTTGAAATATTTAACTTATTTAATTTTTGCTTAATCTTACACTCATTTTTATAATGACCATTTTGGCCACAATTATGACAAGTGACTTTACTCTTATCATATTTTTTAGGTTTTCTTGTTGATTTTTTATTATGAGTTTTATTATGTGACTTGGGCTTTTCATAATAATTATCTTATGTTTTAGGCTGACTAGATCGTTTTTATGATGCTTTACTGCTTTTGCGTTTTTTAATATGTCTCTATCAGTGCTTTCTTCTAGAGGGAGCAACCGGTGGTAGACCATATTGTTCGCAGAAAGTTTCAAGCTCATATTTAGCTTTGTTCTTATCTTTACCGGCTTGTTTAGCAATTTTAAAGTCTATACATATTTTTAAACCAATTTTTTTAATATAACTGATTATGTCACCATAGGTGAGGTTATCATAATCGATATATCCAAGGTTTTTGCTTAGCTCTTCTCTAACTTTGTGTGCAAAAAAACTAGGAAGGTCATTAACAAACTTCTCTTTCTAGAAAGGCTTATTACTGTCGTTTCTCATCATGACTCGAGAAATAAAAACATCTTTGTACCATCTAAAGTCAGTTAGACTGGGACAAGTGAGATTACTTAACTGATCATGAATTCTCCCAATAATATTACTGGGAGTTCCAATAAAATATTTTGTTATGGTAAATATTAAGGTGTTAATTCCATCAAGGGGGCCAACAACACCATTATCTTCATCATAGATGGGGTTGCCATCATTATCAATTCGAACCGCATGAATTATGGCTAACCTAGAATCTTTTGAGAGTTGTTTTTCCCACCAAGATCTAAGTACACCGATAAATCCATTAGTTAATATTTCAATAATATCAGGCTGAGTAAGCGTACTGAATGCTGTAATATAACTATTGGCTACCATGGACATATGATTCAATTTATTAGAACTTGTTGTTCACTGAATCCATCAATATTCCATTCATAAATTTTATTTGATGAAACTAAAAAATTGATTATCTAGATTTCTCTCTTCAAACTGATGGTCTGGAGAAGTGGGTCTAGTATACCAATTTCTTTTGTACTTGTTTTATTAAAGGTTAATTTATTAAGTTGGTCATTAATATCTGAAATTAAAATAGTTTCAGCTTTTTCTGATTGACTAATGCTTTCACTTTCAGTATCCTCAATCTTATCAATGACAGCAATAGTTCCACTTCCACTTGTTTCTCCAGATAATTTTTCAAATAATTTATCAATAAATTTAGCTAATTCAACATGTTCCTGCTTTTCATTAAAGTCAGAAAGACAGTCGAAAGGTTCCACGTTTCAAGCGTAGTGCCCTTTCAATTTATCGGCCATCAGTGTCGAAAGTTAGCTCAGCTTAGTCAAAAGTTGCCAAAAGCTATCATGAATAGTAAAAAAGTCACTATTCATTTTACTGTTCATGAATAGTAAAGGTTAGATTCGAGTTGTAATAGTAAAAGTCAGGTACTATTTGTAATAGTAAAAGTTCGTTAATGTTTACTTTTGTAAAGTTTGTAAAAGTTCTTTCTTATGTTATAAAAGAAAGAAAGAGTCAGTGGTTGAGGCAGGCTTCAACCACCTCTTCTCTTTTCTTATTCTCTATTCTCTCCCTTCTCAAAAAATGTATCGGTCAAGATTGTAGCTTGTACTTATTGTAAGTTATTTCTAAGTTATTTCCTTTGCTAAATATTTGATGTTTTAATGATATTAAGTTTATTTAGTAATTGATTTGTGTATGCGCCACATGTTCTTCTTTCTCTTCTTTCATATCTCACCTTCCGCCTTCTAATAGTTTAGTAATTCATTTGTGTATGTGCCACATATTCTTCTTTCTTTTCTTTCATATCTCACCTTCCGCCTTCTAATGGTATTAGAGCCAAGTTGTTTGTTTGTTAATTGTTGATCAAAGA
Organism: Panax stipuleanatus; assembly: GCA_020205555.1. NCBI lineage: Eukaryota > Viridiplantae > Streptophyta > Magnoliopsida > Apiales > Araliaceae > Panax > Panax stipuleanatus. Next base: position 19,771,245 of record CM035121.1, on the reverse strand, counting down.
CTCTATTCATCCCTAGTTATCTTTTGAAAATCAAAAATTTTAATTCTTCTTTTGTTCCTAAGTCACCTTACTTACTGTGGAACACCTTGTTCACCCTGTCCATTTCCCTTGTAAGTCTCAATGTGGAGCAGTGTCGGGTAATGACTTAAAACATAGGTATGAGTCTACTTAAGGTAAGATGGGTATGTATGGCTGAACTCTTGAAAGATTAAAAAATTTTGTTTCCTAAAGATGAGTAGACTTTTCAGGTCTAGTTCTTCAGTTAGCAACCGGTCAGCTTTACCTTCTGTCCCAGACATAGTTAACCAAGAAGAACATAATTATGAAAATATTAATCAAGTTTTAAGTAATTCGAACATACCTAGTGTTTCTCCTAGAGAAATTTATCAGTCAACCTTTCTTGATAATTTTAAAACTGATTATAATGTTAAAACTGTTAAACGGGTTTATACTATTATTAAAGAATATAAAAATTATAGTCTTTTAACTCCTGATATTGTTAACAAACATAGGAAGAAGGGTTACAATTTTATTCACATAGGATTAATTCAAGTTGCAGTTAAGCCATTAACTATTAAGGAAATTAATTCGAGTATTTATCTGTGTCTAAGAGATGATCGTTTCCTTAATTATTTCCCTAGTAAAATTAGTATTATGCAATCAAGTCTGCATGATGGTCCTATCCATTTTAATTGCTTTCTTGATTTCACTATAAGCCTTTGTGATGCTAATTTATTAAAAGCTTTAACTTTAAACATTAAAACAGCAGGAGAAATTACTCAAATGATTGAGGGTTCACAGCCTTTAGCTCTAATTTAAAGAATTTATTATAAAACACTGAAAACTAATTTAAATGTTCATGCCTTTAATAAAAGTCCTAAAGATCAAACTCTTTTAATTTAAAGCTTGTACTAGTAATGCTAATGTTCAAACCCCAAGAACTATTTTTTGGAAGGACGTTACTCTACCTAGTTAATGGGCTTTACCTAATGAAATTTCTCAAAAACCAGTTATTAACAATTTGTTAAATGTTGAAAATATTAAATAATTTTCTGATGGTACTGTCAGAGTTAGTTTTGAACGTACCAGAAGACCTTTGATAATAGAAGAATTTGCTAGTTCTTCAGTTCCTTCTCGAAGAGATACTAAAGTACTAAGCAATACTTCTATTTCTGGTATTAAATTAAAAGGTATTTTAAATCATGGTCAAACTAGTCATCCTTGTTATACCACCAATGAATCTGTAGAAGATGAGCAAAGTCTTTCTCCTTCATCTTTAGAGTATCCCACTCAGTCCGATGATGAATAACAGTAAAGGTCAGACTCAAAACTATTAATGTTATTAATAGTAGAACATTAATAGGATTTAATAGGATTAGCAGGAAGAACATGTGGCGCATACACAAATCAATTACTAAATAAACTTAATATCATTAAAACATCAAATATTTACAAAGGAAATAACTTAGAAATAACTTACAATAAGCACAAGCTACAATCTTGACTGGTACATTTTTTGAGAATGGAGAGAATAGAGAATAAGAGAAGAGAAGAGGTGGTCGAAGCTTGCCTTAACCACTGACTCTGTCTTTCTTTTATAACTATAAACCACGAATGACTGAAAGACTGGTTTTGATGAAGGAAAATCTTATGCCAGGCTTCAATGTAATCATAGTAACAGAAATAATGGTTTTGACTAGCGATTGGACTAAGATCCGAATGATGTTTTTCCCAATCTGATTGAGAAATAATTTGCTTAATGTAAAGGGAATGAAAAATGATTTTTGAGGAATCATTTTTATAATAAATAGGTTTAATGGCAATTGACTCAGTTTGAAGAAGGATTTCCTTATAAAATGTTAGGGAATTATAAGGAGCAAGAGGAAGAAAATGCCAGCCTAGCTGGGAAGAACTGAGCAGCTAAACTTATTGGATTATTCTTGGGATTAATGGCTGGTTCAACATGAAAAAGATTGACTTCATGATTAAATATGTACTGTGAAATTTGACTTTTAAGAACATTCTACTGTGGAGGGCAGAATGGATCAATAGGGATGATGGGCTTACTAGCTAAAACCGTATTATATGGTTTTGGGATGGAACCAAGAACATGGAACCTATTGACTAAATCCACATAAGGGAATGAATTAACTGGGTGAGGGATCAGAGAGCCCTTGGGCTGATTACTTGGGCCTGGAGGGCAACCCGAACCATGAGAAGTAGAACCTCCTCGAACCCTCATTTTGAAATCGTAAGGGTACCTGAATTAATAAATTTCTTGGTGAGAAAATCGGGAATGGAATTATCACTACCTTTAATGTAATCAATATTAAAATCAAAAATACTCAAAAGGGCTTGCCATCTAGCAAAAGTTTCCTTAGCGGCAACATTTTCAACATCTTTATCAAGAATATATTTGGCTGACTTACAATCTATTCTAACTAGAAATTTTTGATTTAACAAATCACTTAGAAATTTATTAATACATAAAACTAAAGAAAGAATTTCTTTTTTAATAGTACTGTAATTTATTTGTGTAGGATTTCATATGCCAGAATGAAATCAAACAATTTGTTCTGAAGAAGTAGGAGTTAATTTCTGCTTCAGAATACCT